>CM055871.1:35670944-36960111 GCA_029582165.1 Portulaca oleracea
AATTAATATTGATAATAATATCTGAATGATGACAGTTCAACACACATGCCAACAATGGGTGAAATCCTTTGTCCATGTATACTGAAAGCTAAACAAATGTTCATTAAATTAAAGCTCCATGCTATGTCAAAAAAACAAAGGCAAAGCCCCATGCTTTATGCCTTTTTAATTTGGTATACCCATAATAATGTCGACATTACTTGCAAGCTTACACCTGAATATATATCTTGGCATTTCTTGCACATGCATATCTGCAAATTAAGAATAAGGAACATTTAGAGCACTCCCAGAAGAAGAGGTAATACAAGATTTATGAAAAAACAAATCCTAACCACAATTAAAGCTACACTTTCATTCAACCATACATGAAACAAAAGTTCATTATAGAAATAATGTCAAAACTTAGAGATCTTGTCAAAGTCGCTCTAGCTCAAGGAAAATTATGTATCTATCTATTCCTTAACATACCAATGCATGACTTTGTCTTTCTCAACAATGCAACTACAGAGAACATAATTTACTAAACAAATGGAGAACACACCAATAGAAATAGAGAGACAAAAAAATTACCAAAAAAATAAACACTACAGGAAAAAAGACAGAATCAAAAGAAACTAGAGAACCACCATAAGGCATACTTATCTTGCTCATACAAAAAAATCCCCAAAAGCATACGTCCGAACATGGGAGTGTTCAAAGAGCCGAAAAACATTTAATCGCTAAACTAAAAAATAAAGAGAATCTATCGTAATTCAGTAATTTTAAGTGACTGGCAACGTTCACATCTCTATGAAAAAATTAGCCCCTTGAATGAAGCAACATACAAGGGAACAAGTTGTAAACAAGTCCAAACATGCTAATCAAAATGGGAGAGCTCAATCACTAATCCAACCAATTAAACATACCTTTGAATATATTAATGGTGCCTTATGTAGCTCAAAGCATTCAGAAGGTAGGGACTTGAAGGCAAGTTGAGGATCAAAGCGATTGAATCCAAATCATGACAGTACAAATGAGAGAGCAAAACATAAAGGCAAATACCTGTAAACCAAGTATCCCAAATTTCAGTTGTATACTTGCATACTATACAGGAAAATGAGAAAAACTAACAAGACATTCAAAAAGAAAGAATGACATCAACTAACAATTGTATCATAAAAGCAGCATATTGAATAAATACGTGTGTTGGGGACTTAGCATCGCTTGCCTGGCCAATTTAATGGCATTCAGTATGTAGCTCTCATGTAATTGATCTAAGGATCACTTGCAATTCACCAAGACAATTATTACTATCTAATTCTAATTTAGAATCATATATGATTTAAACAACTTACCAATTAAATAGATTGAAAAGGCAAAGTAACCATATAAGCCATAGTTCCTGAAATTATTGAATGAAAAAATGCAAAGTAATCCATAGCAACATTCTTGCAAAGAAGAGAGTCTTCTACTGCCATTTTGGTCACATTTATTCAGTGTTCTAGTCATAAACTCCATGTGTGATGATATCCTATGATATAATATGCACAGAATTCAGCAGCAATATTCATTCATATCCAGAAAACCAAAGTGTCTACTGGTCTTACATAGCTTTAGTTCTGGATCATAGAAGAACAAACAACCAGAAAATTTGATGGTCGCAAGAAAGCATTTTGGTCTTATTTTGTTTTCCATGTCAAGGAAAACCAAAAATGAGGGGATTCTTGCTTATTAGATTTGTTTTTATCCAATCAAGTTAGTTGTACATGAAAAGAGTTATAGAAAATCTATCACACCACACCAATAATGTCATAAAGTGCAATAAGAACCTTGTTTTTCTAAGCATATATAGCTAGAATGTTGCTAATATAGACTAAGAAAAGTGGATAGCAAATTCTTGTGCAGTTGACTATGAACTTCCTTTTCTTAAACAGATATTTCACTAGTTATCTACACTTATCTCCAAAAGTGTATTACCCTACTTCCAAGAGCAATGATAAAAGCAAGCACAAAACCAATTGTGTGTGTGTGTGTGTGTGGAAGAGATAAAGATATAGAGACCTTTGTCACCTCCAGTTTATGGATTCGATCCAGATGTTCCTAGAAATATGCAGGCATACACATCAAACTCTAGTGACGTCAAGGATAGAATGAGAACATACTGAACAAAAGAGACACTAAGAAGAAGGTAAAGCTCACAATAATCCAGCCTCTTAGCCTAATAAAGCTCTTATTTTATTTCTAATACTCTTTGACACATGACAACTTTTTCTCAAAGTTCTCAAACACTTTTTCCAAACCAACTTTCCTATATGATCCAAAACTCAAGTTGAGGTCATGACTAGAAGATAGAGAAGAAACAAAGACGGTACAATGCTGCTTAATTCAAACAATAAGGAAGCCTTATCTGTGATTAGTTCAAACGTCTTTAACCCCCGACATCCCAAGACCCAAAAAAAAAAATACATGGTTAGCATATACCTTTTCTCAGCATCGTTCAATTTGTGAGACATCATATCTTCATTTTCTTTAGCTTTCAGAGCCTGCAATCAATCAGAGTACATTCTTCATACAAACGTAACACTAGGCAAGTTGTTCAGTATGCTACTGCAATCGACCTACTACTAGTGCAAGGAAGCATGGTTAATTGCGCTCCGTTTTCATAATTCGCTATGCTCTGTAGTCTGTAGCTATAATCCAAGCTATCCAAATAATATGTGAATGCTTAAAAAAAGGCAAAACAAGTTGGTAGGAAAAACTGTTGATGAGATTTTCAACGAGCTGCCTCAAACTAGGTGAATGCATAAATATAAGATTCAAGAATACAAAATACGATGGCTACCAAAGAATTGGATTAAGGATGACAACAAAACCGTCGAGCATAGTTTAGAGTGACAAGTGTCTTGGAATATTTATACTATGCTATGGGATATACATAGAGATCTAAAAGTAAAAGGAAGATGGGAATGTTAATATATTACTTGTAACTTTCAAGCTGTCATATATAGCATCATATATTCATATTGGCTAGCAAATTGGAAATAGTAACATGTAGAGTTTGTCCCATTGCAAATATGAGTTACCCCCAAAATTCTAGTTAGTGGTACTAGTTTGCAAATAACAAATATTTCTATGTGTTCCTACAAAGTATTTCTCTAAGTGTAAAAATATCATAAATACTTTGTGGTGAAATGTTTCATGCTTATTGCAATGTCCTTATAACAACTCTAAATTTGAAAAATCACGTGAAAATATCATGACAACCAATCACTACAAAGAGGATTGTTTTCAACTATTTATACGCCACCAAACGGAAGTAGTCAAACTCCTTCAATTACTGGTACTCTCGATGTGGAGACTGAATTCATCGCTACTTATACAGACTTTGACAATGTTAGCTCACTCTCACAAATAAATATAAATGTATTATGCTAAGCTCTAGGATTATAATGGAAGCTTTTTTATCCCGTAATGAATCAAGATACAAATTAAAGAGACGCGGAGAACGATTACCAATGTAGTATTTGACAAAAATGTGGAGAGGAGTCCCTAGGGCAGGGTCGAGCAAGGGAAATGCCAGAGTAGACCCAACACTAACCAGTGAAATTAAAGTAGACCAAAGTGTCAAATGACAAAACGAAGCAGCGAGTTACACTCTTTTTATAATAAAGTCCTACATAAGAACAGACATAGCAAATCTCTTTTTAGTGTCAACAAAAAAAAGCATAATTTAATGCAACCAAAGAAACAAGACCAAACTAAGCTACAAAGAAGTAAATAAATGATAAGCTTAGAAAATTCATCTCTGAATTTCAATCACTATGACTGCCCATAAAACCATCAAATTTTTCTTAATGCCATTCTTAATATAATGGTTGTAACACTAAACCTAATGTAGGATGACAAGGGAGAAGTAAAAAACGTTCTTAATATAATGGACTTTTTTTTTTTTTTGATAAGTAGGAGGCCCAAGAGCCAAAGCAATTCATTTCACAATTCAAGTGACAAAAAGCACAGGATCACCACATCAATGGCACATGGAACTGAAAGCCCAAAAGAGATGTCCCCAGCCACGTAAGAATACAACTTTGAATTACAATGGAGACACCACTCTACCAATTAGAGAAAGAATTAAAGTTGGTGTGGAAGCTTACATGATATCTTGTTGCCGAGAAATCGAACCCCACTGAGAAATGTGGCCATTTCCTTCAGTCCCTTGAGGTTACCACTGATAGTCCCAAATCCTATTGGTCGATGATAGTTGCAACGGTGATGGGTAACTGACAATCCTAAAAACCAACTGCATGAGCGACGAGTAAATTGATTTCTCTTGTAGAAGAAATTCGCGAACTTGTCCAATGTAGGGTTAGGGGATTACCTGAGAAATTGCTAAGAAAATGCTTGAATCCTAATTGCCCTCCGTCTTCCTACTGTTCTTAGCCTTCAGCTTAGGGTTTAGGGTGGGAGTAAGCAGTGATTTTGGAGGAGGTGGAGAGAGATGAAGACGATGAAATTGAAAGGGGGCAAAGAGAAAATAATGAATGGCAAAGATGACAAGTGAGAACGATATGTATGTCTGATTTTTATCTCAGCTTTTTTCCAATTTTTTTTATTTTCTGCAGTGGGAGACAGTCTGTTACGGTGTGTGACAGCGGCAAGTTTAAATTTTGGTGAAAAAAAAGCCTGGCTAGGAAAAGAAGAAATACCGCGGGCTAAATTTTTTTCCGCTATTTCACGACGGGTTGTATATTATATTTAGGGGTGAGCGGGACCGGGATCCCGGTAATTTTCGGAGGTCGCGGTCCCAGTCTCGGTCCCGGTTGTAACCGGGAATAAAGTTTAGCTCCCGGTCCCGGTCCCAATTGTGACCGGGAGCAAAGATTGGCTCCCGGTCCTGGTCCGGGAAATCAACCGGAAAATTTTAGTCTCGGTATCCTAATTTTTTTCACAAAATATTTGATTTATTTCTATTAAAAATTAAAATAAATTATACAAGATTTCTCTAGTTTCATAAATGTGGGCGCTAGTTTGTTTAAATAGCCATTTTTTCCCAAATTAAAATTACGCAATATCTAATACATAATGTTTTTTTCCAGAAAAAAATTATGTTAAGTTCGAAATAGTAATAAATAAAATAAATCTAAAGAGAGAACACAAATTAAATTAAACAAGTTTATTAATCATCCTGAAATCACTAGATATGTTATATATATATATATATATATATATATATATATATATATATATATATATATATATATATATATATATATATATATATATATATATATATATATATATATATATATATATATAAACCGGGAACCGGGATCGGGAGCGGGAAACGAGGTCAAGTCCCACTCCCGGTCCCGTTGTTAACCGGGACTTCATTTTTAGTCCCACTCCCGGTCCCGCTCCCACCGGGAACGGGATTTTGGGACCGGTACTTGACCGGGAGCGGGACGGGACCGGGATTCCCAAAATTTTTGCTCACCCCTAATTATATTTGTGACGGTAAATTTTTCCGTCTCGGATAAAATATCATTTAAGACAGGGTACAAAACCCGTCGTAAATGAACTATTATTTGGGACGGATTTTTTTTACCGGTCGTCCATTGTGGTCGTAAATAAATGAAATTCTAGTGGTTTACATGTCATATATTGTCATTAGTGGATTTATCCTTGTACTATTTTTAAGGTTGTGCAAATAAGTTTTTAAAGTACTTTGTTTAGTTTATTTAATGTATTGAAACCATTTTTTTCTATTGCATTTCGCATATAATTAAGCACTTGAAGTGCAAATATTTATCCTTTTTTACATATATAAAAAAAATCTGAAAGTAAAGTTATCAAACATAAAAGTTAAGCCATAAGCAAGCCTGGAACTAAGCCAAGCCAAGCCCATATGCAAGCTCTGACAAACCAAGCTTAAGTCGAACATCTTCAAGCTCGGCAAGCCACAAGCCAAGCTTAAGCTCGCCCAAAAGATGGCAAGCCAAGCCTCAAGCCTTATGAGCTCGAGCTCGGCTTGGCTCATTTCCACCATATTTCTAGAAGTTCCTCCGAGGCAGATACATAGCACCCACAACGGTGACAAAACAAAAATCATCAGAGCACCCACAATGGTGATCAGTTTGAGTTTGGCTAATTGGATGACGTGGAATCTGTGGACCCCTATCAAGAGAGTCAAAATTCAACCCTTTATTTAGCTTGTTTTCCAATGGTGAACATGAGTTTGACGCATATTAATTAAAAAAAGTAAATAAGTCCTACTTAATAATATAATTAATTTGGTTATATTGATAAAAAAAAAAAAGAGGTGGAGGAAGAGAGAAAAAATTATGATTAAAATAGGATTATTAGGTTTTAAAATCCCCAACTTTGGGGTTTGTTTATCAGAATATCCCAAACTTCAGATTTATGAATATCCCATACTTGGGATGTCGTATTTGGCAGTAGCCCAACACCAACTTAACATCAATTAAACTCAGGATTTTCTGTGACGTAACAATATTTTTTGAGGTGACTTGTAGAATGGAAGTGTGTCGTAGCAAAAAAAAAAACAATCATTAAATTATAGAAAAACTCGAATTTAATTGATGTTAATTCAGTATTGGGATGCTAATAAATACCAACCCTCAAACTATATTCATCTCAAAAGTAAAGTTTGGGATATTATGATAAACAAAACTCAAAGTTGAGGATTTTAAAACCAAACAATTCATTAAAATATTAGTATGTTAAACTCGTTTTCAAACTCGTCTCGTGAGACTAAAGACGGGATTTTCGTGAGACGAGTTTCATTCTCAACACTGAAATGTGAGTGGAATTGAAACTCATCATTGCATTGACAATGAAAATTAAACCTAGAAACATTACAACTCATAACGGGAAAACCCAGATTGGTAATGAAAATAGAAAACCCATTGCCACGAGAGGGTGTATTAAAGAAGAGTTGCAGGCTTCATTGCCATCAAATTATAGGGAGGGTATTCATGGTCTACTTTTATTAAAGGGCAAGCAAATATTGGCAAATAAACCCGTAGGTAGAAAAACACAATGCAAAAACAATACGTATAAAAATAAAGGACTATCATTTCTTATTTCTTTAATTTGGACGAGAGATAAAGTCCTACATATATCAACTCCATTCGCAAGTTCTCAAGTCTTTCCCAGTTTTTAAATTGTGAAGGTACAAACCATCGGAGCGAACATAGTTGTAGCAATCCTTCACGTTACAAGCTTCCCGCTGTGGATCAGTGTCAATATACACCTGACAATGAGCTTGCCCATGAGCCCATTGCAAGTTGCAAAAATATTCTGTACGAAAAAAGAATTTTGGATGAAAAGACCAGTTTTGTTCTTGATTAACATTAAGAGTGTGGACACCAAGATCATCATCCTTTGAGAAGCAGTGGACGGTGAGTTGATTCCCATCAGGTAACTGATTTACCACATGGATTGTTATCTCTGGATCACCTTTGACATTCTTCACGCCCCACAAAAATACTAACAAAGATACCAAAATCATACAGTAACAATTCTTGGAGATGGCCATATATGCTCTTTCTAGCTCTTTTGTTTACAACGTTTGATATTTTTTTTGAGTTCTTTTTGAGGTTAACAAGGTTGTTTATATATATAATTATATATACCTCTAGCCTGTTTGAGATCTTCTTTCGTATCAATTTGTTTTTTTGGAAAAAGAATGTAATTTTGGCAATTAATCATTGACAGCACGTATATACCCTATCCATGATTACTCCTACATATAAGAAAAGAATCATATTTTTCTATTTAAATATAGGAAACAATCACACAAATTTATTTCTTGTTATAGACAGATTTAAAGACTGATTGCATAAATCTTACCCAATAATTAAATTTACTGATTTTTATTTACCTTACTATAAAAGATGAATCTTATTCCAATAATTTAATATAAAGAATTTTATTTACCTTATTACATAAAACTGCCCCCCCCCCAAATCCCCAAATAACTTTTTTTTTTTATATACTTTTCTTGATTTAAATCTAGGAAACAATCATACAAATGTATTTCTTGCCGTAGACAGATTTGAAGACTGATTATGTAGGATTCTGTAAAAGATAAATCTTATCCAATAATTTCTTTTGATTACAGTAGTCAACCAATTTCAGCCGTTGATCCATTAAAAATAAATTTTGACCATTGAATTATTTTACCTTTCACCTATATAACAGGTTACATATATAAAAACATATTGTTGAAATTTTTTCTAATATTATTCCATATTAGTGATAGATGAAAACAAATAAAAATATTTTTCATAAAAATATTGTATCATATCATTACAATTCACGGGACACATCTGTTGGTAAAATGATGTTTAACCAGCTTGAATCTTCATCATCTTCGTTTGGCTTGTATCATATCAAGAGGGTGGGAAGTCTCCTATAAAATAATAAAAATTAGATCAACGGTTAAAATTATTCTATCTAGGAGGACAAATCGGGGTACTACTCACACTATTTTATAAACTGATTTATAATTGCTCAACGCAAAATAGTTCACTAACGTGCTATTGCTTTAGTGGCTGGGCAACAATTACATTCAACCCTGTGTCTTGGGTTTGAGGCTGATTACATATGTTTTTTACTTTTATAATTTTTTTTCTTCCTTCTTTGATTTTTTTTTTTTGATAGACCTTCTTTGAATTATTATACATTTTTAATTTTACTTTTATAATTTTTTTCTTCCTTCTTTGAATTATTATACATTTTAAATTTAATTAAAAATTGTATGCTAGTTTCTCTCTTTCTTTTATAAATCCTATTATTTAAATAATTTTTTTTCTAAAATATATATCTTGGTTAGTGTGTAATAGTATGATACTTGGCGTGTATTGTTGATAGTCATTACGATTTCTTATATGCATAAGTGTTGTCATTTTTTATGTACATATTATGTTTGACGTGTAAATTAATAAGTGTGTAATAATATAATAATTAGTGTGTGAAAGTATTATATTTAGTGAATAATAGTATAATAATTAGAGCGAATCAATATTAATATTTTTAGTGTGTGATAATATAATAGTGTACGATGGATTATATAAAGATAAACGAATTTTTTTTGGTCTTACTTTTTATTCTTTTAAATTTATAAAATATAAGCACACCATCAGCAATAATTTCAGTGCATAAAAATAGGTAACAAAGAGTGTATATATATATATATTCTAGATATATGTAGCATCCAAATGTATTCGGTAAAAAGTTACTAGTGTGTCTTTGTTAGTGTGCAAATGAGCATTTGCTAGTGTGTCTTTAGTGTACAATAGTTCAATAATGGGTGCAAACGTATTATAGTTAGTGTATAATAGTATGATATTTGGTGTGAAATTATATTATATTTAGTGTGTCTTAAAAAAAATATATAAATTTTGTAAAATGATAATCTATTTCAATGTGTTTAGTTCACTCTGAAAGAACCCTAGAGAGGGGTGAATAGGGTTATGAAAAAGTAACATCATAAGTAATTGTAGTTTAAGTATTAAGGTACTATATTTAAATGAGGAAAATTAAAATTTTTAATTAATCATGAAAGTATGTATAAAATATTATTTTCAATGAAAAAACTGAAAAATATCATTTAATTTATTTCTTTTTAAAAGTGTGGTAAATTAAAAGTTTCCTTTTTTTTTATAGAAAACATATTGTAACCTAATAGAATTTTAAAAGTCAAAACATTTGGTCATCTTACTACATTCGCCCTGTATAAAGATTATAAATTCATCCAATATTTTTATTACAATCCAAAAGTTATGAAGTCATTCAATACTTCTACTATAACCCATTGTGCTCCTTCCAATATTTGACGAATAATTTTTGAATAATTTAAGTCGATCGTAAGAAAATAATTTTTGAAGTTACTATTATTGTGTTTATGAAATTATTTCAATCAAAAATTTAAGTTGATAGTTAAATACCATGCATATGAAACCATTTGATGAAGCTCAGGTTGGAGATTAGGTTGATGAGGATGCATGGGCATATTGTTCAATACTTCTTCTATCAGTGAATCTGTGACGATTATTGTGATGAATAATCAGCCCCAACCCACAACTTAATTGGCTTCTAACTGCATGCTGTCATTGGTACTTCAATTATGCATTAAATATTTAGTGGGGTTCCACCTTTCCAATATTGCCCCTCATATGTTTTAGCTCTAAATATTCATTAAAATAGAAAATGTTGATTGTTTTAATCTTATACGGTAAAATATTTAACACGTTCAGATGAATAGATGATTTGCACTATACGAAGGACTACAATTTGCAATACTCCCATTATATTTAACAACTGGGAATTTGTTTTATTTTTAAACCAACTATATTATTGTTGGGGTGTTAAATTTTTTAGCATGTTAAAACATAACAATCTCCACAATTATAGGGCCCCCAAACAAGTGATAACAAAAAAATTTAGTTAATCAGAAAATTTTTGATAAGGAGAGGTTGTAGGCAGAACAAAGGGGTTATAAATTTCGTTGTAGCAACCTGGTAGGAAAAAGATTGTTCAAAAAAATAGGTCTCCTTAGCTAAGGCATACTATGCACCCAAAGAAAACAAGTGGGGGGATAAGAGGTAAGAAAACTGACTGGCATAAGTCACATTGATGGTTAATGGCAAATGTAATTACATGGAGATCAGATAGGATATATAGCATGAATCTGAATGTAGAAAAATACAAAGCAAAAACCATACGCATAAAAATAAAGGACTATCATTTCTTATTTCTTTAATTTGGACAAGAGATAAAGTCCTACATATTTCAACTCCAGTCGCAAGTTCTCAAGTCTTTCCCAGTTTTTAAGTTGTGAAGGTACAGACCATCGGAGCGAACATAGTTATAGCAATTCTTGAAGTTACAAGCTTCCCTCTGTGGCTCGATGTCCATAAACACTTGACAATGAGCTTGTCCATGAGCCCAGTGCAAGTTGCAAAAATATGCTGTAGTTAACCAGAAGTTTGGATGAAAAGACCAGTTTTGTTCTTGATTAACATTAAGGGTGTGATCACCAAGATCATCATCCTTTGAGAAGCAGTGGACCTTCAGTTGGTTGCCATCAGGTAACTGATTTACCACATGGATTGTAAACTTTGGATCACCTTTAACATTCAATACTAATAAAGATACCAAAATCAGACAGTAACAAGTACAATTCTTGGAGATGGCCATATATGCTCTTTCTAGCTCTTTGATCAAAACTGGTAAAAAAACAAAGTGTGGTTTTGGTTAGCATCATAGAATGCATGACTGGGCATGAAGTTATTGTCTTCATTACTGGATTTGGGATGTGCATTGAAGTTTCTACGTGATTTCTGAGAGTTTCTATGCCTCAGAATATCTCTACATACAAAGATTATCTCTCTGTTCAAGTAGTAAAACAATTGAAAATATTGTTTGGAATGTTTACTTTTGTACTGTGTTTGAAGTTCCAGCTAATATGAGTGCAGGAGATAGGTTTCAGGATATTAAACTATTTAGCATTATATATTTATACCTGACATTAACCATGCACACAGCAGACAAACTCTATAACAATAAACAAAAAATTGATCATATACAGATGCATATTGAAATGCAGGCATGTACGTTAATTCAGTTTGAGATTTGGAAGATATGATTTTATGAAAGCATAAATATACAGGGTGAGAAGTTGACTAGTTGAGCACATGCACCAAATGTCTTCAAAACTTTATTTTTCGAATGTTCAGATCTCATATGGAGGGGGTATGTCTCAATTTAAGGGTTCCCTCATGTTGGGTTTGAGGATATCTAGATGTGGGACTTGACTCCAAATTAAAGAAGATCATGCAAAAGATGTAATGTACATTTATATAAACCATACAAATGGGATTTTAAGAAAAGAACGAAACTACACAGCTACGAAATGAATGAATAAAGAAGATCAAACCTCACTTGGTTAATGATATCGGAGAGCGAACTTGGATGCCACGCTTCTTTAAGGATGTTTGGATCGGAATGGATTTTTTAGGATTAAAAGAGAGATGATGGTAGGAAAGGGTGATGATGATGATGAGAATGATAGAGAGAATAAAGTTAAGAGAGTGGTTGATGGGAGAAGTGTATGATGATGGGTGAGGATTGTTGATGCTACTTGATTATGAAATGAGAGTAGAGAGTGGTGATGAGTATTTTTTATGAGAATCGTTGATGAAATGAGTGAAAGAATGGGAGGTATTTATAGGCAAGGGGTGAGGTGATGAGGATGAAGGACGGGAGGCATTACTAGCGATGGTTAAATACTATAAAATTAAGCAAGCAAGCCAATAATATCAAGAGAAACAACCTCTGTATGGGTTTATACAGATGGTTGAAATTTTGAAAATGTCAGGTGTGATCATTAATAGTTTTGGAGTACATAAATTACTTCCCTTACTGAAAAAGAATATGACTTTTTATAGCATTAATTAATTACACAAACAATATATAAGGCTGGTTGCAAATAAATGGACAAAAGGTGAGTCACATTTTTGAATACAAATGGTTAGCTCTCTTATGGTTTGAATATTTGGATATATTAGTCTTACTCAATATTGCAGTTCGATTCCTATAAGAAAACTTTAAATTTCAGGAAGAAGTAATTAATTACTGACAATTGAGTGCCATTTCCATACAAACATCACAAACACCATCAGCTTCGGGGGGGAAAAAAAACAGAAAAAACATGCAATGAAATTGACAACATATAAAAAGAAGAACCCATGCATCACACAGCCGTAAAAACTATTACCTTCTACCCAAATTATTTGTCCTTTTACCTAATTTTTTTGTCTCGAAATATTTATCCTATTTACAATTCCAACAACTGTAATTCTTTTTTTACCCTTAATTAATAAAATCATTTATCACTTTTTACAATTCCAACAACAATTATCTTCAATTAAAGTAAAGGTACTTTTTATACATTACAAACTTTTTATATCAATTCCCAATATGCATTGATCTTTTCAAATTAGATAAATGGACAAATATAATGAGACGGAAGTAGTAGTTATTTAATTATAACATGACACTGTAAATATGGTCACACACTCACACACCTGAAGTACAAAAACTTTAAAAACAATCTTGTCATATTATTGGGGTCCATATGAAAATTACATCACAAATTCAAACATGAATTGAAATTGAACCGACATACTACATTTTTTCTCACTTCCCAAACTAAAACAGACATACATTTTTTTTCTCACCAACCAGACTAGAATTTCATCCAAACAATACAATTTCACTTAATTTACATGTGCATATTTTCACATCGAAAAATTTTAAAATCCTTAAATGAAAAGCTTGAAAGTTTTTTTCGAAAATAGAAAAAACAAAGAATTTCGAATTTTCAAATTGAAATGATACCCATAATTTAATCCCATAAATTAATTTATTTAATCCATAATTTGAGACTTATTCTACGTTATGGAAAGCAAAAAGTAAAGTAAGAGATATCATATCATTTGCTATAAACTATATAAAATAGTTAACTAAAAAAAAATAAATATTTTTTCATGTTTTTGTTTTTCATTTCGAATGGAAGACAATCAAAAAATTTTGTGTAAAACCAGTTAATTATGATTAAACTACTAAAATAAACTTATTGTCATACTGCAGTTTTGTAATGGAGACAGGAAATGATCACAACATTCCTGCAACCTGAAGTGTTTGGGGGGGGGGGGGGGGGGAGGGGGGACTACTTTTGAACAAGTTATTAGACGTAACAAAAAGCTGGTACAGGTTGACAATAATATGCCCAACACTTGAATTCCATGAATTTTGACTATGAAGAAGAATGAAAACATACCTTTTGTCTTGCCAACTTAAGTTGTGCTTCCAATGGGGCAGTGATTTCCTTAATGTGACAACTACAACAAGTGTTGCTTTCTACAATTCATTTACCTTTTTAATTTCAAGTCTCACATTAAAATCACACCACTTAGGAATCACATGCAAAAGGTTATCCTCTGAGCCTAACTGCCTAAGGGAAAAGGTAGTCTATATTGGGTCAAATTATACTTATACAAACTACCTAGCTTTTCGAAATAGGTTTTTGTAACTTTGATTTTCCATCCACCTTGTTGAGTTCCTCATTAAGCTAAGAACAGAAATAGCAGAAAAGCCTGCTCTAGTTGCCTGGAAGAGCACAACCCAACACCCATGAAAGCTATAATTCACTTGAAGCAAAATCCCAGTACTATTCAAACATGAATATATATATGACTCAGTCTGAACTGTAGCAATTGTAGAATTTTGCAGGGAAATAGTAAAGATCAACAAAGAGATGCATAAAACACAACCTCAGCACAAATCAAGCAAAAGTTATTCATCAGCTAAAATTAAGAATGGTGGGGCACATTACTCATTATGTACAGTAGAATGGTTCTGAATGTGCTTAATATGTGTCCACCTCCACAATAATGTAATTAACGTTGGGATATAATACCATCTACAATGTTTTTGCCAATAACGAGTCACATTACTCATTATAATATTCAATACTCGTAATCAATAATTACAAAACATCAATTATAATCATCAGTCAGTATTGTCGGGTCAGCGTGTGCGAAGCACACGCTGGACCGACATGTCAATTCAGTCGAGCGAGCAGGCGAGTGGGTTTCCGATTAGGCATATATCAGTTTCGGGTAAATATGGGTAAAGTGTATTTCAGGTCCGGGTAAATACGGGCGGTGTATTCGGATTTGGGTCAACCCAACAAGTTATGATTCCGACCTTTTTCCGTTTTTTCTTTTTTAAAAAATGGGCTCTAAAAACGATTTTTGTACATTATACATAATAAAATATTATTATCTTCTAGTAATGATAGATTATTATAATTATTTTCACTTAAATTAAAAAAATTAACAAATAAATGAGTTGCGCTTATATTTTAATAGTTAAAAAAATTCCAATGAAAAATCATAAATTCTAATAAAGTTGAACTTTAAAAAATATTTTTCCAGGTCAAACGAACGTGTCGGGTTTGACTCGCTAATTTTCAGGTTCAGTGTATTTCTGGTTTAGTTGAGAAAATCGTGCTCAAAACCCAGAAAATTCGGGTAGGTTCGGGTTGGGTCAGAATTTGCCAGGTCTGCATAAGATTATGTATTATCTATATTTTTACAGTTCATATTTTTAGAAAAATTAACAAATAAATGAGTTGCGCTTATATACAAGTGAATCATATTTTCAGAGAAGATAATAAGACTGTTCATTGATTGACTAAGTGTGATGTTTCTCTCCAATCAGCAGTTTATTAGGGTTCTAGTTCGTTGAGTTTTTTTCTTCTATTCTTAGTGATGAGATCCTTGATAGATCCCTTGAGCGAAGAGCTATGTAAGGTTTTTATTCTTACCTCTTGTTATTAAAAAGAAACAAAAAAGTGAAGCAAACAATATTAGGCGACACTTGGCCAATGATATATCAATTTCTATTTATTTTTTATTTTATTTGGATAAACTCGGTTATGCTTAAACAATTAAATGTTTTATCCAGATGTTTAATAACAAATAACTAAAACTCGGATAAACACGTTTAATCCGGCCAACAAAAAGGAAGAAGATATCAAGTTGAGTAGATTTGATGACAAATTAAGTTTAATAGACTCGATGACAAATAACTAAAAAACTCGGATACACACATTTGATTTTATTTCTTCCATTCTCTCTTCCTTAATTCAGACAAATGGCCAAAGGACTCTGGTCTTGTTCTTTGGATAAGTTACACTAACTAATCCAATCTAATTCAATCCAAATCTTACACAATTTCCCAAAAAAAATCATCTCTAAAAACACAATTCCCCAAAAAAGTATCATAACTTATCCAATCTAATCCAATTGAATTTATCCAAACCCGATTTTAATCAATCCAATGAACATGGCCTACTTTGATAGAAAAACTCATGAGGCTTTTTGAATCATTAAAGGTGTATTTGCTAAAGCAAATGATAAGCGTCATGATTTAAGACAATTAATAATCATCTTGAACTTCACCTAAATTACCTAAAAAATTAAACATAAATATATTTAATGAAAATTGGATTATAGTCCCTACTTTCAATTTTTGTATGGCAATAATCCATACTTTGTTTTTGTATTTGGGTGGTTCAAAAAAAAAATAAAAATTGTATTCTAGTGGTACGAAATCTTACTCCACATTTTTTTTTATATTTTTTAATTCTTGACCCATATTATTTTTATTTTTTTCATTCTTAGTCCAGAAAGGTTATAAAGTATAGTTACTAAAAGCATTTTTAAATTTATTTTTTGAGAATCCGAGTAATCAATATTATGATGTTTTTGGGACTTGTTCAACGGGCCGGGGACCCGGCCTGAAAAAATGTGGGTCGAGGTCATGATTTTAGAAGGTGTCTGGCACGACTTGAAAATGTTGGGGCCCTGAAATGTGGTCGGGTCAGGTCGGGTGTAATAACCCGCCCCAAAATCGCGATTAATTAAGCGTTAATACCGTAATTATCTAAATTGCGTATAAATTTTTCGCGTTTATTTTCAAGTATTATCTATTTTATCGGTGTCAGGTTTCGTGCAGGAGATGGCAAAGCGTATCAAGTATCGGAATTATAAGTTCCAAAATTATTTTATTTACCTATTAAGTAAATTCGTATCGGGTTACCGTATACGTAATTTTAGTCGGAAAAAGGGTTTAATTATTTTACTTCTAGAAGATTATATTTTATTATTCCAAAACTCAATTTATTTTATTTGAGTTATATTTATTTTATTTAATTTAAGTACAAGTGGTATTTATTTTCCATTTTATTTAATTTCCCTATTCAAGTTCTATCTTATTCCAACCCAAATGTTACCAATTAATTTTACCTAGTATCAAACTAAATGGGTAATTTTACTACTCTTATAATTATTTTACTCATTTGTATTTTCAGATTTTAGTTAATATATTAGTGGTTTAGTTAATGAGGAGTATATTAGATAGTAGAAGAGGTTATTATCTTCATTTCTAATTCAAACACCCACACTCCACTTTCTCTCTCTACAAACTCCATCTCCTCATCTTGCTCTGCTGCCCGACCAGCCCACGCCACCACCCTCTGCCGCCCTTTTCCGGCCACTGTGCCACGCCGAGCCACTGGAGCCACCGCCGCCACCTCTCCTCCTCTCCTCTTGAATTTCATCCAATTTTAACCCAAAGGGTAATTTCTAAAACCCCAATTTCACTCTTTTATACCCTAATCTGATTTTCATGATAATTACATGTTATTCTTGTCAATTTTACTTCTTTTACTCTCTTTTAGTGTAATTTTCAGTTTATGGTTATTAGGGTTTAATTTTGAAAGAGATACATGTGTAATTTGGGTTGTTCTTGAGATATCTTTGATGGATTTATGTTGGATGATGATAAAATCATGTTGCATGTTGTTTCTTGGTGAATTTCTAAGCTTAAGGACAGATTATAACGTATGAAGTTATTGATTCAAGTGTTATAAGGTTTAATTTGGGTGAATTAAGTGTATTTTGAGGTAAAAATTACTAGAATGTGTTATTGGTATTGAATTCATGGTTGCATGTCATTCTTGAGGCTTTTGATGAGCTTATTTAAGTGTTATAATTTCTGGAAATATGGTAGATTTTAGCCAAGTAGAGTTTAATGGAGAATGATTACAAGTTTGGGAGCTTAAATCACCATTAGAGTCAATTTCAAGAGCTAAAAACGTTCTGCCCAGTTCTGGAAATTTTCGGAATTTTTAAAGTTGGATTTTTGCCCAGATTTTTGCTCCATTAGATAGCCCAAAGTATTAGAAAACCATAGGCTTTGGAATTTCTAAATTCCGTCTTGAATCGACCAAGTTATGAGCAAAACCGTGAAACCAGATTTTTACATACGAGTTTAAAGTCAGTAGGTTATGAGCTATTTTTCGACCTCTTAGAGATTTCTTTGGTTTTTGAGGAAAACATGAAAGTTTTAGATTATGCCACGAGCTTTCCGAAAAGGTATGGTTTGTAGTCATACGATATCGGGAGTATAAGTTATAAGCCCCGGAAACCGGGTTGTCCTGTGTGAATATTCTGCCCAATTTATAAGTGGTAAAAAAACTCATTTCTAAGGTTCTAAGCTAAGTCAATAAGGGTCCTTAAGCCTTGATAAATGATGATTATAGATTATAACCTCGAGTTAAGCCTTTAAGTGGAGAAGTATAGTTAGAAACCGGGTTATGTCCCAAAGTTATTTATCCAAAAATAAGAGTTTGAGAATAAGTTTTACGTGTCTCCCGGTGAACATTAAATTAATAATTCGATACCTTTGAGTTGGTTAAAGTATCTATCTACCTAAGGTCGTCCAAGTTCTAAATAGTTCTTATGATGAGTTTCCTAAAGTCTCAACTCATGGATTTTTCCCCTCAAATTACATTACCTATCTTTCTTCCATCGTTTACTCCATCAATATTATCCTTCTAAGTAAATCTCAAGGGAATTCTTCTAATTTCATATTCAACCTCTAATCTTTTAATCTCATCTTTCATCAATCAAGTTATCCTTCAAAAGATACAAGTTCCATCTATTAATTCTACCTTTCTACGTCAATTTCTCTATATAATTTCAACCCGAAACCCTTTATTTTCATTGATTCAGCTGCTGTCCGGGCCCATTTTGGGACCCTTCCCTTCATTTTTAGCCTCTGGCCCTTTCATCAAAGTTGTAGATCTCATTTTTCCCTATTCCGGGATATACTCTTTTGCTTTATTCCGATTTTCCTAGCCCGAGTTATACCTTGAACATTATCTTTACTTAAACCTGAAATTTTATTTCTAAAAAGTCGTTTTAATTATTTTACTAAGTTTCTAAGTTTATGATTCTAATTTAGAACCTTGTTGGTTCTTCGTTATTATTTATTTCCGTCTTAGCCGTCAAGTTGCAAGCGCCATCTCCAAGCCGAGCCGCACCACCCAAGTTTTTAGCGTCTCAAGGTACGCAAATTGTCCAACCTTTACCGCCTTCGTGCGAGTTAATTCATGTTCTACCAAGTTTTATGCTTTATGCAAGTCTTTTATGCTTTAAAGTGGACCCATCTTATGTTATATAAAGTTTAATTATGTTTTTAGCACTCCTGATCAGAGTGTCGACACGGCGATGTCGATCGCTTAACGGTCACCCAATCCAAATCTCGATCGATTTGGGCATACGCGTGTGTGAGGTGCTTGCACCGATCATGAGGGTTCCACGTTTTTCATTCATATAGCTAAGTTCAGCTTTACTTATTTATATCTTATGCTTAATTCTTTACGTTTATTTATGTTTATCCCCTTTCCCGTTTTCAAAATGAATTTAAATGCCGGCACTGAAACCGTTTTCGAACGGTTTTACGTGTTGTAGGTTTCGTACTTAGTGTTTCCCCACTCACCTAGCGCGTTGTTTTAAAGATTTTTTTTAGGAGGCTCGAGTTCTCGTGGTCTAAGCAATTCATTCCAAAGTAGCTCCAGAGTTGAGGTAGTCCCTAAGCTAAGTTATGGATGGAAGCCAAATTTTGCGCTTTGGAAGACTCTCGCAAATGTTTAAGTTTATGTATCTATATTTTTCAGCGGATTGTATCAATTATGTATTGGGTTTGGAGTTAGTTTTCCTTGTGGTTTAAAAAGTGTTAGTGTTTTGTGGTTGCCTTGTCTCTTTCGGACGGCGGTAATGCCCAGTCAAGTTTTCATTGCGCTAATCATGAATTTGGGTGCTAAGTAAGCATTTAAATTGTGGTTTAAGATTGGGGTGTTCTGATTGTGGTATCAGAGCCGTGGTTTAGTGGAATTTGGGATTGTGAAGTTTATTAGGATATTAATCCTTTGTGTTATTATTTTAGGAAGAAAAGTAAGTGTGTGAGAATTGAGTAGATCTTTGGTTGGTGCACCGAGTGGTGTTTATATTGGGGATGGTGGAGAGCATGAAGCTCTTGATGTTTATATGGAATATAAATTGCTTTTCAGGTGGTTTCAAGATTTTGTAAATTGGGGATAGCTCTATTTATAGGGGAAGTGCTGTCAAATTTTTCCCAGGATTTTAGCAGCTTTTAAGTCAAATTTTAAGAAGAAACTAGGTGGGATTGAGTTAAGCCTAGTAAGTTAAACAAGTAAAGTGGTGGATGTATAGTTGGGAATTATAAAGTATGGCAAGGTGTCGTCCTAAAAAGTCTTTGATAGTTTACAAAAAGATTACAAGCAAGTCCCAAGTGGGATTTGGTATAGGGTAAAATGAGTTCTAAATCATAGCGGAAATAAAATCTTTAAGGGAAACCGAAAAATGGTACAATTTATGGGATTTAGGAAGCGTAAAGAAAAGTTTAAGGCAAGTTTAAAGTTAAAGTAAGAGCCTTTTTAAGTTGCTCATAAGGGGTTAGTTGGTTGAGTCTTGAATCTCGTTATAAGGTTGTTTTGTTTCTTTTCGTTAGAATTCTTTTTATTACGTGCGGATTTTAAGAGCTTGTTTTACGTTTTATATGTGAATTAGATGGATACCAACGGCAATCCTCTTCCGAATCCCTTTGCGATGTTTATGGACCCCGACACCAATGTGCAAGATCATCTCAAGACTCTACAAGATGCGTTAGATGCGCATTGTGCGACGAATCCGAATTCCGAATACCATGATGACATCTGTCGAGCCCGATGCTTATTAGCGACTCTTCCTCACGAGAGTCCGTGGGACGACATCAGGAATCGATACGGTCAGTTACTCCGTCGAGGAGAGCCAGGGCGCCACGCATGGTGCCTCAATTACGTCGGGGCGTGGAATCAAATCGCGATGGAAGTTATAATCACTCAAAGCGCGATCACTAACTCTCCACGTTAGTAAATTAGGCCCCTTTCTTCATGAGATGTTAGGATTAACCGCGCTACCCAACGCCGGAATCGCACCGTTGCACGTGTTCTCACCACCAGCGGATGAAGTTCGCCTACATTTCTCGCCACTTATCACGGGCCGACCAATTGTTCCAAACGTATCTTCCCATGGAGAGGCGACCCCTACCGCACGAACAGCCGCAGAAGAAGAAGATCCTAGCATGGATCTTGATCAAGATGAGGTACGGCCGCAACCTAGGCAACCCAGGGAGAATGAAGCGGGAACGTCTACACCTGTGACGCCGGTAAACCTTGAATGGACCACCTTGGGACCCATAATCCGCCACACATGCGCGCGCAGAACGTCGTCCTTCACAGCTACGACGCGTGGAAGGAACTAGGGAACAAGAACAGGAGGGATCGAATTCCCATGTTTAGTGGAATCTAGTGGTGACTAGGTATCTTGTTTTGGGTCATTGATGAAATTGGCCGAACTATGATTAATTTTGTAACCTCCCTATGATTATGTTGTGAACGGGAGCATGGGTTGTAATTTGAACGAACCAAGGAGTATTATTTTGGATTTTTTGATGAAGTAAGAACAATGACGTGGGGATTGTTACCTTTTTAAATATTATGCTTGGGTGCAATGGTATGATGGGATTTGCGACCTCATGAATTATTATGCTTTATAATATTATGGGATTACAAGAATTTTATTGGTATTTTAAGCATGCATGTATGTATGTGGGTAATGTGATTTTATAAAGAAACAAGGATCCTAAATAGGGATGTTTAATTAAAATTTGAATTTTATGGAAAGGGGGTATAAAAGAGGACAAGAATAGGTTATATGGGAAATAATATATGCAGTGTAATCTTGTAGTATGTCAAAGATCAAGAAATCGCCTCCCATGAAGAACACGGAAATGAGGTGTCGGGGGTAATCAACTCGATTGCAAGGACCTCGGCTTAACGGGAGTGGTTAGTCACCCGAATCTTCTTTAGGATCCGTCCCTCTCAATCCACCCCAATACCGGACCCTTTTGGGATATTCATGCAAGAATTACTCAAACGCTGCCCCTTCCATCTATGGGACAAGCGAGCCAATCTAGGGAAGAGAATTATGCAGATAGGGTGGCCAAGAAACCCGACTTTTACAAAGGGGTTATGACCCGTAGTGCTTGAAGATTGGATTCGTGAGATGGGAAAGATCTTTGAGGTGATTGGAGTGCCCGAGGATAAAAGGTTGGCCATAGGGACCTATTATTTAAAAGGTGAAGGCGATATTTGGTGGAGAACCATTGAGGATAAGTACCAAGGAACCACAAAGTCGTGGAATGACTTCTTAGGAGATTTGAGGGCTCGGTTCTACCCTATTTCCTTAGGCGTCAAAGGAGAAATAATTTTTAGAGTGGAGTATGTTTAATAAGGACATCTCGGTGGTGCAATATCTGGCAAAGTTTAATGAGCTAGCTCGTTTCGCTCTGGATTACGTTGCATCGTAAAGTGAAGTTAACGCTATGAGGAGGCCTAGCGCCATACATCCGTAACCAGTTGTCATCCCATCATTTCTCTACGATGCAAGAGATGTATGAAAGAGCCAAGTAGAAAGAGTGAGAAAGGAGTTGAAAGCCACGAACCACAGAGAAACCAAGGGTCTGCACAGAGGAAATGGAATGATAAGGGAGCGCCAAGTGCGCCTGTTAAGGGAGATAGTCAAGTTAAGCGGCCAATGCCACCAATTCCGAGAAACCAAGCTACCCGGCTCTTGCCGAGCCCTGCAAGAAGTGCGGCAGGACTAATCATACTACCGCCCAGTGTCGGGTAGGTACGGGAAACTGTCTATGGTGTGGAGCCTCAGATCATAAGGCATCGGAATTCCCAAAGAGAACCCGAAGATCGGAACCGGGAACCACTCGTCCAACACCGCCAATGAGAGCAACGCCGCAGCAAGGAACCGTGGGTCAAGCCTACGTCATGGGCAGAAAAGAAGCAGCAAAATCTGGTATGGTTGTTACTGGGACAGTTTATATATATGCGCAACCTTTAATTGCATTGTTTGATTCTGGAGCAACCCATTCGTTTATCTCTACCAAAGATGTTTTGAACCTTAAGTTACAAAATCTAGCCCATGCGATGAATTACTCTATCGGTTTACCTAATGGTCAAGCGATACCATGCGACTAGTTTTGTGGGTGTCCTCTTAGGTTGAATGCAGATATCTTTTACGTTAATCTTATTGATTAGATCTAGAGGAGTTTGATATCATTCTAGGTATGGGTGGTTGGTCTCGACGCAAGCTCAGTTAGGTGCGTGAGGAATAGTTGTTCTCAAGAGCGCCTTAGGCAAGGAAGTTCAATTTGTAGGGGACATAGGGGTTAACCCGTGTCCTATCATATCTTACATGAAGGCTCGAAAGTTGCTTAATCATGGGTGCGAGGGTTACCTATGCCTAGTAAGTGAAGATCCCAAAGATCCGCCCAGAATAGAAGAAATCCCCGTGGTACGAGATTTCCAAGATATTTTTCTGAAGAAGTTGGAACTACCCCAGGAGGAGATTGATTTTGAAATAGAGTTAGTTCCGGGGACTATGCCTATATCCAAGGCACCATACAGGATGGCGCTGCGAGCTTAAGGAATTAAGAGAGCAATTAGATAATTTATTGAGTAAAGGGTTCATCGAAGAGCACATCACCCTGGGAGCTCGGTATTATTTGTGAAGAAAAAGGATGGTAGCTTAAGGTTATGTATCGATTCGAGAGTGAACAATGTTACTATCAAGAACAAGTACCCTCTTCCAAGGATCGATGATCTATTCGACCCGACTTCAAGGAGGAGTATTTTCTAAGATAGACTTGAGGTCGGGATACCACCACTCGAGTTAGAGTGAAGACATACCAAGCGCCTTTAGGGCGAGGTATGGACATTATGAGTTCTGATGATGCCGTTTGGGCTTACCAATGCCGGCAGTATTTATGGATCTAATGAATCGGGTATTCAAACCCCATTTGGACAAGTTTGTAGTGGTGTTTATTGACGACATTCTGGTGTATTCGAAGAGTCAAGAGGAGCATGAGCAGCATTTAAGGATTGTACTTCAAACCTTAAGGGAACAACAGTTGTATGCTAAGTTTTCAAAGTGTGAGTTTTGGCTGAAAGAAGTGGTTTTTCTAGGCCATATAGTCACCAGTGAAGGGATCCAAGTGGACCCTAGTAAGATTTCTACGGTTCAAAGCTGGACAAGGCCCTCTACAGTTAGTGAAATCCGAAGTTTCTTAGGTATGGCCGGATATTATCGAAGGTTCGTGCCGAATTTCTCAAGAATAGCTCCTCCGTTGACTAATCTTCTCAAGCAATCCACACGTTTTGAGTGGACCGACAAGTGTGAAGAAGCCTTCCAGGTGCTTAAAGAAAAGCTGACAACCGCACCAGTGTTATCCCTTCCCGAGGAAGGAAAGGAGTATGTGGTATATAGTGACGCATCCCATCAAGGATTAGGTTGTGTGCTGATGCAAGATAACAAAGTGATCGCCTATGCGTCCGGAAAGTGATGGTCAAACCGAAGGGTGAATCAGTTGTAGAAGATATGCTACGAGCATGCGTCCTCGACTTTCAAGGAAATTGGGATGAATTCCTCCGCTCATCGAATTTTCGTATAATAATAGCTATCAAGCCACCATTAAGATGGCCCTTTGAAGCACTCTATGGTAGAAGATGCGAACCCCGCTATGTTGGGGAGAGCTAGGCGAAGCACTAATCATAGGTCCGAATTAATTCGGACACGGCGGATAAGGTTCGAGTTATTCAACGGACATCAAGACCGCCCGTGCAAAAGAGCTATGCAGATAAGAGGCGGAAACCTCTCGAGTTTCAAGTTGGAGATCACGTTTTCTCAAGATTTCTCCGACCAAAGGGATCCGAGATTCAATGTCAAAGGAAGCTAAGCCCACGCTACATTGGGCCATACCCAATCATAGAAAAGTCAACCCGGTAGCATACCGAGTGGAGTTACCATCTAGCTTAGGAGGAATCCACGATGTTTTTCATGTGTCGCGACTTGAAATATGTGCGGACCCAAGTCATATTCTAGTGGGGAACCACCGTTTCTAGTGAAGATTTAACCGTCAAGCAACAACCGATTCAAATTCGGATCGCGAATCAAGAAGCTCTGAGCGAAAGAAGTTCCCTTAGTCAAAGTGCTATGGCGAATCAAGACACGTCGGAAGCCACGTGGGAGACCAAGAAAACATGAAGAAACAATATCCCCATCTCTTCTAAGGTAAACAAAGCGCGTTTTATGATCATCGTCAAGTTTCGAGGGAAACTTCTTTTAGGGGAGGATGTAATAACCCGCCCCAAAATCGCGATTAATTAAGCGTTAATACCGTAATTATCTAAATTGCGTATAAATTTTTCGCGTTTATTTTCAAGTATTATCTATTTTATCGGTGTCAGATTTCGTGCAGGAGATGACAAAGCGTATCAAGTATCGGAATTATAAGTTCCAAAATTATTTTATTTACCTATTAAGTAAATTCGTATCGGGTTACCGTATACGTAATTTTAGTCGGAAAAAGGGTTTAATTATTTTACTTCTAGAAGATTATATTTTATTATTCCAAAACTCAATTTATTTTATTTGAGTTATATTTATTTTATTTAATTTAAGTACAAGTGGTATTTATTTTCCATTTTATTTAATTTCCCTATTCAAGTTCTATCTTATTCCAACCCAAATGTTACCAATTAATTTTACCTAGTATCAAACTAAATGGGTAATTTTTACTACTCTTATAATTATTTTACTCATTTGTATTTTCAGATTTTAGTTAATATATTAGTGGTTTAGTTAATGAGGGAGTATATTAGATAGTAGAAGAGGTTATTATCTTCATTTCTAATTCAAACACTCACACTCCACTTTCTCTCTCTACAAACTCCATCTCCCTCATCTTGCTCTGCTGCTGCCCCGACCAGCCCACGCCACCACCCTCTGCCGTCCTTTTCCGGCCACCAGGCCACGCCGGAGCCGCCGCCGGCCACCTCTCCTCCTCTCCTCTTGAATTTCATCCAATTTTAACCCAAAGGGTAATTTCTAAAACCCCCAATTTCACTCTTTTATACCCTAATCTGATTTTCATGATAATTACATGTTATTCTTGTCAATTTTTACTTCTTTTACTCTCTTTTAGTGTAATTTTCAGTTTATGGTTATTAGGGTTTAATTTTGAAAGAGATACATGTGTAATTTGGGTTGTTCTTGAGATATCTTTGATGGATTTATGTTGGATGATGATAAAATCATGTTGCATGTTGTTTCTTGGTGAATTTCTAAGCTTAAGGACAGATTATAACGTATGAAGTTATTGATTCAAGTGTTATAAGGTTTAATTTGGGTGAATTAAGTGTATTTTGAGGTAAAATTACTAGAATGTGTTATTGGTATTGAATTCATGGTTGCATGTCATTCTTGAGGCTTTTGATGAGCTTATTTAAGTGTTATAATTTCTGGAAATATGGTAGATTTTAGCCAAGTAGAGTTTAATGGAGAATGATTACAAGTTTGGGAGCTTAAATCACCATTAGAGTCAATTTCAAGAGCTAAAAACGTTCTGCCCAGTTCTGGAAATTTTCGAATTTTTAAAGTTGGATTTTTGCCCAGATTTTTGCTCCATTAGATAGCCCAAAGTATTAGAAAACCATAGGCTTTGGAATTTCTAAATTCCGTCTTGAATCGACCAAGTTATGAGCAAAACCGTGAAACCAGATTTTTACATACGAGTTTAAAGTCAGTAGGTTATGAGCTATTTTTCGACCTCTTAGAGATTTCTTTGGTTTTTGAGGAAAACATGAAAGTTTTAGATTATGCGCGAGCTTTCCGAAAGGTATGGTTTGTAGTCATACGATATCGGAGTATAAGTTATAAGCCCGAAACCGGGTTGTCCTGTGTGAATATTCTGCCCAATTTATAAGTGGTAAAAACTCATTTCTAAGGTTCTAAGCTAAGTCAATAAGGGTCCTTAAGCCTTGATAAATGATGATTATAGATTATAACCTCGAGTTAAGCCTTTAAGTGGAGAAGTATAGTTAGAAACCGGGTTATGTCCCAAAGTTATTTATCCAAAAATAAGAGTTTGAGAATAAGTTTTACGTGTCTCCCGGTGAACATTAAATTAATAATTCGATACCTTTGAGTTGGTTAAAGTATCTATCTACCTAAGGTCGTCCAAGTTCTAAATAGTTCTTATGATGAGTTTCCTAAAGTCTCAACTCATGGATTTTTCCTCAAATTACATTACCTATCTTTCTTCCATCGTTTACTCCATCAATATTATCCTTTTAAGTAAATCTCAAGGAATTCTTCTAATTTCATATTCAACCTCTAATCTTTTAATCTCATCTTTCATCAATCAAGTTATCCTTCAAAAGATACAAGTTCCATCTATTAATTCTACCTTTCTACGTCAATTTCTCTATATAATTTCAACCCGAAACCCTTTATTTTCATTGATTCAGCTGCTGTCCGGGCCCATTTTGGGACCCTTCCCTTCATTTTTAGCCTCTGGCCCTTTCATCAAAGTTGTAGATCTCATTTTTCCCTATTCGGGATATACTCTTTTGCTTTATTCCGATTTTCCTAGCCCGAGTTATACCTTGAACATTATCTTTACTTAAACCTGAAATTTTATTTCTAAAAAGTCGTTTTAATTATTTTACTAAGTTTCTAAGTTTATGATTCTAATTTAGAACCTTGTTGGTTCTTCGTTATTATTTATTTCCGTCTTAGCCGTCAAGTTGCAAGCGCCATCTCCAAGCCGAGCCGCACCACCCAAGTTTTTAGCGTCTCAAGGTACGCAAATTGTCCAACCTTTACCGCCTTTGTGCGAGTTAATTCATGTTCTACCAAGTTTTATGCTTTATGCAAGTCTTTTATGCTTTAAAGTGGACCCATCTTATGTTATATAAAGTTTAATTATGTTTTTAGCACTCCTGATCAGAGTGTCCCGACCTGGCCAGTGTCGACCGTTTAACGGTCACCCAATCCAAATCTCGATCGATTTGAGCATACGCGTGTGTGAGGTGCTTGCACCGATCATGAGGGTTCCACGTTTTTCATTCATATAGCTAAGTTCAGCTTTACTTATTTATATCTTATGCTTAATTCTTTACGTTTATTTATGTTTATCCCCTTTCCCGTTTTCAAAATGAATTTAAATGCAAACCAAACCGTTTTGAGCGGTTTACGTGTTGGAGGTTTAAATCTTGAGTGTTTCCCCACTCACCTTTCGCGTTGTTTTAATGTTTTGTTTTAGGAGGCTCGAGTTCTCAGGGTCCAAGCAAGTCTGTTCCAAAGTAGCTCCAGCAGGTTGAGGTAGTCCCTAAGCTAAGTTATGGATGGAAGCCAAATTTTGCGCTTTGGAAGACTCTCGCAAATGTTTAAGTTTATGTATCTATATTTTTCAGCGGATTGTATCAATTATGTATTGGGTTTGGAGTTAGTTTTCCTTGTGGTTTAAAAAGTGTTAGTGTTTTGTGGTTGCCTTGTCTCTTTCGGGACGGCGGTAATGCCCCGGTCAAGTTTTTCCGTTGCGCTAATCATGAATTTGGGTGCTAAGTAAGCATTTAAATTGTGGTTTAAGATTGGGGTGTTACATCGGGCCAAGGGTTGGTGACCGGTCCGGCCCGACGACCCGACTAAATACAAACTTTTTTTTTAAAAAAATCTTAGATTAAGTTTTAGTATTTTGTGACCCGACCCGATCTGCCCGATGGCCAGACTAAATACATAACTAAAATGTGTGAATTTTTGGGCTTTTTTACTAAAAAAATTTAATCTTATATAGTTGTCGACCCGTTGACCCGGCCCGTGGCCCGTTGAGTCAGGGATCGGGCCGACCGGTCAAAAACTTCCGACCCGGCCCGGCCCGACATTTGAATAGATCATTTTATCCTTTCTAAACTACTTGTGACGGAGCAAATAACACCATAAAGACAATGTTCTTTATGCATGCATTAAGCCCTACGATTATTCCCCTCATTTATACATGTAATTTTCCAACAAAAACCATATTTTAACGATGCCATCAAAGTTCTATTAGCTTAAAAAGTGGGCATATTCTATTTAGACTTATTTTGTCCTTAAACATTTTCTCAACTCCCAAAAAATTTGTCATAACCAAAAATTATTGAGGAAATAATAAATGCAACCAAGAGTAGGTTTGATGAGGCTTTGTCCTCATCAATCATATGTCAGTAAAACTGTACCAAGGATAAAATCTTTCCTATATTATTGTCAAGAAATAACCTCCTATTGAAAGTAGCTGGCTTCATCCTTGTATAAATAATTTCCCTGATCATTAAAAGGGTTAGTTGGCCCTAATTATCCTCACATGGATTCATCTACTTAATTCGCAGGCATTTATGATCACATATTCATTCACATGTTATTGTGTAATCCAAAGTCATGTTTCTACTTTTCATCTTTGCTCATTATGAGGTATCTAATGTTAGGAGTTGAATAATCAAAATGTACCTAATAAGATTGACTACAAGAATAAGATACTCTTTTCATTAGTGATCGATATCCAGCGGGTTCTTATTATACACCATTAACTACCTACTCATGCACATAACAAAAAAATATGCACATATTATTATAGTTGGTTGTAGGGTGAACAACATATCGGGTACCTAAAATTTAAGGTTTTTGACATTAATGTCGGTAGTTTCAATTTTAAACTTAGGCATATTGGTTGAGTTTGATCCTTCCTCTGTGTAGTTTTCATGGCAGGAGGCTGTACATTTGTACGCCTATTTTCATTTGCATGTTACAATCTGGCCTGTGTGAAGATGAAGGTATCATAAGACGATTCATCAAAGATCAAATAGTTGCAAGAGGTAATAAATTGAATGTTATACTAATTTCAATTCATGAATTAGACTTTCATCCCTTCGTTTGTGTTTCTCAGTTTCATTCAAGACTCTTGCATGTCAAACAACCAATGATTTTCTCAAGTTGCTTCATTTAAGCGTACATATAGGCTTTGGATTCTAAAGTTGTTATCAAATATATTTTTTTTCCCGTGGTTGATCTTTTGAGAAATTTTATGGTGTAGTTTCAGTCTTTCTTACTTTTCTTTTTGTTTTTTTTTTGGTTCTTGAAATGTGTCTTTGAAATATAATTTTGTTGTCTAATTTCTCTAAGAGTGTCATTTACATAGGCCGCACATAGGCAGATTAGATAATGTAGGATCGAGGGTGGGAATTTTGGTCAATTGCCTTAGTCAAGGTCAAGATACTCATTAAAGACCTTAATTATGTCCTTTGATCAAAGATTAAAGAGGGTGGGAGGTCTCCCATAAATAGGAGACATTCCCTGACCATTTGAGTACACAATCATCTATTATAGCCGTTGATCTAATTTTTATTATTTTATAGGAGATTTCTCACCCTCTTGATATGATACAAGCCAATAGAAGATGATGAAAATTCAAGCTGGTCAAACATCATTTCCCCAACAAATGGGTCCCGTGAATTGTAATGATATGATACAATATTTTTTATGAAAAAATATTTTTATTTGTTTTCGTCTATCACTAATATGGAATAATATTAGAAAATTTTTTAAAATATGTTTTTATATATGTAACTTACTACTAGAATAATGGGTCATTTAAGACGCTTTTTGGCCTTCTTTGCGGCGCAATAACTCGTCAAAAAAATTCAGTCGTCGCTTCAAGAAAGCGTCGAAAATTTTGGGGTCGAGATAATTCAACGCTTCTAACCGTCAGTCCTTGGCATTTTTCGACGCTTTTAGGTGTCGCTAACAGCTAGACGCTTTTCAGTGCAGGCATAACTGAACTGGCTCGACGCTTGTATGTGACGCAATCCTGAATTTTTGCGACGCATTTGGCCGAGGGTTCTATCACCCGCGCTAACTTTCTATCCAGCTATATATATATAACTTTCGGTTCAACAAAGATGGTGCCCTTTTGGCTGTCTCTGCTAATGACAACGGAATCAAGATTGTGGCAAATTCTGATGGGCTTCGGGTGCTGCACACATTTGAAAATCTGTCTTATGATTCCTATCGAGCACCTGAGTCTTAAGATTATGTTTATTTTCAGCGTATTTGTCTTTTGTTTCACATGATCTGTTTTCAGTCTATGCAATATCTATTGTGGGCTTACTCCCTTGCTTTTAGCTAAAGATCTTACCCATAGATGCTAACTTATTTCATCAGACATTATATATATATTGATGCCACTAAAACTTTTGTATGCCACATAAACACAGCATTGCACAACACGTAACTAAAACAAATTACAAATGCCTGCCTACATAGAGGTCAATGTCCCAGAGTATTTACTGTACGTAGCATCAACAACAACAGTAGCTCACCAGAAGAAGGTTGTAAAGGTGGAAGGTGATTTTCAGCAGCATGCAACTAGGGTTTACTTGGTCTTTTTCCCTTTATGATCGAGTTATCCTTAGTAAGTCTAAGTTACTACAACCATTCAACGGCCAAGAAGTTACCTAGTGCAGCTAAATTCAACCAAGAGAGTGGATAGAATGCATGGAAGAAATTTGTTGGCCCAGTAAGTAGCACCCAAGCAGCATAACTCTCAAATTTCTTCTTGATTCTATCTAGATTATTTTAGACATAAGACATAGAGAATCAAGCTCTACTATAGAATCTAACAAAAATTCAACAAATTATCCTATTTAGACATCATAAGACATAAACGCGCACAACCTGATGGAAAGTCTAACCTGATCATCGGCCATACGTAAGGCTACCTCAGTAGCATCTAGGAATTCTTTAGTAGCTTGTCCGTTCCGCGTAGCCTCCAGCAAACGGAAGGCTAGCCTTTTATGTGATTTTGAATCCTTTTTGGCGTGCTTGGGTTTCACATTGTCATCATAGTGACCAAAAGAATGACCCCTCTTCCGCAAGATACCATTTACACCAAAAACGTCACTTCGTCCAACCTCAAAGCCGAAACCAACTGGTCGTTTGGGGGTCTCATCTTCATACATAAGATCATCGAAGACCTCATTTTCAATTACAACTTTCTTTGAGGGGGAAGAGTTGAGGAGTCTTTTTTCAACCTCCGAATTTGCTTCATTCTACCACAATAATTAACAAGGAAATGGTGTACATATTATAATTGTACTCACATCAAGAAAAACAACTTGAAGCTAGCTAACAACTAATATATAGTAGGAGTATATACTAGAAATTGTTCGGTGCTTGTGCCTGCGATAAATCCATCTCCGTCATTATTATGCGTCATTTTGAATAACTATATCTGTGTTGGCTCTCTGTTGTACTGTTTAACCTGCAATTTTAATTCTCATCAAGTCTCCATATACATACAATGGAAGTTCGACTCGAACATATTTTACGGGCAGGGGGGAGACCCAGAAAATGCATGCAAAATCATCAAATGTTTACCCAAAAAAAAAATGGAGAGAGAGACAGAGAGAGAAGAGAAGGCATATAAAATCAGCACGCATATTTGTATAACTTTTAGAACCAGTAGTATGAAAATGAGTTTGTGATGCATGTGCATCTCGACCGATCTCAGCCAACTCCTATATTCACGGGCCGTTTGTTTAATGGGAATTGGTACTTGGGAATGAGAATAGAGGGGTGGGGATTACAATTACCATGTTTGTTTCATGGTAATAAAAAAAAATTGGGGAATGAGAATAGGAGTAAGAAGGATGAATTCCCAAGAATCTATTACCATGGGGGGTGTGGTAATTGATCTTGGGAATTCATTAGTCTATTTTAAATTACAATATTACCCTTAATATTGTTTTCCCTAATTTAAAAAAATACACCAAAACATTTTATGATTAGTAATATTGTTTAGGGTAGCCGTTTGATTCACCTTTCCTATTATTATAAATATTTTTATCAATATTACTCACCCTATTTTTTTATAAAAAAAAACCTCACGTTTTAAAAAAAATTAGCATGTTAATTACTCACCATAATTTTAAAAAAATAAACCTCATGTTTTGAAAAATCATTATAAACTTTAATTTTTTTATTTTTTCTATATGGTAATTAACTTTCTAGAAGTAAATGTGTGTCAATTATGGCTTTCCATCAATTTCAATTTATTAAAACATTCATAAATTAATAAAAAGGGCATTTTAGTAAATGTATTTTTATTCCCAATCCTATTCCCAATATCAATTACCATATAACAAACAAGAAGGTTGGTAATTCATAAAGACATCTTAATTCTCATACCCATTATAAATTCTCATTCCCAGTAGCATTATGAATTCCTATTCCCATTCCCAATTCATACCAAACGGCCCCTCAAGGGGAAAGAAATGTAACTAGATGGGGAAGCTAAGGTACAAAATAAAAGAATAATAATCACTTATGAAGGCTACACAATATAATGAACTTGTTATATAGGTGAAAGATAAAATAATTCAATGGTCAAGATTTATTTTTAATAGATCAACAGCTGAAATTGGTTGACTACTGTAATCAAAAGAAATTATTGGATAAGATTTATCTTTTACAGAATCCTACACAATCAGTCTTCAAATCTGTCTACGGCAAGAAATTATTGGTTTCCTAGATTTAAATCAAGAAAAGTTTAAAAAAAAAAGTTATTGGGGATTTTTTTTGGGGGGGGGGGGGGACAGTTTTATGTACTACTAAGGTAAATAAAATTCTTTATATTTAATTATTATTGGAATAAGATTCATCTTTTATGTAAGGTAAATAAAAATCAGTATATTTAATTATTGGGTAAGATTTATCCAATCAGTCTTCAAATCTGTCTATAACAAGAAATAAATTTGTGTGATTGTTTCCTATATTTAAATTAAAAAAAATATGATTCTTTTCTTATATGTAGGAGTAATCATGGATAGGTATATACATGCTGTCAATGATTAATTGTCAAAATTACCTTCTTTTTCCAAAAAAACAAATTAATACGAAAGAAGATCTGGCTAACTTTAGTTTAGTTTTAAAAAAATTAAAATAAATACTTTTCAAAATATGCTTATTTTACCGGGAAAAATTTTTGATTTAAGATATTTAAATTTTTGATGATGATCTTGGTGTCCACACTCTTAATGTTAATCAAGAACAAAACTGGTCTTTTCATCTGGTTAACTACAAAATATTTTTGCGACTTGCACTGGGCTCACGGACAAGCTCATTGTCAGGTGTTTATTGACACTGAACCGCAGCGGGAAGCTTGTAACTTCAAGGAATGCTACAATTATGTTCGCTCCGATGGTCTGTACCTTCACAATTTGAAAACTGGTAAAGACTTAAATACTTGCAATTGGAGTTGAAATATGTAGCGCTTTTTCTGTCATCCAAATTAAAGAAATGATAAATAATAGTCCTTTATTTTTATATCGTATGGTTTTTGCATTGTGTTTTTCTACTTACGGGTTCATTTGCCAATATTTGCTTGCTCTTCAATAAAAATAGACAATGAATACCCGAGTGCTAATCATTTACAATAAAAGTACAAACTGCCACGACCGGAAAACTGACGTGGTGACCAGAAATTTCCTTTTTGAAGTATGAATAAACATATTTTCCGGTCAATCGCCACGTCAGCTTTCCGCAGCCGATGCCGAAAATTGATTCTGGACTATTATGAAAAAATAGTGAAAAAGTACGTAATGTCACTGATTAAAAAGTCATTTTGGATTATTCCTAGTCACAAGCCCCCAGTATGGATTATTTGTGGCCAAAAACCCTTTATTTAATGTATTCATTAGAGTTGTTAAATATTAATAGTTATTAATTAATAAAATAAATTACTACTAATAATAGCTATCAACTAATAAGTACACAAGTGTATCTTCATGGAAAAATGAAGAGACATTGTGATTTACACATTCGCACTTTACTCTTCTTATTTTTCTTTAATGGTAATTAACCTACTACATTTTATTGATTTGTGGTATCAAAATGAATTATCTTTATTCAAATTAACTAAAATAATAATTACTATTATTCATTATTATATATGTTTAAGAAAAAATTATAACACATATTTCTTGATTTATTATCATATTATTAATAATACTCCCTCCGTTTTTTTATTTGTCATTTTAACTAACTTTTCTTGTTTCAAATTATCTGTCATTTTATAATTCCTATCAAACACATTAATTACTAATCTTTCTATTTATCTTTAAAAATTATTTATTTATTTTCTTCAGACCTGATTTAACACCAAATAAACAATTAAGAAATTAAATATTAATGGCTAACTACTCTTTTTCATTTTTCAAAAAACAAATTGCTCTTTCCCATCCAATTCATGAAAAAATCGATTTACTAGGACATGAAAACGAGGAGAGAGACAGAGAGTACTAAAGAGTCTGAGTTTAATATGTTGTAGTTGGAAAGTAAATATGCAATGGGGTTGAGGACATTTCAGTAATTTCATCAATTAACTACCCTCTCAAATTTGGGAGTCTTGGTTTGTGTGAATGCTCGTGCAACGTCACTTATAAACGAACAGAGGGAGTAATACTTAATTCACTAAATTGAAAAATAAATTATTTGATAAATTTATTTTCTAATATATCATCTATATATATGCAAAATAAATATTTTAATTTTAATTAGCTTAACACGCATATTCTCATCAAAAAGAAGTTTGACACATAAGTTTGAATAGTTTAATAATTGACAATCTTCTCGTGCATCGCACGGTATATATAACGCTATGTATTATTGATTAACCCCTATATCCCTCTCACATACCCAAGAGACACCTGTCATCATAGTTATTTTTTTAATATATATATATATATATATATATATATATATATATATATATAAAGAGGAATATTAGTAGTAGTCTCTGTGTAAATATGTAAATAGGCCTTAACCATTCGATCCAAGTCTATTTATTTTTACTGATGATAGTCTTTTATTTTGTAAGGGAAAAGAAAGTGCGTTCAAATTACTCAATAAAACTCTTGACAATTTCTGTAAATCTTCAGGCCAACTTATTAATTTTCATAAGTCATAGATGATCTTTTCTTCAAAGGCAACTAGTAGGAAAAAAAGATATAGCTCAAGGAATCTTCAACATTCCTATCAGACAATCGTTGGGTAAATATTTAGGTTGTCCTTCGGTTAGTGGGCATAAGAAAGTTGAATTGTTCTCACCAATTATAGAGAATGCAAACAGAAAACTCTCTAATTGGAAAGCAAGTTCTTTGTCAAAAGCTGGAAGAACAATTCTTATTCAGTTAATTTAGAATCTTTCCCTGCACACACTATGCAATGTTTCCTAATGCCACTAAAAACAGCAGAACAATTAGATGCAAAAATTTGCTGGGAGGTGTCATACATTCTTAGCAACTGACTCCTGGGAGACCACATTTTTTTAATGCACTCAAAGGGGACCAAGTTGTCAAACAAATGGCTCCCAGGTGCCTTTCCGGCCATTTTTCACCGTAATCCATGAAAAGACTAAAATGCCCTTGGGGATAGTTGTGAAAAGACTATGCTGCCCTTATTTCATATTCATTCAATTACAAAAATGAAAAATTATTTGAAAAAAAATATAAAAATGGTAAAAGATACCAAAATTCAAATATGAGGGACAAAATTCACAAATCAAAGATTTTTTATTGAAAATTAATTACAAAATACCTAAATTATGAAAATTACAAATATACCAAAAATTTAATACCAAAACATTTAAAAAATGAAAATTGAAACCTAGCCGCCGTGAGATTTGAGGAGTGCTGAATCCACCTCCACTCACCATCGTCCGACACTCCGACCACCACCACCAAGCAACCGCCACCATGTAATTGCCCCTGTTGCAAACGCCAAATTTTTTGGTGAAACTGAACCCTAACACCGGGAACCCAAAGTGCGATGTTTGCGCCGCAAAACAAAGGAGAGTGAGAGTGGTTTCAGGGTTGTTTTTGGCAACGGTTCGGGCGTTTTCCGACAAGAATTTCAGCCACCCAAGGTGAGTATAACTCGGATTGGTTAATTATAGTTAGGTTTAAAATTTTTGATTTGATTTTGGTTAGAATCGAGATGAGAGAGATGGGTGTTTGATGAAATGGGTGGTTTAGTGTTTAGGATTTCGATGGATAGTGACTCGATTTGGTGGTTATGGTGGTCAGTGACTGAGTTGTAGGCGGCGAAGATGGATGAACGATGGTTCTCAGATGGTGGTCTGAGACAACTCAATCACTGTTAATGGCGGTAGTCATTGTTGGGGGGTTGTCCAGGTTGTGCAATGGTGATGATGATGGTGATTGATTCTGAATTTTGATACATTTTTCCTTCATTTTTTATTTATTTTTTACATATATAATTGAAATAAATTTCACATTATGTTGATTTTGGTAAAAGTATTAAAATTTTGGATAAATATGGAAAAACATAGATAAATTTAGGTTGATTGGTAAAATAGGGTAATAACAATAACAATGAATATTAATAAATTCATATTGAATGTAAATTTAAGTTGAAGACAATTGGGTAATTGGGGAAGGGAAGAATTTTGTTATATAAAGGAGTGAAATGGAGTCAAACAGGGTCAAATTCGTCATTCTACATCAGAAATTCAAAAAATTAGTAACTCTCGCCAACTGCCACCGTTTTCCGGCGTTAACTCGCCTGAAAATCACCTGGCAGTCATTTGTTTGAAAACATCGTCCCCTTTGAGTGCATTAAAAAAATATGGTCCCCTTCCAGTCAGTTGTTTGAAATGTGTGACACCTCCCAGCAATTTTTTGCAATTAGATGGCATAAATAGAAACTTTTTCTGGAAAAATTCCGGTAAAGGGATGCCAATAATAGCTTGGAAAAAAATTGTAAGCCAAAAGATCAGTGGGGCCTTGGCATTAGGAAAACTCATGCGGTTAACCTAGCTTTTCAATGTAAGTTGATTTGGAAACTTTTTCATGATGATAGTAGCTTATGGGTAGAACAAATGAGAATTAAATATGCTAAGGATAGAAACCCTTTCAGTAACCAACCTATGTCTTCCGACTCCTGGGTTTGGATGAACTTACATAAAACTTTTAAGTTTTATAAATTAGGTATTCGTTGGAAGCTTGGGAATGGTACCAAGATCAAATTTTGGACTGATAATTGGTGTCATCAAGATCCTTTAATTGACATTTGTAAATCGAATAGTGAAGATATTGATGACGCTCTTCTTGTTAGTGATTTCATTTATGACAAGAAGTGGGACATCCCTAAAGTTAGGGATGTCCTGGATCCCGAGATTGCAAATCTTGTTTTTTCGACCCTTATCCCCTCTTTTGATCAAGAGGACGAATTGTGTTGGGGTCTTACAAGTGATGGAATTTTTTCGGTTAAGACAGCCACATGGCTTTGCCATGGTATTAATAAAAGTAATAAATGGGAGGGCAAGTGGATTTAAAAACTGGATGTCCAACCTAAGCTCAAAGCCTTTCTATGGCAAACTTTCCATGATGGCCTTCCTCTTAAAGGTAACTTAGCCCGTCGAGGTGTCAATATGGACCCCACTTGCCATTTCTTTGGAACATATCGAAACCGATCAACATTTGATCCATCAATGCCACTTTACTAGGAAAGTGTGGAAATCTGCAAAGGATCACAATTGGTTAAACTCCACAATCGATTGGCCACTTGATTCTAGTAGCAAGGATATCCTTTTAATTCTCCGTGCTACTCTCTCCCCGTGTGAGCTCAAAAGAGCCACCTACCTTCTCTGGAGCATTTGGAAGGAACAAAATGATTTCACCTACAACAATTCCATCTTCAACAAAATTAGAGTTATCATTCGCACAAAGAAGAATTATGTAGAGTGGCAAGCTAGAAGATCCTTCAACGCAACTCTTAATTTGCGTTACGCACAGAATATTTTTGCGACTTGCACTGGGCTCATGGGCAAGCTCATTGTCAGGTGTATATTGACATTGAACCACAGCGGGAAGCTTGTAACTTCAAGGATTGCTACAACTATGTTTGCTCCGATGGTCTGTACCTTCACAATTTAAAAACTGGGAAAGACTTGAGAACTTGCGAATGGAGTTGAAATATGTTATATGTAGGACTTTTTCTCTTGTCCAAATTAAAGAAATAAGAAATAATAGTCCTTTATTTTTATACGTATGGTTTTACATTATCCGGCTTTTTATGCGGTGAATTTGCGGTGTGGTAAGTTGCGGTAAGTTGTAGTGAGTTACGGTGGATTGCGGTAGAAATAATAAATGGGTATTGAAATATTGTTATTAGGAAATATATTAAAGGATTATTGGATGATAATACACCGAACTTTAGGGGTATTGGACAATAATGCACTGAACTTTTTTCTTGGACTCTAATACACTGAACTTTGAGGGTATTGGACAATAACGCACTCAGACCAATTCAGTTAGTGGTTGACGCGGTGGCTGTCATATTTTGAGGTGTCGTTTTTCTATTTTTTTCAGGAAAAAACTTTTGCCGTGTAAGAAATTACACATAAGCAAGATTACTAATATATTTTTTTTGGAAAAAAATAGAAAAACGATACCCAAAGTGGGACAACCACCGCGTCAACCACCAGTTGAATTGGTCTGAGTGCATTATTGTCCAATACCCTCAAAGTTCAGTGTATTAGAGTCCAAGAAAAAAGTTCAGTGCATTATTGTCCAATACTTCTAAAGTTCAGTGTATTATCATCCAATAATCCTATATTAAATAGTAGATGAGTTGCGATGAATTGCGGTAAGTTACGGTGGAAATAATTTTGTGGATTTTAAATAATTTTGTGGAAATATATTAAATAAAAAGGTAAATGGTAATTTGTGGTGAGTTGTGGTAGGTTGCAGTAAGTTGCGGTAACTTGCGGTAATTTGTGGAAATATATTAAATAAAAATGTTGGATTATTCAATCCCACTTAGCAAAAAATATATATAGGTCCAATTTTTTCCCCCTTTTTTTGGCTAAAACACCCTCCACATAAGCAAGCACTGCCGCCACTTCATACTTCCGTCGAGCTGGACTCGGTGGCAGTTCGTTGAAAAAAATAAGGTGTTAAATTTAGTTCGTCTAAAATTAAAGTTAAGATTTGTTCTTAGATTAAAGCACACCCAAAGGTTGGTTTATTAGATTCCAATTTCTCCTCCATAAAATAGCTAACACAATTTTAATTTACTTTTAAGAGGACAATAATAAAAGGTGTTGTTATTAAATCAAAAACTTTTGAGTCTGCCGAAATCAACTTTTCATATACATTTGTGCATAGTGGAAGATTGCTTACTTTTGAATCCCTTCATACCCCATGTTAACGAGAACTATAACGGGAATGGTTGTTGTTATTAAACTAAAAACCAAACCACACTCTGAAATCCCATATAAGAAATGGAGGGGTCAAAGGAGGTATGGAAAACCAAATTTATGTGGAAAAAATACTCATCATTTACAATACACCCGAAAAAATTAAGTTAAAATAACATTTTTGCTAAAAATTAGTTAATATGCCTATATATAGCAGGAAGATTTGAACCATGACCTCAACATTTAATTTGCAAAAGTTAGACTCCACACTAGGGCTGTTCATGGTCTAGTCTGGACCGAAAAATGGACTGGACTGGACTGGACCGAGGACTGGACTGACTGGACTGAATTTAGTTCGGTCCAGTCCTCGGTCCAAAAAATATGGAAGTTCGGTCTTCGGTCCAGGGACTGGACCGAACCCAAAGACCGAATTGTGGACCGAGGACCGAACAATAATACTCCCTAGGGTTTTTAATTTTAGTCAAGCTGACTTTTATTTACAGTCTACCCTAACTCCCTAGCCTAAGCGCCTCTTTCACTTTCAGACTTTCCCAGTTTCACTCAGCAATTTTAATTTTCAAAAAGTCCCGCAAAACGTTCGAATTAAGTATTAGTTTGTATGTTAAACTATTTGCATAGGTTTTAATTCATACAAAAAATGACAGCAGACTGCCCCTAATTCGGTCCATTTCGGTCGGTCCAGTCCAGGACCGAACTTTTTAGTCGGTCGATCCGCTCGAAATAAGTTCGGTCGATCTCGGTCCGATCCATAGTTCGGTCTTCGGTCCACTTTGGTCCAGTCCAGTTCGGTCCAGTCCTGGACCGATGAACAGCCCTACTCCACACTTGACCAGATGAATTACACCAAACTTTATGTATTTCACTATTCATATTCCGGTCCGAGTCGATTAACCCAAAAAACCCGGACCAAAAACCCGGACCAAACCCGGACCGGATGGTAACCGGTCCGGTCTTCGGTCCAAGTATTTTTAGTTTTCGGGTTTCGGTCCGGGTCAGTCTAAACCCGGAAAAACCCAGACACGGACCGGAAACCCAATTATTATAAAATTTAAAGTTTTGTACCATAAAATCATATTATTATAGCCTAGAAAGATTATTCTATTTCCTAAATCTAATGATCCTTTGAGTCCTAAATTGATATAATATTCACGTAAATGGAAAACAATGATTAAATTTTGGTAAACTTCAATATAATGTATCTTTTCAATTTATCATTGTCAACTTTTAATATTATATATCATAAATTAGGTCTATTTACAGTACCAAAAAAAATGTGCTTCCTAACAATAGACATACATAATTATTTAATTTGTCTATTTACAAATTTTATCAGAAAAATTTCAAAAAAATCTCAATCGGTCCAAACCGGTCTGGGTTGGTCCGGTCCAAATGCTCATCGGATTGGTCTGGGTTGGGACCGGTTGTTTTCAATTCGGTCTTTGGTCCAACATTTTTGCTATTTCGAGTTTCGGTCTAGTCCAGTCCGGTTCGGTCTAGTCTGGGTTTGACCCAATGAACACCCCTATGGACCTTAATTAATGTTTTGAGCATATCATTAGCACATAGATCCGTGCACTGCACGGGGCTATAATAAAACGCATGAATTGTTAAAAGTAGAGCATATATAAAATGATTATACATATAATTTTTAATATTTTTAAAAATATAAAACTTTAATCTATAATATAACATAATTGTGTTTATTATATTGTATTTAATTTTATCATTAACAAACCAATCTTATCAAATAATTTATCTACTAAATTTAAATAGTTTAATGTCTAGGTATCTAAGATACACTAAAATAATTATTATCATCGTAGAAGGAAAACTCAAGCATACATATGCAGTGTACGCGTAATATTAATGTTTCAAGAACTTAAAAATTTCAAGAACTGGTTAATTTTGTGACAGAATATAAATAAATTCATAAAAATTTGATTCAATTCATAAGCGATGATGGTATGAAAATATCAAATATCATAATAATAATAATCATAATATTAAACAATTAAATTATAGTATTAGATGGTATGATATGAGATTTAAAAGTTATATGATGACAAAAAAAAAGTAATAATAACCTTCTTAATATCATTTTAGGTTTTAAACATTGAGTATGACTCGCATCGAATAACACTCTCACGCCAAAATGGAAAAAGAAAATAGAAGAAGACAATAATTGTGTACATGATCACTACATGAGTAACAACTTCGTGATAAATGAAATAAAAAACCAATAATTACCTATGTCATTCATATGTTGTAAGAATTGAAGTTACTGCAACCAAAGAAAGGAAAATCTTCACCATCAATCACATTTTTCTATGAATAATCTTTGAACTAGGAATATATACAACAACACTTAATAACATTAGCTAATAAGGAGGTTTCAAGAAAAAAAATCAAAATGACTATTAAAAATATATACTACACGCAGTAAAAAGAACCATTACCTCTTTTTTTACATTTAAAAAAACCACCATTTATATATGTAATTTATAGTCTACCACAAATCATCCTTAAGGTATAAATGAGTACCCATTATCTGACAATTTATATGTTCAATAGATAGACTTCCTAGGTTTCTATCCTATTTATGGCAATACGCATAAGAAGAAAATAAGGAGTCAATCAATGTAAATGAATTGGTTACATATCAAGTTAATTAAATATTAAATATTACTAATTAATATTTTATATTGATGGTGATCATAATGATTTGCAAAACGTTGCACAATTAAATAATGATATAAAATCAATTAGATTAATTACGAACATTGTCATATGATTTTGTTTATTTTTTTTGTGGAAGATTGCAAGTTACAATCTTTAACTTTGTACGTCACAAAAAAAAAATCTCTGCTTTTAATTAATTGTGTATTTTGTTTTACTTTTGATTTTGGACTAATTAGGATACAATTTTTCTCTAATTTTATAATTTCATGTCCACTTCATAGTTCATACATATAAAAATTAAAATTGTTATTTGAATATAAAGTATGTGATAATTACTGCACAATAAATTATTAACTTTTTAATAAGTATTAATTTTTTATTTTGGATTTTGATTGATCTTTAATTATTTTTATTTTTTGATTACAAATATAAATTATTCATTGGAGAATATTCAAATTAGTGTGATTTTATTTTTGTAATATATGTTGAGCATAGATATTCAATAACATTTAAAAGTGTTTGTTTAAAAGAAAAATAGCATTTAAAAGTTGATCAAATAATATGTGTAAGCAATTTTTTTAAATTAAAATCTTCTGAAAACACCCTTAATGTAGCATTTGTTTTTAATTTTAACTTTTGTGATAAAAAAAATAGATTTTACTTATTTGATTATTTCATTAGTTAATCTTTTTTATTTATTTATTGTTGGTAATTCATCACATGAATTAATAAGTACAAAGTAATATTAGGAGAAAATAAAAATGACCTATTATATATTTCCAAAAGTATCCTTGCTTAAACACTTGTATTTCAATTCTCACCCTATGTATCAAAATATAAAAAAAAGTAAAAATGATTAATTATACTTTTCCAAAAATGTCCTTATTAGAACTTACATATTACACTCCTCATCCTTTGTACCCAGTTTTATATATATATATATATATATATGATATATGATATGATATATGATATATGATATATGATATATGATATATGATGATATGATATGTATGTATATGTATATATATATATATATATATATATATATATATATATATATATATATATATATATAATTTATTTTAATTTTTAATATTTTTTTTGGAGTTTCGAGTACATTTTTTTATATTTTCTCTTACATTGAGTATTTAATATTAAGTATGTTTAATTTACGTGCAAAAAATTTGGACTGTTACTATTTTAATTTGAGTAATGATTCATTGTACTATCTCCGTCCCAAAATGTTTGTCTTTTCACCTAATTTCTTTGTCCCAAAATATTTGTCCATTTTACAATTGCAACAATTGCAATTCCTATTATACCCCTATTAAATACTAATAATAATAATAATTGGTATATTGGTATATGCGAAAAGTAAGGGCAATATTAGTATATTACACATTTTTTTACTCCATTTCCCATGAGTATTGGACTTTTAAATACAGGTTGATGGACAAACAATCCGGGACAGAGGTAGTACAAAATTGATCTCCTTAATTTCATAACCTGACATTTTTATGATATTCAAAAACCAATATATAAATGCTCATAAACTTAAACTAGCATGTTATGAACCTAAACAACAATGCTCATAAACATGTATATGAATGTTCATAAATCAGTAGATAAATGCTTATAACCTCTAACACGAATGCTCAAAACCCGACATTTTTATTACAATGCTCATAAACTTGAACAACAATGCTCATATGAATGTTCATAAACCGAAACTCTCATGTTCATAAATTTAAATTACAATGCTCATAAACCTAAACTACAATATAATATTTATAAACCAGTAGATAAATGTTCACTACCTCCAACACGATGCTCATAACCTAGCGTTTTACTAGGATGCTAAAAATCTAGTAGATGAATGTTCATAAACGTAAATTACAATGTTTACAAACCAGTATATGAATGTTTATTAATCTAAACTACCGTGCTCATAAAAATAAACTTTAATACTCATAAGCCCAATTTTTTTTACTATTATAACCAATTCAATTTAAAAAATAATTATTGACAGTAAAAAATAATTATTATAATTTAATCAGTTTTAAAATAGTAAAAAGTTTTCATGTATTAAATTATAAAACAATTATTGACATGAATTGAGAAATAATCAACTTAAAAATAATATTTATATTCAATTAACTTCAATGTGATATTTAAAATTTAGCCAATCTTAACAAAAATTCCATTTTATATCATAATTCAAATTATAATATAGTTATTGATGGAGCAAAAAGAAAAATAAATGATGATGGTGGACGGGTGGAGCGCCCCTAGCTAGGTGCATGTTGCTTTATGCACCGGGGAGTGCCATCGTGCTGTTGGGCCCATGAATTGTAATGATATACAGTAATACAATATTATTAATGAAAAAAATATTTTTATTTATTTCCGTCTATCACTAATATGGAAAGAATATTATAAATTTTTTAAAATATGTTTTTATATGGGTAACCTGTTATATCGGTGAAAGCTAAAATAATTCAATGGTCTAGATTTAATTTTAATAGATCAACGACTGTAATTGATTGACTACTGTAGTAAAAAAAAAAAAAAAGACTACCTTAGCATTTTTCATTTAAAATTATTGGATAAGATTTATGGTTTAGGCTATCCTCATGACATTCTTCAAAGAAGAACACCAATACATGAATAATAGATTTAGTATTATGTTAATAGGTAATGGAGAATGAATATTGTTAATGGTAAAGAATGAGTTAGAAATGAAGCGGGGAATGAGTAATATATAATTATTAAAATAACACAAATTTTTAAAAAAAGTTCAAATAAAATAAATTTTGTTTAATATTTTTCTCTTTCCTACTTCTCTTTTATCTCTCTCATCATCATCTCTTTTTTTCTCTCATCATCATTCTTTTTTTTTTTTCATTCTCTCTCCTCCATTGTTGGTGGCTTTAAACACCATTGCAATAGTCTTATAGAATCTTATACAATCAGTTTTCAAATCTGTCTATGGCAAGAAATAAATTTGTATGATTGTTTCCTAGATTTAAATCAAGAAAAGTAAAAAAAAAATATCTGGGGATTTGTTGGGGGGTTGGGGGGGGGGGGGGGAGTTTTATGTAATAAGGTATTTAATTGATTATGAAAAATTTTAAGATAGTCAACTTTTTTTTCGACTATGGTAGTAGACCAATATCAACCGTTGGTATGTTAAGAATTAATTTGAACCGTTGAAATCTTTTTCATTTTTTTTATCACCAAAATCTTCTTAAGATTTTTCAAATATTAATCTTTCCTATTTTTTCATTAAATATATTTTCTATCAAATTAAAATTTCTCTTTTGAAAGAACTTTCCATCTCGATCAAAAAAAAAAAAAACTTTCCATCACATGTTTTCTACTTCATCACACCATTGACGGACTCCAATCACCTCTGTTGATCACCATCATCCAAAAAAGAAATTTTAACAAAAATTTGAATACATATTAACAAAAATTGTAATAGAGTTGTGAATGATGTCATTGAAATTTGACTGCGAAGGAAAGGACTCACATTATTGATAAAAACGACTTGATCATAATAGCATTATAGACAAATCTAGAAGATGCTTGATCGGAGAGGTAGGCTCTTTTCATGGCCATGAAAGCGGTAGTGTTTATATTCTTTTTACTACTGCTAAATATTTAATAAAGTGTAAATGCAAGACGAAAATGCAAATGTAATATGTTTCCTCTGGCAATGTACAGTATGAATATCCTAACTTCAAGGTTATTTGTTTGATTCTTGCTTGTGTTTATTGCTTCCCTGTTCATGTATTGGCTGTTTTTTTTTTCTTGGTCAAAACTATTAAATTATTTTTTATCATAAATATTATATTATTCTTTTTATCAAAAAGTATCATATTGATTTTATCTAAATTTGTGGGCTTATGATTTGAGGAGTATAAATACTATATTGTTCTTTTTTATCGAAAAGGTCAAGTGTAATAGTATATATTTGTTTCATATAAATTTGGGGAGTATATTAAATATATAATTATTTTGGTTATAGATTAATTTGTTGGAACACTTTAAATTTTAATAGATGATTACACATTTTTATAGTCTTATACAATTATACTTTTTTATGGAATTGTTGTTATCTTAAAAATTAAATTAAAATGGCATTAACTATTTTATTGACACTTTGAATATCTGTCTTCATGTGATTTCGTATACTCTTTTATCTATTACTATTCTTGTAAAATAGAGAGTTCCATATACGGTTAGGAGCACCTCATCGTTTATGTTGGAAACTAAGGTCAATAAGTTGATCCAATAACTGGAATTACATTACATGTTTGCCAAACAACAAATGATGAATATAATCAAGATAACTACAGTATATATCTTAACATGTAAAGTATTTAAAAATTTAAAGAGCATCTATTATATATATAGGGAATTGATATAATGAGAAGAAGGATTTTGTGAGAAGAAAAGCATAGCAAATCATAACCATTGGTTCCAAAATCAAGGGTGGGTATTAATCTTACTTTTTTTTTTTTGGTTGGGAAATGTGAATAATAAATGTTGCAACCTTTTTCTTTTTTTTTGTTGGCTGGGAAAAAGAAGGCAATTAATTCGTAGCTCTAGAGAAAACCATCTATACCCAGAATGAACATCAACTATATCATAAACGAACGTCAACTTTTATCATAAATGAACATCACATATACCAAGAATGAACATCAACTATACCCTAAACGAACATCGACTATACCATAAATAGGTTTCGTAAAGGTGAGGCAAACACAAAATTATTTTTCATCTCATGGCATGTTAATGTTCATTTATGTTATAGTTGATGTTCGTTTAGGGTATAGTTGAAGTTCATTCTCGGTATAGATGGTGTTCATTTATAGTATAGTTGACGTTCGTTTATGGTATAATTGATGTTCATTCTAGGTATAGTTAATGTTCATTCTGGGTATAGGTGGTGTTCATTTATGGTATAGTTGATGTTCGTTTAAAATATAGTTGATGTTCATTCTGGGTACATGTGGTTTTCTCTAGAGCTGCGAATTAATTAGTATGTCATTGGAAATTACACTGTATGTTAATTTCCCTCTTTTTCCCAGCCAACAAAAAAAAAAAGAAAATTTTTGTAACATTTATTATACTCATTTTCCCAACAAAAAAAAAAAGAAGAAAAAAGCAAGATTAATATCCACCCTTGATCTTGGAACCAATGGTTATGATTTTCTATGCTTTTCTTCTCACAAAATCCCTCTTCTCATTATATCAATTCCCATATATATATATATATATATATATATATATATATATATATATATATATATATATATATATATATGAAAATTGGATTCTAATAATCCCTACTTTCACGAATTGAACAACAATAATCCTTACTACAATTTGGATTCTAGTAGTCCAAAAATAAATAAATTAAAATTGTATTCTGCTGGGATGTCACCGAGTCAAGTGGTGGTGACTCGATGATTTGCTGACGTGTACCGGTGAGAGTATGTTTGACCAAAAAAATCATTATTTTATTTGTATTCTAATGGTCTCATTTAAATTGCTATTGTGTTCTCGTAGTCACATTGACATGCTTATTGTATTTTGGTGATCTCATTTCATAGTTGATTATATTCTTGTGGTCCGAATTCTTGGTCAAACACACTTTCATCGGTACACGTCAGCAAACCACCAAGTCACCACTATTTGACTCGATGACGTCTCACCAGAATAAAATTTTATTTATTTTTGGATCACCAGAATCCAAATTGATATAATAATAATAATAATAATAATAATAATAATAATAATAATAATAATAATAATAATAATAATAATAATAATAAGTGATGTGACTTGCCTCACTCACAATACCTAGTTAAAAGTTCTTAAAAATTGTATATTCCTTCCGTTCCATATTAATTGACACTTAAATTAACTTTTTTTTGTTCCAAAATAATTGTCACTTTCCATTTTTCAATACCTAATTAATTTAACTATTTTAACTTTAATAATTATATTAACTTTTACTTTTTTAATCAATAATAACTACTCTTACTCACATTCTCTCACTACCTACGCATTAGTATCCGAAAAAATACCTTAGAAAATAGTGTTATTTAATTATGTGGGTAGTTTTTTTTAGTTAAACTTTGATATGTGAAAATTTTGAAATATGTCAATTAATATGGAACGAAAATAGTATATTTTTATACCTTATCCGACCCACTAACCCTTCCACCAATTTATCTACCTTTATCCACCTTGTCCACAATTTACCTACTTATCCGTACAACCACTTAACCGACTCTAGAAAAGAACATGATCCTAGTATAATAAAGCAATATGATAGATTTCAAGCTTACAACAATGGTGGTTCAAGGAATGAATCCCCAAAGAATATCAAAATATTTAAAAGAGTTGCAAGGTTTATGAAACGCAAAATGTTTTGTAACAAAACTCAAATATCTGTATAGTTGTATATCATGGAGAAACATATGAAACATTTTTTTAAACTTTATTGACAGAGTTTTGTAAAAGATAGAGAGCAACATAAATGAATTTAATAGATATTTAATTTTCCATTCACATCAAATATAAAAAACGTACAGCTCTTATAACGATCTAAATAATAATTTATAAATATATATAATAACTTGCTTTATTATAAGTTAATTACATCAATATAAAGATATTTATGTTGCTCATAAGAATTAACGAAAAATTTAAATATTGGAACCTAGAATTGTCACCACCAAACCTCGAACTAGCAATCAAAGCTAATACAAACTCCCTACTCCACCATTTGACTGGGTAATTGCATTGTAATCCTACTGTTCGGTCTCGTTCCGAGCCGAATTTTATCTTCTTTATAGGGTGTTTGTGTTTATTTTATCCCTTTGTATATACTCCCTCCGTCCCAAAATATTTGTCCCATTTGATTTAGCGCGCATTTTTAGGAAAATCAACAAATTAGTCTCCATTAGCAATAAATTATTAATAATACCCTTAATTTTAAATTCAAAACTATTATTTATACTTTTCCTCTCATATTTAAATTCTTTTAAAATTCAAATTAAGGGTATTTTAGTAATTTCAAAAAAATAAAAGTTTCCATTTTAGGAAAGTGGACATAATTTTGGGACATCCAAAAATGGAATAATGGACAAATAATTTGGGACGGAGGTAGTATTAGATATAGTGATTTGGTGTTTTGTAGGAAAATAAGGAGTTAGAAGAAGTTTGGGCTTAATTGAAGGTTTTTAGGAAATCCCGAGCGATTTCCCGAGTCAAACCAATTCAACTCGAGCCGAGAACTAAGTCAACCCAAGCCGAAAGCCGAGGCGAAACCGAAGCCGGAAATTCCATGTCAAGATTGGCGCAAAACAGGGGAACGGTATAGACTCAAAGGTTTGAAATACGTGTGCCTTCACTCTTTGGGTCATAACTCCTTCGTTACACCTCCGATTCGTCTGAAATTTTGGGAGCTTAAAGTACACAACGAGAACTTTTTATCGATATCTTACGGGTCCAAAACGAAGTTTGGATGAAGAAATTATGCGTGTTTGAAGTCGGCAGGGAAAAGCTGCCCAGAACAGTGACTCGCCCGAGTCATCTGCTGACTCGCCCAAGTCAGGCTTCTGGGGCAACAAAGACAGAGGCCAAGGGAGCGGGACAGAACACTGACTCACCCGAGTCACTTGTTGACTCGCCCGAGTCACCTGAATTTCTGCGAAAATCTGCGAAACTGATGCGCGTTTTGCTGAGTTAGTTTTAGGGTTTTGGGTTTCGTTCTCCTTCTTCTATAAATACCCAATGTAATTCAGAACTAACTATCTTAGTTTTTATCTTTTAGCTTAGCTTTTATTTAAGTTTTAGGAGTAGGATTAGATTAGATTTAATTGCTTTCTTCAATTGCTTTCTTTAATTGTTCTTCAAGTTTTCTCCATTGTTCTTCAAGCTTTCTTTAAGTCTTCTTGCAATTGTTATTAAACTCTTCTTTCAAATAATCTCATTGAAGTTTTACAAGCTTTCTCTCTCTCTTCCTCTCTCTCTCTCTCTCTATTCTCCATTGATGTTGATTTCAAAAGCTTTCTAGGGTTAGCCAAATCAAATCCATCTTTTAGTGGGGAGGAGGGTCAAGGAATTCCAATTCTACTTTCTAGTGAGAATTTGGGGGATCCTTGGTAATCCAATCCACAATTTCTTGTTTGTTCGGGGGAAATTGCAAAGGTTGATTGAAGATTTGAAGTTTAGATCATCAAAGGTATAATCTCTTGTGCCTAATTTCATTATTGACTTTATTGCTTTCTATTACATTGCGTTTTATTGCTTTCTTATTTCTTGTTCTTAATTGCTTCATCTTTTATTGCTTCCTTGATTATTATCATATCTAAGTTAGTTTATTGCTTAATTTACATAATTTATAGCTTTCCGCATTAGAAAAACTCCAATGCAAACCGATTACCTCAATCAAGCCTAACACCCATCCCTGTGGACCGACAACCCTAACTAATAAAAACCACAAAAATTACAACCGAACACCTACAATATCAGTTTTTATACAAATGAAAACTTAGTATTACATATTAGAGCACCCGCAACGGTGAGTTTGAGTTAGACTATTTGCTCTCCAATGGTGAGTTCACCGGATGATGGGGAAGTAGTGGGGCCCACTAAGAGAGTTTGAGTTTGACTATTTGCTCTCCAATGGTGATTGTGAGTTTGGTTTAAATAAATAAAAAAAGTGTAGGTCCTACATTTAATAATTAATTTTTTATAGATTATTCTATTTAATTACTTTTGCAGAATACATATAATAAAATAAATGACTTTAATAGTCAATAAATTAATATAAAATTATTTTAAAATATAGAAAATTAAAACTCAAACTTTGACATAATATTTAAAAATAACTATAAAGCATAAAAATTTATAAGTATAAACACTTAATTCAAAATTTATCAAAGAAATTGAAGCCAAGCAACGTGTGAAGTATAGGAGTATTTGCAACATGTGAAGCCCAGGAGTATAAGCATATAAAATTATCTAATAGCCAAGCAACGTGTGAAGCCCAGGAGTATTTGCAGAACAAATTGAAGCCCAGTACAACCCAAGCAACGTGTGAAGCAAGCCGCCGAATATTTCGACCCGGATGCAAACAAAGCAACGCCGTTTTGTTTAGTGAAACCCAAATAAAAAAAAGGAAATGGCTGCCGAGGGTCTCGTCTTCAACCTCAGCACGCGAGGGTGAAGTCGAGACAGACTCAACCGTCATTTTCGCCCCTGCTGCTGCGGTGCAGATTTCGATCTCGCCGGCGACACTTGTCAGCCACATCAGTCCTGTTCTCGCCGCTGCGGAGGCTCTTACACGCGGATAGGCAAATATTATTTGTGATAAGATCACAAAAGATTTTTCTCTGAAAAAAAAAAAGATCACAAAAGATTTTTTAACTGAAATTAAAATATTTGATATAACAAATTATGCAATAAAATAATATTAACTTAATAATAATAAAAATAATAATATCTTTTATTTAAGATTAATAAAAATCAAATTAATGGTTAGGATTTACTCTATTTATAATCAATGACTTATATTAAATTTAACTACGGTAATAAAAAAAAGTTGACTACGACATAATAAGATCCATTAGGAAGGTCTGTGGTAGTCAACTTTTTTTCTAACTATCGTAGTTAAATTAAATATTAACCGTTGATTATGGATAAAATAATCTTAACCATTGATTTAATGAGTAATTTTATTATTATTTATTATTATAATGTATTAATTTGGTAATTTAATCATAAACGAATATTTTATATTCCTAATATGATTTTAAGAATCTTTCCAAATTAAAAATGATTTCATATTATGTAAATAATAAAATCCACACGTGATTAGTTATTAACTTGAGAAAAAAGACACAAAGCTAGATCTTGTTCTAATGGTTATATCCTAGAGGTTATGAAATTGGATCGTGGGTTTGATTCTTCAAAAGGTGCTTTTGCTTAGTACACTTTTTTTTACTCTTCGGGTTGATTTAATTTTTCAAATTTTCCTACTTTTGGGGGGAAACAATTAAAATTTTGATATCTTTCATAACAATAAGAACAAAATAACTCTTATACATTTTAAAATTACAACAAGATTTAAGAACAACCTCCAGGAGAAAACACGTTGAAGTGCGGTTTGGGGGTTAAAATCTAGACATTCTCCTCATGAGCTAGTCTATTAATTGATGTAAATAAATTTTATAATTATTTTTGATATTTTGCTGGTCATCAAAAATTAATTGAAGTAAATAATTCTTTATTAATATCAACTGTTCGCTCATTTCATATGGAATATAAACATCTATATAATGATTTAATTTATGTCAAAGTTTGTTATTTATAAAAAAACCAATTACTATTTGTATTGTATTTTATTAAATAAAATAGGTAGTATGTTTTTTACTTTTTACATTAAATGTGAACGACAACTTCAATATATACTCCCTCCATCCTATAACAATTGATAGTCTTCCAAATAAATGAAAATCATATAAAGAACATTGTTTAAGGTATCGTTTTATGTGATTTTAGTGCGAGGAGAAAATCATTAATGCAAAATATAGTTAAGTGGACACTCATTTTCGAATTACCCAAAAGGAAGAATGAAGTATCCTTGGATGTCACTAATTGCGTCCATAAATGTAACTTTACAAAAAATTCATTACAATATCTAACACATCTACACTGATCCTGCCCCACCTCAGCCTCACAACCACTCGGAACTACCAATCGCTGGAAATAGGAGAAATGTGAAGGACTATTCGAGACTTCCGATTGGCAGGGGAAAAAGGAAATCGCGAACGGAAATGACCAGGGTTTTTATAAGATTTTTGAATTTATCGACTTTTTAATGCAAATTATTAAAATTTTGAATTTAAATAAAAGTAACAAGACCCAAAATAAAATCTTGCAAATTTTTACTTCTTTTATAAAATTATCAATAATTACTTAGTATAATTCCTAATTAATATCATCTTCTTCACTAATTGTACCTGGAAAGTAAATTATCTATATTATTATTTTTTTCATAAAAAATGGTTTGCTTTTACATGAAATGTGAATGGTAAATATTTATTAAATTCACTTATTATTTTTATTTGTATGCATTACAAAACTATGTCAATAAAAGTTGAAAAGAATATGTTTTTATATATTTCTCGTTAATATATAGTTACTAGTTCATGGATCCGTGCGTTGCACGGGTGATAATAAAATATAAATAGTTTTTATAATTGGTAAAGTGATGATAAAAGTGGATGACTTGGTGGGTGGGATTAGGTGTAAAAATATTTATAATTTTTAGTAACTTTTTATAATATATATTGTGAGTAAAGAAAGTCACATCAGTCACATTACTTATTAAATATATGAATATATGTATGTGTGTCTGCGTGTGTGTGTGTATATATATATATATATATATATCTATATATATATATATATATATATATATATATATATATGCTAGACGCTCTTTTGATTTTTTAAATATTTTACATGTTATAATAATAGTCGTTTTGATTGTGGCCATCATTTGTTATTGGGAAAACTTGTAATGTAATTCTATCCACGACATCAATATATTGACCTAAGTTTCCAACATTACTTATTAAATATATGATTGATGCTCTTTTGATTTTTTAAATATTTTAGATATAATAATAGTCGTTCTGATTGTGGCCATCATTTGTTATTGGGAAAACTTGTAATGTAATTCTATCCATGACATCAACCTATTGACCTAAGTTTCCAACATCAGCGGCAAGATGCTCTTAACCATATATGGAGCTCTCCATATTACAACAACTGTCATAGGTATAAGAGTATACGAAATCACATGAACACATATATTCAAAGTGTCAATAAAATAGCTAATACCATCTTAATTTTAATTTTTAATGTAACAATAATTTCGTAAAAAAGTATAACAATAATAAAAATATGTAGTCATATATTAAAATTTAAAATGTTCCAAAAAAGATTAATCTATACCAAAAATTATAAATTTAATAAGCCCCTCAAAATTGTATGAAACAAAAATACACTATTACAATTGACCTTATTTAATAGGCCTACAAATTAAGATAAAATTAATATGGTACTTTGTGATAAAAAGAACGATATAATATTTATAATACTCTCGCCGTGACATATTAACGTCATTTTATTGTATTTCGCGATATTCAATGTCACTTTTTATTGATAAATTTCTATATAATATTTTATTAATAATTGCAATAAATGTCTCTTTATTATTGATAAATTTTTATATAATATTTTATTAACAATTGTATTATTATACTTTTAGGATAATAGGTTTCCTTACGAATCTAATGATAATAAATTTACATAACAAATCATTTTACATATCGAACATTTACGTCAAAATTTTCAAAGTTTGACTGGACAATTTTCAAAGATAAAATTAATATGGAATGAAGGGAGTAAAAAATAATTTAATATCTTTGACCAAAAACAACTAGTATGTGTATAGGACTATTAATCAAATATTTTTTTCATTGGTTCTTTGAAAACAATTTATATTAAATAGTCCTATACAAAAAACAATTTTTTCATTAAATATAATTTTTCCAATACAAAAAACAATACTTTTTTCATTAAATATAATTTTTCCTATACAAAATATTATTTTTCCATCAAATATGTATAGGACTATTAAATATTTTTTTCATTGGTTCTTTGAAAACAATTTATATTAAAACAATTTTTTTCATTGGTTCTTTGAAAACAATTTATATTATAACAATTTTTTCATTGGTTCTTTGAAAACAATTTATATTAAATAGTCCTATACAAAAAACAATTTTTTTCATTAAATATAATTTTTCCTATACAAAAAACAATACTTTTTTCATTAAATATAATTTTTCCTATACAAAATATAATTTTTCCATCAAATATGTATAGGACTATTAAATATTTTTTTTCATTGGTTCTTTGAAAACAATTTACATAAAAACAATTTTTTCATTGGTTCTTTGAAAACAATTTATATTAAATAGTCCTATACAATAAACAATTTATATTAAATATTTGGTTAATGAAAACAATTGATAGAACGAAGGGAGTAAAAGTATTGATCTTTGAAAATATAATTTAATATTTTCCATCAAATATGTATAGGACTATTTGACAAAAAAAAATGGAAAATATATTATAACATGTAAAATATTTGATGGAAAATATATTTAATGAAAAAAATAGGAAAGAATATTTGAGAAATCTTAGGAATATTTTGGTGATTAAAAAATTAAAAAATTTCAATGGTTCAGATTAAGGCTGTGTTCGGCAGTAGCGTTTAGCGTTTTGACAAAGTCAAAACTCTAATCGCGTAAATATTAGTGTTTGGTAAACTAGCGTTTTGAGGAGCATTTAGCGTTTTAAGGAGCGTTTTGTGAAACGCTAATAAAGTTAACGTTTAGCGTTTGGGGTATAGCGTTTCATATTTTTCGGTCAAAAAATATCATTTGAAAATTTTATCTTTCAAAATTATTCATATCCTTTTATGTCAATTCACATAAATCTATTAATTAATCCGCTAAATTTACCAAACACAATTTTCATTTGAACAGTCATCCGCTATCCGCTACTTAAACCGTTATCCGCTACATAAACCTCTATCCGCTACCTAAAACGCTAATTTTGCCGAACAGGGCCTAATTTTTAATGGATCAACGGATGATATTGATCGACTACCGTAGTCGAAAAAAAAGTTTACTAGCTTAGAATTTTTCTTTCAGAAAACTTGGAGGGGGTTAAACATCAAGGGTAAAATTCAGTATATTAATTATTGGAATGAGATTTATCTTTTACAGAATCTTACGTATCCAATGAGTCTCCAAATCTGTCTATAGCAAGAAATAAATTTGTGTTATAAAAAAAGAAAAGAAATAAATTTGTATGATTGTTTCCTATATTAAATAAAAAAATATCATTCTTTTCTTATATGTAGGAGTAATCATGGATAGGGTATATTTAAATAAAAACAAATTAATACGAAAGAAGATCTCAACCTGGCTAGAGGTATATATATACACAACATTGTTAACCTCAAAAGAAACCTCAAAAAATTATCCAACGTTGTTAGCATAAGAGGTAGCAAGAGCATGGCCATCTCCAAGAATTGTTACTTTCTGATTTTGGTATCTTTATTAGTATTGAATGTTAAAGGTGATCCAAAGTTTACAATCCATGTGGTAAATCAGTTACCTGATGGGAATCAACTCACTGTCCACTGCTTCTCAAAGGAGGATGATCTTGGTGTGCACACTCTTAATGTTAATCAAGAACAAAACTGGTCTTTTCATCCAAGCTTCTGGTTAACTACAGAATATTTTTGCGACTTGCACTGGGCTCACGGACAAGCTCATTGTCAGGTGTTTATTGACACTGAACCGCAGCGGGAAGCTTGTAACTTCAAGGAATGCTACAATTATGTTCGCTCCGATGGTCTGTACCTTCACAATTTGAAAACTGGTAAAGACTTAAATACTTGCAATTGGAGTTGAAATATGTAGCGCTTTTTCTGTCATCCAAATTAAAGAAATGATAAATAATAGTCCTTTATTTTTATATAGTATGGTTTTTGCATTGTGTTTTTCTACGTACGGGTTCATTTGCCAATATTTGCTTGCTCTTCAATAAAAGTAGACAATGAATACCCGAGTGCGAATCATTTACAGTAAAAGTACAATCGAAAATTGATTCTGGACTATTATGAAAAAATAGCGAAACCAGTACGGATTATTTGTGGCCAAAAACCCTTTATTTATTAGTTAAAATAAATTACTACTAATAATAACTATCAACTAATAAGTACACAAATGTATCTTCATGGAAAAATGAAGAGACGTTGTCATTTACACATGTGTACTTTACTCTTCTTATTTTTCTTTAATGGTAACCTACTACATTTTATTGATTTGTGGTATCAAAATGAATTATCTTTATTCAAATTAATTAAAATAAAAATTACTATTATTTATTATTATATATGTTTAAGAAAAAATTATAACACATATTTCTTGATTTTTTATCATATTATTAATAATAATACTTAATTCACTAAATTGAAAAATAAATTATTTGATAAATATTTTCTAATATATCATCTATATATATGCAAAATAAATATTTCAATTTTAATTAGCTTAATACACATATTCTTTTTTTTTTTGGTGCAATAGAGGGGCAAAACCCCTAAAAAACTTTCGGGACTGGTTCCGGAAAATACACAATGTCGCACTGCAGGCTGCCACCAATCTTAACACACATATTCTTATCAAAAAGAAGTTTGACACATAAGTTTGAATAGTTTAATAATTGACAATCTTCTCGTGTATCGCACGTGATATACAACGCAAGTTATGTATTATTGATTAGCCCCTCTATCCCTCTCACATACCCAAGAGACACTTGTCCACATAGTTATTTTTTTTTTAAAAAAAATATATGTATAAAGAGGAATATTAGTAGTAGTCTCTATGTAATACATAAATAGACTTCCTGACCAGATGTACTCAAGTTAATGGGTTTCCCCATCAAGTGGATTAATTGGGTTTATGAATGTATATCTACGGTCTCTTATTCAATTTTGGTCAATGATCAGTTGTGTGGCTTGATAAAACCCTCCATAGGGCTAAGACAGGGAGACCCTTTGTCCCCATATCTGTTCCTCTTGTGTATGGAAGTGCTTTCCAGACAACTGCACGACCTCATCAAGACTAAAATATGTAAACAGGCGTCAACCATTTGATCCGAGTCTATTTTTTACTGATGATAGTCTTTTATTTTGTAAGGGAAAAGAAAGTGCGTGCAAATTGCTCAATAAAACTCTTGAAAATTTCTGTAAATCTTCAGGCCAACTTATTAATTTTCATAAGTCAGTGATGATCTTTCCTATCAGACAATCGTTGGGTAAATATTTAGGTTGTCCTTCGGTTAGTGGGCATAAGAAAGTTGAACTGTTCTCACCAATTATAGAGAATGCAAACAGAAAACTCTCTAATTGGAAAGCAAGTTCTTTGTCAAAAACTGGAAGAACAATTCTTATTCAGACTAATTTAGAATCTTTACCGGCACACAACACACTGATTATTCTGTATTTTGCATGATTTCGATCCCTCTTTTCTATGACTTTTTGCTTGTTTTTAATAATTAAATTAGATTTATTATTATGTTTTTATCATTTTGTAATTTTATTAGATTTTATTATCATTTTATTATTTTTAGTTATTTTATTACTAAATGGAATCAAAAATATTAGAATTGAAAATAAACATAAAAACCCACTCCTAATCTACCCATCACCAGCCCGCTACCCCAGCCCGTCCCCCCTTCACCTTATATTTCAGCCCATTTCTCCCTTATTCCTCTTTCTCAATCCCGCCCATAACCCTATCTAACCCACTTATCTAGACCTGGCAATTCTCGACCCGACCCGGAAACCCGACCCAAACCGACCCGCAAAAAGTGGGTTTTGAACACGAAATTCCGACCCGGGACACGAAAAGGATCCGACCCAAAGAACCCGGTAAAAAACGGGTCAGGTCGGGTTAGGTTTAGGTCGACCCGTTGGGTCAGACACTTTAATTTTAAGTGTTTTGTCTACTTTGGCCTTGTGCAAAAAATGGGCCCATTCCATGAAAATTAAGGTCTAAAAGTAAAATATTGGGTGGTTTTGGAAAGCTATGCGTAGAGAGAGATATATAAATGAAATAATCAAATAACAAATGACCAAAACAAAACCTAACACTGTCACTCACTCACTCTTTCAGTTCACTCACTCTTTCAGTGAACCCTCAAACTCCTGCATTCCCGCCTCTCTCCTCTCTTTCAGTAAAATAGTGTATTATTGTCAAAGGTCAAAGTTCAGTGCATTATTGTCCAATACACAAAAAGTTTAGTATATTAGCATCCCAAAACCCTATATATTTCATAAGTATTGTTATCCGTGATTGTTGACGTAAACCACATAATACTTGTAGACTTGAAGATTGTTAAATTTTGTCCATTAGATGTATATTAATATGTCAATACAACTATGACATATCATGGTGGTCGAACTTGAAATGGAATGATACATTACATAGGCGTCTTTGACTAATTATAATCAATTTTATTAGTTGTAAGTGACTGAGAAAAAGGGCGGTTATGACCCGTAAACCTGACCCAAACCGCCCGAAACCGGAATACACCCGACCCGTATTTACCCGAACCCGAAATACACCCGACCCGTATTTACCCGAACCCGATATACGACCGACCCGTAACCCGCCCGCCCGCCCGTATTGACAGGTCTACACTTATCCTTTCCTCTTTTCTCTATTTTCGGGCCTAATCATCCTTCACTCTCTCTCCCCCAAGCCAACCGACCCACTATCCAACAAAACCCACCGACCCACTTACCCCTTTTTCGGCCAATCGTCTTCCTCACAGTCCACCTAAACAACTCCCTTCTCCCTCAAACCAATCCCGCCTAACCCATTTTCCTAACTCCAATTCCTTTCCACCTAATATCCAACCTTTTTTCCCAACGCCTAACCTAACCCAAATCCTAATACCCAAACCCATTTCACCACCCACTTCTCTTTCTTTCCAATCACCGAATTCAACCCCAAAACCCATGCATTAAGAGTCTGTAAAAATCATGGGTAAATTGTAACTTTGTAAATATTGGTAAGTAAATTATGTATAAAAAGAAATTGAATTTTTGTTAATTATTCACATACATTGATTAAAACTCACCCAAAATTTTCAATAATTACAAAAAGAAGTATCGAAAAATGATTAAAATTTATAAAAAATTATCAAAGTACCTTACCCATGAATCTGACAGACTCTAAATCCCCTTTTTAATTATCTTTCCCTCTCTCCCTTTTCCCCCTCATCGTCCCTTTTTCACTCTTCCTCCCTCTAATTATGTCATTTTTCCCGAAAAAAACCCAGCACACCTCCTCCCCCTTTTTCATCTCTCTATCTCACTCTCTCTCTTTCTTTGTCTCAAATAGTCCAAGGGAAAAGTACAAGTAGCAGAGGTTCAGAGCCTCCACCACCATCGACGCATACCTTGAGTACCGAATGCATCTTCACCGTCCATGCTTGAAGGAAATCAAGGGCTCAGATTTGAAGGGAGAAACTGAATTCAAGTATAAAAGGGAGAAGGAGCAGAATTGAAGGTTGTTATGGTTGGTTTTGGGGAAGTGACGACCCAGACCTTCCATCCATTTTAGGGTTTGTTCTCTATATTAGATGTTAGTTTAGGGTTAGATTAGGTTTAATTATCGTTTAATACATGTTTTAGTTTCGATTTCAGTAATTGATTAGGTCAATTTCATATTTTAGATTTAATCTCTTGTCTTTGAATCTTGTTATTTTCTTGGATTGATTTTCTATTATTTGTTCTTGAATGATGGTTTGTGATTAATTTGTGATGAATTGCATTTTGTTTATATCTCATTTACCCTGTTTCTTTTCCCTGTTTTTTTCTCCTTCGTTCTATCCTCTGTTTCCCTTTCTCTGTTTTGTTTCATTTTCTTTTCTTTCCCTTGCTCTTCGACATTAGGCAGTAGCAATAGTAGTATATAATTTTCTTTTGTTTTCTCTTGTTATTAGTTTAGTTTAGTTTAGTGATTAATTAAGAATATTAGTTAGTAACCAATTAATTCTAGGTTATTAAGATTATGGGCCATAAGATAAGGTGGGCCAAGGTTAGGATGTTTTAGTTTAGGATCTTGGAGTTCTAGATTAGTGTTTTGGGTTAGGGTAATTACTATATGTTTATTAGGTTTGGGTCAGTAGGTTTTAGTTGGGCCAGAGTTTAGGGTTCTTAGAAGTGTTAGATTTCTAGGTTTATTTGGATCAGTTTTGTTGTTTTGTTGAGGTTAGTTTAGTTGATCAAGATAAGTTGAGTCTTAGGTTTTAATTATAGTTTGTTAATAAAATGATTAGTGAGTAGTTAATCTTAGATTAGGGGGTGATTAGGGTTTTAATAGGGATTTAATTTGAGGTTTGATTGGAAGGGAATGTTTAGCTTAGTTTAGGATTTCTCATCATTACTCTCTATCTTTTGTGAAAGTTTAGTTGGCTGGGAGGTTTGCTAGATTTCTTTAAAGCATTAGTATGATGTTTTAGTGGGATAATTAGACTGTCTTTCATGAAAGTGAAGATTGATTTAATTAGGGTTTGTTACACTTTATACTCTCAAGTTTTAATCTTCATGAGAATGAGGGGTAAGATTTGTGAAGTTAATCTAATGTTATCCTTGGAAGAGGGTGCTTAGAGTGATTTAATTTTAGTAGCGATCTATTCCTTGCTTAGTTTAGCTATCTCTTTTCGATTTTCCTTTGATTAGATTTCCTTTAGGCAGCTAAAATCAACTCCCGACCCTATTCTTTCTTTTATTTGTGATTTTAATTGTGTCTTTTTATTAGTTTCTAAAACCTCAAAAACCATGAAAATCCAACATAGTAGGTGAGAGTTTGAGTGACTTTTAGGTTCGGTACCCCAACTCCCTGTGGATACGATATTAAACCCCACTATGCTGTGACTGAACACACACTATGCAATGTTTCCTAATGCCATTAAAAACAGCGGAACAATTAGAGGGCATAAATAGAAACTTTTTCTGGAAGAATTCCGGTAAAAGGATGCCAATGATAGCTTGGGAAAAAAATTTGTAAGCCAAAAGATCACGGGGGCCTTGGCCTTAGGAAAACTCATGCGATTAACCTAGCTTTTCAATGTAAGTTGATTTGGAAACTTTTTCATGAGATAGTAGCTTATGGGTAGAACAAATGAGAATTAAATATGCTAAGGATAAAAACCCTTTCAGTAACCAACCTAAGTCTTCCGACTCTTGGGTTTGGAAGAACTTACATAAAGCTTTTAAGTTTTATAAATTAGGTATTCGTTGGAAGCTTGGGAATGGTACCAGGATCAAATTTTGGACTGATAATTGATGTCATCAAGATCCCTTAATTGACATTTGTAAATTGAATAGTGAAGATATTGATGATGCTCTTCTTGTTAGTGATTTCATTTATGACAAGAAGTGGGACATCCCTAAAGTTAGGGATGTCCTGGATCCTGAGATTGCAAATCTTGTTTTTTCGATCTTTATCCCCTCTTTTGATCAAGAGGACGAATTGTGTTGGGGTCTTACAAGTGATGAAATTTTTTTCGGTTAAGACAGCCACATGGCTTTGCCATGGTATTAATAAAAGTAACAAATGGGAGGGCAGGTGGATTTGGAAACGGGATGTCCAACCTAAGCTTAAAGCCTTTCTATGACAAACTTTCCATGATGGCCTTCCTCTTAAAGGTAACTTAGCCCGTCGAGGTGTAAATATGGACCCCACTTGTGCCATTTGTTTGGAACATATCGAAACCGATCAACATTTGATCCATCAATGCCACTTTAATAGGAAAGTGTGGAAAACTGCAAAGGATCACAATTGGTTAAACTCCACAATCGATTGACCACTTGATTCTAGTGGCAAGGATATTGTGGGACCCGGGAAAATCCCCGTTGGTGTCCCTCACGGTAAACGGCAAGTCGAAAGGGGTGTCTTTTCTTGGAAGGGATTTAAATACATTTTATTATGATGTTCAAATGAATCAAAATAATAAAAATAAAAAGAGTCGCCAATTAATTTTTAATGAGAATTAATAAACTCAAATTTAAACTCCATAAACCACGAACCATGAGATTCGGATCCGGGGGTAAGGTTACGAATTCGAAAGTAAAAACCCTCGAATTCGCCCGTTCAAAGAACAGATTCTACTAAATCGGTTAATTTAAAGAAAAGAGTAGAAGAGGATAATTAATTAGATTAATCAATATTATTTAGTGCACACAAATGAAATGATTAAATGTAAAAATAAAATAAATGCGAATAGAAGAATGAAATAAAAGAACAAAAGTATAAACATTTACAAGTTAACATTTAGTCAATTTGATTAGAGCATCAATATTATTATTTAAGTTGGATTTACATCATAATAAAGTGAGAATAAAATAAGAAAAAAAATAATACTAACCTCAAGTTAATGCCAAGATTATGAATGCAAGATGATGATGATGAGAAGAAGAAGAAGCAGGGAGGAGAAGAAAGATAAAATCACCTAGTGTTAATACTCCTAGGATGATTTTGAGGTGTGGAAAAAGAGAGGAAATGAGGGTGTATTTATAGTGGTGGAGGGGAGTTTATTTATGGCGGTGAATGAAAGAATATTCGGAGGATAAAATCAAATAAATGTTGATTTTATTTGATTTGGAAAATGGAGGAAGAATGAAATAAGATAAAGAGGGATTTGATTTGATTTTGGGGGATTTTAACATGTGGAAAATGTGTGCATTTCAAAAATCTTGACATTTAATCTTAAATTAAAAATAAAGATAAAAAAATGATTAAAATCAATTACATAATTACAAAGCTGAATTGAGTGACAAAATTCAGCATCTACAGATATCCTTTTAATTCTCCGTCCTACTCTCACCCCGTGTGAGCTCAAAAGAACCACCTACCTTCTCTGGAGCATTTGGAAGGAACGAAATGACTGCACCTACAACAGTTCCATCTTCAACAAAATTAAAGTTATCATTCGCGCAAAGAAGAATTATGCAGAGTGGCAAGCTAGAAGATCCTTCAACGCAACTCCTTCTTCTTCTCAGATGCGGCGAGCTACTTCCTCCAGTTCCCAAAATACGATGCATGTTGGTTGGGATCGTCCTAACCCTGGGTGGGTTAAACTTAACTGTGATGGTTCTGTTAATCAGCATGGGGCAACAGCTGGGTTCGTTATACGTGACTATCTAGGTAGTCTCCTCCGAGCTGGATCCTTCAAACTCCATTCGGAGCCTATTCTACTTGCGGAAGCTCTGGCTCTCAAAGTAGGTATACAGCAGGCACTACAAGTAGGTTTCAAGAGAGTCCAGGTTGAAAGCGACAATCTAATTCTTATTCAGGCAATTAAAAGTGTCTTTAAAGTGCAATTGCAAGTTGATATGATTATTAGAGATATCAAGATTTACTTACAAATGTTAGAGGATGTCTCGGTTAAACCTATTTTTAGAGAAGCCAATATGGCGGCAGACTGGCTAACTAATAAGGGGCATTCAACTCAAAACCTAGAAGTTTGGAGTATTAGCCCGTCGTTTGAATTTTCTTGTATTTTAGTTCATGATAACTTAGGAAGACGCCTTGAGAGAAAGATCTCCTAAGTTCCTTTGTATTCTTCTTTTACCCGGATTCAAAAAAAAAAAAATAATAAATAGACTTCTTGACAAGGATAAAGGTCGTTGAGAGCTCTCACATTATTGACAATGAATGGAAAAAAATAAATAAATACTTGACTAAAACGTCAGCCAACAAAATGAACAACAAATTCTAGATGTGTCCTCAAATATACTCAATAGGCACTCCAAGCATACCCTCTTTATTTTAAGGGAAATTGGATTCTAATAATACGAATTTTGGGCTATATAAGACTAAATAATACAAACTTTCGAGATGATGATGAATAATATGAACTTTGACCACATGTTACTCTGAATAATACACCACCGAGTTAAGTTGAACTTAACTCGGTGGCAATCTGAGCTGGCGGCGGAGGCATATGTTGACTTTGCCATGTAATTAGGTTGACTCCCCCTTCTCCTTTTTCTCATCACCATTAACAATCTCACATTCTCTCTCTCTCTCTCTCTCTCTCTCTGCTTATTTTCATTCTCCCCTCTTATTCTTCCTCCACCTTCATTCATTTCATCCTCCTCCTCTCACTAAATCCCACAAACCTAGAAAATCAAAATCAAAATCAAAATCCTCCTCCTCTCATTAAACCCCACAAACCCAGAAAATTGAGCAGAGATTGTTGGTGTAAGGTATTGGTAAGGGAGTTCATACAATGCCAACCAAATCATCCCAAAATGCAAGCTTTTATAGCAACTAGGACACCGCAAAAACAACCAATCTCAAAAAGCAATTGATTGAAATGGGGATCAATTAGGAAAATACTTACATAGCACACCAACTTAGCCCCAATTACATGTTGTGGACTGAACAACGTGATCCAAATTAACCAAGCAGTGGCTGCTGCCATACTCTGAATCAATCCTCATCAATCAATACAACCCAAATTAAAAGTTGCAAATTCAGCCCAGAACAATGTGTAGAAGGTAGGTAGAAAAGTTGCAAATTTAGGACAGAAAATACCGTGACACTATCTAACAATTATACAATTAACAACAAGCTGCTACTACTACTACTACTACCATGAAACTTGTTTGTTTATTTGATCGATCTTCACCACTTCCTGGGTTTGTGCTTCTAAAATTCATTGGACCTCCATGATTTTAGCCTTTTTATTCTTCTTCAACCCCTTGATGAACGCATTCTCGATGTGCTGTTGCGACTCAAGAATCATCTCTCTCTACTTCATCTCCATCTCCATACACATCCTCTCGATCTCCCGCATCATATCCATCTTCATCTTCTCCATCCTCACCAGCCCCTCCCCTAGCATCTTGATCGACGACACCATCTCCGCCACCGAATCCCGATCTCGATCTACTCTCCTCTTTGATTCACCGTTCAATCCCCGTTTACCGAACGACGACTTCGTTTCGAATCTCTCCTCGTAGTGATGCATCAGAAACATTCCGGCCGCCAGCTCATCGCCACCGTACTCATCACCACCGTTGTCATGGTGGTGGGCGGCGGCGTCCTCGAAGCAACATGGTTCACAGAGATAGAGGGAGAAGGTGAGATGTTTAATGGTGATGAGAAGAAGAAGAAGAAGAAGAAGAAGAAGAAGAAGAAGAAGAAGAAGAAGAAGAAGAAGAATAAGCAGGAGGAGGAAGAGGAGGAGGGGGAGTCAACCTGATGACATGGCAAGGTCAACATATGCCTCCGCCGCCAGTTCTGATCGCTACCGAGTTAAGTTCAACTTAACTCGGTGGCGTACTGTTCGGAGGAACATGGAGTCAAAGTTCATATTATTCAACACCAAATCGAAAGTTCGTATTATTTAATCTTTGTTGTCGTACTTTTGGGAGTATGGTTATCGATCTCAGGGAGTCGTGTTCAAAGCACTCAGAGCAGACTCAAGTATTTCGAGTTAGGTAGATTAACCAAGGATGGTGATTATCAAATGACAAACTACGAAAGCAATAAAAAGATGTTCAGGCAACAAAATCAGTATTCAACAACTAATCAATTTGAACGACCTAATCTACCAATTCTGAACAAGTAATTAAGAGTGATCGGTTGCACCATTAAAGCTCACCAAAGCCCTCTCTCGAGGGTCAAGGGCTAGTCTAACTATTCTAACTGCCTATTCTCAGGGAGTTAGTCTAATTAAACTATTAGAATAGCAACCCTAAACCTAGTTAGAATTCGACTATTCTCATGTCAAAAACCCTAACTATTTTCTCTACCACACAAGCAAATTAATCTCACCTCTCGGCATACATCAATTGTCTAAAGAAATATAAATGAACACTCTCTCGAGCATTTAATCAAACATGTGGTGGGCATGAGAAAACCTCTAACTACAAGCATGAATTTAGATAGATTAGGGCTAAAACAAGATTAATTCAGTGTCAAACACATCAATCACAACCCAAACAACACAAGACTAACAAGAAATTAACATAGGAGAAAATATAGAGAAAGGGATAGAAGAAGAGAAAACTTAGTCTTGAATTATAGAATTGGAAGCGAAATCCATGAATCCGATGCATAGAAAAGCAAATTAAATCCAAGAACTAACCTAAAAGCCTCTAGAGAGGCTAGAGAGAAAACCTCTCAAACCTAGGAAGAAGATGGAAACTAACGTAATGAATGAAAAACTGCCCTTTTCTTCTAATTAAAACAATAAAACTGATTTCTGGGCATTATGTACAGGCATGCGCCTGGGTATGTGCCTGTTCTGGAAATTCTGGACTGGCGTACCGGTGTGCGCTTGGGTGTGCGCCTCGGGAAAAGTCTTATTTGAGATCCTTCACGCGCTCTTTGCATCCCGGCTTCTTCACGACTTCTTCACGTTTCATCCAATAATAATTAAAGCGCCGTGAATCACCCAAAATTCACCTACAATTGACAAAGTTAAGTATTTTAGCTACAACAAGCGAAGTTGAGCCAAACCAAGTCGAATTTGTGTCAAAGTAGGTAAAATACTCTCGAAACACAACCTGAAAACCGAGATTTAAGGCGGTAAAATTGAGGTTTATCAGACTAATATGACTCAAAGTTCGTATTATTAGAATCAAACTTCCCTTATTTTAATGCACTCACTATTGTGAGCTGTTTATGTACCTCTTTGAAGGGATCAAAACGATCATAGCTCGTTAGGAAAAGTTTAATGTTTATTTGGGTCTGATTTAGGTTAAATTAATAACTATTATTTTCGATCCATTTTTGCTATTTGTTCGGCTAAATAAATAGCCAAGACAGGGCTTGAATTTGTTACGAATTTTTGGTCAAATTAATATTATAGTCTTTTCATCTTCTATATTATCTTCCGACTTAGTCCTTCATAGAGTCGAATGATTTAATTTGACTCGTCCATTACACCTATAAGCCATATTTATTTTTATGGGCTTCCTAAGCACTCTTGTTGAGATCAAATCGACGTAGTTCTAGACCCGTTTTGAGTTTACAACTCGAATAAAAATTCAAAGGAAAATTATGAGCTTGGAGCTTTTTCTATTTGGATAAAGTTTAGTCCATTTGACAGATTGGGATTTGGAAGGTATAATTTTGTGGTGTTTGACCTTTGGTCGAGTTTGGTTAGAAAAAATAATATGTTAGTAACCGTAAACTATATAAATTTAGAATTCAGCTTTTTAGGAATGAGGGGGGAATTTTTAAGAGCTAGGATTGGTGTTTGGCTCGATTTTTGGTCCATTTGACGGACTTGAAATTTAAAAAGGACAATGTGATGGAGTTTAAATTTGGTTCGTTCAGGTTATAGGAGAAATATATTATGTAACCAAACGTCGTATAAACTTGAAATATAACTCTTTATAACAGTGAGGAAAAAAAGAGAGCTTGGACTTTGTGTTTAGCTCGGGTTGGTCCATTTAGCGGACTTAAAAATATATATAACAGGAAAACTTGTATCGGAGTTAACTCGTTTTTTTGTTATAGGAAAACGCTTCGTAAGCACTTGGCTCATTTTTTGGTTACAGGAAGACGTTTTGTAATCACAAGTACGTAGGAAAACCTTGAATTTGGCCTTCTTAGAAAATGGGGGAATATTTGCAAGATTAGACTTTTTGTTCGACTCGTGTTTGGTCCATTTAGCGGACTTTAGATTGGACAGGAAAACCTGTAACGGGGTTTCCTTGTCTTAGTTACAGGGAGACGTTTTGTTGTTACATCTCACACAATCCCAAAATCTGGCCCTTTTAAGAGCGGGGGGAGAATTTGTGAGCCCTGAATTTTTATTGGACTTGGTTTGGGTCCATTTGGCGAACTCGTCTACTTGACAAGACAACCTGCATCTTTGAATAGATAACCTGTTTATCTGTTTAGGTCACATATAATACGTAGTATAGGGTCAAAAATAGACATTTCGAGTTTTTTTTTTGTAAGAGCGGGGCTTTTTTGTGAGCTTGGGTATTTTTATTTGGCTCAAATTTCGACCGCTGGGAGGACTTAGAAAATTGACAAGATCGGTTGACAGTTTTGTGGAAATTGGGTAATTTGGCTTGTGACACATAACCCAACCAAGTATTATTTGCCCCTCACAAAAATAAAAGGACTCGAATATCAACCCAGAAATATAATTTGAAAATTTTGGATTTGTGACTGAAACCGAAATATTTAATCGAGGCTCTACGTAGCGTTAATGGATCAAGTCTATGTAGTTCTTGGCCAAATTTGACTCGAGATATAATTTCACGGGGATTTTGAATTTGTGACTGAACCCCAGGAAAATTTAACATCGAATTTCCTACGTACCCTTAATGGGATAAGTCGACGTAATTCTAAAGATATTTTAGTATCGATCTGTCTATATTTTTTTCTAAGTAAACAAATGAATTTGATTACACCCATGTTGAAAGTAACAAGGAAGAATTGTTACAGCAACAAATGCCATTACACTTTCTTTGTTGACCAAAGTTGACGTGCATTACAAACTTTCAATGGGTTTGGAGCAAATAAAAGGCCCTGTCATGCATTGGACACAATTTGTGTCAATTTCAAGTTTGTTGTCAGGCTACACTCTTTAATAGTTCAGTTTTTAACTTGTTCATATGTCCCACAAGGATTTTTTCTCCTTGTTTGTTTTGCTTCGTTTTCTTTTACTGTAAAGTCATCTCGTTGGCTATTGATGATTGAACGACTTTTAAAACAATGAAGATAAACTTGGCAGTACGTATCCATGTCCCAAGTTACAGACCATCAAGTCAATAGTATCTTGAGTTGATCCTTGTTTGTACGCTAGATCACAAATTAGTATCTTGAGAAGATAAACTTGACAGTACGTATCCATGTCCCAAGCTACAATGGTGAAGACTGCAAGAAGTAGGGGTCAATAATTTATCAAACATTTGTCGATCACAGACACAAAAGAAGCCAAGAAATATCAAGAAAGAGTTCGAAGGTAGGTGGGTTCTCATATAAACTATGGCTTCTCACACAAGCAGAACTACTCTCATGATAAATTTTGTCTTGGGTTTGATCAATGGTTTCCTCCAAACCTTGCTCCACCATAGCCAACAATGGTGAAGACTACAGTAGCCAGTGCACCAACACTTGTTTCCGGTGCCAAATTCCAGTCATGCCAGCCCACAAACAAAACTCCCAATTCCTTTCGAGATCTTTAGAGACCCCTACAAATTGGATTCTCGCGGATCTTGAGTTGGTAACGACCCCATAAAAATTGGATTCTTAGGAATCCATGTTTGTAAAGACCTATCAAAATGGATTCTTAGGAATCCAGGGTTTGTAAAGACCCATTATTTTGGGTCTCTCGTGACCCCGGTTGGCTACCATAATTTTTGGGGTTTTGGCACCCGTTATTATTTTGGGAGATATCAAGCTCGGAGCCTTTGGTTCTCCTTTAAAAAAAGAAAAAAAAAATCTCAATTCACTCATGTTTTATTTTGCACATTCGTAAACACTTGTGGAATACATGCAACATGACATGGAAATGGGTACATACATACCCATATTTTGTTTGTACCCAAGCACCTATCTTCGGGACAACACAAAATGGTGGAAAAAGGAAATGGGTCTTGATTCATTCATTTTGGAGCAGGTCCAAGGTCTTCCACTACCAAAAAATTCATTTTTTACATCAAATATACTCCAATCCTCGCATCCTTTTAACAAAACTAGTCCAAAAAATTCAGGCCACCAATATAATCCAAATAAAAAATCATAAGAGCTCAATAAGCAAGGTTCAACACTCAACACTATACACTCTTGACAGCACTAAGTCATTCTCTCTCTAACAATCAACGAGTAATAAAGGCACAGACTTCACTCGATCTTCCTTGATATTTCATAACAATAGCAGCCTCTAAAAAAATTGTAGCGATTTCAGAGCAGATAGCAACATGTCTTCAAATTCTTGGGAAGAGATCGAAGTAATAGCAGTGGTTGATGACTTTAAGCATGGGTACTTAATTCTTCTTGCTAATGTTTTCTTTTTCCTTTCTCATTATTGCTACCTAGTGCTATTATCACTATCAACGGCTATACATGGTAACTTTTAAATGCATCGATTAATATTATGCACACGTACAATAACATCATTAGAATATTTGTTCTTAAGTCAAATATATTCTTTTTTTTTTAGATTTTTTATTTTGGGTTGTCAGTTTTCACAGAAAGAGTACGTTTCACATAATACCTAATATTTCATAGTTTCATCCTACCTAAAACCATGCAAGGCTTGATAATTTTCATCTACTATCCTCTTTACTCTTTAGTGCACAAGAATAATTACACCAATTCAATGAGCTTGATTCAGACTAATTTTATGGAAAACTCATAGTAAGGACCACAAGTATGGATAATTTGCTAAAACCCTCCCTTAGGTTTGGGGAATTAATTTTTTTAACCTCAACGTTTGAGAGTTTTATTTAACCCCCTTTACTTTTAGTGACACTTTAATTAAAGCCCAAGTCCGATGAAGTATTTATTTTAGTAGTTATGGCGTTATTAAATGCCCAATCTATCCTCTTATTTACTCATGTTGACCGAATAGATTGATTCCCCATTCCAACTAGTGCACTCTTTCCCTCCCATCCAAAAATTGAAAAGTCTTTTTTCAGTTCCCATTTTTCACTTTTATTTGTTCATCTTCTACTCGTGGGGTTCTTTAAAGCAACAATTCTCATTTTACCGTTTTCCATTAACGAGCGACCTTCGAATTTGAGGTGAGGATGAACAAATTTTGATAAATTCTCTAATTTCAAATCTAATTTGTTTTTGTCAAAAAAATCGTATTTGTTGTTTAAGGTTTCCTTATTTCTGTATCCCCATGAAAACTCAATTATGAAGTTAATTACTTTTTTATGCTCTCACATTTTTTTTTAGAAATTAGACCCTAAACAACAAATTAGACTTGAATAATAAACATGAGACTTAAGGGTCTAATTTTTGAAAAAAGGTGAGAGCATAAAAAAGTAATTTCATAATGGAGGTTTCTTGGGGATACAGAAATAAGAAAACCATAAACAATAAATTCAATTTTTTTGACAAAAACAAATTAGATTTGAAATTGGAGAAATAACCAAAATTTGCTCATGCCCACATCAAATTGGAAGGTCGCTCGCTAATGGAGAAGAAACAACAACTGAAGGTGAAATGAGAATTGTTACTTTAATGAACCCCACAAATAGAAGATGAAAAAATAAAATTGAAAAAATGGGAATGGAAAGAAAGCTTTTTAATTTTTGACTGGGGGGAGTGCACTAGGTGAAATGTGGAATCAATCTATTGGCTCAACATGAGTAAATAAGAGGGTATATTGAACATTTAATAACCCTATAACTACCAAAATAAATATATTTTATCGGACTTGGACTTTAATCAAACTTTCACTAAAGCTGAAGGGGGTTAAATAAAACTCTCAAACATTGAGGTTAAAAAAATTAATTCCCCAAACGTTGGGGGGTTGGGGTTTTCAGCAAATTATCCCCACAAGTATCCATCAAGTGACTAATTTGGGTAATTATGAAGCAACAAAGGCCAAAAGTAAACCAACTTCCTCTGCTATGATTCATAATAGCATTAACCATTTTTGGGGGTCAATTCTTTAGCAAAAAATTACCTTGTTTTGAAAAGTTTTAAAATACAATGAATCCTGTGCATAAATGCCAACAATAATGTAGGTTAACTATTAAATATCAACTCTTCAATGAAGCCAACTATACAAAACATCTACAGGATCAAGCCAATGGAGAAGAACAAGCAATATTTCTTTAGGATTAATTGTTACTGGGGATTATCTCAAACAAAGAGTGATAACTCCAAATTTCTACTAATGCTTCTGATCTCAGGGGTTAAACATTGTCATCAACCTTATTTATCTTCTATACTGTTGTTTTGCATTCCAGAAAATTCCACCAGATTTTATGAAGAACTTGTTTGCCAACATGGGCGAAGAAAAATCAATGTGCCCAACAATCAAGGGCGTTGCCGGTCAATGGCCAATAACAGTAAGAAGTTGGGAGAACGAAAAATAATACTCCAACTTAAAAGATCAGTAAAACAAAGGGGTGATCGATCAGTCATTTAATGATTAAAGCAATCATACCAATTAATGTGATAATGATCAACAGATGCTCCTACTACGCAAGAACAACTGGTATTTTGCATGGGGTATGAAATCAAACCATAAATTCTTAAACATGAGCAATTTAAGAACTCAATTCACAATTAAACGTGAAATTCACATACATAAATTTAAACCCTAAATTTTAAACCTCAAAATTTTTATTTGGATGGTCTTATCTTATTTGACCCTGTTGGCTTTTATGACACATATAATTATTTTGATGATAACAAACCATAAAATAAGTTTTATATATGAGGTTAGAATTGAATTGATTTAATTATTATGTAACTCATATATGATACTTATGTTGGTCCAATATATTAATTTGAGAATATTTGTTTTGACTTTGTTATATAAATCATATCACACTAGAATATCTAAGAGAGTAACTTTATGTGATATCATATTTGATTGGATAAATTTATGATATGATGATCTTGATTAATATTGAAACTAATAAAAGTATGGATATTAATTTGATTGATTAATATTGATTCTCTATGTGCTTAGATATATGCATCTATATATACATATTGTAGTATCTTGGTTTATTTGGTGAGGCATAGACAAGGCAACCAAGAGATCATGCATGCCAAGAATCAAGAAGATCATATGTCCATCCTTATGAGGATTATGTTGTGATTGATCAAGATTTGTCCAAGTTTGGTCATTCGGCTCTCATACTATAAATACAAGGAGGTTTGGTCTTTCAAGAGGACAAGAGAAGAACACAAGACACACAAGCATATATCTCACTTGAGCATTATTCTTTCTACTATTCTTGAGCGTGAGATAAAAGAAGATTGTATTAAGTTATTATTCATTCATTTGAGTTGGTGAGATAATTATTGTTAGGGAGAGGATTTAGAAGTTAAGAGGTCGACTCCACCACACTTGATTGAGAGGCGATATCAAGTGGTGAGATCTTGAGAGTAGAGAAGGCTCTAAGATTGTTTGTAGAAATCCATCCTAATAATAATTCGAGGTTAAATCCTAGAGTTGGAGAACTCTAGGCGATGACGTACTCCGAAATTGAGTTCGGAGGAACATCGTAAACAACTACCGGGTTTTGTCTATCTTTTAATTTCCGCAAATTATTTTTTACATTTTATTTAACTAGCCTAATTAAACTTTCAATTGGTATCAGAGCCTAACCTACTTTGCTAGACTTAATAGTCTGTAGGATCGATCAATGGCTAGTTTATTAAATGCATCTATTTGTCATCCACCAACATTAGATGGTACTAATTTTTCTCTTTGGAAGTGCAGGATAAAATCATTTATGGAATCCATCGATCTTGATTTTTGGGACATTATTATTAATGGTCCATTTACCCCCACATGGATGAGAAATGATGGAATCATTGTCAACAAGCCAAAGAGTGAATATAATCAAGATGATTTTGAGAAGCTCAAGAAAAATTCTAGAGTTTTATATATTTTACAATGTGCTTTAAATGACGATATATTTACTCGTGTTTGCTCTTGTGAGACCAAAAGCCTTTGGGAAAAGCTCTTGTTAATATATGAACAACCAAATGAAGAAAATCTTGATGGATCAAAAAGGGACAATACGCTTAGTGACTCAAACGATGAAAGTAGTAATTTGTGCTTAATGACAAAAGAGTCTGATTTTGAAGATGATGGTGAGACGAGTATCGATGACAATGGTGATAGTGACGAAGAAAAGGAAATAACCGAGTACGAAAGCTCGGATGAGGTACAACTCTCTCCTCTTCATGAATATTCAAAAGGTGAATTAATTGAATTCTTAATTGAGTGCATAAAAGTAGAAGAAAAACAATTGTCAAAAATTAAAGAATTAAAAAGAACAATACAAGAATTGAATGAAAAAAATTCCACCTTGGTGAAAGAGAATAACAATTATTGCAAGAAGATAGAAAATCTTGAAAAAGAAAAATTTGATTTACAAAATAAATGTGATGACCATAAGCAAATAATTTTAAAATTTTCAAGAGGACAACATAATTTAGATAAATTACTTTGTACTCAAAAAGCATCTTTTAATAAAGAAGGTATTGGTTTTAACCCATCTAACAAAAAGAAAAGCAATAATAAGTTTTTTAAATCCACATCGCATAAACCGAGTGCTAAAAGATGTAATTATTGTTTAAAAATTTGGAACCATGCTTATTATTGTCCTAACAAAAATAAAACTCCTAGGATTATTCAAATATGGGTTCCAAAAGGAACTAAACCTCCTAATATGATTTATCATGATGTTTGATATTTTTTATTTATATGGATGCACACATTGAGGGGGAGGAGTGTTTCTTTTTTCAAAATGTGTCAATCTAATTATCAAAAGTAAAATATTGATAAATTAGTATAATTGGGTGCATCTCCAATTTCCTTAAGTTAATTGAGACTTATTTGATGTGTGAAATATTTATCTCTAATAGGTAATGATTTATATGCCACAGTTATTTTTGAAAGGGGGAGATGTATCAAAATAGTGATAAATTAATAAGGTTGTTAAGAATTACAAAGAAATGAGTCAAATGTGAAATATATAATATTAAATTTTGAACGAGAATGGTCCTCATGACAAATGTCAATTTGTGAAATTACAAGTTTAATCCTTTGTTCGTTTGGGATCAAGTACAAATTAAGGGGGGAGCTATGGTATTAATTTATTTATGTCATGTTTATTAACCATTTTTAATGATGACAAAGGGGGAGAAGAACGTATCGATAGTAAGTATGAACATGCGTTAAGGTATGCACGTCTATAAGGCTCATTTAATTAGTTTAAAGCCATTTGTGGTAAACTCATTTCTTTTTCCTATTAGATAAGTTCATTTCATTTTCCTACTAGTATTAAGATCAAATATTGATTTTGATAAATTAAAAAAAAATAATCAAAATTTTGGGTTCAACAAGAGACATTTTGGACAAAGATATATAGTAAATTAATTCAAATACAATCATCTCGCAAAATACATGTTGGAGGAATGCTTACAATTAAACAATAGTACTGCTCACGTAGATAGCATAACTAATGCTCCAACAAAGCTTCGCCTCTAACAACTCCGGAAACCCTCAAATGGACACCGTTTCCCGAGTGGTGGCCAGGTGGCACTTCGAGCAAAAGAGAGAGATCCCTAAATTAAAATTCAACAGTTAGAAACTATTGTTCACCAACAATGGGAGTATAAATATATAAGTAAACAAATAAAACTTATACCCTGATGATCGCCATCGTCCTCTGCAACCACCTCAGGAGGGTCAGTCGCTCCAAGCTCATGCTCAAGCCCACCTTCTTCGAGTGAAGGGCTCGGAATCGGCGGGGCTTCTATGACAAGTGACGGCCACGATGATCAATGACCCTCCTAGCAAACTGTAAACCAATTTCCAAATTACATAAGAATTTTATCCACATTTTTATTTTTAGATTCTTACATAATTTAATCTATATAATAAAATATCACCTTTCAAAAAAAATATAATTTGGTATTTATTCAAATCTACAAAATATAAACAAATCTACATAAATCTTGTCATTGCCTAATTGATTTTCTTTCTAAAAGCTTTTCCTGAAAATATCATACAACACTAAAATTTATTATTTTTTCATATTTGAATATAACTGGAGATCATGTCTTCTACTGGATGCATGCACTTAATTTCTCTCTTCCAAGTTTCAAGTTACTGTTAACGAAAATGATAAACATCTTGATGCAAGATGGTTCTTAACCATCTTGCATTTTTTCTAAATCACCAATAAAATTAAATGTAAGTGTATTTAAATCATTCTAAATGTATGTTTCATTATTATTAGGGTTACTACAACTTATAAACAATTTAAAAATAATTATTTGTTTATATTTATTTCACAAATATAAAACTATGTCTAAAATGTACATTTTCTACTATGATTGATAAAATTAGGTTATTATTATATTTTTTGACATAATTAATAAGTATTATGTTATTATAATTGATAAATATATATAATTATTAAAGAAACTATTAATAAAAGTTACAAAAATGTGAAATATGACTAATTCAAGATACCATCTTGAGTCAAGATGGTTATCATGGTCCGTCTGTTAATTCCAATTGACATATAAGAATTTATAAATTACTTTCTCCCTCCCTTAGAAAAAGAAAAGGCAGAAGAAGACAACAAACAAAGGCAACATTAAAGGAGACGTTTGGTCAAACATACAACACAAAATTGAAGAAAGTGACGTACTAAACAAATGAAGTTACGATTTATTAACATGTAATTAACTAAACAAATGACGTACTAAACAAATGAAGTTACGGTTTGTTTAGAAAGAAAACCATTAAACTGAAATTGAAAATAAATAAATAAACAAGTAAATAAATTACCTTCCCACGTGAAGTTTCTCGTCCAGGACTAGTGGGCTAAAAAAGCCCACTATAATCATGGTCACCGGAGAAAAAATAGCAGTGAAGAAGGCGCCTTTCTTCTCCACTGCCCATATACTAGCCTAGATGGCTAGTCCCGATACAAATATCCCCTACAACAACCAAGATGGTTATAATTAAAATGAATGACATTGTTGAATGTTGAAATGTTAGATAAAAAGTAATTAGATATTAGTTTACATACCGTAACTATAATCAGGGCTATCGAAGGATTTGATGTCCATACTCTTGACATCTTATCCCTATCTACGGCTCCGGCGATGAGGCCTAGCTGAATAGCCCCCATGCTAGTTATCAAGCAGCTAACCGTCAAGGAGTTCGGATACATATCACATATCTTTCCCTATATTCAATCATATTTTAAAAAAATATAAGTCATATGTTTATTCAGTGTGAGTTTGCCAAGGAAGTATGGAGGAATTTGATGCAAGAGTTGGGACATGAAGCAATTCAGGCAGATACATGTAGACTCCATCAAAAGAAGAGTGACAATGGGGGCTACAATCTGGAAGGAGAAGACATCATATTCAACTAAGGTATGTGTTTAAATAATTAAATCAAATTGTTCAAATTTCCATTTTACAGCTTAAGGACCAAGCATTTCTCAAGAGAATAACCACATCACACTCAAATCAAAAGACCCTTGAGGATTTCTACACTCAAATCAAGAGAATAATTAAATCAAATTGTTGTTCAAATTTCCATTTTACAACTTTGTTATCAAAAGACAAATTACTAGATAAAAAATGATCCAATTTTGGTCGAAACAGCCACTTGCCTTTATTATCTTTCCTTATGACCAATGGATATATGAAGATTTACAAAACAAATTTGACAATGGTAGTATACATAAAACAAAAACTGATGCCTAGCAAGCACATTTGAGGTTTTACTATCAACTTTTAGTAAATTTCTGTTCAGAGGTAATCAAAGTACAGAATAACTCGGTTCTATTTTAAGGCTCACTGTGTTGTTACAGTAAAAAATTTCCTCAATTTACACGTTGAATGCTTCACCCAGAATTCCTCTGGAATAAAGGGGATCCCATATCTGAATTGTAATTGCAAGTGAGGCACAATATATTGTCAGGAAGAATCTATATATCTATAATAGAAAAGTATAAGGGCCCCTTTCAATTCTACAACCAGAGTGATTTTAGGACTTTCCACCAATTAGAATATAGGTAATTTATTTTGATGCTGTAAAAAAAAAACTGACAAACGGGCCTTCATAGAACAGAGCAAGGGGCAAAAGATGAGCAGCGGCAGAAGCTAAAATTATTTTGCGGACTGGGCCTTATGGCTCTTTGGTGTTTCCAATAAATGGGAAGTGGCCCGTAACTTTTCCAAAAAAATATAAAGATATTATATGATAAAAATAAATGAAACTAAAATTATTTTTTACCTGGACGATCGCCGCAGCTGAAGAGGTGGCACAGTTTAAAATGGCGAACAACAACCCCAAAATATTGTTGTGCGGCGTCTTATGTAAACGCGACTCATAGGGGTTGTTGTTCGATTGGTCCACAATTAGTTTGGAGGGCCATATATGGATGGTTGGGCCCTTGAGGAAACTCACCATCATTGCACCAGCAATAGAAACGAAAGCTCCAACTATTTTGGCTCTGCCTGGCCAAGTTCGATAGTTGGCGGTTTCTTGCCTGCAAATAATAAATTAATTTCAATAAATAAAGTTGGAAAAAACTAAATATAATTTGCATCCATAAAAAAATATATTTTGCAATAAAAAGAAAAAATACCTAAACACCCGTGCAAGTACGAAGGTTAATGCAGGGCTCAGGTTTGAGATGGCCGTTGCTGCAGTTGACGAGCCCATACTAAGGCTCAACACGTACAAGTTTGAGCCAATAGTTTGCCTGTAAAATTATAAAAAAAAATTATTTAACTATATATTTTAAATATAACGAAATCAAAAGTAAATTATTTTTCTCACCTCAAAATGGAGCATGCCAAGTAGTATCCGACTATTCCCCAGGTGAGTCGTGGGAGTTGAGCTTGATTTGAACGGTTTGGGTTTCTTCTCAATCTCCAAATTTGTTTATCAAAGAAAACATATTTAGTTAGTTTCAATGTTCCAATCAAAAATATAATTATAAAATTGTTAAAATTTTACAGAAAATTACCTTATTTTTTCCCCGCCTACTAGTACACACAGCACTACCGACCCAATGATGAGTCGGTATGCAAAAACAACCCTCAAGGAGTAGTCACTGTTGGAAGTGAATTTGTACGAAATAGCGGCGCCCGCGTACATGATTTGCACTAGCATCATACATGCTACGACGCGGGCGTCTTTTCCGAATAGAATGGCCATGGCTACAATGGGAAAAAAAAAATTTTAATGCATGGAAGAGAGATGAAAACGAAAATCAACATTTAGGAGACATTCTAACGTACATTTGCTTTTGCTTCATAAAAAGAAAGATAGAAAAAACAGAGAGAAAAAGATATGAATGAACCTGTTTGCTAGCTAATATGACTCCCTGGACGAAGAATGAAAAAGTAAATGGGTATTCTACTTGTATTTATATTTTATAATGAAGGTGTCTATCAAATATCAATTAAACTGAGTAATAGGTAGACCACTGTAAGTGCATGCTACGTAAATTTATCAGGTAATTTCCATCTCATTTGATCAAAACTGGTAAAAAAACTAAGTAGGGTTTTGGTTAGCATGCATGACTGGGCATAAAGTTATTGTCTTCATTACTGGATTTGGGATGTGCATTGAAGTTTCTAGGTGATTTCTGAGAGTTTCTATGCCTCAGAATATCTCTGCATGCAAAGATTATGTCTCTGTTCAAGTAGTAAAACAATTGAAAATATTGTTTGGAATGTTTACTTTTGTACTGTGTTTGAAGTTCCAGCTAATATGAGTGCAGGAGATAGGTTTCAGGATATTAAACTATTTAGCATTATATATTTATATCTGACATTAACCATGCACACAACAGACAAACTCTATAACAATAATAAAAAAGTTGATCATATACATATGCATATTGAAATGCATGCATGCATGTACGTTAATGCAGTTTGAAGATTTGGAAGATATGATTTTATAAAAGCATAAATATACAGGGTGAGAAGTTGAGTACATGCACCAAATGTCTTGAAAACTATATTTTTTGAATGTTCTGATTTCATATGGAGGGGGTATATATGTCTCAATTTAAGGGTTCCACTAATGTTGGGTTTGGGACTGTGATCGAGTTGAATGACCAAATTAAAGTATGACATGAACAAGTCTTATGATTTTTGGAGAAGCCTTCAGATTCTAACCTGTAACGTACTGTGATGAGTGATGAACAAGTCTTCTGATTTTGAGAGAATTTCAGAGAATGTATGGAAGTGAATGAGAGAATTTGAGAGAATGTATGGATGATGATAGTGGAAGATGGAGTTGTATGAGAGAATTTCAGAGAATGTTTGGAAGTGAATGATAAGAAGTGTTAGATGATTGGTGATGGTACGAGTGAAGTGAAGGGGTATTTATAGGCCAAGGAAATTGATTAAGATGCATGGAAGGATGAGGCTGGCATTTTCAAAAAGCAGTCTTCTTTTGTTTCCTACATTAATTAGGGGGTAGGTGAGTTCTTAAATTTTGAGGAAAAAAAAAATAAAATCATTAAGTTTGCATTGGTGTATGTATCTTAATTATTGGCTGATTTTGCTAAAAAAGCATCATCAAGGTTCACAATCTGGGTTGTACTAGTACTAACAATGGTTCAATACTGTAAAATTGAGCAAGCAAGGCATTAATTATATTCCACCACAATAATATCAAGAAAAACAACCTCTATGTGGGTTTATGCAGGTGGTTGAAATTTTGAAAATGTTAGGTGTGATCATGAATGGTTTTGGAGTTTGGAGTATATAAAACGAATATGACTGTTTATGGTAGAGTTGATAAAAATCTGTCCGATCCGAATCACTCGAATAATCCGACCCGGAAAAAATCGGGTCTGGACATAAATTTCTTGTCCGAATTTTGATATTGACCGAACGAACATAAAATTATTATTATTATTATTATTTATACAATATAATAAATAATATGATATAATATAATATAAAAATGTAGCATGTATATATTTGCATCAATGTGTGGAGGAAGACAGAGATTATTTAATGAAGTGAGAGCATATAAAGCATGTGTCCATTTAATAACTCTACTGATGAATTATGCATAGGTTAGGTAGTTCTATTAATTATTAGGATTTTGAATTGAGAACCCTATGTTTGCTAATTTGAGTTTTATGTGTGAAATTTCTGATGTGGGAGTTGTCCTGTAAGTGCATTGTCAGTTGGACTAATGTGCTAAAGAAAAAGCCTTAAATCTAATGGAAATGGTAAACTTAACATTATATTCTTATTTTCTTAATCAAACTAGAAAATTATGATATTCCTAAATAGAATAGAAAAATGGTAACATATCATAAAATAAACTGGCTTTTATTTGTTTCTCTACTGCTAATTCGACGCATTCTTTTAATTCACATGTCAACTATTCATTCTATCATTTTAATGGAATATAAAAATGACAATTCATAATGTTAATACCTCCATTCATGTTTAATTACCAGGATCTTGTAATTCAAAGTTGGGACTAACCTTTCAAATTAAAAAATACATAGTAAAGTACCCTTAAATGGTTATTCATGAATAACATGATATGGGACAATATTCATAAATAACAATAATAATTTAATAAGGTATAATAATATCAGTATTTTACAATAATCTATGACCTAAACCCTAATATCAAAGAACGAGTGATATGACCTAAACCCTAATATCAAAAGACATGTCATAACCCTAAACCCTAATTTCATTTAATTAGGAATGTTTACTTGGTGTGAGCTAGGTTTGTAATAAAAGACATGTCAAATTTATAATTTAATTAATTTAATTAAAAATTCGAACCAAATAGGAATTGAATTACTACAAGAATTAATATGTCATAACCCTAAAATTTATAAGATTTTGGTCACTTATTCTCGTCAAATATTAGGGATGTCAAAAATTCAGGTCCCGGTCATTTCAAGTTCGGACAAATTGGACATCAGATGAAAACTTGATGTCCGATACCCTGTTTTTTGGAACATTTCTAGGGTCGGACTCGGGTCGGAAAAATCGGACAAACATAAATTCGGGTTTAAACCGATTCCGGACAATAGAAAATTGGAAAATATTGTGTTCGAATTTCGCTCAAATCGGTCAATGTAAAAATTTGGACGGAAATTTTATGACCATACCTGCTTTTTTTCCGGGTCGGGTTGAACCGGATTTTCAGGTGGGACATTTTTTTTTACAGCCATACAAATATAGATATTATATATCCTTGACATAAGTATTTAACAGGTCATAGGAACAAACTATATATGACTGTTGTAATTTAATTTCTAGCTTTCACAATAAATATATGTTTAAACCTATCATCTACTAAGATGAAAAGAAAAGATTTATTGGCTTGAAAGCTTTTTTAAAAAGTTAATCAACTTTCTTAAATTGATCAACATTTTCATGTTTTGTTGTACTAATTAACAAATAGGAAAGCTTCGATGCAGAACAAATTTTTTCTAAAGGGAAGGTAGGATCTTAGAATTCTATCAAATACACATTTAGAAAAACTTTGAATAAGAACCACATTAATTTCAATAAGTTTTGCATATAATGTGAAAATAAATAGATACAAGTAGACTTTTATATTTTTAGTTCTAGTATTTACAAATAACTGGCCATGCATATACTACTCAAAGTTCTATTTTCTAAAAACTACATAGCGTGTAAAAAGTGGGATAGTGAAACAACAACCAAATAAGGAAAGAAAAGGACATTGGTCTTTTTTTTATTATTATTATTATCATTAAAGGCCATTACCAAAGCTTTCTTCAAAGAAAAAACCATACAAATATATATATATATATATATATATATATATATATGGAAACAAATTCATTATAATTAAGCTAATAATTATTTACAATTAAGAGAAAGGTGCATCATTAAATTACATATAGTTCACGAAATACTTTTAAAAAACTACCTTGTTCGCTCACTAAAATGAAAGTCGAACTCTCTGGCTAATACTAGTAATGCAATACATAAATATACATACTCTAGTTATACTAAAAATGAACCCTACAAAAAATACAATATTGTCCATTCTTATTCCCTTAGTTTCTTTGATCATTGTGTTCACTTGGAAATTAAGGCTCTATTTCAATTGTTATCGCCTGATTGATCAATGAAGAAGTTGTAAGGTTGAATATGTCAGAAATCACTGTTCAGAGATGCATATATGAACCTGCATTGATGCTTTATTACTCCCTTAATCTGCAGAAAATTCATGAGTTGAATAAAAGTATAGTTTTGTCCAATAATATATGATAATCAAATAATAAAAATTGGTGGACTAAAGGTGTGTCAGTATACTCACGTACGTCCACTTATATTAAACATACAATGTGTGGTGGTATTAATGTAAATCAATGCTTGAAATTTCATCATTGTGTGCCTATAATCAAATTAATGTTCCTTGTGTACGGTTCAAATTATGTTAGTCTATTTGGTTGTGTTCATCTTTAGAGCATAGAAACGTAACCTCGACAATGTAATTCATGAATGAGTATGAGAACATGAGTTTAGTGTATCAATTGTGCCAAGCACAAATATAGCTAGACCTAGAAGATTGGTTTATTTTGTCATGCATGTTGATTAAATACCCTGGTGTCAGGTTTCATCAAGTGAATTAGGTCTTGCACCTTAGAAAACTTGTCAATTAATTAATATTGCAAAGTAGTTTTAATTAGGTCCTAATTAAGAAAATGCAATCAACAAGAAAGGTATTTAATTACTACCTTGGCATGATAAAAACTGCAGTAAACACTTTACATTGTGCAATTGTAAGAAGATGAAAGTAATTAAGAGGATGTGAGGGGTGATGGACTGCCAGAAGCTCTCAAGTCTCAGTTGATGTTCCTTCCCTCAGGGGTAGTTACGTTGTGCAAGTCCTCTTCTCAAAACAAGTCAAGAACATCCAATGAGACACTGTAAGAATCAACCAAAGAAATTCACTGGAAAGCATTAGATATGCCAAGAGCTACTAAAGATATCCTTCAAACATGATTCATCGATTTCATTCATTCATTCAAGCATGCTTAGCTTCAAAATCCTAAAGTTGTATTGAACTTTGCTAAAAATAATAGAGTTTAAAGTTCAGCTCATCTATAACAAAGCTGTATATTCGAATTAATTTTTTTCAATACTCCTAAACTTTGGATTTTTTTTTCCAATTTCCCTAAAATAAATGTCACTATATCGTTTAAAACAAAATACTCTAAATATTAAAGACCCTAACATATGACGATTAGCTTTTAACATTTTGTTTTTCATTCTGATTAGGGATGACAATGGGCAGGGTCTGGGGGGTCCAGCTGGACCCGAACCCAGACTCGGACTCACCAAATTTTTTTGGATATGGACTCGCCTCGAGACCCAATGGGTCCCAAAATTCAGACCCATACCCAGACTCAAAGGGTTCAAGGGTCCACGGGTCCTTGATGGATTCAACTCTATTATGGATTTTTTTACTAGATTTATCAATTTGTTGGATTATTTTTATATTTGTACACATGTAGAATAATAACAATAATATTTAAAAACATTTATTTTTATCACAATAAAAACATTTCAAACGAAAAAATAGTATACTATTACTAGGGTTTTAGAATATAGAAGACAACACTTCAACAGGCCTAATATTCCCAAGAGTCCTAGTAGGCGCCGGGCAGTAGATGAATACTAGTGTAATACTTGAGGTTTTTATTTTTCATAGGAAATCAAAAATTATATATATTTATATTTTAATGGATTCATGGGTCGAGTCTGTGGGTCCGTGCTTGGACTCGAACTCGGACCTGCTATTCTTTTTTCTAGACTCGGACCCACCCAGACTCACAGGGTCCAAAATTTTGGACCCAGACACGTCTTAACGGATAGGGTCTGACAAGGTTCAAACCGGGTCCATGACCCATTGCTATCCCTAATTCTGATACTACCCTTCTCTTTCATTTCTTATCACAACAATCATCCTATAAAACTTTGCCACATATGATTAGTCTCCACTCTCCATGCAAGACCATATGTCTGCAATTTATTAGGTGCTTGCGAAGCACATGCTCCAAATAGTATGATTGTTCACCCATATATATTAGATTGTTCACCATAGATATTAGATTGTCCACTCTTATTACACAATGATTGTTCACTTATAAATGTTTAGAGCACATGCTCCGAGTGGATACAATATATATTGCCATATGTCACCCATCTTTGTTTCATTGTTGTCATTGAGTGATTTTTTAAATAATACTATCAAACAATATTTTATTAATTTCCTATTTTAGCAAATTTAGTAAATTTTTCTTTTTCTTCTTAATAATTGTAAATCTTTATTCGATAGTACTCCTTATGTTCTTTTTTATCTGTCATTTACGGTTTTCAGTGTCAATATTTTATCAATAATTTCTTGCATAAAACTTTTACAAAAAAATATAATATTATACTTTTCTAATAGTATGTTTCATTACGAATCTAATGACATCAATTTTATACGATTAATCATTATACAAATTAAGATATTAACGGTCAAAGTTTTTAACACAATTTCCTAGACGACAGATAAATAAAAACGGAGGCAGTAACTTATTATGTGGTAATAAGACATTTATTTAAATTTTAGTTTATACGTACGTCAATAATAGTTAATTATTTTTTAATTACATTATGATAATAATAGTCGTAAGAATAATTAAGAATACATATAAGAATAATTATATATAAGTATGTCTTTTTTGGTCATTTCATTTTCATCAGCTAGTTAAGAAGCTAATTTTACCGAACACATATTTCACAAACATCTACATAAACAACTATCAATTATCAGCTGAAATTCAACAGTTGTCCGCTACACCAACAGCTATCAGCTATCTAAATAACTATCCGATACATAATTGGCTAAGTTTACCGAACATGACCTAAGTAAAAACTCTAAGGCAATTGCCCAGGCATTACCAATATATGCCATGCGCGTCTTTAAACTCCTACAAGCTACTGCTTACCGGTGAGAAGCGAAGAACGGGGGCGAAAAATGCATTGGCTGAAGGAACCGGTGCTTTGTACAAGCAAAGAATTATTGAAATGGGGTTCAAAAATCTAGAGGATTTTAACATGACCCTTCTAGGAGGGTTTTTTGCTTTTTGGACCCTGAACTTTGGGGGTATTTATTTTCTGGACCCCCATATTTCAAAGTTTATATTTTGGACCCTATGCTTTATCCCCGGCAACAATATGGACCCTATACTTTGTCTCCGGCAACAATATGGACCCCCATATTTCAAAGCCATTATCGAATTTTTTTTTCTTTCAAAAATTTTCCAGCCGCAACTTCTTCTTCCTCTTCTTGCACGATTTCCAACCCCCATATGAGCATAAATTTGCCAAAAAAGTTACCAAAAGTTACCAAAATTTAACTTTTACACTATTGTTTTTTACTAATGGATTTTACACAAACTTAGCTGTCAAAGTCTGGTCAATTTCAAAACAACAGTCCAAAGAAGGAAAAAATGATAAAAGGCCATATCGGGAAGTTTAAGCAACAATTAGGTCATCGTCGGGGTCAAACATAACTTTGGGCCACATTTTTTTGGTCCACAAAATATAGGGTCCAAAATATAAATTTTGAAATATGGGGGTCCAGAAAATAAATAACCTCAAAGTTCAGGGTCCAAAAAGCAAAAAACCCCTTCTAGGAATTGGAGAATGTGGAAACACCCAAGTTTTTTGGCGGCTAAATTAAACTTCAAAAAGCTAAATACTACCCTGACAGCGATACCTTCAGGCCTAGACTTAGACCTAGGCCGAGCTATACATGGCGAAGTATTTACAAAGCTCGAGACCTAAAGAAAATTATACTCTAAAGTAGGTACATTTTTAATGTATTATGGCTCATTGGCTTTTCGGTACATATCAAAGGCTTAGTTCGTGTTGCTGTTCATTTCCACTCAAAGAGATTTGTAAGTTATGAAAATAGATCCCATGAATTAATTCCATGACCTCTAGCATGAAAGGTCATCATGATGCCAAATTGGGCTACTAGCCCATTGACATTATTATTTTTTGTTGTTAGGGTTTTAATTATAAGAGCAACTTAATCGGCGGAAGCACTAAAATAAGATGACTACTGGATATCGAAAAAAATAAATGAGTGCAAGATAAAGGGGACACAAAGATTTTTACGTGGAAAGTGGAAACCTAAATCGGGAAAAAACCACGGGCGGCACAAACACAAACGAATCCACTATGGTAGAGAGTACAACGAACGATCTCCTCCCGAGATCCAATAAAGAGAGTATTACAAAGATCTCAAACACCGAACGAGATCCACCTGAAAGGGACACATGCTCTTAGTCAACAAAACTCTCAACAAAACTCTCTCACCAATTGGAATACGAAATTTCAGAATATCTGAATACATCTCCTCCCATAGGAAGTGCCCCCAAACTTGGCCATACCAAACAAGGCGAACAAGACCCACTATTTATATATAAACCTACCTTGACTCCCACTCCAATTAGATTTAGAATCTAATACAATTAAGAAACCTAACATAGTAAGGAAACCTAAACAATATCCTAATACAATTAGGAAACAAATAATTGTGGGATTAAAAGACTGGGTGATTTTAGGACACTTTCCTAACAATCTCCACCTTAGACTAAAATCAACGAAAGATCCAAAATTTCTTCATCGCCAATGAACCTCTGAAAGGTAGAACTGCGATGGGTAGCCGAACCGCTGAACGGTCACAAACGGGATTCAGCAGAAATCTTCAGATCCAAAATTTCTTCATCACCAACGAACCTCTGAAAGGTAAAACTGCGATGGGTAGCCAAATCGTTGAACGGTCACAAACTGGATCCAACATAAATCTTCACAACCCCCATATCTGATCTTGCCCGCAAATTTCTCGATACCAACAAATGAATTTCTGAATGTAGTCTTATCATAACCAAAGCTCTTACATAAGCCCTAAATCCACGAAATTTGAACCATCATGGCTCTGATACCACTTGTTAGGGTTTTTAATAAGAGTAGAAATAATCAGCGGAAGCACTGAAATAAGATGACTACTGGATATCGAGAAAAATAAATGAGTGCAAGATAAAGGGGACACAAAGATTTTTACGTGGAAACCCAAATCGAGAAAAAACCACGGGCGACACAAACACAAACGAATCCACTATGGTAGAGAGTACAACGAACGATCTCCTCCTGAGATCCAACAAAGAGAGTATTACAAAGATTTCAAACACCGAAAGAGATCCACTTGAAAGAGACACATGCTCTTAGTCAATAAAACTCTCAACAAAACTCTCTCACCAATTGGAATACGAAAATTCAGAATATCTGAATACACCTCCTCCCATAGGAGGTGCCCCCAAACTTGGCCACAGCAAACAAGACGAACAAGACCCACTATTTATATATAAACCTACCTTGGCTCCTACTCCAATTAGATTTAGAATCTAATACAATTAGGAAACCTAACATAATAAGGAAATCTAAATAATATCCTAATACAATTAGGAAACAAATAATTTTGGGATCAAGAGACTGGGTGATTTTAGGACACTTTCCTAACACTTGTGTATTGAAAATGACAAATGTCTTTTTTCTTTTTTGATGAGAAGACAAGTGTCTTGAATCAAAGTGATTACTAATCATCTTGAATTTTAATTAAATCACTTTAAAATTATATTCAATTATATTTAAATTATAAGTATATCTTTCATTAGTTTGAGGATTATTCCAATCCTAAACTATATAAAAATAATTTTATAGTTATAATTGTTTTATCAATGGAGAATTAATTTTGCATAAATGTAGATTCTCTATTATAGTTGATATGATTAGATTATCATTTATATTTATCAATGTTGATAATAAATATTATGTTGTTATTATTGATAAATATATGTAATTACTAAAGAAAATGTTATCAAAAATCACAAAGATATATGTTGGGTTTATGACCCAAAATCAGCCTCTTGATCCCACAATTATTTGTTTCCTTAATTGTATTAGAATATTATTTAGGTTTCCTAATTGTATTAGATTCCAAATTTAATTGGAGTGGGAGTCAAGTTAGGTTTATAGGGAGTTTTTCCTATAAATATAGATTGTTATCAACCTATACACTTATGGCAATGTAACATACACATTGAGAGCATTCTTCACCTCTACTCCATCCCTAGGTTGTGAGAGTCCTTTATAGAGTAATTTTGTCTTCAGTATATTCCCGATGTGCTATTAACCCCTTGAGATCTTGCCATCGAACCCCTTGCGTTATATAGCCTGTGTTATTAACCCCTTGTGATCTGGCCGTCGATCCCCTTGCGTTATATAGCCCCTTGGGATCTCTCTTGTAATCTCTCCCCTTATACTAGTGGATTATTGCTCCTTGCCGTTCGTGGTTTTTTCTCGATTTGAATTTTCACGTAAATCGTGTGTCTTTATACTCTCTATCTTTTAATTACTGATCTTGTTATATTTCTTCTCAATTAATACATCCTGATAATTATCTCTTTCGCTGCAAATACTAGGCTACCCTATATTTTACTTCGAACCTAACGACTGGTATCAGAGCTTCACAAAAGTATCTGAGCCAGGTCTAACAATATAGATCATAAATAATTTAAAATGATTATTAATTACTATCTAAATTCATAACACGTATCATTGTCCTATTTTTTGTCGCAACATCTGTCGTTATCTCTTTATTTTATTAATTTAATGCGTATATACTTGGATGTCATCCCCAAGTCCACTCACAGGTAGGAGTACTCAATAACGTGCAGTAGTACTTAAAGCAAATTGTCATTGTTTTTTGGTTCATAAACATATCCAACATCATTTCGTGCAAGCTTAGATATAACTATCATTACTCATTAGAATATGCCCTACTGCTGTCGTATACTCATTATGGATCTTTTTATATACAAACACATAGACCTTAGGGAATGAATATTGTACAACAATTCCCAAGTAACCATCTTACTTAGTACTTTAATTTATATTACTCCATCCTTCCCGTGTATTATTTGCTACTCAGGACATAATTTTTTTTAAAAAAATCTCCACTCTGCATTAATTTATATCATTGGAAACATGAAAATGTTGAATAAAAAGTAAAAAATGTGAATAAAAAAGAAAAACTGAAGAAAAAATGTAATTAATAAGATCAATTTGATAAATTAGTAATTAATGTTTTACTGGATCATAAAGTGACAGATATTATGGGAAAAAAGAAAGTTAGTTAAAGTGATAGATAATATGAGAAGGAGGAGTACAAGATATATAGATGAGACAAGTTTGAATACAACTTGGATATTATTTTGGTCAACACAAACTCAAATTGCCACAAACATTGGCATTATTTTGGTAGAAGAACAACAATTTATTATGGGTAGGAAACGTATGTCCTTTACCCTTTGTGTGCAAGTAAGTCACCTACTTGCAATACTGGTTAAAATTTAGGCAAAGGGTTGCTGTGTGTAGCAATCCAAGTTATCACCATAAGTGACTCCCAACATGTCACAGTACCTCTTGTAGAATCCAATACGGTCCGCCACCCTTGGATCTTGGCCTTTGCCACATTCGAGCCCACCATTGATTATGTTGGTAATAACTCCGAAACCTGGGAGCCGGTTAGCTGCTATGTCTGTAGACGATGGGGTCCACGCACCAACGATGACGTTGTGGGACGAGGGCTTGTTGGCTTGGGCCGTCATCCAGAACCAAATCGCCGTCTTGAAGGAGATGGTTGGATCGGTGGCTACTAAGTCCGGGTTGTTTATCAGGTCTACTCCGATTGCATTGCCTGCCTGTTGGTAATTGTAGTTGCTGCACCGAAATTGGGTATTGACTTTGTCAGGAATCAGGATACAAGTCATAAACTAGTAAAGGAAAATAGTGTACTATAAATATACATAATTATTTATTTTGGGAGCGTTTGGTAGGAACCTCAAAATTTTTCCCTAGGAAAACTTTCTTGGGAAGTCTTCTATGGGAAAAATTTATTGGGAAATTTTTTTCTTAATTAGTCCCTCTAAGGGAAATTTTCCCTAAGAAAATGTAGGAAATTGTGGGTCCACCGTAAAATTTTTTCAAGGTCAACCTACTTTCAAATATGGGGAAAATAAGTCAACTCGGGAAAATTGACCATTTTCCTGGCGGGTTTTTGCTCAACCAAACACACCCTTATATTTTATAAATATATAGGAGTATAGGACTATACATAAAATATTCATCTTGTGATTTATAAATTAGGCGAGTATTTATATTTGTCGACCTAACTAATAAGTGTTATACTCCAATATTCGATAAATATATATAATTATTAGAGGAACTATCATTAAAAGTTATAAAAATATAAATTACTATTTAATGATAATTTGAGATATTTATTAATCATCTTAATTATCATTAACTATGTATAGATTTAAGAAGAGAAAAACATATTGATATAATAATCACTCATTGAAAAAAAAGGAAAGCAGTTAAACTGAGGAGCTTGCTTACTGGGTCAATTGGATAGGTCCACGACCATAGTAAGATTTACCGGCAGGGCAAGGGTAACCAGCGTCACAATATTGTGGTGGGGGATTGCCCTGTTCTTGCTTGAAGCAGTATCCCCAAGCATACGGACCATCTGGTGCAGTTGCCCACCCTCCTATACACTCGTACACACAACATATGCATTAGAAAAATGTGGAATTTTCCTAGGTAAATAACCAGCTTGAATTGAATTATTCATGGTTCACATTTTATAATTTTTAATAATATTTTCATTAGTAATTATACATATTATCGATTATAAAAATATAACATTTATTAACTAGAGGTTAAGAATTATAAATGATTGCCATATTTTGTAAATCATAGTAAAAAGTGTACATTTTATACATAGTTTCATATTGATGAAAAATATAAATAAATAATAATTTTTAAATAATTTATAAGTACGTCGTAATATCATCATCCTTTATGTAAAATGATAAGTGTCTTGAACCATCTTTATTTTTTACCCAAATCACTAAAAAAGTTAAATATAAATACAGTTAATTATTATAAATGTATATTTCATTACTTTAAAGGTTAGGATGATGATACATGTCTTAGGACATAAGACACTGCTTAAATATCTTATTCTTTATGAAGTTAATACTTATTATCATTTTTAGCCTCATTTTGCATGAATAATTATATACAACGAAGTAAAATAGGGGAGAGGTTAGGTAATAAAAACAACTAACCAGTGGTCTCATGGGAGGTCTGAGCAAAGAAAGCAGCGAGCTCTCTTTTCTGCCTGGTAATATCCCCGGTTGTTCCAAACCCACTGAAAGAGTTGGCCGCAGCTATGAAGGCGGCGTAGGTGTAGAACCCACGGGCCGGACACGCACTGTCGTCGCGATGTTTCAACATTTGATCGAACACAGCTGACGTGATGATGGACCCCACGCCGCTGCCACTGGGCTTACACGGGCCGCTCTGGCACCCGGGCCCACAGTACTGGTCGGTGGACCCGCACCATCCGAACTGACTACAACAGAGGTTGTTGTCGCACAGGGCGCCACCTTTTTGGGACCCACATTGTTGAGCTGATGTGAAAATCCCTTGAAAGAAGCAAGGCAGTGTGGTGATGACAAGGATTGCTAGGAATGGTTTCATGGTTGGGATGTTTGGGGGTGTTGGTGGTGACTGCTGTGTAAGAAAGTGTAAAGGGTGGTGTGTATTTGTAGGGAAATGTATATTAGTGGGCCATTATATGTTGACTTTGAAACAGTCAAGTTTGTCCTGCTATAACAAACTCATCACGCCATCTTGAAGCTTATCAGGTATGGAGTATGTGGGATATGATCGGATTTTATTTTTATAGTGCAAATATGTGCACGGAATTGCATTGTATATATCATTGACGTTGTGCAGGTCTAACTGATGAATGCATATCATATCTATCTGAGTAAAATTAAATACGCAAGCTAAGTTTCTTCAATACAGTATTGAGGTCTGAAAATGAGTTGGGCAACACTCAAAATTGGTAAGATGACATTAATCGTGTCAAATGTCATCCCCAAGATTCGAACCCTAGACACGTGGAGTAGGAGGTGGTATGTGGTAACTCTAGGTAGAGTAAATATATACTATAATGTAAATTGGGATAAATCAGAATTCTATGTAACACCCTGGCCCCTCTCAGGTCGCAGACGTTACCAATAATCATTTTAAGGATCGCTGACTGGCCCCTCTTAGGTCGCAGACGTTACCAAAATTGCTTCGTCCTCGCTCACACGCTACCTGGAAAATCTTTTCAGGAGGTCTCCTAATACTACTCCCATCCAAGCACGCTTAACTGAGAAGTTCCCAACGGATGAGCTACCATAAAGGAAGGTGCACCTTGGTGATATAAATAGTCATTTCAATCCCTTTAAGTCATACTTAACCATATATCAGGGGTGTTACATTCTAAATATGTGAAACTTTCAAAAAATTATCCAATCTTAATTACCATGTTGTGTAGTGAATGTCCAGTGCATCATTTCGGTCCTCCCAGCTCCATGGAATGTATTGTTTATAGCAGAAGTCTAGCATCCAATACATGGAATTGTTAGGATCGAAGAGTACTCAAGCAAAATGCAAACAATAGGAAATAATAGCGGAAAAGAAATAAGAAATTTGACACCAGGATTTTTAATGTGGAAAAAACCCAAAGCGAGAAAAAAACCACGGAATCGATGCACTAGTAATATGAGGATTACAATACAAGGTTGTGTTTCTCTCTATCTCACTTGATCTTAGGGATACATAATAGGGAGAACCTGAACCCCTATATATACTAGAGAAACATAAGAGGAACTAGGTTAACAATAACTGAAAACCCTAAAAAACTTGCCGCTCAAAAATATAACACACATATGGGCCTTTGGACGAAGCCCATCAAGGCGTCGCATTGCAGCACCCAAAACGCTAGCTGCGTTTTTGGGAGCGCTGGCTGCGTTTTCGTCGGTGAGGCTTCTGGACGAGATGCGGCCAGCATTCTGACGACGCGGGTAGCGTTTGATGGGCGCTGGTGGCGTTTTGAAAATGCTGCCTGCGTTTTCTTCCTTCTTCGTTCCTCAGTTTGGTCTTCACACCCAATAATCTCCCACTTGGAGACCAAACCTCAACCATCCTCAACTTTTACCACAAGTTCCCCTAGTGCATCGACCGGCCCCTTCATCAGTCCGAGAGGCCTCCTGAGACCGCTCCGGGCCTCAATTTCCCAACATCCACTGACTTACCCTTGATCCTGTAGACCCACTTCTTCCCGACCTTCTTCCCCGCAGACAATCTCACCGGCTTCCAAGTTCCCTCAAGTGATGCGATCTCATCAACCATCGCGTGCTCCCACTTGAACCGAGCCTCCGCCTGCACAGCCTTCCTGTAGGTCTTTGGCTTCCCAGCATCTCTGGTAGCCCTCCTGGATCTCCTCACAGTAGATGGTGCGCTGGAGCTTTCACCTAGCTCCTGTGGTTCAGGTTATTCAACAACCTGATCTGCAACCTGTGGAGCTTCCTGTGGTTCCTCTGTTTCCTCTCTAGGCACACCCAACCTACCAGAAACCTTGACCGCCACAGCTCCCACTGACTTCTTGTCACCTGAGTCACTCCATACCTCCTCAGTTTCCCTGTCAGTTTTGGCGAAACTGACCCTCTTCTCATTCCTGCAAAGCTATAAACTAGAACAAGAAGCATAAGAAATCATGTTAGTGCTTTTTCCGGTAGAGTACAATGTACCAGATCTCAATCCCTTCGCCACTACCATAGCACCCTTTATGATCTTCCACATCCCTTTCCCGAAGCTTGCAGTGTAGCCCATCTCATCGAGTTGATTCACTCAAATTAAATTCCTCCTAATTTTAGGAATATACCTTACATCCTCCAACTTCCAAAGACTACCATTAGCAGTTTTAATTGTCACGTCTCTTGTACCTGTTATCTCACAACACTTGTCATTGGTAAGATACACCTTGCCAAAATTCCCACTCCTGAAATTATGAAATAACTCCCTGTTTGAAGAAACATAAAAGGATGCGCCAGTATCAACTATCCAAGACTCTTCAGGGCTATACACAGTCAAGACCAAGGCTTCATAGAGATCTTCCGTAGAGTTGAAGAGTCCCGGTCATCATTACCCTTCCCCTTCCCAGGTCTAGGGCAATCCCTCTTAAAGTGACCCTTATCCCCATAACCATAACACACAACATTGCTCATGTCCCTAGGCATGCCTCCCCTGGAATTATTCAAATTCCTATTGTTCTTCCTACCCCTGACACTTAGCGCAATTCTCGAAGATTCCTCACCAGAATTCTTCCTGCGAAGACCCTCATTAAGCAATACAGACTTGACATCATCAAATTTCATCTCGTCAGTATCCTTAGCACTACTAAAAGCGCTACATTCTGAGGGTTCTCCAAGACTCAGGCATAGAAGATAATAATACGCAAGCTCTAACATTCTCAGGAAAAACCATCTTTACTGAAGCAAGTTGCGATAAAATTTTAGTAATCTCATTAATATGATTAGCCACATCCCCACCTTCAGCCATCTTACAGCTGGTTAATTTAGTGAACAAATATACCTGATTTGCTGCACTAGGCTTCTCATACATATTCTCCAGTGCCTTCAACAATTCCTTCGTTGTCTTTTTCTCCATGACGTTAAACATGACGTTCCGAGCCAATGACATCCTGATTAGGGACATGCCTGTCGATCCAGCAGATCGTATTCAGTCTGCTTCATCTCATCTGGCTTATCCAGCAGCGGAACATGCAGCGACTTCGCATATAGCAGATCCTCAATCGAACTCCGATAGATGAAGTCAGATCCATCAAATTTCTCTATTTCATACTTATCTCCTGCCATTGTTTGAAAGCGAGTTCTCTTTCACAAACCCTGAAAGCTCTGATACCAGTTGTTAGGATCGAAGATTACTCAAGCAAAACACAAACAATAGGAAATAATAGCGGAAAAGAAATAAGAGGATTACAATACAAGGTTGTGTTTCTCTCTATCTCACTTGATCCTAGGGATACATAATAGGAAGAACCTGAACCCGTATGTATACTAGAGAAACATAAGAGGAACTAGGTTAACAATAACTGAAAACCCTAAAAAACTTGCCGCTCAAAAATATAACATACATATGGGCCTTTGGACGAAGCCCATCAAGGCGTCGCATTGTAGCACCCAAAACGCTGGCTGCGTTTTTGGGAGCGTTGGCTGCGTTTTCATCGGTGAGGCTTCTGGACGAGACGCGGGCAGCATTCTGACGACGCGGGTAGCGTTTGATGGGCGTTGGTGGCGTTTTGAAAATGCTGCCTGCGTTTTCTTCCTTCTTCGTTCCTCAGTTTGGTCTTCACACCCAACAGGAATTTACCTGAAATTAATGAAGAAATAGTGCCAATGACAGATTAGGATCTCTTCAGCAATGGATTTTTTTTTCTAGTTCCTGAACCATGTATTATAGATAGAATAGGGTCAAACTCAGTCAAAGCAAAACCAAAACACACAACCAAAGTTCAAATGCAAATTCTAACATGAAACTCTTTTACATAAACTTACTGTGAGTGGGACTTTTTATAAGCTATAAGGTGACTGTTGTTAATATTAGTATGACCAGTAGGTTAAGTTAAAATTATCAATTTTGAATACAAATGGGACTAATAATTTATAAATAATGAATGACTTTTTATCAGAGTCACCAAAATAAATTGTAAAGAATGTAGCACAGAGAAAAAAATTGGGAAATTTGTATATATTGGGAAATTTGTATTAATGAATGAGATGTCGGGTCAAGTGATTGTGAGATACATAAGTCTGCCAACAATGCACCTATAGGCTTCTAGATCTGTTATCAATTCCCCATATTTTGTAGACAGCTTGAGACCCTTGGGAAGAGGGAACTTAGTAGGCTTTGTACGTGTGAGTCCTGCATCCTGGAGTGATATCCTGGAGTATATCACTGATCTATTTCCTTTGATTGAGAAACGTTCCCGAGTCTGATCGAGCCATTTATATACCCAAAAAATAGCGTGCCAAACCCAAATCCTTTATTGTAAAAGCTTGGTGAAGCTTCTCCTTAACATCATCCCATAAGTTAGGTATACAAAAAATTCATTCAATTGACTTGTTCCCAAAGAGGTGATGCAAAATACCAAAATATTTACGTCAATTCAAAGATGTATGTGATTTCTTACCACACCTGTAAGACAAGCTACAGAGGTTTAAAACAGCAACAGAATCAATTAGAGAAAGGTAGACAGACAACTTGGTTATCCAAGACAAGCTTACAGGAAAGACTATAGTTGCATTGATAGTCATACAACCATCTCAAAAAAAAAAAAATTAAAAAAAATTAACAGACATAGATATATGAATCAAAACAACCGAATAAATTCATCAAAAAACCAAATTACCAGATAGACTCATGAATATCTCATACAGAGAAAATTCACCTGAGCTAGATAAATTAGACAGTTGTTTCCATCAACTACAACCAAAAGAGAAGACCCCAGCCAAGACTTTAGCATTTAAACTCCAATATAAGCAGTAATCACAATTTCCGAAAGTCTCTTGACAATTTAGTCTAAAAACAATAGAGGCTCTTCGGATATTGACTAGCTTAGACCAGAGAAGAGAGCAGAACCCTAGGCATCGATTTCACTCCTGTAACTTTAAAGAATGGTTCTTTTTTCGATCAGAGAAATGTAGATCAAAACGCCTGAAATCACTAAGCCAATAAACAAACCACAGGCTCAGGCAATCAAGACTCCTTATAGCAGATCTTGGTCTGAAACACTCAATTTCGAGATGAAGAGACACCAATAATAGACAATAATAAAATGGAAAGAAATCACCTGATAAGTCGATGGTGAATGTTGAAGACAGAGTCAAGGTCCTTCGCCGCGCATCCGCGAAGGACCTTCGGTTTTGATGAAAGCGAAAATCCGGAAAAAGGAAGTTGCCTTATATTATATAATCTGATTATATATTTTGAGTATATAATATATATTCTGATTATATACTCAGATTATGTGTATATAATATATATATTTTGATTATATATTATATATTCTTATTATGGGCATGATTCTTGTAGATATAAAAAGGAAATAAAAGGAAACAAATCAAGGGAAATCAATCATGATTATTGTAGCAACAAAAGAGAAGAAATCAACACATAAGGCAAGTTACCGTTGGAAGAACTCAAGTCCAAGCATCCAAAAGCATCTATAAAAAGAACGATAGAAGAATTGAGAAGATAGGCGATTCCACGGAAGTAATCGCGGTGTAAGAAATCCAGTGGGGTTTCTCCGAGTGTGTAACCAATGGTTCGGTGGTGAAGGTAGCCAGTAAAGGACCTCTGGTGAAGGTATAGCCAAGGACCTTGGTGAACATTCGTTGTGTCCACATGTGGTGGTGAGATGGTGTGTAGCATAACCTTGACGGATTAAGGCTGTGTGAGTGTGTGCTTCAATGTAATCCATCATGTTCCAAATCGCCGCTAGGTTTTTTCCTACGACGATCCTTATTTGTAGCTGTCCCAAGGACCTTCGGTCTTGGTCAGTGAATCTATCAGTAACAGCCTTCGGGCTGTTACTTCTTGTTTTGTTTTGTAAGTGTAACTTGTTCTTTGATTGTTATAAATCTAATGAGGTATTTCAGTTACACTGTGTTTTGATCCTTGGTTTGAAACCAAGGAAGTTTGCTCTAACGTCCTTACCTAGTGTGTAGATCTTAATTGTGAACTTCACCCCCCTCTTGGGCTTCAACAGTGAATATGAATCCAACCATTGCCAAATGTATTACCCCCAAAAAGATCTTCAAGTGACGGCATGCAAGTCATCAAACGATCTCCATGGAAGGCCATCAGGGTAACCTCAGAGACTGAAGAAAAGAGCAAGGTGTCGGAGAAATCGACGAGCCGAGCACACATCAACAAATTCGGGAAAAAACAGACGAAGATCGGCCGGATATCCAAACGAGGCTATGATGGTGTTTTCCAACAACCTTAGAGCAAATCACTTCCAATTTTAAACCAGAAAATTTTGATTGAATGACAAGAACCACAGAAAGCCAGTTGTAACCGATTGAGATCGAGAGGGGGGACGAATTGATGAACCACGAGAGAAGGCTATGCTGATAAATTTGTGTAATAACAATTGATAAATTTTAAAATATCAATTAATGTTGCAATAATATTTATAACTTTATCCTAAATTTTATAATAAATATTGATGATTTTTTTTTAAAAATATAACACTTTAATGAAATTAAATAGATATTTTTTAAGTGGACCCAAATAGATAATTCTTAAACGTAACATTTAAAAATTTGCACAGAGGAAGACATCTAGGAAAATGCTTTGGTCATAGACAAAAAAAAGGTCAAGGTCAGTGGTCATAATGTGCAGCCTGAATTGAAAACCCAGATTAAAGACATTTAACACGTGGTACGATATTTCAAATTTAATTATGCATGGCATGGGTAGTCTCCTAATAGATTACTATTACCTCCACTCCATTGTTACTTAGACTAAATTTTATATTAATTATTCACATATTATAATGAATTACAATATAAAATTATTGTTATTAGAAAGATATTATTCTAACAATTATAATAAAGGTAATTTTATATTATAAATATTAAAATTTTTGATTAATTAACACTGAAAATTAGATAAAATGATAATTAATTTGAAATGGAGGGAGTAATTTACATATAATTTACAACATGACTATAAAGCATACTATATAAATTCAAGCATTAACACCTACCAAAGTTATTTTCCCACGTGCATGGCGGCTATACTACAATCTACTCCAACCCAAATCAAGTGGGCCTTCAAATATAGCACATTCAAATATACGTCCATGCCTTGCTATAGCTCGTCATTGCTTGAGCCTAGCCTTCTCCCTTGTTTTCTACCTCCCTGAAAGCTTCTCAGACAAACACAAACACAACAATTAAGCCCTGTATTGAAACTATATATGGAAGCCTTCATAACCTGCCATTTCCAACCAAGATATACTCAACATTGCTTGGTTTTATCACTTGGGTTCTTTGTTGCCTGCCTATCACTGCCATATCCAACAGCAGAAGCAGTTGGTGGGAACGAGACTGATCGAATGGCGTTGTTGGAGTTCAAGGCTAAAATCACCGCAGACCCGCTTGGGATCATGAGTTCCTGGAATGACTCGACCCACTTTTGCGACTGGGTAGGTGTTACGTGTGGCAAACGCCATCTAAGAGTCACAAAACTGGTTCTCGATTCGATGCAGCTCGCAGGGTCCATATCTCCTCACGTCGGAAACTTGACCTTCCTCAGCACTCTCGCCCTCCCCAACAACAGTCTCAACGATCGAATCCCTCAGGAACTCAGTTCTTTGCCAAGGCTCAGATCATTGTATCTGCAGAATAATGTGCTAAGTGGAGAAATTCCGTCTGATCTATCCAGGTGCGTTCGTCTTGTCAGTTTAAGCCTGGCAAATAACAATCTAAGTGGAGAGATACCACCATCCCTAGGAAATCTATCTTCGCTTAGCGTGCTCGACTTAGGATCCAACAATTTGGTAGGGAGCATCCCTGATGCTTTTGAGCAACTAACCCAACTTACTTATCTAGGACTTGACTCCAACAAGCTCTCTGGGACTGTGCCTTCATTTCAGAGGTTGAGTTTGCTTAATATCCTCATAATAGAATACAACTACCTAGGAACCAGAGGAGATGGTGATTTGAACTTTCTTTGCACTTTAACCAGTGCCATGGGTTTGCAAGCAGTATTCATAGACAACAATGAATTTGGGGGTTCATTGCCTGAATGTATTGGTAGTTTGTCATCCACCCTCATGTACTTAGAGTTGGATAACAATCATATATCCGGCGAAATTCCAGCTAGCATAGGTAATCTAGTTAACTTGACGTTTCTGGCAGTTGACGACAACTACCTCTCTGGGGTGATTCCTGAATCCCTTGGGAACTTGTCAAACTTAAAGTTACTAGCCATGAATGACAATCACTTTCATGGAAGTATTCCTTCAGGACTAGGAAAGTGCATGAATTTGGAACATCTGGATCTTTCGTTTAACAACCTCAGTGGGTTTTTACCCCCAGAAGTAATTGTGCCCTCTTTGGTTGCATTCAGTATTGAACAAAATAATGTGCATGGGACAATCCCTTTGTCACTGTGCAATGCCTCCAAACTTGAGGTTCTTGACCTAGGGGCTAATCCTTTAAGTGGGACTATCCCTGGTTGTCTTGTTGCCACAACTTCTCTTGGTGTGTTAGACTTAAGTGGAAACAATTTAGTTGGCACTTTACCAGATAAGTTTGGAGAAGATTGCAGATTGGAAATACTAGACTTGTCTTATAATTTCCTACAAGGGAAGATTCCGAGATCGCTTGCAAACTGCAGAGAGCTGAAGCTTATTGATCTTGAGAATAACCAACTGAAGGACACCTTCCCATGTAAACTGAGCACTTTGTCTAAGCTGCAAGTCCTCATTCTGAAAACCAACAAGTTCCATGGGAGTATTGCTTGCCCAGGGAACGGTTCGTTTTGGCCATTGCTTCAAATACTGACCCTTTCTACCAACCAGTTCAGCGGGGAGCTCATGATCCCCCAGTGGAGGTTAATGATAACTGGATCAAAGGAGTCGCAATCGATACCAGACCATTTGCAATACAACACTTCCATTGGCGGGAGCTATCAAGATGCTATAATGCTCACTTTCAAACACAACGACTATCAAGTGTTGAAGGTTCGTAAAATCTTTACGAGCATAGACTTGTCCAAAAATGCCTTCAGTGGAGAGATACCTGCGGAACTGGGGAACTTGAATGCTCTTATAGTTCTCAACCTTTCTCATAATTCTTTGTCCGGCAATATTCCGTCCTCATTTGGGAATCTAAGCGAGCTAGAATCACTAGACCTGTCGTCTAATGCCCTAAGCGGGAGAATACCTCAAGAGCTTGCAAACCTAGACTTCCTCGAGTACTTGAATGTATCTTTCAACAACTTGGTAGGATTGATCCCAACAAGCACACAACTTCAGTCATTTAGTGCATCATCATACGAAGGGAACAAAGGACTATACGGTCCACCATTGACACAGGTGAATGTTCCAAGACAACATGCCGGGCCACCAACTTCTACGAAAGAAGAATCGAAATGGAGTTCCAAGAGCCATGTGGAGTGGTTGTTGAAGGGTGCTGAAGTCGGGTTTCCTGTTGGCGTAACAATCTTCCCTATGCCGTTGCTTTATTTAAGGCGATGGAGGCTATGGTACTGCGGGCATCTCGACAAACTTGTCAGGAAAATCATGGGCAGAGAAGACCAGTCAAGGAGAAGACGAGGAAGAAGAAGCAGACAGTAACAACCTTCATAGTAACCCCAAACCAAGAACGTATTACTCAATGATCCAAACTCATTTTGGCTATCGTTTTTGCGTCTAAGTTGTACAAGTATTCACTTCGTTACTTTGTACTCATTTTTGTTTTCCCTTTGCTTTTATTTTTAGGGTTTATAGCTTTCTTGTTGTTAGTATATATGTATGATGACTCTCTACCAAAGTTTGAACTAAGTTGTATTTCTCAGCCTGCTTCCAGTAGGGATCGATAAAAGTGTTCTCATCATTTAGCTCAGCTTATTATTTGAGATTTGTTGACTTTCAACGCAAGTTCTAAGTGCTAAAGGGTGCGCAGTGTTCTTTGTCTTTGATTGTTTGACTTATAGTTTTGTTCTCTAGCTTCTTGAAATTATTCAACCTTTATGAATTTGAACTATCAAAATAATTAACAAAGTTTGAATTATCAAAAAAATTCAACTTTGAGACTATTCTTTTGCTTCTTAAGTTACACCATACTCACCTTCTGCCTACTTTACCTAGTTCTACTTAATGTACATAAACTACAAAAAAAATAATTCCACCTTCCCAGTTTAACTAACCTCAATTTTAAACATCAAATATTATGAAATGCGGGTCAAGGGACAAACTCTGAATCAATCAATTGATTTGAATTTGAAGGCTCTACGAGGAATTGATAGATTGAAATTTATGCTTCAACTCTGATACACTCCATGCTTCCCACTCGTTAAGGAATTGATAGAAGAAGGGAACATAGATATACTCAAACTTACAACGTAACTCTCAAAGTGTTTAAACTTGATTTCATTCTAGATTTTTTTACAGGTTAAGCAAGACCTTACATAAGCAAGATTCACTCTTAAAGAATAAGACCATGAATATAATTAGCATTCAACGGTACCCCTTAAATTTTTCTGCCTCCGCTCTTGAATTTTGGTACGTAGGGTGGTTGGAAAATGAGGTGGTTACCATTCAGATTACCTCTTTTGTACAATCAACAATAATTTATTGTTGGCATGAAATATAAAAATATCATTTACCCTAGCTTGTGCAAGTTAATCACATCCTTGACATTACTAACCTAGGCAAAGGGTTGCTGGTTGTAGCAATCCAAGTTGGGACCATAGCTCACTCCCAACATGTCACAGTACCTCTTGTAGAACCCAATACGGTCCGCCACCCTTGGATCTTGGCCTTTGCCACATTCAAGCCTACCATTGATTATGTTGGTTATGACACCCAACCCTGCAGGGAGCCGTTTAGCTGCTATGTCTGTCGCCGATGGGGTCCACGCTCCAACAATGACGTCGTGGGATGAAGGCTTGTTGGCTTGGGCCTTCATCCAGAACCAAATCGCGGTCTTGAAGGAGATGGTTGGATCAGTGGCTACTAAGTCCGGGTTGTTTATCAGGTCCACTCCGATTGCATCACCTGCCTGTTGGTAATTGTAGTTGCTGCAACAGTCACCCAAATTGTAACTATGAGTCATAAGATAACTGAGCTAGTCAAGCTCCATGATTATGTATTATAATGGTAGACACATAGTCCCACATATGTAGGCCCAATAAAATAAATTTCCTTTTTCATTTTTATAGTAAAATGATAAGCATCTTGATTCAAGATAGTTAATAATCATTAATTGAATTTCACCTAAATCACTCCAAAAATTAATATAAACATATTTAGGTTATTATAAATATATATTTCATTACTTTGAGGATTATTACCACTTATAAATTATATAAATGTAATTATTTATTTATAGTTTTTCATAAGTACAAAACTATGTATAAAATGTGCATTCTCTACTATTATTGATAAAACTAGGTTATCATTTACATTTATTGACCAAGCAAATAAGTGTTATATTCTTAGTTATAGTTGATAAATATATGTAATTACTAGAGAAAATATTATTAAAAGTTACAAAAATATGAATTATGGACAATTCAAGACAGTTATTAACCATCTTGATTCAAGACACCTATTATTGTCCATTTTTATATTTGCGACCCTTATTGACCAAGCAAATAAGTATTATATTCTTAGTTATAGTTGATAAATATATGCAATTACTAGAGAAAATATTATTAAAAATTATAAAAATATGAATTATGGACAATTCAAGACAGTTATTAATCATCTTGATTCAAGATACCTATTATTGTCCATTTTTATATTTGTGACCCTTGAAAAAAAATGTGTAGGTCTACTTAGATCGTCTATACCTTCATAATAATTACTCAAACAAAATAGGGCAAAAAAAGGCAAAAGGAGCTTACTGGGTCAATTGGATAGGTCCACGGCCATAGTAGGATTTACCAGCAGGACAAGGCCATCCATCATTACAATATTGTGGTAGTGGATTGGTTTGTTCTTGCTTGAAGCAGTATCCCCAAGCAAATGGACCATCTGGTGCAGTTGCCCATCCTCCTACACATACATTTGCAACAACATTATACATCAGAAGAATGCAAAATTTTCATATCATAGTCATACACAAAGGAAGAAAAAGATGGGAGAATATAAATAGGAAAATGATACAAATCTTGCATCAAGATGGTTAATAAAAAAATGTGAATTGTCCACAATTCACATTTTGTAACTTTTATTAATATTTTCTCTAGCAATTATTTCCTCTGTTCCATATTAAATTGTCATAATTTTGACTTTCACATTGTCTAATATCACTTTTTGATGGATAATTTCTTAAATTATATGTTATTAACAATTGCAATATTATACTCTTATGATATAGTACTTTTTATTATGAATCTAATGGTGGTAATTTTATATAGCAATTCATTGTATATGTTAAGAAATTTATGGTCAAAATTTTTGAAATTTGACTACACAATTTCTAAATATGACAACTAATATTGAACGGAGAGAGAATATACATTTATCAATTATAAAAATGTAACACTTACAACAACTATAAATAATATAGCCTTATTTTATCAATCATAGTGGATAAATTAATAATGCACATTTTATACATAGTTTTATATTTATGAAAAAAATATAAATAAATAAATAAATATTTTTTATATAGCTTATAAGTCATAATAACCCTAAAAGTAATGATATATATCTTTATAATGATTTAAATATTTTTACATTTAATTTTTTTGAATAATTTAGGTGAGACTCAAGATGATTATTAACCATGTTAACTCAAGATGTTTATCATTTTAATTTTGATATAAATAATTAAAACTAGCTAACCCGTGGTCTCATGGGAGGTCTGAGCAAAGAAAGCGGCGAGCTCCCTTTTCTGGCTAGTGAGATTCCCGGTGGTTCCGAATCCATCGAAAAGATCAGCCGCAGCAGTGAAAGCGTCGTAGGTGTAGAAGCCACGGGCAGGACATGCACTGTCATTGCGATGTTTCAGCATTTGATCGAACAAGGCGGAGGTGATGATGGACTCCGCGTCGTTGTCGCTAGACAAGCTGGTGTCACACGGGCCGTTTTGGCACCCAGCCCCACAGTACTCGCCTGTGGACCCGCACCATCCAAACTGACTACAGCAGAGGTTGTTGTCGCACGAGGCGCTGCCATTTTGGGCCCCACATTCCTGAGCTGATGTGGAAATTGCTAGAAAGGAAGGCAATGTGGTGATCAGAACACATTCTAGAAATAGCTTCATAGTGTTGTGTTGGGTGGGTGTTTTTGTGCGTAAGAAAGTGTTGAAGGATGGTGTTGTATTTGTAGGTAAATAATTGTGGGCTAATATTGACTTTGAAGTAGTCAAGTTTGGCCACGGATTGCTATTCATTAATTATATTCTGTATAATTATTCCATTGTATAAATCATTGACATTAGGCATGCCAGCTAATAATATATGTTTCTTGATTACATAATTGAAGTTTAGAAAATAAGGTGTACAATATTCAAGCCTCAAGCAAGTTAAGTTGACATTGATCGTTTCAAATGTGCTTTGGTGTTCGAGTGTTCGTTGTTCAGGAGCGTACTCTCACTACTCTGTTATTTGTCTGTTTCTTGTTAAGTGTTGTCTTCTCTTCTGCATCAAATGTCGAAATTGAATTTGTTTTGTGATAGGATGGGAATTTAGATATGAAATCTCTTGTCAGGGACTAGATCCAGATTAAACCTGATCTAATATTATAGCGGAAACGAACAAGATAATTAATTTAGGGATGTAGATATAGAGAAAATAAATAAGATCAATGTAGTGGTGATGAAAACAAGATTTTACATGGAAACCCAAAATGGGAAGAAAACCATGGGAGGCAAGATAAAATTCACTATAATAGAGAGATTACAAAGGGTATCTCAAACGGCTATGTAACACGACGAGATTAAGAAGGAAAGATCTCAAACGGTTATATCACAACGAATACAGCAGATCCTCAATCTGCAACTTCCAGTAGGAGAAGTCAGATCTGTCAAATTTCTCAATTTCATACTTATCTCCCGACATTGTTTGAAAGCGAGTTTTCTTTTAGCAACCTCCAGGTTCAGATACCAGTTATTAGGATCGAAGAACATTCAAGCAACCACAAACAATAGGAAATAATAGCGGAAAAGAAATCAGAAATTGACACCAGAGGTTTAACGTGGAAAAAAATTCAAAGCGGGAAAAAAAATCACGGAATCGATGCACTAGTAATAGGAGGATTACAATTACACAGGTTCTATTTCTCTCTATCTCAAATGATAATTTAGGGGGGAGATGTGACCCCACTATACACTAGAAGATACAAGAGATACCCCTAGGTTACAACCTAGGTGCCGCCGCTCAAAAAAAAAAAAAAAAAGGAAACGTGGGCCTTAAAAAAAACGCGGACATTGGCCCAAGGAACCCCGTCAAACGCTGCTAGCGTCCCTGGGCGCTGGTGGGGGAACCTATCGGGAGCCTTCTGGACGAGGCGCTGGCGGGGGTGGATATGAACAATAGACGCTGCTAGCGTCGAAAAAAGATGCCACCAGCGTCTTCTTCTTCGACCTCGGATTGAGGCGCTTGGGGTGCCTCCACCTTTCTCCCTTCTTCCTACTTGGTCTCCACCCACAACAGGTAGATCGACCTAATTAATTAATACATATATATTTTTTTTATTACCAATTTTTCATGAACTTTTCTATTTTATTTGTGGAGCTACAAAGAAAATATGTATTGTCAATCTAGCTAAATAGGTAAATCCAAGATCGACTATCTAATAAATCCTCGCCTCCAAGGCTAGCTCCTATGGACATGTATATAAGATGAACGTAAATGTTGAAACGTAAATATAATGGTGCAACCTCTATATGTAAGTTGTAACTATTTTATTTGAAACAGTCTGACACAATATAATATACACTGCCATTGATTGTTACATGACATGTATGATGTATGACATGCATTTGCGGTATACAACCGATCGGACAAACTTTATATATTACAACTTGGATGTTATTCTGGTTTTTTTGAAGCACCCACAAACGACTACATGCATTATTCTGATAGGATATAACCACAATTTATCATACAGATTGCAACATACATTTACCATTGTTTTGGTAGGGAACATATATGCTCATCAATTACCCTTTTGCAAGTTAATCACCTACAATCCTTGTATCACGTACTAGTTTAGGCAAAGGGCTGTTGAGTGTAACAATCCAAGTTGTCACCATAACTGACTCCCAACATGTCACAGTACCTCATGTAGAATCCAATACGATCAACAACCCTTGAATCTGTACCGTGGCCACACTCAAGCCCCCCGTTGATGATATTGGTGATCACACCGTACCCTGGGAGTCGGTTCGCCGCTAAGTCTGTGGCAGATGGGGTCCAAGTACCGATGATGACGTTGTGGGATGAGGGCTTGTTGGCTTGGGCAGTCATCCAGAACCAAATCGCCGTCTTGAAGGAGATGACTGGATCAGTGGCAACTAAGTCCGGGTTGTTTATTAGGTCTACTCCGATTGCGTTACCTGCCTGTTGGTAGTTGTAGTTGCTGCACCAATGGCATGTTTATAAAGAAGGGCTCTAGGAAGTACATGCTTTAAAAAGTACTACCTCCCTTCAAATATTACACGGTCTCTAATGTCTTTTTTAGTCAAAGAATTTTTTATAGTAAAATACTATATCAAAATACTATAACATTATGCTCTTTTCATAGTATTTTTGGTTATGAATGTAATAATAGTACTTTTGTTCAATAAAACATTGTATATATTTAGAAATTAATGGTCAAAATTTTCAAAGTATGACTGACGAGTAGATCAATGTGACAATTAACATGGAACAAATTAAAGAGAGGATCATATAATTAATTATTATATGCCATGGAATTTTTTTAGGCTGCATAGTATATATTTTAATGAATAAGCTATAATTATGGAAAAATTAATCGATAATAATACATAAAGGAGGAAAGAAACAGAAGCTTACTAGGTTAATTGGATAGGTCCACGGCCATAGTAAGATTTACCAGTAGGGCATGGATAGCCAGAAGCACAGTATTGTGGTGGGGGATTGCCCTGTTCTTTATTGAAGCAATATCCCCATGCATATGGGCCGTCCGGTGCAGTTGACCATCCTCCTATGGATACAATATATACATTAGAACAATGTAAATCAAATTTGATTTAGGTTAAATTCAAAATAGTTATTAATCATTATGAATCAAAACGCTTATCATTCATTTTGCTTATGAATATACTCTGGGAATGATAGTAGCTAATATATATCAAATATTCTCATAGTCATTTCAGGTTTGGACGGGTGAAAAGTTATTGTCCGATACCCATTTTTTGGGTTTATTTCGGATTGGATGATTTAAAAGAATCTAAATCCAGATTCTAGCAATCCAAACAAGAAAAATAATATGTCCATACATGCAATAAATTGATCCGTGTAAAAATTCAGACGGAACATCTACAACAATTCCCATCCGATTTTTTTTCGATCTGGTCGAACTAAACTGTGGTTTTTGGGTAGAAAGCTTCTGACAGCCTTTCATAACAAGTAACAACGAAGAAAAGTAGGGAGGTTAGAAATAACGAACCAGTAGTCTCATGAGAGGTTTGAGCAAAGAAAGCAGCGAGCTCCCTTTTTTGTATTGTAAGATCCCCGCTAGTTCCAAAACCACTGAAGAAACCAGCAGCAGTAATGAAAGCGTTGTAGGTGTAGAATCCACGGGCAGGACATGCCGTATCGTCACGATGTTTCAGCATTTCATCGAAGAGGGTGGATGTGATGATGGACCCCACGCCACCGGACCCGGTGGGTTGGCACGGGCCGCTCTGGCACCCGGTCCCACAGTAAGCGTCGGTGGACCCACACCATCCGTATTGACTGCAACACAGGTTGTTGGCGCACAGTGCCCCGCCACTTTGCTTACCACATTGTTCACCTGAAGTTGTGGTGCCTAGAAAGTAAGGAATAGTGAGGATGAAAACACATGCTAGAAATGGTTGCTTCATGGTTGGTTGTGTTGTGTGTGTTTTTGGTATGATTAAGGTAGTGTAGAGAGGAGATGTATTTATAGAGGAATAATACCTGGGGAATGGGACATAGTTGACTTTGAAATGGTCGAGCTTGTCTACCCATTACAAGGTGATTTTTTTGGATATATATTATATGTCATTAGAGTTTGTGCTCCAAATTATTTGTAGTGAATGATTACATTAATGAGAGTGAGCAACTTAAGTTTATACAAGTGAATAATGACCCTATTTAGAGCATGTAGTTCAAAAGCATATAATTTGGAGCACAATAACTAGTTGCGTGTAATAAATAGACTTGTCAATTCGGATGAACAGATCAATTTTCAATCGGGTTCGGTACGAATTTATTTCGAGTTAATTTCAATTTCAAAAATTGTGTTAAAAACTCTAACCTTTCAATTAAATTCAATAAATTTAAAGATCGAGTCGAACTCTACATGTTTAAATAACAAAAATAAACAACATAATATCATAAAATATAAGACTTCCACCAGATAATAAGGGCTGACATATGCAATAATACGTTGACCATCATCCTATAAATTAGATCCATCAATAATGTAGTGATGGTCAAAATGGCCAATCAAGCGATTATAAAGAAATTCCGTACAATCGTACCGTTGTTATAATATGACAAAATATTATAGGATAATAATTGTGAAAATTAGTTAAGTAGCTTTAATTAAAATATAAAATATTTATTCAATAAATATTAAAGGTAAAATAATAATAATAATAATAATTAATACATTATTAAAATTATAAAGTATCAGATATCATAGAGTAAAAAAGTGAATTAAAAGTTAAATAGAAAACAGAAGACTATAAGAAATGTACCCTCATATACACTTAATGAGTGATGATATGTATCTTGGGGCAAGACACTATTTAAGAGTCTTGCTCCTTATAAAACTAATACTTATAATTATTTTTAATCTTAATTTTTTTGACATATATCATTAATTATCAATTATAAGACGCTTGGGAAGTGGTGGATTCTCCAACAATTAAAATTGAAACCCTAATGAATGAACCCTATCCGTTGGATATATTGTAGACGTTTTTTTGTGAATTTTGAAAAATATAGATGAAAGTCTATTTTATACCATTTATATATATTATTATAGTTATAAAAGTCAATCATATAATTTTTTTCAATTTAATACAAATATATAAATTTTATACAATTACAAGACACTTAATCTTGTCTTACCCAAAACATTTATCATTTTCGTACACTTAAAACAAAGGAGTGTTGAATTATTTTATCTCGTGAAGGCAATCTTAAATAATTAATTTGTATCACACAATAAAAAATGTTAATTCATTTTGGTTATCACCATCGCAGCATATCTTTATATGTTCATATTGTTAATTTAAAATATATTGTTGACCAAATTATTGCAACATTAATTGTTGTATATTATACTCTCATTCATAAATATTCAATATTTCTATAATTAAATTATGAAAATGTTAACCGAATTAATACCTTCTTTTAAATTGAATAGAGCTTACAACATATTGATCATCTTATCTCCTTCACCACAAGTCATAACCCCATTTTTAAATCACAATTACATGGCCAACATCGTTAAAGTTTCAAAAGATCTCCACAAAGTATTTGTAACATTGCTTAATAGGTGGTTGAGCATAAAAGACATTAAGTACATAAAAATTAAAAGTACTTAAAGTTCAACTATAACTTAATGATATAGTCATAAAACCTACCATCTTAAAATATAATTAAGTTCCCATACTGTAAACGAATATAACTCAATTGAAGTCAACAAATAATCGTACAATTAAAGTTATTTCGGCTGTAACTATCCTATTTTGTAATCTCAATCACAAAAATTCAATATGCAATTAATCAAATTGTTAAAAATTTAACGAGCTTCGTACCCTCTTTTTTTTTAAAAAAAAAAACAATTGAATAGGGGGTTTAAATCACGCAAACCTGCAGATAGAATTTTGGGGTGAATGCATTAGAACTGCTAGTTATTTGATTAATCAAACTCCAAGCAAGTTGTTGAAAGAAAACTCCGATTCTTATGAGCTAGTTTTCGATGAAAAACCGAATTCTGATCATATTAAGGTCTTTGGATACTTATGTTTTGCTAAAAGTAGGACGAATGATAAATTCGCCCCTTGTAGCCGTAAGTTTGTTTGTTGGATATCCCTTTGGGAAGAAAGGGGTGGAGATTGTATGATTTAGAGACTCAAGATTTTTTTAAAGTAGGGACGTGAAGTTTGTTGAACATGTTTTTCCTTCTCAACTCCACATGAGCAAAAACAAGGACAAAATTGCAGCCCGCAGGTTTGGAATAACACTCAATTTTGGAAGATGAGTTAAGAAATCCCCCCATTAGAAGGGAAGAACCAAACCACTTTAAACCCCTTGAATGCCTTTTGACTCAGAGGCAAAGTGATCCAAGCCAACATAGGGTCAACTTGAAGGACTCAACAACAGAGTTTGGAGTTGAAAATGAAGCGAATGAAGACAATGAAGTTGAGCAGGCTGTGTTAATAGGGGTTGAACCCTAGAGGAAGATGATAGGTCGCAGGCATCCTGTGATGAGCTTAGTTCTAGTGAGGAACAGGAACAACAACAAAACAGCCTACTACATCAAGTGGTTAAGAAGCTGTAGAATCTGAACTGCATTAGCAACATCTCATGCGGCCTGGTGCTCCAGAAGGTCGGAGATTTGAACGGACTAGACGACCAACAATCCAACTGAATGATTATATTTTCTATCATGCAAGCGTCAAAGACCTTGTCTCTGCTGCCTTGCCTCATCAAAAGGAGTCCTTAGCTACGCCCTTCCCTTTATATAATTATGTGAGTTGTGTAAAGTTTTCTACTTCACATATTTTTTTTTTTTGTCAAGTGTTATGAAAGTTGATGAATCTAGATTTTTCCATGAGGATGTCAAACATAATAAGTGGCGAGAAGCTATGAATGAGGAAATTAATACTTTGCATAAAGTAGGTACTTAAGATATTGTTGACCTTCCTGCATGAAAGAAACTGATCAGATGTAAGTGAGTCTATAAGGTGAAATACAATGCAGATGGGTCTATTTAGAGATACAAAGATAGACATGTTATTCGTGGAGATCATCAAGAAGAAGATGTTGATCATAACAAGACTTTTGCACCTGTGACTAAAATGACAAGTGTCCGTTGTTTTCTTTCTATGGCCATAGCAAAAAGTTGGGAATTGATGCATCAGTTAGACGTAAACAATGCCTTCTTACATGGAGACCTTTATGAGGAACTTTACATAAAGTTGCCACCAGGATATCATGTCTCTACTCTTCGTAAAGTCTGTAGATTGAGAAAATCGCTTTATGAGCTTAAATAGGCACCTAGGCAATGGTTTGCAAAACTCTCCTCCAAGCTTTGTGAGTATGGTTTTATCAAGTGTTATGATGATTATTCCCTTTTCACATATCGAAAGGGAGGAACTTTCATGGCATCTTGTCTATGTTGATGACATTATTCTAGCCACTAATAAAGTCCAAGAACGTCAAAAGTTTAAAGCTTATTTGAATGCATCCTTCAATATTAAAGACTTAGGTCCCTTGAAGTATTTTTCGGCATTGAGGTGGCATGAGGACAAAAGACTGTTTTCCTTTGTCAATGGAATTATGCTTTGGAGATAATGGATGAATGTGGTCTTGCTGGGATTCACCCATGAGTAAAAATGCCCCACATCGAAAAAGTAAAGAGAAAAGACATGGTATATAAGTCAATTGGGCTACTCCTCTTTACACCAATTGGTTTTCAAATGGAACCTCACTTAACTTGTGTACCATGGGCCTCGATTGAAGTGGGCTCCTCTCTTGGATCTCCCCAACAGGTCTTCTAGGTACAAAACTAGTAGCTTTTCCCATGGAGCAGCATCACAAGTTTTCCCTCACTCAAGGAAAAGACTTATAAGATCCAAGTTCTTACAGGATCGAGGCTTGTAAGAAGATTGATTTAATTGACCATTACCAGGTCAGAATTCACATACGCAGTTCACATTCTTTCTTAATTCATGCAAAACCCTAAGGAAGAACATATAGAAGCAGCGACAAGGATCGCTCGCTACATTAAGGGATCACTAGGGCAAGAATTTTGCTGCCAAGAGAATCTAGCCTGCAATTAGTTGGCTATAGTGATTCTGATTGGGGAGTCAGTCCAACTACACAAAGATACTTAACGGGATACTTTGTCACACTTGGAGGAGCGTCTATGTCATAGAAGACTAAGAACCAGTCTACAATATCTCATTCATCTGCAGAAGCATGATATCGCACTATGGCAACTGCGACATGCATGTGAATTAACTTGGATTACGACTTTCTTGTCTGCTCTAGGTATTTCTACATTACAACCTATGAGGTTATTCTGGGACATTCAAGCAGCTTTACACACTGTCATTAATCTAGTCTATCATGAAAGGACTAAACATATTGAAAATGACTGTCATTTTGTCTGTGAGAAGGTTGAAGTTGGTCTACTCATCTTATTCAAGATACAAACCAACGAACAACCTATCGACATATTTATTAAAGCACTTGGCAGATATCAATTTCACTACCTCAAGTTCAAGTTGGGCATTATTGACCCCCATGCTCCAACTTGAGGGAGAGTATTAACATATTAGTAGAATCCTAATATCTATGACTATGTATCCTAGTACGACTGGAATTGCTATGGGTGTTAGCAGAGTATTAATTGGTTTACTATTTTATTAGTTTGCTATTTTATTAGTTTTCTAATTCTAATACCATTAGGAGTAGTTCCTGTAGTTTGAGCGTTAAGCCATAAAAGTAGATATATATACTGATCATAAATATAAGCAAGAAATAAGAAACTTTAACAATATTTAATTTCCTCACTTCAATATTTATCAATTGTCGTTGCACGTCATATTATGTTGGTGGATTGCCTTGTTTTCTATTGAAGCAGTAACTCCAAGCATATGAGCCATTTGGTGCACTTGTTCATCCCACTCTCATGGTAAATTATTAGGTAATCTTAGATCTGCCTAGGTAGATTAATCTAATACATATGTACGTAATTTCTTTTTTATGTTTTTCTGGTGAACTTTCTATTTTATCTATGTGGCTACAAAGAAACATGTATTGCAAGTCTACCTTAGTAGATAAATCTAAAACCATCTAAGAAGTCATCGCCTCCTAAGCTCCTACGCAGATGTATATCAGCTTAACGAAAATTTTTTAACGGAAAGATTAGCCTGTTCCTATTGAACCATACAAATGGTGCAGCCTCTATATGTAATTTGTAACAATTTTATTTGTAAGTCTCACACAACATAATAAACACTGTCATTAATTGTTACATGACATGTATGACATGCATTGCGATATACAAACGATTGCTCAAACTTTATTAACTTGAATGTTATTTTTTTTTTATTATTGATAGCCAAAAGGCTTAAAGGTTCATAAATACAGCAAACCGCAAACAAATAGCAAATAACCACCACCAAAAGAAAAGGTTACAACCAAACAGCTAAAAAAAAAATAACACAGCAAGGACTTTCACGTGCACTGCAGCAAACAAAACCATTACACCGCAAATATGATGCAAGATCAATGAAATTAACTTGAATGTTATATATGCTCATTAATTACCATTTTGCAAGTAAATCACCTCCAATTCTTGCGTTACTAGTTTCCAAAGGGTTGTTGGGTGTAGCAATCCAAGTTATCACCATAACTGACTCCCAACATGTCACAGTACCTCATGTAGAATCCAATACGATCAACAACCCTTGAATCTGTACCGTGGCCACACTCAAGCCCACCGTTGATTATATTGGTGATCACACCGTACCCTGGGAGCCGGTTGGCCGCCAAGTCTGTGGCAGATGGCGTCCATGCACCGATGATGACGTTGTGGGACGAGGGCTTGTTGGCTTGGGCCGTCATCCAGAACCAAATTGCGGTCTTGAAAGAGATGACTGGATCAGTGGCTACTAAGTCCGGGTTGTTTATCAGGTCCACTCCGATTGCGTCACCAGCCTGTTGGTAGTTGTAGTTGCTGCAACAATGACATGTTTTATAAAGCGGGGCTCCAAGAAGTACGTACATGCTTTAAGAAGTATTCCCTCTATTCCATATTAATTATCACCTAATAAATGCTATACGGTCTCTAATGTATTTCTTTGACAAAGAATTTCTTATAACATATTTTATCAAGATATAATATCTTTTTTGTTATAAATGTAACAATAATACTTCCGTACCATATAATATTGTATATGTTTAAAAATAAATTGTTAAAATTTTAAAGTACTATAGTTGACAGGTAGATCACGATGACAATTAATGTGAAATATATAGAAAGAAAATCATATAATTATTTGTTTTATGCCATGTAACTATTTTTAAAGTACTATAAGTGACGAATGGAATAAAATATGACTTAATGGCCTCTACTTATCCAAAAAAACAAAGATCACCATGACAATTAATATGAAATTTATAGAAAGAAAATCATATAATTATTTGTTTTATGCCATGTAACTATTTTATGCCACATAGTATATATTTTAATTAATAAAATATAATTATAGAAAATTTAATCGATAAGAATAGAGAACGGAGGAAAGGAAGAGAAGCTTACTAGGTTAATTGGATAGGTCCGCGGCCATAGTAGGATTTACCGGTAGGGCATGGCCAGCCAGGAGCACAGTATTGTGGTGGTGGATTACCTTGTTCTTTGTTGAAGCAATATCCCCATGCATATGGTCCGTCGGGTGCAGTTGACCATCCCCCTATATATCCATATAATATAGACATTAGAAGAATGTGGATTAAATTTGATTTAGGTAAAGTTCAAGATAGTTATTAACTAATTTGAATCAAGAAGCTTACCATTTTTCTTATGAATATACTCTCGGGATAATAGTAGCTAATATATATCAAATATTCTTATAGTCATTTCAGGTTTGGACGGGTGGAATGAAAATTATTGTCCGATACTCATTTTTTGGGTTTATTTCAGATTGGATAATTCGGATTCGACCGATCCAAACAAAAAAAATGATGTGTCCATACATGGGATAAATCGATCCACGTAAAAATTCAGACAGAACATCTACAACAATAGGGTTTTTTGCATTTTGGACCCCGAATTTTAAGGGTATTTACATTCTGAACCCTTGGTTTTCAACTTTAACATTTTGGACTCTAAAGTTTGTAGGCTGAATAAAAAAGGACCTTAAAGTTTGTGGATTGAAGAAAAAGGCCCATGTCTCATTTTTTATTTTTCTCCCATGTTTGAATTTATCTCCCGATTGATGTCAAACTTTAGGACTATGGTTAAAACTAATATTGAAGCTATAATACACCTCTCTTATTCGTGTCGAGGCTACTTAGACCCCTGAGTACATGGTTTTAAGTAACTCCAACATAAATAAAAGATGTTTATTATAACTTTAATATCGGTTTGAAACTTAGTCTTGAAGTTTGATGCCGATCGGGAGAGAAATTCAAACATGTAAAGAAAAAGAAAAATGGGAAACGAGCTTTTTTTTCACCTCACAAACTTTAGGGTCCTTTTTTTTCAGCCTACAAATTTTAGGGTCCAAAAAGTTAAAGTTGAAAACTAAGGGTTCAGAATATAAATACCCCTAAAATTCGGGGTCCAAAATGCAAAAAAACCCTACAACAATACCCGTCCCCTTTTTTTTTTTTTTTTGTAGAACTAAACTGTGGTTTTTGGGTTGATAGTTTTTGAGAGCCTTCCATAACAAGTAACAATGAAGAAAAGTAGGGAGGTTAAAAAAAACAAACCAGTAGTCTCATGCGAAGTTTGAGCAAGGAAAGCAGCGAGCTCCCTTTTTTGTATTGTAAGATCCCCGCTAGTTCCAAAGCCACTGAAAAAACCAGCAGCAGTAATGAAAGCGTTGTAGGTGTAGAACCCATGGGCGGGACAGGCCGTATCATCGCGATGTTTCAGCATCTGATCGAAGAGGGTGGCGGTGATGATGGACCCCACGCCACCGGACCCGGTGGGTTGGCACGGGCCACTCTGGCACCCGACCCCACAGTAAGCGTCGGTGGACCCACACCATCCGTATTGACTGCAACACAGGTTGTTGGCGCACAGTGCGCCGCCACTTTGCTTACCACATTGTTCACCTGAAGTGGTGGTTCCTAGAAAGTAAGGCAAAGTGAGGATGAAAACACATACTAGAAATGGTTGCTTCATGGTTGGTTGTGTTGTGTATGTTTTTGGTAGTTCATAGGGAAGATGTATTTATAGAGGAATACTGGCGAATGGGACATAGTTGACTTTGAAATCGTTGAGTTTGTCGAGCCATAATAAGGGTTTTTTTTTTCAATATACTCCCTTTATCCAATATTGCTTGTAATTTTTTTATTATTACAATCTCTAATGTCATTTTTAATTAATAATTTTTATATTATATTTGATTAATAATTGTACTATTATAGCTAGTATTATACTTTAAAATAGTATTTTTCGTTACAAATATAATGGTAGTAATTTTATTTAACAAATCATTGTGTATCTTGAGCAACTTATGATCATTTTTTTTAAAGTTTGACTACACAAATTTCAAATATGACAAATAATATCGAACATAAATAGTATATTACATGTAATTGGACGTTTTGGGTTCTAGATTATACGCAGTGAACGATTATACATTATTGATTGTGAACAACTTAGTTTATACAAGTGAACAATGACCTTATTTGGAGCACATACTCCAGGAACATATAATAAATTACATTATTTTTGTTAGTTGTTTACATTAAAGTTTGTGAATTATTTTTCGTCCTTTGCATTTTGAATATGATGCAGTATTTTCTGGAAGTTTTGGAGTTAATTTGGGTGAAGAAAATGATGCTATTGCTCTTAAAAAAAATTAGAGAAGAATTATTGGTTGTAAAAATAAATATTTTTAAAAACTCTAGTTTGATGACATTAATTATTTTCTTCTGTTTCATCTATTGTTATTCTAAATAAGTCTTAGGCACCATTCTTTTGTGCGTTAACACAACTAACCGCAACGCAAATTACCGCAACCAACTGCAACATATCACAAATTATCATTATCTTTTTACTATTTCCACCGCAACTTACCACAACTAACTGCAACGCACAAAAGAACGGTGACTTAATAACTCGCTTGTTCGTCAATGTTTTGAGAATACCTTGATAAATTGATTTTATTATTGAGAATGTATCCATCTTATATGAAAATTTTCATTTCAAAGATCTTTCATGTTATAAAGAGACTAACTTAGAAACTTGGTTATTAATAGGTTGGCTAAATAGGGACATTGTATATATAAATAAACTGCACCTCTTAGATTATGATCACAAGATAATTTAATATTGTGATCCCACTATATCAATGTTCAGACATTTTTATATTATATTATATATACTATATTTTTATATGTATATATATATATATATATATAACTTTATATATATATTATATTCAAAAGCATACGTTACGTATGCAACTATATCAATTTTTAAAAACATAAATATACCATGTCCAAAAATTTGTAAACACCATTTCTTCCAAAAAAAAAACTCACACTTATAACATGTCCAAAGCATGATGAACATGAAAAAAGTTAACCAATAAATTCAATATGCTCAAACAGTTGGCATATCATGTTCTAAATGTCAGGACAAAATAATTAAACATAAGGAATAAGAATCAGTAGAATTTTCATTAAAAAAACAAGCTATTTCTCAAAGAAAAAAGGCTATGGATTATATAATCAAATGTATAAGTGAGTTGAGCGCACGGAGCAATATGGTCCGAGGATTATATAGTATCTAAATATTGCTTCTATTGTCCTAATCTTTTACCTAGATTAATTTATGGGAAATTGTATTTAAATAATCTGAATTTTGTCCATAGTAAGCTTAATAATCTGAATGTTAGATGTTGGGTTGAATGTGGATACCAATTTTGGGTTGGTCTCTATCTCTTGGGAAGCAAGGTAGAAGAGTTTGAGTGGGAATCAGATTGTTGTTTTGTTCTACTTCTTTTTTGTAATTCCTTTACTGTAGGGACTCTATTAATCCTAAAATTGTGTCAGCCTTGTACTATAAATAGAGCCTAGGTGCTAGGTTTATTTATATAGCAATTGAGAGTGTTTTATCTTATACCACAAGAGATTGACCTGTAATCTCTGTGTTCCTGAGGGAGTTGTGTGAGGCTCATCTGTGAGTGTTGAGTTCTCAGGTTGTAACTCTAGGGAGGTTGTGAGAGATTGTGGAGGTCTGGGAATCTCTGAAACACTGTTGTAATCCTCTAATAGTGCATGCATCGTTCGTGGTTTTTTCCCGGTTTGGGTTTTTCCACGTTAATTCCTTGTGTCGAATCTTTATTTATTTTTCGCCCTTATTATTGTTTGTCTGCTAACTACGCCCTGAGAATCCTAACAAGTGGTATCAGAGCCTTGGTTGGAGCGTGGTTGATCTGGGTGAGAAGCAATGGCGGGCGCTATTGTGAAGATTCCAGAATTCGATGGGAAAGACTACGCATGGTGGAGGATGCGCGTTGAGGATGTGCTCCGCCAGCAAAGGTTGCATCTTGCGATGGGTGATAAGCCAAAAGAGATGGAACAGAAGGATTGGGAAGAGCTTGATGGTCAGGCATTCAGCACGGTTAGACTGACGCTAGCTCGGAACGTGGCTTTCAACGTCAAAGATCAGAAAACGACAAAAGACCTGCTCGAGGCCTTGCAAAACACATATGAGAAACCTTCGGCGATGAACAAGGTATATGTGTTACGTCGTTTGTTTGAATTTAAGATGCAAGAGTCTGGTGATATGCATGATAGTATGAATGAGTTGAATATAATACTATCAAAGTTAACCTCTGTGGGATTTAATTTCGACGATGAGATGAATGCTAACATACTATTGGCTACCCTACCTAAGTCTTGGGAAAATTTCGTGACTTCTGTAACTTCTTCAACTAAGAAGGGTGAGAAACTGAAGTTTGGGGAAATTAGAGACTTTGTCCTGAATGAAAGTATTCGTAGGAAAGATTCTGATGTGTCTGAGTCTTCAGGGAATGCTTTGACTGTCAAGGGTAAGAGGAATAGTGGGAGTTCAGGTCGGGGTCGATCAAAATCTAGAGGTCGAAACATGGAGCAAGTGTTGTGTTGGAACTGTGGTGATAGAGGTCATTTTCGTAGGGATTGTCCCAAACCTAAGAGGAGCAGCCATAATGACCAGGACTCTGTATATTCTGTTGAGGATTTTGGTGATGCCCTAACTGTTTGTGTTAACAAGTTAAAAGGGGGTTGGGTGATAGATTCGGGTGCTTTGTTTCACTCTTCGTCTAGCAGGGAGGCCTTTAGTAATTTTGTGAATGGGAGGTTTGGCAGGGTTAGACTTGCAAACAGTCACAACCTAAAGGTGCTAGGAAGAGGTGATGTGAACATTAAAACTTCTAAGGGTGGAAGTTGGAGGTTGAAGAATGTTCGGTATGTCCCGGGTCTGACCAAGAACCTTGTATCTGTGAGTCAACTGGATGAGGAGGGGTTCACGACGAGATTTGAAGATGGTCATTGGAGGGTAGAAGGATCTCGATAATTGCAAATAGCGGAAAGAGGAAGCTATATTACATCATTGATAACTCTAACATGCCGGTTCATGCTCGTCAAAGGCGTGTTAGCTTCTCTGATGAGAGAAGGGTACCAGAAACGAGGAGGTTTCCGGTCGAGGCTACGGGAACGGATGATCAGCCGAGGAACGCATCTAACCTGCATGGGAATTCGACACGTTCAACACGAGGTAAAATCCCAATCCAAAATTCCCCTAAGTTGTTGACGATGATGCGTATGTCGAAGTTGCAGGGGCGTGATCAGTTCAAGTGGACTGGAGCTTGCTAAAGAGGAGTTGATGGGAGGTCAACTGGGACCTCTGTTGTTCTTTGCCGAACAAGATCGAGATGGATGCACTAAAGGATTCGAGAAGGTGTTGAAGTGGTGATTGATGATAATCGACGAAGGCTGCGTTTACAATTGGTCTCCAAGTGGGAGATTGTTGGGTTGAATGTGGAGATAAATTTTGGTTTGTTCTCTATCTCTTGGGGAGCAAGGTAGAAGAGTTTGAGTGGGAATCAGATTGTTGATTTGTTCCACTTCTTTTTTGTAATTCCTTTGCTGTAGGGACTCTATTAATCCTAAAATTGTGTCAGCCTTGTACTATAAATAGAGCCTAGGTGCTAGGTTTATTTATATAGCAATTGAGAGTGTTTCATGTAATACCACAAGAGATTGACCTGTAATCTCTGTGTTCCTGAGGGAGTTGTGCGAGGCTCATCTGTGAGTGTTGAGTTCTCAGGTTGTAACTCTAGGGAGGTTGTGAGAGATTGTGGAGGTCTGGGAATCTCTGAAACACTGTTGTAATCCTCTGATAGTGCATGCATCGTTCGTGGTTTTTTCCCGGTTTGGGTTTTTCCACGTTAATTCCTTGTGTCGAATCTTTATTTATTTTTCGTCCTTATTATTGTTTGTCTGCTAACTACGCCCTGAGAATCCTAACATTAGATTTGGTTCTAAATAATCTGAACTTTGGGCTTCTTGGATTCTAGTAGCATGATACCGTACTTAACTCGGTGATGGGATGACATGGCGGCGGTGGTATGGTGTATGCCACCGCCGCCATGTCGTCCCGCCAACGAGTTAAGTTGAACTTAACTCGGTGGCATGCTACTAGAATTTAAGAGGCCCAAAATTCAGATTATTCAGAATCAAATTTAAAGTTCAGATTATTAAATCTATTATGGCCTAAAGTTCAGATTATTTAAATCTAATTTCCCTTAGTTTATTAAAAATAGTAAAGATAACTCATCAATCTTTTAGTTCATTGAAAGGCGAGAATATAGTCTCATGTACAAGATTCCAGATGGGTATGTATTCTAAATAGATTTATCAATCCAGATGGGCGGGTTATCAGTTTCTGGTCGAGTTCAATATAAGTCGATTTTGGATTCATTTAAATTTCCAATTTGACAATCGTGTTAAAAACTCTAGCCTTTCCATCAAGTTCCGATCCAATAAATTTTAGTATCACGTCAAACTCTGCCATATATGCCAAACTATAAATAATAAAAATACTACCTCTGTCCCTTTTTATTTGTCCAATTAACTAATTTCTCTGTCTCTTTTTATTTGTCTAATTACCTAACTTTTACATTTCCAATAACTATAATTCTCATTCTATCTCTTATAAATACATTTTTTGCACCTTTCCAAATATATTTTCAAGGACATTTTGGACAATGTACAATTTTTTTGCTCCATTCCCTATATTACTTGGTATCTTGAAAGTAGTTTTAAGAACAATTAATCAGGAAGGTAGTAATTAAACAACATAATATCATTAAAAATAAGACTTCCACCAGATAATAAGGGCTGGCATATGCAATAATATGTTGACCATCATCCAATAAATTAGATCCATGAATAATGTAGTGATGGTCAAAATGGCGAATCATGCGCTGAAAAAAATGGCGAATCATGCGATTATTAAGCGAATTTCGTACGATAGTACCGTTTTTTATTTGACTTTTGAAGATGGTAGGAAAAAGTTAATTTGATGAAATATTATAGGATAGTTAGGATAAAAATTAGTTAAAATTGATATTTGAATTTTATTCAATAAATATTAAAGATAAAATTAAAAAAATAAAAATTAATATATCATTGAGATTATAAAGTGACAGATAATATAAAATAAAAAAATTAACTAGGTAAAAAATAGAAAATTATAAGAAATATGCCCTTTGCTTAAAACAGAGGAGTGTAGAATTACTTTATCCCGTGAAAGCAATCTTAAATAATCAATTTGTATCAGATCGACAATAAAAAAAAGTGAATTCATCTTGCCTATCACCATACCTTAGTTATTGCAACATTACTTATCGTATGTTATAATCTCATTCATACATATTCAATATGCTATAAATTAAGTTATGAAAAAGTTAGCCGAATACCTTCTTGTTGGGTTTTATGACCCAAAATCTCTTTGATTGAAGGAAGGAAAGAGCAGGCGCTACTAGCGCCACTATCAGCGCTACCAGCGCCTCACAACAACAAACCCAGAATCCAGACGCTTCCAGCGGCATTACCGAGCGCTGCCAGCGCCACACTCAGTGGCTCCTCGATACAAGACGCTGCCAGCGTCCATCGGGCGCTACCAGCGCCTGGGTGTTTTGTTCAGCGGCGGCGGATGTTCGTCTTTTATTTCTAGGTTTTATAATATTTAACCTAGTTTCCCTTTCCTTCATTCTACTATAAATAGAGATTTTTATTCTCCTTGTAAATAAGCGCCAAGCAACCAATGTAGTCGATGTGAGAGCCTTCAAAACTCCCCATGAGGGAGGTACAGTGTTATTTCCACATCTTCACCCTATTCATCCCTAGGTTATGAGAGTCTACGAGAGTTCACGCATATATTACTCTATTTTACACCCTAACAAGTGGCTAACAACTGGCAATCAGATCTGAATCCGATCCCTAACACTTCTTTTAAATTGAATAGGGTTTATAACTTATCGATCCTCTTATCTTCTTCAGCACACGTCAAAACTCCATTTTAAATCACAATTACATGCCCAACATCATTAAAGTTTCAAAAAATTCACACAAAGTATTTATAACATTACTTAATAGGTGGTTAGGTATTAGCACAATAAAATTAAAAGTACTACAAATTCGACTATAACTTAATTATATAGTGACAAAACCTACCATCTTAAAATAAATTAAGTTCACTATAAATGAATATAACTCGATTGAAGTCAACAAATAATCTTACAAATAAAGTTATTCAGAGAGTAACTATCCTATTTTGTAATCTCACTCACAAAAATTCAATAAGCAAATTATTAAAAAGTTAGCTAGCTTACTACCTTCTTTTTTTATTTAAATTGAATAGGGATTACATCATATCTACTATCCTATCTCTTTCACCATATGTCAAAGCTCAATCTTAAACCACAATTACACAACCAATATCGTTCAAGTTTCAAACGAGTCACGTAATGTATTTTTACTTTACTTAATAAATAGTTGAGCATAAAAGGCATTAATTAAGTACAATATATATAACTAGAACTACTAAACATTCTACTATAACTTGATTACATAATGACAAAACCTACCGATCTAAAAATATAATAAAGTTCACTATATATAAACTAATATGGCTCAATTGAGTTCAACAAATGACCTTACAATTAATGAGCCAATATACTACTCAGAATACAATAATGAAGCTGAAGAACACATAAAAGGCACTAGGAATAAATTAAAAGAAACAAAAGAGAGCTACAAAAGAATACGTCTAAGTTACTATTTAATTATGATTTGCAACATAACAACAATAAACAAAAATAAAAACAAAAACAATAATAATAATATAATAACAATAATTATAATTAAAATTATAATAACATTAATATTAAGATGAATAATGATAATAGCAATAGTAATGATAAAATCGAAAAAAGGAGACGCAATAAGAGTAAAATTTAAAATTAATAATGAAATAGGATAAATTTTAAGGAGGTGGGATAAAATTAAAATAGTGGCGCCATTGGAAAGTAATTAATTTGAACCACAAAATTGCTTACTTACTTTTAATGATGTAATGGATTTTATTAATGTCATAACCTAAGAGGAGGTATATACAAATTAGTCAACACCGGTTTGTTGCTCTAGGCAGTCATCCGGAACCAAATCCCCGTCTTGAAAGAGATATAATTGGATCATTGGCTACTAAGTTCAGGCTGTTTATCAGGTTCAGTCCTAGAGTATTGTCGCAGTGCAACTCGAGGACGGGTTTGATTTTGTGGAGAAGAACTCCTCGAGTAGCCACACTAGAAATCAAGAACAGAGAGAGATAGGAGGGACATGTGTTTGTATTTGGTATTTGATTGAATGATCAAAACGATACAGATATATTGAGTACTTATATACAAATATATCCAGCTTTTGTTTGTAACTACTAACAATTCATAACCGCCTATAATAACTCTTCACCCTACAACATTCCACCCTCCTTAGAAAAGCGTTGTCCTCAAAGCTAGATAGACAAAGCAAAAAAAATTCATATAGGAAAACTTTTGAAAAACTTGAGAACCCCTCTTCAATTGGTGCTTCAAAATTTTGATAGCATGCTCTTGCTCCCTTGCAAAGATCAGTTCACAACAATCAGCAACTGCCTTCTTGTCTAACCCACAATGTGGCTCCTCTTGGTTCAGATGGTGATGATGAAGTCTCTAACAAATGACTACTCTGATCCATGGATATAACTCTTATCTATCTTAGCATCCCTCAAATGCTTCACAAGCCCCTTGGTTCCATATACTTCTGCTATTGCAAGGAGACATCAAGGTGCTACCACCAGGATTAAAAAAATAATAATAATAAATCATGACATACTTCTCACTAGTGTTGGTGACCTTCTTGTTAGGACCATAGTGGACAATAGTAGTTGCAATTAGCTCATTGATAATATGCACAACAAGCAAATAATGACACAAGCATCCTTTGTACCTTAATGTTAGGGGTTTTTGATGTAAGATAAAGCATCAACCATTGCATTCCACAATTGAGCAAAGATATACAAGTATCATCAATTTCCTTCATCTTGATGAGAACCATGGAAGATATCTCTTCCATTGGTTGGGTGTGAAGTGATATAATCTCATTATTGGGTTTGTCATGAAAAAATTGATGGAAATCAGTGGGTTGAGTTCTCTTAGGTATTTTGTCGAACAGGTTCTGTTAGTTTGTGGCTTCTCATTTTCCTTGAATTTTTTACCATCTTTTGAGCTTAGAGGAGGAACCCATGGAACTGTAGAACCTTGAGACTTATTCAACAGGATTTTATAATTCAACAGGGTTTTAGAGGCATCTATAATTGAATTAGGTGATGTCTCGCGCCCTTCTAGGACATGGTTAGGAGTTGTTGATGAATTAGGCTCACTAATTTCTTCAACCATTGTAGACCCAACATCATTCATGAATTTAGAGAAGAAATCAATTATAAAATCATCCTAAATAATATGTTTCCTAAATAAGTAGTAACTCCCAAATTACAACTGAGTTTACGCATGCAAATACTTGGAAGCAAATTCTACTTTTTGTTCATCATGTATGCTGTAAAGAGAGAAGTATTTCGCACATCTTTTAGTCCAAAGGTCAGGATTTCTGCCATTAAAAACAGGAAACTCCTCCTTAAGATTGAAGTAGATTGAATTCTTATTCCAATTGCAGTCAGTGGCCTGGCCTCTAATTTAGAAATACTAGAACCACTTAATGAAAATCTACTAGAAACCTTCAAACTCGCTGGTGAACAATAGGTAGAGTACTTTTCCTTTGCTGTGGAGTCCAATCGCTCAACCACTAGCTAGATTGAATTTCTATTGATATTTATCGAAACTTTTACTATGTTCTTACCACTTGCTCGTCAAAGATTTCATCATCTCCTCCAACGTGGCCATGGTCGTGTGCTTGCTTATTGTAATCACCCCTTAGTTTGACAAGAAAATGCACACAAGATTGATGCTCTGATACCAATGTTGCTGTACAACTTGAGGAGAGGTATGATTTGGTGGATAAGAACCCCTCGAGTAGCCACACCAAAAATCAAGAACAAAGAGAGATATATAAAAAGATAGGTGGGAAATGTGTTTGAATTTAGCATTTAATTAAATGATCAAAACAGTACAGATATGCTGAGTATTTATACATACAGATATATCCAACATTTGCTTGTAACTACTAACAACTCATAACTGACTATAACAGCCCTTCACTCTAGAATAAGCATTATATGCTAGCCCGTAATTATAGTTGTCGCAACACAGTTGTAAATTCAAATTGTTGGAACAAGTTGCAAACTAATCCCAAAAAAGCAATAGACAAATTGTTTTGACAAGTTGCAATATAGTCCTAAAAAATAGACCAACATGCCATTAATTGGAAGTCGTTAAGCCTCATCAGTAGGGGTGGGAAATGAGTTGGGTCACCATTGGGTCAAGAGGGTCGGGATGTAGAAAACAAAGATCGAACAAGGGTCGGGTCGTGAAAGGCTCGAGTGGTTAAAGGGTTGGCTCGTTTAACATTGTGAAAGGGTCAGTGAATGGGTAGGACTGAGTCGGCCCATCAATAACTCAAAATAAATAGTTTTTCCTATTATTTAAATGCTAAACTTACTTGAGTATATTACTAATACCTCACATTAATCAATTAATAGTTAACATAACTACTTTTTTTGTACAAGTATACTTCATTTTAGCTTTAGGGTCGAAACGGGTCGACCCAGGAGTCGACTCTTATTTTTGTTAGAAAGCCTTGACCCGACCTACAATCTCAATGGGACGGCCTTAACCCGACCCGAGCCTACATAGCCAATGGGCCAACCATGACCCTGACCGACTCTTGATAGGGATCCAAAGATTCCACCTCATCTAATTAGTCAAATTCAAACTCACTATTGCGGGTGCTTTTATATGCTTAATAATTACCATGCGCCTCAACCAAAAGGTTAAGTTAATAATTGAAGATCCAATGATTGTTTTATATTTTAACATGCACTTCCCACCAGCTCTATTTGGGCTTGATGCGTGAATGCTGTAAATACCCCTGAATATTACACAAATAAACATGCGGGCTATTGAGATTCGGACCCGAGACGTCTTACTCACTCTAACTCTAATACCACGTGGAACCATTTCAATAAAAAGTTTAAGTACTATTGAATAATTAATTAAAGATCCGATAATAATTTTATACTCTATCATTAAGCACGGTCAAGCTATAAAGCCTATAATCAAATTTATAGGTCTTCCAAAACCTTTACAAAGTACAAAGTAACCCACAAAAATTTTAAAAACAATTTCAACTTTAGGACCTCTCACTTAGCCTGACTTTGATACCATGTGGAATGATCTTAACCAAAACCTTAAACTGATAGTTGAAAGTCCAGCGATAATTTTACATTCTAGTCACGTGTATTACTAATCAAGGGATCTAAAAACAATTTGAGAGTTAACATCCCTGCCTTGCCTTATGAAACTCTACTTTGAATGTTCGTGTACCTAACTATATATACCACAAACATTCAGAGGGGGAGCATATTTAGATGTAGTATTGCACAAAACAATAAAACGCCATAGAATTATACTTTATTAACTCAATATAGGATAAACAACATAGGTGGAGACTAAACAACAGTTTCAATCTCCAAAAAAGGTACACTTTTTTCATGATATTATTCTTGTGCCAAAGTTAACTATATATCTTCAACCTTCTTGCTAGGCAACTTCATTAGTTTCCTGATTAGGTTTAGGCAAAGGGTTGCTGGGAGTAGCAGTCCAAGTTGTTACCATAACTGACACCCAGTATGTCACAGTATCTCTTGTAGAACCCAATACGGTCCGCCACCCTTGAATCCTGACCCTTGCCACATTCGAGCCCACCATTGATTATATTGGTTATGACACCAAACCCTGGGACCCGCCCTGCTGCCCTGTCGGCAGCTGATGGGGTCCAGCTACCGATGATGACGTTGTGACTCGAGGGCTTGTTGCCTTGAGCAGTCATCCAGAACCAAACGGCGGTCTTGAAGGAGATGGTTGGGTCAGTGGCTACTAAGTCCGGGTTGTTTATAAGGTCCACTCCGATGGCTCTGCCTGCTTGTTGGTAATTGTAGTTGCTGCACCAAAATTGTACGTTGATTGTGTTAGGGTAAAGTGATTAACTAGTTAAAGGAAAATATATATATGATCATGATATTATTTATCCAGGTAATGTTAAAGAGGAGAGATTAGGTGAATTACTGGGTCAATTGGATTGGTCCACGGCCATAGTATGATTTACCAGCAGGGCAAGGGGCACCAGCATCACAATATTGTGGTGGATTGCCTTGTTCTTGCTTGAAGCAGTATCCCCATGCATATGGTCCATCTGGTGCACTCGCCCATCCTCCTACACATACACATGCATTCAAATCAACATATATTCATGGAAATTAAACTTCTATATGCAAGACAAGTAAAGATGAAGGGGCTCTTCTTTATGCCATTTGAAAAAGTGCAGTTAAATATAGGTCAATGTACATAGTTCATAGTCAATTCCAGCTTGCTACAGGTAAGTACAGGGTTATTTTAGATAAGTGCATTTTAAGTATAGTCGTAGAGTTGTACATAGTTACCTACATTATCTAAAGAATAGTTTCGAAGGATAAAGACAATCAATTAATTACCGGTGGTCTCATGGGAGGTCTGAGCAAAGAAAGCGGCAAGCTCCCTCTTTCGCGTGGTGAGATCCCCGGAGGTTCCAAAGCCATTGAAAGAATTGGCGGCAGAAATGAAAGCGTTGTAGGTGTAGAACCCATGGGCAGGACAACTATTCTCATTGCGATGTTTTAGCATTTGGTCAAAGAGCGCAGGTGTTATGATGGACCCCACACCACCCGTAGCAGGTGGGTTCGGGGGTGTGGGAGTGGGCCCGCCGCCAGGAGTGCATTGGCTCTGGCACCCGGTCCCACAGTAGTCGTTGGTGGACCCACACCACCCGAACTGACTACAACATAGGCCGCCGGGGCACAGGGCCCCGCCGTTTTGCCTCCCACATTGCTCAGCTGAAGTGGTGGTTATTATTCCTAGTGTGGTAATGAGAACACATACTAGAAATAGCTTCATGGTTGTGTGTTTGTGTTTGTGTTGTGTGTGTGTGTTTTGGTACGTAAGAAAGTGTAGAAGAGTGGTGTATTTATAAGGAAATACTAGGGTAGTGGGCCATGCATTGTTGACTTTGAAATGGTCAAGTTTGTCCTGCCATGACAAAATGAGCACGCTAGCTGGAAGCTCATCTGTTATGGGTAATGTATGTATTCAATGATACTCTATATATAGAATGAAAAATACAATGCCAACACAGACACGGAAATTACTCATATTATGCCCTGCATGTGAAATAATATATTTCCTTTATAGATCTTTGACGTTGGCGGGCTATATATCAAGTTTAATATAGCTCGGAAGACATCATAAGTAGATCTTAGATCTGAGTAAAGTATAGGTCCTATTTTTAAAGCTGTAGGATTAAATCAAAGAACATAAGGTAAGATAAGTAAAATAGTAAAAATAGATAAATATTAGGTCATTTATTTAATTTTAGTTTTAAATAATTTTTGAGTTGAACAAAAATTAGATAAGATAAAATAAGATAAAATTTTACTTACTTTCTAAAGGAATAGGGCAATAAACAAATAAATTGTGGATAACTCCCTCAAGTTTACGTGGATCAATTCTAATTTAACTTGGCTCACTCCTTCCTTATGCTTCCATAGATATGTCGGAAAATGGGTTTGGGTCAAACCGTTATTGTTGACCCATTTAGATAAAAAAAATCAGTTTTATTTGGTTTCGGTTAGGTTTGAATAAATAAAAAATATAAAATTAGATTCAGACAATAAAAATAAGAGTATTACTGCATCATCAAATCGGTCAACACACTTTTTTGGTCCAACCAATTGGGAGAGTGAGACCCATTGAAGTTTATCATCTTTAATACAAACACCATCATCACAAGATATTTCTCCTTAATTTCTAGCGAAACCCCTTTTTGGGGTTGCAATTTCAAAACTTACTAAAAGCATGCTTTATTCAGCATTGTCCGCACATATTTATTAGCAATCATCATCATTCTAAATTTGTTTCAAGTTATAATATTTTAGAGTTCAACACTACACTCATCAGCATGCACTAAGGATTGATCAAAACTCTCAACATTAATCGACATGATTCAAGTTATATTTTAGAGTTCAACACTATAAACTCATCTACATGCACTAAGCATTGATCAAAACTCACAACATTGATCAATTTGACCACGGTAAATTCGTTGTGGTAATTAAATTTGCACATCTTTACAAGAACATCCTATATATGCTAAGGAATTGTTGGTTACTCTCATTTATGAATGGCTAACAAATCAGAAAGTTGTGCTTTTCACGTTCAACAAGAAAAGGCACAACATAAAATTTGGAGCCAATACAACATGAATTCTCAAATTTATCCTACCCAAAAAAAAATCAGATATGATAATGGATTTTTTGCTCTAATTTTAACATTTGATTAAAATTGATCGAAAATTCGGACACAATATTTCTCATATTTCTATTACTAAATCCTTAATTTAAACCCGAATTTACATTTGTTCGAATTATTCAACGGTTTAACACAAAAAATTTTCAGGTATCATTAATTGTTCCCAAATTTTAGTAGACCGATTTGACCAACCCAAAATTAATCTGAACCTGAATTTCTACCGATGCTAATATTTAATATATAATCTACTACTCGATACTTATCTATCCATATGAACTCAGATGTGCAAGAACTACTGAACTAGCCACCAACGATGCAATCCATAACAATAACAAGGCGGTGATAGTCAAATTAAGCTTTGTATGATGCAATTAATTGTTGAGCTGATTACATGGTCAAACTGGAGATGATGTAAGACCTCTGGAATTTAACTTGGATGAGGCAAACCGTGCGTGACGGGAGTTTGGACTTTGTAAGACAACAATTGGCCGACTACTTTCCAAAACAAGCACCGATTAATTTTAGCAGGTAGCCAAATTCTCCATCTGTTACGTATTAAATATATTATATATTAAATATAATCCTGCTAATACAAGGTTTGAAATGATCCAAATTTAGCTGGTCTTTCTTAAAGCATACGAGAGACAAAAAAAATCTTTTTTTAAATTATTATTATTATTATTTATCATGATTTCTTCCAACTTGTCTCATGATACTTGCGCAAATGGCTTGGATATCTTCAAGAATATTTCTTTCATTTTTGCCAACAAAAGTTGCGTGCACACAATATAATATAATTAGGAATGGTTGGGAAGCAATACCATATAATAATATGGATACATTTATAGTGGTTGTCAACCATGACAATCAGCATAAGTAAAATAAATCTTACTCGTACATATGTCAAATTTTATCTTGACGATTAGCTTTTTTATTTAATATAAATTGTAAAATATATTTTTAAAAATTTTAGTTATTTTAAAAGATTTTAAAAAGAATATTTTTCAAAATATGCTTGTTTACTAGGCAAAAAATTAGAATTAAGGTATTAAAATTTTAAAAAGTTTAGTAAAAATTTTTTTAATTAAGAAAATATATTTAATAATGTTGTACTAAATAAAAAAAAATGAATGGAGAGAATAAAAATTGACACATATATGAATAAACATTGTTTTCATTATGGTGGTTGTCATGGTTGACAACCACTATAAATTTTTCCATAATAATATTACTTCTCTCTCATAAAAAAAGTATAATACATTCTTCATTTTTCTTCAATTTGTAATTTCCACTCTAAAGTTCTGTTACTCGTGTAATTCCAATTTGAGTAAGACAAAACTACATTTGCAAATAGCTGCAGACTTTCTACTTTTTACTCTTTGATGTCTCTTTATATTCAAAAGATGAGGTACTTAACGTATTCTAAACCTTTTAATTAGTAACAACTTCATAATTTTTGAACCATTTATGCTTTATTTTCTTTTACATATATTTACCTAATGGTCTTAACATTTGAGAATGCATAAAATGATTACTATTTTTCTAAAAAAAAAAAACTTTTATGGGATAAAATTGAATATGAATTATATACACTAACAGAAAAATCATGGAAAAAAGAGAAAAGACCTAATGATCATGATGATCTACCCTGATTTGTTCATCATTATTGATAATAGTTTTTAATATTACTCATAAAAAAATAAAAAGATTCTAGCTCGAGACCTTATCCAAATGTTACTAACTACTAAAATTTCAACATTTTTTAATGGGTAGAAGAATGGCAGGTGAAACAAAAATGATTATCATTTCATAAAGAATAATTCTGAACACTTCCAAAGTACTCACTCCGTTGTATATATATTAGTTGTCATAATTTTTATTTTTATATAGTCTCTAATATTATTTTTTAATTGATAATTTTTTACATAATATGTTATTAAAAATTACAATATTTTACTTTTATGATAGTATTTTTCATTACGAATCTAATTGGAGTAATTTTATTTAACAACTCATCATTTCATAAAGAATAATTCTGGACACTTCCGAAGTACTCCCTCCAGCATCTTAAGTTTCATCACCCAATACAGAGTCCTCTTTGGCTCCGATAACCAGGCCAACATAATTTCACTCATATGAGTATTTGGAAAGCCAGAAACATGGCAGTCTTCAAAAGTCGTTCACTGTGTTCGGAATCCATCTTTATCAGAGCCAAAACCAGCAGCTTCAAATGGAAAGCAAGAAACCAACTTGACGCCGCAGCCCAAGATTTTCTTCTTACCCTAAGAGTGAGTACCCCCCACCCCTCCCACTGTTGGATTTCATGGTCCACCCCCAGCTGATGTCATCAAGATCAACTTCGATGGCACGAAATCCTCTTATAAGGTGGACGGTGGGTTTATCATTCGGGACTGGAAAGGTCAGAGCCTTGTTTGTAATCTTTCAATATGGAAAACGCTTCTGTCATCGTTGTGGAAGCTTGATAGGCCGCAAGCGCACGGGTGTACGTGTAGCAAATATCAAGGTCGATCCCACAGGGACTTTTCCTTTCAACGCACTGAACTAGCCTCCTAGTTGATCGCTAAGTCGATCCGGTTTTTGGTTTGAAATAATTAATTCTAAATCTAATCACAAACAAGGTCTAAACAAACGAATATTCACCGAACTATTCTGATGAAATCAAGGGAAAAAGGTGTTCAGGGGATGAAACCTAAGTCAAATAACGAATCAACGATGTGGATTGAACTCTCATTTCATTAATTTACACAATCAAGGTTCGATAATCGCATAGAGTACTTCGCAATGAGATTTTGCCACTAGAGCGAATTGCCAAGACTAACCAAGCACCTACTTTCGTGGTTATTTCGATTTAGTCAAGGTTAAAGATCAAATTATCTCAAGAACCCTAGTTAAAACTTCTATGTCTAGATAATTTTAACTAGTTCAATCTAGGTTTTCAGGTAATCAAACTTCTCTTTTCGGTACTTCATTCAACAACCTATTAACATGCAAATGGTGATCAAGCAAAAGCAATACCAATTCAATTCAAAGACCAAATAGATTGAAACAAACTAAATTCATGATTATTCAATCCAACAGAGTCAATTCATCAAGCAACTTCAAAGGTTCATCCCCTAAACTAAAAGAACTACTCACAATTCATGTTTAAAACTACAAAGCGATTAAAATCTAGTCTAGAAAGCATATGAAAATCTATGAGAGATTGAGAAATAAACCCAAGTGAAGAACAAACTTGCTAGGAATCAACTATGGAGAACTTTTGCTCCTCCACTTCAAAGTATGCTCAAATTGCTCTTCGATCTTCAATCTTCTCTCAATCTTCAATGAAGGAATGGAATATGGATGATGAATGATATGATTAGGGCATGAAATGGATGATGGTCGATGCTTCTCCTCTAAACTACGCCGGAAATAAGCATAATATAGGCAAATATCAACTCAAAACCGCCGAAAATGAAAAGACAGGAGAGACACGGACCGTGCCAGGGTAGGCACGGACCGTGCCCCATGTGACACGGACCGTGCTCCCTGTGACACGGACCGTGTCAGCTTCCTTGTTGAATTTTCTCACTCTCTGGCCATAGACACGACCCGTGCTCTTCACAGGCACCGTGTCACGCTGCTTGTTTCGAGCCTAGGGGTACTTTGGGCCATTGTTTGGGCCTTGGATGATCAAACACCTCACTTCTTGGTCCTTTAAGCTCATAACTTGGATCTACACTTGCTTTTTGGGCTCGGTTTACATCGATTCTTCACAAATTCCCTACAAAACTCACCAAACTCCAAACCAAGTGTAATATGGGAAATTCGGGTATAAAATAACACAATCAAATCAAATATTTCCCAAATTCCAATCAAAACAACCAAGTATCCATATATACAAGAAGCACTTATCAAAGCTACAGCCATGTGTAACGGTCTTTTTGAAGCTCTCTCCATGGGTTTTCACACATCATCATTGAAGGAGACAACAAGATTGTCATTGAAGCAGTTAAAGGTCTTTAATTTGTGAAATCCCCTGGTCCATTAAAAAAGTGGTGGACGACATCTGCTCAATCCTGAATGGCTTTTTCTCCTTGATCCTCAAACATATTTACTGGGAAGCTAACCGAGCAGAGAACTGGATTGCTAAAGCTGGGCTCAACCAGCTTGAGTTGATTTTCTAGGATCCAAATGTAGAAAGATCCCTGAGGGATATTTTGTTTGGTGATAAGCTTGGAGCGCCCCTTGAGAAAAGGGTTGCCTAAGCACTTGTATCTTACCATATATATATATATATATATATATATATATATATATATATATATATATATATATATATATAGGAAAATTGGATTCTAATAATCCCTACTTTTGCCATTTGGGCAATAATAATCCCTACTTTCACTTTGTATTCTGGTGGTCCAAAAAAAATTTTTGATTTGAGTCAACTCGGCGACGACTCGGTGGTTTTCTGACTTGGCATTATGGGCATGTGTTTGACCGCGTTGTTAGTTTCTGGGTGCCACATCAACTTTAAAACACATGACTTCTATTTTTTTTTTAATTTAATTCCCTCCCTCATTTCTCTCTCTTGTTTCACTTAATTACTATGTGGTAAAAAAGAAACGCTTCCTTGCCTAGAGTCCTAAACCTCCCATCCTGTTTCACTCCACCATAGCCAACCCCATCCCTCCTTGTCAACCTCCGCCATAATTCCCGTCGTCCTTCTCCAGCGACGGTGGCTTTTTTTGTCCAACGTCTCTAACTTTCCTTTACCAACTTAAACCCCACCCACACCCTTCACACATCCTGTATTCTCCTTCTACTTCCCTAAAATCCTTCCCATTCATCTCCTTCTAATTGGCTAAACCCACTTCTTCTTCTTGTCTTTCTACTTCATCATCCAACTCATACAAACAAGACCAACAAGGAAATGCTACAGCAAGAAGTCTAGAGCACCCAAGAAAAAGGGAGAAGGGAGGTCTCTCCCTTCATTACTCGCTAAATAACCCTCTTCAAAAGACGGAGCCTGCAAAATGGGCACCCTTAGCAGCAGACAAGAACCAGCAAAATTTTGCATCGAATATTACCAAGAGCCAATTTCATATAAGGTAAATTATAAATGGCGAGATGTATACTATGCCATGCAAAGAGTTATGTTTCAAATCTTGGCACAAAATAATAGATAGTTATATAGAACATAGTATGAATTAACAGTTGAAAACTTCCCGACATTTTACAATTAAATCGAAGAAAAAGGGCAAGACTATCCGTCCATTATACATCCAATACAACACTTGCCATGTAATTGTTGCATTAATTATTAGACTTCCAAAGTATCAGTATGCAATATATATTTTTAAAAGTAATTAACATGTAGTGTTACATTAGACTAATTATTTACCAAAGTAGTGATAATAAACATAGTATTTATCGGCCTGTTTGCATGGACCGCTTTGGCAACTTTTCCCACAGTAATCATCAGAGGAGCCGCACCATCCATATTGACTACAACACAGGTCGTCTGGGCACAGCGCGCCACCGGCTTGTCTCCCACAAATCTCACCCTCACCGGATGTCATACTTCCTAGAAACAAAGGCAGTGTCATAATTACTACACATACTACCAATGCATTGATCTTTAATTTGGTTTCTCAGTTGTTTGTGGTGTGTCTTTTTACCAAGTGCAAAACACAGATCACTTTGAATAATACTCACGTTTGTCAACCCATCACAAGGCTACATTATCACGCAAGCTGAATAATATTTTACCTAAAGATATTTTTGTTTAATAATGCAAAGACATACACATGAAAACCATAGGGTTTTTTTTAAAAAAAAAAAATTTAGTTGGATCTTTTTAGGTCTGTTGAAATCGGTCATTTCATACAATTCTTTGTATTGGAAAATACTGCTTATTTTTTATTTGCTCAAACTTCATATTAGCAGGCTATACTAGAGCAACTAATTGTTCTTGTATGTACATGAAAGCCATAAAAAATTGCAATATGTTATCGATTAATATTCCATCGTTTATCTTTAATGTTTGCAAGCTTTATAATATCTAGTTTAATTAGCTGATAAATGGATCTCATATCTAAATAAAGTAATTATTGGAATATAATACTACTCGACTTTGTAAAACGAGTAGGAGAATGGATCTCATATCTAACTAAAATAATAAATGGAATATAATACTACATGCATGTATTTGTAAAAAAAAGTTGTAGAAAACAATATACAACAATTGCAATACGAGTAGCTATAATACTACTTAGGTTCGGAAAAGGAATAGCAGGATACAATATTTAATAATTACATGCGAAATGTACTGTTGGGCTATGTTCAATGAATTCATTTTTGGATCATTTCAGGTGTATGTGTAATGTTAAGTTAGTTTGATGCAAAATTATTAAGGTAAAATTCACTCACAAGTTAACGTTGGACTTAAGTTTAGGTTTGGTGAACCTTCTAGGCTCAACCGGCCCAATTTATAGTGAATTTTGAGGAAAACAAAGGGATATGCATGGGTAGTGTATGGTCTGACACGGATCATGTCACATGCCAAGACATTGTTTGGCAGGTCAAGCCTTGATACAAATTGTGTCAAAGGGAGCACAAATCGTGTTTGAGCCAAATGATGCTCTGTTTCAAGTCGATCTTTCCCAGTTTAAGATTTTGCTTGATTTTTTAAACATAATGTTAATGGATAATAATGATGATTATCATTGTTATCCAAATTATTCAACTTGATAAATCTTATCCTTTATTGGATTCTATCCCTTTCAAAGGATTATTTCTTTTGATCTTATCCACCAAAACCATCCCTTGATCTTATCCTATTACAGATGCCTCTCCAAGGCCAGTAAATGATGGTCATCGGAGTTGTATCAAAAGAAGTTATGATCAAAAGAGTGAAGACATATCTTTTCTCGTTGCTCAATTTTGCCCAAACACATGATATTTTTCAACTTGCTTCTTTTGGAGTGCTTGAATAAAAATGCCCTACAACTTTCCGAAATGGGCAAAAATACTATTGAACTTCAAAACTGATCATTAATGTCATTATAGTTTCCAATTTGATCAAAAATGCCCCTCAAAATTTTTTTAACCGGTAACAGCCGGTTACCAACAGTTAGTCCTCCTCCTAATCCCCACCCTCACAAACGCACAACACCACTCTCCCTCCAAACTGTTTCTCTTCCCCCAGATCTGCATATGCATCCACCCACCTTCACATTCTTCCATAATTTCTCAGCTCTCCATCAATGGCAATCCAATGGAGAACACCCCTCTTCACTCTACTCTTCCTTTCTCTCTCTCTCCACTCCCATTCTGCGTCAGATCTACCGGCGGCGCCGACCCCATCTCCAGTTTCCCAGCCCGCCACCGATCTCCCAACGAATAACACCTCTCATCCCCCGGCAAACCCATCGGATTCCCCTGCTCCATCTTCCGCCGTCGCCGCCTCTGTCGGAGTCCCCCTCTCCTGCTCCCCTTCCGATCAAGCACTCGGATTCTCCGTCACAGCTGCCGGCGGATTGAGGGGCGGAAGTGGCCGACGAGTGGGAGGAGAAGGAGGCCCCGGAAACGGCGGAATGAGCGGCGGCAAGAAGGTCGACATTGCTGTGGGAGTGGTGGTCGGATTGTGCGCCATTGGAGTTGCTGGCTTCGTTTACAAGAAATCGCAGGACAACATTCGCAGGTCGCAGTATGGGTACGAAGCTTGGAGTGGCATGATCTGATGAACAGACAGAGTCCAAAGGGAAACTCAAGAATCAAAGAAAGAGGTTGTTGTGCGTTTGTAATTTTTCTGGGGCTGAAGTGGAAGAAGAAGGCGATCTTGGAGAGCTGCCATTGGAGCTGCTGGGCGGAGGGGATGGGGAGGAGTGGAAGAGGAGGTAAGGGTGGGGATTAGGAGGAGGACAGAGAGTGGAGTGGACTATTGGTAACAGGCTGTTACCGGTTAAAAAAAATTTTGAGGGGCAGTTTTGATCAAAATGGAAATTACAATGGCATTATGTTCAGTTTTGAAGTTCAATGGCATTTTTGCCCATTTTGAAAAGTTGAAGGGCATTTCTATCCAAGCACTCGATTCTTTTGACTTGGCCTTATTTCCTCATGACTTCTTCTTAGCCTCCTCGAGGTTGGTTTTAGAGGTCGGCTTGTCTTGACCCTCCATGATTCCATCCCAATCCTTGTGTAACGACTAAAACACCCCTACGCTTGCTAAATGGTCAATTTGGTGTTTCAAAAGCGATCATAGCTTGACTTGATGGAAAATTAGGGGTTATTTGCATTTTGGACCCCGAAGTATAGGAGTATTTATTTTCTGGACTCTTGATTTTCATTGTTTATTTTTGGGACCCTAAAGTTTATGGGTTGAATAAAAAAGGACCTTAAAGTTTGTAGGTTGAAAAAAATGTCAGGTACTGTTTTTCTTTTTCTTCCCATGTTTGAATTTATATCTTGATTAGTGCCAAACTTCAGGACTAAAGTTAAAACTAATATTAAAGTTGTAATACACCTCTCTTATTCATTCCGGAGTTACCTAGACCCTGGGTACTTTAAGGTTTTTTTTTATTCAACCCATAAATTTTAGGGTCCCAAAAATAAACAATGAAAACTAAGGGTCCATAAAATAAATACCTCTATACTTTGGGGTCCAAAATACATAAAACTCGGAAAACTAACTTGGACCCACTCTCATTATTTTCTTAGGTGTTAAGGACCCTCGGAAAATATAGATCCAATTTACGTAGAAAATTCAAATCAGCCAATCACAGGCGACAAGGAGCACAAAATTCATTGTGTATGAGAGGAGCACAAAATCAATTTGAAAGCAAGGAACCAGGAAAAATTGAAAATAAAAGATTACAACCTCGCTGATCAAAAGAGTAGATTATATTGGTGTGTATGAATAATGGTGGATGTTTGGATGAATAAAAGTCTAGAAGGCTAGCTTGATTGATTCTCTACGACTTGCTACTGAATGCCTCGCTGAATAAATACCAAGAAGATAACCGCTTACAAAGCCATTGAAACGGCTAATTAAATAAATAGTCAATAGATAAGTAACCACCACTCGAAGAGAGACAAACACATGACCAACTCTCAATTTGTTCCGATGAAAATAAACCACGTGCAAAATCTCCCTCCAACGCACCAATATGTAACGATAAGCTATATATAGTCATTTAACTACATACAATTATAATCAACCTATTCATGCCCATTTAAATAAAAGTAACAACTTTAACATAATATAAATTTTGAACCATTTAACCCAATAACAAAAATTGCTCTATATAAAAGTTCTGTGTCATCTTGCATGACTCATCATCATAAGCAACGCAAAACTCATATCACTAAATCACAAAGAATATTAACAAAAGTTATGGAGAAGGCTTCCTCATTTTTGCTTCCCAAGCTTATCATTTTAGTTGCTCTCCTAATTTGTGCTATTGGTTATTCTCTTTCACTCTAACCTTCCATGTTTAATTTCAAATTTCAACCCTATTTGCAATAGAATTAGTTAGCCATGTTAATTGGGTTGATGTGAATGATTATATGGAACTTTTACATTTACCATATATCTTTGTCATTTTTACACTAATTTTTTTTATCCTTATTCTATTTTTGGATTAACTTATACCACTCTTGACCATTTTTATATGTTATTTTCTTTCTTTTTCCGACAAGGTGCTATTTGACAATATTTTTGATGGTTTTTGGTCAAAACATCCCTCCTCCTTTGTCATTTTCTCACTCCTCCCTCTATTTGATAAAGCAATTTTACCTGAAAGGGATGGGGATAATAATTTGACAATCTATTCATTTGGATGAGATTTAAAAAAAACGTAAATAAATTTGATAACTAATTAGGGAGAAGGATATCAATTGAAGGGATCAGTGAGAAAAGTACAAATTATTGGTATATTTTGACCAAAAATGACCAAAAAATATTGTCATATTAATACCTCGTCAACAATCAAAGAAAAATAATACTGTTAAAACTTTAGCAAGGGTAAAAGTTAATTCATAAAATAAAGGTTCAAAACAAATTAATGTCAAGAAGATCATAAATGCAAAAATCTAATGGTCACACTAGTTTGGCGTTTCCATGGCATACTATGAATACATTCATGTAAAATGAGATCATTTCAGACAATTCTATTATAAGAAAAGCTACTTAGATAAATATAATGTGACTCTCCTTTTTGTTTCTTTGGATAATCACCATTAAGTTTTACAGATTTCAATATATAGTTTATTAACTCCATAGTTTGTATTTGTGGAATGATGAAAGACATATTTACTGTTTGATTACCACATCTTTGGTGATTGTTTTTCTTAGTTACATTACACTATAATTAAGTCGTAACATATATCTTATTAACTATGTTTTGAACGTGACAGTTCCAAGCCATGGAGAGATGGCGACCGAGAAAATAAGAAGGTCGCAAAAGTCTAAAATCATAGTGAAAACAGTGATAGTCGAAGAAGGGCCTGAACCCATGGGTGGTGGTCCGGAAGTAGCTCCGTTCCAACGCATTGTGAAGGAAAGTAATCAAAAGTGTGTAGATGCCTCGGGGTCTTACTGTAATTACTTCTTCGGGCCCTTTTGTTGTTCCAACCTTTCCTGTATTGAATTCCCGCTTGCTGGAGGAGTTTGCGTCCCCTCATTCTAGTTCACCCTACTTGCTAAAATAAGGATTTCATCTCCACTAGACCCGTCAATTCGGTCGGGCGGTGGATTTGGGTCTATCGTATATTGGGTTCAGGTAAATACAAATATATTTCGGGTTCGGATAAAGACGAGCGATGTATTTCGGTTTCGAGTCAACCCAACGGGTTATGATTACGACCTTTTTTTAATTTTTTCTTTTTAAAAAATGGTCTCTAAATACTACTTTTTGTACAATATATATAATAAAATTTCAATGAAAAGTCACAAATTTTAATAAAGTTGAACTTAAAAAGTTAATTTTTCGGGTCAAACGGGCGGATTGGGTTTGACCCGCTAATTTTTGGGTTCGGTATGTTTCGTGTTTAGTTAAAAAAATTGTGTTCAAAACCCAGAAATTCCAGGTGGGTTTAGGTCGAGTTGTCAGGTCGGGTCAGAAATTGTTAGGTCTAATCTTCACTAACAGTCTATTTACTTATTAGATATGGAGGAGAGAGGAGGGTATTATAGGAGAGGAGGGGAAAAAAAAGAAGTTAATCTATTTCTATCTTGTTTGGATTATAAGGGGTGGAGAATGATGGATAAAAAGTGTTAATTATTGTCTCTAGATATGAAAGGGAGAGAAGGAGAGGGGTGGAGAGGAAAATAAAGTAGTTATTATATTAATAAAAAAAATTTCTTTTTTTTAATAATACAATTAGTTCTCCTCCCATCTGTTAGCTCTCATATTAGAAGTTAATAAAAATGGGGTTAATGGAGGGGAATTAAGGTAAATAGTTCCTCTCTCTTGCCACCCTATTTATTTTTCAAATAGGGTAAATAAGGTTATTTAATATCCCTTCCCCCCCCCCCTTACTCTCCCATAACCTATCATTTCAGGCGGGTGGGTCGATTCTGGGTCGGGTTCGGTGTAGGTCAGTTTCGGGTTTGTTTATGTTTTATGCTTGGAAATTCCAACCTTAAACTTTAGGACGGGTTCGGATCAGGTTAGATTTTGCCAGCTACTGTTATTTATAACTTTAGGAATTTACAATTTGCATTTTATAAGAAGGTATACACTTGTTAATTTTAGGTGTATGCTTACAAATATACACAAGTATATTCATAAAACTATACATGTATGCTCAAAAACAATTTTGCGGGTCAATTTAGAACTATTACCACAAGGATTTTGCTGATGTGCATGGATTAAAATTGATAATCGCCAAAGGCTTATACTAAAGGCACCAAATTCATATATAACCAAATGACTTTACCACAAGTAAAATATCCAATTCAAACAGACAATTGGAATAACAAACAACAAACAATCAACAATCAACTCTGAAACAACTTGCAACAAACTACTGTATACTTAGCAAAGCCTTATAAGAAAGTATGTGTTGCCTTGTACATGTATTCCAACACTTTTTATGCAATTGTTACATTAGTTAATAGACTTGCACAACATGCAACATCTATCAACAGTACATAGTACATATTCAGTCTTACTTACCCCAAACTCATTATTTACCCTAGTCGTGGGGGGGATTAAGCCCAGACGTCCAGTCACACGGTCCGCTTTGGCACCCAAATCCACAGTAATCAGTAGTGGAGCCACACCATCCATATTGACTGCAGCACAGGTTGTCAGGGCATACGGCACCTCCTGCAAATCTCCCGCAAATGGGAGGTGTTATACTTGTTGGATGGCACTGGCTCTGACACCCATCCCCACAGTAGTCTGTCGTCGCCCCGCACCAACCGTACTTGCTACAGCATAGATCGTTCGGGCAAACGCCGTCTCCAGCTTGCGAACCACAAATCTGACCTGATGCCAAATTTCCCAGAAACAAAGGCATTGTGGACAGGATTACTGCAAATACTGCCAATGTCTTCATCTTTAATTTGGCTGTTTGTTTTTGGTGTATATGTAATTTTGCCAAGTGCAGAAGATTGATCAAGCGTGCTGTGTATTTATAGGGAAAATGGGAATACATATCTCTTATAGTTCACTTTGAATAATCCTCACCTTCTACGTATTCACGGAGCTGAAAGGTCAGATTTAAGTACTTTAATTTAGGATGATATTGCAGTGAAATAGTGCCAAAACACGCATGGAAATCAATAATAATAATAATAATAATAATAATTCAAAGTGAATTATATGTATCCCGTTTATAATAATGGGTATTTTGCATTTTGAACTCCGAAATATACGGTATTTAATTTTCTGGACCCTTGTTTTTCATTATTAATTTTTTGGACCCGTAAAATTTATAGGCTGAATAAAAAAAAATTTAAAATTTGTGTGGTCTGAAAAAAAAAAGGTTCGTGTACCATTTTTCTTTTTCTTTCCATGTTTGAGTTTCTTTCCCGATTGACGTCAAACTTCAACACTCAAATTAAAACTGATATTAAAGTTATAATACACATCTCTTATTAATATCGGATCTACTTTGATATCTAAGTACCCTCTATAATTATAGCTTTAATATTAATTTTAATCTTAGTCCTAAAGTTTGACGCTAATCAAAAAAGAAATTCAAATATGGGAAGAACAAGATAAACAGTACACGGACATTTTTTTCAGCCCATAAATTTTGAGGTCATTTTTTATTTAACTAATATACTTTAAGTTTCAAAAAATTAATAATAAAAACTAAGGGTCTAAAAAATTAATTACCTTATAATTCAAAGTCCAAAATACAAAAAAATAAAAAAACCCCTTCCATCGTTTATTTTTAATATTTGTCAGCTTTGTTGTTAGTTTAATTAACGTACTACCTCCGTCCCATATTGTTTGTTCATCCAACTATATTTAAAAGTCCAATAGTCATGGGAAATAGGGTGAAAAATGTGTAATGTATCAAAATTGCCCTTACTTTTCTCATATGAAGAAAAATAAAAAAGAAATAAAAGAGTATTTATTAGGGGTATAATAGGAATTACAATCATTGGAATTATAAAATGGACAAATATTTTTGGGACAAGAGAATTAGGTAGATAGACAAATAATTTGGGACGGATTTAGTATAATGGCTCTCATATCGATCTAAGTAACACAAATTTCTATAGAATATAATAAGATCTCAAATCGATCTAAGCAACATAAAAGTTTGTAGAATACGGAGTATAATAATGCTTGGGTTTGCAAAACGAGTACGATAATACTGTATACAAAAAACGAGTACGATAGTACTGTATACAATAATTCAGCAGGAAAGTCAAACGTATACATGACTAGTGGCTAATAAAGTAATTGTGCTATGCTCTAGGGACAAGTTTGGTATTAGGAAATTGGGGGTAGTAATGAGACTTCATAAATTGGTAATATAATTTTTATATTTATTTTATGAAAATTGTAGAATATAAGGGAACAAAATATGGAAATAGAAAACCTTAACTCCCACTAATTTATTATCAAGAGGCCAGGGGTACTATCAATACTACATCGTTTTATTTAGATTAATGATTGATGATACGAGTCTTACCTCAACATACTTTTTAAGTATCTTAACTTTTACTAAATTAATCTTTCTTATGATTTTTGACATTATTTTTTTAATAATAAGTATTAATTATCAATCCTTTGTAATTCACGTCGAGTAATACTCACCTTTGACCACCCACATGGCTGCGTAATCACGCAGGCGGAAAGGTCACATTTAAATAGTTTAATTTAGAGCATGTATAGTGTCATTCCATTGTTTCAGATTTTTCATAGGGACCCATCCCAATACATCATCTTATTTTTTAAATTTTTGGAACTCATTTCTTTAATTTGTTCCCTACAATATATGGAATTCCAACTCATAACTTTAAATAAAATATTTATCATTATATTAATTTACCACACACAATATATATTCTTGAAATAAAATAAATAAAATAAAATATTAATTTTCCATCAATAAAAAGTAAGGAAAGATGCAAGATGTGGATTTTATTCTGTAATAGTTTATAAGCTCAGAATGAGCTCCAAAATTGTGGAACTTACAAAAATCATCACAGCCAAGAAATGAAAAGAAATATTTATGGAATCATTGGAATGAGTTCCAACCATTGTAGATGGTCTTAGGATATTACACTTAATTAGTGCCAAGACATATGCATGGAAATCATTAACATATTATATGTATTCCATGTATAATAATTCCATCGTTTGTCTTAATCTTTGCCAGCTTTGTTGCTAGTTTGATTAACGTTTAAATGGATCTCATATCTAAGTAACATAAAAGTCTACTTAATAATCCATTGGTTCTTTTTTATCTGTCATTTACGGTTTTTAGTGTTAATCTTTAATCAATAATTTATAATATACAATTTTTATTAAAAAAATATTATATTATACTTTTTAAATATTATTTTTCATTACAAATTTACTGACATTAATTTTGTATGATGAGTCATTATACATATTAAGATATTAATAATATAATTAAAATTTTTAAAACAATTCCCTAGGTGATAAATAAATAAAAATGGATGTAGTATAATAATAATACTTGGGTTTGCAAAACCAGTACTAGAATACAGTATACAATACATGCACGTTAATATACAATAATTATATGTATTCCCTTTATAATAATACCATCGTTTATCTTTAATCTTTGCCAGCTTTGTTGCTAGCTTAATTAACGTATAAATGGATCTCATATCTAAGTCCATAGAGTACAATAATACTTGGGTTTGCAAAACGAGTACTAGAATACAGTATTCAATAACTACACGTTAATATACAATAATTACAAGTGAATATACAATAATTCAGCATGAAAGTCAACGTATGCATGACTAGTGGCTAATAGAACAATAGTCCTCCGGTATAGGGATCAGTTTGGTAGGGAGTTGGGGGAGCCAAAATGAGAATTCATATAATACAATCTAATTTTATATTTGTTTTATGAGAATTGTGAATAATAAGGGAATGAGAATAACAATAGAAACTCTCCTACTAATCTATTATTTGGAGGAAGGTTACTGATATTTTATAATGATAATTCATAAGTCAATGTTAAATATTAATATTTTTACATATTTAATTAATGTTAACTAACATTACCTCGCCTTATTTTTGAAAACGGTTGGAAATTCGATTATACCGACCATTTTGATCCATGATGAAGGCTTTCATACGCTTCTTCCCGTGGGAAAAGTTTGATCCTTGGAATAATGGAGTTGTGCCTAAGCAACATCCTTGTCCTATACCACCTTCGATCCCAACCATTATCTTTTACACAGAACAATTAGTCTTTCTTGAGTGGACCTGTTCTAATACCACTTGAAAGGAACCCTGGAGGGGAGAGGAGGAGGGTGAACAGGGTTATTGAAATTTTATATACTCAATGAGGATGTTAGTAACAAATCTTAACTTACTGTTAAGGCTTTAAACATAGTGTAACAAAATTACTTATATCATTGAATGCAAACCAGAGAGAGTTACACTGAGTTGGTTACAAACAATCTCACTGTCGTAGAGCTGACGTCCTCAAGACAGTTATAGCGGAGTTAGTGTCCTAACTAAATTGGCTAATATCCCAACTAAGTTATCGTAGCAGCGATTTTAGAATGAAAGCTTCCACCAACCACGTTGGTGATTATTACTCACAAATATCAATTGGTTATACACTCAGAAATCACTCACTGATTTCCTACAACATTTCTCTCGATTTCTTCACTTGGAATCTAATGAATGTATCTGCTTGAGGTTATTAGGTTATTTATAGCCTTCTTACGAATTTCCTTCCTTGTTGGTGATCAACGGCTATATCACGATATGGTTTGATTTTCTTGATTTGTGTTCGGTTGTGGTATTTTTGTGGTTTTTCTAAGAGTAAGGGTTATCGGTCCACAGGAATGGAGTGTTTGGCTAATGAGAAAATTGGTTTGCGTAGGGTTTTCAATGCGAAAAGCAGTAAATAATTAAAACGCAATTAAACTAATCTAAGCAAGTGATTGAAAACAATCAACACTAGAGAAAGCATGAATAACCATATGAACTAACACTAATCAACAAGAAAGAAGAAAGTAATAAAATGAGAAAACAATAAAACTAAATCTAATGATGAAACTAGAACAAGAAATTATACCTTCGATGACTAAATCTTCACTCTAATTCTTCATCTCGAATCCTTCACTCGAACTTTCCCCCGAACAAACAAGAATCTGTGATTTGGATTACTAAGAATCCCCAAATTCTCACTTAAAAGTAGAATGTGTGACTCTTAATCCTCCTCATCACTAAAATTGGATATTTAAAGTTTAGTGATTAAACTAATGAAACTTTAATCAAAGCATAATTAAAACCAGAGAGAAAGCAAGAACTTGAAAAATGCTAGAAATTGATTGAAAGGAAGGTTTATTATAATGAAAGAGAACTAGAAAACACTTGAAAATCAATCAAAAGCTTAAACCTAATTCTAATTGATACTAGAAAACACGATTAAAAGATGATTAAAGATGAGCTAAATAATGAAAGCTGAATAAAAAAACTAGATAAAACTAATATTAGACAAAGATCCTGATCAAAACGTTACTAGGAGTATATATACAAAACAAGTTAGTTGCCAAAAACGCAATCGTTTCAACCTAGAACTCTGCGCAGAAAACCACCCGTCGCGGGTGCGACGGCCACAATTGCGGGCGCGACACAGAGAAGACAACCAAGCGATTTGGAAGTGCGATTGATCGCGGGCGCGACACAACGAAGACACTCAAGGCAATTTTCTTCTGCGCTAGGTCGCGGACGCTACCAAATAGGTCTCGGGCGCGACATCCTCCTGGAACCTTTCCCATCCGAGGTTAGCCAAGTTTAGTCGCGGGCGCGACCTCTTTATGGCCCTTTCCCTTCCAAAATCTCTCAACAGCTGTCGCGGGTGCTAAGATTCAGATCACGGGCGACCTCTCTCTGGATTTTTCTTGTTTGCAGCTCACACTTTTGTCGCGGGTGTTACCACCTCGTTCGCGGGCGCGAACACGCTCTGTGAATATACAATAATTACACGTGAAATATAATAATAATTCAGCAGGAAAGTCAAACGTATACATGACTAGTGGCTAATAGAGTAAAATAGTGCTCTGTTCTAGGGACAAGTTTGGTATTAGGAAATTGGGGGTAGTAATGAGAATTGTAATATAATTTTCATATTTATTTTATGAAAATCGTAGAATATAAGGGAACAAAATATGGATATAGAAAACCTAAACTCCTACAAATTTATTATCAAGAGGCCATGGGTACCATCAATACTACATCATTTTATTTAAATTAATGATTGATGACACGAGTCTTGCCTGAAGACACTTTTTAAGTATCTTAACCTTTACAAAATGGATCTCTCTTATAATTTTTAACATTATGTTTTTTTAATAGTAAGTATTAATTATCAATCCTTTCTAATTCACGTCGAGTAATACTCACCTTTGACCACCCACATGGCTGCGTAATCACGCAGGCAGAAAGGTCACATTTAGATAGTTTAATTTAAAGATGTATAATGTCATTCCATTGTTTCGGATTTTTCGATATATAGGGGCACATCCCAATACATCTTCTTATTTTTAAAGTTTTTGGAACTCATTTCAAGTATAATAATCCCATCGTTTATCTTAATCTTTGCCAGCTTTGTTGCTAGTTTAATTAATGTTTAAATGGATCTCATATCTAAGTAACATAAAAGTCTACTTAATAATCCCTCCATTCTTTTTTATCTATCATTTATGATTTTTAGTGTCGATCTTTAATCAATACTAGTTTATAATATACAATTTTTATTAAAAAAAATATAATATTATACTTTTTACCAACCCTAATGCGTGTCAACCTTCAAAAAGCAATTGCCACCGTAAATTCAAAACACTGTCATTTCCATATTCATTATACATCTAATACAACACTTGTTATGGAATTGCTGCATTACTTATTCAAAACACTCACACACAACAAGCAACATTATTCAAAAGTAGTACATACATAGTTTTACATTAGACTGACTAACCACCCAGGCGGGGACAATCAAAAACGCTTATGCACAGGCCGCTCTGGCACCCATCTCCACAGTAATCATCAGTAGACCCGCACCATCCGTATTTACTGCAACACAGGTTATCAGGGCACTGGGCATCCCCGGCTAGTCTCCCACATATCGGAGGCGTCGTACTCGTTGGAGAACACTGGCTCTGGCACCCATCTCCACAGTAGTCACTCGTCGACCCGCACCACCCGTATTGACTGCAACACAGGTTGTCCGGACATAGGGCGCCACCTGCTTGCCACCCACACACAAATCTCATTCTCACCTGCTGTCATACTTCCTAAAAACAAAGGCAATGTCATGATGGTTACTACACATACTACCAATACCTTCATCTTTGAAAGAACCCTAGAGGGGGGGTGAATAGGGTTATTAAACTTTCTGCAAAATAGATTCACTGGTAAAGGACGTTAGGCTCTTAATCTATTCAGATTAAGATTCAAATAAGATAACACAAGAACAGAACTATAATAAAGGACAATGAATGTGAACTGAATAACTTCCTTTATTATGACAAAACAGAATGCTATTTTGAACAACCCAAGGTAAACGTCCTTAGGGTTTACAAGAGAGAAGAAGTGCACGACAGCAGGCACTTCGGATATGTTCTGGAGAAATGAAACACCCACCAAAATCAATCTTTGGTGTAAACACGAATCAATCCCAAGTTCGTCTGGGAATCGATTACACAAACACAAATCAATTCTAAGTCCGTTAAGAATTGAATTCACTCAAACACAAATTTCTCACATAATCGTTCTTCTTTCAACTCGAAGAACACAACCAAAACATAGAACCCAATGCTCTGTTTTGAACACCCGATTACTTCAGTGGAATCGTTGCTTTAATTCGAATCCCATGTCTTCAATTTATAGGCTTGTTTACTTGAATAGAATGGAGACGTTGGAGATTTGATTTGAGATCAGATTCCTTCCTTTCTTCGTGCTTCCAGATTTGCTTCATTTTGTGTGAGATTTCCGGATTCAAAGATCTTGTTTTTCTTTCCAAACTCTTGCTCGATTGTTTCCTGCAATGCACATAGAACAATCGAATTAGTCTGGTTAGAGAATGGACAAAGAGAATCAGATGACTCAATTTCCAGAAATAGCTTCCCTGTTTCTTTGCTCTTTTTATCTTTCACGACGAAGCTTCTCGTCTGGGGTGAACGACCTTATGATGCTTTGGGTGAACGTCCTTATGAAGCCTTGGGTGAAGGTCCTTCTGCCTTCTTGAGATATCTTTCCTTGTTCTTTCTTTGCGCATTATATCTTTTCTGGATATTCGAAGTTTTGACTTTCATTCAAAACTGATCCAGTGCCAAGGTCCTTGAGCCTGAGTCTATCAACGTCCTTGAGGGGTTTTAACAATCTTCCCCTTTTTGATGAAAGGAAAAATTCATTTACAGCATTTCTCCCCCTTTTTGACTTTTATCAAAAAATCTAGAGAGCTCCCCCTTAATATTGTAACCATCTCCAATAATCTGCAAGACTCAATGAACTTGTTAGTCCTAAGAGAGGGTGCTCCCCCTTAATATGTGCCATAAAAACAACACTTCTATTTGAATAGAACCATTTGTCAAGGTCCTTGATCTTAGGTCTGACAAGGTCCTTGAGGGGTTCTTATTGTTGATGTAAGTAATGTCCTTGAGTGCTCCAAGCTCCCTTAAGCATCCACTCTCCTGGATGCTGAATATACCTGCAAAAACATTAGACACCCTTCCTCAAGCCATAATTGACATTAAATTTAGGTTCTTGACTACGAGTAGCAATCATGTTAGTAGGTCTTGTTCCTTTTGGAACCCAAACTTGTACAATTTTAGAACGATAATGGTTGAAGTAATGAGATTTACCATATTTGCTTTTGGGAAGAGATGAATGACCTTGACATCTTGTCCCAAGATAGTTGTGTCGTTCTTGGTGCCATAAGTGAAATCTGTGGCCTTGGTACTGCTCATTAAGGTCCTTGTGTCGTCCTTGGTGTCTGGTTCTGATAGCTTGTCCTTGCGAGACAGAATGTCCTTGATGACAGTTTCGCTCCTTAACAGGGGATGAACTTTTATGCCATTTTCCAAGGTTTTCTTGTTGCTTGGTTGCCTCAGCCAGAGACTTATGACAAACATCAAGGTTGGCCTTGAGGTCTAGTATTTCAGCTTTGAGAACGTCAACCCTAGAGGTAAGCCCTTCACATAATTTCTCCAATTTCTCACTGGACTCTTTCATGCCTTTGTTGGTTTCTTTTAGTGACCTAATCTTATTTAAATGCTTGGTCTCCCGTCCTGCAAACTTTAAAAGGCATTTCCCAAGTACTTTTTAGGATAAGTGAGGAGATCATCAAATGTTACCTCCCTTGATTCATCCTTGTCACTATCTGGATAGTCATCATTTACTGCACCAACTTCCTCTGTGTCGTTGGTGTCTTTTCTCATGATGCAATGACTAGTAGTTTCCTCATCATCACTCCAAGTGGCCATCAAGGCCATGTGATTTCTCTTTTCTTTGTTCTTTCTGTGGTAGGGACAGTCCTTGATCAAGTGATCTGGGTCACCACAAAAAAAAAAAACAAGAGAGTGAGTTAGTTCTATTATTTGATGAGTCATTACCTCTTTGGTTGATTCGTTTGGATGAAGGTCCTCTAGAGGTATGACTTTTCTTGCATGATTTCTTGAGATCCTTGGCCATCAACGCCAAGATCTGGTTCTTATCATTGTCTTTAGGACCATAGATGTCCTTATGGGCTACGTCTTTCTTTTCATTTTCCTCTTCCTGGAGACGCATTTCGTGAGCAAGAAGCTTTCCAATAAGGTCATCTAATTGGAGAGTTTCCACATTGTGAACTTCCTCTATTGTAGTGACCTTTGATTCCCATTTCTTTCTTGTAAGACATCTGAGGACCTTGTGAACTTTTTCTTCATTGGAGTAGGTTTTCCCCAAGGACTTGAGATTATTGACTATGACAATGAATCGTTTGTACATGTCCTTGACGGATTCTCCATTCTTCATTTTGAAGGATTCATAGTTCTTGACATAATTGTCACGCCTTATTCTTTGAACTTGGCTCGTTCCTTCATATGTGGTCACTAAGGTATCCCACACCTGTTTAGCTATATCACAACCAGAGATAAATTCAAACTCATTAGAATCAAGTCCACATTAAAGGATATGTAATGCTTTAACATTTTTATCCGCCTTTTCTGCTTCTCTGGCAGAATACTTGGATCTATCTTTGGGTTTCGTGATTTCTCTATCAGTGATCATGGGGACAAAGTCTCCGTTCTCAATTCTGTCCCAAAGGTCATAGTCTTGATCCATGATGAATGTCCTCATACGTTTCTTCCAGTGTGCAAAGTTTGATCCTCTGAATAAAGGAGGACTGTTTAAGCAACGTCCTTGCCCCATATCACCATCTTCGATCCCAGCCATGATCTTTACCACAGAGCGGTTAATCTCTGAATCTTCAGTGGACCAAGCTCTGATACCACTTGAAAGAACCCTAGAGGGGGGTGAATAGGGTTATTAAACTTTCTGCAAAATAGATTCACTGGTAAAGGACGTTAGGCTCTTAATCTATTCAGATTAAGATTCAAATAAGATAACACAAGAACAGAACTATAATAAAGGACAATGAATGTGAACTGAATAACTTCCTTTATTATGACAAAACAGAATGCTATTTTGAACAACCCAAGGTAAACGTCCTTAGGGTTTACAAGAGAGAAGAAGTGCACGACAGCAGGCACTTCGGATATGTTCTAGAGAAATGAAACACCCACCAAAATCAATCTTTGGTGTAAACACGAATCAATCCCAAGTTCGTCTGGGAATCGATTACACAAACACAAATCAATTCTAAGTCCGTTAAGAATTGAATTCACTCAAACACAAATTTCTCACATAATCGTTCTTCTTTCAACTCGAAGAACACAACCAAAACATAGAACCCAATGCTCTGTTTTGAACACCCGATTACTTCCGTGGAATCGTTGCTTTAATTCGAATCCCATGTCTTCAATTTATAGGCTTGTTTACTTGAATAGAATGGAGACGTTGGAGATTTGATTTGAGATCAGATTCCTTCCTTTCTTCGTGCTTCCAGATTTGCTTCATTTTGTGTGAGATTTCCGGATTCAAAGATCTTGTTTTTCTTTCCAAACTCTTGCTCGATTGTTTCCTGCAATGCACATAGAACAATCGAATTAGTCTGGTTAGAGAATGGACAAAGAGAATCAGATGACTCAGTTTCCAGAAATAGCTTCCCTGTTTCTTTGCTCTTTTTATCTTTCACGACGAAGATTCTCGTTTGGGGTGAACGACCTTATGATGCTTTGGGTGAACGTCCTTATGAAGCCTTGGGTGAAGGTCCTTCTGCCTTCTTGAGATTTCTTTCCTTGTTCTTTCTTTGCGCATTATATCTTTTCTGGATATTCGAATTTTGACTTTCATTCAAAACTGATCCAGTGCCAAGATCCTTGAGCCTGAGTCTATCAACGTCCTTGAGGGGTTTTAACAATCTTTAATTTCTCTACTCAATGTTTATGGTTTCTTTTTTACAGTGTAGAACAGTACTAATCAAGAGTAATGTATTTATAGGGAAAATGGGAAATACTAGTCCCTTTTTATTCACTTTTGAATAATACTCACGTGTCTCCACCCATCACAAGGCTACGTAATGAGCAAGCTAAAAGATCCCATTTAAATATTTTTATTAAAGAATTTTTTTATAATGCGAACACATACACATGGACATGGTTGACATATTGTACATGTACCCTGTATAATAATTCCATTGTTTATCGTTGTTAATAACTTAATATTGGACCTCTGTGTTGCTAGTTTAATTAATGGATAAATGGATCTCAAATCTAAGTAAAATAATTAATGAAAAATATAACAAAAAATGACTAACAGGTCCCTATGTTTTGATGTAGTTATTTTAAAGGCCTTATATTTTGATCAATTATTATCGGGTGACATCATCTTTGCGGTAATTATTTACTAGGGGCATTTCAACCAACTTTCCGGTCTAAAAATGCGTGAAACAATGAATTTTGTATTTAAGGTTGATTTAATTGAAGTCAACTATCATTTTAAGCCTTAATATTTAGGGTTGGTCAAAGATACCTAACCACAATCAACAATAAATACTGCAATGAATGCTTTGTTCGCCGGAAAATAGATCGGAATGTCACCAAGAAATAATTACGACAAAGATAATGTCACCCTACAATTATTTATCAAAATACAGGGTCCTTAAAATAATTATATCAAAATATGAGGTCTCTTTAGTCGTTTTTTGAAAATATAATACTACTTAGGTTTGGAAAACGAACAGTGGATTGCAAAATACAATAATTAGACATTAGTTGTGTAGTTAATTCACTACTAAAAATGTGTGTATTATCAACTACTTTTTTCCAACCAATTTAAAATGTCTCGAAAAACCAACCATTTAGTAACTATTTCATATTCCAACTATTTTTCAAAAAATCTAGTGGGAAAAAAGGTTGGAAATTCCAACCAATTTTGCTAAAATTGGTCGGAAATTTTTCCTACCATCCTTGTTCCTACTATTTGAAATTGGTTGGAAAAATAGTAATCAAATAGTAGGAAAAAGGATGTAAAGAAAATTTTCCAACCATTTTAGAAAAAAAGAAGATAACAAAATTGGAAACGAAAAAAATTTGCCCACGATACTATTCAGATTTATGACATTTATAAATTCATCTCTAATTTTTAAAAGTAAACATTTACCTCCTCTCACCCAACTTTTCTGATGAAGTTAGCAAATTTTTCAGAAAAGGTGTTATTTGTGTAAAAAATTGACTGAACACTCTTGCTCCCGTCGACCTCGTCCCACTCCTCGTTGAAACCCGCGTGAGTGTTGAAGCGCAAGTCAAAGTAAGGGAAATGAAGAAGCTCCATCGGATGATGAGGGCACGCATTGAGAAGATAAACGAGCTCTACAAGCTAGGCTCGTTTCAATAACCATTCGCAAGGCTTACTCTTTCAATCTGGGGGATCTTGTGTGGCTTCACTTCTGGAAAGAGAGGTTCAATTCCCCTCCAAGAGGAGAAAACAAGCTAATGTCAAGGAGCGAGGGTCCCTTCAAGGTCTTGGCCAAAATCAATAAGAACGCCTACAAACCTGAGTTGTCGGATGATATGGGTGGCATCTCCTCTACCTTTAATGTAAGAGACCTTACACCTTACTTGAGGGAAGAGGATGATGTGGACTTGAGGGTAAGTCCTTCTCAGGAAAGGGAGGATGATCTGATCCCCTCACGAGCTCTCCTCAACCTCAATGTGAGTTTCTCGATTACTTTAGAAGATCGAGTATCGGGTCAAGACATGGACCAGTGACCTCCACACCATTCTCAAGCTCATTCGGGCTTTCAATGAGGGTCCTTTAATTGTTGGCCTCTGTGGTGTCTCAAGTCGTCCCCGAAGAAACTTGAAATCTCGGGTCTGGCCGACCTCAGAACAATAATCCCCGGCTTGAGCTGGGGTCCGTTTTCAGCTAAAGGGCTCGCGTATAAGGCATAGAAGAAGGTTAGGAGAAGTAGACCAAAGGGTTGAGAGGATTTAGGGAGGCGCTAGTAGTTTTCACTGCGGCGCTACTCGTGCCCTCCTTTGGCACTGGCCGTGCCTGCTGAGGTGCCAGCTGCATCTCCCTAATTTTCCCCGCAACATTTTCTCTATGTTAGGCGTTGGTCGCACCTGGGCAGTCACTTGCCGCTCGTAACCCTGTTTTGCTCTAGGTTTTTTTCAAACATTATTCCCTCCCCACCCCTTGATATTTGTAATGGCTCTCAATAGATCAACAACCTTTGATATTTGAATGAAAAACTTTGGGTATTTACAAACCCTATTCCTCAAATCTCTCTCTCTCTCTCTCTCTCTCTCTCTCTCTCTCCCCCCCCCCCCCTCCCTCTCTCTCTCTCTCTCTACTTGAATGTTCTTGGTGGTGGGTTGGAGTACCCCCTTTAGAGCTTGTGGTCTGGACCAGCTTCTTCAAGCTTCGTGAGGGTTGTATTGGAGTCTCATTTGTTGTTGGTGCCCTAGCCTATATGCATGTTTTGAACTCTAAGTTCAATCTTGGTGAGTACTTGTTAGAAGTTATCTATATCTTGTTTAGCTCTTGATGGTTGATGTGTATGAGATCCAGATTTACTCCATTGTTAAGGTTTGGTTCTATTGTGAGTTCAACTTGGTTGCTATGGTTGTTGGTTGTATTTGGTGTTTCTTGGGTTAATTTCTTGTTATTTGTTGAGTTCCCAATCTATCATGGATCATTGCCCAACTTGATAATTTAAGACACTTATTTAACTTTTAGAAGGGTGTAAGCTTAGGAAACAGGGATAAAAGACGTTACGGATGATAGCTTGTTTTGCTACTAATTTGTGGATGTTAGGATCAGATTCAAATCTGTTGCCAATTTTTAGCGAGTTATTAGGGTGTAAAATAGAGTAATATATGCAGCGGAAAGAAGTTTAGGATGATTATGAAATCGAGGATAATAATAGAGAGACAAGATAAAGATAAATGGGTGAGACAGTATTTTTACGTGGAAACCCAAATCGAGAAAAAACTACGGGCAACAATCAGTATCCACTAGTAGAAAAGGAGATATTACAAGAGGTAAAATATAAACTCTCATACACTCTCACAACCTAGGGATCGGATGAGTAGAGTGAAGATGTGGAAATAACACCGTACCTCCCTCACGGGGAGTTTTGAAGGTTCTCACATCGGCTACGTCTGCCACATATCACAAGGTGAATAAAGACTTCTATTTATAGGGGTAAACATCCTATAGATCTGGCTAGACTTCCACTCCAAATACAATTAGGTTTTAGCTAGAATGTTATTACAATTAGGAAACTAATATAATTAGGAATTAAAATAATTTTCAAATATCAACCAATAACATGGAGTTTAAATAGGTTTAGGAAACTTGCCAAATAATAAGTCTAAGAGAATTTGAGTCATTAACCCAACAGTGGACATTCTAGATTCATAAGATTGAGGTGGCCTTCGAGGATCAAGAATCAAACGTAGGACTAGTGACCTAAACAATCCGCTAGAGAGTGGTAATTTCAACAAAGGTTTGGAAGGAAGACATTCCACATTCTGCAGACAGTTGGCTAGAAATTTGAGAACCATTCCAATTCTCTTTCCCTAATCCTTGGTTGTGCACTAGTTGATTGAGAAGAAATTTATAGGTAGATGCATCAAAATGATCATCAGTGTTATATATAATCTTATAGCTACATCCATTAATTCCGCATTTTGATATTAATGGATAAATGGAACTCATGGATAACTAAAATAAGTTTAAGGAATATAATACTAAGGCTTGCAAAACGAATGGTAGAATGCAATATACAATAATTACATGTTTTGTAGGGGTGGAACTGATTCAAATTGAGAATGAACCTGTTAGGTTCTACCGTTAGTAACTTAGAATTGGCTCGGAACTCACCAAGCTAGGGTCAGTTTGATGGACATTCTCACATTCATGCTGAGCCACACATTGGCCAAACTGAATTTGAGTTTAAATGAAGGAAAATGATAATACCACTTGTAACGGTGAGGTACTGAAAATAGAGTGAAATTAGTAAAGTCTACAATGGTGAGCGATTGATTAAGGAATGAAAAAAAAAATCAAAAAATAAGGTAGGGAGAGAGACGCGCACAAAAAAAAAAAGTATAGTTATTGAGGAATTGATTAAGTGGTCCAACCACTGAAATATTGATAAATTTACTCAATTCAACATTCAATTATTCGGAAGGTAGAATTGTAGTCAGCTAGTAGTCTTGCAATATGATAGCACCGGCTAACATACTTGTAATAGGAAAGTAGTTGATTTGTATTATTACTTCCTTGCACTCCAATGGACAGTAGGAGTCTATAGTCTCATCTATATATATTGTGGCGAAACCCTTGGTAAATCAATGAGAAAGAGGGACATCGCTCTCTCTGTTTGATCTTTATTTCATGGTATCAGAGCTAATTGTGAAGGCTTATCTCAAAACCTAAACTCAGTCACAATTCCCTTGTTCTACCTAACATTTAATTTACTTAACACTTACGCATCGTAAATTTTCCTATGTTGTGTGTTAGGAAAATAAGTGCAGGGTTATAGCGGAAGCGAAATAAATGAGATGACAGAAATTACGACAAAATTTAGGAACAAAAAATAGGCGGTAAAACGAACACCCGGTATACGTGGAAAATCGAAGAACTTGGAGGAAAACTCACGGATGGCGACAACTAGAAAATAATCCACTATGAGAAGGGATGAGTACAACCCGATCACTATCACATGGTGTGATATGATCAACAAAGGAAATTACAATAAGATCTCTCAAACTCTCAACGTAACTCATAATCTCTCGAGATAACACTAGGAAAATATTGGTGAAACTGTATCTCTCTCAATATTTTCTCTCTGATCTAATCGATCACCATAGATTAAAGTGGAGAAAATTGTACCCTATTTATAGGGCAGCTAGGAGAAATTAGAGTTACATTAAAACTCAAATAACAACAAGTAATATCTGACTTGAAAAGAGAACCTCGGTTAAACAAAATTAACCACGAGAGGAATTTCACGCCACCCATGATTCCTCGTAGCACCCATGATGGCGCCTCTTGGGGCACGGCCTACGCCTCCTTTCTTCTTTCTCTACCTGGGGCGTGCCTAGCGCCTCCTTTCGCGTGGATCGAGCCTCACTCCTTTGTCGTTTTAGACCGTAACGGATCCAATAGGCCACAAAAAGCCCAACAAACTCCACCTTGGACCTTGATCCGACTCATCAGTCCAAATAACCACCTTGACCATCGCCATGTTCTTCCTCCACCTAAGGAACTTTAATCTCGATCTCAGGCTCATCAACCTGAGTTGTTTTAGAGCATTATCAGCAGGCTGCTCCTGATTGCAGGTTCCAATAGCTCCAACTTGAGCCTCAACCTGCTCCACCTCGAATTCAAGCTACCCTGGATCTCTTTTTGGAGTTTTTTTTTTCTTTCATCGTTCATTGTTGCATCAGTCTTCGTGTCGGGACTCAATTACATCTCATAACCCATGCTGAATCAAGAACACCTTCATCTGCAACTCCACATAATGAAACTCCCCGCCCCATCGAATTTTGGAATCTCGCACTTCATGATTGAAGTCGTCTCCACCTTGCTCCGATACCACTTGTTAGGCTCTGATTACCACTTGTTAGGAAAATAAGTGCAAGGTTATAGCGGAAACAAAATAAACGAGATGACGAAAATTATGACAAAATTTAGGAACGAAAAATAACAATAAAACGAACATCAGATATGCGTGGGAAACCGAATAACTCGGAGGTTAAAGTGGAAAAAATTGTATTAGGGTGGCTAGGAGAGAGAGTTACATTAAAATTTAAATAACAACAAGCAATATCTGACTTGAAGAGAGAACCTAGGTTAAACAAAATTAAACGCGAGAGGAATTCCATGCCACCCAGGATTCCTCATAGCACCCATAATGGCGCCTCTTGGGGCACTGCATGCGCTTCCTTTCTTCTCTCTTTACCTGGGGCGCGCCTAGTGCCTCCTTTCATGTGGGTCGTACCTCGGTCCTTTGTCGTTTTCGACCATAATGGATCTTATGGGCCACAAAAAAGCCCAACATTGTGCATATTCTTTTTCAATTTATACAAGACCCTAAGGAGAACCATATGGAGGCTACTCAACGTGTTCTTCGCTACTTCAAAGGTAGTATTGGACAGGGGATATTCCTACAGAGTGACTCTGATCTTCATATAGTTGCTTATTGTGATTTTGATTTTTTTCTTTCTTTTTGTTGGGGGTTGGGGGGGGGGGGGGGGCTTGTCCCATTACTAGGAGATTTGGGTTTCTGGTAACTCTTGGGGGGTCTTCTATATCATGGAAAACAAAAAAGCAAGGAATGGTTTCTCGATCATCTATAGAGGCTGAATATCGCTCTATGGCCACTATTACAAGTGAGTTGATTCGAATGAAGTGTTTTCTTGCAGCTTAAGGGATCTCTTATAGTAATCATATGAGACTGTACGTTTTGTGACAATCGAGCAACCTTATACATTGCTGAAAATCTCGTCTTCCATGAATGAACCAAACATATTGAGATTGATTGTCATTTTCTAAGACAAAGGCTACTTTGTGATGATATTGTTACAATTTATGTCTCATCTAAACATCAGGTTGCGGATATATTCACTAAAGTTTTGGGTCGACCACAATTTCATGTATTACAAGCTAAGTTGGGCATCGTCAATCCTTATGCTCCAACTTGAGGGGGAGTATTAGGAAATTAAGTAGAATCGTAGCCAGCCAACAGTCTTGTAATATGGTAGTATCGGCTAGCATACTTGTAATAGGAAAGTAGTTTGATTTGCATTATTAATTCTTTGCACTCCTATGGAAAATAGGAGTCTAAAGTTTCGTTTACATATATTGTGGCGAAACCCTCGGGAAATTAATGAGAAAGCGGGACATCGCTCTCTCTGTTTGAATATCAATTTATTTCATCGATCAATAAATATCATATTATCTTCAAGTAAAGAAAAATGGCTTATCATTGCGATCTTGTGGCAACAAATTCTCTTTAACTCTAATTTTTAATGACACATTGTTTAATTGCGATCTTATGACACATTGTTTATCAGAATATTTCGAAATTCATTTTTTAATTGAATAGCCCAAACTTTAGGAGTTGTACTCATCAGCAGCCCAATACTTAAGTAAAGTTATTCAAACTCGAGTTTTTCTATGATGTAGTAATTTTTTTTCTTTTGGTTTAGAAATACTTCCATTCTACATATTACCTCAAAAAATATCACTGCATTACAACAAAACCCGAGTTTAATTCATGTTAATTCGGTATTAGGTTGCAGACAAATACAACCCCATAGAGTTTGGGGTATTCATTTTAAAAATGAAATTCGTAATATTATAATAAACAATCCTTAAAATTGGCGGTTTTAAAATCTAATAATCCTTATAGTATTTGGTAATCGTGTAAAGCTTCCTAAGTTGCCTTTTGGTATAATCCTCATATGCGTTTTGGCCAAAAATAGAGAAAGTAATCGGTGTATGCTTTTTGGTGTAATCCTCAGCGGTTTTAAAGTAATAATTTGCCGGCCAAAACCTTTGAATTTTTCATTTAACTTGAACCTAACAAGAATTTAATTGAATCCTTCATAATAAATTTAACAGATGAATAGAAAGAGGTATCAACTTTCCTCGAACTTTAAGAACAATTTCATGTCTTTCAAGTCACGGAAATACTACCTCAGTTCCATATTGTTTGTTCATCCAACTATATTTAAAAGTCCAATGGTCATGAGAAATAGGGTGAAAAATGTGTAATGTACCAGAATTGTCTTTACTTTTCTCATGTGAAGAAAAATAAAAAAGAAACAAAAGAGTATTTATTAAAGATATAATAGGAATTACAATCATTGAAATTATAAAATGGACAAATATTTTGGGACAAGAAAGTTAGGTAGATGGACTAACAATTTGGGACGGAGGTAGTAGTAATTTCATTAAAACCATCTCAATTTTATTTTTTATTTTTGATGGAACCATGTCACACTTTTGTCTAAATTTATTGAACAGCGCGACTAAACAATAAACGTGAAAATGGAAAAGTGTAAGACCAATGCTACACATAGTTGTCATAGTACGGAATTAATGCAAGGGAAGTGTAATAACATGCTACATATAGTTGTCATAGTACGCTATTGATGCAACCGAAAAATTAATAAAAATGCCACATGGTTGTCCACTTGTCCTAGTACGCACTATTAATGTTTTGTTGAAAATCTAAAGGGGTTGAATGTTAGACCGATGGATAAATGCAAAGCTTTAAAATTTTATATTACATGCAGTTGTAACATGTGTTTCAGATATTTATTAGTAAATAATTATAATAATTAGAATAAATAATTATAATTTGGGTGAATAATCGTATTATATAGAGTACGTACATACTTCAGATATACCTAATAAATTACAAGATCGAAGCACCACTGAATAAATGAAAAGATGAAATTATCCAACATACAATCAACATGGATGACTGATTTGCCGCCTTATCCCACTTCCGTAATTAATTAATAAATAAATAAATAAATAAAAGAACGAAAATCTCTATATGAAATTGAAACACCATTGCATATGCTCAAGATTAATTTTGACAGGGGGAGAATTGGTGAAGATAATCATGGCTGGGGAATGGTTGTTCGAGATTTTAAAGGGGAATGCATTTTCACGGGTAGTTCACAGGGTGCTGGCTATGGGGGTCCTCAAATAGAGGAAGCTCGGGCGGCATTGTGGGCCCTAAGCAAAATGCGAGATATGGGAGCAACCAATATAATCTTGGAAGGAGACTCTCTGAATTTAATAGCTAAGTTAAGAAGAGGCACACAAATTGCGTCGGAAATAGGTTCCTTTGTTACTAGTATTTTATATGTCGCTTCAGTTTTTCCTTCTTGTAGTTTCTCGCACGTCAAAAGGACAGGCAACAGGGTGGCTCACGCATTAGCCCATTTAGATCCTACGGATTTCTCTGATAGGTCATGGGTGAATGGAGGGCCCCTTGAAGTTTTGACGTTAGTAGCAGAAGACGCTTGTAACATTACTATTCCGTAATAAAGTTATAAGCCTTTTCATAAAGAAAAAAAAAGAGTCGAAGCATAGATAACTACTAGTGAGGTGTTCACTTAGTGATTATTATCCCCATCCTAAATTATTTGTCCTTTCACTTAATTTCTTTGTCTCAAAATATTTGTTTCATTTACAGTTTCAACAACTGTAATTTCTTTTTTACCCCTAATTAATAAATTTACTTATTACTTTTTACAATTTCAATAATTATTATCTTCAATTAAAGTAGGGGTAATTTAGATAAATTTCAAACTTTTTACCTCAATTCCCAATATATGTTGGTCTTTTCAAATTAGGTAATTGAACAAATAATTTGGGACGGATGTAGTATATTTCAAATATTGTGGAACCATCTCACCTAAAAGTGTGGAGTTGATAATCGAATGTCTAATAATAGTTTTATATTTAGCATACTCCTCCATGTGAATGTTTTTTAGGCCTAAAGCATAGATATTGCAAAGGTTCTCTTCACCTTACACAAATAGATGCGGGGGCTATGTTGAGATTAGAACTTGTGACACGTTACTCGATTTGATCGATTCTAATATCATGTGGAACCATCTCAACCAAAAGGTTAATCTAATAATTAAAGATCTATAATAATTTATATTCAAACAAATATAGGCCTTTTTCTTTAATTGGGTAGGCATGTTGAAATTGGATAACGTTGGGTAGATTTAAGTAGGCTTGGATGGTTTATTTAGAAATAGTGAGTTGTTTTAAAAGTTGAACACTTACGTAAGTTTAGACAGGAAAGAAAGAAAAAAAATTGGGTGAGAATATGCAGAAAAATTTGGCGAATAATTTACCCATGCAAAGATGAAAGTCATATCACAATATCACATCCTCCCGATCGAGTTTGACCCTAAAAACTACACCCTAATATTAGTAGGAGTATGAGTTTTCAATTAATTACATAACTATATTATTCCACATTAAACTAAAAAATGACATAAGTGGACTTTTTAAGTAAAGTACTATTTATAAATTGTATAAAATTATATATTTCTATTCATGATTTTTAAAATCAACCATTCTTATAAAAGAGGCCAAGGCAATTTATGTCACAAATACTGATTTTTCAAAATACCCCTACTCATTTTTGAAATTTCCATTCCTACCATTTTTAAAATTTTCATTTCATCCAAAATCATTTATTATTATTATTATTATTATTATTATTTTAAATTTCCATATCATCTAAAATCATTAATGTTTATTATTATTACTATTATTAATATTATTATTGTTATTATTATTGTTAATTTAATTATTGTTAATCCAAAATCATTAATGCTTATTATTATTATTAGTAGTAGTAGTAGCACTACTACTACTACTACTAGGAAAAGACAAAGTGAATTATATATTATTCCTAAATCGATAATTATTAAACCATAGGTATGATTATATATTAATTGTAAATAACATTATCTTTTTCAATAATATTCTTTAAATTATAAGTGTTCCATTGTACAAGGAAATACAACATTTTTTAAGATTCATAAACGAGACTTTGTATGTTATGTGATTTGATTACAAAGGTCATTAAACCATTTTTCTTTAGTACCAAAGGTGAAGCATATAAGTATAACTTTGTTTTGACCTGTTGCATGCGACATAGTTTCAATGTATATCATAAACCATATTAGTCATATTAAATAACAATACTATTTATTTTAGACTTGTATTTGTATGATATATTTTAGGAAATGGCAAAAATATAAATTTATATTGATAATTATCGGGTCGGCGTGCTTATTTAAAAGCGTAAAATTTGCCTAGTAAACGAGGATGATAACTAAAGTATTATTTATATTCGCGGGTATAACCAATAATCCTAAGTTCCTTGCAATTAATAATTAATCACAACTAGGGATGGCAATGGGTCTTGGACCCTGCCCAGATCCGCAAACCCAGATCCATTGTTAAGGATATGGGTCCACAAAACCCAAAGGATATGGGTAAAGATATGGGTCTAATGACCAAAAATGGATATGAGTCTGGGTCCAAGGGCAGGACCTAGATCCATACCCAGATCCGTTATATTGCATATATATAATAAATTAATATGTAAAATGAATTTAACACTTTAAGATATTGGAAACCCTAGTTTTTGTCAACACTTAAGATGAAATTAATTCTTTTATTTTTTTTTGTAATGTCAAATGTGAAGCACTGAAGCGGGAAAGTGAAAAGAAAAAAACAACCTAGACTACTTTGGATTATTTTTGAGATTTTATGTTGTAATTTGGGATTGTATGACTACTTTGGATTATTTTTGAGATTTTAAGTTTGACATTTGTAGATTTTCAGCAAAAATTTTGCGGGTTTGCTAATTAATATGCGGTAAAAGTTCAATTTAAATGTCAGGAAAGGATATGGGTAAATGGGTAAGGATATGGGTCCAGTCAAAAATATGGGTAAGGATATGGATCCTTTCAGAAAAGATCCAAAGGATATGGGTAAGGATATGGGTCCAACTAAAAATATGGGTAAAGATATGGATACAGGTGGACCCTGCCCAAATCCTGCCCATTGTCATCCGTAATCACAACTATTTAAAAAATAGTGTAAAAAGTTATAACATAAATGTATTGCGGCAAGAGTAAAGACCAATAATATCATCATCCTATCATATAATTATCCTTTTATTACCATGATAATGCAAACATACACAAGGAAAATTAAACGTGAGACAATATCCAAGAAACTAAAAGTTCTCATGACATTATCCTTCTGCCGAACTTATTTTAAACATGTAATTTTCTCATTGGCAACTTGATTAGCCTCTTGATCATTAAGTTTAGAAGTGTTGCTGTGTGTAGCAATCCAAGTTGGGTCCATAGCTCACTTGAAATATGTCACAGTACCTCTTGTAGAACCCAATACGGTCCGCCACCCTTGCATCTTGACCTCTGCCACATTCCAGCCCACCATTGATTATATTAGTAATCACTCCGTACCCCGGGACCCGCCCTGCTGACGTGTCTGCTGCAGATGGGGTCCACCCACCTATGATGACGTTGTGGCATGAGGGCTTGTTGGCTTGGGGAGTCATCCAGAACCAAATCGCCGTCTTGAACGAGATGACTGGATCAGTGGCTACTAAGTCGGGGTTGTTTATCAAGTCCACTCCGATCGCATTGCCTGCCTGTTGGTAATTGTAGTTGCTGCACCACAATTGTATTAGCGATCAAATCTTTTAAGTCACACTTTAACCATATACTCGGGGTGTTACAATTATAGTATTCACGTAATTAATGTTAGATGAGAGATTAAGTAGGGTAATTACTGGGTCAGTTGGATGGGTCCGCGACCATAGTAGGATTTACCAGCAGGGCAAGGGTAACCAGGATCGCAATATTGTGGTGGTGGATTGCCTAGTTCTCTGATGAAGCAGTATCCCCATGCATATGGACCATCTGGTGCAGTTGGCCATCCTCCTACACATACACAAACATCAATTATTGTCTTCATTTTATGGCGCTAGTCTGAATTAAGACATTTTTACGCGAGGATAAGTTAATATATACATATAAATAAACAAAAGAGTCGACTTAAGTTCATATATATGTGTGCGTGTGTGAGATCAAGTTATGCTCATCTGGAAAAAGGATTAAAATTCCAATTCAGAGAGGATCAAATCAAATCCCACAATGGAAATCAAATTCTTGATGTTTTATCCTTCAAGTCCACTAATTCACACAACTAGACAAGCATAAAAGATGAGTGTAAGGTGTTAAAACTACTAATTACCAGTGGTCTCGTGGGAGGTTTGACCCAAGAAAGCAGCAATCTCCCTCTTTCGCGTAGCAACATCCCCAGTAGTTCCGAATCCATTGAAAGATCGGGCAGCAGTAATGAAAGCATTGTAGGTATAAAAACCACGGGCGGGACAAGCACTATCATCGCGATGTTTTAACATTTGGTTAAATAAATTTTGGTCAATGATGGACCCCACGTCACCGCTAGGGGTGGGGGTTGGGGTCGAGGGTGTTGGTACGGGTGTAGGGGTGCCAGGGCACTGGCTCTGGCACCCGGCCCCACAATATGGGTCGGTGTTTCCACACCATCCGTATTGACTACAACACAAGCGATTAGGGCATAGGGCGCCCCCAGCTTGCCTACCACATTGCTCAGCTGAGGTAATGGATGCTAGGAACAAGGGGACATATATGGTGAGAGCACATATTATGTGAAGCTTCATAGTGTGCTTTGGTATGTAAGTGAGTAGAGGGTGTTATATCATGTTTGTATATATAGGGGAAAAAGACAGTGGATTTTCTTGAGTTTGAAGAGGTCGAGTCTGTGCACCTCTAGTCTAGTCTAGTGCAATAATGATCTTGCAAGTTGGGGGATGTGGAAAAATGATAAATATCTACATTTAAATATTGGATACATACCAACCAGATCTATGTCTATAATCTACAACTATAATATTAAAAGACAAATATTCAATTAGATCAATATATATGGGATAATTCTGGAAGGTTTGATGCTGCTAATCGAATTTTAAACATAGACATTTTTTCTCCACAAATTTATATAATTATCATTGCAATTTATTAGGTGCAATCAGAGTATGTGCTCTAAATATTATAATTGTTCACCCACATATATTAGGCTATTCACTCTGATTATTATGATTGTTCACTCGCAAATATTTGGAGTATATGCTGATATGCTCAGGGTGCATGTAATACATATTGAATTATCATACCATAAATTATTTACCTATGAAAATAATCAATGGTCATAAAAAAAGGGCAGCCCGGTGTACAAAGCGTCCCCGCAAGCGGGGGTCCGGGGAAGGCTCTCACCGTAAAGGTGTAATGTACGCAGACCTTACCTTGCATTTCTGCAAGAGGCTGTTTCCAGGACTCGAACCCGTGACCTCACGATCGCAAGGCAACAACTCAATCGTTGCGCCAAGGCTCCCCTTAAAAATAATCAATGGTCATATTTAAGTAAAAAGATATTATTCGACCTTACCTCACTCTAGGGATGGCAATGGGGCGGGGAATCCCTGAACCCGCTGGGGCCCCACCCCATTGGGGATGAGGACAAGGACGGGGACGATTTTTCAAAATCCGCTCGGGGATGGGGACAAAATTTTCCCCATACCCGTTCCCATTTTCCGCGCCGGGAAAAATTCCTCATCCCCAAAAATTTTAAAATTACTAAATAACATTTATTCTAATTCAATATATATATTAATGCCAAGGATAAAGTAGTAATTTTTTAATTTTAAGTACGTTGTATTATTGCTTGATGTATTATTTTTTTATTTTGATGTATTATTGCTTGAGCAAGTTAAATACGTTGTACTTTGAACAGGTTAAAAACCGAGTCCGATTAAAATTTGATTAGATTTTGGATAGCTTTAAAAAGTCTCTGTTGGGGATTGGGAATCCACGGGGATGGGGATGGGGCAAGAATCATTCATCGAAACGGGAGGACATGGATGGGGACGAGTTTTGGGAGCGGGGATGGGGACGGGGATATACTCCCCCGTCCCCGATCCGCCCGTTGCCATCCCTACCTCACTTAGAATATAACGCACCTTGTGATCTTTGTTCCGGGCTATAAAAACCTCTTCTATCTTTCCAAGAACCTACAGAGAAGGCTACAGCAACCCATTTCTCCTCACGTCCTCTAAGTAGTTTTTGATGTTCTTCCTCTTGCTGCACATTGGTTGTGTTCGGCAGTAGTGTTTGGGGTAGTGTTTAGCGTTTTGACCAAGTCAAAACTCTAATTACATAAATATTAGTGTTCGGTAAACTAGCGTTTTGAGGAACGTTTAGCGTTTTAAGGAGCGTTTTGTGAACGCTAATAAAGTTAACGTTTAGCGTTTGGGGTATAGCGTTTCATATTTTTCGGTCAAAAAATACACTTTGAAAATTTTATCTTTCAAAATTATTCATATCCTTTTATGTCAATTCACATTAATCTGTTAATTCAACCGCTAAATTTACTGAACACAATTTTCATTTGAACAGTCATCCGCTATCCGCTACTTAAACCGCTATCCGCTACATAAACTTCTATCCGCTACCTAAAACACTAATTTTGTTGAACAGGGCCATTGAAAATTTTCCCTAGAGGAGGAAGAGGATCCATGGCTAAGATTTGACTCCTCAAGTTAGAATACTTGACATCATTCAAGCCCATAAGAAATTGATGTGTTCGGCCCCTTTCTAGAAGTGCAGCGAGATGGGCCTCAAACTTGCAAGCGCACTTCCCGCAAGTGCACTTAGGTATATCTTCCAGATTACCTATTTCCATCCACATGGTTTGTAGTTTTGCATAAAAATCTCCCACTTCAAGAGAGCCTTGCTTGCACGAAGAAATTCCTTCCTTTAATTGATAAATTTTGGGGTGTTTGCTGCTGAGTATCTTTTGTTTAAATTGTCCCACATGACCTTTGCTGAATCGGTGTAAGGAAGCGTAGAGTGTAATCTTGGATCAATTGAATTTTCCATCCACATGTATAGCATTGAGTTTTCCCATTCAAAGTTGCTCCTAGTAAAGAAAATCGAAGTTGGAGACACTCCTGAACTCTTTGCGGGATGCAAATAGTATGGCGAATCTGGCGTAATTACAAAGGGTTTGATTTTGGTGGAGGTTTCTCCTTACCATTGCTCGAACTCGAATCACTCATGGTGTTTTTTTCTTTTTTCAAGAACCTTGCTCTAATATTATGAAGAATTTAGATAAGAAAATAGAAACTGTTGAAAGAAGAATTTACTCTTCTGTTTTCTGTCTCTCTTAATCGTTGGAAACAACAGCATTTATACAGTGACAATTAACTATGCTACCTAACTTCAACTTCTACTCGCCAATCCTAACTCAAACTTTTATTGAATGGTTTGCCAACCATCATGACACTATTCTATCATAAGAATTTGAATACAATACTGAGACAAAATTTGTTAATAGAAAGTTATCGAGATGGGATAGGTGATAATGGAGGATTTGGATGATTGTGGAGATTTTGTGGCTCATACGATGCGGAGGATGAGCTAGAGGTTGATCCATAAAGGGTCGAAGCGGGGGTGTCCGTACATGAGGAAATTGTGATACAATGGTAGGGGCACGAGCAAGGGCTAGAATATGAATTGGAGTTCAAATCACAAGTGGCATTGTTGGGGTCGAAGGCTTAGGTGCAGTTGAAGAAGAACTTGTGGCTAAGTCTAACCGGGATTGGGGGAAGAGCCAGTGATAAAAGATGAACTAGAGGTTGAAGTATAAGTGGTTAAAGCTCGGGTGTGGAAGAAATCGTGGCGCATTTGCAACAATTGGAGAATGAACTGGAGGTTTGATCGTAGCTGGATGTATTTATAGTTGAAAGCTTCAGTACAATTGATGGAGGAAGTTGTGGCTTTGAGATATGTGGGATTGGAGTATTAGCTGGGGATAAGTGTTGAGATATTGCCTCATGTGATGATGGAGAATGAGCTAAAGGTTTAGCCATAGAGGGTGAAAGCTAGGGTGTTGGTATAGGATGAAATTGTGGCATAGGGGCAGCAGCAAGGGCTGGAGTATAAATTGGAAGTTCAATCACCGGTGTTGTTCTTAGGGGTGCATGCTCATGTGTAATTGAAGAAGGAAGTTGCGGCTAAGGCGTAAGCAATAGTGGTGGTGTCGGAGGATGAACCGGACGTTGAACTATAGGGGGTTAAGGCTTGGGTGTGGGTGCTTGTGGAGGAAATTGTGGCGCATTCGTAGCAGTTGGATGAACTGGAGGCTCGATCATAGGTGCATGTATTGGAGGTGAAAGTTTTGATGCAATTGATGGAGGAATTTGTGGCTCTAGGGTAGGTGGGACTTGGGAGTGAAGGATTAGCTGGGGATGATTGTTGAGATTGTGCGGGTCTTGGGTTAAAAACTCCATATTGCTTTGTTTTTTGGCTAATCAAACCGTCTCATGCTATTGCTGTTATTTTTTTATATTTGTTTCATTCTTATCATAAAATTAATTAAGCTATATATACTTGAAAGGCAACTAATAATAAAGATAAGTTAGTAAAGTAGTATTAATATATTATTCGGATTGTTAAGTAATAAGTATTACAGAACAAGAAAAGTTAAAGTAATGAATATTGTGGAACCGCAAGTGTATATTGTGGCAACATTAAAGCCCAATACTATATCATTCCATCATATATATTGTTATCCTTTTATTACCACTATAGTGCAAACATGCACAAGGAAAATTACAAGACAGACAATCTCCAAGAAACTAAAAGTTCTCGTGACATTATCCTTATGCCAAACTTATTTTAAACGAGTAATTTTCTCCTGAGCAATTTGATTAGCCTTGTGATTAAGTTTAGAAGTGTTGCTGGGAGTTGCAATCCAAGTTGGGACCATAGCTCACTCCCAACATGTCACAGTATCTCTTATAGAACCCAATACGGTCCGCCACCCTTGGATCTTGCCCTTTCCCACATTCAAGCCCACCATTGATTATGTTGGTAATAACTCCGTACCCCGGGACTCGCCCTGCTGACCTGTCAGTGGCTGATGGGGTCCACCCACCAACGATGACGTTGTGGCACGAGGGCTTGTTGTATTGCGCAGTCATCCAGAACCAAATCGCCGTCTTGAAGGAGATGACTGGATCAGTGGCTACCAAGTCCGGGTTGTTTATCAGGTCCGCTCCGATTGCATTGCCTGCCTTCTGATAATTGGCGTTGCTGCACCAAAATTGTACAAGTGATAAGCTAGTCGAAGGAAAATATGTGTACGATAATTATAGTATTCGCCTAATTATGTTAAGAAGAGAGATTGATTAGGTTAATTACCTGGTCAATTGGATGGGTCCGCGGCCAAAGTAGGATTTACCAGCAGGACAAGGGGCACCAACATCACAATATTGTGGTGGTGGATTGCCTTTTTCTTGCTTGAAGCAGTATCCCCATGCATATGGTCCATCTGATGCACTAGCCCATCCTCCTACACATACACGAAGACGAGTCATTATCATCATTTTATGGTAGTATTCTTAGCTAAGACGGTTTCACACGAAAATAAGTCACTCTTTGCAACAACAAATAAACAAATTCATGTAAGAAGGATATAAATTCCAAGATCAAATCCAAATCCCATGATGGAAATCAGATTCCTTATGTTTTAGTTCAAGTCCACTAATTCACATGTTTAGTCAACCATAAGATATGATTGTGAGGAAATATCACTTTGCTGTTGTCAGAGTCATCTGTGGAAGAATTAATACATTGATGGTATTGACTCAGTTGACTGACTATTCAATGGAAGAATTAACAAATTAAAGCGAAATGTTAATGAAACATCTACTTAATTACCAGTGGTCTCATGGGAAGTTTGACCAAAGAAAGCAGCAATCTCTCTCTTTCGCGTAGCAACATCCCCAGTAGTTCCGAATCCATTGAAAGAACGCGCAGCAGAAATGAAAGCACTGTAGGTATAAAACCCATGGGCGGGACAAGCAGTATCATCACGATGTTTTAGCATCTGATTAAATAAATTTTGGTCAATGATGGACCCCACATCACCACTAGGGGTCGGGGTTGGGGTCGAGGGTGTTGGTACGGGTGTAGGGGTGCCACGGCACTGGCTCTGGCACCCGGTCCCACAATATGGGTCGGTGCTTCCACACCATCCGTAGTGACTACAACACAAGTTATTCGGGCAAAGGGCACCCCCAGCTTGGCTACCACATTGCTCAGCTGAGGTGATGCATACTAGGAACAAGGGGAAATATATGGTGAGAGCACATATTATGTGAAGCTTCATAGTGTGTTTTGGTATGTAAGTGTGTAGAGAGTGTTGTATCATGTTTGTATATATAGGGAAAAAGACACTGGAATTTTCTTGACTTTGAAGAGGTCAAGTCTATGCACCACTAGCTAGCCAATGCAATAATGATCTTGCAAGTTGGGGATGTGGAAAAATGATAAATATCTACATTTGCATATTGGATGCATACCAACCAAATCTATATCTGTAATCAACAAATGGAATATTAAAAGACAAATCTTTCAATTAGATCAATATTTATATGGTATAATTCTACAAGGTCTGATGGTGCTAGGCGAATTTTGAACCTATACATATTTTGTCCACAAATCTATAATAATTCATCATAATTATTTATCTTAAAAAATAATCAATGATCTTATTTAAGTTTTCATCATTAATAAGCAATATTTTTTTTTTTCAATTTTTTCCTTGTCCAAAGATTATGATAAATCAATATCCCTTTTATTAATCACTTTGGGAGATTAGGATGATACCAAGGTAACATAAATTTGATGGAGAAATAACAAAATTACTTAATTGGTTTAATTTAAAGAAAGACAGGTTTATATAGGAAATAGAGATGGAGAATATGGAGTTAATTATTAAAGAAACAATTAGTAAAATATTATATTGAGAATATAAAATGCCAAATAATTAGGGACATACAAAGTCAGTTAAATGGACAAATAAATAGGGATGAAGCGAGTATAATACTAAAGTTAAAGTTACTCTCTTCTATAAACTCAACACATTCATTTTTATTTTTTTTTTGCGTTCACTTAGTCCTATTCGTGGAGGGGGAAACAAAGTGACTCACAATCTTGTCCACCTTCAACCTTATAGTCTAAGTTGCCAGACTTGCAAAGGGTATGCACGGGATCATATTCAGGGCCTTGTTCTAGAAGACAGTTGTGATTAATGAAGTTTCTCTGTGATTTCCATACTAAAAGAAACACACATTCATTTTTTGGAAGGCGCTATTATTATGGGACGGAGGGAATACACAATATGTTGAACATCTTGCCATAAGAAATTTCCTAATAGTGCTTTACCTTTGTGTATCGTGTAGTATTAAATTCAAAAATGAAAAGGTATGACTGCGCTATAAACCGATTGACTTCCATCATGTGCCTATCATGCATCGCAAGCCAGACAAATACCCAGACTCACTGACTTGACTTCAGCTTCGAGACCCATGTCCAGTTCACATTTGGGTTAAGAACTGGATCCCAATTTGATAGTAGAGGATCCTCCTTTGTCGTCTGGCCAATAAAAGTTGTCTCCAATTCCCTCCTCGACAAGCTCAAAGGAGGCTAACTTCTCCATCACCAAGTTAGGAAGAAAATCAGCAAATTCTCCCAGCGCGAATCCTTACAATGTTTCTCATTCAAAACTCTTAATCATTTGGCATCCAGGCTCTTCAGAAACCTCCAGCCCAAAGTTCATTGCATAAGCCATGTTCAGGATTGACTCATAACAAGCTCTAGACACTCTCCCATGCGGGACTCCAAGGTATCTGCCAAAACCATTGGTCTCCTACATCTCAAGGACTGCAAATGTTCTCTTGGGCATGGGTATCCATATTAGAAGAAAAGAAACACTAGATTTTTGAGTACTCATCAAACCTCCTCTGCTTCTATCCCATTAAGTAGTTGCTAGCAAACGATTTTTCAATCTTGGCTCAATTGGAACCAGTCTCCGTAAATTGCAAAAATTTAGGGGTAAGACTGCTACATACAACCCCTCATACCTTGCCTTGGGGTGGGATTTTGGAGTATTGGTTTGATTTTGGTTAGATTTCTAAGCACTCACCTTCTACAGTTCTACCCCGAACTCTTGCAAAATGAATCCGTGCAGCTTCTAATCACTCTAGTTTGTTCCACTTTCACCTGAGCAAAAAGGACCACATAATCGGTGAATAACAGATTGGAGATTATAGGCCCCCTCCTGCTTGTGGGGAAGGGTTTCTACTTCCCCCCCCCCCCCCCTACTAACCACTCTATGAGTTGCGCTAATTTCTCCATACTAGCAACAAAAATATATGGAGATCGAAATTGGATCACCTTGTCAAACCCCTTGGCTGGGTTGAAACTTCCCAGTTAGTGTCCCATTCCACATGACAGTCAACGTACTCAAAGTGATGCAATGCATGATGGTCTGGACAAGAGCAGGTGGGAGTTTCATATGCTTAACTACATAGAGAAAGCTCCTGTTTAAAATCAGAACTAACTAATATTCAAATCAAATTAAATTTGACTACACAGCTTTTTATGTCCTTGGTTTAAGTTATTCAAATCTAAAATTCTAAATTGCAAAGAGAAAGTTCTCATGATCAAATATCAAATTAGCTAAATATTCAAATTAAATTAAATAATTGACTATATATCTCTTTTTTTGTTTTCTTTTGCGAACATAAGAAATACCATAATAGATGAACAACAACGTTTTGCAATTCCAACACCTGTTATACCCATTGTAACCCTAACAAAAGTTTGAGAGAGCAAAGCAGATGAACAACATTTTTTTGTATAGGAACTTTCTAGGGGCATATTTGGCAATTCATAAATCAGTTAACATGACAAGTAAAAAGGATGGAGCAACTATTAAGACAATTGTTTTCAAAGCAAAACTCAAAAATAAAATTTAAACAATGAAATGTCTCCTTTTTGGCAGTGGGAGCGGACTTAGCAATAGTGTATGAATCTAAGGACATTAGTTGTACAATTAAATAGATAAATGAATTGAAGCTTAATAAGAGTATAAAATATCAATAGCTTCAGAAAAACATGTAAGTAATTAATTAGATCAAGTCACTAGCAGGTACATACAAAGCTAGTGAGATTGCTTTAAGCCCTCACAACTTAAAGAGCAAATGAACTTTCAAGTAAACACACCTCACATGCTAATTGAATGTGTGGATGGTCAAATCTACCGGTAGAGTCAATAAGGTATTAAAATTAACATTTACAAACCACTTCCTCATTGTAAAAGAAAAACAAAGACAACGCAAATATATGAAAATAAAACATGTCATAAACAACTTGCACCCTAGAAGACGCTACGAGTTAGCCCTAAAAGTAATCCTATGATACTTTTAGGCAGTGTTGCGCAGAATTCTCATCTTAATTTGTTCAGTGGATACTCCACAGAAGCACAAGATTAGCCTGATTTAGTTTTTCCCGAACTTGTGGGAGTCGACGGGGGACTTGGTGGTTGGCTTGTAGTTGGGGGTGGGGGTGGGGGTGGAGGTGGAGGTGGAGGTGGAGGAGATTGTGGCTTGGGTACAGGAGGTGGGGGAGGAGGTGGAGAAGATTGCGGCCTGGGCATAGCTGGGGATGGAGGAGGTTGAGGAAATTGTGGCTCAGGCATAGTTGGGGGTGGAGGTGGAGGAGATTGTGGCTCGGGCACAGCCGGGGGTGGAGGTGGAGGAGATTGTGGCTTGGGTATAGCTGGGGTTGAAGGTGGAGGAGGAGGAGGAGATTGTGGCTCAGGCATAGCTGGGGGTGGAGGTGGAGGAGATTGAGGCTCAGGCACAGCTGGGGGTGGGGATGGAGGTGGAGATGGAGGAGATTGTGGCCTGGGCATTGTTGGGGCTGGAGGTGGAGGAGGAGGAGATTGTGTCTCAGACATAGCTGGGGGCGAAGGAGGAAGAGATTGTGGCTCGGGCACATCTAGGGGTGGGGATGGAGGTGGAGGTGAAAGAGATTGTGGCCTGGGCATAGCTGGGGCTGAAGGAGAAGGAGGAGGAGATTGTGGCTCAAGTATAGCTGGGGGTGTAGGTGGAGGAGATTGTGGCTCGAGCACAGCTAAGGGTGGGGATGGAGGTGGAAGTGGAGGAGATTGTGGCGTGGACATAATTGGCGTTGGAGGTATAGGAGATTGTGGGTCAGGCATAGTTGGGGGTGGAGGTGAAGGTGGAGGAGATTGTGGCTCGGGAACAGCAGAGGGTGGGGGTGGGGGTGGAGGAGATTGTGGCTCGGGAACAACTGGGGATCGGGGTGGAGGTGGAGGGGAAGGGGATTGTGGCTCGGGCATCGCTGGGGTTGGAGGTGGAGGAGATTGTGGTTCGGGCATAGCTGGGGTTGGAAGTGGGTGAGATTGTGACTCAGACATAGCTGGGGTTGGAGGGGGAGGAGATTGTGGCTCGGGCATAGCTGGGGTTGGAGGTAGAGGTGAAGATAAAGGAGATTGTAGCTCGGGTATAGCTGGGGGAGGAGGTTGGGGCTCTTCCATAGTCGGAGATGGAGGAGGTGATTGTAGCTCAGGTGAGGATGGAGAGTCGACTGGAGGCCCATTTAAAGAAAGTGAAAACCCAGGTGTGGGTGATTGAGGAGGGAATTGTTGCTCAGATGTCGGGGTTTGAGAATCAACTGGAGGCTCAAACATAGGTGGTGTTGTTGGGGCTGAAGGCCCGGGTGTATTCGATGTAGGAGGTTGTGTCTCTTCTAAAGTTGGGGATGAAGGCGGAGATTGTGGCTCGGGAGAGGGGGGAGAGTGAATTGGAGGCTCAGGTGTAGGGAGTGGAGGCTCATGTGTAGGTGGTTGTGGCTCAGGTGAGGATGGAGAACCGACTGGAGGCCCATTTAAAGAAAGTGAAAGCCCAGGTGTAGGTGATTGAGGAGGGAATTGTTGCTCAGATGTCGGGGTTTGAGAATCAACTGGAGATTGAGGCTCAGGCACAGCTGGGGGTGGGGATGGAGGTGGAGATGGAGGAGATTGTGGCCTGGGCATAGTTGGGGCTGGAGGTGGAGGAGGAGGAGATTGTGTCTCAGACATAGCTGGGGGTGAAGGTGGAGGAGATTGTGGCTCGGGCACATCTAGGGGTGGGGATGGAGGTGGAGGTGAAAGAGATTGTGGCCTGGGCATAGCTGGGGCTGAAAGAGAAGGGGAAGGAGAAGGAGATTGTAGCTCAAGTATAGCTGGGGGTGTAGGTGGAGGAGATTGTGGCTCGAGCACAGCTAAGGGTGAGGATGGAGGTGGAAGTGGAGGAGATTGTGGCGTGGACATAGTTGGCGTTGGAAGTGGAGGAGATTGTGGCTCAAGCATAGCTCGGGGTGGAGGTGGAGGTGGAGGTGGAGGAGATTGTGACTCGGGAACAGCTGAGGGTGGGGGTGGGGGTGGGGGTGGAGGAGATTGTGGCTCGGGAACAACTGGGGATCGGGGTGGAGGTGGAGGGGAAGGGGATTGTGGGTCGGGCATCACTGGGGTTGGAGGTGGAGGAGATGGTGGTTCGGGCCTTGCTGGGGTTGGATGTGGGGGAGAGTGTGCCTCTGACATAGCTGGGGTTGGAGGGGGAGGAGATTGTGGCTCGGGCATAGCTGGGGTTGGAGGTAGAGGTGAAGATAAAGGAGATTGTAGCTCGGGTATAGCTGGGGGAGGAGGTTGGGGCTCTTCCATAGTTGGAGATGGAGGAGGTGATTGTAGCTCAGGTGAGGATGGAGAGTCGACTGGAGGCCCGTTTAAAAAGTGAAAACCAGTGTGGGTGATTGAGGAGGAATTGTTGCTCGGATGTCGGGGTTTGAGAATCAGTGGAGGCTCAAACATAGGTGGTGTTGTTGAAGTGAAGGCCGGTGTCGATGTAGGAGGTTGTGTCTCTTCTACAGTTGGGGATGAAGGCGGAGATTGTGGCTCGGGAGAGGGGGGAGAGTGAATTGGAGGCTCAGGTGTAGGGAGTGGAGGCTCATGTGTAGGTGGTTGTGGCTCAGGTGAGGATGGAGAACCGACTGGAGGCCCATTTAAAGAAAGTGAAAGCCCAGGTGTAGGTGATTGAGGAGGGAATTGTTGCTCAGATGTCGGGGTTTGAGAATCAACTGGAGATTGAGGCTCAGGCACAGCTGGGGGTGGGGATGGAGGTGGAGATGGAGGAGATTGTGGCACAGGCGTAGTTGGAGTGGAGGAGGAGGAGAGATTGTGTCTCAGACATAGCTGGGGGTGAAGGTGGAGGAGATTGTGGCTCGGGAACATCTAGGGGTCGGGCTGGAGGTGGAGGTGAAGGAGATTGTGGCACAGGCGTGCAGAGTGAAAGAGAAGGGGAAGGAGAAGGAGATTGTAGCTCAAGTATAGCTGGGGGTGTAGGTGGAGGAGATTGTGGCTCGAGCACAGCTAAGGGTGAGGATGGAGGTGGAAGTGGAGGAGATTGTGGCGTGGACATAGTTGGCGTTGGAAGTGGAGGAGATTGTGGCTCAAGCATAGCTCGGGGTGGAGGTGGAGGTGGAGGAGATTGTGACTCGGGAACAGCTGAGGGTGGGGGTGGGGGTGGGGGTGGAGGAGATTGTGGCTCGGGAACAACTGGGGATCGGGGTGGAGGTGGAAGGGAAGGGGATTGTGGGTCGGGCATCACTGGGGTTGGAGGTGGAGGAGATTGTGGTTCGGGCATAGCTGGGGTTGGAAGTGGGTGAGATTGTGACATAGACATAGCTGGGGTTGAAGGGGGAGGAGATTGTGGCTCGGGCATAGCTGGGGTTGGAGGTAGAGGTGAAGATAAAGGAGATTGTAGCTCGGGTATAGCTGGGGGAGGAGGTTGGGGCTCTTCAATAGTTGGAGATGGAGGAGGTGATTGTAGCTCAGGTGAGGATGGAGAATCGACTGGAGGCCCATTTAAAGAAAGTGAAAGCCCAGGTGTGGGTGATTGAGAAGGGAATTGTTGCTCAGATGTCGGGGTTTGAGAATCAACTGGAGGCTCAAACATAGGTGGTGTTGTTGGGGTTGAAGGCCCGAGTGTATTCGATGTAGGAGGTTGTGTCTCTTCTAAAGTTGGGGATGAAGGCGGAGATTGTGGCTCGGGAGAGGGGGGAGAGTGAATTGGAGGCTCAGGTGTAGGGAGTGGAGGCTCATGTGTAGGTGGTTGTGGCTCAGGTGAGGATGGAGAACCGACTGGAGGCCCATTAAAAGAAAGTGAAAGCCCAGGTGTAGGTGATTGAGGAGGGAATTGTTGCTCAGATGTCGGGGTTTGAGAATCAACTGGAGATTGAGGCTCAGGCACAGCTAGGGGTGGGGATGGAGGTGGAGATGGAGGAGATTGTGGCCTGGGCATAGTTGGGGCTGGAGGTGGAGGAGGAGGAGATTGTGTCTCAGACATAGCTGGGGGTGAAGGTGGAGGAGATTGTGGCTCGGGCACATCTGGGGGTGGGGATGGAGGTGGAGGTGAAAGAGATTGTGGCCTGGGCATAGCTGGGGCTGAAAGAGAAGGGGAAGGAGAAGGAGATTGTAGCTCAAGTATAGCTGGGGGTGTAGGTGGAGGAGATTGTGGCTCGAGCACAGCTAAGGGTGAGGATGGAGGTGGAAGTGGAGGAGATTGTGGCATGGACATAGTTGGCGTTGGAGGTGGAGGAGATTCTGGCTCAGGCATAGCTGGGGGTGGAGGTGGAGGTGGAGGTGGAGGAGATTGTGACTCGGGAACAGCTGAGGGTGGGGGTGGGGGTGGGGGTGGAGGAGATTGTGGCTCGGGAACAACTGGGGATCGGGGTGGAGGTGGAGGGGAAGGGGATTGTGGGTCGGGCATCACTGGGGTTGGAGGTGGAGGAGATTGTGGTTCGGGCATAGCTGGGGTTGGAAGTGGGTGAGATTGTGACTCAGACATAGCTGGGGTTGGAGGGGGAGGAGATTGTGGCTCGGGCATAGCTGGGGTTGGAGGTAGAGGTGAAGATAAAGGAGATTGTAGCTCGGGTATAGCTGGGGGAGGAGGTTGGGGCTCTTCCATAGTTGGAGATGGAGGAGGTGATTGTAGCTCAGGTGAGGATGGAGAGTCGACTGGAGGCCCATTTAAAGAAAGTGAAAGCCCAGGTGTAGGTGATTGAGGAGGGAATTGTTGCTCAGATGTAGGGGTTTGAGAATCAATAGGAGCCTCAAACATAGGTGGTGTTGTCGGGGTTGAAGGCCCAGGTGTATTCGATGTAGGAGGTTGTGGCTCTTCTAAAGTTGGGGATGAAGGAGGTGATTTTGGCTCAGGCGAGGAGGGAAAGTGAATTGGAGGCTCGGGTGTACGAAGGGGAGGCTCAGGTGTGGGTGAATGAGGAGGAAATTGTTTCTTAGCATTAGAGGTTTGAGAATCAACTTGAGGCGCAACCATAGGTTTGGGTGATCGAGGAAGAAATTGTTGCACAGAGGTAGGGGTTTGAGAATCAACTGAAGGCTCAATCATAGGTGGTGTTGTTGGGGATGAAGGCTTAAGTGTATTCGAAGCAGGTGGTTGTGGCTTTTTTATAGTGGGGGATTGAAGAATTGACTGTGGCTTAGGTGGGGATGTAAGGCGTGTAGGAGCCATTTTCAGAAGGGATGGACTTTGATTCAAGGATGGGGGTGGCGAAGGCAATGAGATTCTATGTGGGGAGGTTTGTCTATGAGGATAGCATTGGCTTTGACATCCAGTCCCACAATAAGCCGCCGTAGATCCACATCTACCAGCGTGACTACAACATAGGCCATTAGGGCATCGAGCTCCACGATCTTGCCTCCCACATCGAATATAGCTAATAGCAAGGTGTGGTGGTACGAAGACTTGGCTACCACCAAAAACTAAGGGTGGATTCTTCAACATGGGGGTAAATTTGCAAGTGCATTGGCTTTGACACCCCATCCCACAATGGGCGGAGGTGGCTCCACACCAACCAGACCGACTGCAACACAACCCATTTCGACATTTAGCACCTCGAGCTTGCCACCCACACCTCTGAGCGGACACTATTCCTAGAAAAAGGGCGAGGAGAACAACTACTAAAATGAATCTCATTTTTGAACATTGGGCATTCCGTTTTCATATTCTATCACTGACTAATGGTGTTTGATTTATACTATTAGACAAGTGCTCTGTCAATTAAGAAGTATATGCCGGCCACGTTTGCAAATTGGTGATGACATAGCTCATCTGAACAATGTCAAAGCTGACCACAAATGACTAACAAAAGGCTGCTGGGTCTATTTTAGAAAGCTTCCGCTTTCTTACAGCTAAATTTGTTGATAAACATTGTGATTCGTGAGCACCACTTTGCTAATTAACTAATTAGATGCTAATACACATGTCCAGGTTTATATCGGATTCTGCTTCATTGGAGAATACTAACAGTGCCTAGTTAGACAATTGGGTCCAGAAGATACCAGATACTTAACATAAGATACTGCATTGGAAACAAACATGAAACTGCAAATGTCCAAATGGAGAATATATAAATCTCAAAATAGCAAGTTACTATGATAAACTAATACACAGTTTTATAGTCAAGTACAACGTGAGGGCCAATCCTCGCAGTAAAGTAAGCAAGACAAAGCCCACAAATCCATGACAAGATACGTGAGTAAGGATACTTTTGGAGCTGGGTTTTTTTCTTTTCTTTTTTAAGTTTCTATCCAGATAATATACCACGAGCTGGGATATTTTGCAAGATGATACCACTATAATTAAATATTAATCAAAGAAACTTCACTTAAAGAATGTTAACTAATGGACTCAATTGACCGTAATTACCATATATGTCTTTTAATACAAAAACATATATATTTTAAAGATTGGACAAAACAGTCACCACCCATGGACCAACCTTCTTTGTTGCTCAGAAAGCCGGTCATGGCCACCATTTTAATGGGCCAGTCATAACCCAACCTAACCCGTCCCGCTCCCCAACCTCTACTGATCAGTGACCACTAAGGGGTTTGAATTATATATGTCATTGCTCCTAGAGCTGGGTAATAGGTCATATCGTACTGGGTTTGCAATCTTGTCAAAGTTAAACGGGTTGATGAATTCTAAACCTGAAAGCTACCCATCTAATAAACGGGTTGAAATTTCTTGACCTGAATCATGTATAAAATAAATAGTTTGACCTAAACCTAACCCATTTAATCAAACGGATTAAATGATTAGATTTGAGTAACCCATTTACCTCTTAACTCACATATTATACACAAATATACAACTTGAAAAGAAAAAAGAGGCAACTAATTTTCCACCATTTAGTTTTATGGAACACTTATCATACAGATTTTCAACCCAAACCTAACCCAATTATTTAAACGGGTTTACCATGTCAACCCATTTAATTACACGAGTTGAAAATCCATTCCCAAACCCATCTGACTCCACATCTGTTTGAAGTCGGTAATTGTGCCGGATCAGCATTTCCAGGCTCTAATTTCACCATCTACAAGTTTTCGACTAAGAACCCTCCAGGTTACCAAATTGCAAATATCAAAGTATGATAACACAGACCTTGCCAACAAATTAATAATAAAAGGCTACTTGGCCTTTTAAAGAAATCCTATAGCTTTGGTGTTGCCTAAATTGGTTTAATAAATATGTTGGTTCGTGAGCACCACTGTGTCAACTAAGTCTGAAAAGAGTCAAGTCCAACTAGATTCATAGTCATAGTTACTAATTGAGTAATTGGTGGAACATGAACATATGAAGAATATATGAAGAATTCAACCAAGCTACTTCACAGAGAATATACTGGTCAGAAGAATTTCAAAAAATTACTTAGAGGTACCCTAACTTTTGAAGAAACAATTTTTTGGTATCCTAACTTTTCAAAACTAATTTTGGGGTACCCTAACTTTTAAGATTAGAAATTACTAGGTGAATTTCCGGCGAAACTCCGATTGATTTAAATCATTTTCGTCCACGAAAACAAAGGGCATTTTCATCCACAAAAACACTTAATCAATTTTGCACCTAAAACTCACCGTTGAATTCAAATAATTGGCCGAAAATTCACCTAATTATTTCTAATTCTAAAAGTTAGAGTACCCCAAAATTAGTTTTTAAAAGTTGGGGTACCAGAAAAACATTTCACCAAAAGTTAGGGTACCCTTAAGTAATTTTTTGGAAGAATTTCAAGAGAATGTTTGTTTGGTCAAAACTTTGGGGAAATTGGTCAATTTCCCAAGTTAACCAATTTGCCCCATGTTTGACTGTATGTTGACCTTGGAAAAAATTTTACAGGGGGCCCATGATTTGCCACCTTCACTTAGGGAAAACGTCCTCTAAAAAAAATAATATTCGATTCAAAAATTCCATAAAAATAATTCCCGGCAATATCCTATAGGCTATAGCTAGAAAGAAGGCTCAATACGGAAGGCAAAACAAAGGTGGTTAGTGAGGCAAATAAACAAGTACGTCCCAGAATATAACCTTTTTTTTTTTTTTTGCACTTCAGGGTCAATCAGAAAACATCTCTAACCACTCCACTCAATGAGTTCAATTCTTCTGTGAATTTGGAAAACATACATAAATGTATTTCCATTTGAGATCAATGGCATTGAAAACAAAAAGGGAGAGACAACAAAGAAAAACAAGCTTTGTTCATCACTTAAGATGGATACAAGACCTATTGATACAAATACAATGCTCATGAGAGAGTTAGTAACTTAGTCTTGCTACAGGCTATTTCATGTCATCTGTTAACTTCTCCCAAGAAACCACAAGCATACATTACAGAATTCCAGCCTGTTCTTGACCCCATCTTTACTTCAATTTCAGCCCTGGCATTTCTTCTTCCCTAAAGTATATTACAGAATCGCCTTTTTTCTCGATTATTGAAAGCCTATAACAGGCTGAAGACCTTACAGAATCACCTCGCCCTGTCAAAAATTTGGGGCTAAACAGAGCCCAAAGACACCAACAATCAACCCCAAAATGCACCAAAATGTGCAGCAATTGCTTCTCTTTACACCCTAGAACTCGCGCGCATCCCTCTCAATCTCACATTTACATTATTATTATCACCAAATCCTCCATAACCAGCTTCATTGACTATTACCCACTAGGCCGCTGAGGCTACAGAGTAACCTGATCAGATTATTGTCATTTAATTGTCATTCTTGACATTTTTAACTATACTTGCATGGCCATAACCAACATGATCAGCAGCTTACTTGGGTATATTGGGAGAGAGAGTCCGAGGGGAAGAAGCCTCAACAGTCATCAGTAGTGATAAGCTTCCTTACTGAACTACTATCCTTCCATTCATTTCGTATGTCCTTTCAAGACAGTCATTGAACTATAATACATTGTACAAGATCCACCACAATTCTTACAGTACGTTACGATTTGTATAATAGGAAAGTTAGTTATGCCAGAAGGTCATAGATGGGTTGGAGGCGATTTTCTTTCATCACGAGTATGTTGTAAATTACAATAGTATATACTGAATGGTGATGGATACTATAGAATTATGTTTGGTGAAGCCTTCAGATGGTGGCATAAGAAAGAAACCATATATGCACCTCAACTTATCTCAAAGAACACAAAACGTGAACGTTCTATTTCTTATGCACACATCAATTCCTAAATCAAATGACAGCACACCTATAGAAGAAGTATCTAGGCATGTCAAGTTGTCAACTGACCCAAATTACTGAAGAATCTTCACAAATTAGAGTGAATAATATAGTCGTAAATTTCTAAAATGAATCCAAACAGCCTTCTCTTACCAATCTCCAGAGACAAGACAATTGTTTTTCTTAGGAAACCAGCTAGTATTTGTCCGGAAAGGACATAAAAACAGTAAACATTTTGCACAAAATATGCCATTAGCAGAGCAGCTGAATATTAGTCTAGCAGTCACTTGTCATCTACAAAAAGAATCCGGGCAAACCTAAACAGTTCAGTGACAGCTTGGTAAAGCACATTGTATTAACATGGGTAACAAAATTTAATGTGACCTGTTAAAAGATAAAGCAGAAATTGACAGAGTCGATCTCAGAGTAATAAAGCATAGGAAAACACAAACGTCCATCCTTGTAATGCGTGTTCTCGCATAAAAACATGTAAGAAAGAGTACCTTAAGATCAGCAACATACTGGCAGCCAATGCCAAGGTTCTCACTTCTCAGCTCTAGCAACTCAAGCTGCCTAATATGACCCATAACCATAAAGCCCTCTAAATGCATAAAAATGCATAGGTGATTAGAACCAGAATAGATATAATTGTTCAAGGCAACAAGTTAACTTCCCACCCTTTCCCTCCCTTGAGACTTGCAAAAAAAAATAAAATAAAATAAAATAAAAATAAAAGAGGGGAATTTGTCAGGGGCAAAACCAAGAAAAAGTTTATCTATTTCAGGGAGTTGAGCAAGAGAACTCTAGGGCAGAATAGGCAAGTTGTTAATTCAATATTAATTCTTCAAAAGTCATGCCAGGAAATTAGCACATGTGAGAATGTAACTTGAAAAAGGATAAAGGATGCTATAATCAATTCAAGGATAATACCTCTTTCTCAAAGCATGGTATCTGAAAAGAGATACTGGCATCAAGGATACAGATAAAGAATGATATTTCCACATGGCTGTCTTTGCATGCAGTATCCAGAGAATCCATTTCCCCAGTTCAATCCATCATCACGATTCGTTTCATTAATATGTAAAGCATGATTATTCACTAATTACTAAACATGAAATGAATTCTTTCTTGTTTTTGGTGTTGATTAAAGTAATTTGAAAAGATGAAGTACTACACTGTGAATATGTTGCATGCATTGCCAAGTGCCAACCCAGAATAATTCAAATTACAGCTCCACTAGCAGTAAACTATTTGAACTTCATTCCCACAGAAAGCATAATATCCTCAGTAATTCAAAATTCAAATTGTCAAATTCTTATGATTCCCCCAGATTTGTTCATGACCCTTCACAATTATTGCCTCAAAACATCGACAAGGATTAAAAGCTCTCATAAGTGCAGCTATGTAAATGAAATCTCCTACTCCCGACCCCTCCCAACCACACCCCAACAAGGATGACCACAATCACATGTCCTATGGACCACGACACGCTGACAATCCAATAGAAAAGATTGTTAGACCACAACCATTAATGATGACAACTTATCACATGTCCCATGACACAGAGGTCTAATCCCAAACATTGCAAGACATTATTGTGTTGTGCATGGTAGATTGGTACAGAATCACGAGTTTCAGTAGAAATGAGCATAGAATAGATTGATAAAGGTTCTGGAAGTGGGTCCTTCAGGATAGTTTATCACATATCAAACAGTTCCAACCATGTTATTTGAACTCTTTTAGGCTTATCTGAGATTGCCAATGTACCCATTTTGTAATGCAAGCACTTTTTCATGAGTACTGAACACAAATAAAGTTGGACCACCTATCCCTCTTTACACGATTTGCCATTCAACTTCATTCCAAAATAACTTTAGTTGCACTTTCCTAGCTGGGAAGGAATAAGGACTGTAATGAGCACGTGAAAAAAAGGGTATGGTTACAAATATATACACTTGGATGAGAGTCTTTCTTTTATTTTTCACTGTATGGGCTCGATAGCCTCATTGAAGATATCATCTCTCATGGGGACGCTCCAAAATCGAAGAGCATAGCATAAATGATGAGGTTTAAAGACTTAAAGGGAAAGGTACTTCCCCATACATGATAAATCTATTCGAATTTGAACTTATTTTTAATGAGACAAATTCCCCAACTATTATACCCTTCAACGATCAATGAGAATGAGGAGTATCAACATGCTTGAATACTCTTTGGTAACCCAATGCTAATGTTTGTGACCACCGATGGGGGGAAGTTAGCATGGCTTTTCGTTATCGGGAAGCAAATCAAGTTGCTGAGAAACTTGCTAAGTTAGCCCTAGAGAATGGTCTTATGTTAAGTTTTTAGATGAACCTCCTAGGGAGGTCCAACACTTGCTCCATGTGGATCACATGAGAGCTCATGCAAGGTATTAATTTAATTGAATAAAAGGGGTTCCACTCACCATTTCTACCAAAAAATATATATATATACATTGAACGATGTACGTACATACTATCACATCATTATAATGTTAGTTAAACACATATATTAATCAAACACATCTGGGATTAAACAAATAATATACACTATCAAATCAAACAAGATGAACCAGCTCAATTCAGATACCATACAGAAACAAATTAGGGGGGTTACCGACTAACCATTTCAGCAAAATTCAAACTCCTTGCAGACGACGACGCAGAACCTGCAAAAGGCGCAAACCAATAGTAAGATCATGAACGCAGCATCAAACTCAGACAATCAGGATTTAATCAAATTTGCATGAACCCTAACCCTAGTTTCCGATTAGTGTACATTCTTCTTCTAATCAACAAAGATTAACATCGAGTAAACTACAATGAGAGATGTGAAAGAAATCAAACATACATACATACTAATTGTAACATTCGGCTTGAAATCAGCCCCTATGTCGTCGGATATTTTTTTGAGTAAGGATAAATCGGAGAAATTTGCGTTGCCGGAAAGTCTTTGCCATCACATAATGGCGTCGCCGGAAATTTTTTGGAACGCGGCCATGCGGGCTGGAGGACGGCCCAGTGGGCCATCCGAGGGGCCCACGCGTCCAAAATGCATTGAACACATAAAGTGCGCTCTTACCGACTTTTCTTTTTGGGCCTACACTTAATAAAGTAGTCTATACTCTATACGCTGCCCCTTCATTGTCATTACTCATTAGTGTTCTTTTCAAATATAAATTATTATTAATTTTTTTCTGATTTGGATGAACTTCAAGTAGAATCAACCACTTTTTGTATTAATAATGCTTGAATACATTTTTATTCACCATCACATAATGACAAGTTTTTTACCATAACAATATAAAGTATATTATTTATTTAGTTAAATTTCAAAAATTAAGAAAATTTGTTAGTTAATTATTGTATTGTATGAAAAATTATGAACTAATAGTATTAACTTATTAGTATATTTTTCTCTCTTTTTTTATTTTTGTATTAAAAAATTAATATAAAAAGTAGTTAGTTGAAAAAATAAGTATTAGAATTATAAAATAACAAGTATTGTGAAATAGATAAAATTAGTTAAAGTAACAACTATTATAGAATGGGGTGACAATTTATATGATTCGAGTGACAATTTATTTCAAAAAAAATGTGCTTAAAATTGATTGAGTGACTATGATGTTATTGCCGTGGATAATGAAAAGTGGCAGCCCATGAAAACCGCAAATTATATCAATTATGAATGGGTCTAAAATGTCTTATGTTATGTGTCCGTCAAAATCCTTTATTTAGTTATTTTATATTTTATATTTTGTATGTACTTAGAGGGTGTGTCATTTTATATTTTATATTTAGAAAGGTTTGGAAAAATAGTTGGTGTCACCAATAACCACTTATAAACTTGATAAATCAACCTTTCAATTTTGTAGATCAGGATGTTAAAGTTAAGGAATCCATTCCGAATAATGAGTAGAATGTGGAAAAATTAGAAGAATCTCTTTCTAGGCCGGAATCTAGTTAATCTAGTTCTACAAAACCCAATTTCCATTTTAAATGTAGAAAATGAGATATGCTAGGGACTGACTGGTAGCGGCCAGTTTACTACAAAATCAGCCACCTGGCTCTACCACGACCTTAACAATAACCTTAAATGGGAAGGTTGTTTGATATGGAAATTAGATGTCCAACCAAAACTGAAAAAGTTCCTATAGTGAATACACCACAATGGTCTTCCTATTAAAGGAAATCTCTTCCGAAGGGGAGCTTCTGACGATTCTTCTTGTCCCATCTGCATAAATGACATTGAAACGAATAGCCGTCTCATTTACCTCCGTCATTTTGCAAGAAAAGTGTGGGATCTAGCTAGATCCCATGGGTGGGTGACCACTCATTTCATTTGGCCACCAGACTACTTAAGTTCCACCATCCTCAACGCTCTTAAAAACTCACTGCCCCCAAATGAGTTTAAAAGAGTCATCCACCCTATTTAGAGTACTTGGAAGGAGCGCAACGATTGTACTTTCAATAAATCCATCTTCAACAAAACAAGAGTCACCATTCGAGCAAAGAGTTAAGGTCAACATTTCCCGAGGGTTCTTATCATCGAGAAAAAAAATAATGAAAGCCGGTCTAAGCTATTTTCCTTCAAGTCAAGCTCGGGTCGCTTTTGAAGCCTCAAATCGGCTATTTTTGGAAGAAAAAGGCATCTTGATCTTTTTGCAAGGGTTAAGGTCAGGTTCGTGGAGCATCAAGAAAGAAAACTAGAGAATACGAGTCCAAGAAACCAAGAAGAAAGAAGGCGGGAAGTCCAGGAAGGAAAATTAGAATGAAGGAAGGAGGAAAATAAAGAAATGGGCAAAATTGTGTATGAGAAAAATACATATATTCATTCTTTTGATCATAAATTCTTCAGTATAATTCCGATAACCACCAAATTTGGTGGGCTTATAGTACACAATGAGAATATAATAAGCTCAAATAGGAATTAAAACGAAGAAGTTATGTGTGTTGGAAGTCGGTGTGTGAGCCAACCAGCGCTAGGGGACTGGCGCCTCTCTTCGCTGGTTAACGCCCACTTTATGGAGGGGACGTTGGCCACGCCTCACCCCTTTTCAGCCCAGGACGCGTTTCTTCCGCCTTTTTTGGCTGTTTTCCTTTTCCCTTTTCTCCTCCTTTCCTTTATATACATGTTTCCCCCTCCATTAGAGTAGTTTTGAAACTTTTAGGAATTAGATTCAAAAATCGTCTCACTTGGAGAGTTTGTAATTGTGGGTTTTCAAACTCTAAACAATGTAAGTTAATCCTTTGGGTGGAAATGACTTGGTGATTTATCTTCTTTGTGAGTAAGTGTTCTTTCTCCACTCTTTGTGAGATTTTTTGGGTGTTTCAAGACTCTTTGCTTGTGGAAGATCTTTATGCAAGTGATTGAACATCTTAGTTCAATTGGGTGAGTGTTACTCTTTACAATTCTCTATATCCCTTTTAATTCTTGTTGTACGTGTTCATCCAAAAAAAAAAAACCCTAAACCCTAAAAATAGAGTTTGTTATTGAGTTCTAATTTGGGGTTTTCTCAAACCCTAAGTAGTTGATGGATCCTTGGCCTCCCATATTTATCTATTCGAAGGACCCCCGAGTTTCACGGATAAGGAGCAATGCAAAATGGCGAGCTCGAAAACGATTCTCCGCTCATGAATGGACAGCTTCCACACCCAATTTTCTCTCCAACAAAAGATCTACTACCTCCAAGCCAATCAGATGAGCACTCCCAATGCTAGTCGGGTCAAACTTAACTTTGATTAGACCTGTTCAAACGTCGGCCCGGGTCGGGTCAGTCAGGTCGGAAGTTTTTTATCCGTCGGCTTGACCTTCGGGCCAGGTACCTTCGGACCGAGCCCTACCCTACGGGCCACAAATTGGGTCAACGAGCAGACAATTATATAAGATGGATTTTTTTATTAAAAAATCTAAAAATTCACGCATTTTATTTATGTATTTAGTCAGGTCGCGCCACGTCGGGTCACAGAAAACTAAAACTTAATCTAGATTTTTTTAAAAAAAGTTTATATTTAGTCGAGTCGTCGAGCCGAATCGGGTCACCGGCTCTTGGCCTGAGCCCGGCCCGACCATACTTCGGGGCCCTAACTTTTCGGGTCGGGCCGGGTCACCTTCTCAAATTATGACCTTGACCCGTATTTTTTCGGGTCAGGCGAGTCCCCAACCATTGAACAGGTCTAACTTTGATAGGGATGACAATAAAACCCGAACCCGCGGGTGCCTGCATCTACCCGACCCATTATGGGTGATAAATTTTAGCAAAAAACGGGTAAGGGTCGGGTAATGGGTACTCGGTTCCACCCGACGGGTACCCTACCCCACCCGACCCGCCCTGCGCCGCCCAGAATACGTACAAAACAAAAAAAATACCATTGATTATTCATTATTGGGCCCCGGCTGTATATTAATATTTTGTGTTTATAGCTAATTTGTTGAGTAACCACGATAGTTTCCTGAAAATTTTATCATCCACACCCATTTTTTCGGGTCGGGTAAATGCGGGTATATTAAACTATTAAATGTATTTTGGCATGATAGTTGTTCAATTTTCTTCTTTCTAATAGGAATTTTCATATAATATTTTCTTTTGATCGCTAATATGATTATATTTTAAAATAACTCGTTAATTTGTACATATGGGTATAAAACATGTTGTATAATTTAATTTTCTATTATACCCGAACTATACCCGTTATACAGCACTACCCGGTGGGTAAGGGTAAGGGTACTCGTATTTATACGCGCTAAATATGGGTAGGGTAAGGGTATGACTCTACCTACCCCAAACCTGACCCATTGTCATCCCTAAACTTTGATAGATCCCTCAACGCCCAGGGTGCAATGGTGGGGTTTATCATTTGGGGACCACCTGGGGTGAGTGCTTAAAGTCGGTGTGGGTCAAGTTATGTCCCAATCTGTCCTAATGACGGAAGCATTAGCCCTTCGGACTAGCCTTCAACAAGTTATTCAAGCAGGGTTCTCAGAAGTGTTCATTGAAGGAGATAACTTAATTCTTATACAAGCTATCAAAGGTTGAATTCTGATCCTCTTGCACAACCGGTGCTGAGTTTTGGCACACCTCATGCTAACCTCCTAGCCTCAACATAACCCATGCTAGTGCTAGCATAGCCAATGTCAAACCCTATTTTCTCTCTTTTCTTCAGCACAACTTATGCTAGGGGTTGTGCTAGCTTGCTTTCTCTTGATTTCTTCATTCTTCAACCTTCCTTTGCTCCTTGCTCGATTCCTTATCATCATGAAAGCGTGGATCCTTCGTTATCATCATGAAATTTTTGGTTGAAATTTTGGTATATTCTCTCTCCTCTTATCTCTATCTCTCGCCTATTCACCCCTCATTTTCACACTGCGAGGAGAGAGAAGATACCAAAATCCCAACAAAAAATTCCACATATTTAGCGGGTATAAATACGAAAAAGGGGTTTGGGTACTGTTTTTTTTAAATGTGGGTTGGGTACGGGTACGTGTATAAAAGAAGGCCCGGTGGGTACCCGCCGCTCCCCCACCGCACTTAAAAAATCAAGGCATAGCGCTAGCACCTCCCGCGGGCTGCGAGCTGTGCTCAGTACCTTCAAGCCCAACTTGTAACTCAGCCCATAATTTTTGGAAAAAAAACTGTAAAACCTATATTATTGGCTAATTGCACTACATCTAAAGGTAAAAGACCGACTCAGAAAACACTTCCTCGTGAAATTCCATTTTCCATTTAGTTATCATTTATCAAGAATGCAAATAGTTTAAGGTTCCTCCATGACTCACACTGCCGCCACTGACAGTCCTCCCTCAGTCCCTCCAGTCTGACTCCTCTATACTCCTCCGTCAAGGTCGCACTCGCAGGCGCTCCCAGTCTCCATCACTCCTCTCAGCAGTTCGTCACAATCGCGGCCGCTCTATCACTCCGTCACAGCCTCTCATCGGTGGTCAGAGTCGCAGCCTCTCGTTGGTGGTCAGAGTCGCCATATGGGTATGAAATTGTAGTTAAAGTACCCAAATACGATTCGTAAATTTGTGTATATGAGTATGAAATGGGTGGTATAATTTAATTTTTATTTATACCCAAACAGTACCCGTTATACCCGCATACCCGTTGGGTACGGATAAGGATATTAATTTTTAATACCGGTTAAATATGGGTAAGAATAAGGCCATAAAGGTATTGATTTTGAAAATAAATACGGGTAAAAATACTATTCTACTCGCCTCGAACGGCCTATAGCCGTCCCTGCTCCCAATGAGAAGTAGTCAGTAGAAGATTTGAAAGATGGATAGATGGCGAGTGATGCGTGGCTAACTGCAACAACGTACAAGCAATAGTCAAGTGGGTTAGGGCAATTATCTTATCACGCAGGCCTACCTCGTACGGTTAACACCTCCTCCACACATCTCCCTGATTCTCCTTCTTTCTCCCTTTCTCCATCCTTTCTTTTTTTTCTTTATAAACAAATATTTCTCACAATAATTATAATTAAACACTTCTTTTTTTGTGAATATTTACGTCAAAAATTAACCTATGGGATTACTCTTACTTTTCCTACTTTTTGTTGTAGAGATAGACGGATAGACCTATACTTGTTTTGGTAATACAAGGTTTGAATTATATTTCCTTTTGTCTTCAGTTTTTATAGTAAAGGATGTGATCCAAATATCATGTTTGATTTCTATCACATCTTCAATTTATCATCATTGTGCATATTGGAGTACTTTCTACCTTTTCAATTTATTATATAGATAAAATTAGTATGTAATGGCTGATCTTTAATTGTTAGATTATAATTACTTTCGTTACAAAAAGGTAAAGTTCATCAGTGAATATTAAGCTACTGAACATAATTTAGATAGGATTATTGGATAATAATCTGAAGCTTTTAGGATTATTGAATGATAATACATCAGCTTTTCTTGACATTTCTGTTATCCTATTTTGAGGTGTCGTTTTTATTTTTTCAGAAAAAACTTTTGCGTGTAAGAAATGCATGGCGAAGATTACTAATATTTTTTTGAAAAAATGAAAACGATACCCAAAGTGCGACAACCACCGCGTCAACCACCAATTAATTGTAATCGAAATGCATTATCATTCAATACCCCTAAAGTTCAGTGTATTATCATCCAATAATCCATTTAGATATATGAAACTTTGTCTAATGGTTGGGAATTATATACTTAGGCCCATTTCTTTTAGAGTATAGGATATTTGGAGGGTGTGTAAATGAGAAATGTGGGATAGTGTTTGGAAATGTAAGCTACATAAGTCATATCATTTAAATATATAAATATTTAAATATAATTTAGATTTTTTTAATAAGGTATTCTGAATAAGACATGTTACATCATTCACATTACATATTAAATATATGAATTTTTAAGACATATTATCTAAGGTAGGTAAGGACGGAAGTGTGAGTAGTGTAAAAAGAAAATAATACTTTTTAGCATGCCATGTAAACAATCCACAGAGTTGGTTTCACCCAACTATGTGGTGTACTGAAATTCAACCCTATATATTTTGGTGTACTATGATACAAATTTAAAGTACAGTTTGACATAATTCAAACTCCTAAAATATTGTGCACAACAATCCGACTTTACTTATTTAAAAGGTGATCCTAATTGACCTTCGAATCTACTGTAACGTTTGTTTTTCTCGATATATATGACGTAAGGAAAAATCATCAAGCTGCTTGGAAAAGTTTTTATGTCTCGAACAATCATGTCGATTTGACGAGGGATGTGAATAGAGTCTTTGATAACCTGGATGAAGATTAGATTACCTCCTTCAATCAGGATTTTTGATAGTCCGACTTGGATTATTTGTTGTAGACCAAAGCGGAGAGCCAATGCCCCCGTCATCACACAATAGAGTGGGAGCTAACTGGCATTACCCTACTTTCATTAATTAATCTACCCAAATGTTCGTGTAAGATGAACCATGTTGCTAAACATTGATTGTTGAGTGGTCCATGAAAGTTTAACTCGATCAATCCGAACTGTGGCTGCATCCATCGAACCTAAATATGGTTACGCGACCATTTACTTCTCTGGTTGTTGTAGTTAAGGATGGTCATGGGACTAAAGTCTGCTCATATCTTGTCATTCTGTGAAGCTTCACTTGGCACGAAGGATGACTCTGGTGACATTGAGGACGGAGTTGTTAAAGGCGTTGTCCTTTCCCTCCTTCTAAATGTTCCATATTAGACAGGAAGCTCTTAAAAATTCAGTAATAAGGAGTGAGTATTGAGGAATTTGAAGGACAATACTGCCCTTACTATTTGTTGGACAGTTGAAAGGAGCGGTTGCAGTATCCCATGCAATTTTTCTTTTCTTGTGAAATGGCATTGGTATAGAAGATAATTATCAGCCTCCAAATGTTGGAGGCAAGTTGGACAAGCTAAAAGAATCAAGATTACTGCCCTTGCATAACAAATTCTCTCTGAGGGAAAGACCATTATGAAAATCAGCCAAAGAAATACCTTGACGTTAAGTTGAATATCAAGCTTCCAAATCGGGTGACCATCATATCCAATTGGGTCTTGAATCTAAGTCTTGACACAACTAAGTAGCATACCTAGTAGATAATTCCCCATTCACAGTCAAACTCAACAAAGCTCAACCTGCTCATTAAAAATAAAGAGATCGATGAGTTTTTAGGACTAGTTTGATGAATGGATCACGTGGAACCTATATAAGCTAATTCTGATCCCATCCTTTAGTTTGAATGGATTCCTTCACAGTTAATTCCCTGTTGAAGTGATTGGAGGATTGGTTGACTAAACAAGAGACTGGGAGCTGATAACACCAATTATCATTACAAAAATTCACTTGTGAACCATCTCCAATTTTCCATCCAAAACCTTTCTTGCAGAACTTAAACACTTTGCAAAGATTCTTCCAAATCCAAGAATCAGAAGATTTTGAGTTTTTCTTTTTTTAAAACCAATCACCAGATTTGTTGTACTTGCCTTTCATATGGGAAACCCAAAGACTATTTCTATTATACCTAAGATTTCAAATCAATTTGCATTAGAAAATTATATATGTTCACTGCAAGGGTCTTATAGAGGCCAAGACCTCTTTTGTCCTCTGATCTTTACACTTTATTCCACAAAATCATAAATACTCTTTTTTTCGGTGGTGTTCTTCCAAAGATGTTTCTTTGAATTTTTTAATACTTTCACATAGGGCTGGCAATGAGCCAAGTCGGCTCGTGAGCCCTCATGAGCCAGCTCGACAGGAAGCTCGATAAGCTCAGCACGCAGTAAGCTCAGGCCGGCTCAAGCTCGAGCCCGTCACATAAACGAGCCAAGCTGAGTCTAAGGAAGTTCGGCTCATGAAGCTTGTAAGGCTCGTGAGAATGGAAAATCGGACGATTTCATGTTTGATAATACAATTTCCAAAATAAAATTATTTTCGTCGGAACTTGTGCTTTTGATAGATCTTTTCTTTAAGTGTCATAAATCCACACTAATAAATTATTTTCGTTGTCGCTATAAGATTACTTTATTTTACATCCTATAATTGTTATTTTGAATTAATTAATTTTCAATCTTATATCATTATTTTATTTTGTTATAAGTGCTTTTTATAACTATTCTCTATTTTGAAAGATACTCTTAATTTATCATCACTTGTTGGTGATCAAAAAGCAATGTACAAGTATTGGCTCACTAAAGCTCGTGAAGGTTCACGAGCCTTGGCAAGCGAAGCCGCAAGCCTAACTTTTCAGGCTCACCAAGCTCGCGAGCCAAGCCAAACTTACAATATAACTCACAAGCCAAGCCTCGAGTCTGCCAAGCCTGGGCTTGGCTCAGCTCATTGCCAACCTTACAGTTTCGCAAGTAATTTTAGGTATAAGGAAACATTGCATAGTATGGGCTGACAGAAATTTTAGATTAATTTGGATAAAAATAGTTCTACCAACTTTGGCCACAAATTTTTTTTCCAATTTGATAGCTTCTTGGTGAGTTTTCCCATAATGGGTGAGAACAATTCTATCTTTTCACTTCCCATTTTATCTGACTTGACTTCAATACTAGATCAACTTTATTTTATTTTATTTACAAAACTTTTGTTTCATCCAAAAAAAACAAATAATCTTGGTCCCTTATATTTGATGTTACATAAATTTAGTCACTTATTGCAAAAATCATCAAATATTTATCAATATTATTACAAATTTATCAGTAAACATAAAATTTTTAGTTTGTAACAAACGTTTCTCAATGAATAAACCGACCTATTCAAAACTTATGTGAAGGACCCAGATGGATCTTACTTGTAACATAGGCTATAATTTGCAGTTCACTAAAAACATTATTTGACATTTTGTTGATAATTCAATAATATTATTATTTACTTTGCTTTTGGGGAAAAAAAATACTTAAGGCTGTGTTCCTCTCTATTTTTCTATCCTAACTAACTTGATTATTTTACCTCATTTTACTTCATTCTATTTAAATCTTTCCAAACTTATACAACTTTATTTTATTCAATCTTCCTCATATATCACGTATCTTTACCCAATATTATTCAACTTTGATGATTATTTTTATCAAAACTTATCGAAAATTAACTAATATTATGCTATGTTTTTTTTAAGTGGGTAAGTGATCAGGTTTATCCTTACTTAATCAAACCTAACTTTACCCCATTCTTTGAAAGAATTTCAAACTAAAGTCAAAATTATATCCTTACATTTCTTTGTTTTTAATCTTACTAAACCTAACTTAATCTTATTACTCTAAAGAAGATGATAAGTTAATCTTAGTTTGGTTGAGAGTACAGATGCTTTCTCCCTCCAAGTAGGTTGCTTTCTTGTCTGCCAAGGGTGTGAATGATTATGATGATAAGTTACCTGTGCAGGTTGATGCCCACCATAACTCCATTTTAACCCTCAAGTTTTCTCCCTCTTTCTCTTTCTCTCTCTCTCTCTCTATCTCTCTCTCTCTCTCTCTCTATACTCTGCTCACTACTTCTGCAACCTGCAAAGGGTAAGCTTCTGCTCCATCTGCATCCATCGATCAATCCATCCATCCATGCTTAACTCGACCCAATTCTCTTCTCCATCTCCTCTTTTCGATCTCAGATCAAAAAAGTGGAAAAATCAAAATAAAAAAAACACTGTTCATGGCTGTATTTTTTGAGTACATCCATTCGCCCCTTTTTGCACGTTCACGGGCTTCTATTGGCCCTGCACATTTCTGGGTTTTCTGATCTAGGGTTTCTTTTTCCATTTATGTTCGTACTGTCTACCTTATAATTTAACCCCATAAATAAATAATTTAGACCTATATTGGGGATAGATTAATTTACGCGCAGATCTAGAAATAGCATATATTCATGTTGCATCAAATCTAACATCATATCTCTGCTAATATTTGCCAACAATAGCAACTCTTCTTCTTCTTTTTATAATTGAATTTAATTAATTTGGAGAGGGGCAAATTAAAATGGCAGGAGGAGGAAGAAAATCTGCAGGGAAAATGGCGAGGGAGAAGATAAAGATAAAGAAGATAGACAACATAACAGCAAGACAAGTGACATTCTCAAAGAGGAGAAGAGGGATCTTCAAGAAAGCAGCTGAGTTATCTGTTCTTTGTGATGCCGATATTGCCCTCATCATCTTCTCTGCTACTGGAAAACTCTTTGAGTACTCCAGCTCCAGGTCTCTCTCTCTATATATATCTCTATGAAAAAATAGATATAATTTTTGTAATAAATTCATAGATTTACAATGAATTTGGTATAAACATTGATGATTTTTTTAATAAATTAAAACTCGACCATATAAAAGTTGCATGATATGTGGATAGTGTATGAAACTATATATAGTTGATACACATGAGCAATGGAAGATTATAAGTGATATCTAGTGTTAAGTTTTAACTTGTTCATGTTAAAGAATTATAGAGGTAATCAATGTTAGTTTATTGAAAAAATTTAGGTGGTTAAGAGTTTAGGATGTAATGTAAAGAAATAAAAGTAGCCCCTTCTTCCCATTTTGTTTGCCACTTATTTAATATATAGTATAGTTAATCTTCATTCTTTGTCATAAAATTAGGGGATTTGCTTAAATGTGACTAATTACTCGCTTCATTTATATATTTGAGTTTGAAGTATTTGTTTTTCAAATTATCTGTCATTTTACGATTTCAATGATATATCAATTACTATTATTGATTTTACCCATAAAATTCATTGAGTAAAACATCAAAAGTTTGAAGTATTTTTTTTCAAATTATCTTTTGCGTTTAGTGCCTATGGCCCTATTTGGAAAATAGTTGTTGATTATAGTTGTTGATTGTGGACTGTTAGCTGTTTGTATTGATTGATTTGCAATACTCCTTCAAATTTATGATATTTATAAATACTTTTGAGTTAATATTTACGTTCATAGCCTTTTGAACCAATTTGTATATACTCCTTCAAGTTCATTACATTTATAAAATTGACTTTGACATTTTTGTGTAATTTTTCTAGCCTTTTGAACTAAATGAATTTAACAATTTTTTTGGTGAATTTAGCAACTTTTTCGATGGAGGTATGATTTATGTATGAAGTTCATTTGTTGAAATGATGACAATTTTAGGAAAAAAAAATCCATCATAAATCAATTTTTTCACCATAAAATTTGTTAAACTCACTTGAAAAGTTGCTAAATTAAATTGATTTAGACCATGTTCTTTATGCGAGGGTAAAGTATGATAATGGTATGATATGGTAAAAATATGGATAGTGTGATCTGATGTGGTAAGAATGGTTGAAGTAGTAGATGAGGACAGAGAAAAGTGAAAAGTGAGAGGAGAAAAAAGCGAGGAGTAACAAAATTATGGTTGTTGTGTTAAAGTGTCATATGATATGGTAATGTATGATGGATTGTGATAGGTGCAGTATAATACCACACCAAAGAATAGATCCTTAGACCAAGAATAGATCCTTAGACCCTGTTCTTTTCTGCGTGAGTAAAGTACGTGTGGTAATAGTGTGATATGGTAAAATGTAGATAGTGTGATATGATGTGTTATGTTGTAGTAAGTTGTAGTAATAATGGTTGGTGTAGTTGGTGGGGGGAGAGAAAGCGAAATGTAGTAAAAAAAATTGAGGAGAGAGAAAAATGATGAGAAACAAAGTTATGATTATTATGTTAATGTGTGGTATGATATGGCGATAATCTCTCCGTATCATAATAATTATCACTTTAACTAATTTTTTTGTCCCAAATAATTTTGTAGTTAAATACTTAAATTAGTCATTGATGATGAAAGATTTATGGGGATAAAGAAAAATTTGGAGAGTTAGAGAATAGAAACTGTTGGCAAGTACAGGCAAATCACAGCTTCCTAGAAATTGATTAGTGCTTCCCGAGATTAAGTCCTCCGACAGGGGAGCATAAAATAATTAGTTCATTACCAATAGATTTCAAGCCGTAATTACCTGATATTCAACTTGGTTTTTATTTATTTATTTATTTATTTCAAAAACATTATTAGGCCGTATATGACTCTAGGAGCAAATAAAAAGGTGGAGAAAAGCCTGATCAAAAAAAAAAAAAAAAGGTGGAGAAAATATTAGTTCCTCTTGTTCCAAAATAAAATTTTCATTTAGGGTATGTTTGGCGGGGATGAAAAATGATTTTCCCATTTTCCAATGTTTGGTAACCGGAAATGGAGAAAACTATTTTCTAAGAAAATCATTTTCCCTCACTCCTTTGTAAAGGGTTAATTGCTCTCTAGTGTTGGGCTTAAGATTGAGCTTAAAATAAAATGTTTTTTTTACAACTAGATGTTACCATCAATCAACTTGGTTTGACCAAGAATTTATTTTTGATTAAAATTTGGTAAAAGCAAGTAGGCCTGCTGTTGATGTTACATGTCTGATATGACATGTCTGATGTATTTAATATAAGTAGTCGGTGAATTTCAATGTAGATTAACCCAAAACAATTAAGTGGTTAACTCAGACATAATTTGGTGAACATGAACTTATTATGGGCTAACTGTCCATTGTAGGTTAACCCAGACCAATGAGGTGATTAACCCCAAAATACAGTAGGTTAACATGAACTTGTTCTGGGTTAACCGTCCATGGTATCCATGTTGAGTGTTTTATGTTAGCATCATTACCCATATGGCCTATCTTTATAACCCTAAAGCATAACTTATGCAGTTTTTACGTTATTAATTACCAATTTCAGTATACAAACCTTATGTTGAAACTATGCGTTAGGAGTACGTGAAGTTCATTGTAGTTAACCCAGACCAATAATGTGATTAACCCAAAATACATTAGGTTAACAAGTTGAACAAATAGGGTAACTACAAAAGCAATTTTAATTGTTAAATATTCATTCCCATCATTACACCTATGCATATAGGTTGGACTCTACTAAAAAAAACCTAACTGTAAATGTTTTTTGGTCAAATATGAGTTTGATTGACGGCAACACCAAGTTGTAAAGAAAATCGCTTATTGTAAATAAATCTTAAGTCCAACACCACAAAGCAATTAACCCCTTTGTAAATTATCTCCAACCTCATGAAAATCATTTTCTCCTTTTCTCCCCTGCTCTCTCTCTCTCTTTCTCTCTCATTTCTTTTCTTTCGTTCTCTTTCTCACGCACCGATTTGAATATATCTCTCCCCCTACCATTCTCTCTCATACACCTGTTTTAATATTTCTCTCTCGTCTTTTTTTTCCACCACTCTCTCTCATGCACCCGTTTTAATATTTCTCGCTCCCGCCTTTCTCTCTCTACACCATTATATCTCATACACCCGTTTTAATATCTTTCTCCTAGGTACCTGTTTTAATATTTCTCTCTCTCTCTCTAATTCCTCTTCTTTCATTCTCTCTCCCTTCTTTAATTTCTCTCTCTCACTCACCGATTTGAATATATATCTCCCCTCTACCATTCTCTCTCATACACCTGTTTTAATATTTCTCTCTCGTCTTTTCTCTTTCTTCACCACTCTCTCCCATGCATTCGTTTTAATATTTCTCGCTCCCGCCTTTTTCTCTCTACACCATTCTCTCTCATACACCCGTTTTAATATATCTCTCTTAGATACCTGTTTTAATATTTCTCTCTCTCTCATGCGCCCTTTTTAATATCTCTTTCTTTCACACACCCATTTTAATATCTCTCTCTCTCTTCTTTTTCTCTCTCACTCTCCGCCACTCTCTCTTACATACCCATTTTAATCTCTTTCTCCTTATTGTCAAACAGGTGAAAATCATTTTCTTGTGTACCAAATACGGGAAAATATCAAATAAAAATTCATTTTCTAAGAAAATCATTTTATAAGGAAAACCATTATCCTAAAAAATAGTTTTCTTTTGCACCAAACACACCCAATTATTCATGGTCCTAGATAACACTTGATCATTTATCTTTTACAAATTATCTTAATTTATATTAATAAGATTAATTTGTAGTAATTTATTTAAATAAAAATATTTTTCTATCACAATTATAATAGTACTAGTATGATACAATGATTTCAAAAATAAATTGTTGATTAATAATTAAATTTATACAATTTGACCTTATTAATTAAAATAAGGACATTTATTTTGAAATGGAAGGAATAGTTTGCTGCTTTGGTCAGTAACATGAATCATGCATGTTTTTTTTTTCATATGTGTACTATTATAGGATAATTTGCATATATCCCTTCAGGTTTATGACATATATAAATTTAACCTCGACATTTTAAAGTTGATATTTACCTACCCTAAGATTTTGAACTAATATCATGTAGCTACTTTTTCATGATTATAACAACTTTCCGGTGAATATATGATTTGTGACGAAATTTATTTGCTGAAATAAAGATAATTTTAGCAAATAATTTCATTACATATCACACATGCATTTACCGGAAAAATTGCTAAGTTTATTGGAAAAGTAGTTAAATAAAATCAGTTCAAAAACTTAAAGTAAATAAATTAAATATTAATTCAAGAACATTAAAATTGAATTTATGAACGTCATGAACCTAAAGAGATATATATAAATTATCTTAGTATTATACCCTTGGACCAAAAAAAAAAACAATGATTTTTCATTTGTGCATTTTCTTTTACATAGGTTTCTGTCTTTCTGACACTCGTACGTAATTTGAAGTGATTTTGTGGACACAAGACTTTGCTCTCCGAAACCACTGATATATAATATGAGAATTTAATTAGTTTTATGTTATCCACAAGATTTTGGGGACACAAATATATTGTATACCATATATATTGAGCTCTCCGAAAGATTCATGATAGCGGCATTTACATAAGGTTTAATAATTGAGCAAAAAAATCATGTGGACACATAAATTTTGGAGTAAAGTTCTTTCACTGCCTTCGTTTCATAGTAATTGACACTTAAATTATTATTTTTTTGTTTCAAAATAATTAATTTGTACTTTTTATTTTTTAATACATAATTTAATTATTTTAATTAATATGGAATGATGTTATATTGTATTTACAACATTTTTTGGGTTTTTTATTAAATTTATTTTGAAGTACACCCATCGGAACTTGAGGCTGTGGGGTCTTATCTTATTTTTTAAAATAAATTCAAAAAATAAGTTCGGTTGATATTAATTTATGTTAAACTATATAGCTCTAGAAAAAGGTTATGAATAAGTTCATATATGAAGTTCAACAAAAAAAAGGTTCTAAATAAGTTTAGAAAAATAAACTCAGTCAAAATAAATTAAAAAGGACATTATCCTTATTTTGTAAAATTTAATTTATTCCACTAAATTTGTTTTAAACTTATTTGTGAGAGTTTATGAGACTTTGTTACAAAACTTATTTCGTACTCATTATAAATGTGTTTTCACAATAATAAGAAGAAGAGGAGAACTAAACCTTAATTTCCTTTCCTTTATATTAGGTTGCCTTCTACATGGTAAATTGTTGAGTATTAATCACAACCTTAGTATATACTACCTCGTTCATGTATATAATGCTTTAATTAACCTATTCTATAATATTTGGTACTTTATAATTTTAATAATGTATTTATTAATAATTTCTTATCAAATTTTCCTTACTAATTATTATTTTACTATTTTTTTAATCAAAAAGGGATATTTTATCTTCTAAACTAAAGTAGTCAATAAAAATTATTTTCTTCATTTTTTCCCCAAACATCTAAAACTGATATTTATTATGGAACGGAGGTATCATAACTTTCAATTATATATTTTTTTCGATTGTTTAATGTCCAAAATACGGGCAAGAGACTGCAACAATAAGTCGAACCAGCACAAAACAAGCTATAGCAGAACAAAATCAAAATTGACTCAACTACATAGCAAAAACAGCAAACTATGATTAAACTTTCAAGTTTGCATTTTTTTTTCCAAGAAAACATCTCTAAACCTTTTCGTAGTTGATTCTTCATCATCGCGAATGACATCCAATTTTCAATTATCTATTTGCCTGGACTAGATTGAAGACAATTGAAATCACATTATTATGTCATGCTCATATAGATTGTCATTAGTTAAATCAACTGCTACTCAAAATGAGTAATTTTCAACATTTGTGTCACTTTTTCTCAAGTTGGGGTTGAATCGATGCTAAAGTGTCATCGCACTTTGTGTTGCATTATTGTAAGCTGATCTTAATTAATTACTGTTTTAGGGCCACGCCCGCCCGCAATTGTTGAGTAAAACCTAGGAATTATAGACAATAGAACAAAAGAAAGAGTTGGAAAGCAAAACTTAATTATAAATGTTCGATTCATCTCTTATTCCCATACATTCAAAGATACATGAGACCTTCACAGATTTTTTTTGTCCTGATTATTGAAAATCAAAAGAATTAAAAGTTCACAAAATATAGTAAAATAACAATATATAAAAAAGAAAAAACAAATAACCAACTTTAAAGGAAAAAATGCTACATCCAAAAAATACCGCTAAAATCATAAACAATATAACAAAGATTTGCACGCCTACATCAACCAACATGTCTTCTCCTATCAAGGATTATACGCAGTAGCAATTGAATTACTACTCCCATACATAATAAAATGTGAAATTCTTCAATTAAAAAAGGCGAAATTCTGGTCTTAAGCTCACGAAAGCAAGCATTATTTGCTGTCTTAGTTTTGTCCGTTGCTAACTATTTGCTCACGTTTGTCTTGTTAATTAGAATTGATAGGGTGGAATAGCTGTCTTTAGCTTTTTACACTTAATATAAAATAATATAATATTTAGACTAAGGTTAGATATTTAATGAGTTTGTCTTATTATATGAGGATTCACATCATTTTGAGATGGGAAATTAAGAGGGTTTGGATGATTATTTTGGTGCATTGTGTACTATGTAAAAAAAAAAAAAAACATTTGACATAGTGAATTTGGTTAGTAAAGCAATTAAGTTAGTGGTGAAGAAGATTCATATATAGAATGGTTTATGTAATATAAAATAATTTGAACTCATGCATATATATGTTGCTGTCTTCTTCTTTTTCCATGTATATATATGAAGCATGAAGAATATCATAGCACGATACAATATGCATGCAAAGAATAATGAGGTGATCAGACAAGAGGAGCCATTTCTTCAACTACAGGTACATACCTAATGGGGTCATTTGCATTTTAGTACCATGTGGTTTTCAACATATGTTTCTAGTCTTCTGTGTAGTTTATGTTTACCTACCATGTGATTTTGACATTTATTTTCTAATCACCAACTTTCCGTAGTACATATTTGACTAATTCGATCACTTAGCTTCGACAAGGGTTAGAATGTAGATTAGTGTTTTCCTGTTAGAATCTTATTGTGAGATTTTTAACTAAAAGGAGTTATTGTTGATCAAGTTTTGACATGATTTGGACAAAGTATCATTCACTAGGTTATTTTCAAAATTAGTTTTTTTTTTAATAGGATATTCAGCTGAAGATTAAAGACAAAGCACAAAATATTGTGCAAATTGGTGGTTATATTTGCAATTTGTATCGTGTGTACATGGTTACTTGTACGGTGAATCAATCTGTTATGCAGTAGATTGTTATACAGAGTTTATGTCATTCAATTTATCGTAGTGTGTAACAACTTATGAGAGAAATAATTAATATAACTTACAAGTTATTCCGGTCAGAAGCTGAGCTTAAAAAATAAATGTCTAAATTCACAATGTTAGTAAATATAAACTAATTAAAAATTGGGATTAGAAACAAATGTGGAAAACCATATGATAGTGAAATGTAAATTACCCTACTTAACAGCAGTGAAAATATCACATACTAGGTTATCCTTATTGAGAGTTTTAATTTATACAAATTGAAATTATGGGTGCCTTTTTGTAAAATGTTTCATGTGTTTAGTTTTATTATTGCACTTATGAATGATTATTGGTGAGAGATGAGGCAAATACTGGTGGTTTTTGCAGCTAGAGAACAGCAACCTTGCTAGATTAAGCAAAGAGGTTGCAGACAAAAATCAGGAACTAAGGTATGTTTATTTACATTGGTCATTCTAACTATATATAGATCCTGTTGTAGCAGGCAGCGACTGAATCCAGAAACTCTTCTTTAGGAATATTGGGCATCAGACAATATATAGTTGTTCGTTGTAGTTGTTCAAATTAGTTGCTTTCATGCACGAATATGTATGGGGCATTGTCATAATTTTTAGGTCAATATATAATCTATGTTGTCTGTAATTACATCTCATGTAGGAAGTTGAAAGGCGAGAATCTTCAGGGTTTAGACTTGGATGACTTGCAGCAACTCGAGACATTGCTCGAGTCCAGCTTATCACGCGTTCTTGATACCAAGGTACCCAGAAATTAATATGAATGACATCAAATATATGTAATTTGCTCATCATATATGATCCATACTTAACATAATAATTTCTCTTTGCTAAGTCAGTCAATCAAACTTCCTCCCAAGTTAGCAATACATGTGCTAGCCTATCTCAATTTGGATGTATATCAATATCATCCATCATATATATCAATATATGATTAATAAATGGATGATTAGGATGGATAACACTGATCAAAATAGATTAATTTGTGTAAAATCAGCTTATCATAAGTCTGCTTCAAAGGGCCAACTTGTTATTTTGACAAATAAGGTTAAACTTTGGTAAAATTTTACCAAGTTTAAGTAAGTTGGAACTTTCCATAAAAAGGAGAGTCCCTAAGGCTGCAACTATACATTCTCTATATCATATTAACTAAGTTGTTTGGTGTTTTGTTGATAAATTGTTAGCTAGTTCATGTTCTACTTAGCAAAGTAATTCCCACAACTATGACTTTCTTTTTTCTTTAATTTGGTTATTGTTAACCTCTCCTATTTTCATTTTGTATATCCTATTTCTATTTTATATATTTGAAAAAAGAATATGTACGTTCTTGCATTGTTTTGTGTAACAGGGAAAGCGTATAATGCATGAGATTGATACTCTTCAAAAACAGGTGAGAAAATTGCTAACTGTATACTAGAAATTAACTTGGTGATGAAAGTGAAGGAAAATGGGTTGTTTGGCATGGTGCAGGGTGATAGACTGATGGAAGAAAACCAACGGTTGAAGCAAGAAGTAAGTCAATTAATTACTATAATTACTTCCCCATGCATGCAGTATATATTCTAATTAAGTTACCTAGCAGCTTAACCCTAGTTATATATTATCATGTCAAACTCAAAAGAGAGTTGATTAATTATTAATTACTGGGAATGAATTGAACTTGCAGATGCAGTTAGTATCAGAGGGAAGTAGGGCAGGGATGGTAACAGATCAGTCAGAATCAACGACAGTCCAAGAAGGGGTACAATCTTCCGACTCCATCACCAATGGCGGTCCTCCTCTCACTGAAGATGATACCTCCGACACTTCTCTTAAGCTTGGGTCAGTTACTACTTCCTCCGTCTGTCATATTTCAATTGATAATTTCTTATATAATATATTTAATTAACAATTACAATATTACACTTTTATGATAGTATTTTCCATTACAAATATAATGGTAGTACGTATTTTTATTTAACCAATCATTATATTTATTGAGAAATGTATAATCAAACTTTTATAAATTTGATTGTATAATTTTCAAAGATTATAAATAATATGCAACGGAGGTGGTACTAATTATGTCATTCAGATTCAGGAAACACAGATTTTCTAGAGTGAGATTGTCACAGCTAAAACTTACCGAGTGAGAATATTATGTCAACAAAGATGGATTTCTTTAGCTAGGATCTAATTAAGATATTATATTATTAGGGTCACTTTTTGATTAGGTGTGATTCAAGTTGATGGGTGGATTATAATAATCTCAATTTTAGGGTATTTTGATAATAATCTAAGTTTATTTATGTTTTAGGTTCGGAAATTTCAAACCTAACCTTAAACTTTCGGACGGGTTCGGTTAGATTTTAGGGTTGGGTTAAATTCTGCTAGCTCTAAATCTAACGTCCTGTTTGGTAAACAGTTTATTGGAAAAAAATGGTTTATTGGAACATTTGATCAAGTCAAATAAGCTAAATAGATGTCTGGTCAACAGCCTATTCACTTGGCTCATTGTGTCGAATCGACTGATTTTCAATATGCTACCATGAGCAACTTATTGAAATGATTGTTTGTAGAAATTACCATCTAATTCAAAACTTACCAAAAAATTACATACATATCATAAAACTAATTTACAAATATATTTTAAAATTGGTGATAAAGGTTATGAATGAAATTTCAACAATTATTTTTTCAAAATAAGTTAACTTTACCAAACACAACTTTTCCAAACAATCAATCTAAACAACAAATACAAACGGTAAATTCTAATAGTTAATAGTATTATTTTGCCCTTATGATCTCATAAAGTTAACATTTATTATTATTATTATTATTATTATAATAGTAAAATTAGTCCAAATGTTGATTTTCCATTTTAGTTATATAATTTTAATGAACATTATTATTATTATTATTATTATTATTATTATTATTATTATTATTATTATTATTATTATTATTATTATTACTAGTGTCCTAAACGTTGTACTTTCAATTTCCTAAAATATCCTTGCTCATGTTGCCTTATTTCAATTTTGTTTTGCAACATTATCCTTGGTTAGTAAATTTTCATATTATTATTATTATTATTATTATTATTATTATTATTATTATTATTATTATTATTTACAAGTCAAGTGTACAATCAAGCCTAATTTCAACATATTTTCTTAGCTCCTTTGTGCCGATTTGTTTCTCAATAACATTCATGTATTTGAGTATTTCATAGGCTCATTTATTTTTTGATGGTTTGTTAAATTCAATTTAATTACACTTTTCAAGCCTAAATTTAACGTATTTTCGTAGCTCTTTTATACAAATTTGTTTCCCAAAATCATTCCTATACTTGATATATGGTATTTGAGCCCTTTGTAGGCTCATTTACCTTAACATGGTTTGTTGTTAAGTTTAGTTATGTTCTTTTATATTTTCAAACTGATAGGTTTTCTTATTGTACAATCAAATTATAGTTAATTTTTTATTAGCCTTTGTTATATTATTTGTTATTTTCAACTACCAATTGAATGATAGTTTTAATATTTTGTATTAATCTTTTGAAACGTTAATGATTTTGGTTTTGTAATTGTGTTTGAGACAAAGCTTTGCATTATTGTGAAGGAAAACGGATTGTGGATCAAATGAACCTTTTTTAGTTGAAAACAAAGTATTTAGGTAATGATTTTCACGATTCTAGAAAACTTAATACTGAGATAATAATATTTGACGACAATGTGACATTAAGTTCAATTAATAATATATTTGAAACTGCCAAATATAACACATGTGGAGATATGATATGTGCTGATGTTAGACATGCAAATTATATATAATGATCATATATGAGAGTTATTTGTTCGATTTATGCATATATAATTATGAATAATTGTTAGAATAATACTCATCCCCTGTTCTCTCGGAGGGTATGTAAAAGTTGATAAGTAATGTTGGGTAGCTTTGAGTGGGTTTGGGTAGTTTATGTATGCAAATTATTGTATGCTCCTGGAGCATGTGCTCTAGAAGATGACATGGCAGCCATGTCAGATTTTTTTTTTTAAAAAAAAAAAATCAGTAACTACTTGTCGGTTACCAGCGTCAGTTAAACTGAATTGTTCACTGAAGATAACATCATTGTTTACCATACGATATTCACTCAATTGAGTTGGATTGTTCACTCACTTCAATTGCATTGTTCATTTACTTCAATTGCATTGTTCATTTACTTCAACTATATTGTTTACTGAACTTGTTCCACATAGTTTACTCTAAGAAAAATTTAGATTGTTCATCATAACTTGTTTGCTCAGTTGAAAGATTAAGATCGTTTACTCACGAAATCAATTTATAATATATAATCTTCTTATGTGACAAAATTTCTATCATTAGAACTTATCGAATAACCTGTACTTGAACTTGTAGGAATGAATGGCTAAACAATGAATCAGTAAATAATGACATGGTGAACAATGGAAATATTTTCAATGAACAACCACTAGTTACATGATGAACAATTGTAACATAATTAGTGAGCAATCTCAACATATCTAGTGAACAATCTCGATATACAGGGTGAACAATCTCAATTTACGTAGTGAATTATCCTATCTGGTCATGAGTGAACAAAGATTCTTTTATGGATGAACAATGTCATATGCCACGTAAGATCTTGAGCACATGCTCCAGGAGCATATAATACATATTGGTTTATGTAGAGTAGGTAGGAGTAAGTAATGATCGAGTTGTTTTAAAAGGTAGGAAAAGTATATAGGTTTAGGTAGGCTAGGTAGAAAAAATATAATTAGATAGAAGTAAACAGAAAAATGTTGTGAGTAGTTTACTATTACAAAGAACATGGCCTCATGGTTCCTTAAATTTATAATTGTTTGTCATCCAAGAAAACACAATCACTTTATATTCTTAAGCCACAATATATATGTGATAAGCTTTAAGAACCAAAGCCCTTTAATGAAATATGTTTATATTTGTGTACTCAAAAGTCATATAGGTGTTTATATTTATTTTTTGATTTTCTATTAAATAATAATTAGTGAATTATATGAATGATATAGGTCGATGACAATAACTTGTTACCCCCGCACATTTTATTTAGATATAACCAAATCATATAACTATGTTTTAGTCATTTTGCTATATATTTGCTATGTACATCATAAACACGTAGCTGTTAAATCAATAATACTATTTATTTTAGTGTTGTACTCACATAACTGTAACGCCCCAACCTTAATCACAAGATTAAGACTATACTTTAGAATCCCAAACCTGTGATTAGCGCAGCGGAACACCTTAGGTCGAGGCATTATCGCCGTCCCCACTCGGGACAAGGCAAAAACACAATACCAAAAATATAACAATCCACCAAAAAACTGTACTTAACTCCATACAATTCAAACGCTAAACTTAAAGTACAAATACATTATACAACCTTTAATTAAACATATCATATAGACTTTCCACAACCAAGTGGCCTTTAATGCCCTTGAGTAACCTTGATTACCGACCATCGATCGCCTTTAGAGAACTACCATGTACAGACGACTTATACGCTTAACCTCGTTATCCCGGGAGCTCGGACGCCTAAAAACAAAACATTGAAATACATTCGCAAAGTGAGTGGAGAAACACTCAAGATCGTAAACCTCCAAGACGTAAACCGCTCGAAAAAGCGGTTTTAGTGCGACATTTAAATTCATTTTGAAAACGGGAAGGGGTTAAAATAGGACTTGAGTGACATGATCATAAACATAAACCAATAAAGATAGAAAGTAGGTGGAACCCTTACGATCGGTGCAAGCACCTCACACGCGTATGCCCAAGTTGATCTAAACTTGGAATGAATGATCGCTAAGCGATGACATCGGCCAGTCAAGGCACTCGATCGAGTGCTAAAAACATAATCAGAATATAAGCATAGAATGCGGGTCCACTATTAAACATAAAGACATTGTAAACCATAAAACTTGACATGGCATAAATCGAATGAACCATGAATATGATTTAGATCATAAAAGCTGGACAATTTGCGTACCTTAAGACGCTAAAGACCTTGGCGGCTCGGCTGGAGATGGCCTTTGAAACTTTGTCAACAAATGTAAGCATACATAAAAATGAAGAACCAAATAAGGTTCTGAATCAGAATCATGAGTTCGGAAACTTAGTAATATAAATGTAACAATTTTAGAAGTAAAATTTCAGGTTGTAACAAAATAGAGTTTGTAGCATAACTTGAGTTAGGAAAATCGAAGCAGTAGAAGAGTACATCCGAATAGGGAAAATCATGATCTTTAACTTTGTCAACCGCCCAAAGGCTAGAAATGAAAGGAAGGGCTCGAAAAACAGCCCGGACGAAGCGATGCATGAATAAACTATAACCGGCTTAAAAACTTAGAGTGGAACTCACGGTGAAAATTGAATAACAATAGAGAAGGTTCATGGCTTATGATGCATTTCAACCATTGGCTTGAAGGAGCATAGAATTAGAGCACTTGAAAGCTTATTAGAAAGAAGGTACTTGATTAATGAAAACATGAAGAATGTCGCAAGCGACGGACTTAGAACAATATCATGTTTATGGATTTTTAGAAACTATTTGTGAATCGATGAACGGTGAATTGGATATGAAGAAAGGACGAGCTTATGGTTACTTAGACATAGAGGAACGCATAAACTTGCTAAGAACTCAAGTGTAACCCTTAGTCATCAACAATACCTAATTGGGCCTTAAAACTTCACCGAATTAACCCATGGTTTGCTAATTTACCTATAATCCTTTAGGAGATAATCCTCAACATCAACCTAACTTAAATTAGCTTAGAAAACTCATCCCAACTATCTTGACAATACCACAAAGGCTACAAACTTATAAGAACTCCATAAAAGACCCAATTTACAAATTTTAGGCTAAAAAGGCAATAAAAATTCTGGGCAGAAACTTGTTCCGGACAGCCCTGCTTCCCGGGCTCGTAACTCATACTCCCGATATCGGATGACCACGAATCATACCTTTCCGGAAAGCTTGCAACGTGGCCTAAAACTTTCATGTTCACCATAAAAACTAAAGAGGTCTCCAAAGGCACGAAAAACAGCCCTCAATATATTGACTCAGAATTCGTATATAAAATTATACCTTCACGGTTTTGGTCTTAACTCGGGCTATACATGTCGGAATTTAGAAATTCCAAAGCCTATAGTTAGCTAACACTTTGGGCTATCATATGGAGTAGAAATCTGGGCAAAAACCCCACTTTTATACCACTGTAAATTTCCAGAACCGAAACAGAAACCTTATCTACCGAATTTTCCGGTTTTTAGCTTGATTTTTCACCCTTAATCATATTAAAATACAATCAAATCCCATATAACCTTAATCCACCATATTTCCAGAATATAAACCTTGATAATTAACTCATCTTAGACCTTAAAAAACACATGCATCCATGGATTAAACCTAAACTTAACATAAAAGACATATTCTTGAACTCTTGCACCAAAACCTCACTAATTCACCCAAATTAAACATAATAACACTTAATTCATAATCTTAAAACATAAACTCAGCCCTTATATACTAAGAATCTCTCAAGAAATTCACATGCATTAACATGTATTCATCATCCACCATGAATTCAACCATAAAACCTCACAAACACTTAGAAATATACATGCATACACTTAAAACTTAAACCCTAACTTAACCAATACAATTATATACTTGAATTCATGAATAAAGAGAGTAAAAGGGATGGAATTTACAAAAGAAACATAGATAAAACATGGATTTTCAGATTAGGGTTTTAAAAGTTTGAATTGGGGGTTTGAGAGATTACCCTTGGGGTTAAAAATTGATGAAAACACAAGAGAGGAGGAAGGAGGGTGGCGGCCGGCGACCTCCTGGCGGCGGCGACGTGCTCCGGCGGCCGGAAATGGGCGGCGGCTGCTGGTGGTTCACGGCAGAAACAGGGACAGCAGGGGGGTGAAGGAGTGTAGAGAGAGAAAAGGTTTGGGTGTGTTTGAATTGGAATGATAAAATGAACCTTCTAACACTAATGACATAATATATACTCCCTTCACTTAATTAAACACTAATATAACTTAACAAATCTGAAAATATAATTAAGTAAGCTAAATTATAAAAATACCAGGTTAACAAAATTAGCATGTACTAATTAAAATTAATCGGTAATAATTTGATTGAAATAAAATAGGACTTAAACATAGAAAATCCAAGTAAATGAAACATAAATATTACTTGTACCTCAATAAAATAAACATAATCCCAATAAAATAAATTAAGGTTTGGACAATAAAATATAAACATTAAGAAGTAAAATAATTAAACTCTCTCCGGTTAAAGAAATAACGTAAACGGTAAAACTCGATATAAATCACTTTAACGAGTAAATAGAGTAACTTAAAGGTTTATAAACCCGTAACTTGATATTCTTTGTCATCTCCTGCACGAGACTTGACACCGATAAAATAAATAATTAGAAGTAAACGCGAAAAATTTATACGCAATTTAAGTAATTACTATGATTAGTACGTAAATAATCATGATTTTGGGGCGGGTTGTTACAATAAAATTATTGATAAACAAACATCTAATTTGTACTGGTAAATTAATATAGTTTGAATGTTTATTGTGTTTTTTGAGAAGCACATAACATACTAATTGAATTAAATTAGAATTAAAATTAATTTTACATGCTATGTACGAAATTTCTATTTGACATTTGAATGAAAATTGATATTTATTATTGTTGAGTTAACGCGTGCATGCACTGGCCAGACTAGTTATGACTAATAAACAATAATGGTATATTACAAAATAGTCCCAAAGTTAAATGTGCTAGAGAGCCTTCTTTTTTTTTTTTCAAGTTGGAATTATTAGAATAGCCTAAAGGTGAGATTGCTATAATCCAAATTTCCTTAATAATTTGAGAATTACTAACCATTCTTATATTTATAAAGAGATATGTCTTAATAATTTAAATTGTAATAATATATAATAAGTTTATTCAATTTTAAGGTCATTGATTTGATTAATTTGTTGTGTTGTTTTGTAGGTTATGCCTCTTTTGATGGTTGGAATCAAATTGCAAACACGGGATGTAGCTAGTTGTAAGCTTGTAACTGTAGGTTGGCTAAATTTTCCAAGGACAGAGATTGTTGGTGCATATTTGCACTATTTTACATAGCCAACTCAAATAAATTAAAATCGTGTTTGACATATCATGTAACCTTAACTCTTAAAATCTTTTGTCTAAGATTAATGAAAATATATATATGTATGGATCAAAACATGTATTGGAGTAGCCTGTAACTCATTTTGCATACTTTTTTTTTTTAACATGGGTAACAAGGTTACAAAACCAAAATCTAGGGATCTTTCTTGGGAGATTCTATTGTGAATGTTTTCAGAGAAAATAATTACAGATTACAGTTATAGCGGAAGCAAATGAGATGATGCAGATTATAACAAAATTTAGGAACGAAAATTAAGCGATAAAGCAAACACCATATATATGTGTGAACCGAAGAACTCGGAGAAAAACCCACGGACGGCGACAATCAGAAAATAATCCATATGAGAAAAAGGAGGAGTACAACTCGATCACTATCACATGGTGTGATACGATTAACAATAGAGATTACAATACAATCTTTCAAACTCTCAACTCACAATCTCTCTAAGGATAATAATGGGAAAATATTGATGAAATTCTATCTCTCTCAATATTTTCTCTCTAATCTAATTGATATGTGGAGAAAACTAATTACTTATATAGGACGGCTAGGAGAATAAGAGTTAGGTTAAAACTCAAAGGCCCATGACGCTGAAAAGTATTCCACGCGGTGTACGTGACAAAGAGGGATGAGACTGGGGGAACACCAAACTTGGCGCAGGTAGCACCGGCATCTAGGGTGGGTTGCGCCTCCGAGACGCAGCTTGCGTCTCCTTCGTCCTTCGTTTCTTTTGCCTCTATCTTGGGTGCGGGTGGCGCTTCTTTAGGCGCTGTATGTGCCTCCTTTTCCCCTCTCTCTCTTTGTGTCTTGGGAGCGTCTAGTGCCTCTTTTGGCGCGGGTAGCGCCTTACTCTCCCTTGCCGACTTTGGACCTTAAAGGATTCAACGGGTCACTAAAACCAAATAGCTACCATAGTTGAAATTTTTTTCAACATAACTATGGTAGTTGAAAATTGTATTTTACCTGTAAAAAGTAAAAATTAATATATATTGATCAAAGTTATTTGTTGTAATAAGCAATGCTATTTATTGGGATACAACTTTTTTAGAAAATTAATATTACAAGGAAATTCAACCATAATTGAATTTTTTTCAACTATCATATTCATTGTTGAAAATCATAGTTGAAAAGTACAACAACCGGTCATTCTACCTTAAAAAATTGAAATTAATATATTTTTTTGAAATTAATATTTGACTAGAATAACTTGTTACAACAGTTAATCATATTTATTGACACATATATCTTTTTAAATATTGAGAATTATTTTAGCCAAACTAATAATAAAGAAGTTTTAACTATCAGAGTTAAACAAAATCAACCATGTTAAAATTTTCAATATTTTTATCAAGTCATCTCCCTATGCTATCCGCCCATAAAATAGAAGAAAAAAATGAAAGAAAGAATGCAATTCCAAGTTACAACATTATTTAAATTGTGGCCCTGATTGGTCATCCAGTTTGCTTTCATATTCGTTTCTCGATATATGTGGCAAAAAGAGAAATCGTCTAATTGCTTGATAAGGTATTTAATATCACGAACAATCACATCGATCTGCCATGGGACATGAATCGAACCCTGGATGATTTAAACAACAATCATACTGTCCCCTATTCTATTTCAGTCGGGACTTTTGGATAACCAACTTGAATTGAGTGATGAAGACATCAACAAAGAGCCATTGCTTTGCCCAAAACGTTCAGTAATTATAGTCCACAAACCATCAGCAGTATTGCCATAAAGGAAAGACTCATCAAGATCAAGAACCATACAATTCAAAAGCCAACTAATGACCATATTGTCACATTTGACCACTGATTAACAAAGAAACTTTAGTATGCTATTTACATCCACTTGTGATAAACCCAAGCTTTACTTTAGTCTTTGGAGCAATCTTGATAGCTCTTCTCCATTTTTGGAAATTGGTTCCTGAAAACTTGATGTTAGGATGATCTGACCCTTATAAGTAAAGGGGATCATTGTTGTATATATCTTCATCTATTATGATTCTTGATTGATTAGAACCTGTACCATCACCACCAGATAATTCTTCACCTCCAACAACCATACTTTTTCAATTCAATATTTGAATGGAATACTCCAAGACTCAAAGTCTCAGCAATCTTGCAACTAACTAATGCAACCCAAAAACACTCAAGTAAACGCCTTGAGCTCTGATACCATGGGGAAAGATTGAAACAAGAGAAAATCTTATTGATTGTATATCTGAATGATATATACAAGTACAATCAATAAGACTTTTAAAATTATTTTTTTAGAATCCGAGTAATTATTATGATTTTTGAAGGAATAAAAGGGGAAAAATTAGAAAAAATTGCAACAACTTGGGACAAACATTGTAAATTACTAAAAATCATGGGAAAGTGTTATGCTGAGTTTGGGAGCAAGCGCAAATCAAAATTCACGATATTTAGGGTATACACTCGTTGGTGGTACCATTAAAATACAATTTTGATTTTTGTGGAACCATTAAAATACAAAAAAATGTAGAAATTATTAAAATATGATTAAACAAAGTAAGTATTATTAGAATATAAGTTTCCTAAAATTAGAGAGGCTTATACTAGAGCTGTCAAAATTTTTTCCGACCCGAAAAAATCGGGTTTGGACATAGTTTTTTGTCCAAATTTTGATATTGATCGAATTGAATGAATATTGGGACATAAAATTTATCTTCTTTCTATTGTCTGAACTTGATTTTAACTTCATTTGAACTATTCGACTCGAAATAAAATCAGGTCCGGACATGAATTTCTCGTTCAAATTAACATTAACCAATTTATTCGACCAAAATTTATCCGGACCTAATGTTTTTGGGGACATCCAATAAAAATTGGAACGATACAAAGAGGCCCATGTCAAAAAGGGAGCCCAAAATTAGAAATGGGTGACATTTCTAGGCCCAATGTGTTTTTTTTCTGTTTTTATTTTTTTTCGGGTCTTCGACAGTTGACTACCGTTGACGATAGCGCGTCTGTCCACGCGCTTAAATTGTCCGTACATCTGCAAAATATCCACCTTTACATAATTGGCTGACGAAACGTTTCGTTCAAATGATCACTTTTCGCAGAAGCTGCTGTTCTTCCCTCTTCCAACCTCTATTCCACCAATTCTCCAATTAGGGTTTCCAAAATTGGCATTCGACATTGAAAATGAAGCATTCTACGTCTAGAGACTTGACTGTGTTTGATTTCAACGAAGAGGAGGAAGTCGCCGAAGAAACTTGGTCCCGATGGTCTAAAATTTCTAACCCTAACTCTGAAGACTCTGCCATCAAATATCAGTTTCTCCAATATGGTATTATTCTCGTGTTCAATTTTGATTTCTGTGTAGAATTACGTGTTTTATGTTACTATATTGAAATTCGGAGTTCATTGGCAATATTCTCGGTGTTTACTTCATACTGTTGATTTTGAACATTTGGAAATTGCTCATTATAATGGCGTAAAAAATTTCCTTCATGTTATAACATGGATTTCATGCTTGAGTGTGGACTGCTAGAGCTTGAATATGATTTGCACCACACTACTACTGTTGGAATTTAGGTTTATGTGTTGATGTGATCAAACTATGATTTCCCAGATTAGCTATCAGTTGTTTAGAACTCTAAAAGAAGGGGTTGGCATCTCTCATTAAGCAAATTTTGCTTTAAAAGCCGAAGTTATAGCGTGTTCGTGTACTTCAAACTGGTTCTCAGAAGGAATCCGGGGTAGCAGGATTTTTATAGAAGGAATCAGGGTTAATTCATATTCTTGTTCTCGTTTGTGGTAAAGTTGATGCATTCTGATGCTGGAGGAAAACCTTGAGTGGGGAATTTCCTTGTGATGTATCCTTACCTTAAATTTTATTATAAAAGTGGAAAAGTAAAAAGGAAAAAGAAACTTGGTGGAAACGTTTCCTCTCCAAGCAGGGAAATTGGTTATGTCTATAATTGGTCATCTCGCTTTGCATTAAGACTCCTCAAGGCAAGTTAGGAGATAGTCATGGTGGGCATCATTTAGGAATTTATCATATTTAGTTCCTTTTTCTCTTACAAGCTTCTTTTTAGTTTACTTGCTTCATTATGATATCCAGTAGAAACCGAAAGGAAACAATAACCAAAACTCGTAAGCTACTGAGGGTAGGGATAGTCGTCCATACTACTTAATTCCTCAAAGACTTTAAAGATGATGGCTGTTTGGATTCATGGGCACTAGCTGTCCCTAAACTTAAGGTTGAATAGCTGTTTTAAAACTTATATTGAGAAAGTGAAAAACACCGAAGTCCTGGGCATGGGCTTTTTGCAGACATGGAGCACCCATAAAACCCAGAGAAAAACATCGTCAACAGCAAAACTGAAAAATAAAACATAGCACAGTGCTTTGATGGTCAAAGCCTCGTAGGCATGGAGATGAGCTGGTGTGCTTTTTTAATCTAAGATTTTGGATACAAAGATGTTAGTTTATCTAGAAATGGCAAAAGTCACTCAAATCAAACAATGAATTCATACCTCAGAGAGACACTGGAGAGCCAAAACAACCAACCTGAAGTGGACTTGAAACCGAATTGACCAGAATAAATCAAATTTACGAGTTCATTTTTCACAAGACTAATCTTTCTTAGCAAGACGAACTTATTGGACCAAACTGAATGTTACTGATGTGACATGACCTAACCTAAGTTCCTAACTTAACCTGAAATTGAATTGAATGTTCAATTTGTTCGGTCTAATGTGTGAGCATCTAGGATTAACCCAAAGTATGATGGTTGCTTTGGTCATTGATATTTATAGTTGAATCTGAAGGCTCGACCTCTATGGCTCTATATGAGAACCTTAGCCACAGTAGTATTTTTCCCCTTCTCTTTGTTTGGTTTGACAAGATAGGAAAGAACGCTCCTTTTGTTAGATTAAAGAGTTATCTGAGAAAGTAGAAACTGTAAATAACATGATCTTATGGTGCTGCGTGGCTGCACTGATTAGGAGGCATTTTACTTTATGTGTGGAGAGGGCGTTTCTGTTGGCTGTACCATTTTATTACTGTTCTCCCATTCCTGGTATGCTTAGCTTTATTTCAATTCCTTCAACTCTGGAGTGGATTAGACATTTTACTTAATAACACAACTTGAATCTGATCGTCCAATAGTTTGGTGACCATTTTATTTACTTGTCTGATTTTCACTGAAATTGTGTTAAGATTCCTTATTGTTCGTATTCATTTCATTGTACATAGAAATTTTGGATTTTTATGGAATTTCCGGGGCTCTGGAGCTTTCAATGTTTGCTAAAATTTTCAAGCCTTCTCTATGAATTTCATATCTTCTAGAATGCAACTGTACTGTCAAATTCGCATTCCTCTACAAATTAGGAGGTGTTTGTCAAAGAGCTTTTATAATAGCTTATGCCAAAAAATTTAAAAAAAAAAAGAAAAAGAAAAAGCTTTTGAGGCAAGATCAGTCCACTGGCTGATTAAGGTGTTTGGTAAAAGACTTTTCTGCTCCAAAACCTAATTCTTAAAAACTGAAACTGTTATCCTTCTAATCCAAATAAGCTAAGACAAACTGTCAATAGCTAACCCTCAGTGTGAATAGTTAGTAATTGACGTGTTTGGCAAACACCCCCTTGCTTGATTTGATAGATCAGACAAAATTAATGTAGCCATTAAGGATGAGATTCATCATTTGTCTAGCCATTTAGCTTTCACTTGGAAGATGCTGCAATGTATCATTCCTATTTTCTTCGTGTATCTTATTCTACAGAGATGGTTAAATTGTGAAGTTTTGGCAATTCTCATGTTGTTTTGTACAAAAATATCATCTTGTTAATAGTCAATGTCAAATCCTACACCTTCTTTTCTATCCAAAATGGAGAAACATGAAAAGAAAGAAAAGAAAAGAAAAGAAAGATTAATCATTTTAGAGCTTTTAGTATTTGTAGTTTGATGAAGAAAGATAACAAAATCCTGCTATGTGTCCTTTTTTGCAATTGTGTGGTCTTCATGTGTGGAGTGGGTGAAAGAATTTTCATGATTGATCTTTAGTTACTTTGTGTCTCGTTCATGATAATAATTGTTAATGACATTATTTTTTGTCTCTAGCTTCTGCTGCATCCATAGCTCAGATGAGTGGTGGTCATATGGTGGAACATGTTGTTGTCACCATTGATGATGACGATGATGATGATGATAATGGTTTTGTGAGTGATATAGCACCTGCTCCTCTGGATTTGTTGAAAAATGCCACTTTGAAACAATCAGAGGGATTTGATGCTACTTCAGACAAAACCTCTATTGAAGATGCTGTTAATCCAGAAAATTCGTGCCAAGATGAGGAAGTAAATTTGTCCAAAAAGTTCAGATCTTTAGCTGGAAATGATCTTATGTGTTCCATCATCCCTGAGACACCATCCAGTGTATGCTAGTGCCCTGTCTGCGTCATTTTCTGATCTTTTTTTTTTTTGGGCTAAAAAATAAGCTTTTGTTATATGTAAATCTTGCAGAGTGGCTCTGTTGATGCCAGAACACCAGATGGACATGATACTATACAAGAAAATTCCCCCTCAACTCCTACTTCTCCAGTTAAAGAGCACAATGGTTGGTTTCATAACTTAGTTTGTCATTGCTCTTTCAGTCGTGCATTTGGATGGTTTGCACGTAATCACTTCACAATAATTTTTATTTATTCTTCAGTGCGAAGAGATGTAGAAGCTGATGATCAACCAGCCAACAGTTCGGAAATGGTAATTGGCTCCCCTCACCTTACCCCCGGAACTTGGCTTTACAAAAACTTAACTCATACCGTTAGAAAAGGCATAAAGTGTTCTAGCACTATTCTGATGGTTTGATATGTATAGCAGGAGGAAGTGGATACCGTCGTCCTTGATACTGATTATGTTACCTATTCCAATAAGTACTTTCCAGCATCCCAACTACTGTTTTCAAAAAGCTCTGTCAAAGTGAAGCCACTGTCTTTTGAAGACGAGTCCCCTTCATCAACTGATTATGTTACCTATTCCAATAAGTACTTTCCAGCATCCCAACTACTGTTTTCAAAAAGCTCTGTCAAAGTGAAGCCACTGTCTTTTGAAGACGAGTCCCCTTCATCAAGGCTGGAATGGGAAATCAATGATGTTGTTAGTATTGAGGCTCATTGGTGTAGTTTGGTGAGTTATCATGTTCTATGCTGATGACCAAATGCTGTACTGAGCTAATGGAGCTAGTTTTAGTAGTTGAACCCCCCTTCTCTCTCCCCAGATTGGCATAGCAAATGTGAGACTCCATCTTTCAACAAAGGATGCATTGCAGGATGGAAGTGCACAAGATGCACCAGGTTGGTTTAAATGAGATTTTTTTCCGCCTTGAAGTATGCTGTTGTGCATTTGTAGTTGGATACTTGGATTGATTGTAAAGAAACTTCTGAAACCACAACCATGGCCATTACTTTTGTTTTCTATGGCTCCTTACTTTCATCTCACTATTCCCAACTGGTAGCTGCACACGTTGTGCTTGGACAAGGTTTCAGGGTAGTTCCTGATCTTCCCCGCCACCCCCCCCCCACCCCCCCCAAAAAAAAAAAAACCGAAGAGGGAGAGGGAGAAGAAGAAAACCCAAATCCAAATCCACCAGGATGATTGTTGTCGTTGTCGTCGTTGTTGATTTTATTTCTATTTTTTTCATTTTTGGGGGGTTGCGGAGTATTTCATTATAGACGAAGTTGAAGGTTGTTTTTTTCACGATACCCTAGGATGAAAAATCCTTAATTTCCTTCTTTGAGTAGTTTCTATAGTTGGTTCACTGCTTACCTATTGCAACCTAGAACTGATATTTTTCTTCCATTATATCTACAAGTCATGTTCACATCTGAAACTAGTGTCACTCACTAAGTGTTCTTATTCCTTTTAACCTTGGACAGATGTTGAGGTATTGGAGTTTGTTGTCTGTGATCCTGGTTGGTTGTGGAAACAAGAATGTATTATGTCACTGGATACAAGATATGAGAGAGCCTGGAGCATTGGACTAAAGTGAGTTCCTAAGTACCTATTTCATTTTGGGAGACATCTGTCTACACATTTGTGTCAAAGAAAGAAAAAGAAAAAGAAAAATGTAGAATTTATCTGCATTAGGAAAAGTTCATGATAGGTGTTAGGATTCTGAAGGAATATTCTGTCTCATTTTTGTGGAAGTTTGATTGAATGTTGGTCAGCATTGCTTGAAGAGGCCTTATGAGAAAGTAGGATTGGATTATTGCTAGCAATGATGAGTTATGTTATTGGCTTGTCTACTTATTGCTGTGATTTAGGAAGTAATAGTGTGATATTGATTATTCATCTTATTTTACTTTTACACAAGTTAATGTTTTTGTGTTTTCTGCCTTAGAGTGTATAACCTACTTACCTACTATAAATGCCTAAATTTATTTGCAACGCAGAAGAAAAGGCTCTGATGGAGATGCAATTCTTGTCGATAAAACTGAATGTTCATATCCTTACATTCCCAAGTAAGTGAAATTAGTGTTTCAGGTCTATATTTCCTGCTTTCTCCCTATATTTTGAGATGTTTACTGGAATTTAACTCTTTTTTTCTCATTATACAAATTACTTTCAGTTTCATAGAGCCTTTTGAGGAAGTTGTCTACCCCGAAGGTGATATAGATGCAGTGTCAATTTCTAAAAGAGATGTTGATTTGTTAGAGCCTGAAACTTTTGTCAATGATACGATCATCGACTTCTACATCAAGTGCGTACTCTATTCATTATGTCTCCTTTGGTTTTAGAGATTGGAGAACAATTTCTATTTGTTTTTGAGATGCCACTGTTAAATGTTAATGCCTTGATCTCTGTTGATTTGGTATTAGTTTTTACATAATGGTTGCCTCAGTTTTTCAGTTGTTCTGATTATGCTGGATAAGATATATTACGAGTTATGACTTACAAATGATGTCAATGTGAAACCATTGAGACTAGTGAGATAAGCCAATTGGTGTGCAGCCTGATATGCTTCCTTTTTTGACAAATGCTATTAGTACCTATTATTCAATTGCTTTAATGAGTTCTAGGATTGAAGTCTTGTTTGGTTCTGTGTGAAAAAGATTGTCTTACAGTTTCGTGATATTGTTTCGATTAATATCATTTACCAAAAGGGGAAAGTCATGTACCATAGGAGACACACTTTTATTTGGATAATGATACAAGGAAGAAGGTAATTAGGAGGACTTGCAACTGTTTTTTGGAATTTGAACATGGTTGATAAAGGCACAATATAATACATATTCTGAATCTTACTTTCTTTTTATCTGCATGGTAGAAGATTTATAATGCTTGAGTCATCTTCTGTCAAAAGTATGTAATTTTCTGTTTGTAAATTAATTAAATATCAGTACCGATTGCACATGTATGCTATAACATATTTTTCTTAATGAGCAGGTATTTAAAAAATCAGATTCCTTCTCAAGAGAGACATAGATACCACTTTTTCAATAGCTTCTTTTTTCGGAAGTTGGCCGACCTAGACAAAAACCCGCTGGATGTTTTTGATAGCAAGGCTGCTTTTCAACGTGTTCGAAAATGGACGAGGAAAGTGAATCTATTTGAGAAGGATTACATATTCATTCCGGTCAACTATAAGTAAGAAATTAATTTTTGTGCTGTTGCTGTATGTTCACTTCTTTATGTTGTATGGAATGTTAGGGACTCCTGAATGTTTCTTCCTTTAATTGCAGTCTTCACTGGAGTCTGATAGTCATATGTCATCCTGGTGAAGTTGCTAAGCTCAATTGTGGGTGACCATTCTGGCCTAATTTAAGATAACATTCTGAAAATGATAATTATCATCCATATTTTCTTATAATCTTGTGTTTTGCATCCATCAGGTGAGAGCATGGATAAATCTTTGAAGGTCCCTTGTATCTTGCATATGGATTCTATTAGAGGAAGCCATATGGGATTGAAGGATCTTGTCCAGAGGTACTGAAATGCTGTTACTTTACCAAATCTTGTTTGAGATAATACAATGAAGATAAATGTAGTTCTGATCCAAAAAGAAAATAAAAATTATATTGCTGAAATACATTAGCAATTTTACTCATGGGCTCATCCTATATTTAGTTTTCAGTGCACTTCTAAGTGTAGTTTAAATTATTAAGTGTTTATAGTGTCAACTTTGATTTGGATTGTACATCATTTCATGCATCTGCCAACCAGATGTAGACCTTGTAGTAATAAGGCGTCCTTCGAGACATTATGCCTAGTGTTTTTTTTATTGAGAGTCTATGCTATTGTTACTTATGCTGATCTGCTATTAGACCGTTATTCCGGAATCTTCGTCTATCATGTTTTTGCTGGCAATGTTTAATTGTTTCAGTTCTCGGACTAGAATCCGGGTGCAACTGGAACATGGGCTTCTGGGTGTTTGTCTGTTGAGCTAATTTAATTACTTGAAGAGTTCTGTTGCCCTATGCTGTGTGATCATGAATGCCCTGTGAATTTTCACTTTATCTTTCTGATTGGATTGGAAAATTTCCAATGTCTATTGAATGGCAGCTATCTTTTGGAAGAGTGGAAAGAGAGGCAAAAAGAAACTTCTGAAGACATATCTTCCAATTTTTTAAACCTGAGATTTCTCTCTCTTGAGGTACACTTGAGGCGTGATCATGGCCTTCTTCTACTTTGGATATAAATTATTGCTAGTATCTGTGCACTTTATGTTTTAGCAGAATTTTGCAGTAATATTTGAGAAAAGCTTAATCCACATGCCAACTATCTTGCGTGTTGAATGCCTACAAATGTCCTAGTAGTTTGGCATTCACTTTAAGTGTTGAACCTGACAGAAGCAATGGAGCAATGGCAAGAAGCTGTTGGGCAGTAATATCATCTATTTGACATCTATGTTTGCATCAAGCTAAAATTGACTCAAAAGTCATGGGATATATTACTTTCCCATCTATCTTGTGGTTCAATTGGCAATTTTCAACATAAAAATTCTGCACCAGCATAGTCGGACTAATTTTAACATGAAATTTGTCAAATTGAATCCATTAGCTGAGGTGACTGACCTTGTTTGGTGAATACATAAGAAGGGCTCACTATTGGAGCAAGGATAATTTGATGGACCTTACCACAACAACAACAACATTCCTGGTATTGTCCTGCTAACGCGAGGTTTGGGAGATCCAGATGTAGGCAGCCTTATGCACTGAAGTGCATGAAGAGGCTGATTCCGGCAAACCCAGAAAGAAACCCTTTTGAAAACCGTAAAACCACCATTTCAAAAACCATTTGGAAAGACGCTTGGGAAATCAAAAGAACAAAGAATCAGGTGAAAGGAAAACTACATACCTGTGTGCTCTAAGCAATGAGTACTACTGAGTTGTCTATGTGTCATACTTGACTTTACCCTTAGATAACTGATTGGCTGCTTCATGAACTCACTCAGATCCTCTTGTTCTCAAATGGCTGAAAAATAATGATAACATGTGTGAAGTTACCATTGGTATTTCCCTATACTTTCCCATGGAGGGATTTGTATGATCTTTACTCGGTTAAGTTTCCTTCTGAACAGCTGCCACAGCAGGAGAACTGTTCTGATTGCGGCCTATTCTTGCTTCATTACGTGGAACTCTTCGTTGCAGAAGCTCCAGCAAATTTCAATCCATTTATGATTAATAATTTTGGAAACTTTGTGAGTACTCTTCTTTGTCTGATAATCTTTGCATTTCTGTCGGTCGTCTTTGATGAGAATGAGAGACTGCAATGTTGCATATGTGTCAAGGGTTCAATTTTATGTCATTGGTTTAATCTTTTGTGGAATCCATTTATGATTAAAACCATCTGTTCCTTGTTTTTTCTTCCTATGTTGACCCCCTGGAATGGTTGAATGTGATTATTGAATTAGAGAATGTGTCCCTTGCTATTCTTGGCTAATGTTTTGATCTGTTTACTTACATAGGTAGGCGGTATGCAGTTACATGCTTGTTGCTCAGACTCAATTGTACCCACATCCATGTGTAATGTTCAATGGAAGTGTCATGTCAGTCTCAGCTGTCAGTTGAATGTTTCGTACTTTTTTGGTGTAAAATGAAGGGTCAAGTGTTTTTACTATGTCCAAGTGTTTAGTGCCCAACATGAGTACTTACGTAGTTTGCCGGTGATTTCTTTGATTAACGTGAATATTCTCATTTACCAACTTGTTGATTTTATGAGCCCTAAAGAGTCAAGACTCTAGGATTAGCAGTCTTCTTATTTTCCAGCAGCCAAAGATTTTGACTAAACACTTTTTCCTTTTTACCCCTCATTTTCGGTTTGGTCACTTGGGCGATGTAGTTTCGTTTTGCTGGTACCCATATTTGGTGTATTGTGTTCTTGAACTAGTTAAATTTAGTTGTGGTGTGTCCAATATCCTCAGGTTCTTACAACCGAACAATTTACCTTAAACTTTTTTATTTTAGAAAAAAAAGAAAAACTGAATGTTCAGAATCTGATGGAATAATGTCTTTGGTCTTTTCCAGCTCAAGCCAGATTGGTTCATGCCTGCTGAAGCTTCTCTTAAACGTGTTCATATCCAGAGGCTGATCTATGAACTCCTTGCAAGTCGAACTCGGGGCAGTACTCCACCATGCCATCATAAATCAAATCCCTCGACACAACCAAAGCATAATGAGGACGATAATATAGAAATTATTTCAGAGAAACGGAGCCCAGGAAAATCTTGGAATGCTAATCCATCATACTCCCAATCAGTGCATGCGCTAGAATTGGGCATGCTGGATGTGTCGTTATATAGGACTTACGATTCAGACCCGGGTGTGCAAGAGCTTCTAGAACATTCTCAACATTATGAGCAGGGACAATCTTCCGGGCATTTACAGTGTCAAAATCAACCAATCAGGGTAAGTGTGGGTGTGATGTGGAGTTTGCTTTTTAACCATCCATATGATAAAGTATTTGTTGTTAAAAAAAAGGGGTGAGCACCAGGATGTTTTGGGATTCCAAACTTACAAACTTCATCGTGGCTCAATATCATTTCCCCCGGACCAAATGCTTAGAACTTGTGCTTCTGCTAGGTCTAGATTTGGAATTGGAGTCGACTCCATGTAGACTTGTCAATCTTTGACCAGACCCAATAACCCGACCGGAAATTCTAGGTTTTGAACACGATTTTCTCAACCCTAACCCGAAAACCCGTAAAATAGCAAATCAAACCCAACCCGCCCGTTTGACCCGAAAACTTTATTTTTAAAATCATAATCCGTTGGGTTGAGACCCATAACCGAAATACACCGCACGTACTTATCCGAACCCGAAATACGCCCGACCCGCATTTACCGAACCCGATATACAACCGACCCATAACCCGCCCAAATGGACAGGTCTAACTCCTTGTCTACATTTGAAACTGGGAGTCCTACTCTTATGTGTGCTCCCTCCCAAATAAGGCAACTAAATCTGCTGTTTTTTCAGCATGTCATCCGGTCTTCTCTCTTTGGGTGAAGTAAAGCTGGATTTTGTTGTTTCAGGGGGGGGAAAAAACATTATCCTATCTGTTTACTGTCTATACTTTTTGAAAATACCATTACTTGTACGGTTTTATAGATTACATTGATCGATGTTATTACTCTATCTTAACTTTCAAACATTGTGCCCTAGTGGAATCGTTAAAGAGTATGGGAGTGCGGGATGTAATATCCCTCGTGAAATTATATTCTTGAAAGAAAGAAATTCATAAATTATTTATTGTGTTGACTGGCACAGGAAGAAGCAGATGTGAATGACTGTGGTATTGGCTACTCAGATGGTTTTGCGTGGAATTCAGAAACATCTGATCATGCAGAACCAGACGGGAACTCATCGCCTACATCAAATTGCCCCTCTGATGACTCTCAAGACATGGAGATCATTGAATTTTACCCGAAAGTAGAGCAGGGTGCCAATTCAGGTCAAAATCAAAACTTGGTCCATCGAAAAGACAGTATGCAGACAGAAAGCACTGCTTCTGCCTCTAGTGATATGATGGAAAACCCAGCTGAAAACAAGCAAAAGCTTGATACATTTGAAAGGAGCAATCGTCAAGATTCAGATGATGAACCATTGGAGAATAATCAAGAAGGGGAGCTTCAATCATCTGACCAAGAAGAGGAGCTTCATCAACACGAAGAAGACGAACCATTGAAAAATAATCAAGAGGAGCTTCATCAACACCAAGAAGATGGACCGTGTATGGCTAATCAGGAAAAGGAGCTTCATGAAGATCATGAAGATGAACTTCAATCATCTGATCGGAAACTCGTTATAGATGAGGATTATGAGAGAATGGTGGTGAAGGATTCGTCGGCAGACTCAGATGAAGAGCAAGCTGCTGCTACTCGTGAGAGAATGGTGGTCGAGGATACGGATTCAGACTCAGATGAAGAAGGGCAAGCTGCAAAGAGAATACGGCTTGATGCATGGAGAACAAACGACCTGTAAGAAAGATCCTATTCTAGATTAGACTAGACTATCATATGTAAATCTCCACAAACCTAAACCTAAAACTAAACCATCACCACCTCCGTCTGGGGTCGTTCGTGGTGGGATGTGAATATAGTCCATTTGTCAGATATGTAGCCAAACACGGGACATTGTGTGACCGCATATTCTCGTCACTGTGTCAGTCAGTGACTTGGGAACCGTAGCACGCATTCCTGTCAAACTCGGGCAATTGTAGCAAAATGGCTTAAGAGCCCTTTTCCAACTTCTTTGGTTTGGTTACTTGCCACAAACTCACAATGAAACAAGAAATCCAAGTCTTGTTTGGTTGTTTGGTTGGTTCACTGAATGCTACATTGCTGCTAAAATGGAATTCGAGCCAACCCTTGAAATGGGTGGTTTCATGGCAAATTTCCAGGCTACCCTGCTCACTCTTATTGCATTTTTCATGCGAAATGCCAAGTATTAAGGCTGTATTAAAGGTTACCAAACAGTCACACTCAAACCCCACAATGAAATTAGGACATGATATTGGTAGGGAAACAATTCTGTATCATCCTTGGATTCTTCTTTGCCCTAATAAGTTCACAAGGAAAAACAAGTGTGTTGGGTCATGCAAGGGAAACTGGCATCATTCTCATGCTATGCCATTAGAATTCACATGGAAAAACAAGTGTAAGGCCTACTTGCCAACTAACTTTTATTCTAATAGAGTTTGCTAGACTTTGAATTTAGGTAAATTTGTGTTTGGTCAATTGAATAATTGGATAAAACCTTCTTTATTTACCAGGATTCTACCCAATTCATATTTTCTCATTCTCATCAACTTCCCACTAACCTTATATCTAACTGAGAGGATAACATTCAACCTAGTCATCGAGTTTCCCATTACAATAATGTAAGTGTTCCCTTTTTTCAAACCTAAGCAAGCACAATTAGCTGTTGAGATAGGTTTTTGGGCAAATAACTTTTTTTTCTTTAATTTTTGAACCCGGTAAAGTTAACCAGCCTGCTACATTGGCCATTAGGGAGAGCTTGAAGGATGAAGGTGGTTGTCACTTTTTTTTTTTTGGGGAACCAAAACATATGTTTTCATTAATAAAAACCAAACGACACTTATAATAAAAGTCGTGGCTGAATCAATTGTAGATTTAAAACACATAATATGATGTCCGGCTCTGACGTTATGACAATCTTGTCGTAAATCTTCTTCAATAACTTTGCATTTTTATCATTGATAAAAAAAAAAAAAAAAAAAACTCACAATCAATGATATGGTGATTGGTGACCACCCATTTGATTGTTAGTCTATTGGTTGTTTGAATGGGCAAACCTATTGGAAAATAGGCACGGTACAACCCAATTATTTGAGCTTTTGTTTGTTCGGATTGAAATACACTTGGATCTAAAATTTAATACTCTAAATATTCGACTTGGGTGTAAAATTCATAATTAAAAGCCTCAATATTTCTCAAGTCTGTTTTTAATTTGAAAATGATTTGTTTGATTTTGAAAATTTTATAACGGAACGTCATTCTTTCAAATGAGACAATTCAAATAATCAAACAAAACGAATTATTGCCGCTACTAAAACTTTCAATAGTCCACGACACCTAGTCGATCTACCCATTTAAAAAAAGAGATCTTAATTTTGAATAAAATTGTGACTACTGAATAATTTAAACTTCCAACATACAAGATAAATGCTCTAACTCTTCAGATGTGTTAAATTTCAATCCATTACCATTGAGTTTCAACCACTATAAATCAATAGAGAGTAACATGAAAGTAAAGTTGTTTGATTTTACTAGCATGCGTTTGACAAAGTCACTACAACATTATTTCATCACTGAGTTACGGTGATCGAATTTCAACATTGATATATTGAAATCCAACACCCAAAGACTTTTATATCTAAAGTTGGAATTATTACCTATCATAACCCAAAATTGAAGTTGTTAGAATCTAAACCCCAGCTTGAGATTTTTTCAAGGTATTAATTGCCTGTGGAGTTGTCAAAGGTTTTAGACCCTCCTCCATTCCACTTTGTATCCCACTCCCACACGTTAAGAGAAACTCCACTTGACATCAATTTTTGAAAATTTCAACCTTCAATTTGAAGCGTCAAAGTTGGCACATCAATCATGTTTTAGGCCAAACCCAAATGGCCCATGCAATGAGCATTGCATTGCATGTGAAAACCACGGACAACGCACTACAATACACCTTTTTTTCATTTATTTGTCACTTAAGTTTATATATATTAATCAAATTTTGAAAACGTTGATTTTTTATTAGGGGATTAAAAATTCCAATTATAACATTTGAAAAGTATAATTCATTTGTAAAACGTCAAATTAATATACATTAATCAAAGTGACTTATGGTAATGAATAATGAAGTTTATTAAGGATATTCTACATAATTGAAAATTTTTAAGTATCATGGTTAAAAAGTATAACAACCATTGATTTTACCCTAAAAGATTGAAATTAGTATATTTTTATTGAAGTGATGTGTTAAAATAGCTAATTGTATCTTGCACTAGGAAAATCTCTCTAGTAAAGGACTTCCTAGGTTATGTTGTTTACTCCCTCCGTCCCACATTAATTGACACTTTGACTAAATTTTGACTATTAATTATTCACAAATTACAATGAGTTACAATACGAAATTACCTCTACTGTAATTTTTAGTAAAGTATCTTTCTAATGATAATAATTTCATATTGTAATTCATTGTAATTTGTGAACAATTAACAGGTAAAATTTAGTCAAAGTGTCAATTAATTTGGGATGGATGGAATACCTTTGACAGATGAAATTTATTTTAGTCAAATTAACAGTAAGGAACTTTGAAATACCATATTTGAAACAAAGTTCAACTATGATTGAATTTTCACTCACTTTATGAACATATACGAGTAATCTATTGTACCAAACTTCTATCATTATGTTTGTAAAGGACACACTATAATAAAAGTATATCTTTTAATTTTTAATATGTACTACCTCCGTCCTAAAATGTTTGCCGTTTGACTAAATTTTGACCGTTAATTATTTTCAAATTACAATGAGTTACGATAAATTATCGTCATTATAATTTCTACTAATGTATTTTTCTAATGGTAGTAATTTTATATTGTAATTCATTGTAATTTGTGAGCAATATAATTAATAATCAAAATTTAGTCAAATGACAAACATTTTGGGACGGGAGGAGTATTATATGAAAAATTGTCAATTACTCCTTCTGTCTCATATTATTGGTTCTTTTGTTGACCGTCACGATCTCCAATATCACTTTTTAATATCTAATATTTATTAACAATGACAACATTATACTTTTATAATAGTATTTTTCGTTACAAATCTAATAGTAATAATCTTATTTTAACAAATCAATATATATTAGGAAATTTATAATTAAAATTTTATAAATTTGATTGGATAATTTTTGAAGAGGACAAATAATATGGATAATTAATACAAAGAGAGGTAAAAAGTAAGGTAGGGGTCACATATTTGAGTAAATTGAGTGGGGATTTGAGAGTTTGGAGTTAGGAGGTTGGAGAAACGAAGGAAAACACGTTAGGCATGAATTGACAAACAACAAAATGGGGGATAAAGAAAATTCAACACAAGAATATCCCTCTGTTTAGTTTAGTCATCATTAATTATTGCTCAATTTCGTTTCCAATTCCAATCACCCGGGAGAAAACATGAAATAAAAAGCTTAATTTTACCCTCCATCGTAACGCCCCAAACCCACTCAACGTCGTTTCTTCTTCTTCTTCTTCTTCTTCTTCTTCTTCTCCCCTGCATTTCCCATGACACTCCAACCCCTCCTCTTCCTCATCCCCATTTCTGGGTGTTTGTATTAATATCTCAACACCCACTTATAAATTGAGTTGATTTTGCATATACCCACTTGCTGATTATAGCTCTTTCAATTGGGTTTGTTTTCTAGGGGTTCATGGTTGAGTAAGATCGAATTTGAAGGCTTATTTTGATCTGGGTTTGTTTGAGATCTGTTGAGAAAGAGGGAGAAATGGAGGAAGGGAGATTGTGTCAATGGAGTGTGATTCGATCTCTCTTAGCAATAGGACAGTGGTGGGCTTTCAATGTTACTGTCATCATCATGAATAAATGGATCTTTCAGGTAATTTTTTTCTCTGCCTTCGTTTGATTTTATTTTACCCCTAATTTCATTGTGCCCCCTTGTTTTGTTTTATGCTTAGAACTTGATTTTAAGGGTTGTATGTATGTATGTATGTATGTATGTATGTTTGTTGATGCATTCTGGGTTTGTTTTGTTTGATTTCATGGTGTTGCTGATTGAGGAGGGTTATGTTTAGAAATGGTTGGAAAGAGAGGAATTTCTGTGGAAGCAGCCATTTGTAGAGTGATTGTGAACAAATTGAGATGGGAAAAATAGCTTGTCAAGTTCTATTAACCTCTAGCTTGCTAGGGTTTAAGAAGAAATGTTTAATCAACAATAATTTGTAGAGCTCATTTATTAAACTAAGATGGAGTTTCCTTCCTTTTCTCATCCATTCTTTCTAATTCCGTTGAATATTTGTCATTTTGGTACCTGATTTAGAATGCATTGCTCTGTGTTTATCTATTTGGAAATGATGGAGCTATTATTACAAAGGGTATTACAACCATTCATCTGATTGCTTCTTACAATATGACATGGCTCTAGAAATGCATTACAAATCTGAAGATTTTTTGTGAGAATCTCTTTTGTGCTAGGTGACACAATTTACATGCAAAGATCACTGTGGAAAGAAAACAAAGAGATTAACACTGCTTCCTAATGGAAGGATCAATTTGTTTATGGCATCTTATACCCTTTTCTATTCCTTTTGATAAGAGATACCAACGACGAGTGCTATTTAGATTGCAATATCATAATTCTTATCGTGTGTGGACGTTGATTGCTCGAGCTCTTGGCATGTGGATTTATGAATAATGAGTGCTGGAAACTGAAACGCACCGCCATTGGTTTTCTAAATTGACCGGAAAAATTGTAATCTGTGATGAAATTTGTTTGCTGAAATGACGACAATTTTGGCAAACAAAAAATTGCTAAATTTGGATTTGTAAATGTCGTAAACCTGAATGGGGGTGTACGCAAATTTTCCGTGGGTTTCTTCTTTATATTCTTCATTTGTTGTTGTCGTTGAAACAGAAATTAGATTTCAAGTTTCCCCTCACGGTATCGTGTGTGCACTTCATATGCTCTTCTATTGGAGCTTACATCGCGATCAAGGTTCTGAAGATAAAGCCTCTCATAACGGTCGATCCTGCAGATCGCTGGAGAAGGATATTCCCAATGTCGTTTGTGTTCTGCATCAATATAGTCCTCGGGAATGTCAGCTTGCGGTACATACCTGTCTCCTTCATGCAGACCATCAAGTCATTCACCCCCGCGACAACAGGTTCGCTTAGTGTTTTGCATCTTGGTATAAGAATTTGGACAAACATTCTTAATTACCGTCATGTTTTGATTAAGGTCGTGTTTGTATCAGTCTTTTTGCAGTGGCTGGTGTGGAGAAAGTACTTTGAGTGGAGAATTTGGTTTTCGCTTGTTCCGATTGTTGGAGGGATTCTTCTGACTTCCATCACGGAGCTGAGCTTTAACATGTTTGGGTTTCTAGCTGCTTTGTTTGGGTGCCTTGCTACTTCTACCAAGACTATCCTCGCCGAGTCTCTTTTGCACGGTTACAAGTTTGATAGGTATCATCTCATCTACTCTTGTTCCACTCTTCGAATGTGATAAGCTCTTACGCTATCTTATGGTCCCCTTTTCTATGTTCTCCCTTGTCAATTCGCTTTACATTGAACACTGACCTTGTTCCCTTCATCGATTCATTAACATGGATCTGCTTTATAAGGCTTTTTCTTTTCAGCTTACAATAATTAAGCACTTACCATCAGCATTCTGCATCGATCAACACTCATCAGCACTAGTCAACAGTACACTGATGAACACTTTCTAACATATTAATGATGCATCTTTTGACGATTACATGATAGATTACTCAATTATATAGGTGATTGAAATGTTAATTGCTATTAATTGCTTTGATCAGCACTCATCAGCATTAAATTACTTACTATAAATTGAAAAGAACAAGCCCATCATGTGTTATTATTAATGTCTGTATTTCTAATTTACGTTTACCTACTGTTTTATACAAGATTCATGCCCTCAACATTTGGATTAGTGACGACTGTGGGAGTACACAATTGCATAGGGCACAATCCAAATCTCTTTCCTTTTGTTTTCACAACCCCACTCACTTGCTAACTCACTCATGTCTTTGTTTGTTTCCAGCATAAACACAGTCTTCTACATGGCACCTTTTGCGACTGCCATTTTAGCAGTCCCGGCGTTGCTACTGGAGGGGCCCGGAGTGCTTAGCTGGTTGTACACCCACCCATCCGTCTTCTCTTCCCTTTTGGTTGTTTTTGGGTCTGGAGTGATGGCCTTCTGTCTCAATTTTTCCATATTTTACGTCATTCATTCTACTACAGCCGTCACTTTCAATGTAGCCGGGAATCTCAAGGTGAGCTCCAATGATTGCAACTGTTATTCTCATCTCTTGTTTAACATTTCCGTCTGGGCCTAAGTTTTTACTGTAGTATAGAGTCCCACACAAGCAGCAGTTGGGCCAGATGTATGCAACCTTACCCTGAAGTTTTACCTAGATGCACTAAAACCCATGGTAAATTGTTATTAGTCCCTAGTCTATTTAGGCAGGTAGGCCTAACATACATGGATCATTTGTTTTTTCTTTCAATCTTCTCAAACTGTCCTGTTGTCATTTGTGTAACCTGAAAACAAAATACCTACGAGTCAATTTAGGTAGCTTGACTGAGGTCTATGTCATAACCACTCGAAAGTCAAAATCCATGGGGAGGGTGAAAAACCATGTCTAGTTAAATTTCACTTGCTTTCAATAGTCTGTTCTGATTTAGGTTCTGGGTCTGAAAATCATGTTTAAAAACCTAAACTTTAGGGCCGGTTCAGGTTGATTTTCCGGTTGGGTTAAATTCTGCCAGCTCTAAATGGTCATCCCATTTGGATAGATATTTTTTTATCTTCCTCCAAGTTCTAAATGACCATCTTCACAGATATATAGAACCCTTAGAACCTTCTCTCATGGGATCAGTATCTCCGTAAACAGTGATGTTTCCATCTAGATCTCGCTCGATCCCACAAATGTGGGACCCACATTGGGGGTCGTTGCTAGACCCGGGGATTCGCCTAGTTTAGTTTGCTTTTGGTTGGTTTCCTACAAACACTTAAAACACTCCATACTTGGATTCCTTTTTCAGGTAGCAGTTGCAGTGTTGGTGTCATGGTTGATATTCAGAAACCCGATATCGGGTTTGAATGCATTTGGATGTGCCATAACCTTGGGTGGATGCACCTTCTATGGTTATGTGAGACACTTGCTGTCACAGCAGCCTCCGGGATCACCAAAAACACCAAGAACACCGCGAATGCGAACTGAGATGATCCCACTTGTAAATGATAAGTTAGATGACAAGGTTTGATTTTGTAGTAGCACTAGACAACAACAGTAGTAGTAGCAGTAAGTATATATACTATATACTATGTAGTTGCTTGTGGATGGATGGATCCTGCAAGTTTCTTAGGAAGATTAACAGGGTTGACTATATCCATTTCCTTATATTATCTCTAGACTTTGAATACATCCTTATATTATTCTGTAGATCCTTCCTTCAATATTTATGTAGGGGAAAAATATATTATCAAAGGGGAGCTTATAGTTCAAGTGGCATGATAAGAGTAGGGGGTTTAACTTCTACTAGATTCAAATATTAATGGCAACAATTATTCATAAAAAAATTGAAAAAGTTGAAGCAAAGTTCTTGCTTTGATCTTATGGGTGACAAAACTTTGTACTATTAAAGTCCTTCAAGTTTTGGCTGAGCCTTGTTCTTTTTAGCTTATTTTCAAAGCGTAAGTTTTTTATTTTTTTTTTCTTTTTTGAGGAATGAAGCGTAAGTTAAAATGACTTCTAAAAACTTGTATAGTATAGATTTGACCTGTTTATTGAGTCTTTATTACAAGGGTAACTATCAATAAATTGTACATGTAGGGACATTATAAAAATGCTCTGACAAGTATGACTCATAAATCCTACTTCATTCCTCAATAATTGTCACATTTGAGTTTTGACAAGGTGTTAAGAAAATTGTATTGAAAATGATAAATTATTTTGAAAATAATAAAAGTAATAAATAAATTTATATTTTGGTTATATACTTGTATTGGTAATGACATAAGTAAAAGGTAAATTTAGAAAACTATCATTAATATTGTATTTGAAATTGTAAAGTGACAAATATTATGAAAAAATAAAAAGTTAGTTAAAGTGACAGATATTAATGAATGTAGGGAGTACAATTTTACTTATAGAAATTGCTTTTACTTGTTTCAAGAATTAAACTTTGGTGCGAACCTTCTATTGTATTTGGAAAATTCTTAAAAATTTTGGATTAATTAATTACAGACCATAGATAGATATATTTTGGAGGTTGAATGTGCTAAAAATTAGCTGCATTTGGTAGAGAACCATGAGCATTGAGCCAATGAGCCATCTTGTTTTTCTTAAAACCACGATTTTTATTTTTATTTTTTTAGTTGCATTGATTTACATTTACTGGTACGATTTTACGGGCAAAACTTGGATTGTCTAACCTTGATTGTCTCAATGTTTTTGTCCTACTGAAAACGGCTAATTTCATTTCAAATTTCCATAATATAATACAAGTACTAAAATTCCATCTTTTCAGGGAGTTGTTCTAGCAGATCTTTTTAACCCAATCGGCTACTAATAAATTCCTTATTATTACCGTCTTTAAATTACTCCCTTCATCCCAAATTAATTGACACTTTGACTAAATTTTGATTATTAATTATTCACAAATTATAATGAGTTATAATATGAATATTACCTTTATTGTAATTTTTAGTAAAGTACGTTTCGAGTAAAGGTAACTTCATATAGTAACTCATTGTAATTTATAAATAATTAACGATCAAAATTTTATCAAAATGTCAATTAATTTGGGACGAAGGGGATACAATATTACATTAACATCTTTTCTACTTTGTCTTTCATTTTATCTTATTATTTTCAAATAGATAATCCCCCAAGACCCGCCGGGTCGAATTGGGTTAGCTGATCGTCGAGTTAACTAGGTTCGGCCTGGATCAAGTTTGGTTGTGTCATTTTCAAGTCAGGTTGATTTTAGATTGTTATTTTCTAATAAGCTTGTTTGCGAAAATAAATAACTTTGGTGAAAGATAAAACCAGATTAAAGTCAGATTAATCCGTTTCAAATCTAAATCATGGGATTACAATGACACTTTCGAGTTTAGTCAGATTAATGCATATGGGTCAATCGGATCAGGGCAATTTTGACAGAACTACAGGCATGCTGACTGCCACCTACACCCACACTTCTGAGGTGTTTCTTTCTATTTTTTTTCTTTTGGTGAAGGGTTTCCTTCATGTCTTTTTTTTTGGTTTGTGGTAAATCCTATGGCAATTAATTAATTTAGCTACAAGCTTAGGCCTCTCACAGATTCCAAGACTTCTCATTGATGGCCAAGATGCCTTCAAGGCAAATATTAAACCATAATCAAACAATGTAGCATTCAAAATCACACATACCTAAAAACTTACACCCACCCCACCCCTCCCCTTAGGGGGGGGGGGGGGAGGGAATAAACAAGCTTAATTAACACCTAATGCAAAAGTTTACCCTCCCATTCAAGGTCTGCCCTTTTCTTTCTGACAATATAATCACAAACCATACTCCTCCCTAGATATAAAACAAAAAGTGAGGAGGGCAAAAAAAAAAAAGAAGGAAAAAAACAGAGAACTTAGTGCAGCATATGATGATCAATAGCATGCAAAAATTCAGGTCTGGGTCGAATTTGAGTCAATCAATGTCCAAATTCGAACAAGAAATTAATCTTTGGGTCTGTTTTATTCAAATTGGATAATTCGGACCGGATCAAATCCGAGTTAAAATCAGGTTCGGATAATAGAGAAAGGATAAATAATGAGTCTGAATTGAATTTCAATTCGCTCTATTCAATCAATGTTAAAAATCAAATGAAAAATCTATAACCAAACCTGATTATTTCGAATCGGATAAACAGGTATTTGTGTCGAAGAATTGATGAATGATGAAGAAGATGGTTTCCATTTCATGAACAGATCTAGTCATTAGTAGTTAGTAATTACACAAAGACTAGAAGATAGTAATAACACTACTAATTAACACCAAATATTAAACAGGACTCACTACATGATGATAACACTCCCTAGTATTTCTCATTCTCGTCCTACTCTTCTTGATTTAGTTCTACATAACATAATTATGTTATTATGCTATTCTCTCTTGTCTTGTCTCTACATAAGCAAAGCTGAAGAATTGAATATTAATTATTATTTTGATATTTCAGGCCAAGAGCCAGAAGTTCTTCTGCCACCTTGTGCTAATGAGGTATCCACCCATGCCTTTGCTCTGCTTTCTAACTCCAATTGTCAAGCACTCTGCATTGTTTATGCACTGCTCCACAAACTCCTCTGTGTTGCTCATTCCAAACAAACTGTGCCACCCATCCAAACCATTCAAAAAACAAACACAACCCATCAAAACCATGTTCTTAATTAGGGCTTTTCTTCACAGATCTAATCATCTCAAGATGTGACTTGAAAGGCTCAGTAAGAATTGACATGTGGGGCAAGGCCCCAAGAGCTGTCAAAAGCCCCGGTTCTGGTCATAATTCAAACAAGCTTGAATTCAAGTCTAGTCACGTTTGGATAATAGAAATACCGAAGATAACTGTGTCTGAATCTTCACTGATAGTCCAAATTCGGACGAAAAACCTATATTCATACTCGATTTTTCCATGCCGGACTAAACCTGGTATTTGGATCGGACATAGTTTGTCATGCCTTGGTGGGGTCAGTCTCGGGTTGGGTATGGGTCAGTTCGGTGGTGGATCTAGGTATTCTGATTAAAGGTGACCAATATACTATCATATTTATCTTATCTATAAAAAATTCATGATTTTATCCCAAATTATACTGAATTATTATTTTTATCATGTTAATGGTGACCATAGCGAATTAGCGACCCTTGGGCCAGTGGGTCGGTTTTAGGTTTCACATTCGGAAATAGTGTTCAAATTTTGGCAATGGAAAATTGATTGATTGATTTGTATTGTATGTGATGTAAATAACTAAATATGTAAAATGAAAGGAAGTGGAACCCACCATGTGATGATAGGGGAGGGCTTCTTCTGGCCTAGAACCAGGACTGATACCTCAAGCTTCTTGACTTGGCTTAGGACTGTTCCTAGCTTTGGTCCCTGAATCACCACTGCCTCCACTTCCACCTGAACCATCAAATTCACCACCACCCCACAATTATTACCACATATTTGAAAACATATTTGAAAAAGTATGCTCACTTTCATATTACATACCAAATACACAATAAGTTGACAAAATTTCAACTTTCAAAACAACTGAAAATGCCACTTGACACTTGTTGTAGCGTTTTAATCATACCCTTTATAAGATCATTTGAAAAAGCATGCTTACTTTCACATATATACCAAACACACAGATTTCACAAAATCTCAAGTTGGAACCAAATTCAAAAGACATTTTGGCATGCATAGTATAGCATATGAAGATATCACCAAATTTCTGAGACTACCCAGAAAAAAGCTATGCTCTATGAAAAGCTCAGGAGAGTGACCCAAACAAAAGATTTGCTCTATCTAAACACCACACATGCACATGTTGCATACATATACTGACTCACAGATTCATCTCAATGTAACAGGAAAAAGCTTGAAAGGACTCCTCTCTTTTTTCTTTCCAAAGAGGAATAACCCACACATAAAAATTCCAACTTTTTCCTGGTTTCAAGTGAAAAAGCACTACACAAACATGCTCCGAAATCATGACAACAACCCAGAAGAAGAAGTACCTCAGGTTTACAGGCCTTGCAAAGGGAGCCAAGAGAAGCAGCAAGATTAGGAGCAGAAGTTGAAGAATCAGAGCAAGAAGGTATGATGTGAAGAAGAGTGAGCCAATCACCCTTGTTGGTGACATGGGTGAGTGCCCACATCATGGCATGCTTAGATCTCGAAGTCTCGTCCACAACCACCATGACCCTCTTCTTATTTCCGCCATTGTTGTAGTACTGCTGCTGCTCACTGTACATCCCATCCATGTGTTTCCAACAAGCTCCATTGTAGTGTGACCCACCGCCGTACGACCACCTCCTCGACGACGATTTCCATCCCTCCTTCGCACTCAGCTGCCTCAAGATGGATCCTGGGCTCGGCATCTTCGAATGCCACCGCCAAACTAAACTGCACGCCAAGTGTTCGACGAAATGCTTTTGAGAAGTTTTGTAGCGAGAATGAGAGTGGTGCAAGAAGAAAAGGAATCAGATGGAGGAAATAGGAAGTGGGTTTTGCAGATGGACAAGGTGGGAAGCTCAAAGTGAGAAGGGTTGGGTGCAGAGGTGGTAAATGTGGTTGCAGCCTTATTATAATACTCCTACTCAATTAAGAGAGAGAGAGAGAGAGAGAGAGTGAGAGAGAGAGAGAGAGATGAATGATGGTGGGGTGAGATGGAGGGAAAAAGAGTATGCCATGAATGAATAAATTTGGCTTTTTTTTTTTTGGAAGCATTTGATGCAGAGAGAGAGACAGAGAGAGGTAGGGGTGGGTGGGTAAAAGTTCACGGGAATCACTGGGAAAGAAAGGATGTGGCTTTACACTGCCAATGCAGCGTATTTTTTAACAGCAAACATCATCACTACTACTAGAGTAGCACCCCCTTTTTTAATCAATTTATTATTATTATTATTATTATTATTATTATTATTATTATTATTATTATTATTATTACTCTCTTGATATTAATTGTCATCATTATAATTTCATTGTCTTCAATATCATTCTTTGATTAATAATTTTTTACATAATATGTTGTTAATAATTGTATTATCATAGTTTTTTGATAGTATTTTACATATTTAATGGTATTAATTTTATATGGCAAATTTATAGTTAAACTTTTTTACGTTTGACTATATGATTTCCAAAGATAATAATTAATATGGAACGGATGGAGTATTATCTTAGTACGTTTTTTCATATTATTTGTTCTCTTCAAAATTGTGCACTCAAACTTATAACAATTTGCCCACAAGTTTTTCAATATATATAATAACTTATTGTAAAATTATTATCATAGATTGCTAATGAAAAATATTATCATAAAAGTATGATATTGTAATTATTTTAAAAATTATACAAAAAATTATCAATTAGAAAGTTATATTGAAAATAGTGATAATTAATAAAAAAATAAATAATATGAAACAAAGGGGAGTACACTTTTGTGTTTTTGTGATTAATTATCGTGATGATGATGATAAATGATGATTGATGCTTTTTGTACTACGCTCTTAATATTCATCAGAGATTCTTTACCTTTCCCTTTATTGTGTTTTCCTTTTTAGTGTTTGGCTCCCCTAATCTCTAGGCCAAAAGCTTATTGTGATGGATGTTTTTTGGGGTTTGGCTATGAGATGGGCAATAATAGATTGTCAAAATTGGGTTCATCTTCAAGTTTATCAAAACAGTGGGATTAATTCTTATTCTTATGACTTAGCACTTTTATGTTCAATGTCTAGCTTATCCTAATTCCTAAGTTGAAATGCTACTTACCAAAAATTCATTCCCTTTTGATAGAACAATGGGCAATAGTACCCGGCCTTTAATAGATACCAAGAGTTTGTAATCAAGGGACAACTATCTTCACCTCCCAACTTTCCTACCAAAATTTAAACTTTGTTAGAAGGAAAAAAAAATTCATTAGGTAAAAGTCGTGGGTTGATGAGTCATGCTTATTATTGACAATTTGATACCTTATCTCTCCGACCTATAAAACTTACTGAATAGGTCAAATTTACACAGAATAAGAAAAAAATCAAAAAAATCTTGAATAGATAATAAGTCAAAAAAATCATGTAAATACAATTTTTCATAACTAATTTATGAAATTACAAAATATTATCCCCTTGGTTCTAAATTATATGATTATGTCCTATTAACTTTTGAAAACTTTAACAATTAATTTTAAATTTATATAATACCTATAACTATGAAAAAAAATGTTATCATATTCACGATGAAAATACTTTTATAAAGTTACCGTCACTCATTTAGTTACATGCATATTAATATTAATTAATATATAAATTAAAAGTTACTAAGACCTTGTTTTTTTGTGCGGTTCCACATTGCACCTGCCACATAATTTTTTCATAATTACCACAATCCTTCCATATCATACCATGTCATTCCACACTTTACCACAACAATGATAACTTTCTCTCTCTTTACTTTTCTCTCTCTTCGCTATTCTCCTCTACTTTTCACATCATCTCTCTTCATCTAATCGCATCAATCATCTTTACCACAAATTTTACTATATCATCACACTTTCCACAATATTACCATACAATACCATTTACCGCACCCAATTTGCCGTAGAAAAGAACAGAGCCTAAAGTAGATTATTAAAAAATCATATGATAGTTAAATTAAAAATATGAAAGTAGATTAAAGTGATAAGGATATTATTAAATTTGATAAACATGCGGAAAGCCTGGAGGAGTGATTCCAAAATCATAACTACACCATTATTCATCTTTATCTACGTACTCCGTAACATCTATTGCTAAGCTAGTAGAGTAGTGGTTTAGTTAACTTACCATGGACTAATTTGGCTACATAATCACAATGCTCTATTATTGGCAACTTAGCTTGCCATCTTGTTTAATGCGTTTATTTTTCATACTTTTTCTAGAAAACTCAATCGCTGTGCAAAATGTTGATCTCCTTTTTATTTGGATAGACACCATGCAAAACATTATTGGTAAAAGGTCTATTAGGCCGTGTTCTATACTGCGGTATTTTGCGATATTTTGCGGTGAGGTGTGGTGGAATTGTGGTGGGGTGTGGTGGAATTGTGGTAGGTTATTGGTATGTGGGGTAGGTGAGGAGAGAGAATATAAAAAATAGAGGAGAAAAGTGAAGAAAGAGAAAAGTGAAGAGGAAAAAAAAGTAATGATTTGTGGTGAAATGTGGTGGGTTGTGGCAAACTGCGATACCGCATGGCACCGCAATTTGCCAACCGCAATATAGAACACGGTTAGTCTCGTATATTGACCTTTTGAGTAATAACGCAATAATTAAGGATGTTGGGATATCAATATACAAAATTTTAGAATAAATAATGCATGTCCTCAATTTTACATTTGGATATTAATATCGTCATGTTATGAATAGTTTTATTATTTATGTACAACTTCTTTTATTTCTCTGCACAAATTCATACAAAATTGTACAAAAGATTAATGGTACAGTATAATAAATCAATAGATCAATATATAATGACAATATTGTGATATTATTTATTAGTGTAAAATTAAACATAAAATTATCCGATACTCCTACAATTTGGTATATTAATGTCTAAAGAATTAATTTAAAACTAGAACTAACATTATTTCAAATTTTATTTGAACTAGAAAAAAAATGTCTGTGTTAGAATGACGCAAAACCATATTCAAAAAAGATTTGAAAATATCATCGTAACTAATCAACCTAAGTAACCCCAACCAAATTAAAACTAACTTGAATATTTTTAACTAAAATTAATTATTTTTCAACAGAAGCAGCTTATATAAAAAATTATAGGACCTCAAATCAACCGGTAAAAGAAATGAGACAATCAAACTCTACAAATCTAATTAACCCCTAGAGCAACCAAAATCCGAATAAAACTTGCAAAATATAACGATATGATGTACACAAACTTTAATAAAGGACTCTTAACAGATATTTCAATGATGATTAGGCAAATCATATATCACATCACATCAAATCGCCATCATAAAGTTGCTGTTTTGTCCTATTGTTTATCATTTACCATGCACAAGAATACAATACTGTAACGTAAGGTTATGAAGTTTTAAGCTTTAACGTGAATGAAGGAATCTTGTAACAACTGGACAAGTTTACTAGAATAATAGCCTGCAATTTTTTTATCCGTCAAGAGATCGATCTACCAGAGAGAATTATTCCACCGTTCGTAATCGGATTTATTTTGGACGAATTATAGTATAGGGTACTCCCTCTATTCTAGATAAGTTGTCCACTTTATTTCTTTTTACAGTTTTCGATATCATATTTTGACTTGCTGATATTTTATATTTTACTTTAGTAAAATTTATCATGTTATATTTAAGTAAAAGTATAATTCATTACAAATCTAATAACGATGGTATTACATGATAACCTTACATATCATGATTTGATAAATTAATAATAGACTCCATTAATCAAACATAGACAAATTTTTTAAGACGGAAGGATCAAGTGTATTACAAATTAAAGCATGTATTTATATATAATATAGGTTCTTGTTTGGTATTAACGTCGATAATCATAAGAAATATATCATTGTCTTACTATATATGTGTTTAAAGTTATGTTTTTTTATAATATGTATAATATACTGACATCGTTCTTTTATACGGTTGGTTGCGGGGCAGTATGGTGGAAATTTAAAAATTGTGGTGGGTTGGAGAAAATTGTGATGGAATGTGGAAGATTGTGGTGTAAATAATTATAAGTGGGTTGGTATATTTGAAATTATAATATTGGGAAAAAGTGTGATGAAATTTTTTATTGAAAAAAGTGAGATTCAACTTTTTATTGAAATGGTTGATTGTGTTGAGTTGTGGTGGATTGTAGTGGGTTGTGGACCTTGTGGTAGAATATGGAAAGTTATGGTGCAATGTGAAACCACAACCAATCAGCCGCATAAAAGAACGGGGCCTAAGCATAAAAGGCAATGGATGAAATACAAATCGTACGTGTAAATTTATTTGTTTCATCAAGTTAATACCTCATTTAGATAATTAGATTATCTTTGCTATTTAGTTTTAGGAACTATATGATCCGACAACTCTTTAGTATACCTTTATCTCATATTACTTGTCTATTTGAAAAGAATTTAAAAAGTCATTAAAATGAGTTAGTTGGTATTGTATTGCATATATGAAAAAGTAATGAAATATTAGTGTTAAATTATTTGTATGTACGTATGTACTTTTCGATCTCTCCTACTTTTTATATTTTTAATTAAGAAAAAAGTAATTACTCTCTATTCTATATTAATTGTTATAATTTTAACTTTTACGGTCTTTAATGTAACTCTTTGATTGATAATTTCTTACATAATATATTATTAACAATTGTAATATTATACTTTTATGATAGTATTTTTCATTATGAATTTAATGTTGGTAATTTTATATAGTAACTCATTGTATATATTGAAAATTATGATCAAAATTTTTAAAATTTGACTGCACGATTTTCAAAAGACGATAATTAATATGGAATAGAGGGAGTAGTTGATAAAAGTTGTACTAGTAATTTGGAATTGTAAAACGACAAGTATTATGGAACAAAAAAAAATACTTAAAGTGACAACTATTATGAGACAGATATAATAATAGATATATAGTACAATTATATTATAGTACATCTCCAACTTGTTTTGGAAAATTTTTATATGCCTCTTTGAAGTCATGATAATTAGAAATAATATGTAATACAAAAGCACGCAGATTAATTATTGGATGTAACGAGCATACGTCGCTATATATGTATGTCCGATAAAACGTACCTTACCCAAATTGACCCGACACAAAATACACTTCAAGTTGAAAATGAAAAAGTAACCCGCACCGATCCAACTCAATACAAAACTGTTTCACAATAGAAATATTCGTCTTTACATGATAAATTAATTACAGTAAAATCAAATGACCCAAATTTAAACTAAACAAAAATTTATCTAACCAACTCAAATCATATTGATACAAATATGACCTCATCCGATAACCAAATCCATATATATTTACGGTGATGATCGAACTTATGCATATAGCATAAGAAGCAAATATTTATAAGACATGCATAGATATAATCTTATAATTAATTCATATATGCTTATGAATTTGGTCATCGCTGGAGCTAAATATGGTCATGTAAATGAGGCATGCATATTGCATGCATGCATGTACTTTGGAACAGAGTCTATACGTTTACGTCGACACCATCATAACATCCATCATCATGTATAATAATTGGCTAAGATTGATTTTGTACAATGCATCGTCACCATGCATGCAATGACATATATTGTAAACCAGATGCATGCATGCTATAATCATGCCAAAACCTGATTCCTATGTATATAGTAATAAGTGGATCGGAACATCTTGTAATCAATTTCGTTTTTAATTTTCTTTTGGTTTTGGTCTCAAATATAATACAATGGAATCATTTTTAGATCTATTAATATATTTTTAAATATAATTGCATCATAAATTTAATAATAGTAAGCTTATATTAATAAATTTATATATTTATCTCTCAAAGCTATACAAGCTTAACAAATTACAGCTTAAATCAACACCAAATCCGAATACACTAAATTGGGATAATTAATCCCATAGGCTAATGTTACATAAAAAAATAAAGTACTAATCCTAAACATATGACACATCTACAAGAACACTATGTTGTTTTTGAGTGTAGAGGGGTGTATCTAAGGTGAGGTAACTGGTAAGATAAGATAAGGTTAGCCAATGAAAAGTAAATCAATTAATGGAGATAGTTAGATGTCATATCATATATATTTTTTATTTTAAATAAATTTTATGAGTTGAATATATAAAGAATTTTAAATATAAAAAGTATAAGTCTTTTTTTGTTTTTACAGTAAGGTAAAGTAATTCAAAATAAGAAGAGGAATATAAGGCAAGGTAAAATTTTATTTACCTTGCAAAAAAAAATTGGCCTAAAAATACATTTTTTGAACCATATATTGAAGCTTACTCTTTTCTTAATTCCCTTTCTCTGATCAAATAAATCATTGATTAAATTAAAAAAAGTAACCCAAAAAGTCAAATTATATAGCGAGTCTATATTATCATTAAAATCATTAAAAATGGAATAGAAGGGAAGCAGCCAACTTTCCTTCTTGTTCAGATTGCTTTCCTTCATATTTATGCTCACACACTTCACTGAATATGATTTTCAATTTAAGAGTGATAATTTAGTTTGCTATCAAAAAATATGATTTTCAATTTGCAAAGGTACAAACTATACCTTAATAGAAACATTCTACGAATTTAGTGATTATATTGTCATAATAATATGTACATGTTATTAATATATAATTATACATGCAAATATATTCTTAATTAAAATTGAACTATATTGACTAATAAATTAGACTGCAATAATTATTTTAAAGTGAAGAGAGTACATGATCTACTGTTTGGAAAAGTGAAAAACAATAATTCATTTGTCTTTAGCTCTTGCATTATTATACGGATTCAATTCTGAATACGTACCTTGAAGATTTGTAACAGCGATATTACATCATTGCTCTGTTTTTTATGCTTGCCATCTCCTATTATCTATAGTACCCTGAAATATGCATTAAACTTTCACCTACTTTTCCAACTTTTTATCAATTATCACCTTGAATTTTACTATCCTAGCTAATCATGACCATGATTTCAGCTTGTTTGTCTTCTTGAGGGATTAGTGCAGTGGAATGTGTAAATATTATGTAAATCAATAAAAAATTTCCTAGACAACAATGAAGCAAATATGTAAATAATTTTACTATATATTCTTCTCTCAAATTGGTCAGCTCAATTATCACGTTGGAAAAACTCATTCTGATTGTCAATTATAACAATCACTATTATGAAAATAATATTTATTTATATATATGTCAAATTTTAATTTCGTCATTCATTTTTTTATTTAGTAAAATATTATAAAATATATTTTTTTAATTAAAAAAATTGTTACAATTTTTTTTTAAATTTAAATATCTTACCTCTAAGTTTTGCTTAGTAAACAAGCATATTTTGAAAAAAATTAAATAAACTAAAATTTTGAAAAATATATTTTACAATTTATATTAAATAAAAAAGTTAACGGTTAGGATAAAACTTAACACATGTACGAGTAAGATTTATTTTACTTACAGTGGCCTTGTTATATATCATGATTGATAACCACTATAAGTGTATCCTTATGACGTTTATGGTTGTTTTTTCCTTATTTGTCCAAGTTTATTGTTAAAAGTGTATTCGGTAGAGTTACTTTTCTAAAATAGTTCGTTAATTTTTATGTATGATTCTAGTTAATGGGCAAAAAAATTTTAATGCGGGACCATTATTTTACATTCAACCATGAAAGAATTTTCATATGAGAGCTTAGGGAAAGTTTTGGTCAAAAACATGTTTAAAATCACCAAATTATCTTCTAGTAGTTATTAAACTAAATTATGATGAGATACTTTAAAAAATATTCTAGAAATATGTATCTCCAAACATAATTTCCACATAGTATGGGTCGGCTACCCCTAAGTCCTTTTTTTCGAAAATATATTAGACAAAATAATTTATTATGAAATTTATTGTATAAGTTTGAAACCATAAAAAAGCTTAACATTTGCTAAGGACAAAGTAGGAGCATAATCAAAAGAAATCTAGTAAATAAATTAACTTCTATGAAGTATGAGGAGAAACAATAATGGTATGCATGGTTTTCATGTTGAGATAGTAGGCTTTCACAGGTTGGCAAACTTCTTTAATTTCCTGCAATGTCAATCCATAGGTGAAGTTACTGAGACATGAATGCGTAAGTTACTGTTTACTGACAAATTCATTTACTATTCCATTAATGTAATTTCATAAAGGGGAAAATGAAAGAAATTAAATACTTAGAAAATGATATAGTACTCCATTTATTAATACTTTTACTCCCACCATTTTATACTTGTTTTTAAAATTGTGTAATCAACTTTTAAAAATTTTGATTATATATTTTTCGAAATATATAATGACTTGTTTTATAAAATTATTACTATTAGATTCATAATGAAAAACACTATCCTAAAGGTATAATATTGTAATTGTTAATAAAATATTATATAAGAAATTATCAATTAAATTGCTCCTTGGTGTCTCGTTGTGCTGAGTTGAATACATGATACAAGACCTAAAAGATTTGCTGCTCTTTTTTCGTTTTCAATTTTATCTGTAATTTACTTAATTGGTAAAGCTTGTATAGCTCCCCAAATCGGCTAGACAGCAGAGACCAGAAGAATGCCATAATAAAGGGAGAACAAAATAAAGTACAGGAGTGTTATTGTGAGCATGCCTTGCTCTCTTGTTTCTTATTGATCTTGACTACAAGTTTTCATATGTGATATGGGTAACAAAGTATAGGAGGAATTATTGGAACAGAGATAAGACAGAGAAAGAGTGTTTACTAAAAAGTAAAGGAACTAGATTGTTAGGAAAACAAGTTGGAAGGAGAAAGAGTGAGAGTGGTAGACAGTCATATATTGATGTCATGTTTACTAAAACTAAAGGAACTAGATTGTTAGAAAATAAGTAGGAAGGAGAAATTGATCAAATCTACACAATAAATGGTGATGGCGGCACATGTTTAAAGAATTTGGAATGAAAGAACATAGAGAAAGAGGAAAACAAATGGGAGAGAAAGAGGCCCTATACATGCCACCTTGCTAGATCAAAATCTATAAAGAATCAGCAACTCACATGGCAATTGATGGCTCTGTACACATCGTACTTTCATTGTCACCTATAGTGCTCTATGATACAGTAGAAAGCATATAGGGTTAATTTATCCTTCTATATGCTTACCCAAGGATAAGAAAACACTTTGAAATTTACTTGGCCCATAAACAGATTATCTATTTTAGCTATGTATAATTTCGTATAGAATACACATTGGAGGATCCTAAAGATGAGACCGAAATAGGGAAAGTTTCAGGGGATAGCTCAAATGTGGGAGGTATGAATAAGGACAAAGAGAGTGATAGTATAGGAAGTTCAAAAGAAACAATTGATTCTAAACAAGTGATAAGTAAGGACTAAGGATAAAGAGAGTGGGAATATAGGAGGCTCGAAAGGAGATAAATCGAAACAAGTGACAGATGAGGATAAAGAGGGTGGCAATATAGGAGCTTCGGAGAAGAACTTACGGGATGATGAGTGTGATCCGTCTAATATGTGTGTTGACGATAAGAAGATGTTGACGGCCTGCTTGAGAGTCCCGGGGAATGGTAAGCTTCATATTACTAAATGATGTGGTTAATTACTTCATTTGTTATTAGACGCAAACAAAACTACTTTTCCTATGATGTTACAGTATAAGCTATGTGACTGTAATGATGAATGCTTTTCCAATGAGGTTTTCCTGGGCCAATTGTATGCATCCTAAGTTCCAAAGCAAGACTTGAGGATTTAACTCGTTTTTCACGTTGTTTTGGAATGTTGCTAGACTTTTGTGGGTTGTTTGATTACATTAGGACTCCAACATGATTCAAAAATTCTTTAGTGAATTGCTAGAAGAGTAATATTGATTTCCCCTTTTGGTCCTAATATCTACAAAGCTTATTGCATGTCTTCTCTCAAGTGCCTGGTTCTTGCTTCTGAATCATCTGAATCGTGACAGACAACCCCCCCCCCCCCCCCAAAAAAAAAAAAAAAATCGTGCATAGTCCTGTCTGTGTTGTTGGAAATTGGGCAGCTTTGGGAGTCTTGTTGCTAAAGCAAGGTTGTGAGATTCTTTAGTGTTGAAGTGTTTCAAATACAGATTCTTTTCTTGCCAAAAAAATATTAGTTTTTGTGTGGATTATGAACCCTCTCAAAACAGGTTATACCAGATACTAATGAGTCATTCTTGGTATTTGTGGAGTAACAATGAAGTTATATATGAGTCAAGTCATTAAGTATAGTAGCTAGCTGTTCACACTTCACACCAATATGTGAAAGTGTTGAACTATTGGTCGTTTATGTTACTCCAACTCTTCATTTTCCTTGCCGTACCCGTGTCAGACCCTCCACAGTCGGACAAGGGTACGACACTCGACACCTCAAATTACATTGAAAATATGCAAATTTTCCCAAAATAGGCCGAGTCTGACACCCATATCCGTGTCCATATTGGACACCCGTATCCGAGTCCAAGTAACATAGTTGGTCATATTATTCAGGTCAATATTCAAGGTTGTGATCTGTAAAGACCTATTATTCTTTATTAAGTTATACTGGTGCCAATTTTCAGTTGTGAGTTTGTTGGATTCTTCTTTAGAGAAAGATGCGAAATGTAGATCACATCAGTAAATGGTTATCCATGAATTAGCACTAGCAGAAGAAGATCCATTCATTTGTACGCTAGAAAAAAGGGAATTTGCTACAGGATACCCATGTTGACATAGGGGCCTAAGCACTCATGAGAACATCCATGGGAAAAATTGGGATTTTAAAATGTGGGAAAAGTTGAGGATTACACTTGTTTGATAACATTTTAGTTCAAGTACAGATACCTACGTTGAAATGTGATGAATTTTAGTCCTGAGAGCTGCCTGCCTTGTGAACTTTCTTTATGATTTAATTTTACTCTCATGTCTCTGGTCTTTTATTTGTTTCAGCAGTGAACTTTTTTCTTCTATTGTTTTTTTTTTTTAAAGAAAAGGCTTCAGACCTCTTTTTTTGTAATCTAAATTCAGGGGGCATATGCAGGTGCTTGGCAGTTGGAGGTGGCAATCAATGAGATCGTTGCAAGAGCTCAAAATGCTTCTGGAAAAGGTATGTCTTTCTCATTTAAACTGTAAGAATTTGAGTTATTTAGGCTAAGGCACAAGAGCCCATGATGGATACATGCCCAAGTGTTGAACTTGGTGTTCTATGCAAATTTTATAGCTTCTTAGTATAAAATAAAGACTCCAACTTTGTTATTTATGTCAAATACCTAATCTTCCACATAGGTTAGTTATGGTAAAATTATGAGTCTAGCTTGCATGTGTTGTGACATTTTAATCTTTTTCCATTTGGAACTGAGAATCTCTCCTTTGGGACCATTCTTACCATCTCTAGCGGCGGTGAAGCAAACAAAGTGAATTGCTCCAAGTGAGTTTTGGTGCATCCTTCTGTAATCCTGGATGACATTTTTTGTTATATATGACTACTTCTGAAAAACTATATGGTAGTGTGGTATTAATTTTCTTTTTGAATGTTTCGTGTGGGTTTTGATTTGGTGGTATTAATTGGAATCCGAGCGTGTGGTTAGTGAAATACTCCGGCATGTGGTCGTTGAGTGAATGTTTGTTTTGTTTTTATTTTTTGACAAATGTACAGGGTGCGTAATTAGCTTGGGAAAATGTTGATTTTTCAGGGGAAACTTTGAAATACACTTGACTATTTTTATGTATGATGTAGTGAGTAATTAACATTTTAGATGTGAGTGTGAGAGATTATGCCGGGTTTTTTGAAACATTACGTGCATGCCGCCTCTTCTTTTATGTTTTGTATATTTAATTCGTTATATTTTGCTAACAAATTTTATCTTTGTTTTTAGGAAAATTTTATGGAAGAGTTCGACAAGGAAAAAGGGCACAATCCAAATGAAGTTCAATTTAAATGTATTTTTGATTTTTTATGTTTGTTTTTCAATTAAATGTTACTAGGATTTATTTTTTTCCTTTAAATTTACTTAGTCTAGTCAAACTAAATAAATGTATGAATGATTTGTATTTTTATTTAATTATTTAAATAACATTCTTAATTATTATCTAATTATTCATGTTAAGAGAGAGAGTATATATATATATATATATATCAACTTTTATTTTTAAAAACAACACTATGATTACAATGATGAAGAGTGCCTAAAAAAAGTAAAAACCAAATTTTTATAAAAAAAATTCAAAAAAATAAAAAAAATTGCTTGCGACGGAATTTTTCCGTCGCAAGGTCCGTTGCAAGCAATTTTTTTAATTTTTTTTGGTTTTTTTGAATTTAATGTGGGGCAGTGCGACGGAACCGAATTCCGTCGCAAGTTCCGTCGCAAGATCCTTGCGACGAGGCAAAATGCGACGGAAAAAATTCCGTCGCAAGGTCCGTCGCTCGGTCCAAAAATTCCGTCGCACCTTTGATAAATTCCGTCGCAATATGACAAGTTTTTAGTAGTGATGTTCTTTTTTGTGGTATGGTATGGTGAAATTGTGGTGGGTATGGTGTAATGATTTATGATAAAGTGTGGTGAGTTGTGGTAAACTGCGGTATACTGTGGTACCGCAGTTTGCCAACCGCAGAAAAAAACAGGGCCTAAAGTTAACATTGTCCGCAAGCATAATTAAATTTATATGGACTGCGCTTCAAAATTTGTCTAACATGAAAACAGTTGGATGCGACCATAATGATAGGTTTGATTGTAGCATGGTGGAATTAGATTACAATCGTAACACACAATATTCAGAAAATATCATTTACAATAAGATATTATGCGAGTTAGATCGATAGAAGACTTTTAAATAATCATATAGTCATATATGCAGGTCGGGAGTTCAATGAATATGAATGACATGACAAAAATTGATCCCATCCAAACCCGCCCGAAAATTCAGGGTTTTAAACTTGCTTTCCAAACCCAAAATATAAATAAATTTGAGATCAACCCATCCAAATAGGAGTGTGCATTATTCGGGTCCAATCGAGAACTGAACAAAATGAAACCGACTATATTCAGTTTGGTTTTTGGTTTAGAGTTTAGCTTTTATTTGCCTTTTCGATTTAATCATTTCAGACCGGTTCTGATGAACAACCCAAAAAAAATAATGAATTATTCGGTTCAACCGAGAATTGAACCGAATCAAACTGAACCGGTCATATTTGCTCCGATTTTTTATTTCGACTTTAGCTTTTCTTCAATTTTCAGTTTAATGGATTTGATGGATGCTGAATGAATGAAGAGTCCTACATCCAAGTTAATTTTGACGACTATAACAGCATCAGATAAAGAGAGAAAGGGGTGGTGGGTATTGGTAGAAGAGTAGTGAGTAGAGACGAATTAGCGTTCAGTAAAGGGAGCAGAAAACAGCAGAAGCATTAAGCATAGATTTGGCGGATACTCTCTTCTTTCTCTGTGTGTTTTTTATATGGGGGGTGGGGGTGATTATTCAAAGTATGAATTCAAGCAGAAGATGATTATGCATAAGACACACACCCTGACCCTGCTGCTCTTACACACCTTTTCCTGCACTACCCACTATGACTGCACGTATCGTCATTCTATACTAATCTAACGGATTATGGAAACATTATAGCATATACTTTCGTTCACAACATCCATAAATAACTAATCTAATTTCCATAGTTACTTTCAACGCTTTTCCATCCAATTGCGTAGTTTAAAACCCCAATGGTGAGTTAAGGCCCTGTTCTTTAGTTTGGTAGATTATCCTTATTTAACATAATTTAACTTTATTTTACTTTTTTTTTGAAAGGTTTATCTCACCTTATTATCCAAAAGAATAAGATTTACTTTTATATAATTTATATTTGAAAATCTTTATCAACTCATAAAATTTATTTAAAAATAAAAAATTAGGTGATGACATTTAACTATCTTCACTACCTTGTTCTTTTATGCGGTGTGCTGCGGTATGACGCGGTATAGTGTAGTGAAATTGTGGCGGGTATGGTGAAATTGTGGTTGGTTATTGGTATGTTGTGGTGAGCTTTTTGTATATATAAATAAATATTGTATTGTTTTTAGATGATTAAAAAAAGGTTGAAAAAGTATTTTATTGGAAAATGTGATTTGAAAAAGTATTGATTGAAAATTTATATTAAAAATATATAATAAATTTGAAAAAGTAATTTGTGGTGGGTTGTGGTGAATTGTGGTGGAATGGTATGTTGTGGTGGGTTGTAGCAAAGTGTGGTGGGCTGTGGCACCGTAGATTATCAGCCGCATAAAAGAACAGGGCCTAAGGCCTTATTTGGCAAAGTTAGTGTTTTAGATAACGGATAGTGCTTTATACAACAGATAACAGTTTAAGTAACAGATGACTGTTCAAATGTGAATTATGTTCGGTAAATTTAGCAATTGAATTAAAATATTAATGTGAATTGACATAAAAAGATATCCATAATTTCCAAAGATAAAATTTTCAAAGGGTATGAAACGTTACTCCAAACGTTAAATGTTATCTTTATTAGTGTTTCACAAAACGCTCATTAAAACGCTAAACGCTAACTTACCGAATACTAATATTTATGCAATTAGAGTTTTGACTTGGGCCCTGTTCGGTAAAATTAGTGTTTTTGATAGCGGATAGCGGTTTATGTAGCGTATAGCGGTTTAAGCAGCGGATAGCGGTTTAAGTAGAGGATAGCAGATGACTGTTCAAATAAGAATTGTGTTCGGTAAAATTAGTGGTTCAATTAACAGATTAATGTGAATTGACATAAAAGGGTATTAATAATTTCCAAAGATAAAATTTACAAAGGGTATTTTTTGACTGAAAAATATGAAACGCTACTCCAAACGCTAAATGTTAACTTTATTAGTGTTTCACAAAAAGTTCCTTAAAACGCTAAAGGCTCCTCAAAACGCTAGCTTACCTAACGCTAATATTTATGCAATTAGAGTTTTGACTTGGTCAAGACGCTAAACGCTACCTCAAACGCTATTGCCGAACACAGCCTTGGCCAAAATGCTAAAGGCTACCCTAAACGCTACTGCCGAATAGAGCCTAATTCTCTTACCTAACTTTCATAACCTAATTTAATCTTACCTTAACTAACTTAATCCTACACTCTTAAAGAATGGGTTTCACATTTTCACCATTCACCACTTGTTTTCACTTTATCCACCCACACACCCTATATAGTTGACTAGCCAAGTACTATTAAATATCCAAGGACCAACTAATCTACCTAGGGTTTAGGGAAACCCCACATTAGAATTCATAAACATTCACCATTTTGGGGCTTAAGGCAAGCACAACAAGAATAAAACAAAATCAACACCAAAATATGAACAAGGATAAAGAGTGTCACTACCTTGAACTAGGACCTTCCATGAATGTATAAAGGAGATCTACCAACACCCAAAGAAAGACCCAATGAACTCACCAAGATTGTGATAAGGAAAACACCACATAACCTCTAAAAAAAACACTCCATTAGCACCACCATTGAAATGGATAGAACAAGAATGAAGATTTAGGGGGAGGGTTTTCAAATATCCAAGAAAAATTCATCTTCAAAGTGTTTACAATATTCATTCAAAATGTCTAGTGTCTTCCAAAGAAAGCCAATACAATATAAGGGGATGGGGAGAAAGAAACGAGCGAAAAAATCCGAGAAAACACACAAGTCAGGGTTAGGCATGACTGGTGTCTCCCGAGGCGCCTAATCCAGAGAGGTGCGAGGTGCGGCTGGTGCCTCCCCGGCGCAGCTAGCGCCTGGTGGCGACATCTGACTTCCAACACACATAAATTCTTCGTTTTAACTTTGATTTGGACATATAATATATCGACGGAAACCTTTGGGTATTTACTATAAGCTCGCCAAATTTAGTGATCATCAGAGTTGTATTAAAGGAGTTATGATCAAAAGAGTGAAAAAATGTCTTTTCTTGTTGCCTAATTTTTGTCCAAAAACATGATGTTCTTCAACTTGCTCCTCTTAGTTTGGTCTTGTTCTCTCATGACTTCTTCCTAGCCTCCTTGGGGTTGGTTTTCTAGGCTTGACTTGATGCTCCATGGTTCCATCCCGACCCTTGTGTAATGACCAAAACACCCCTTGGCTGGATTCCGACCCCAACTTGACTCCTCCGGCTTGGCATTGAATCAACCGGTTTCGTTCTTGTCTTTATGAATGATTTTCCGGAATTGAGTGTTAAAAAGTTAGTCGGTTCACCATGAGACTTCTTCGATCCGAGACCAAATTCCCTAGTGCATTTGAAAATCTCAAGATTGGTCCATTAGGATAGTGAGGTCCTAAGTACCTCCTTGATCCTCATGGATCATTTAATAAGTTACATATTTAAAAATTCATATAATTAATTAGTGATTGTAACAACTCGAACCTAACCCCAGTATAATTAAGCTAACTATTGAGTTTAATTAACTAAAATTGCGCATTTCAATTCAGTTAACTATTTGTGTTTTTGCAGGACTCGAGCAGTGCAATCACTGCCACACATTAGATTAGTATTTTATATAAAATTTATGGTGTGACAAGTTTTATTATTTAAATTAATCTCGGAATATTCGGGATACTTATCTAGTCAAATTTTGATAAAATCGAGCGATTTATAATTGTTATTGTACTATTTTTTTCGTCTCTTCTGGTCTAATTAGATTTTTAAAATTTATTTTACCTCCCTATTTTATTTTAATGTTTATCTTTATTACTTTAGTTTATGCAAGATCTTAATTTCGAGACTTTGAATTACTATTGTAGGTAGCAAGACGTATTTAATTGAGAGAGAGGATTAGTATTTTCTTAAGTTAGAGTAGATTGTACCTTACTACCTTAGTGTTTTTGACCCCAATTAAACCCATCTATCACACAATTTTTCAAACATTTTCTCATATACACAAAAATCACAAACTTCTTTCAGGTTCCATTTTCCTCTGCCCAATCCAGTCTGCTGCCTCACCTCCGTCGACGACTAGCCGACAATGGTCGCAGCAGTCGGCCGCCAGATCCTTGCCGATGTGACGCCTCGCCTTCAGCCACCGCTACCCACAATAGCTCACTCACTCTCTTGATTCCTCTAACCCTTGCATCTCTCTCTCTCTCTATCTCTCTCACTCTCTCTCTCTCATCCTTTGTTGTGCGTCACCGTCGGTATCCAGTCGGCCACCGTCGCTGCAGACAGTCACCGAGGACTCCCGCTGGCGCCATCGACCTCTGACCAACATCGACACCTTGTCCCTCTTTCTTTATTTCCATTTTTGAAGTATTCTCCAAGAGGTCGTTGCTACTATTTGTTCGAGTCCGCCTAAGCTATCAAGTTACTTTGACGGTCGTTCAACATTAGGGTACGCATATTGTCTGTACTCTACATAAACTCAGTTATTTGAGTTTAAGTACGCATGTAGATTAATTAGATATTGTTAATTAAATGTTTTTCTCACATAAAAGTGGTCCCAACCCAAGTTACTTGCGTCAAAAATGCACTACCAAAGTCATAACCCAAGTTACTTGATAAGCCGCAAGTGCACGGGTGAAATTGTAGCATAAATCACGGTCGTTCCCACAGGGACTTTTCCTTTCAACGCACTGAACTAGCCTCCTAATTGATCGCTAAGTCGATCCGTTTTTGGGTTGAAATAACGAATTCTAAATCTAATCACAATCAAGTACTAAACAAAAGGTTATTCACACAAACTTTTCGAATTTAATCAAGGAAAACAGGCGTTCAGGGGATGAAACCTAAGTCAAATAACGAATCAACGATGTGGATTGAACTTTCATTTCATTAATTTGCACAATCAAGGTTCGATAATCGCATAGAATATTTCGCAATGAGATTTTGCCACTAGAGCGAATTGCCAAGACTAACCAAGCACCTACTTTCGTGGTTATTTCGATTTAGTCAAGGTTAAAGATCTAATTATCTCAAGAACCCTAGTTAAAACTTCTATGTCTAGATAATTTTAACTAGTTCAATCTAGGTTTTCGGGTAGTCAAACTTCTCCTTTCGGTACTTCATTCAACAACCTATTAACATGCAATTGGTGATCAAGCAAAAGCAATAACAATTCAATTCAAAGACCAAATAGATTGAAACAAACTAAATTCATAATAATTCAATCCAACAAAGTCAATTCATTAAGCAACTTCAAAGGATCATCCCCTAAACTAAAAAGAACTACTCACAATTCATGTTTAAAACTACAAAGCAAATGAAATCTAGTCTAGAAAGCATATGAAAATCTATGAGAGAATGAGAAATAAACCCAAGTGAAGAACAAACTTGCTAGGGATCAACAATGGAGGACTTTTGCTCCTCCACTTCAAAGTATGTTCGAGTTGCTCTTCAATCTTCAATCTACTCTCAATCTTCAATCATAGAATGGAATGGAATATGGATGATGAATGATATGATTAGGGCATGAAATGGATGATGGTGGAATGATTCCTCTTTCTACTCGGCCGAAAATCCGCATAATATAGGCAAACATCACTTCAAAACCGCCGAAAATGAATAGACAGGAGAGACACGGACCGTGCCAGGGTAAGCACGGACCGTGCCCCATGTGACACGGACCGTGCTCCCTGTGACACGGATCGTGTCAGCTCACTGCTCATATTATCTCACTCTCTGGCCATAGACACGACCCGTGCTCTTCCTGGGGGCACCCGTGTCACTGCTTTTTCGAGCCTAGGAGTACTTTGGGCCATTGTTTGGGCCTTGGGTGATCCAACACCTCACTTATTGGTCCTTTAAAACTCATAACTTGGATCTACACTTGCTTTTTGGGCTCGGTTTACATCGATTCTTCACAAATTCCCTACAAAACTCACCAAACTCCAAACCAAGTGTAATATGGGAAATTCGGGTATAAAATAACACAATCAAATCAAATATTTCCCAAATTCACATCAAAATGACCAAGTTCTCATATATACAAGAAGCACTTATCAAGTACGCATGTAGATTAATTAGATATTGTTAATTATATGTTTTTCTCACATAAAAGTGGTCCCAACCCAAGTTACTTGCGTCAACAATGCACTACCAAAGTCATAACCTGGCCAGTGTCAATCGGTTAACTCTGTCCGGACCTCCCGATCGGTCCGGGTATGCGCATATGGGTCTTCTCAAGTGTGAAGTTCGGGTAGGGTGAATCGCATCTTAACCTACTTAAACATGGTCTTTAGGGTATTGAATGGAATATTCGAACAAATCCTCATTAATTTAGGAGATAAGTTCGGGTAGGGTGAATCACATCTCAACCTTCAAAGTGATGTCCTCATTCATTTAGTGGACTAACTTTGAAGGGCAATCCAGAATAATCTTGGGAGAGGCTCCGGAGTGGGTTTATTCTTGCAATAACTCGACCTTTATCTTGGCTTAGTGTCTTAACCGGAACTACCTCGTGTTAGAGTGACCATTAGGTGGTGAAGAACTGACCCTTGAACCTCCTTTCTCCGTGATTACATCCGTGCTTTTACTTTGTTTTAATTGCTAGTTTCGCTTAGTTTGTTTCCAAATCGTCTATCCTCATTTCCTTCTTTTTACCTTAAACTAGATCTCGTAGTGAAAATTTTGACACAAAAAGGCCCCCTACTCCCTGTGGATTCGACTTTAACCCCGGCTGTACTACAGCTTAACAGCCCCCCTACCAGTATATGCTCACCATACTCCTCATGTCATCGCCAAAGGTCACTGAGAGCTTGAAAACGCTCATAGTGTAGGAGGGGATGGCTTGCAAAACCGCCTATACCAACACTTCCCGCCTAGCTTGAGAGAGAAACCTCTCCTTCCATCCCTTGACCTTGCTCCACTTCGCTTCAACTGTTCGAAAATTGCTTTCTTCGATCTCCTCAGGAACAATGGCAGTCCTAGGTACTTTTTCGACTCCTGCAACTCACTCATGCCCAGGATTTGGAGTATGCCCTGCTTCCTGTCCTCATTTATATTTAAACTGAACATCAGTTCTGACTTTGCCAAATTTATTTGTTGTCCTGACATACTTTCATACTCCTTCAGCACCTCTTTCAGCCTGGTTGTTGCTTGTGTGGTTGCTCGCGTGAAGACAAGACTATCATCCGCGAACAAAAGATTGGATATTTCTAGGGCTTTCCTACATATTTTCAGCCGGTGCAAACTCCCATCCGCGCAGGCCTATTTTGTGAGGCTAGATAACCCCTCCGACACCACGAGGAAGAGATAAGGGGACAACAGGTCTCCTTGGTGGATCCCCCGACTGGGTTTGAACGAGCCACCAACTTTACCATTCACATTAAAGAAGAAGGTAACTGTTCATACACATTTCATCACCAATCCCGTCCAACTGTCCGGGAAGCCCATCTCCTTAAATACCCACTCCAAAAATCCTGATTCAACATGATCGTAGGCTTTACTCATGTCGAGTTTTGTCGCCATCCAAGCCTTTCTACCCCTCCTCCTTTTCTTCATATAGTGAAAAACCTCATATGCTACGATCGCATTGTCGAAAATCAGTCGCCCCAGGACGAAGGCTGATTGTCGCCCATCCACCATCTTATCTAAAATCATCTTTAACCCGTTTGCAATGACTTTTGACACCAACTTGTATGAGACGTTACACAAGCTGATCGGACGTAGCTCCTTCATGCTTTGCGGTTTTTTAGTTTTGGGAATTAAGGTTATAACAGTATGGTTCATATCTTTCGTTATAGCTCCCCTGTTTAGAATGTCAAGGACAATCCTGCTCACCTCATCCCCCAAAATATCACAGTATTTTTGGTAGAACAGGGCGCACATTATGTCCGGGCCAGGAGCCTTAAGGGGTCCCATCTGCTTCAGTGACTCCTCTACTTCAATTCTGGTGTATGCGCGCATCAGCCACTGCCTCTGTTTTTCCGTAACTCTATCCTTTAGGTCAGTCAGATTTACTTCATCAAGCCTGGGATTACTCGACTCAAAGATGCTGGAGAAGTATTCAGCGATGACTCGTTCCACAACTGCCTGCCCAGAAACGATGTTACCATCGCTGTCTTCAATATCTGTTATGGCGTTCTTCCTCCTCCGTTGAGTAACACGAGCATGAAAATAACATGTGTTCCTGTCTCCCGCTCGAAGGGCTGATTGATGGGCCCTTTGTGCCTAGAAGATCTCGTTGAGTTTATCCACTTCTAGGAGCTCCATTTCCACCATCCGAATCTCCTCCATCATTTGCAAGTGTAGTGAATGCTTGCACAATTCATTGAGCCTTCCCCTCAGGTTTGTTGCTCTGTCCTGTAACACCCGAAACTTTCTTTGTCCCCATTTTTTGAAGTCTTTGCAGCAATCTGCCAATCTCCTTGAAAGGTTGCCCTGTGCCCCGGATGTTTCTGCCCACTTTCTTTGAACCACCCCCTAAAGTCAACTTCCTCAACCGAGTAGGCTTCGAATTTTTCTCCCATTATCCTCCTTATGTCTCCCCCTCTCTTCTCTTCAGTATCTAATACAACTGGGTAGTGGTCTGACCCCTCCCAGACCATACACCACATCCACCTTCGTGGACACATCCTATCCCATTCATCGTTGCAAAGGAATCGATCTAGGCATTCCTCGATGAATTCTTCCGCTTCTCTCCTGTTGCTCCATGTGAATCTATAGCCCTCGTACCCCATATCTCTTAGCCCACACCATTCTAGGGCCTCCTGGAACCCTGCTGCCTGTTGGAAGCCTAAACCATCTCCCCCTCGCTTCTCATTCGGGAAAATTAATCCATTGAAGTCCCCAAACATTGCCCACAACAGGTCGTTATTTGCCTTTAGATATTTCATGAGTCGCCAGGTGTTGTCCTTCTGTGGTTTTTCCGGCCATCTGTACATCCCTATTATTATGAAAGCACCTCCATCTCCCTGAATGTCAGCATCAATGTGATTCCCCGTGTATGATCTGACTGTCAGGTTCACTTCTTCTTGCCACATCATTGCTAGTCTGCCCGCTCTTCCTCTTGGTCGTACCACCATACACCCATAGAAACCGCACTGTACTCTAATATACTTTATCTCTTGCTCGGTTCTCCTTGTCTCCATTAGAAAGACTACACTGGGGGGAAGTTTTTCGTGTGAGAGCACGGAGGGATGCAACTGCCTCGGGCTTTCTCGATCCGCAACAGTTGTAGCTTAGGAAGATCATTGTTTTCGGTGGGGGTGTTGAGTCTCCACCCTCGCCGACAAGTGTTGATCGATCATATCCACGTCGCAAATCCTCTCCCGCTTTTCCCTAACCTCCACATCCATTAGTTGCATATCATCTAGCCCATTCGGATCTCCCCCATTCTTCCGTTTCTCCAGACAAACTCCCCCTATTTATATACGCTATTATCCCCTCCTCTATCCATCTTCATCCTTTTCCATGTTTTAGAGGTTCCCTTCCCAGCTCTGGATCCATTGCTGAGCGCCTTGGATCCTGCAAACGGAGGAGGGTGCTCCTCCACCTTCTCCTTTCCTCTTAGTGCTGACATTCCTTCCTCTCCTACCCTCATTGTTGTTTCCTCGTTTAAACTAGGCCCTTTCCTCGTCATACTATTGCCATTACTTCCATCACATGCCCCTCTTCTCCCATCCTCCTTTGTATTTGTGCCAGACTCCACCGATGCTTCCTTTGTTGTCGAGTTCGCTGCTTCCAGAATATCTCGCAGTGACTTTTGAGCTACTAGCCTGATTAACTGTTTCAGCTGTCCTGCTTGGTCTCCCTAACCCTTCCCCTCTCTACCTACCCCCTTGGATGATTTCTGTTTCTAGAAAAAGACCGGAGATGCGTGCAACCAGTCACCATACTGACACTGTCCTTTCAAATCTTCCTCTTCCGTCTCCTCACAATCATCCTACGTATGTCCCAGTCGACCACATCTGTAGCAAAAATTTGGTAGTTTTTTGTATTTAAAGGGCACCCATCGGGTTCCTGCCCCACCGAAGCTTGTGAATGCTCCTCTAGGGAGGGGATCTTCGACATTGACCTTAACCCTGAAAGCTACATATTTACTCCACCCTAGGTCGTTGTCGTCGTCTCTATACTCCTCGAGGCCTAAACTTTCCTGCCAAAGCCACCTTCTTCTCCTTGGTAATCTTGCCGAAAGGAATATCATATCCTCGGACCATGAACTTTGCGTGTGTGAAGGTGATCTCCGAGGGTGTACTGCTTTCCTCTATGTCAAATAGCAGCAAGAGTTGTTTATCGAAGACCCATGGACCCCCAGATGCAACCCTACTTTTGTCCTCAATTGAAAAAAATTGGAAGATATATAAATTCTTCCCCACCTCTCAAATCCCAAAGGCCTTTTTGACTTTTCATGCTTGACATAAGAAAACAAACAAGCCTGGAACCATGTATGACTTGTCTATTAGTACCTTCCCTGCCAATGCCAGACGTGCCTTGGATGTAAAGGTCGTCTCACTTCCCGTGTTGTCGCAAACCACGATTTTTTCCTCTTTCTCCGTCAACTTCAAGTTCTTCCATCTATTTACCAACGGAGAATCAATGTAGTTGGATTATCCATGTACAATATCAGCCAGCAAGACTATAGGATCCACCACTGACGAGTGGTAGTGTCAACGTCGCCTCACTGCTGGAAACCCTAGGGAGAGAAACCTAGAGTAAATCTTGCGGAGGGAAAACCTTCATGAGTACCAAATCTTATTGATTTCATGTAGAGTGACAAATTTACAAAAAATTTAGATACAAATGACAAGCGGATTTTCTTTTGTTATCGCAGTAAGTAATTTTTGGGAATTTTTGAAATTATCTTATACACACCTTTACTTATGAGGCATTAAACTTAATGATACAATCCATTACTACAGTGAGGACAAAATCCCAACATAAGTTTTTCAATCATGCAATAAATTTGCCAATTACATCTCTTCTTTTTATATTCATTTATCAATGTAAATATTCATTTGAAAGAATAACTAAATATCTAGTTGTATAAAACAATTAAAAAACAAATAAAAACAGGGGAAAAAAAAAGAGAAGTGGTGGGTGATAGTGGGCACATAGAGCTTTGTTCTCCCTTATTACATGCCATCGTAGGTATATATATGGACCAAGTCAATCATTATATAGTTCTCTATGGTGTATCTATCTAAGTATATTATTTTATAAAAAATCATCGATATCGATCATAAATTTTATATTAAATTTATTAATATTATCGTAAAATTTATCAACATTTTTAAAAGTAATCAAATTTTTATAAAAATTAATTAAATCTTAGAAAAAAAATCTATATTCATGTATCTAGATAAAGATGCTACGATTTGCGGGACCAAGTCCACCACGTAAGCACCCATTCTACTATTCTAGGGTGGATATTGACCAGAATTGCGTCCAATGTGGACTCCATTTACGTATACTGGCTAATTTCTTCCGTTTATTATATTCTATTATGAAACTATATAATTCCTCTATGTCAGCCATTAATATTGAATCTTTCCACCTCGTCTCTCACATGATGTAGTGGAAGCTATGGCATATTCTTTGTTTAGGTCAACAATGTCTGCAACAACTATCCCTACAACATGATCATGCCACCATTATTTAAACCCAATTCAAACCATCAACTCAACACCCAAACTCAAAAATGGCTAAGTCAACCCAAGTAGTTCTAGTGATCACAACACTCTTGTTCGTTACAAACTGTCTAGGAGATGACCCTTCAGCATATTACTGCAACCCCAAAAGCAGCGTAACCAACGGCAGCTCGCTCTCGTCCAACATAGATAACTTACTTGGCCAAGTGGTCCAGAAGTTCGAGCTTGGGGCCCGCTACATCAAGGCCATGGCCGGAGAAGGCCAGGCCCAGATATACGGCCTGGCACAATGCAGGGGGGACGTCCCCCCTGCAGACTGTATGTCGTGCATCAAAGATGCGGCCCAACATGCCCAAAGCCTGTGTCCTGACAAGGCTGATGTTCGGGTGTGGTACGACCATTGCTTCTTGAGGTATGTTGGAACTTATACTCTACTTATTACTAAACAATATATGACAAGACAATCATACAACACTTAGATACATACTCACTTAATTTAATGGGAGATCTCTCAAACACTCTCTTAAACACCTTTCTAGCTATCTTGAAGGTGGTGTGTCTCACCTCTTACATCTTACCACTCATATGACATCACTCTTATTCATACTAACTCCACCCCTTAATGAGTGGCGGAGGTTGACCAAAGGTCACAATCATATTAGATATTCTACATACCTTGAATAATCTAGATAAATATCTAGATTTTTCTCTTAACAATATAAAATTATAGTTATCTAGATTTTTCTTAAATATTCCTCTTATGAAGTATGTGATGATATTTTATATCTAACAAGATCATGGTCCCGACACCATGGATCACCACGGTCTGATTAATTACAGAAACCATTTCATATTTGTCCAGGCTTGGGTTTTTAATGGAGTACTGCATATAGAAAGATAGTCTCCGACATTCGATCTAATTTCTATCTTGCCTACAGGTACTCGCAGGAAGAGTTCTACGGCATTGTGGACACTTCATATGGCATACTATTCGCCAACGTCCAGAACGTCACCGACCCAGAAACATTCAACAAAGAGCTGGGGAATATGTTTGACAAGATCGACTCAGAAGCAATCAAGCCGTCGAGCTTGGGGCTAGGGAAGGACCAGAAGAAGCTGACGGATTTCGACACGTTGTATGGGTTGAGTCAGTGCACCAGGGACTTGGATGCACTCTCATGTGCTCAGTGCTTGGCTATTGCCATCCAGAATTTTGAGGGGTTCTGTCAGGATAAGAAGGGGTGTAGAGTTTTGTACAGCAGCTGTTATGTTAGGTATGAGCTCTATCCATTCTTCTACCCATTGGAGGAGTCTCAAGGAAGTAAACATGGTGATCATATGAACAAATGGATCCTTCATCACTAGTGGGTATGTAGTGAGTAGTGATCCCAAGTTTCAGGGAAAAGAATAAGCGGAAAAAGATCGATGATTGGTGATCAAGTTGTTGATCTTTGTCGTTGATCTGTTGCTAGATAATGATACGTGTCTTAAATTTATAGCGATTAATAATCATCTTGAATTGTTGATAATTTGTACTTTAATAATTTCACATAATATTTTCGATCTTTAGTACTTGGATATGTATATTTATCAACAATTAAGGGCGTAATATTTGTTCAGAGCTTCAATTGTCCATTGTACTATCAGGCATATCGAGCATGGTATGCCATAATAATGGTGAATTTTGACTTTCTGATTATAGGTGGTGAATATACTGTTATTTTATATGATAAATATAAAATTCATAATTTTTATTCCAAATTATACTAAATTACTTAAATTTTTTGGCATTAACACCCCTCAGCATACATGATTTTTTTTTTTTTTTTGTGTGCTACTCTACTTCAGAAAAACAACAAATATTTTCAGGTTGATTGAATTATAGTACAATGTTAATTAAGTTGATTGAAATATCATTATTATATTGGTTTGGATGTGTTTAACGGAAGGATAAAAAATTAAGTGAGATTCATTATTTTACAAGTCAATCATTATGAATCCTCATAAAAAACAGTGGAACAATGTCCATGGAATGTCCTTAAGCTCTACTATAATGTTCATCAAACTCATAAAAAAATACTCATAAAAGTTCATTATGATGTTTATAAGAGCTTTATAGAGGCAAACATGCAAATAATAATAAATAAAAAAGTAAATTTGAAAAGCACAGTTGTATAACATACTCATAAAACACTAAAGTAATGCTCATAAATAACTCATGCAATGTTCATAAAGTAGCCTACTGCAATGCACATAAACATCATAGAAAATGTTCATAAAAAATGCACCACAATGCTCATAAAATATTATAGAGACAATAGTTATATAACAATGCTCATAAATCTAAACAATAATGCTCATATATAGTATACTAAAATAATGTTCTTAAACAAACCATGCAATAACATTAAACTCTATTACAATGCTCATAAACCTCAAAATAATTAATATTCATAACAAATGCACTCCAATGCTCATAATTTTTTTTTTTTTACATATATAGAACATACTAATAGTGACAATGAAAAATAGATTTGAAAAATAGATTTATATAGCAATATTTATAAAACTCAGTACTCATAAAATTCATATCACACATTAAAAATAATTAATATCAAATCCTTATGTATGAAAAGAAATACAAAAAAGAAAAAAAAGAATGCAATATGAACTTCAATTAGAACTAAACTAGAATTATTTATTTATTTATTTATTGATTGATTGAATGATTTATTATTATTATTATTATTATTATTATTATTATTATTTATTTATTTAATAAATGGCAAGTCAGTTCACCCACTGAGCTCCATCTACATGGTGTAAACCAAATAGGCTAGCTGGCACGGGGAGGGAGTACTACAACATTGTACTATGCCCGACGCCCTACATAAGGCCCACAAGGAGCCTCCAAGAACACCAATAATTCTCACAAAAGAAATTATGACCACAAGGATTCAAACTCCCAATTAGGAGGATACAAATCTTATTCTCATGTCACTTAAGCTATAAGTTCACGGCAACTGAACTAAAATCTTAAAATGGAGTTGGGCTAAAAAAATGGCTCATAGTATTATTAAAAAAAAGAAAAAAGATTTGGACTTAGATGCACATGGAGCATAATAGACCCGACATAATATCATTTTTTAGTATTCATTGGCTACATTAGCAAATATAAATGAAAACTTAATTATATCCACCATAATAGAAAACACGCATTTTATGCATAATTCTTTATTTATGAACAAAATTAAGTATAAAATTATTTTTTATATAATTTATGAATAGGAATGAGTAGTGCTCCTACACTGCACCCTTTCTGGAAAGGAAAGAACCTATCCTTCCCTTTGGGGACTCGAGGTGACTAGCCGATAGAAAATTGGATTTCGTGGGTCCCTCTCGATACGGTTCAAAACGGCACCCCCCCCCCTACAGATAGGCGAGGTACAGATAGGCGAGGTTGGGCTAGGGTTCGTTGCAAAGCGGGGAGAAAAAACCTTTTGCAAGGAATATTACTTAACTGATTACTTAGCTATGTTAAATTTGTATTAGTGCCTACTAAATGTCACGGAATTTTCCGGAACCATCTAGAGTGTCCCAGAATATTCTAGAAACATCCGGAATATTCCGTATCTTTCATGAGGTCTCTAGAATTCTCTAGACTATTCTAGAATTCCCTAGAATTCCCTAGAGTTCTCTAGACTACTCATGAATGTCCTAGAATATTCTAGAGTACTCTACACTTATATAGATTATTAGATACTTGTATAGAAGGTTCTAGAGGCACAATGTGGACCGTTAGATCAAATCAATCTCCACCGTCCATTGAGGAGGTGGAAGTGTATAAATACCCCCTTGGGGTCTCATTTGTAACCATCCAACAATTGGAAGCAATACTCAAAGCATTCTCCCAAACACACTCTATTCTCTCTTCCTTGTCTTCAAAGCTTTCTTAGTCTCTCATAGTCTAAGTTAAGCTTGTGAAAGGCTTACTAGCAAACTTCTAATATAAAATCGGGTTAAAGTTTGCTAGTGTCGCACGGGTGTTGTACAAATCAAAGTCACCCCGTGACATTTGGTATCAGAGCCACGGTTTTGAGAAATTCGGGTGTGGGAGAAGTCATGTCGAGTATGACTGAGCAAGGCTCGAAGAAGGGCATGGGGAATGAGGAGAGCATGGAGAACCCGGGACATGTCACTCTTGATGAAAGGGTGGCCGAGGTGGAGGACACCATGTCCCACCTAGTGAAGGAAGTCGAGGCCTTGATGGGAAAGGCCGAAGACACGGAGGAATTCGCTTCTAAGGAGGAGATGAAGGAATTCCAAGATGATGTGCAAAGCGCCTTTGATTCTCTCAAGGCAGAGCTTGTTCATGGGGATGATGCTCTCAAGAAGGAGTTGAAGGATTCCAACAAAGCCCTTAGGAGGTGGTGAATGCAAGTCAACAATCGAGTCTCTTTCCAACAAGGTGGAAGAACTCGAGTTGCAATTGAAGACTTGCATGACCGTGTTGGTTAATGGTGGAGGCGCTCGGGAGATTTCCGTTTCTAAGAAGGATAGCACTCCTCCTCCTCCTTCCTATAAGGGGTCGAGGAATGCACGAAAGATTGATGACTTCATTTGGAATGTGGAGTCATACTTTGAGTCCAATGACATATTGGACGAAAGGAAGAAGGTAAACACCGCTTCCCGCTACTTCAAAGATGTTGCCTTGATATGGTGGCGGCGTAGGTGTGAAGATGCAACCACCGGCACATCCGATCCCATCACTACTTGGGATCAACTTAAGAGGGAGCTTAAGACGCAATTCTATCCAGAGGATGCTGAATTCGAAGCTCGCACTAGACTTCGACACCTTCAACACAAGGATGGACGTATTCGGGAGTACGTCAAGGAGTTCCAAGAACTCATGTTGGAGATCACCGACATGAGTGCCAAAGACAAGTTGTTTATGTTCCTTGAAGGATTACAACCGTGGGCTAAGATGGGTGAGGCGTGAGGGTAAATGATATCAATTCAGCAATTGCCGTTCGACACTCTGCCCGAGCGTGAGAGAGTTCTCGAGGACCAAATGCACGGGCCAAGTAACAATGGCAAGGTGGGAGATCGAGACAAGTCTCCCAAGAAGGATCGACCCTTCAAAAGCCACGACAAGGGTAAAGGCAAGAAGGATGACGCTCCGAGGAGGTACTCATGCTTCTTATGCAATGGGCCACATCGGGTTGCCGACTGTCCTATGAGGGGAAAGATTGCCTCCCTCGTAAGGGAAGAAGAAAAGAAGGAAGAAGAGAAGAGGATATCTTCTCTAAAATTCCTAAGCGTCGTCCAAGCTAAGGTCGAGGAAGGATCCCATGGGCGCATGTACGTAGAGACACACATCAATGGCAAGCCTCTCCAAGCGTTGTTGGACACAGGTGCGGATACGGTCTATATGGCCAAGGAGCTTGCCGATGAGGTGGGTCTCTCCTACACCAAAACCAAGGGTTTTGTCAAGGGAGTAAATGCAGAAAAACTCCCAATCTATGGAGTTTCTAAGGACACTCCCATTCGCATCGGGCAATGGGAAGGTAAGGCCGACATCACTGTCGCTCCCTTAGATGACAAGAAGTTCTACTTGGGAATTGATTTCTTTGTCAAGGCGAAGGCCTTCCCCATCCCCTTCGCCAACGTTATGTGCATCATGGAAGAAAAACAACCGTGTATCGTTCCGGTAAGGACGGACATTGATGAGGGAAGGATGTTATCCGCCCTTCAACTCTCTAAGGGAGTGAAGAAAAAGGAGCCTACCTACTTAGCAACTCTTAAAATGGGAGAGGGAAACAAAAAAGAAGCTCAAGTGCCCGAGGCCGTCCAAGAGGTACTTGACGAGTTCAAGGACATCATGCCGGCAGAGTTACCCAAGAAACTTCCCCCAAGAAGGGAAATAGATCACGAGATCGAGTTGGAGCCGGGGGCTAAACCACCCGCGTTTGCTCCCTACCAAATGGCACCACCAGAATTGGAGGAGCTAAGGAGACAACTCAAGGAGTTGTTGGATGCCGGGTACATTCGCCCTTCAAAGTCTCCTTATAGTGCGCCAGTCCTATTCCAAAAGAAGCACGATGGGTCACTTCGGCTATGCATCGATTATAGAGCACTAAACAAGGTAACCATCAAGAATAAGTACCCCATTCCCCGTATTGATGATTTATTTGATCAACTTGGAGGAGCAAGGTATTTCACCAAACTTGATTTAAGGAGTGGGTACTACCAAGTTCGTATAGCCGAAGGAGACGAGGCAAAGACGACATGCGTGACCCGCTATGGATCCTATGAGTTCCTAGTCATGCCGTTTGGGCTCACAAATGCCCCAGCCACATTTTGTACCCTTATGAACAAGGTACTTGCTCCATTCCTTGATCACTTTGTGGTGGTTTATCTTGATGACATTGTCATATATAGCAAGACTATGGAAGATCATGTGGGGCATTTGAGGCAAGTGTTCACGACACTTCGGGAGAATGAGCTTTATGTCAAGAAGGAGAAGTGTTCCTTTGCCCAAGAAGAAGTACCATTCTTGGGCCATATTGAGGAAGGGCAAGCTTCGCATGGATCCGCCAAGATCAAGCGATCCTTGATTGGGAGCCACCAACCAAGGTCACTGAGCTAAGATCATTCCTTGGCTTGGTGAATTACTACCGGCGGTTCATCAAGGGATATTCCGCTATCACCGCTCCTCTCACCGACTTGCTCAAGAAGGGAAGGGGTTGGGCTTGGAGAGAAGAATGCCAACAAGCCTTTGAAATTTTAAAGAAGGCTATCACGGAAGAACCTGTTCTAGCACTTCCCGATCTTGGCAAGCCATTCGAGCTACACTGATGTGATGCTTCGCCATTGGTGGAGTATTGATGCAAGATGGTCATCCCATTGCCTATGAGAGTCGGAAGCTCAATGACACCGAAAGGCGGTATACGGTACAAGAGAAGGAGATGACCGCAGTTGTGCATTGCCTTCGAACTTGGAGACATTACTTGCTCGGGAGTAAGTTCGTTATCAAGACAGACAACGTTGCAACAAGCTACTTCCAAACTCAAAAGAAACTAACTCCCAAGCAAGCTCGATGGCAAGACTTCTTAGCGGAGTTTGATTATACAATGGAGTATAAGCCGGGTCGTGCTAACTTGGTAGTTGATGCTCTTAGCCGCAAAGGAGAGCTTGCCGACATTAGCCAACCTCAAAGCAACCTACATGATAAAATCAAGGAAGGATTGGAGCATGATTCTTTTGCGAAGACCATCTCCAACCTGATCAAGGATGGTAAGACAAGGAGATTTTGGGTTGAAGATGGGTTAATTCTCACTAAGGGTAGACGATTCTATGTTCCTTCATATGGTGGCCTTAGAAGGGAAGTCTTAAAGGAATGCCACGACAGCAAGTGGGCCGGGCATCCAGGTATGCACCGTACACTAGCATTGGTAGGCGATTCCTACTATTGGCCTCAGTTGAAGAACGATGTTGAGGCCTATGTAAAAACTTGTCTTGTATGCCAACAAGACAAACTTGAGCAAGGAGTACCCGCAGGACTCCTCCATCCACTTCCCATTCTGAGAGGCGTGGGAAAGCATTTCCATGGACTTCATCGTGGGGTTACCCACGAGTGAAGGATATAATTGGATCCTTGTGGTGGTGGACCGATATTCGAAGTATGCCACCTTTATTCCTGCCCCCAAGGAATGCACCGCTGAGCACGCTGCCCAACTATTTTTCAAGCATGTTTTGAAGTATTGGGGTTTGCCTCGCTCGATCGTGAGTGATCGAGACACTCGCTTTACGGGGCGTTTTTGGACGGAGTTGTTCACGCTCATGGGTTCCGAGCTTAACTTCTCCACCAGCTTTCATCCTCAAAGTGATGGACAAACCGAGAGGGTGAATGCACTTTTGGAGTTGTACCTCCGGCACTTCGTGAGTGTCAATCAAAGGGATTGGGCAAAGTTACTTGACGTAGCCCAATTCTCCTACAACTTACAAAAGAGCGAGTCTACGGGCCAAAGTCCATTCGAGATTGTCACAGGACAACAACCGTTGACACCAAGCACTATTGTTACGGGCTATAAAGGCCCAAGTCCACCTGCATTTCAGTTTGCCAAGAATTGGAATGACCAACTAGGGTGTAGCTTACTTGGAAAAGGCTTCCGAGAAAATGAAGAAATGGGCTGATAAGAAGAGGCGCCCGAGGGAATTTCAAGTTGGTGATCTCGTGCTCGTTAAGCTCTACAACCACGCGAGGTTAGAAGGGCGACATCGGGGCCTACTTCGAAGATATGAAGGACCCTTTCCCATTATCAAAAAAGTTGGAGCACAGGCTTATAAGGTGGAGTTGCCTCCCAAGATCAAGTATCATCCTGTCTTCCATGTAAGCTTACTTAAACCTTACCACGGGGACCAAGATGATCCGAGAAGAGGCATATCTCAACGGGCACCGATGGGTATCAAAGTCCAACATGATAAGCAAGCAGAGACGATTCTTGCCAACCGAGTGGTGCGCCAACCAGGTCAACCTCCGAGCACGGAGTTACTTGTCAAGTGGAAGGGCCTTCCTAATAGCGAATCAAGTTGGGAGCCTATCCAGAACTTATGGCAATTCAAGAAGCAGATCCAAGCATACGAGGACTTGAAGGCAACGAGGACGTCGCCGGATTTGGTGGGGGAAAATGTCACGGAATTTTCCGGAACCATCTAGAGTGTCCCAGAATATTCTAGAAACATCCGGAATATTCCGTATCTTTCATGAGGTCTCTAGAATTCTCTAGACTATTCTAGAATTCCCTAGAATTCCCTAGAGTTCTCTAGACTACTCATGAATGTCCTAGAATATTCTAGAGTACTCTACACTTATATAGATTATTAGATACTTGTATAGAAGGTTCTAGAGGCACAATGTGGACCGTTAGATCAAATCAATCTCCACCGTCCATTGAGGAGGTGGAAGTGTATAAATACCCCCTTGGGGTTTCATTTGTAACCATCCAACAATTGGAAGCAATACTCAAAGCATTCTCCCAAACACACTCTATTCTCTCTTCCTTGTCTTCAAAGCTTTCAGTCTCTCATAGTCTAAGTTAAGCTTGTGAAAGGCTTACTAGCAAACTTCTAATATAAAATCGGGTTAAAGTTTGCTAGTGCCGCACGGGTGTTGTACAAATCAAAGTCACCCCGTGACATAAAGCATATTTTAATGATGTAAGTTTTATTTTGCGCATAATTAGTTTTGTGTAACTGAGTCTATGAGTTACATAACGTTTTTTTCTAGGTGAATTGTAAATTTTTTTTTTTTTTTGCAATTATTGTCTTTGTTCCATAATAATTGTCAATTTTCACTTTTTACATTCTTCCTATACACTTCTTAAAACTTAAATTTCTATTGACATGTATTTACAAAAATTTACGTCACACATTTTATGAAAATCTGGTGATATCAGTTTTATATTATAAATTATTATATATGTTTAACAATTACTCCCTCCTTCCCATATTATCTGTCGTCACTTTAACTAATTTTCTTTTTTCCCATAATATCTGTCACTTTATAATTATAATAACACATTAATTACTAATTTATCAAATTAAGCTTATTAATTACAGTACATATTTTTCTTCCATTTTTCTTTTTTATTCACATTTTTTTTTATTTACCATTTTATTCAAGATTTCTACATTTCCAATAAGCTAAATTGACGTAGATGGAAATTTTTTTGGTTTTTGAAATTATGTTTAGAGTGACAAATAAAATGGGAAAGATGGAGTAATAGTCAATCTTGTACTATAAAAAAATAATTAATGGTCAGATCTTGCAAAAAAAAAAATCCTGAAAGTCCACTACCTAATATCCGAAGAAATATCAATGGCTTCTGGAAATTAGAAGTTCGTGTGCTAAATGATTTTTGTGTCATATCATTTTCCACCATTTTTTTCCTGAAAGTCCACTACCTAATTTAAAGTACTGCTACCTCCGTTCTATATTATTTGTCCATCCAACTATATTTAAAAGTCCAATGATCATGGAAAATGTGTAATGTACCAGAATTACCCTTACTTTTCTCATGTGAAGAAAAATAAAAAAGAAACAAAAGAGTATTTATTAGGGGTATAATAGAAATTACAATCATTAAAATTATAAAATGGATAAATATTTTAGGACTCAAACAATTTGGGACGGAGTTAGTAGTACGTAGTATTGATAGCTAATAAATTGCTGCATTATCCGAAGAAATAGTCAATGGCTTCTGGAAATTAAAAGTATATGTGCATAATGATTTTTGTGTCATATCATTTGCCAATAACGAACCAGATATTGTGATTAATCACTTAAAAAGAAATTGATGTGAATTATGTCTCATTATATTTGTCCGTCTACTTAATTTAAGAAGACTAATATATATTGAAAATTAGAGTAAAAAAATTGTAATTTACCTAAAATGTCCTTACTTCAATTGAAGATAATAATTGTTGAAATTGTAAAAAGTGATAAATAAATGCATTAATTAACGATTAAAAAAGTGATGACAGTTGTTGAAATTGTAAAGTTGGACAAATATTTTGGGATAAAAAAGTTAGGTAAAAGAACAAATGTTTTGGGCGAAGGTGGTATAGTGAAAGCACATGATGGGAAAAAAAAAATCAATGTCAAGTAACAACAATTTGTAATTTTTTAAGGATTCGAATAATTAACCTAGTTTGTTCGGATATGAAGCTGAGAAGTGAAGACACTTGGGGTATGTTTTTTCCTTGAAGGTTTTGTTTTAATAGAATTATAGTCTATAGATTTGGTAGGAACACTTATGGTTTGTTTTGACTTTGGCTTTTGGAAAATTTTATAAGGAAAAATTTATTTCAGGAACTCATTTTCTTTCTTATGTTTGGACCGAAGAAAATAAAAGAAAATATCACAAAAGAATACTTGAAAAACCTTACTGATTTGATAATGGTTATTGTTAAACTCTCGAATAAAGTGTCCCGACATTTATGTTATGGGTTATTGACCATGAAGGATGGCCAAAAGCCAAAATGACAGAAAATACTCTCTAGGACCATAAGTTCTAATTTGTATTGAAAAATGAGACCCACATCGCTGAGTTTGCATGACATATTTCAATGAATTTTCATTTTTAGCAATTTGCAGCCCGAAGAATTGAAGCTGCCCAGAGAGAGGGAGGGGAATTGGGATTCTTTACAAAGAATAAGAAGAAGAGGTCGCCTGTGTGGTGGACAGACCAGTGGTGAGATTAGAGGAGTTAGGGTTCGAGATGGTGAGAAGCTGAGAGTGGAATTGAAATAGGGGCATATACGGAACCTCTTCTTCTTCTTCTTTTTCTTCTTCTTCTTCTTATTCTTCAATTATGTCATGCAAGATTTAATATATGCATCTGTTGTTCGTTATATATGTAATCCATGGTTGATTTTGCATTATAGAGTACCCTTGATGAAGACATCAACAAATTAATAATATGTAATTGGTAACGTTATTGGAACAGAATGTAATTTGTTTAAATAAGTATATATAAAATCAATAAAGCACTAGTTCATAGTAGATGATTGACGAAATACATGTAGTAGCTATGTGCGACAGAATACTAAAAGCTTCAATCCATAGAATAAAACACGGGTTTTTTGCATTTTGGACCCTGAACTTTAGGGGTATTTATATTTTGGACCCTTGGTTTTCAACTTTAATTTTTTGGACCCTAAAGTTTGTAGAATGGAAAAAAAGGACTCTAAAGTTTGTGATGTTGAAATAAAGCCCGTTTCCCGTTTTTCTTTTTCTTTGCATATTTAAATTTCTTTCCCGATTAGCGTCAAACTTCAAAACTAAGGTTAAAACTGATATTAAAGTTATAATGAACCTCTTTTATTCATATTGGAGTTAATTAAATCCTGTACTCAGTGGTCTAAGTAGCCCTGACATGAATAAGAGATGTGTATTATAGCTTCAATATCAGTTTTAATCATAATTCTGAAGTTTGACTTCAAACGGGAGACAAATTCAAACATGGGAGGAAAACAAATAATGAGACAGGGGCTTTTTTGTTAACTCACAAACTTTAGGGTTCTTTTTTCTTCATTCGACAAACTTTAGGGTCCAAACAATTAAAGTTGAAAATCAAGGGTTCAGAATATAAATACCCCTAAAGTTCGGGGTCCAAAATGCAAAAAACCCAATAAAACACTCTAAAATTCCTTAATACATGATAATCAATGACAATAAACTGACTACATCCATGGTTAATGCTATGTGTTGTTCATGGATACTATTATAGAAATCCATGATTGTTTAGGTTTGTTATGGAATATCTATGGTTAGTGATATGTGTTATCCATGGTTAGTGATATGTGCTATCCATGGATACTATTATAGAAGTCCACATGGGTATTGTCATGGATTTCTATAATAGTATCTATGGATTACATATATAACAAACCATTGATGCATATATTAAATCCTGCATGACGAAGAAGAAGAAGAAGAAGAAGAAGAAGAAGAAGAAGAAGAAGAAGAAGAGGAGGAGGAGGAGGAGGGAAGGGGGGTTCCGTAGATGCCTCAATTTCAATTTCACTCTCAATCTCTCACCATCCTAAACCCTAACTGCTCTCATTTCACCACCAGTATGTCCACCACACAATTGACTTCTTCTTCTTCTTCTTCTTCTTCTTCTTCTTCTTCTTCTTCTCTCCCTTTTTGCAAGGAACCCAATCTCCCCTCCATTTCCTTGGGAAATTTCAATTCTTCAGGTAGCAATTTTGAATAATAATAAAATTCATTGAAATATCTCATACTAACTCAATACTATAGGTCCTATTTTTTAATACAAATTAGGACTTCATGGTACTAGAGAGCCTTTTCTGTCAATTTGACTTCTGGACCATCCTTCATGGTCAATAATCCTTATGTTATACTCTACCTTTAATCTCACAAATTACAAAAAATTTGCTCCTCTCTTCTCCCCTTTCCTATCAATGAGAACAATTGTCATTTGGCAACATGGACAAAGATAGAAAAAACAATATGCCAAATCACCTCTATTTAATTGTTTATATAAGTTACAATTGGACTTAGATATAGTCCTATTAGCGTTCATGCCATCAATAGGGAAGTTAACACGGATTTTAATAATAGGCTTTGTGTTCGTGAGGTTATTGGAAACAACCTTTATATAATCGTCAAGCATACGTTTGGTAGGAATAGGAGAATGAAGCCCAACATTCTGCTTAACGTTAGGAATCCACTTCCATATATTAGACACTCTCCCTCAAGAAGGTTTAGATCTCAGTGTTTTGCTAACTTTTGTCCGAGACAACCCATTGAACACTCCACCATGAAGAGGTTCAATAGCTTTAAAACACGTTTGCTTATCCTTAAATCAAAACAAAATCGAATTGCTTACCACTTCTTCCTAATTTAGCAGGGGGGAAATTGGATTGTAATAATCCCAACTTTTGTAAATTGGATGACGATAATCCCTACTTTCAGTTTGTATTATGGTGCTCCAAAAAAAAATGGATTTGGGTGGGACGCCGACGAGTTGAGAGGCGGTGACTCGGCGGTTTTCTGACATGGCATCTTGGTCATGTGTTTGACCGCACTGACTTTGGTTTTGAGTGCCACATCAGATTTAAAACACATGCTTTATTAATTTTCCTTTTTTTATTCCAACTTGGATTAAATTTTAACCCCCTTTTCCCTTTCTTTCTCTCTCTTCTTTTTCCCTTTCCCGTCCATTTCTTGAATGCCCTCTCTCTCTTTGTCTCTCATTTCTCTCTCTTCTTTTGTACCCTCTCTCTCTCTCTCTCTCTCTCTCTCTCTCTCTCTCTCCCCCCCCCCCCCCAAAATCAAGGTTTAGAACATTGTTGTATTTACAAACATATCTTATACAAGTTGTGTATTTATACAAGATACGAATGACATATTCTCAACAAACACAAATTAGGTACATAACTAACCTCCCTCCTCTGCCGGGGCAATCCAAAAAAAAAAAGGTTATCAATTGAAGTAAGAACTATTGAATTAGGATCTGAATGAGGCTGTGTAGATAATAGACCACACAAATGACTCCATACTCTAAGTAAGCCCAGTAGAAGTAGGCTCACTCAAACTCGAATCAATATTAGTGGCATGGTGAATATAAACACCATCCTCCCCTAATATCTTGCTTGTTACCTTTTGATTTTTAGTCCTTCTCTCACTTAAATTAAGTTATTTTACTGATAAAGAGGTAGGTTTCATCCTAGAATTCTCTATTTAAGAAATCAAATCAAAATTTAATTATAGTAAAAGAGTATTAAATCACTTAAATGGTTTTTGGTGTAAAAAAATAAATCATCTCTCAGGAAAATGACTTTCCTTATAAAATGATTTTTATAGAAAATGAATTTTTAATGGGTATTTTCAATTTTTTTTATAGCAAAATAGGTATTTTCAATTGCTTGGTACATTTTTCATTTTCTTGGAACATGATGAGAAAGAGGATCTTGCTTGACAGCAATGATGGCTATGAGGCAACGACGCAAGAGTTATTGACAGAGAGATGGCGGCAAGGGATCCAAACACACCCTTAAAGTAACAAAAAACGACTAGAAGGTATCCCTCATTTTATGAAAACTATTTTTATGTATATTTGTAAAATATATTTTAAGGTACCTTATAATTTTTGCAAAGTTTTGGTGACAAATTGCTTGAAAACATTTATTGTTGATGAACGTCAATCTTTAAAAAATCATGGGCATTTAAGTAGTCTACGTAACCTCACAAGAAATATACTTAAATTAACGAATTTGTCACATAGCAATTGTTAACTCAAATTATCAGGCATCTTAAAATGTATCTAGAAACATGGGGGCGTAAAAATATTTCTGCAAGATGGAGGGTGTCTTCCAATCGTCTTTTCCTAAAGTACGTGTATTGATTTCTTTCTTGAACTTGGTAGTCTTACTACTAATGCGTTTCAGTGAAGTTGGGCCTGTTCCAATCCATCATTGTTTCGGGCTTGTTAAGCGGATTCTGGGCGGTGTTTAAAGTAACATCGTCTCAACAAGCCCATAAAAGGTGGAGCCCAGCCCAAATTCAAGCCCACAAGAAGGAGGAGGTGTTTGAAATGGTCAGAGTCAAGTTGATGACTTGACTCTTGGGTCTCGAAGGCCGTGGGAATTCCGCTGCGTCGCATCATTGCGTTCCATGACTTGGAATTGAGATACAAATGGGAAAAAAACTGCACCTGTGGGGGGCCCCTTCCAGTTGTATTTCTGAATTTACACAAAGACCTTTCACCCTAATTTTGGGCTTTTGCTTGGACCCATTTAAGGGTCCAGTACTTTAGAGTTGTATGATTAAATTAAATAAAATAAAGTTGGTTAGTAAAGGAAAGGTAAATAAAATAAAATAAATGACGTTGGTTTAAGTGTTTTTCAGAGATTCGAGTTAGATAAGGTAAAGAAATAATATAATAAACTTAACTCACTATTCTAAAGAACAGGGTCAAAGTCTAGGTTGGGTAGAGTCAACAGTAGGAGGTTACATGACCCTTGACCCGAACTTCAGGTCAGGGTTCCTTGGCCTTATAAGTCACATGTCGGGTAATCGGATCAAACCACCCTAGAATTTGAAATTTAATATATATATTATTTTATGCATTTTTATTCGAAAAAATCTTAAAATTTCAAGTTTTCAGCATACAAATTTACCAATAAAATTTTGAATTTCAAATTTGAAATAAAAAAAAAAGAAAAATTCATTATCAATTATCAAAGTTATTACAAAAACTAAACATTTTGGTTAATTTTTTTATTAAAAAATTATGCTATATATTTATTATCGGGTTAGGTCAAGTCAAGGCACTTTTGACCTAGACCTGACCTAATTAGGTCGAGCCTTGTAATTTTCAAGTCAATTCAGGTCGACCGAAAAAAAAACAACGCGTAAATTTTTTGGTTGGGTAAGTCTCTGATTTAGTGAATGGGCCTAGTTTTGCTTGAAATGGGGTTTTTTTGGACAATTATGGTTTGTTGGATATGTTTTTGTTGAAAAATCTTGAAAAAAACATGATTTTTATTTTTTTTTGGGTAAATTACAAGGATTCAACAAATACTGGTATTTACATATTAACCAAATTATCCTGCTCTTTCTAATTTTTTTCATATTCTTCTAAAATTTTCTCAATTAAAATTTACCGAAACTGTCCTTACCCTCTAAAAGAGCATACTCCGAGTTATATGCACGAACAATTTCTATTATCATATATGTAGTTGATTAATTAGTGAGTAGAGGTAACTATGACTTGATCAGCTTCATGTAAAATGCCTTATGATAATTAGAAATAAATGAAAGCCCAACTTAATTACCATATATACATAACAAAAGCATCGCAATATATTAGCTCTTGCCTTCGTGGCAAAAGTTCTTCATCAAGATCTCATCCCATCTCTTCTCTTTAGAACTTGAATCTTGGGGGGGGGGGGGTCGTTCTATTGTGATGGGTGGGTATTGACATTCCTCATCTTCATTTATGGTAAGATTTGTCAGGTTAGTATTCCTTTAATATAGGGGTCCGTCCAATTTTGGCTCAATTTATGAGTCGTAAGCCTTGCCAAGTGAGACAAAATTAATATCTCCATTTATCTTATTTTTTTACTAATGAGCATGAATCTAGTTTATATTAAATTCAAAAGAAAAATTACATAAAAATAATACAAATTTCAAAAATATTGGTTGATAATAATATATAAAATTTTCTTAGTCGAAATCAATACCACTTTTTGGTTTATAATGAAACATATTTTTGGAGAATGATACTGAATTTTAGTCATGTTCTTTGGTTAGGTTATTTTCAAATTTAAATGGATAAGTTGGGACAAGTTAGAATAAATTATAACGTTAATTATAATGTTTTTTTTGGAGAATTGTATTTTTAGAGTTGATATTTTTTTTAGGAAATTGTGTTAGACTTAAATAAGAATATGAAGATGATAAACATCTTGACACAAGATGACTCTTAATCATCTTGCATTTCTTCTAAATCACTAATAAAGTGAAATGCAAGTGTATTTAAATCATTCTAAGGTGTTTCATTATTTTTAGGTTACTACAACAGTACAACTTATAAATAATTTAAAAATAATTATTTGTTTATATTTATTTTATAAATATAAAACTATGTATAAAATGTAGATTTTCTACTATAATTGATAAAATTAGGCTATTATTATATTTTTTCACCTTACTAATAAGTATTATATTATTATAATTGATAAATATATATAATTATTAAAGAAAATATTAATAAAAGTTATAATATTGTGAAATATGAATAATTCAAGATGACTAAGAATCATCCTGAGTCAAGATAGTTACCATGGTTCTTCATAAATTGAACGAGTTATATCTAACTTTACCATAGAACAAAGCCTTTAATTAGTTACGTTGGGTGGACCACATAAGGGCAGTATGGTCAAATGAGAAACAAATATTCATGTCTGAATTCTCTTGGGACTTTAGTCTCGAAAATCAAAGCTCATGGACATCTGTGTTGCTCTACTTTTGTCTCCCTCCCTCCACTCTCTCTTCCTCTTCTCTCTATTTCATCCACAGTCTCTCTCTCTGTAACTCACCTTTCCTCTTCTCTCTCTCTCTCCGAAGCAACCCAGATAGAGAAACAAACAAACGAACAAACCCTAGAATCACTCGCATACTCACTCACTGCTACTCACCTCTGCTTCCATTTCAAACCTGTTTCCAACCGTTGCAGCTCACCATAACCAAAACCCCCATTTCAGATACCAAACCCAGCTCAAAAGCAAGCACTCAAGATGCCTAACCTCATACCCACTTCACTCTCCCTCTTCTTCCTCCTCCTGCTCTCACTTTCTCCGATGGCAACCCCAAAATCGACCATAGAACCATGCTCAAACTCCGACTCCTGCAACGCCATGGTAGGCTACACACTCTACACCGACCTCAAAGTCTCCGAAGTGGCATCCCTCTTCGGCATCGACCCCATCGCACTCCTCACCGCCAACAACATCGACATTTCCTACCCAGACGTCGAAAACCACATCCTCCCCTCCCAACTCTTCCTCAAAGTCCCCATTTCCTGCCCCTGCGTCGACGGCATTCGGAAGTCCGTCTCCACACACTACAAAGCCCGGCCCTCCGACACCCTCTCCTCCATCGCCGACCAGATTTACGGTGGTTTGGTGTCTGCCGATCAGCTGAGAGAGGCGAACTCGGTGTCGGACCCTAATGTGCTGGATGTGGGGCAGAATTTGGTGGTGCCATTGCCCTGTACGTGTTTTAATAACTCCGATAATGGAGTGCCGGCGATTTATCTGTCGTATGTGGTGCAGCCTGTGGATAGTTTGGCTGGGATTGCGGGGAGGTATAGGACCACCATTACGGATTTGATGAATGTCAATGCTATGGGGAGTACTGCCATTGCTCCTGGGGATATTCTTTCTGTTCCTATTTCAGGTAAAGATGGGTTTTTTTTTTTTTTTTGTTAAGGTGTTTGTGGTGTTTTGGGTTTGCAATGGTTGGCTTTGAAGTGGGATTTCTTGTGGGTGGATGAATTGTGGTTGGTTTAATTGCATTGTTTGGCATTGTTGTGCACTTATTTCCCCGAACCCGAAATCCACCCGACCCATATTTCCCCAAACCCTGATATACCACCAACCCAAAACCCGCCCTCCTGCCTGAATTGACATGTCTAGTGTTTTTGCAGTATAAGGAATTGCACAATGAGTATAGAGGAGAGTGACATTGTTATGCACTTATTTTGATTCTCTCTGTTCCGCTTTCAAGTAAAAGAGGGTTCTTTTCTGGGTGTTTGTAGTGTGTGTGTGGTGTTTTGGGTTCGCAATGGTTGGGTTTGAAGTGGGAATTCTTGTGGATGGGTTTTTGGGTTGATGAAATTGTGGTTGGTTGTGGTCTAATTGCAATGTTTGCTAACTTCTTCAGTCGGATAGAAGCTTTGTTTTAGATATTGATTCAGCTTTTCCCCATATTTAGTTATCTACTAGATATTTGTGCTTTAAAGTTTATAATGTGCTTAAATTTGACCTAGTTCGTTGGATTAATTGGTTGTTACATTTTGCTTATGATTGGTTGTTACATATGTGTTTCGCGTTCAATTTCATGCTATACGGCATTGCATAATGAATTTAGAGGAGAGCCGCATTGTTGTGCTCATGTTTTGTGCAATTTATTACATTATCCTAGAGCATGTGCTCCAAACATGATCATTGTTCACCCTCTATATACTAGATTCTTCACTATGAATAGCGGAATTGGTCACTTACATATACCCGGAGCATGTGCTCCGAGTGCATGTAATATGTATCATGAACCATAAAATTGGATTTTGAAGCTAGGATTGTGTGTTTAGTTGCTACTTGTGCTATGAATTCAATGTTCAGTTGTTACTTGCTCAAATTTGACCTAGTCGGTTGGATCTTGCATTTACCTTATTATTGGTTGTTACATATGACTTTTGTGTTCAATTCCGTACGACAAGGCATTGCACAATGAGTGTAGAGGAGAGCCGCATTGTTGTGCACTTATTTTGAACCATAGATTTTGGATTTTGAAGCTAGAATTTTGTGTTTAGTTGTCACTTGTGCCACGTATCCAATGTTTTAAGTTAATTTAGTGAGTTTTCATATGCTTGGTGGGGATTTTGTTTTAGTTTTCACTTGGTGAGTGCTTGAAGTGTGGCTAATCTTTAGTTAATTTTGATATGATGCTACAGCCTGTACTTCAAATTTCCCAAGAACTGCTTCTGATTATGGCTTGATCGTTCCAAACGGAAGCTACGCAATAAGTGCAAGTCACTGCGTGCAATGCAGTTGTAGTGTTGGCGGTCGCAGGTAATCCACTTGCATTATTCATCCCGTTTTTCCTTTCTTCGTTTGGAGAGACTAATTTTCTTACAACATGTGTGTGTGTGTGTTTACAGTTTGTATTGCATGCCAGCATCTCTGGCTGTTTCCTGCTCAAGCATGCAATGCCGAGGAAGCAACCTTATGCTTGGGAATGCAACCATTCAGCAGAGCAGTGCTGGTTGTAATGTCACCTCGTGCAACTATGACGGTTATGTGAATGGCACTATAAACACAATGTAGGTTTTTGCATCAGAAGTTATGTTTCTTTTTTGAGGCTGTTTGAATCATTGTGCTGAGCTTAATGAAAATGAAACTAATTCTTGTCTAACTTCTCAGGTTGTCCGTGTCTCTTCAGCCTCGTTGCCCAGGTAAACAATCAAAATTAATGTTGTGTATCTTTTCCTTCCTAAAATGTTTCTGCTTTTTCCATGTCAGTTTTTACCTGAAGGAGCTTCAACATCGGTTGGTTACTATAAAGGTAGAATGCAATGACTACCTCAATTAAAGTTCCATAGGTCACTTACCCATTGCGGACACAACTCTATAAGAGGGCTACTTGGTGTGAAAAAGTTGTGCCGATACTAAGTACTTTTAGAAAGTTGTGTTCGGGCATGGGTAAGGTAGATACATCTTGACCTATGGAACCTTAATTAAGGTAGTGATTGCATTCTACCTTGATTGATTCATACTGATATCAAGTGACTTGAAATGACTCAACCTGACCTGATTTGACCTGTTTTTATCTTTTGCCAAAGTTATTCGTTGTCGCAAGATAAGTTCATCACAGTAAAATGAAGCGATGCCGAAAACTTGAGCCAACTTGAAAATGACCTGCCTTGAACCTTGTTTACCCAAACATGACCCAATCGGAATTCAGTCGACTCAACCCAAATGACCCAATTTTCAGGTCCCTTTCAAACTTTGAATCAATGATAATGGACTGATAGCTACAAACTAATTGGTTTACAGCGTGGTCCAAGTGTGACTGCGGGAGTGATCTTAGTTTATTTCCTCTAGCAGCTGTACTGATTAGTGGATGGAAATCATAAAGACTGAACTGTAATGTTTACTCATTTTGCCACTGGTAAAGTGAGCTGATTAATGGATTCAACGTGAAAATTGTTATGGAACAAATTATGAGAAATTGCTTAAGTCAAAAATGAGATTTGTGAATAATCCCCCCACCCCCCCCCCCCAAAAAAAAAAAAGTATAAAGTAAAAAGACTGCAAGCAGGGGAGCTCCAAAAATCTGATTCTTATAATTTCAAATTGATGGCACCTTGTCACAAATCACAATTTGTCACTTTGCAAACTGGCATATATGATGGAATGTAAAGACATTAACAATGCTTTGGATTCCTCCTGTGATTAATTCACTTTTGGTGAATAATATTATGATATCATTGATTTTGGAACATTAGATAATTCCACTCGTAGAAAAATGCTACACTTCTCTCTTATCCTTCTGTAGTAGTTTGGCATTCAGTCATGAATATATATATATAATGCTGTGGTCCTAGGACATTTTTTCTGCCTCTTAATTCTTCAGTTCCTTTCTGATCTTTCTATACAACGACATGCTTTGTAAACTGTGATCGCTGCGGCCATCCTCTTGGATTTTGTATCTATACACTCTCCGTTTCTTTTTATGTGACTTTTCAAGGCGGCAAGGGAAAACCAATATCACTAAAAATTATTGGGTAGTTTAGCAAGCAAATCACTTAAATAACCTTAATATGAATTGAGAAAAAGTTTAGTTAAAAAATCAGATAGTTAAGAATGAAGGATGGTATAACAAACTCAGGCCTTCAAAACTATGTCCAATGCTGATGAAAAATTGTTGATGTCAATTGTAATTGACACGATTGAGACACTTACGCGGCTACTATCTATGGAGTTAAACCAACCAATTATAGGCATATCTAGTTCAGATAAGGTAAGACTGCCTACATTTGGATTGAAAATGGGACCTGCACCAGGACAAGCTGTGCTTATCGTTGAGTCTATACGGTGTGCATTTACTTCCGGTTAAAATCTAAAATTGAACCCGAAAAATTGTTGCAGGGGCACCCCAACTTCCGGCAGTGATACCGCCACCAACTACAGCTACTCGGGAGTCGATATATGGTCCAGCACCAGCACCATCGCCCATGTCGGGACTCCACTGGCCGAAATCCCAAGGGGGCATAATGCTGCCACCGCTGGGGTCAGTTCCGGCTAGTGCTAGTGGGCCCGCCGCTAGCACCACTGGGGCCGGGAGTATCACGTCCGGTTGCTCTTCTCTTGTTGCTTCTTCCCAGTTACTGATGGTTGCTCTTTCTGCACTTGTGTGCCTCATTGCTGGTTTCCATAGCTTTTAGTAGCTAAACTCTCTATGCTCGATTTTTTTTATCTTTTTTTTTGGGGGGTGGGGGGGGGGGGTTGTTGTAACTTGTATTGGTGTAGCATTTGGGGGGAAGTCAATTTTCCGATTTGTGAAGTGGACATGGACATGTAATTCAACCTTGAAGATACTTTGGTGCTTGTCAATTATGAGATTGCCACGGGTTTTTGTATCTCATGTAGGTGTGTATGGGGTAAAATTGCTTATATTTGAATGAATTTTAACAGATTATGGTCAAATAAGTTAAATAAGTGTTAGGTAAATAATTTATTCACTTGACTGGTTAAGTCTAATAAACTAATTTTCAATAGGTTTGTATGAGTAATCTATTGATAAATGACACACATCCCATTATAAAAGTGATTGATTGATAGATACTATTTCAAAATTGATAAGGAAGTGTATAATTGGAATTTTGACATTTACTTTTTAAAAAGTAGCTAACTTTGTAAAATACACATTTTTCAAACAGTTAATATAAATTGTCAATGCAGACATTCAGTCTAAACAATTAATAGTAAATAGTCAATACTAAACATTTAATAGTAAATAGTCAATAATCAATACTAAACAGTTAATCGTAAATAATCAATACATATGATTGAGACAAAGTGGTGTTGGGTGGGGAAGGCAACTCATGGTTGTCTTGACTTTGGAGTCACTGAGATAATAACCCCACTATTCTGTCACTAGTGCTTGTTTCTTCATGAATGGCCTCATTCTAGTCTATAGTGTAAACAACAGCAATTATGTTCAAACGCACTAACTGTTGATCAATATTTCATCTAAAGTCGTGGTGAGAAATGACAGGCATGTTTGTTGTATATGAAACTAGGCACAGAGGTTGTTGAATATAGGGCTTCAAAACACGAATTTGAGGCCTATAAGGTCATCTTTAACCATGATCCAAGTTGGATCGCTCGCTGACGTGGCGAGTGATTCTTAAGTGATCTTGGAACTTTAAAGGTGATTCAAAGAGAATTGATGTGAGAGGAAAAAAAAATTCGGGATGGAGGTGATCTTGTGGATTGGAAAAGAGAGTGATCCATGAATGGATCATGAGTAGATAATGAGGTATTTTCCTTTTTTTTTGCCTTGAAATTAAATTACCAAACTCAATGTTTTTATTTTTCCTTTTTTTTTTGCTTGTTGGGTGGTGGGTGATCCTTAGTTTTGGATTGCCATTATTTGGGGTTTGCTCACACATAATGGATTACACCACTTTTTGGTGGTGGACCCCTATCAATCCAATCCATTCATGGATTGCCTTTGCAAATGGCCTAAGAGTTGGGAGAGATTTAAATGTAAACAACTCTATCTTTTCGAATGTTACTGATCGGAGAAATGGATTCAAAAATAAGGCAGCTATGTTTAAGATATAATAATTTAAGAAACAAAGTTGTCTACATTTGATATCTGAAAGTTGTCCACATTTAATATTTGAGAATAATATATGGTGAAAATTGTTGGGAAAATGGAAAATGTGTGCATCAACGGTTGTGATACTAACCTTTTTGAGTTGATCAAAATTATCACTTTTCTTTTGTGAATAATGTCAGTACGTTACTCAAGTTTTCAATTTGGTTTATAATAACAATCGATGGTAGCAAACGAAAGGGACGAGGTTGACTTATTTTTAACGGTGAATAGGGAACAAGGAAAAAAAAATGTTAACGTTTTAATTTGGTCAATAATGTGTTGAACAATTCAATTTTAGGTTTGTAAATATGATTAATCACCTTTTAATCACCCTGATTTTTTCTTTGATGGAGGTGCCTTTTAACATTGATACTTGATACATAACTTGGCAAAAAGAAAATTAACGATGAAATAAAATACAAAATGGCAACTTCACAACAACCAGGTAACGATAATGTTTTGCATATCCTTCACTTTTTTTTCGATTGTTAATAGCCCAAAGGCTTAAAAGTTTACAGAGTACAACAAACTGTAAAAAACAACAACCAATTAGCTCTAAGAGAAAAAGATAACAACCAAACACTACTAAACATAAATAGCACAACAAGGACGTTCGCACCCACAACAGCAAAAAACCATCACAACTCAATCACGCAGCTAAAAGATCAATAACTTCAGTTGGTGGATCATCAAAGAATCGCACGCCTATATCATTGCCAATAATCCCAATCATACGATCTATCTTGGCTTCAATATCATCAAGATTGTCAACTTCCAAATTGTTCCCACATTTGGCTCTTCTGACCATCCTTTTGGCCACGAACATGTTCTGTTTCCTTAGCTCTACTCTCCAGAAGTTGCTTCTCTGACAAACTGTTACTTAGATTTCATCAACATATTTTATTCTCTTATCCCTAACTTTATCCTTCGAAACCTCAAGGATGTCACGCTGGTTAACCAATGTTTAATGTTGTCTTGAAATCACCTTTGTTAACCAATTTTTAATTAACGAAGAATACAATTAACCGGTCACGCACTCACGAGTCACGCCCACCACATTTCTGCGAATGCTGCCTCAAGCAGTTGAGGTTTAAAACGGGGCTGAGCGTAACCAGAAAGAATGGGCCGTGAAGGTGAGCCCAATAACAAGCCCATGGGCCCAGGTCACGGATTGTTAAAAAAGAAACGCGAGGAAGAAACACACAAACAACGTACTCTTTCCAAAGAAACGCCGGCCATGGCTCCGGCTGCTTCCAAGCTCTACACTGGTACACTCCTCTCTCTCTCTTCTCTCTCTCTCTCTTTCTCTCTTCACTTAAAACCCTTTGAATTCAATCGCAGACGACGTGAGCTTGGTGGTGATACTCCTCGACACCAACCCTTACTTCTGGGCTTCTTCTTCGTCATCTCTCTCCTTCTCCAATTTCCTCTCTCATGTTAGTATAACCCTAGACCCTAACCCTAACCCTAGCTCCTCTCCTTCCCAATCCGTCATTCCTGCTGAATCCCAATTGTTTCGACGTTTTTGCAGGTTATCTCGTTCGTGAACTCGATTTTGGTGCTGAATCAGTTGAATCAAGTCGTGATCATTGCTAGTGGATACAATACTTGTAGTTATGTATTCGATTCGTCGAATTCGACTGGTCGGGGCTCCGGCAATGCCGGAATGCCGGCCTTCTGTGCGGAATTGCTTCAGAGTTTGGAGACTTTTTTGAATAGAGATGAGAAATTGAGCAACACGGATAGTGTTGATGGTGTTGTTTCTTCCTTGTTGTCTGGATCGCTCTCCATGGCTCTTTGCTGTATCCTTTGATTCGATTTCTAGGGTTCTTCAATTAAGCCCAAAATTAAAAATAAATAAAAATCAATGCATGAATCTTTGTTCTCAATTGACTGTGAGGAATAGATATACAACGCGTTTTCAGATCAGGGCCACTCCATCCTCAGCCACGAGTAAGTTTTTCTATTCTTTATTATTACCCCCTGATTGAATTTTGGATCATGTTTTTTGTAGAGCATTTATGGTGCTACCTAGTGTACTTATTGGTTCTTTGAAATGTACTACTATTGTTCTTTCGTCCATGGGCTTTGATTTTGGCAAATATAGTCATTCTTTTTGGTTGTTTTATTTGCTTGGTGGTATTCTTGCTATTTGTACTTGCTCCATCACATCACAAAGTTGAGAAAATGAGAGTATTGAAGTGACCATGGAGTTGTGCAATGTTTCTATTCTATTTCTTTGCTCGAAAAGATTACTATTTTAGCACAAAAGAGAAATTTTGACATTGATTTTGGGACCTGTAGTAGCAAACTTATGATAGATAATTGAATGAGATGGAAAGTGTACTTGGTCGGTTCAGAAAAGGTACAAATTTTGTACTTACGTTTGTTTGTCTGATGCCAGATATTGTGCTTGCATGGATCCCCTGATGGACCAGAGCAGTATGTCCTTACACTTTCAATTGTAGCAGAGTTATATTATTTATGTTCAGAGGTCTTTGGTTTTGATTTTGGGCATTTTTGTCAGATATGTTGCTGTGATGAACGCGATCTTCTCAGCTCAGCGGTCCATGGTAAATCTTTATCTTTTAGGTGCTTAAGAATTGGTGTAATTGCTTACTAACTTTAAGATACTTCTTGATGGTATTTACACCTAGTTTCATAAACTTGCGTGGGCCACTATATCCTCCCGAGTTTGCTCGTGAAGCAAACTTTTTCTCGTGTTTGTTGTATAAAATTGTGGAAACTTCTTTAGCTCTTTCTGGGCCAAGTCACTACTAGTTCAACTTTTCATACTTTAGAAAGGTAGACTAGGTGTTGTATTGCTTGTAAGTATAGGTTTGTGCCATATAGGTTTCATAGGTAAATCTTTGAGGGCTCAATTGATCTGAATGTATAGAGAAAGCTTGGCTTCTGTTCATTTTGATAAGGTTTTAACTGAATCTCGCTTGGTAGAATAATCATGAGTGCCTCTTTTGTATATGCTTCTTCAAAGATTGCACCCCCTTCCATGTCAATCTCTAATTTATGAGACATGTTGAGTACATTATCAAATGCTGATGTCCTGAAAAACTTTTTACATAACATCAGTGATCAACTCAAGGTTTCAATCCACTTGAGCATTCATATGAGCTTTGCCTTCAAATATGAATTGGACATGTTGATACACTGGCAGGTTCCAATCGACTCTTGTGTTATAGGAGCACAGCATTCTGCCTTTTTACAGCAGGTAATTCATGTTGTTTTTTCCCGTCACTTGTGCACTATCAATTTCTTGCGATTCTTTGTGTCTTGTCATTCAGATGTTCATCATTTTAATGCACAGGCATCATATATCACTGGTGGTGTCTATTTGAAGCCCCAGCAACTAGACGGGCTATTTCAATATCTCTCTGTAAGTTGTTGGGATTTGCTGTTAAGTGTTAACTATCGGCTCAATTTCTGGAATTGTTTTATTTTCTCCTGGAGCTTTTGTTTATCGAACTTTATCTTTATCTCATTTGTAGTCCAATTTTCTTCTTATATCCAGACTGTATTTGCAACTGATTTGTATTGCCGAAACTTCATACAACTCCCTAAACCTGCAGGAGTAGATTTCCGTGCCTCGTGAGTTGTTTATTCCCTGTCATGAGTTTATTCACCTTTTGTCGTTCGTTTAAGTGCACTTTGCTTTGCATATTCTCTAGATCTAGTTCACAAGTTTTGATGAAGTCATTATGCCAAACTTGCAGGTGTTTTTGTCACAAGAACACGATAGATATGGGCTATATATGCTCAGTTTGCTTGTCGATATTTTGTATGCACCAAAAGAAATGTTCAACTTGTGGGTAAGTTGATTTTCTCTCTTTCTTTAAATTTCATCTCTGGGATTTGTGGCACTTAAGCTGACAAAAGTTCTGTTGGGTCTACCCTTGGTCACTTGCTGATTTATGGAGTGGTTTCAGAGGTTTCTCTTTTTTTTTTTTGGGGGGGGGGGGGGGCGCTTGGGGCACTCAAGAGTTTCCAATAGCTTGAATTGTCAGTGCATCAAATGGTTTCTGGCTCGGATCCTAGTTACTTTACTATAGAATTAGAAGCCAATACTAGAATAATTTTCTGAGATTCAAAAATTTGGAAGAGCGAATTGGAATATTTAACTTGGTTCTGGTTGGTTGCTATCCTGTTCTGTTGCACCCATGAGATTATTGCTGATAGTGAAGAAACTGCAAAACAATTTCTAGGGACAATGTGTTCTAAACTGCAAATGGTGAAGTTTATCTGAATCTGACGGTTTCATTTCGGTCATTTTGTGTCTTTCAAAACACAGGTCAACTTTTGGTAAAACCCAGTCTGACACTTCTGGAGCAAGTGGTCAGAAGAGGAAAGATCCATCCTGATACATATTTACGCCCTGAACTCTGTATTTGCACCTCCATCAATCTCAAAAACACCATGATGTATGTATCCTTATCATATTACAAACTGGGATCGCTCTTTTCTTCCTTTATATCATCTTTTGAGTCTCCGAATGAGAAATTGACTACATTTTTTCTGCAGCTGTATCTGATCTCAACATATGTGGTGTTTCACTCGGGGATAACTTATGGTTTATGTTCATCTAGAAAGCCCCAATACTCTCTGGTTCAATTACGCTGGTGCCGGCTTAGATCAGGACCAACTCACATACGATATCCAGGTGTTAGCCCTAGGTCGATTAGGTTTATGATTATTTCCCTATAATCCTTTGAAAATCCTAATCATCTTTTTCCATTTCGGTTACATTTCAGAGTAATATTATTTTAGTATTGATTTGGAGGTTGGCAGTTCTTTTATGTTTTTGCTTGTTTGTGGTGATGTAGGGTAGGTAATCAAGTTATAGTTTGTCAATGTAAAATGCTTGTTTTCTTGGAAAATATATCTACAGAAAATATTCAATTGCAATACAAGGGATTGGGGCAAGTATTATAGCTAGGAAGATATATCATTGTAGATGCAACTGCATGAAAATAAATGAGATTTGCTTGTTAAGTTTCACTCAACGTTATCAAAAATTATAAGCAGCTGCTGCGCCTTCCAGGTTCAAATCCAACTGTTATATATACATTCTTTTTTGTTTTTGAGAATGAAGGATGGATTTTATTAGTAGATGATCACAGAGCATCTACAATGATGGAAGAACTCAAACATGTCATATAAGTTCTTCGATGGAAGAAATAACAGATAATCTTTTGTATGCTCTTATATTCAATTGTCCAACAAGGAGGCCAGAAATCTTGTATATCTTCACAATACTTGAGAAAAAGTTTATCTATGGTTGAAGTCTTTTCCAATCAATGGTCGAAGCTGAATCTGAAGAATTGAATGGGAGACATGAAGCGAGCTAATTACATTTCTCCATAAAATAGGAGACATGAAGCGAAAGCTAATTATGACAGGAGTATCACTTCATTAAGCTTGGAGTAACATCAGTAAATGACAACCTGAACAAGGAATAATACATGTGATTTACATCTATTTACATATTCAAGCTTTAAAAGCAAAGAGCATAGAAAGGATCAGGATCCCACACCGAATACAATCTAGAGTCCAAGTATACATAGCCTTGTATCACTATTTGTTAACCAACTTGCAATAAATCTTCACAAGGCCTTGAGGACGAGTTTGCTAGTATGATGAATCCCATGAGCAGCAACTTTCAGTACAGCTCGGCTGTGGTACAACCTGATTACCAGAAAGAAAGGTACAAGGAAATACAATTAACCCAATTGAACTCATGTATTACGTCCAAGCAGGAGCCACTAAATTGCCCTATGCACCTTCTTGGTTAATTTGCAGCTACAAACAGCAATCACGTTACAGTTGCATCTTCTTTGCACTTAGGGGGGCAGGGAAAGGGATCTAGTCTGAAGTGTGTTCTTTTAGAGGTAAGGTTAGGTAAGGTTGGGTAAATTTGGATTGGATTAATAATATCAGGTAAGTTTCGTAAAAGTAATGGAAAGAATGACTAAACTTGTTGCGTTAAAATGGGTAAAAATTGGGTATTCACTTCTAAAAGAACAATGTGAAGTTCAAGCAGGAAGTAAAAGCTGACATACCCTGCCAGAGCAAGCCCCCATGTAGAAAGGGCATAAAACATCATCCCAGCATGCCAAATGTTTACCATCTTCTCAACCTTATGCAGTCCACCCAATGAGCTTGTTACAGCTGGAAACAGTTACAAGTACTGAGTCAATAACACATGGCATAGTATATTATGCAAGTTTACCGTTTTGAACAAAGTGCAATGTCTAAAACTCGAGGATGTTTAACCACATAATGATATAAACGAACATCTATGGATGAGCACAATAGGAACATAGACGGCTATCAACATATAGTAACTAGTAAGGCATCTTGTAACCAGCATATATTCATTGAACTTTTGTTGTAACATAACATTTCTGATTTTCTAAAAACTTAAAAGAAATAAAGAAAATTTGTTAGTTTCATGAGGAATGTTACATGGAAGACACACTTTGTGTTAGTTAAGCCAATGAAACCGATAGAGAAGTAAAGATTCAAAATTATTCAAGCTGCGTGCTATGATCAAATATCACACAAAATGAAGGGCGGGATCCACATGTTTGGTCACTTGGCAGTGCAAGCATATTTGTTTAGGGGAACTATTTCAAGGGCATAATAAATGAGTTCCAATCTATAGCACAGTTTCCATATCCTGAAATAGGCAGGATGGAGCTAAATAGCCAAGCCACATACCGAAGCTTCTATGGGCCATTATCTTTTAAAAAAAGCTTTCAAGTAGCCTAATCTACAATAGAGTAACTCATGCATAAGTAGCACAAAATTGCTTCTATGTTGGCAATTCCCAGTTATCACTGTGCCCCCTTCCATTTTCAGGATCTTCGACTTTCAATATATTCTTCAAAAGCATAATCGGCAAATATAAAGGTGCACTCTTTGATATGGAAATGAGAGGTCAATCCTACTAAACAACTCAAAACACAACCCTTGTGAAAAGAAAAGAAAAAAGCAACAGTATAGAAGTTAAGAAGCACTTACTCTTCTGCAGCTGCTCCGGAGTCATTTTCTGCAATTTCAAGCAGCAATTGAACAAGAAATGAGAATCCAAAATTTCATCCATTTTAATACATCAGTAATAAACTAATAACAGCAGGTGAAGTCAGACAAGGGAATGTTTGTTGAGGCAAACCTGTACTTTTGGATTTGACACAATGCATGTAGCAATGAAGTTAGCAACCCCATCTACCACATGTTCTTCACGCACAATCACATAATTTTCATCACCCAGCCCACTTGGTTCCTCAGTTCCCCGGACCATATCATCAGACACCCACACCCACCAACTGGGCTCCTCTCGGCCAACATTAATTAAAACCTCAGCAGATTCCAAGTCCATCTCTGCCAAGCAGGAAAACCACATGTAACCAACAGAATAATGCAAAACCAAAACCAATACTCCGAATCCCCGCCAGGACGAGGTATGGATGGGTCAGATTTTAGATGTAGCAGCAGTCTTACCCCTAAATTCAGCAATTTAGAGGGATTGGTTCCAATTGACCCAAAATTTAGACATTGTTCACTAAATTCAGCAATGTTTAATAAGTCCTTTTACTTTAAACCAGTACAATCAAAGCTGAAAAAATAAATCATTTTTCAACTATCCAGATTATGGACATAATCAACAGAATAATAACAAAGTAAATTGATGGATAGAATACAAACTCGATTCCTATCATAAGATTCAAAATCTCCAAATTCAATTGTACAAACCTGTAGCTTCCTTGAAAGGGAACTCATTTCCATTGCCTGGCCCACTTTGCAAAGACTGAAGCCGAGACAAGAAATTTTTGGAATCTACAGCAGCAACAATACGCTCATGGAGCTGCATTGACATACAAGAGTCAAATACAGAATCAGCTTCAAACACAATTGTACTTGCAGCTTTGTAAACAGATAAACATCCTCTAGCAGCTCCAAGATGCTCAAGGAACTAGCATTCACATTATCAAAATTTTTAAATGAGCAAGCATTTGATCAAATTCACATTCTATCAACAACAACTCACAGCAACTTACAGAGTGTTGGGATGGAATTCGCATTCTGTCAGGATAGCTAAAAACCACTAACTTTAGCTGCAATTTACTACGTACGAATAGTGTAATTGTTAGCTTGCAAATATTAGGATGTTGACCCTCAATAGTGTTACTGTTCACTTGCAAATATCTTGGAGTAAAACTCCAGGTGCATATAATATATATTGACTTTAGCTATACTGATAATATATACACTTATTTGGGCCTCAAATCAAGCAGCATGGTTCAGGTTTGATGTTTAAAATTGAAATCTTTGTCACACATTTTTAAAGACTCGAGATTAAATATGAAGGAAGAGGTTGGGCTTCAATAATCTGCTCTTGAATTTGTTCCACAAACCAAGTAAAATTACTCATAAACAATGAGTCTCCATAACATTGTTTCAACTTTCAAGCAAAATCAATTGCATAGAGTAGCAGCAGTTCCGATAAACCATGATCTCCAATCATAATACTACGCACTGTACTCGAATAAAAGCCCAAAAAAAAACATACATCAGGGGGACAATCGTTGCGGAAACAAGGAGAAGCAGAGATATTCTGAAGCAGCTTCAAATTCTGCTCAAGCAGTTCTCTCAAACGCCTATTCTCTTTACGGATATCCTCGAGTTCCTTGGCAGAAAGATTGCAACCTTCTTGGTGAGGGTTGTTAGGGTTAGGGTTTTGGTCGTGATGGTGGTGATGGTGAAGGTGTTCGACGGCGGACCAAGCAAGGTCGGCGACCTCCAACACCGTCTTGGCCACCTCTACAGCTCCTCTGGCGTGCCCCATGAGAATTTTGATGGGGGAATTTGTCGGATGTCGAAACCCTAGAAATTGGGGATTTCTTTGCTACGATCAGATCAATTGATGGATTACGACGGTGTGGTTGGGGGCGCGAGTCTTTGTTAACGTGCACAATTCTTTATTTCTTTTGTGTCTTGTTTTGGAATTGGACTTTTGATAATTTGGTTGCTTGTTTTTTTTCTACTTGGATTGGATAAAATAAAAACTATAGCAAATCACACCGAGGAGGTAAGTAATCTGCTTGCTAGTCACTTTCCATCGCATTGGAAGGAAAATAAATATTCCCCTGGGTTGTTTTACATGTGTTGATAGTTTATTTTTTTAAAAGTGTAGAATGATTCATGGGTATAAAATTATTTTACAAATTTGTTCTTTTCGTTGGTAAGTAAAAGTATCATAAGTGAAGTTGATTGAATTAGATAAAATTTGGCGGGTGAAGAAAATATAGGTAAGGCAGATAATGTATGTATCATTAATTAGGTCCTCCTTTCTACCACCCCCATCCGTGCAACTCTCCCTCTCCATCGTCCTCGCAACCCCTCTCCTCTCTCGTGGTCGGCACCACCATCGCCCTGGTCGGTCGTTGACAACTTCTCCAGTTCCGATACCTCACCGTCGTCCTCCAGTCTCCTTATGACTCCTCTCTTTCCTCAACTCCCCATCCCACTTTTAAACTTAAAACTGCCATCACCACTAACCACCTTGTCGTCTACACCCATCGTTAGCACTGCCTGTCGTTGTAGGCTTTGGCGACTCACCGTCATGACCCTCTCTCGCTATTAACTTCGTTAGTTCTCTCAAACTCCATTGAATCCCCCCCCCCCAAAACACCACCTCAAACTCCCTCATATCTGGGAACTTTTTGCGATGTTTTAGATCGTTTCACCAACTATTTCCGGTAGTTCTAGAAAATTCAAATAAGTTTAATCTTTAATTAATTGCATTTTACCGTTTGAGGGTGAAGATGTGCGTTGTTGATGCCATTTGAGTTGGGCTTTTTTGTTTGGTGGAGGGCGGCGATTTTTGCTTGCTAATTATGAGGTGTTATTAGCAATTGCGGAGCGTTTTGGTGAATGTTCAGCATCTTAGGTGGTGCCAAGCCTGATGGTTTATGGTAGTCATTGGGAGCATATAGGTATTGACTTGGTGGTGGTCAATGGCGGTACTCATGATGATTTTCGTGGGCCATAGGTGGAGATTTTTGGTGATTGTGGTGAATGGTGGCATCGGTGGTGGCAATTTGACAGTCGCAGTAGCGTGCTTGGTGGTTATAGCGGACAATGTACACCGTGGCGGTGGTGTTAGAGAGACTGAGAGGGAGAAAGACGTCGTAGTTATTTGTGGTTGGTAAATTTAGTTAGGTTGAGGTAGTTTTTGTTGAAAGAAGTAGAAATAGGTAAACAGTAGGAGCGCCGGAATTTTGCGCGTTTTTTCGGTTTTACCAACCAAAAAACTTACCCATAGTCCTAATAAAAAAAGTTAGAATTTAATAAGTATCGTGTTACAAATTATTGATCAAGGATCAATCTCAAACAGTATAAAAGTCAATTATTTTGAGACGTACAAAGCACTAATGACTTGCAGATAAATGATTGGCTAAATATGAATTTATTTATATTCCATATGTAGCACGAGCTAAATTCAATTTGTATTTGTATAACATATAGATATGACACGAGCAGTGATCAAGTTGACAAACACCTTATTTTCAAGCCTTCATTAACGTTTAGTTTTTTGAAAGTAAAAAATTTAACTTGCGTAAAATTTATGGGATTGATGAGCTGTGCTCATCATGAATAGTTTGATACTTGCCTGTTGCAATGAAAGTTAATAGGTGGTTGTTTATACTCGCTTGTTTTTTTTTTTGCCAGTAGAGACAGAGTACAGAAAATAAACTACATTGCTATGGAAGGGCTCGTCTCGTGGCTCTCATGGCCAGAGCATATGCTTCCATAACATTTGATTGAATGTTGGTTCTTAAGACTAAGAAACATAGAAGACAAATTAACATAAAAAGACTCTTTCACACTAGACTTTATAGCTTCCAATCCACAACTTGCTGGTTTGAACTTCTTGTTGACATGGAACTGGTACTCAGCCACTGTCTGCAAATTAGTCTTCCGCTTTCTACTTCTCAAGTCATGCCGGTGAACTCGTGTATATCCCGTCCCGAACCTCTTCTACTTAAAAGTCTTCTTGCCCTCCTGCAGATACTCGCTTGTTACAGTGACCTTTAATAGGTGGACTTCCTTACTCACCCTTAAGAGTTTGATATTTACTAATTGACCCCACTCTACAAGTTCATTGGTATACTGTGATTACCGTTGACATATGAACTTAACAAATGACTTTATTTACCTTTGAAAAGAACTTCATTCGTTCCTTATTATTTGTTGCTACAAGATGCAAGTTATCGAACAAGGCCAAGTAGGCCTAGAAAGAGCCTTCACGAGGGCCACAATTTCTAATAAGGATATTGTATCTATCAATATTTGAATCTTGGTATAAGGATAAACTTCAAAGTTCAAACAATATGATGCTCTTGGTAGTGCCTTTGGTTGGAAAGAATTCTTTGGAAAACTTCCTCGACTTTACCATGTTTGACCGTAAATGATGGAAGGAGAAATTTTGTTGTAAGATCGGATAAAAGGATCCAGATTCAATGAATCCCGATTAATGAATCTGAATTCATTAATATAGATAAAATTTTGCGAATATGGATCAAATTCATTATCCATTGCCATCCTTACTGTTACTCCACCCTCAAATTTGATAAATATTTTCTACGAAAATCTTTAACGAAAATTTATCATACACATCCAAAAAATAATAATAATAAGAAATTGAGCAAAAAAATCGAATAAATGGGGGAAGGTTAGTACGCTAAGGCATCGTTCTTTTGTGCGTTGCGTTTACGTTGCGTTACGTTTAGTTGCGTTGGAAATGGTTAAAAAGTGATGATAATTTGCGTTATGTTGCGTTGCGTTTAGCTGCGTTAACGCATAAAAGAACGATGCCTAAAATGAAGTTTGACAATTATTTGCAGCATATAAACCCCGAGTGCTTGATTAAATGTGCCACCCAATTTTATATTTTGGTCAAAAATGTCACCCTAACTATTTTTTAGTCGAAATTGCCACCTAACTTTTTATTTGTGACAAAATTACCCTGGTTACCTACTATTACAAGTGCGAGGAGAAAAATGACTTGCAATTGCCATTACACTACACTGTGAGCAAAAATTGATTTTGATTAATTGAAGAGAACGTTCTTCCTCCCTCCAATTTGAGTCTCTTCCTCTTCAAGCTTCCTTCTTCAACCTTTCTTCCATAAACCCTAATATTCAAAATGTAGATGAAGTGGCAAGTTTCCATAGATATGCAGTATGCTAAGGTTCTAACTGTATGACATAATGGGGGTGAAATGAAGGGTATGAGTGAGGTAGGTTCTCATTGTTTTGGGATGGAAGATGATCCGGACATGCTTGACATTTTTTGGGCTTCAACTTGCTCGAAATCGATAGTCAAAGCAAAGCCCTAAGTCAATTTTGGGAATTACAACAAGATTGGGGGAGAAATTTGACAATAAATTATTAGGGTTCTTGAGCAACTAGAGAGAGAAGAAGGAAGATGAAGAATAAAAGAGGCTAGAATGATGCTCTTCTGTTTCAAAATATAAACCCAATTGATTTGGGTTTTATAGGAAAAAAAAAGATCTAATAAAAAACCTACTATAGCCAATCATCAGGATAAGTTTAGTCCAAATAAAAAATTAAGTGGCAATTTCGATTAAAAAATAGTTAGAGCGTCATTTTTTACCAAAATAGAAAGTTAGGTGGCACTTTTAATCAAACACTCTATAAACCCCCCGCCACATAAACCCGGCGAGGACATTTACGACATTTTCTCCTGATCGTCGTTTTCCAGACTGGAGAAGAGAGAGAAAGTGCGCAGTGTTACTCACTGCCGCGACAGAGACCGAAGCCCTCAACAATGGCGGACGATGCTCAGCTCACCGAGAAGGCCCCCGATATCGAGTCCAAAATCAAGGACGCCATGTTCGCTAGGGCTTCCTACTTCCGTGAACAAGCCGAGTCAGTACTCCTCTTTCTCTCTCTCTAATCCTCCTCAATCAGTTTTGTGCTTTTGAATTTTTGAGAGCGAATGATTTTCTCTCGTTTTATTGATTCTAGTACGAGTTTTGGTTTCCTGTGGTTGTTGGTGATTGTGTGATTTGCGATGAGAAATTGCAGCTCGTTGACGTTTGAAGGAGTGAGGAGGATGCTGGAGAAGGATTTAGGGTTAGAGACTCACGCGTTAGACACTCATAAACGCTTTGTCAAGCAGTGGCTTCAACCGGTATCATTTCTTCTTTGTAGAACTTTGTTTTTTTTGAAAACTTTGCTTTTGAATATTTGAATTTGATTAATTACTGATTGAATTGAGACTCATTGCTTGGGTTTGGAACTGCGCGAGATTAATACTTTAAGTTTGTTTGGAATATCGGCTTCACATCTGATGAGAAGTTTTTCTTGCTCTTTATGCTACTCAATTTTAACGAATACATTATTCGAATTGTCTATGCTACTTTTGTTGGGATTGGGTGTATCCTTGTGTAAAATTGTGCAAATTTAACTACTTGGAGTTACATCTTAGTCATTTGTGACCGTATTCCGCCTTTTGATTTCATGACTGATCAGGGGAGTTTGGCGCGGGAGGGAAAAATTTGATCTATAGATTTTATGGGATGTGGTTGGGAAGTTTGACATTTGAACTTCGGAGGTAAAAGGGTTGATTTTGTTGCTATGCGCTTGCATAAACTTTGCAATACTTGTCGTCGAGATGATGGACGCATGGTTTGGAGTCATTGGGCAGTCTGGTTTTCTTGGAGAGCCGTTATGGAAATTGGATTATGGAAGATGCAGGGATCGATAAATTAGGAGAATAATGATTGTAGTTGGATGCTATTTTTTGTTTAGCAATTGTTGTTTCTTCCTCACTAAGGATGCCTTGTACTATTACGTAATGATATTTAAATTCTACCCGTGTTTGGGGGTTTCTTTGTTTGTACACCGTTGTTACTTCTCTCGTTAAAGAGGGAGCACATATTTGAAGTAAAATCGGGTTATTGGGAGTGAATGAGATGGAACTATTTTTCCATTGCTTTGGCAAGTTGGGCTTACTTGTCTTATCTTGTTCGTAAATTTGATAAATCTTAAATTTCACCTCTAGCGAGGACAAATACACTAATTCCAAAAAACAACTTCATATTCTTGTTTAAGATTGTAATCGGTTCAGACACCCAAATCTGTTTTTCATAGCTCAAGACAGATAGGTGACCAACTATTGTATGCAACTCATAAGGGTCAATTACAATTTTATGGGTTTCTATGGAATGTGTTCTATTAGACTTGAAACAATGGCGCTTTAGGCTCAGTGGCTCACCTTGGCATAATGTTCCTTTCCTTTGTTCCAACCTTTGATGGTTGTTAGTCTTTGCACAATGCTTCAAGAAACTTGTGGTGTTTGTTAAGGTTTGATCATGCTTTCTTAACGTTGCGGTCTCTATAGCTTGATTCACCAATGCCTAAGTAGATGTACGTTTTAGTTTAAATATTAACCTTTGGTCTTCTGGAATAGTATAATGTATGCAATGCTCTTTTGTTATTATTCATAGCTTTTGTGATCTTAAGAAGATATTATTTTTCTTTATTTCTTTATTTTTTTATTTTTTCATTTTATACTTTATAACATATTTTGTGATCATGAGAAAACAAAAGTTGAAAACCATATGGCTTATAGTCTAGCTCAAAACTGTTGAATTAAGTATTAGATGTGCTTACAAATTCACTTTTATTTACTCCATTAGTTCCTCTAGTGCTTGTCAACCAAGAACATGTTCACAATGATCAAGCTAATATTTCCATTGAGCTTTGGCTAAATCTTCTAGTAAGCTCCATCCTACTCATCGCCATGGTCATGGCATATGCTTTGACTCGTCAACTCCTTGGCTTTACTTTGGCCGTTGGCTTTTTAGTAATGCTATAGAGCATTTATCTTGGAGATTGAAGAGGTTTAATAAGTTATTTATTCATCCATCCATTATATTCACCTTATCTATTCATCATACCAATTTATTATGGGTTATCATTTGCCTATTTATGGAGTGTTTTTATTGGATGGAAAACATACAGTCTTCCAATTTTTAGATTAAAAAAGCCCAGGGCGCAAAAGGATCCCGAAGCCTAGGGTGACTCTAAGGCGAAGGCGCATGCCTTTGGACGCGAGGCTCACTTCATATGTATATATTTTCCTTACATGAAAATCATTCCCACATGAATGCACTAGAGAAGAGTAGAAGTTGTGACTTGTGAGTGTTTATGGAGGTGCTTTAGAGATGGAGGATCTAATAAAAGGGAACACAACAAAAAGAATATGTCTTTTTACATTTTTTTCACTGGGATCCAAAAGGCGCATAGGCGCACCTTTTGTGGGCTTTTCAGATGATCCTCGCCTCACCTTGTGTGAGGCGTCGAGGTCTGAGTCTTGCCCTTCACTGGGACTAGTCGAGCCTCAGGCACAACTTTTAAAACTAAGTTCCAATTGTGGCTTTTGTCCTACCATTTGTGGCATTTCCCCACCACGGTGTCTTCCCGATGAGGCAACTATGCTCACCGCTTGGTATAGTTTGAGTATCTAGAGAGAATTTCTAGAATTATACATCTTTCCTTTTATTCCACTTTCATATTAGAGCTTTCATATTTGAGAGTTGCGAGATTGTAATCTCATTATTAATCCCTTATTCCCCTTGCCGCCTGGTATAGTTTGAGTATCTAGAGAGAATTTCTAGAATTATATGTCTTTTTATTTCACTTTCATATTAGAGGATTCATATTTGAAATTTGCGAGATTGTAATCTCATTATTGATTTCCTATTCTCCTTGTTGCTTCTATGCTCTTGCGATCATTTATACTCTCACTGCTCATAGTGGATTTGTTGCTTTTTGCCCCCGTGGTTTTCTCTCGATTTGGGTTTTTATATAAAAATCCTGGTCTCGATAAATCTAATATTGTTCTTGTCTGAATTTATCTCAACATCTACATCTCAAACTCACTTCCGCATCCCACTATTATTTTCATACCTAACATCTTGGGAGAAAGAGAGCCGGGGGGGGGGGGGGTGATGTAACTTTTGCTCTTTGCTAAGATCAATCATGAAGTAATGGTCACTTTGACTTCACCCTGGTATATTGGCCTTTTTTATTAGATCCGCTCAGTATCCTAATGCTAACAGATGTAACATGGCATTCCCCCACAGCTCAACATTTTCAGCCAAATTAATCCTTGTTACCCTTGGCGGCTTCCAATTCAACTAAATTGCTTGTTCTGGACTTCACAATCATAATTCATCACTCCTTTTTTTTTTATGTTTGATTTTCAAAATAAGCTTTTGCCTGCTTGTGTAGCAATTCGTGTCTGTAGTCTTTGTGTCTGGCCATTGACAACTAATGTGTCAGAATGAAGTTATTGTTATTTAATGTATCTAATGGCAGTGACGGGTTGTCTGAAACCCAATATATTTGCTATAAACTATTCTGACCTGCTTTAAAGTTTTAGTTGATATTTAGATTTTAAGTCTGCCTCCATTCCATCTCAATCGTCACTTCCTCAGTAATTGGAGATTTGGATAAAAAAGTGGATATATATATGGTGATTTATAGTGGCTTAGTGGCTTCATTATGCTTACGTGTCTATTATTAGCAAATTCTTACCTTGAATCCATTTCTTGATATTCATCAGTGCTGAAGGCAATATATATCTTTTTTTCTTCTTCTTCTGGATGCTAGTGCATAGAATCTGCTGATTCGGATAAAGTCCCCAAGACGGAAGATGATGCTGTTGAAAATGTGGTGTCATCGACTCAAGGAAATGGAGAGCCAATGGATGGAGCTCAGATGAAGAAAGAGAATGAGGAGCCCAACTCTGGAAGTGGAGAGAAGATGGAAGACTCTCCTGTGATGGGCCTTATGACAGGATCTAAAAATGTAAAAAATAATACTGTAGAGTCTAAAAGCAAAGTTGTTCCGACTGAGAGCGCAATAAAGAAGGCTATTTGGGCGAGAGCATCTTATCTCAAAGAAAATTCCCAGTATGCATTGCTACATTTTAATGTTTATTGCTGTTCTTGATGCTTCAATGTCCATATGTGTACTCTTGTTCATTCTTAATGAGTTGTTGTCTCCAGGAATGTCACATTGGCTGGAGTACGCCGGCTTTTGGAGGAAGATCTTGAACTTGAGAAACATACCTTGGATCCTTTCAAGAAATTTATTAATAAGCAAGTGGATGAGGTTAGTTTGTATGGATTCAGACTAAAAGTGACCAAGCTGATTACAGGTTTAAAATATGAGACTGGTTGCTGAGTTTTTTTGATTGTGTGACAATTAGGTAATGGAGTCGCCTGATGTTCCTCAAACAACTGCAAGTCCAAAGAAAAAGAATGTTAAGAAGGGTACATCTGAACAAAAAGCATCTTCTGTGTCTAGTGAAGAGGAAGCACCTCCCTCTTCAGAGGATGAGGTTGAAGAAGAAGTGAAAGCTCGTAAGAAAAGTACTCCAAAAGGAAAGCCACAAAAGGCAGAGGCCGTCCGGAAACGTAAAAGAGCTGAAGAGGGGACAAAAGGAGCCAGGAAAAAACAAAGTAAGGTGTCAAAATCTGCGTCGGAGGGAAGCAGTGAGGAAAAGGGTGGAGATGTTTCTGGCGATGATAATTCTGATGCCTCTGCTGAGAGACCCGTGAAGGTGATCACTCTCTCTGGATCATTCTGGTAGTTGATGGCATTTCATAGTGACTTATATTTACGCAATGGGTTTTTGCATTGCAGAAGAAAGAAGCTCCTAAATCTGGATATGGAAAGAAAGTGGAGCATCTCAAATCAGTGATAAAGTCTTGTGGCATGAGGTATTTGTTTCCGTGGTCCCTCAAATTTTCTATTGTGCTATCGAAGGCTAATGCCTTTTATTTGCTTTAATGCAGCGTCCCACCTTCAATTTACAAGAAAGTGAAACAAGCCCCTGAAGACAAGCGTGAAGCCTGCTTGATAAAGGAACTCGAAGAAATACTTGCAAAGGAGGGATTGTCTGCTAATCCTTCTGAAAAAGGTGCCAATGGACAAACTGACACTTTGTCTTATTAATTGCTTGATAGTTTACATTGACTAAATTATATTTTCGTTTGGAAAGCAAAGATCTATTCATTCATATTTGACAAAATTACTAAATATCATATTGATCTGGTGGTGCTAGACCATTCAATGAAGTCGTGCCATACCAAACTCCCTGAAGTCTTGCCTATTGTCTTTTAAACTGCAAGGACTGTGCTGTGATCCTCGATTTGAAGAGCATGGGCTGCTATGTATTAAAAAGAAGGATACTATAGATGTCTGGGTTTTTGCAACTCTTCAAAATGATTTTACAGCCATACTTTGTAATCTTGATCTAATGAAAGCATCTTTGATAGAAAGCCTGGCTTAGGTAGAACTATCAATTTTTCAGACTTTGAATTGTCTACAGTTCACAAGCATTGAGATTTGAGAAAACTGGAGTTTGCTAGTCAATGATCCAACTTGATCATTCATTGAGTGGTTGACACCCACACTGGAGTAGAGCCTTGTAATTAGAGGTCAGAATTACATTGTTAGGTCATCCTTTTCAGTCAGCATTATGACAAATGTCTGATATACTTTTAAATCAACACCAATGGGCAGTAGTTCAGTAACTTCTGTCGTTAGCACTTGGGAGTATGCTACTGGCCTTGTTTAGATGAGCTGTAACCTAGACTAAGCGCTATTATAAATGCTTGGCTAAGCTATGTTGTTTTGGTGGAGTTAAAGTAATGTTTAACATTAGACCCACTTTTTTCCGGAAAAATAAATGTTCATAATATTTTACACTTGAGCTGATTCCCTGTTAGGAATTGGGATTGGTGCATCTGTGCATTGCTCTTTGTTTTTAGCCAATTATTTGATAACGGCACTGATTGTTGTTGTTTATAACTTTATATTAGCTGACCTAGATGCTGTAAGGCTGCAATGTTCATAGACGAATACAGGTTTCATTTCCTAAGGATATTAGCTACGTCATGTTCTCTGTCAATGTTCAAAGGGGCACTCAACCAGTTTGCATGTATTCCACACTAAACTGTGTTCATTGATATTGAATGGAAAACTGGCCTCTAGATATTTGTTATTTGATATTTGGTATTAAAAGAAGCGGTCTGTCGGCAGGCGATAGTGACCGTCTTCAACTGCAAGTTTTTCAGTGTGATTGAAAGCTTATTAGAATATTGCATGGATTTGTATAATCTGAACATGCTTGTAGGTTTTTTAGACTATATGCTCTTGAATACCCATGTTCTGCTGTATGGCAAGATTATGTGATCTGTTGAGCAACTTTCTTCAGAAATAAAGGATGTAAAGAAAAGGAAGGAAAGAGCAAGGGAACTCGAGGGCATAGACTTAAGTAACATTGTATCAAGTTCTCGTCGCCGCTCTACCTCCAGTTTTGTGCCTCCACCGAAGCCCAAAATACCAGACATAAGCGAAAGCGAGTCAGAAGAAAGTGAGAACGAGGAAGAGGATGAAGAAGAGGATGAGGAAGTAGAGGAAGAGGAGGGCGAGGAGGGTGAGGAGGAGGGCGAGGAGGAGGATCAAGAAAATGGAGACAACGATAGCCAAAGTGAGGAGTCCGAAGAAGGTACATTCTCTTACCTTTGACTGTGCACAGTAACTATCTGACTGACCCCTTCAATTAATGGAATGCAAAGGCTTTTATGGGATTGGTCCTAGTGTGAAAGTGAAACTAGAGCTGGCAAGTTTATGTCCAACCCAAACAAAAGGGGTTATGGCCGTAGATTTTTCATCCAAATTATTACATTGGCTGATTTGATTAAAAATTCGGACACAATGTCTCTTTTTTGTATTGTTTGATTCTGATTTTGACTCAAATTTAGGTCCGCTACTCTGTAAAAATTGTCCTTAGTCTGACCCGGAAAGTGGGTATTGAACTTCATCTTATCTGAATTTTGACGTCGGCGATTTGACCGAACCTAATTCTGACTCGGACCCGAACTTTTGCCAGCGCTATGTGAACCAATTTCATCAACGTTCCGTGTTGAGAGTTGAGACCACATTGCCTCTTTTCTCTTCAACTTATCTTTTCAGTTAAAACAAGTTCCGTTTAAGTGAAAGACAAATTCAAGTTATAAGAATAACTTGGGCCAATAAGTTCCAAACATGTCTCTCACTAATAAGTGAACTTCAATAAAAAGAAGCTGAAAATAACGTTGCCTTGTATTTCTCAGTCAGTTGTCAGAGAGATGAGATGAATGTTGAAATGGTAGAATGTGTCCTGTTCCGACTGGTTTTCTTGTTTGTTGCAGGTAATGACGATAGCGAATAACGCCGGAATAACTTGGAAGTTGTGTTACCTATGACTGGAAGAACTCGGAATCACTCACATAGGAATAGAGTGATGAATGATGATGTATTTTATACTCCCCTCCCCCAATCTCTGTTAATTAGAAGCTCTCTTATTTATCTCGTCTCTTCTTTTTGGGTGGGTTTGTAGCTTAGCAAGTGTGTAATTTAGGCGCTGAACTGTAACCATTGTTTTAATCTCACAAGTCTGGTACTCGTCAGAAGTCGATTGCTAGAACAGTCTTTATGCAGATAGAACATAGAATTGCCCCGCCCCCATCAAGTGTTAGTGTCCAAAAAAATAGAATATATTGTTGTGTTTGGTTCGATTTATCATAAGAAAACTTAGAAGATCCGAGGCGTTTGTGTACAGTAATCTTCCACCTCCCTTTGGCTCTGATGGTGATGATAGATTTGCACCATGGTTACAAATGCTGGACCCTATTGTCATGTACCCATTGGAAACGCTATACAGGTTGCTGTCTTGGTGAATACTGCCCCGTACCAACTATTGTCTAAAACCGAAACCTTGAAATTTTGTCCAGGCAAAGTATGAAGGGGTTGGGTGTGTGACAATCTTGATTCTCAATTTTGTAATTTAGAGATATTTGTTTAATTAACTTAAGATTTGTATATTGTTTGCTACTTATTATTCCAGTGAGAAGTAATAGATGAACTTTTTAGTTCACTATAGTCTAAGTTTGAAAAACTAATCTTTTTTAACCATCTATATTATCGACATCCGTGTAATATGTATGGTCTACTATTAATGTTACCAGCTATATAAATTTTACGGTGGTGCTTGTCGTATCTAAGAGTTATGGTAAGACCGTAACCTTTAGGACTTTAGAGGATGACTTGTGTATTTTTACAAGTATGGTCTACTATTGATGTTACTAGCTATATAAATTTTTACGGTGGTGCTTGTCGTATCTAAGAGTTATGGTAAGACCGTAACCTTTAGGACTTTAGAGGATGACTTGTGTATTTTTACAAGTATGGTTTACTATTGATGTTACCAGCTATATAAATTTTACGGTGGTGCTTGTCGTATCTAAGAGTTATGGTAAGACCGTAACCTTTAGGACTTTAGAGAATGACTTGTGTATTTTGTATCCAATATAATTGTAAAATAATGTTCATCCACTGTATTTTCTAATTACCAACAAAGGCCAAGTAGGTCGTGGATTTTGTCTTCATTTCAGGATGATTATTAATGAGTTGGCTATGGCTTAAAATTCCATAATTTTCACACATGAGACTTTTTACTTCCAACAAAATTTAATCGTTGATGTCATGATGTAGATGGGAAAGCTTGGATGATAGAGGTAATAACTAACTAAATTATTATCTTTTTAGAGCAACATGCCATCAATGTACGACTCCATTTAAATCCGTGTCTGATTGTTCTCCTAATCTTGAGGATTTTATTTTGGTGTAATCAAAAGTCGGTGCTAGGAGTAGATGGAGAGGTAAGGCCGTGTTGAAATCTAAATGGAGGTTGGTTTTGGAAGCCTCTCGGCAAGCTGAGTTGACTGCTTTTGAAGCGCCACAGAAGTTAAAGGACCCAGTAAGTCTTAATGCGGTGCTTGATCGAAAGAGGACTTTGGTGACAGAGGTTTGTGGGTTAAAGGTTTTATCGACTAAGAAGAAGTGATTGATTCTTTTTGGGTGGCTTCGTAGCTCTTTGTAGCTGTCTATTTTCGAGTTTTTGGCTATATCTTCTAGTTACTGTTGTTTTTTGTTGTTAGTTTGTTTCTGCGGTTTTTTGCGGACATTTTGTAGCATCTTTGATGCTTTTAGCTTTTATGGCTTCCAACTATCGAAAAAAAAGTGTAACTCCATTTATTACTTCCACTAAAATGCAAAAGTTTTGCATTATCTATTCATTGGATTTTACTGATTTTAGAACTTTGCTGGAGGTTTCAGATTACCTTTTTTGTAATCAAATATTTATACCAACCAAATATCTTTTGGATATGATATACTGTCGGAAGATTTTATGCTTCATATAATTTTCATATTGTGTTGGACTCTTGTTATACACCTATTTTAAAAAGAAATGACTTATTAGTTCAGTTGATTAGAGCGCGATATAAATAACATCAAGATCACAGGTTTGAGCCCTACATGGACCAATTTAATTTTGCTTTGAGTTGACTTTTTATAGGTTTTTTTTTTTAAAAAAAAGAATTTTCTGCAGTATCTATCTGAATCTCTAAACCACATTTATATGTATTTCTTCTAGAAGTCTATTGTTGTAATGGTCAAAAGAACAATACATATTTTTAAAAAGAATGGCCTATTAGCTCAGTTGGTTAGAGCGGGGTGTTAATAACGCCAAGGTCACAGATAGGCCAATTTAATTTTGCTTTGAGTTGATTTTTCGAAGGTTTTTTTAATTGAGTTTCTCTAATGGCTATATCTGAATTCCTAAACCATGTTTACATGTGTTTCTCCTAGAAGTCTATTATTGTAATGATCAAAAGAACAATACATATTTTAAAAAAGAATGGCCTATTAGCTCAGTTGGTTAGAGCGTGGTGCTAATAACGCCAAGGTCGCAGGTTCGAGCCCTGCGTGGGCCAATTAAATTTTGCTTTCTGTTGGTTTTCGAAGGTTTTTTTTAATTAGGTTTCTTTAATATCTATATATATTTCTCAAAATACTGTAATACATATCTTAAAAAGAAAAAAGTAAAATTATGGTGACAGGTTTCTAAGGGCTATATAAGTTTTTAAAAAGAATGGCCTATTAGCTTAGTTGGTTAGAGGGTAATGCTAATAATGTTAAGTTCGCAGGTTCGAGCCCTACATAGGCCAATTTAATTTTGCTTTGAGTTGATTTTTCAAAGGTTTTTTTAATTGAGTTTCTAATGGCTATATCTAAATTGCTAAACCATGTTTATATGTATTTCTCCTAGAAGTCTATTGTTGTAATGATCAAAAGAACAATACATATTTTAAAAATGAATGGCCTATTAGCTCGGTTAGAGCGTGGTGCTAATAACGTCAAGGACGCAGGTCTTGCATGGGCCAATTGAATTTTGTTTTCTATTGGTTTTCGAAGGTTTTTTTTTAATTTTTAAAATTAGGTTTCTTTAATATCTATATTGGAATTCCTAAACTGCGTTTATATATATTTCTCAAAATACTGTAATACATATCTTAAAGGGATATTGGATGACACTATACCAACCTTTGGGGGTATTGGATTATAATATAACACTTTTGTTATTTAACAACAATATCCCTGACCTTTATACATAGGTGAGATTATTATACCAATAGTGACTAAGGGGTGGTGACTAGTTTTCTGATCTCTATTCTAATGTGACAGGTGGAGGGAAAATAATCGTCCCTTGCCCAGTAACCCTGTTAACTCCTCTGTTTTTCTCACTAAACCACATTAAAAGAAAATCTGCCCTAACACAGTGACTAAGAGGGTAGTGAACCGGTCTTCGTACTGACGTGACATACAACCAACCAATGTCTTGTAATGTGGGTTAGTGAGAAAAATGGAGAGGTTAACGAGGTTATTAGCTTGTGACAATTTTTTTCCCCTCCGCCAGCCACATATCAACATGGAGACCGGTTCACCATCCCCTAAGTTACTGTTGGTATAATAATGTCACATAGGTATAAAGGTCAGGGATATTGCTATCCAATAATAAAGGAATTACAATCCAACACCCCCATAGGTCGGTATATTATCATCCAAAAATCCTATCTTAAAAAGAAAAAAGAAAAATTATGGTGATAGGTTTCTAAGGGCTATAAAAGTTTTCAAAAAGAATGGCCTATTAGCTCAGTTGATTAGAGCGTGGTGCTAATAATGCTAAGGTCGCAGGTTTGAGCCCTACATAGGCCAATTTAATTTTGCTTTCTGATGGTTTTCGAAGGTTATTTTTTAATTAGGTTTCTTTAATATCTATATCGGAATTCTAAATTGCGTTTATATATATTTTTCAAAATACTGTAATACATATCTTAAAAAGAAAAAAGTAAAATTACGGTGCCAGGTTTCTAAGGGCTATATAATTTTTAAAAGAATGACCTATTAGCTCAGTTGGTTAGAGGGTGGTGCTAATAACACTAAGATCACAGGTTCGAGCTCTGCATAGGCCAATTTAATTTTGCTTTGAGTTGATTTTTCGAAGGTTTTTTTAATTAAGTTTCTCTAATGGCTATATCTGAATTCCTAAACCATGCTTTCTGTTGGTTTTCGAAGAATTTTTTTTGTAATTAGGTTTCTTTAATATCTATATCAAAATTCCTAAACCGTATTTATTTATTTTTCTCAAAATACTGTACTACATATCTTAAAAAGAAAAAAACGTAAAATTATAGTGACGGGTTTCTAAGGGCTATATAAGTTTTTCTCTAATTGGATAAATTCAGGCATTTGGGTCCGACAAAATTTGATTAGCTCTAACCAAATGCAACAACTCCCACTAGGGCTCTGAAAAATCTGTCTGATCCGAATACCTCATTCAAACATTTAGTCTAATCTAGAAAAACATGGACAAGGTCATACAATTTCATCTAAATTTTATTGTTTATTAATTTAAGCCAAGACGAATGGTCTATTAACCCAGTTGGTTATAGCGTGTTATTAATAATGCTAAGGTCGCAGGTTCGAGCCTCGCATGGGCCAATTGAATTTTCCTTTCTGTTAGTTTTCGAAGGTTTTTTTTTTTTATAATTAGGTTTCTTTAATATCTATATCGAAATTGCTAAATCGCGTTTATATATGTTTCTCAAAATACTGCAATACATATCTTTAAAAGAAAAAAGTAAAATTATGGTGACAAGTTTCTAAGGACTATATAAGTTTTCCTCTGACTGGACAAATTCAGGTATTTGGGTTTGACAAAATTTAACTAACTGTAACCTAATGCAACAACTCCCACTAGGGCTCAAAAATATCTGTCTGATCCGAATATCTCATTCAAACATTTAGTCTAATCTAGAAAAACCTGGACAAGGTCGTATAATTTCATCTAAATTTTGTTGTTGATTAATTCAAATAAAAATGAATGGTTTATTAATTCAGTTGGTTAGAGCATGGTGTTAATAACGCCAAGATCGTGGGTTCAAGTCCTGCATGGGCTAATGGAATTTTGCTTTATGTTGGTTTTCGAAAGTTTTTTTTTAATTAGGTTTCTTTAATATCTATATCGAAATTGCTGAACCGCGTTTATATATATTTCTCAAAATACTGCAATACATATCATTAAAAAAAAGGGTTATTGGACAACAATAATACGAACTTTGGGGGTATTGGCCGATAATAATACCAATAATTTTGTTAGAAGTTAGTGATACCAACTATGGACCTATTTACCAGCAGCAGTACGCTGCCAAGTTGATAGGTGTTTAACTCGATGAAAATACGACTTGTCGCCTAATTGTGTGAGCTTGAAACTAGAGTAAGTGGAAAAAATGTTGACCACCAATTTTCTTTGCCATCTAAACAACATTGATCAATTTATCTAGAAAACAATCAAATTGTTGTTTTTACATTATTGTATAGCAAAGTTTGTTAACATTGCTTAATTAGCAAAAAAATTGACCATTTACGTTTTTTCAACTTACTTTGGTATTTAGCTCAGACAATTAGGCGATACATAATCTTTCTGCGTATTAAGAAACCTACCAGCTCGGTCGTGTACTATTGCTGGAAAATAGGTCCAAAGTTGGTACCGCTAGTGTCCAACAAAATTGTTTGTATTATTATCGGCCAGTACCCCCAATATTGGTATTATTTTTGTCCAATAATCCTAAAAAAAAAAAGTTAAATTATGGTGACAGGTTTCTAAGGACTATATAAGTTTTTCTCTGATTGGAGTAATTCAGGTATTTGGGTTTGACAAAATTTGACTAGATCAAACCAAATGCAACAACTCTCACCAGGGCCCTGAAAAATCTGTCTGATCCGAATACCTCATTCAAACATTTAGTCTAATCTAGAAAAACCTGGACAAGGTCGTACAATTTCATCTAAATTTTGTTGTTGATTAATTTGAATGAAAACGAATGGCCTATTAGCTCAGTTGGTTAGAGCGTGGTGCTAATAACGCCAAGGTTGCAGGTTCGAGCCCTGCATGGGCCAATTGAATTTTGTTTTTTGTTGGTTTTCGAAGGTTTTTTTTTCTAATTAGGCTTCTTTAATATCTATATCGGAATTGCTGAATCGCGTTTATGTATATTTCTCAAAATACTGCAATACATATCTTAAAAAGAAAAAAGTAAAATTATGGTGACAAGTTTCTAAGGACTATATAAGTTTTTCTTTGATTGGACAAATTCAGGTATTTGGGTTTTACAAAATTTGACTAGATCTAACCAAATGCAACAACTCTCACCAGGGCTCTAAAAAATCTGTCTGATCCGAATACCTCATTCAAACGTTTAGTCTAATATAGAAAATCCTGGACAAGGCCGTACAATTTCATCTAAATTTTGTTGTTGATTAATTTGAGTGAAAATGAATGGCCTATTAGCTCAGTTGTTTAGAGCATGGTGCTAATAACGCCAATGTCGCAGGTTCGAGCCCTGCATGGGCCAATTGAATTTTGCTTTCTGTTGGTCTTGGAAAATTTTTTTTTTAAAATCAGGTTTCTTTAATATCTATATCGGAATTGCTGAAACGCATTTATATATATTTCTCAAAATACTGCAATACATATCTTAAAAAGAAAAAAGTAAAATTATGGTGACAGGTTTCTAAGGACTATATAAGTTTTTCTTTGATTGGACAAATTCAGGTATTTGGGTTTGACAAAATTTGACTAGATCTAACCAAATGCAACAACTCTCACCAGGACTCTGAAAAATCTGTCTGATCCGAATACCTCATTCAAACGTTTAGTCTAATCTAGAAAATCCTGGACAAGGTCGTACAATTTCATCTAAATTTTATTGTTGATTAATTTGAGTGAAAGTGAATGGCCTATTAGCTCAGTTGGTTAGAGGGTGGTGCTAATAACGCCAATGTCGCAGGTTCGAGCCCTGCATGGGCCAATTGAATTTTGCTTTCTGTTGGTTTTTGAAGGTTTTTTTTTTCTAATTAGGTTTCTTTAATATCTATATCGGAATTGCTGAACCGCGTTTATGTACATTTCTCAAAATACTGCAATACATATCTTAAAAAGAAAAAGGTAAAATTATGGTGTTTCTAAGGACTATATAAGTTTTTCTTTGATTGGACAAATTCAGGTATTTGGGTTTGACAAAATTTGACTAGGTCTAACCAAATGCAACAACTCTCACCAGGGCTCTGCAAAATCTGTCTGATCCGAATACCTCATTCAAACGTTTAGTCTAATCTAGAAAATCCAGGACAAGGTCGTACAATTTCATCTAAATTTTATTGTTGATTAATTTGAGTGAAAATGAATGGCCTATTAGCTCAGTTGGTTAGAGTGTGGTGCTAATAATGCCAAAGTCGTAGGTTTGACCTCTGCATAGGCCAATTGAATTTTGCTTTCTGTTTGTTTTGGAAGGTTTTTTTTTTCTAATTAGGTTTCTTTAATATCTATATCGGAACGGCTGAACCGCGTTTATGTATATTTCTCAAAATACTGCAATACATATCTTAAAAAGAAAAAAGTAAGTTATGGTGACAAGTTTCTAAGGACTATATAAGTTTTTATTTGATTGGACAAATTCAAGTATTTGGGTTTGACAAAATTTGACTAGATCTAACCAAATGCAACAACTCTCACCGGGGCTCTGAAAAATCTGTCTGATCCGAATACCTCATTCTAACGTTTAGTCTAATATAGAAAATCAAGGTCGTACCATCTAAATTTTATTGTTGATTAATTTGAGTGAAAATGAATGGCCTATTAGCTTAGTTGGTTAGAGCATGGTGCTAATAACGCCGAGGTCGCAGGTTTGAGCCCTGCATGGGCCAATTGAATTTTGCTTTATGTTGGTTTTCAAAGTTTTTTTTTTCTAATTAGGTTTCTTTAACATCTATATCGGAATTGCTGAACCGCGTTTATATATATTTCTCAAAATACTGCAATACATATCTTAAAAAGAAAAAAGTAAAATTATGGTGACAAGTTTCTAAGGACTATATAAGTTTTCCTCTGATTGGACAAATTCAGGTATTTGGGTTTGACAAAATTTAACTAACTCTAACCTAATGCAACAACTCCCACTAGGGCTCTAAAAAATCTGTCTGATCCGAATACCTCATTCAAACATTTAGTCTAATCTAGAAAAATCTAGACATGGTAAAAAAAATTTTCATCTAAATTTTGTCATCGATTAATTTGACTGAAAATTTTGACACAATATTTACAATAATTCGGTTGTCCAAACTTGATTTTTGAATTTAGGTTCAACTGAATTGTCCAATCCAAACAATACCCAAAAACCCTACTACCTAGGTATCATCATACACGAATCTTTTAACGTCCAATTCGTCCGAATCTGAAATAACCCTATTTTCAGCATAGGCCTTGTTTTCGCAGGTATAGAGAATTTACTAAATGCAGGTACAACAAAAACAATCTCTATCTCTCCTTCCAATTATAGTTTGAATGAGGTCCATGAGTTTGATTATTTGTTTCACTAGTTACTCTCCTATCCAAGGAGTATAATGCTGATACCTAAGAGGGTTTCAATCAATAACAGCTGGGATACACAGTTAAATTTATGCAAAACCCTAACAATGGCCTCAAAGTAACTCATACAAAGTACAAACAAACCCCTGACCCAAGACTGCATATAAATTGACCTGTTTATAATTATACTGATCACTGCAGAAGGTTTGAAGTCTTGATCAAAGCCCTTTCTGAATTGCAAGTTTGCAGCTGTTAGAATGATGGCCAACTCTACTTTGATCGACCTCACGGGGGTCACTGGCTGTCTGAGTGGCTGTTATGAACTTTTGAGCTCCTCAGCAAGAATGCGCCTGGCTTCCCTTGCTAGATCCATCACATGAGCATCCTTGTATCCTACCCAAAACATAGACAATGGCGAACGCATTGAGCTTAATTACATCTAGAAAGAAGAAGCCTTGAGCATATACTACGACAACTACAACTCAACGTGTGGGTCCCGCTTGCATGGGATATGGAAAAATCCAGTTGTATACAGTCTTATGTCATCACACACAATTGTATACTAAGAGACTGGTTCCAAGAGACCCACAAAAAATTTATTTGGGATAAAACCTTTTGAAGTTGAAAATCCTTTGAGAAAAATGAGCCATAAATCACAATAAATGCAAAGATAGAGATGCAAATAGCTTAATATATCATATTTTAACAGGACTAAAAGAGTGATGAATCATACCAAGCTCAAGGAGTGCTTTCTCAAGATTGAATAGGTAGACTCTGTTAGGCCCTGAGGGACCTTCAGCACGAATAATTTGCCTGCATTTTCAACGTTCAACGAGGAATGAAGCACCTAACCAGCATATGAATCTTTGTTTCCATTAAGCAGGAAACAATACACCAATAATGCAGCATATGCACAAACAAAATTTGAATTCATATGTAAGAATGTATCGCCATGTTTGGTAGGATGCAACGTAATCAGTAAAGAAACTTGTGGTCAAATTTGTGTCAATCAGACAGAAAATACAACGTCTGAGGCAGTTTTAAGTCCGGGGAGGAAAGAACATACTTTGCGATGTCCTCTAGTGGTGCAGGGCCCAGGTAATTTTCGTTGGTCTTCTTATCTGGGGAGGCAATATATCTGCACAATTACATCGGTTTCTCTCAGAAAACAGCTTCGAAATACACTGCACAATGACAGAGCACACGAGCTATAGGTGGTTCGAGCCACTCACACCACAACTCCAGTCACAGCAGGTGTTGAATCTGTTGGGTCCTTCGGATGCAAAGCACATCATCACAAAATGCAAATCAACAGAAAATGCGTGAGCGAGCCTTGAGGAATTTAGCATTCAAAGGCAAAGATGGCATGGTGAATGTAGATAATACTTACTGTATAAAAATCTAGATGAACTTTTTGGTCATATTGCTTTTCCCTCACCTCTAAATGCTGAACACCGTTAAATCACAGGAGGGTTTTTGTCAGTAAAGCGAATCAATGATGACCAAAATCATACGAAAAAGGAGTATTGGCGAAAAGGGGGTAGCAATAATAGAATGGGAAAAGTATACCGTTATTGCATATTCGATATCCTCCTCCTTGGAGATTTTGTAAGCAACTCCCCACTACAACCTCCAAAGCGAGAGTGCTTGGTCAATTGCATTGTACATGATCATATATTACAAGAAAGCAGGACATCAATGTTTTTATCAATATAGTGAGGGATTTTTTCTTATCATTTAGGCCTAGCAAACACAAGCATCAATAAATGGAAGGCACAAAAGTACCGACATTGCTCAACACTATGCAAGACAACCTTCAGTTTGATAATGGTCTTCTGAAATTTTGAAAAGATGTCAACCTACTTAAGCCAATATTAACAAAAACCCTGTTGTCTCTCCACAATCAAGATCCCTATCGAACATCCAGTATGAATCTTATAGACAATGTTAGGGGAGATCCAGATGTACACAACATTACTCAAGACAAGATCATAAACTAACAACTACTCTATTTCTTGTACAACTGCATTATCGTTAAGCAAGCAAAGGGAGCACAAAGGCGCCTAGGAACGTCTAACAATTGGAAACTGTAGTCGATTCCAGTATTTTCCTCGTGCTTAAACTTTTCAGCAAATGAACATTTGTAGTGGTCCAAAGGCAAGATGTCCTAATTTCTACCATAACAGCTCCAACGAGATGAGTTTACTTTAGCAATTAGAAGTCTATACACACACATAAAGTCCTCTTTGTACTTACCATCCCACATTCAGCGCCTCGTTAGCAACTTCAAATTCTAAGACAAATACTACAAAGTCCCAACTTTAATGCAATACGGGTCATAATTCATAACCTTCAAATCGTGCTACAAAACAATCACAATCATCGAAATCTCTTTGTCGAAAGCAAAACCATATCATGAATACAAGCAAAACAACTGTCCAAATTACGAGTACCCCTTATGTTGAGTCACTGTTATTGCTTTCATTTCCCCTTTTCAAACTCTTCTTTTCAGTGAGCTCCATTGTCATGATCTCAAATTCCACACCCCACTGCCTCATTCTCAACTAATCCTCAGGCTAATAATTCACAACAAAACGTGGAAATTAAAACATAAGCCAATGACCACAGAAGCTGATTACCATAGATAAGACTACTACTTTATGGTAACTTAAAGAAAACGCAGACCCAGTTTGTAGTTTCTTTCTATGATTACAATCACACAAGCATACCAAAATGCACCCATCAATCACTATCAAATTCAATCATACAACCCAAAATCATAAATGGGTTCTTTTTTTTTTTGAGGGAAACTCACACAAATTTCCCCCTCAGCAGGTTCCAATGTGACTGTTCTTCCTGGGTATTCAGGGGTTCCCCTGTGATCAGTACTTCCTGCATCCACAAACCCATCAAAATGGGGTAAAAAAAAAAACCCCCATCAAAATGGGGTAAAAAACCCATCAAAAAGATGAAAAATTAATCCTGAAAAATAAGAAAGGAAGGAAGAAAATGCCTTGGTAGAAGACACGACGATAGCCCTTGATGCATCCAGGGAGACGTTCATCGTAGTTGAACCCGGATTTCCATATCAAAGATCCGTACCTGAATACCCATAATACCATTTCTCTCTCTCACACAATTTCGCGAAGAAGCAGGGCGAGAGAGAGAGGGAGAGAGAGGGACAGGAAGATGAAACAAGTGGAGAAAGACAATACGGAAAGAAAGAAGCAATTTTTTTTTTGGGGGGTGTTGTAAATTTGTGTTTGATAATGCTACCACCTGTTATCTAAGATTCTCCATGCCTCCCAATCAATTTTTGTTTATACTAGATGTATATTTATATATTTTCTGGTTGGTGCTTTGTAAAGGAGTAATAAGTGAGGACAAATGTTCTTCTTTTTTATTTTTTAATGATTCGATTCGAAAAACCACTACAAGTGTAAATCATTTTTTGCTGGGCTGCGTCGATGTCGTTGCTCAAGTCTCCAAGTGCTTCTTGCTACTTCTTGCCTTTGCTGCTAGTTAGTTTTCGGGGTTTGTCTGTTCACTGTGTCTCAGATCTAAATTGTGAAGTGTTGGATTTTGTTGATGTTATGTGGCTTTCCTCTCTCTTGCTTTGGTCATGAATTTAAACCGTTGAATCTGTTATAGGTTTAAGGCATTGAAATTTGAATTTGAGAGTCTTGTTTCCTCCATTTCTTTGGAGAATTTTTTCTTCAAAGGTTGTATGTCGGGCTTCCTTGAATAGAGCTTGTGAAATTATTGTTGTGTTGAATGAGTTGGGGGAGTTGTTGACTCCCTCTCCTTGTCAAAATCACTTGCTTAGTGGTGATTGTGCTGTTGTCAATGATTTACCCCTTAAGGTTGACTCTTTTGTGTCTGATATGCCTAGTAATGACAAACGTTTGTACTCCCTTTTTATTGATAATCTGCCTATCAATATGGGTAGCTCGAGGCTCAAAAGTTTATTTAGCAAGTTTGGAGTAGTTATTGATGCATATATTCCCGCAAAAGTTGGAAAAAGTGATAGGAAATTTGGTTTTGTGCGGTATGCAAGCAAGGATGATGGGAGAAAAACCATTAGTGAGATGAACCTTAGAATTGTCGTTCACAGGAAGCTCTTTGTTTCTTGGGCTAAGTTCAATAAAAAGCAAGGTGTTAGGCCTCCCGCTACTGCAAAATATCTCCAGAAGTGCACCCCCAAAAAGAATAATGGGGTGCTATTACATTGAACGCTTTGCACATCTCGACCCCTTGTGAGGTTAACAACGGGTTTAGGAATATTGGGAAAGATGACACGGTTGTGCCCGACTCTCTTGAGGCTTCCGATTGTGACGAGTTTGTGGATGCTTCTAGTAAAACCATTAGGAATCCTATTAATGCTGTTTTGGATAGCAACAAACATGCTGACATGTTGTCTTACAAGGATGCTCTTTTGAGTGGTTCCAAAATCAATCGTGTGGCGGATAAGGATATGGGAGGCGACTCTGACTGTGACCGCACTCATAACAACCCGATTGATTCCGATCCTTTGATGGTGCGGTTGGGTGTGGCTTGCTGATCTTGAGGATTCCATCCTCGAGGCTTCGAAGGGTAAAGTTAGGAGTAAGAGAAAACATATGATGAAATCTAAGGCAACTTGTCAGAGATGCAACTTGTAGAGTTGTTCGTGGCCAAAAGGAAGGTCAGAAGGTTAGGATGACTAGACGTGCGAACATGTTGGAAGATGACAATCTCGATGATATTGATACTGAGATAGATCGAAGGGTTGTGATTATTGGCAATGATATAGGCGTGCGAGTTCTCGATGACCCACCAAACTGAAGTTATTGATCTTGCATTGTGATTGAGAAGTGAAAGTTTCTTTCGGTTGTTGTGGTTGCAAAGGTCCTTGCTATGTTATTTATATTTAGTTGTTTGGTTGTAACCTTTTTCTTTTGGAGGTGGTTGTTTGTTGTTTTATATGCAGTTTGCTGTTGTCTATGAACATTTAAGCTTTTTGGCTCTAAATAATTGAAAAAATGTAATTTTTTTTCTTTCACAATTAGATGATAAAGTCATTACTAAGAGTTATAAATTGTGTCACTCCTTTTTGTTTTATCTCACAATTTTTCATATAATATCTTATTAAGAAACTACAACATTATAATTTTACGATATGAATTTTCGTTGCAAATTTAATGATACTATTTTTGTATGATAAACATTGTATATATTAAGAAATTAATTGTTAAATTTTAAAAGTTTCACTTATACGAAAATTAAGTGAAGGGTAAAATAAAAAGAAAAGAGTAACGAACAACAACTTATAAAATTAAAAAAAAACTAGCTATGCACGTAAAGTATCATTTATAACAATGACAAATAAGGTCATTAAATTTAATTGAGATATCTGTAAAATAGGGGCTCAAATTTGAATAAACCCAACATATCCTTCCACCCCCCCCCCCCCCAAAAAAAACAAATATGAACACTAACTATTGTATCGACCGTAATATAGGGTTGGCAATGGGTCAGGTTCTGCTGGACCTGGACCCGGACCCGGACCCGTCAGTTTTTTTGGACCTATACTCGACTCGGGACTCGATGGGTCTCTAAAACCTAGACGGCTATACCCATACCCATACCCAGTAGATTTGCGAGTGGGTCCTTAATGAGTCCAACTCTCTTATATACTTATTTACTGGATTTATCGACTTTCGAGTTAATTTTATACTTGAAGTTTTGCATAATAACAACTGTTCTGCTTAAATAAACTTGTTTTTAACTTATCTAATTCAAAGTGCGAGACTACGAGCGAAGTCTAACATAGAAACATTACAAAAGTCATCAAGACATTAACATAAAAACATTACAAAAGTCTATAAGAATACAACAACACAACTTAAAATGCAAAGAAAAAAAAAATATACACACACACAAAGTTCATGATTATTCAATAACAAATCACAATAGCTCTTGTCTTCATTTTTTTTTTAAAAAAATTATATATGTTTAAATTTTGACGGGTCTATGGGTCGGGTTCGCATGTCTGTGCTCAGACCTAGACCCAACCTAGGCCTCATGGGTCTAAAATTTTTGGACCCAGACCCGCCTTAGTGGGCCAGGTCCGACCGGGTCTTAGTCGGGTCTAAGACTGATCCAAAAATGACTAGCAAATACTAAGATTCAAGCCCAAGTATTAACAACTAAACTAGAGTTTAAGGAAACTCAACATTAGAACTCAAAACAATACCAATTTCTAGGATTTTGGAAGAAAGAACAATAAGAACAACAACAAATTAACTAGAAGATATGAACAAAGATAAAGAATCTCACCACTTTGAACTGGAATCTTCCATTACTGCTTAAAGGAGAACCACCAAAACCCAAATAGAGATTCAAGACTTCACCAAGATTAGCTTAAAGTCACACCCACTAATTCATAAAGAAGCCACTCTCAATCACCACTAAGATTTGGATAAAGAAAAGGAAGATTTGAGGAGAGTTTTGAAATACCTAAGAAGATTTCAACCTTGGAAGTGTTTAAAATGTTCATTAGTTGAGTTCTATGGGGAACACCATTACAAATATAAAGGGGTGGGGGAAGAAAAAACATTCGAAAATTGGCTAAAAACATGAAAACAGGGACCCAAGGAGATTCTACGGAGAAAATTAGGGAGGCGCGGCCAACGCCGACCGTATTTTATCTTCTACCTCCTTGGTCACTTTCCCGTTTCTTCTTCGTTCGGTCTTCTTCACTCGGTTCTCCCTCCCGAACCTTGTGTAATGACAAAATCATCCCCTTACTTGACCTCGATCCCAACTCGACTTCTCCTTTGTCTTCTTGAGTGATATCCGAGCTTTGAACACTGAAAAATTAGCTGGTTTTTCACTTGTTTTTCTTCATTTTCGGGACCCACACAACTCAAGCTATTTGGAAATCCTCGGGGTAGGTCGAGATGAGTGTCATGCTACAAGTGCCTTGATCCTCATGGATTAAGAATCCATTGCCATCCCTACCGTAATAAGATCCAAGTTCATCGCATTAACGACAATCATCCTAGCTCAGGTCATCTTTAATGGTGATCCAATTTTGGACTGTATTGATGAGGGGTCTAACACTTAAAAGTGATGCAATTTATTAGGAATAGCCCAACCTCAAATAATGACAATTCAGTTGTAAGGATCACTTGATAATATTTTTATATAAAAATTAAATTTTGAGGCCCACGTACTTTTAATAGTTTTAATTTTTGTGGAATATTTATTTATTTAGAAAAAATTATGGCAAATGAGGACAGAAAACATATTTCAATCAAATAGTAAATTGAAAATAATAGTAGCATAGTTGAGTTTTATCTGTCTTTAAAAAAAATAAGTATTGTAACTAGTAAAAAATACTGCAAAGTAACAAAAAAAATACAATATATTACAAGTAGACAAATATTTCGACTAAAGAAAAAATATTATAATAAAATGGTCAATTAAAAATAATAGTACAATTATTAAAAGATAACATCAACTAGAGGGGAAAGAAAATTATTACAACTATGACCCCTATGACCCTATCTTAGAATAACTTACTAAGCCAAAATAAGTAGAAAGAAAGTCCCCTCATTATAGTTTACAGGCAGATATGCACTAAAATTCAGACGAGGCATGATTTAGTTTCACTTTCAAACTTATCAAATCTCAAGTGACTTGCTACAGTATTATTTAATCAGCTGTCTATTGATTCCATAAATTTGTGGTTGCTCTATTTGTTAAGTCAAGTCACCTGTTCCAAGTGAGGGAACTAACTATATATAAATAAATAGTGTTGTCATATCTATTAACTTGTCCTCATTCTTGCATAAATTCTTTGTTTGTTTCCAATCTATCACATCCCTTTTTTTTCATAATTTTAAATCTACTATATGACCACATTTTTCAAGACCCAAAAGCATAAGTTAATTAAACTAATACTCCCTTCATTCCATATTAATTGTCGTATTTGGAAATCGTACAGTCAAATTTTAAAAACTTTGACCATAAATTTGTCAATACTTGCTATATAAAATTACCACTATTAGATTCGCAATGAAAACTACTATCATAAAAGTATAATATTACAATAATTAATAACATATTATTTAAGAAATTATCAATAAAAAAGTGACATTCAAAATTATAAGGATTAATATGAAACTGGGGGAATAGTTTGTTGTATAAATGATGATGTGAAATAAAATTCCATCAAGCCAGAATTCCTAGAAACATGTCACATGTCCCCTCCCAAAAACAGGAATAGAATTTGGCATATATCCCCTGTTATATTTATGATTTTTGTTTTGTACATTTAATGGTGATTCTCATTAATAATATATTCTATAGGAATTTTCATTGAAAAAAAAAAGATATATCTATAGGAGTGATGTCAAGGCCCAAGGGTAAAATTTACTTTTGCATCTACAGATAGGTTTAAGAATGGAAAACATAGGATACCAAAGCTCCAGCATATGGCCATATGCCCACTTCAAATTAAAATTTAATCAAGAAAAAAAGATCATATATAAAAAGCTGAAAGTTAAGATTTGGAATGAAAACTACTCCATTTCAAATTGTGGAACAAAAATTGCATTATGTTAACCGGTTACTACTCACCTAATAAAACATACAAAAAGATGTTACATAGACAAATAACATCAATTCGCCCAATAAAAAGAAAAAAATACGTATTCCATTGGAATAATAGTTCATTGCTTGTCAAAACTCGGAATATAACCAAAGAAGAAATACTCCAAACCGCATATGTTCCCCCCAAAACTTATTAATAATCATATGTCATGATATATATGATCGATTTGGTTTATTATGCCTCTCGTGATGCAGGCATCTTGATCACTGACACTCCAGAAGGGACTGCTCCACAGTTTTCTGAAATTCCGTTAATCTCTGTTGATTTGTTGTTGTTGTTATTGTTGTAAGTTGTGGTGCCTTCATTGATGATGGGAAGTTCTTGAGCCTTGCCCTTTTCATTTGAGATTGCATTTGGGTTAATTGCATCCTTGCTTTTGCCCCAAACCACTGTGTATAGCCCAATCACTATGATCACTGCTCCTATGATACTGCATGCATCAACAACAACAATAATTAACATTTAAAACTTTATTTTTTAAGGTTTAGGGTAAACGTACTGCGTGTATAGACAGTCTTATCTTCACAAACATATCGGTATTATATACCTTCCAAGATGTAGAAGCTCATGCAAAATGATGGAGCCAAGAGCAGCAGTGATGATCATGCAAAGAGGGCTAAAGACTGTCACAAAAACTGGCCCTCTTTCTCTGTTTACTACTCCTTGCACATAGTATGCAATCCCTGAGCACACAATTCCCTGCAAATTTCCAACCATTTAACACCATCAAAACCCTATATTCAAGCTAACCAAGATACTAATTAGTAACCTTATAATTATCCCAAATTTAAGTAAAAATTAGGTGATTAATTACAGTGTAAACTGAAGCAAGAAGTCTTGAGTCCCAGCCAAGCTGCCAAGCCTTCATGTCCCTCACAGCGGCGAGCGAAATAACCCCACCTTCGACCGACCCCATGAAGCATATCCATGCTGTCAAGGATAGCTCTGCTGGGTATTCCTTCAAAGTGAATGACTGCCCAAAAAAATACGTTCATTAATGGTTAATGCAAGTTTCATATCAACCATAATAGAGAATGTACATTTACATATAATTTTATATTTATGAAAAATATTTTTAGAGTAATGTAAGCGTAATTCAAGATAATTAATAAACATTTTCGAATCTGAATATGAGTACAATTAGTAGACTTACTTGGAGGATGAAGAAACCGGACCAACCAAGGCAACTGCCAAGGACAAGGATGGTTCCGAGGACCCACTGGCCCCCGCTAGAGGCGGCGGCTGTGCTAGCGGTGCCATGGTTGGCGGCGTGGACCCCGAAGAGGTTGATGACCGGGCCCCGGTAGATGGTCATCACCATTGCCCCCGAGACTGTTACTATGGTTCCTATGATCTTTGCTTGGCTTGGTATCTTCCTTATGTCAACTTTCTCCAGCCTGATTAATTATAACATAATCCACAACAAAAGGTAATTAGTAAAGGGAAAACATAGATTAGGTTAAGTTGAGTGGAGATTATGATTGTAGGTTATATGTTATATATATAACATTAGATTATATGTTGTATACCAATAAATGATTATATCACTTGGAATAATAATAACATATGACATAATAATTTTGTGTATAGAATTATTGGATAGAAATATATATTATTATTATTATTATTATTAGAGAAATAGTTTAATAAAAATGGCAAGAAGTGATAAATAGACAATACTAATGGGTGTTTGGTGGGGGTGGTTATAATATTTTGTAGCTCAAATTAAAAGAGGGAAAGAGATTTTTGTCTCTCCAATTACATTATTGGTTGTTTGGGTTAAGCATATATATGATGTCATATTCATTGATAACACATCACACCCACTAGATTTGTAAAGTTGTACTTCCACTTGAAAACATTATTATTATAATTATTATTCATCTTACTATTGTTGGTATTATTATTAGAAGCAATAATTATGATTTGTCTGATGTGAAACCCCTTCCCTAAAGAAAACTGTTTGATTGAGAAATATGAAGAGTTTTTCTAAAATATGCAAGAAATTTTTTTTTAAAAAAAGAATAAGGCAATAAAAAAAATTAAAGACTTTAAAGTATATCTCTATCTCATGCAACATGCTAAAATTATGCATGTTGTTAAAGAGAAAATTTCTAATTATATCATAAAGTATGAATATAAGTAGTAGCTACTAGAATAGGAGTACTAGGAAAAAGATTTACACCTAATTAATTATAATTAATTAGTGTTTGATTATAGTGATTTAAAAAAGAAGGATATTCTAGTAAAGTTGGTTGTTTTTGAGTGTGACCTAACCTTGCACGGCATGCAATCCCGGTACTATAATATGAACGATACTAAAAAAAGGAGCCATCAATCAAGAAAAATAAAAGACACATGAACATATTGCATTTGATGATCTCATACACTATCATGAAAAACCATTTCTATATGACTTTTTAATTACATGATTGAACTTTTGTTTGTTTGTTATACTTTCTTGATATGGTCTCTTAATTGAAAAGTAATTTCGCCATATATATAAATAATATGAGTAAACTGTTACAATTTATAGTTAATATATATACCTGAAAATAGTTGCCATGATGAAAGTGATAGCAGGAAGAACATTGACACTTGCAGAAGCAAATGTAGCTGAAGTATATTTCAACCCCACATAGTACAAGTTTTGGTCCAACACTGGCCTGATATTCATAACAAGTTGGTAAATATTAGTCGAAGTTATGATCACTTAAGCTTTGGAAATACATTGATGAAAGAAACTTTTGAATATTAAAGAGATCGACTCACTCAAGGAAACCGAGCAACACTATCTTCAGAAAGACTGAAAGGGTCATCTTGGGTCGTGTTTTCCTATAAACAAACATTACAATATTATAATCTTATCGTCATAGATTAAACTTGCTTTTGATGAATACAGAGAATTGAACAAACGAGCGGGAGAAATTAAATTTACCTTTCAAAAATGAGGGCGAAGGGGGCAATGGCAAGGGTGGCGAAAATATGGCGATAAACCGAGAGGATGAAATGGTTCATACCATGTTTCAAGCACACAGCAGTAACTATATACATCCCAGAATACCCAAATTGGAGTGAAATTATAGCCAAGTATGTCTTAGCTTTGGTGATCATTTCACACAATGACTTGCTACCCATTTTCCCTTCTTTGTCTTTCCTTTTTTTTTCCCTTCCTCTCAAGGCTTAACTAGGAGTATAGCTAGTTATAATATATGGTCTCTTTCTTACTTAATTGGATTGGAGGATGAGGAGAAACAAATGGAGCAATGGCCCCTTTTATACATGAGAAAAGTTAGGGTGATGATAGGGGAAGGTGAAGGCCCCAATCACACGTATGCGTCACCTTAATGCATGCACTTTCACCTTCATTTCTCAACAAACCCCAAAAATTGCAAAAAAAAAAAAGAAAAAAAAAGAGATTCTCTTATCCACATAGATATACCAATAGTCACACTCTAATGTTCTTGCACAATCACCAAAGGGTATTTGTTCTTTATTCCCATACATATCTAATTTAATCTTGATATGATATATTGATCATAGCTTCTTGATTCATAGTATAGATGTAACTAGTTTGTATATTTTATTATTGAAATTAAAGAAAGTTAGCCAATTTCTTTTTGTTTCTGTTCATTTTTTTTTAAAAAAAAAATCGGGTACAATTGGTTTGTACGTACGTATACCACCAACAAGTTTTATAGGTCCGATGGTAAGGAGTTATAATTAAGTAGTAAACTACTCGTGAGAAGTATTATTTAGCACCCCCGCAGTTTTTACTTACATGAGAACTTTTTGTTTAACTTTCAACAATAATATAATTGAACTTTAGAGGAGAACTTGAAATATGAGGATGGTTGATAACGTGATTATCATCTCTTTTCATTATTGATTTGAAATGTATTCTTGTGCGTAGAACAACCTCAAACAAAAGTTTAAGTTCATGGTTTAAGGCTCAATAATAGTTTTATTCCCTAACACCTCTATGCGGATACTACAAATGTCCCATTGAAATTGTGTAAATAAAGATTAGGATGTTGAGATTTGAACTAACACTTACTTAATTTAACTTTGATATCATGTTAAATCATCTCAACTAAAAGTTTAAGCAAGGTCGTTGAAAGCCTAGTAAAAACGTACACACACACACATATGTATGTATGTATGTATGTATGTATGTATATTACATAATAGCAAAGTATTTCTAATTAATACTATCTCTGTCCCAAAATGTTTGTCATTTGACTAAATTTTGATCGATAGTTACTCACAAATTATAATGAATTAAAATATGAAATTACTAACATTAAAAAGATAATTTTTTTACAATTACAATGACGATAATTTAATATTGTAACTAGCTCATTGTAATTTGTGAGTAATCAACGGTCAATTTAGTTAAATGACAAATATTTTGGGACAAAGGCAGTAGCTGGTAAACGATTCATTTATTATGAGCTTGGAAAAAGAATGACTCAGATTTTTTTTTTTTTAAAAATCATAAAAACAAGACCCATGTGTATTTTGTATTTTTAGTAAGTCATAAATTTGGTACAATTCTGAAGAAACCTCTGCTCCACTCCAAGGACCTTCACTGCTCTTCATCTGAGGACCTCCACGGCAGCTGACGCGACCATTGCTCTTCATCTGAGGACCTCCACAGCAACTAACGCGATTTTGATTGAAAGACAAACTTTAAAGATATAAAATCAGGGAAGTTTACATAATATAAATATTCCATATCTTCTCTAGTATTTATATATCTTACATAATCTCTAACTGATTTTATCTTATTGTAAAATATAAATCAAAGAGAAAGAGATAATTACTTAAATGAGGATATCGAAGATCTGCCTCCAAAGATGGAAATAATCACACTGAATCTTGTCTGAGGTCCTCCACAGTAGCTGACGCACTCTTAATTGAAAGATAAATTTTGAAGACATAAAATCAGGGAAGTTTCCATAACATAGATATTCCATAACTTCCCTATTAATTATATATCTCATGATCTCTAACTAATTTTATCTATTGTAGAATCCAAATCAAAGAGAAAGAGATTGATGCTTAAATGAGGAGTTTGAAGATCTGCCTCCAAAGAAGGGAATAATCACACGCACAAGGAAAGAAGCAAGGAGATCGTTAAACATCCAAGGATAAATAGAGAAGCCATTCTTTTCAAAGAGTAACGATTCTGAGTGTAGCTACTTGGTTTTGAGTAGTGAGTTGTGTAACCAGAAGGTGTATTCCGATGAGGACCTCAGGGTTGTGTAGCTAAAATGAGTGAGTGACCTCGCTTTAGTGAGTCCTAGTCTTTCTTCCTGCCTCAACTATGAGGCCCCCTCTGCAGAAATTTATTCTGAATTTCCTACCCTTGTAAGCATCTGTTGATGACCTCACAATCCTTGACAATGCTGAGTTTGTAACCTCCTCTATTTTCTAGCACTTTGAATTCATCAATAAAGAAATATTATTCATTTATAAAAGTGTTATTAATATTCTTGTGTTGATTAAATGCAGAGATTTTATACAATCCTATTCACCCCCTCTATGGTTATTTCAAATTCCTCTAACATTAAACCCTTAAAACATATTTTACCTAGGTATCTCACGAAGCTAATCACAGTCTTAAGTGGGATAAACAAATTTTATCTTGATAATAAATTCTAACTAACCCACTAAGGTTAATACTACTCCACTTTAGTAAATAAAATTAGGCACCAAAAAAGTTTTGTTTATTATTAGTAATTAATCAAACTACGTACATCACATGTTCGTACAGAAGTAGTAAGGTGCATGGCTTTAATTGTGATTGGTGAATAAACCAAAATAAAAGCTACTTAATTAAGGAAATTAAATAATTGAATTATTTTCCATCAAAAGAAATATATATATAATTAGTTAATTAAAGACACTGTAGTTGACGTTGTATTGACCAAATTGGACATTAGGCAAGGCCTTTAAACAAGTGGAATATTCTAGTTGCCTATAAATGTTAACATGTAGGGACACTCTAATCAAATCTACAGCTTTGGTTCATATCTCCGCGTTTAATCAAACATCATATAGGTAGATTTGATTTTTTTTCTTCTTTTATTTTGTTCAAAAGTTTAAATAAATCTATCCACAGTAAATTGGTGGAAAATTTTGCATATATCCTGTTTTTTCAAGTTTATGATATTTATAAGTTCAACTATGACATTTTTTGAATTAATATTTATCTACCCTAAGTTTTTGAACCAATTTCATTTAGTTATTTTTCCGGTAAATTTAGTAATTTTTCTGGTGAATGTGTGATATGTGATGAAATTTGTTTCCTAAAATTATTGTAATTTCAGCAAACAAATTTCATCATAAATCAATATTTCTAAGAAAAGTTGCTAAATTTACTGGTAAAGTTGCTAAATAAAATTGGTTCAAAAAATTAGGGCGGATAGATATTAACTTAAAAATATCAGGATTGAATTTATAAATATCATAAACTTAAAAAAAAAAATACATGCAAATGATCCGTAAATGGTTAATTAGGATATGTCCTGAGATGAGACTCCACGGGTGCTTAAAATTACTTTTGTACATGCTTGATTAGTATAGAAGACTCTTAAATTAAGAATGGATTAGATATACCATCATGACATTATAAATATATTATAGTTTTCTACATTTTTATTTTATTTAATCGATCTCCTTTACAATATTTAGTGGATAAGTCGATAAAGCCGTAAGATTTATGTATTAATCCTTAAACATTTTTAAAAATTACCCACGTAAATAATTCTTATAGGCTAATTACATTGACTCACATTTCTTATTTAACTTGTTCACCTTTTGACTTACTGCTTCAACACGTAACTGTTGGCATTTTAGCTTATTATTGATATTTTAAGTGGCCGCATATGAAGTTAATCGTTCTTCCGGTTTAAGGATCTTGTAAGCCTAAACATAAACCGTGTTATACGGTTAATTTATTTATGATTAACCCGGTTTGGAAATTAAAAACTGAAATTAAATTGAAATCCTCTGTTAACTGTATTGAGAATGCGGTTAATTATTTTTTAGATTTGATTTAATTTATGGTTAACTACGGTTCCTAGAAATTTTAAGTAATAATTAAGTTTCAAAAATTAACATTTTGCCTTAAAATTTCAAATTTTGGTACTAAATTAACTAAAGCTGATTAACTGTTTCACAATTTATAAACCAACACATAAACCGGTTACACCAATTCGGTTAACTAACAAACTTTAAAAAATGCAAACGAATAATAAGTTTTACCAGTTTGATTTTTACAGTTTTACAATTTGATTTTGGGTTTAGATTTTTCTTGGACATCCCTAATATTAACTATTATTGTTGTTGGATTAATAATTGGATTTGTAGGGAGTGGAGGACTAGAAGTTAATCATAGACCACCTACTAAAAATTTTAAGTTGTGGGGGTTGATATATTGGGAGATGATGCAATGCAGCAAGCAATTCAAAGAAAAGAGATTGCTTTAATTTATTGGGATTTTAGGTTAATGGTACAAGTGTACACCATTACCAGGTGAAATTAATTTGAAATTGGACCCCACTGCCCCCCTTGTCATTTATTGGATACTTTTTTGTACATATTGAATCCAATTTTACACTCTTGTTGTTTGACTTTAATAACCTACTTGATATATTCAAGGGTTTGTGACAATAATGTGTACATATATAATAGGGACTTTACTAATTTAATTCTTCATTAAAGTTTGTCCTATAATTGGTAAATCATCATATATGTAAATCAAAGCCCTAAAAGAAGAATTATAAATGAGGATTGCTTTATGTTTGGTTTTGACTTCAATCAATTTGTACTTAAAGATGGGTGACTGAAAATAATTCAAAATAACCTTTTGACTAACACTGTGTTAAACTTTTAACTTATTATTGTCACTAAACTTTTTTCTGTTTTTAACAATCAAAAATTTAAAATTTAGTGCCTAAAATAGAAACAAAATTAGTGACAGTAAATAAGTTAAAAGTTTAACACACAGTGTCAGCCAGAAAGCTAGTTTAGATTATTTCCAGTCACTCGCTATAAGTATAGATTAATTGGAGCCAAAATCCCTTAATTATATTACATTTACATATAGAAGAGAAAGATGGGGTAGCTAACTAGGGGGATTGGCAAGAAAGAAATTAAGAATCTCATATTTAGCAATTAAAGGGGGCAAAAGAGATGGAGGAAAAATAAACCATGTTAAAATTGGGCAATTCAGAGGAAAAACAATAAGTACGAAGATGTTTTAATGAACGGAAAAAAAAGACTTTTCAACAGTATATTTATAAATTTATTATAATTTTCTTCTTTTTTGTACGTTCTACTTTTTATATTTTATGTAACCTTCTTTTTTTATAAAGAATTATGGTTTTAAGAACGATTAACAAGTATTTTGAGATCTAGAAGAAAATATTTAACAACTACTTGTATTCTTTTGTTCGGAAATGAAGGCGGCGTTGGGAAGGGAGCTTTTAGTATATTGTATAAAATAATAACTTGTATTTTAATATATGCAATTTATACGAGAATATTTATATTATTTCTATATAATAATGTAGTTGTAGATCATAAATATATTTTCTTCATAGGCGAGGAACCGTCGAAGAATATGATACTTTGTATGATGTTACATTATAATATAATGCTATTTTATTTATGATTTAGTATCGTGGAGAAATATCTGACCTACTAAAGACTTTCATCTTGTACAAGTTAATTAGCTGTAAACTTTTAATCCACTAACATTCAATTGGAAAACAAGTCTTTCAATGATAGATTCTAGAAAACGAAATAATCCATTCAAATCAATAATTAATTACTAATCCTATGTGTTATCTACTAAGCACCTCCCAGCTAATCACAATTGCATCATCAATTTGCAGTTTTCAACTTTTTAAAACACTGATCAAGTGTTTACTTGTACAAATATGCGGAGAATCGACACAAGTTTAGGGTTTCTTACTAGCGTATCCACCCAAACATGGTTTTATAATTTATTCAATTAGTGTATGATATGCATTGATGATGGGGTTGAATATTTTGCCCTATTAACGATGGGGTTGAATATTTTTCCCTGCTTAATATTAATTAATTATTATTAAAATTAATAAAATATTGATTTGATTTAAATAGAAAAAGAAAGAGGGGAGAAGAGGGGACAAATCATAAAAGAGGAATCCATAGTGGTTTCGTGCTTGGATTCCATTGTGAACCAAATTGGTGGCATGGAATCCCACCATACAAAAAATTGGATGGCACTGTTTATAGATACCTTCAAATTTTATTTATATTTTTAATTTAATTATTTTTTAAAAATAAAGAGAAAAAGCAAATATAACGTTTTCCCTCCTGTTTTTCCTTCGAGTGGAATGGGCGGCCACCATTGCAATCATACAATTTTCATTTTTGGGGTGTCCAATATACTTGTTATTATATAAGTCCTTTAAAAAGATAAAAAAACAAAATTAAAATAAATTAAAATTAAAATTAAATGATATATTCACAATTTCAATAAAATTTCATATGATCATATAAATATGTTAACCAAATAAATTGAAATTTTACATTAACTAAATATTTATATTTTAAACTTATACTAATTCTCAATTACCCAATTCATTGACTTACACTTTTTGTTTATAAAAAAAACACTTTCTGTTTATAAAAAAAAATAATTTGGTACTCCCTCCGTCCTAATTAATTTGTCAAGTTTACTATTTCACAGTCTTCTATGTAACACTTTGACCATTAATATTTCACATTTTATCTTAGCAAAACTAATAACATTGTAATTAGGTAAAAAATTTTCATTACAAATCTAATAGTGTTAGTTTTGTATCATAACCCAACATATAATTTGATAAATTAACGATCAAAATTTAAAAAATTTGACCTAAATAGTCAACTTGGACAAGTTATTTGGGACAAATGGAATATTATTTTAAGGTTTTTGGGTTACTGCTAAATTGGACACCTCTATTATATTTTTTAGGACTTTTTTTAACGGTGTCCACTTACTCCAATTAAAGAAATTTTTTCGGAATAATATTAAAGAAACACAATTTTTTTTTTGACCAGGGATGTCCGTGGACACTCCTAAGCTACATGGGAGTCCGCCCCTGTTCTCCTTTGTCGTTATTAATTTCTTCAAATATAGAAAGTAATAATATACGAAATATTATGATTAGATTTATAACGAAAATATTATCATAAAAATATAATAATAATGTAATTGTTTGATAAAATATATTATATGAAATTAATTTTTTTTTAAAGATAACATTTTGGACAATTAATATGAAACAGAGAGAATATGAAAATAGGGTGCAGTAGAGTTATAGAGGGCATATTTCTTTTAACTTTTTTTTAAGGGAATTTCTTGTGTAACTTCCTTTTTGGGGAAGATATGTGTTAATTCAATGATAATAAATTTACAAATACAAAAGTCGGGAAGAACTATTTTAGCGGGATGTTAGGTGACTACATTACCATTTCGTATTCAGAAATAATTATCCATTACTAAATCAAGCTCACTAAGATAGACAGAATTCTTATGGACTCTTTGAACCAGAGACAAACAATGTAACTCCATAACGAGCTTTATTTAGCCTAAATGTCGGGGTAGTTGCACTAATGAGCTTTGATTAGCCAAAATATGCAAATTTGATCATATAAACAACCTATATTATAAAAACACCATACTACCTAATCCCATTAGCTAGCTAAAAGCTGATTCAGAGGAAAGAAAAATATTTCTGAATATTTCTTCCAACAAGCCTATTCTCTAAGCATATGTATCATAATCTATCAAGTCCCCTACCTTTGTAATTTTTGACTCCTTGTGTAATTAGACTTTTTTTAATGGCGCCTTTGATAGTTTTTGGGAAAATTTTTTTTGGGAAAAACTTCTGCGAGAAAGACTTTCCCTAAGACTCTCTTGGGAAGATGTATGCTAAACTTGAGAATGAAATAATGAGTCTCACACTAAAATTTTCCTATCTATTTGTCCTCACCAAATATGAGAAAATTTATCCATTTAGAAAAATTCATTAACTTTCCCGAAAAAGTTTGGAAACCGAATGCACCAGAAATTGATTATATTAGAAAGATATTGTCAAGGTTCTGATTGTAACGACTCGACCAATAATTTGTCACATGATGAATTTCATATCGAATTAGTTTGGGACTCAAATATGAACTTAAACTATTGATACAACATAGGTTTAGATTGTACTTTAATTTAGATAAGTTGATTACTTGAGTCTGATTTTAAAAAGTAGTTTACAATAAGTTTGAATTTATTTGAAGTTGGTTTTTTTTTTCAAAAATAAGAATATGATTTAACCCCTTAATATCACTTTCAAAAAAAAAAAACGTTAATATCAAGAATAGAAAAGTTACATATATGCTACTGTTTTATATGTGTGGAACCATCTCAACCAAAAGCTTAAGCTGATGGTTGAAGCCCCAAGAATGGTTTTATACTCTAACACGCCCCCTCACGCGAATGCCCTTTGGGCTTGAAGCGTGGATGCTGCAAAGGCCCCCTAACTTTGCGCATTTGAATATGGGGGTACTAAGATTCGAATTTAAGACCTCTTGTTTATTGGTCTGGCTCTGATACCATGTGGAACCATCTCAACCAAAAGCTTAAGCTGATGGTTGAAGCCCCAAGAATGGTTTTATACTCTAACAATATGATTGTCTCGTCAATTGTTTTCAATAAGATAAGTATAGTTGAAAACTACACTCTATTTGTTAGACTACCAACTTGAATAAAAACATATTTAATCTATAAAACATGTGTTTCAATAATTAATTAAATGTCAAAAAATTATATTTATGCATTGGAAATTTGGAATACCTATTTCTAAAATAGGTATATCGGTCATATATATAGCTAGACTCTAAAGACAGAGAATACTCTTATATATGCCTGCAAGGCTGCAATAATATAATGGTGTGTTTGGTTGCATGACTTTCCTAGGAAAGTTAGTCAACTTTCCCATGTTTGGAAGTAAAAATAGGTTGTAAAAGTTAAAAGAGCTCACAATTTTCCCATGGATCATGGTGAAAACTTTCCCAAGGGGGGTGTACATGGGAAAGTTTCTCTCCCATGGGAAAGGAAAACTTTTTGTAACTCAACTTCACAAAATGCCCCTAAAAATATATTTTATAAATTAATATATGAGGATAATTTGGACATTTCAAATAAACTTTCCTACAAACTTTACCATATTAACCAAACACTGTGAAATATTTTTCCCAGCCAAAACTTTCCTAGGAAAAACTTTCCCAGGAAAAAGTTTCCTAATAAATATTTTCCTGGGAAACAATGTACCAAACGCACCATAAGTTTCAACCTATAATTGTCTTGTAGATATTAATTATAGTCATACAACAGTATTGAAGGTCAAAAGATACTACCACTATCCCAAAATATTTGTCTATTTGATTAAGTTTTGATCGTTAATTGCCTATAATTTATAATGAATTACAATATAAAATTAAAATCATTGTAATTTTTAGTAAGATATCTTTCTAATGACGATAATTTCCTATTGCAACTCATGATATCTTGTGAGTAATCAACGGTCAAAGTTTAGTAAAATGAACAAATATTTTAGAACGGATGTAGCATATTGTTATTTGAGATTTAACATTTATAAAATTCTAATAACAAAATCTGATATAAGAAACAATATAACTTTATAATATGTCAGAGAATAGTAGATTAAGTCATTGGATTCAAAAACTTTGAAAGCGAGCTCTTAAAACATATACAAAAAAGATCGAGTTACGTGGATATCATAGAGCTACGTATGATTAATTTGACACTTAAATTTGTTATGTTACGAGATATATATCTATATTCACCACAACATAAGCGCCACAAATAATTATTGTACAACTTTACGGCCAAAAAATGGCAACAATCAAAGATGTTTTCATTGTCAATTTTTCATTTCTTGTCGTGTACATATTAGAAAGAGTTAGGCATATATGATACATACAACGCATGGGAAACTACAAAATAAGCACAAGAAAAAGCTTACACATAGCCTATTTTCCTCGTGGTAATATTCTACGGGAAAATTGGAATCCAATCAAATCTAATCTAAAAAAGTGAAAAACAAGTCTAGAAAAACACATTGTGTTTTTCCATTACTAGTTCTTGAAATAGTGGTGAAAAACTTTGTTTTAAATTCTTGAAATAATATTGTGGCATTTGTAGGGGCCAAATATTATATGCCAACATCATATCATATCATATCCCAAGGATTTTCATTTGAGTTGATCATTGTCATTCCCTTATCCTCAACAATAGTGTCAAAGTTGTGGATCTAAATGGTGCCAACTTAATTAATAAATTAAATTAGGCTAGCTTCTAAATTATGTTATACTCACTTGGTTGGATTGATTAAGTCAATATTTTTATAAGATTTGACATATTCCACCAAATAAAGCTAACTATAATTCTAAAACAAAAAAATACCCACAATAACAACAATCAATCTAAAATATAACAAAAACAATAATAATTGATGCCGGAAAAAGTTTCTCCCTAAAGCAAAAAAAAAAAAAAATCTAAATGTGGAAATTAAATGGTGGGTCAGATGGGTCATTGACAATTTAATACTTCCCCTTTATTCCGGATCTATATATAAAATTTTGGGTTTTTGGATGATAATATACCCACAATTAGGGGTGTTGGATTATAATACACTAACCTTTACTCTTGGACAACAATATCCCTGACCTTAATACCTAGGTGACATTATTATACCAACAGTAATTAAAGGGGTGGTAAAATGGTCTCCATGAGTACTAACGTGGCTGGCGAAGGGAAAAAAACTGTTCCAGGCCAATTAACCCATTAACCGCTTAGTTTTTCTCACTAACCCACTTTACAAGATATTGGTTGGTTGTGTGTCACGTTAATACGAAGACCGGTTCACCACCCTGTTAGTCACTGTATTAGGACCGTTTTTTTTAAAAATGTGGGTTAGTGAGAAACACGAAGGGGTTAACGAGGTTACTGGGCAATAGTCGGTTATTTTCCCTCCGCCTATCACGTAATAATAGAGATCAGTTAACCAGTCACCACCCCTTAGTCACTGTTGGTATAATAATCTCACCCAAGTATAAAGATCAGGGTTATTGTTGTCTAATAGTAAAGGTCAGTATATTACAATCCAATAACCTCAAATGTCGGTATATTTTCATCCAATATCCCCAAAATTTTTTGGTGGTTACCTTAGGATAGGATCAAACGCAATGGATATGTTTGTTTTATAGGCACATACGGGTGTAAACGACCCGAGCCCCTGCACATTTGGGCTCGACTTGGTAAGGAAAAGCTTAGTTCGAAGCTTGTCAAGCTTTCAAAGTCAGGTTTGGGCTCGACTCAGTTCATATATCTTGGGTTCGGGCTTGGGCTTAACTCAATTTTTATTGTTTATTTAATTTAAAACTCTCCAAATTGAAACAAAAATCAAATAAATTTCTAGCTGATATTTATTAAACTTAATAAAAAAATAACATTTTTTTTACAATACCGGTATAATCAAGTAAAGTTTAAATATTGATACTTGAGATTTACGGAACTTAACTAAAAAATAAAGAACAAAAAATTTATACCTTAATATTAAATTTTAAATATTTAAATTAATATATAATTTATCAATATTTATAAAGCATAGCATATTTCCTACTTAAAATAATTACACGAACCTAGCTCAAACTGAGCTTGAGTCCGTCAAGCTTAGACCGAACCCAATTCAAATGACTCAAGTCGGCTCAAGCCGACTCGGTTCAGCTACAATCTGATAGGCACATAAGGAACCAATTGACTGGTTCATATCATCATAATTATTGGACCGCATCAAGATAGACCAATAATCTGGTCAAAACCTGCTAGTCAACTTTCACACTGACTTGGGTTTTGAGATATAATATAATTTTTGTAATAGGATGATCATAGGAGTGTCTTACTTTAAGACACTTATTAAGTGTCTTACATTTCTGCTAATCAGTAGTTTAGTGATTATTTATATTATTTTTTAATAGTAAATGTTAATTATCAATTATAAGAACCTTTGCCTGCGTTCGTTTCGTTAATGAACATAAATTATACCCTAGTCAAATAAACCTTGTTCGTTAGTCTTATTTTATGCGTTTTTTGAAAATATAAAAAATATTGGATAAAAGTATGACTTTATGTAATTTATATGTAATATTATAGTTATAAAATTCAATCATTTCATTTAATTTTAACTTAATATATAATAATATAATTTTAATAATAATACAAAACATTTGAAAATTTTGAAACCCTAATACTCATATAATTTTCGTAACTTTTATAATTATATCCTTATTTCTTTCGACTATAATTAAATGTGATGTCTCTCCTCGGGATTTGAGAACACATGACTTGCACCAATTATGTAAGATTGCTGATCGCAAATTATTTTGTACACCGTTATGGATTTACCTAAGTTTATTGTATGTATTAAAATAAGTCAATTTTTTGATGATGAATTTGAATAAAATTTGATAAATTTAAAAAATAATGATGAATTGTGCAATAGTATTGATAAACCTATGATGAGTTTATAATAAATATTAATGATTTTTTTAATTTAACACTTTGGTAAACCTAGGTAGATACTCCAACGTGTGCTATATAACAATTGGATCGCTGATTTTCTTTCTCATAAATAATCAATCATTCAACTCACTTTATCCTCATGTTCAATAATCTAAATTTTTATCAACAATCCTTTTCGATACCCTAGCATCTTCTTTTTTCTCTCTAGAAAACCCTAACTTTCATTTTTTTGAAGAGACATTGTCGATCTTTCTTGCTGATGGTAAGCCTCAATTTGATTGATTTCTATTTCAATTGTTAGTTTGATTTTATATTTAAACAAATTAAATAAAGTTAGTCTCTTCATTTAATTTGTAAGATTTTTAGTTTCTTTTTAGAGTTTTGTTTAATTGGTATAGTCTAATACATTGGATGAAGATCAACTTTCAAATCACTATATATAGCACAGATTATAAGGTTCTTTGCCAATGATAAAGATGCAAAGTCTTCGAAGAAAGATTCAAAGCCATCTAAAAAGTCGGATCTGTAGGTCAATAAGATTAGTATTAATTATTTGAAAGTTGAATTTAATATCTATATTTTAAATCTATAATTATTCCGTTAAAGTTTTCCGTTGTAAGCGTCATTTGACATTTTACTAATAAAAACCGTCATGTTTTGATTTAAAAAATAATATAAATTTAAAATATCATAATTTGCTTAAAACAGAATTACTATAATAATGGACCGTTGGAGGGGCGTTCCTCAAGCGAAAATTGCAGTGTGCCATATTTTATGGACTTTGATATTCATCACCCCTCTTTTTACTATTATCGTGCCCCTGGTTCATTTAACTCTCACTCACTCTCTCATCTCACTCATTCTCTTGTTTTCTCATTCTCTCATAATTCTCCAAATTGGTTAGAGTTTTTGAAATTCAATCTAAAAACCTCAATGCAATGTGGATAGATTATTGGACGACGAAGATGTTAGTTTATATATTTAAAATTTGAAAATTTTATTCGAAAATTTGGAAAAACGACAACAGAACCTTGCGCCACGCACTATTTGTGGCGGAGTCGTGGCCACCGCACGCCGCACACCGATCGCGGCTAGCGCCGTGATCTACATGCTGTGCAGCCGCGATTATAGCCGCACGCTGACCGCAACTAGGTCAAGATCGGCATGCGGCGGAGGTCGCGGCTCCACCACAAACAGCATGTGGCACGATTGGGGTTAGACTGAGTTTGAAATTTTGTGTTTTTTTTAAAAAATTATGTGTATCAATTATTAATTAAATTTTAATAATAATAATAATAATTAATAGTAATATAGTTATTACGATTATCATCATTATTATTAGTAATGTTAATATTATTATTAATAAAGTTAATATTATTGTTATCATCATCATCATCATCATTATTATTATTATTATTATAGATAACACCAAAATAATTACAAATATTTGCACCAAAATAATTTAGTTTAGTATTTATCTGCTTTCTGATTAATTAAAATCCCTACAATCAATCTCCTTTTTCCGCGGGATCCATAAACTTTACTATTAATATTATATAGATGTCATCATTATTATTAGTAAAGTTAATAATAATATTATTATCACTATTATTAGTAATGTTATTATTATATATTATTATCATTATTAATATTATTGTTTTGGTTGTGATTAATGCTATTATTATTATTAGAAATGTTAATATTATTATTGTTTTTGGTTCAAAAAAAAAATATTATTATTGTTTTAGGTAGTAAGGTTTATGTTATCATTATTATTATTAATATTTTGTCTAGTGAAAATATTAATATTAATAATAATATTAAATTCAAAATGTGTTATTAAAGTTGTTATTGTCATTATTTGTATTATTTGGTAATGTTTTTAATGCTAGGAAGTAGTATTATTATAAAGTATTTGAAAAATCTTCAATCTTGTTTTGCAGGTACATTTAGAGGAATTTGGCGGCGACGATGTTCATTATTCATCGTTTTTTGCTACTGACCGAGTGTTTGAATCACTTGACGCAGTACATGAGTGAGCTGATGAAATAGCTCGAGTTATCGGGTTTACGTTTGTATGAGCTGCCCACAAGAGAATAAAGATGCAGATATTCCGTTCAAGGTTTATTTTAAATGTTGGAGGTGCGGTGTATATTGGGGTAGATTGGATGATTTGGAGCCGCTCGTCGAGATACGTTGACGAAGGCACGTCACTGCAAATTTGTGATTGTAGCGTGAACTCGGACAGGAGCTTCATGGCATGTCCGTGTTTGCAAGGGAGATCGGGGGAAGCACAACCATCAATTCATCGTGTACGAGGAGGGCCAATGTCATGGACACCTTTTGACATCTGATATGAAAGACCGTGTCCGGGAAATGACAAACACAGGGTGTACTCCAGCTATGATACAAACATCTCTGAAGCAGAAGTTCCCCGAATCGTAATGCCAACATTAGGCAAATTTACAACGAGTGGTCAAAGCTACAGAGTGAGGACATGGACAGTAGGGCACACTCCTAACACCGTCTCCATTTGGCGAAACATAACGGCTACGTGTCGTTTATAGATTTTGACGAAGATGGTAATCTACGACAACTGTTTTATGCTACCCATACTCGTTGAAGTTGCTTCGTACGTACTCGCATGTTATTCTTATTGACAGTACATACAACACGAACAAGGCAAAGTGGCCCTTGTGTGAGCTAGTCGGAGTGACTTCGACAAACAAGAACTTCCTCGCCACGTACTCGTTTATGAGGGATGAGAAGATGGACTCATATGAATGGTTGTTGGGTAGATTGTACGACTTGTTGGGTCCCGATGTGAGTTCAGGTGTGTTTGTGACGAACAGAGAGGAAAGGTTGTCAGGTCTAATCGACAGAGTTTTCCCGGGTATTCCTCAACTTTTATGTGTATGACATATTGGAAATGATGTGGAAAACAAAGTGATCTCCCTTACTGAAGTAAAGAAGACTGGGCGTGGGTTACATTTCAGACAACATTACTGGAACAACATCGTATATGCCAAGACAGTTGACGAGTTCAATTAGAACTAGATGGCTATCAGACACTAACTGTCTTGGCATATATGATGTTGCGCAAGAACTAAAAAACAAATAGAACTCTACTGCTCCTGCTCATCAGATGGCTGGTCCGGGATCTGGATATGCATAGATGTAAATTACTCATCAGTAATAGAACGCATACTCATAATTGTGAAATAGAACTCATACTCATAATTGTGAAATAGACTACACACTTGAAGTCTACACATAAACTACTCATCACTCTCACCTAACCTTGAGGGAGCTGAGGCAATTAGAGAATCTCCCCTCATCCACACCATCCATACATCACAAGATAATGTCTTCTATTAATATAAAGATACTCTCTCTAACCCTACCTTGACCATCACAACAATTACATTTAATAAATTTAATACAATTAGAATATCTAACATAATAAAGAAACTCGACCCAAATAATTTTCTAATATAATTCAGAAATAAATTATGTGATCAATTTGGAGGATTTTAGGACACAATATTCTTGATAAATAATAATAATAATAATAATAATAATAATAATTATTATTATTATTATTATTATTATTATTATTATTATCATCATCATCATCATTATGATACATACATATGTGTGTATGTATGTATGTATGTACACAGATGTACATAACATACATATGTGGACGTGTGTGTGAGTCAGTGTGTTTGCATTCGTATTGACGTCAGTTATTAGCTCTGTGGTGTTGCAGATGAAACTATTGATCATCTCTTGGTTAAGTGCTCCTTGGCTCATGCTATTTCATCTCATTTTGGAACACAAATAAAATGTGATAGAGGGAGTATATTAAATATTTCACTCATTTATAGATTCTAGCCAACTAGGGGTTTGATTCATTGATAAATGGGATGGAAGGAATATTTTAGATATTTCATTCATTGGTGTACAACACCTAAATTATTCAACGAGACAATATTTACATGACTTTTTTTGTAAATGGTTTCTTACGTTTCACTCATTTATGGATTCTAGTCAACTAGGGTTTTGATTGAGCATGTGTGACAGATAGAAAGATAGCAACATTGAGGAAAGAATTCGAAGAAAAAGAGGCAAAAAACCCCACCATTCGGTCATCACTCCTGTTACCACCATTTTAGACTATTCCAGTTCTTACCTGTAATCATATAGTTATTAAAATCCCGATCCCAATCTTGATCTACGATCCTACAATTTTATTATATAAAATTCTCGATGTGATTCTAATATCTACATTCGGATTTATGATCCTACGTGAGTTAATTCTGATCCCAACTACCTCATAGATCCAAGTTAGGATGCTGATTCTAACAACCTTGCCCGTAATCAATGAAAAACGTAAGTACTCATGTTCATTCACCCTTTCTTTTTTTTTTTCCCCCTAAGTCCCAAATAGAATGTTAAATAAAAATCAAGCAAAAATATACTAAATTTAATAAAGGACAATGCAACATGTATTATTTCACATACATTATTGGACGCATTTATGTTGAGAATTTCAAATAATAGAGGTTGGGTTGAGCTAACTCGCTTAAATATAGGCTTTAGCCTATAAAATTGTGTTGCGTCTTTGTCACCTAAAGAGAATGCAAACAAAATATTTTGCTCTCAACTATGATTTAATTGATTTTTTCCCTTTCTATTTTGTTCATAATCTCTTTAAAAAGTATGAAAAAACACACAATATCAATCTGACTAGTTACTCATGATATGACATTCTTTTGTCTTGCCTTTATCTTGATCTTTGTTTTTGTGTAACCTTTCTCTTTCAATTATTTTTTTCTTTCAAGTTTTCTTTTTTTTTTATTTCTTTTTGCGGGCAATTTTATTGTGGATGTTATTTAACTTGTGGACCAATGAATTATATGAGAATGCGTGGTTTCATTTGGTATAGCCAATGTGAAGTTGTACATGGAAAGGTATATTTCATCAACATGGGTCCAATGTTTTAATTAATGATGATTGTGCTTGTCATATGTATAAAACAAATCATTTAGCATCACTTGTACATTTGCTTGTGTCAATATATTTAAAAAAAATCAATTTGACCGATTAAAGATCATACCTTTTATATCAATACTTGAAATTATTTCAAATAAAAAAAATAGACGGTGCAAATTGCATTGTACTAACTTAACCTTTGATGCAAGCAATGTAATAGTTGAGTGTTACTTCTTTGTTTCCAACAATATTATTTTATAGACTTTTATCATCTTATGATTTGATATGAAATATAGCACAATAAAATATCTGATTAAGAAAATAAGGATAAAGAATAAAATTTACTCATATCGTGCATAATTTAATAAAAAATTAATTTTGATAAAAGTTATTGTAATTCCTCTTTTCTATCAACCTGTGATCTTAAACAAAGTTGTATTCTAAAATTACACATTTTAACTGCCCCTTTTTTTTTGAAAGAAAAACTAATATCAAAGAATAATGAGGTTTTAGTACTATTATTATGAATTGATTTTAATTTATTGAGTAGTACTAAATTGATTCAACCGGCAAGGTAGAGAATATTACACTAAATCATATGCGAATGGATTATGTACTCTAAACAATAAATTAATTAGAAAATATTGTATTATAAATTAATAAAAATATTTGTGATAAAGTCGGTAACAATATTAACTTTTACTACTCCCATTATTTCTTTTTCTAGCTCCGTTCCCGAATAAGGACATTCATCAGTGAAGAGATTAAAGTATTTAGCCTTGTGAATTATACCGTATCGTGATAGTTAAACTTATCTAGATTCATCACATGTATTGAAATAGCCCAATTTATGTAATAAATTTGTGTAAACTTTTTAAAATTAATTAATACTTTAATGAATGGAAGCAGGTATTGTAAGATGTACGTACCGTAATTCAGCCGTTAATCATGTGTTTGGGGGAAGCAAAAAACATGCTATCATGAGCAGTGAAGGGGGTGGTGAAATTTGATCACCCCATTACTTCATCATTTCCATCCCTTGGCCAATTTAGGATGCTTACATTTGGATTTTCGTATGGCGCCCAAACCTTGCACCTCTTGTGGAACAAAAAGAAATCATTTTTCACAATGTATGTTTTTACCAATTTATGGATATGGATTATTTCTAGCTAGCATATATAATTGTCGTTGAATACACACTTTTGAAAAAGAAAATTCAATTGTAGTAAACTGAATTATAAATGTTGCAATAATGATAAATTGAACAATAGAAATATATCATCATAAGTTGATTTTTTTAATGCCTAGCTAGATTCAGTGTATCACCATCGACGAGTTCGTCCACACCAACTCGATGATTTTTCTACATGGCATTAAATATGGATGGTTTTCCTATGTGGCATATGTATTATAGTAATCTACAATTTTAATATATTGATTGTAATAGTCAAAACTAAAATTTTTGGACGCTAGTATACTGTACTTGAAGGATGTTGGACAATAATGCATCGAATGTTTTTCTTGGACAGTAATATATACTGTACTTTGAGATCGTTGGACTATAATATACTCGGAAAGATTTCGGTGTTGGTAGACCTATGTGGCAGGCCAAGGAGATGGGTTGTCAAAAAAATTAAAATCTATTCATTAAACTAATGTTATGTCAACAAGTCTTAATAAACAAAGATATTTTAAGTTTCTGCATATTTGATTATTTGGACTTGTTGACATTACATTAGTTTAGTTAAGATTTTAATTTTTTTTTGCTAACTCATCTCTTCAGTCCGCCACGTGTGATTGCCACCAAGTCAACCATCACTAGAATAGTTATGGGTGCATTATTGTCCGACACCCTTAAAGTACGATATATCATTATCCCAGAAAAATGTTAGTGCATTATTGTCCAACATCCTGAAAATCCAGTTAGCATCCAAAAATTCTTTAAACTATATATTATATATTTAATTGTAGTATAACAAAATATTATATGATGGATTCTATAGCAGTCTAAAATATTATTTAACATGGAATAACTCGATGGTGATGCACTAAAATTCAAGGATTGAACGGTTCCATTTACTGTGACACAATTTTAAAGCTCAACTTACTATTATCCCAACCCCCATATATAATTTGACTTATTGAAATTCAATTTTCCTTATAAAAGAGACATTTAGCTAATAACATAGACATAATTTTAAGGGTTTTTGGCTGGCGAAAATCCATACTCAGGGCCTTGTGATTGAGAATAATCCAAATTAAGTTTTTGGCTGATGACAGTCTATACTTATTCATTATTTTCTCGTCGCATCCCAAATTGAAATTTTGGCACCGGAATGGTGATGTGGCAACCGGAGCACGTGTTCTTTTAATTAAAAGCATGCCACATCAATTTTAAAAAAAATTATATTTTATCGTTTAACTTACATTATTCACCTTGCACTTACCTTATGGGGGAAAAACATTAGCAATTAAAAGCATGCAACGTCAAATTTTTTTAATTCTATTTTATCGTTTAACGATAAAATAGAATTAGAAAAATTGACGTGACATGCTTTTAATTAAAAGGGCATGTTCTCCAGTTGTCACATCGGTTGCTGAATTTTAATCCGGGATCTTTGAAAATAAGATAGAGCCACCACCAAAAAGTCACTTTGATTATTCTCAATCACAGCGCCAAGACGATTTTTCCTACCAAAACCCTAATTTTAATATAGCTTCTAATAAAAATTACAGATTGTTTGTTTTCAAATAGTACTACATATTAATCACCCATAATTTGAAGAACTAGATTTGTCTCTAGCTAATGGATAGATGTAATGTTTTAATCTTTTTTTGATGGATGTGATGTTTTATTTAACTTAACATAAGATGTATAAATATTTGTATTTTCCTTAAAAAAAACAAATTAAAGGCCAACAAAGGATCACAATTACAACGAAAAGGAATATAACTAGAGGACGTAATGAAGTGCGTCCATTCCGGGTACGTAAGTCCACAGTGCTTGTCGATTTTCCTCATATTTCAGGCTTTTATCCCCTTCTTGATTTTCATTATCATGATATTAAAGATAAACTTAGAATTTTGGAATACTATCATATTTGGTTACTTTACTTGCCAAAACAAGATACATAGTTAGCATTATGTTATCTCATTCCATCAATAGATTTTCTTTCCTCCAAACTATTTCCTTTGCCAACAAATATTATGCCAAACATCATTTTTTTTTCTTTAAAAAAAAATAAGAATAGACATTTTATTAGAGTGGTATTCTAACGTATTAGTTGAGATTTACATGCATCGATGAATTATGCACTTTTTTCCGAATATTTTTAGCCCGGAAACGGGCAAGTGTTCGCAAACAGTCACGGCTAGAACAAGACAATAGAAACAACACAACACAAGATATATAACATAAACAGACAAAAGCGACCAGCTCATGAAAACATAAAAACTGCAAATCAGATTTAAGTCTTCATTATGTTTATACTTGGTTGTACTAACCTAAATTACATGCAAACAAAACAACTCATTATATTTCTCTTTAATTCTATATTTGGTCCTAAAAATTCACAAATTTTAGATCATGATTGCAATTTTCGTTAGCATAATTATTAAAATTTCGATCTGAATCTATGATCTTGCAATTTTACGATCCAAAAACCCTTGATATGATTTTATGATCTTACACTCTGATCCACGATTTTACATGACTTTGAAAGTGTTTGCCAATATTATTAGCTTAAAATTTTGTCATAATAATATAAATTTTGCATTAAAGTTATCAATTGAAGCACAATTTAGCATATTACTTCATTTTAGAAGTATTTGTTAAGATTTTGATTATTATAGAACTTTTTTTTGCTATTTAACTAATGTATTAGAATCTTACGATCCTCGATCTGATTTTATCATTTCGATTTTTACTACCCCATTGATTTTAATTAGAATCCTCATTCTAATAACCTTACCCATCTGTATTTCTGCAAATGTCAGATAGACATAATTTTGTTGGGTGTTTTATTTAAAGTTAAAATAAGAGAAAGAAACTAAATATAGTTTTGACTTTTGAGCTGTCAAAAACTTTTAGCTAGATGAGTAAGCGAAACAACAGTTTCCAAATCCTAATCCTCAAAAAGTAAGAATAAAATCATGTGGATTAAAATCTAGAAAGTACACTTGGAATATTTTTTTAGCTCGAATAAATTTTCATTAGTATTGGTGGAAAAACAAAAATTAGTAGGAAAAAAAAGCTATACGTAAGTCCTTTGACATAATATGCTTGTTCATCTCATCAAAAAAAAAAATGCTTGTTCATTTCTAGATTCTTCGATTCTTAATTTATCACATTGTTAGATTTGATTTATCTTTGAATTTTACTTTTTACCAATTAATTCTCTACTTATCAAATTCATCATAATTCATACACCTAGCGTGCCTATTTGTGGTTTAATTAAAGTCACGTAATATTATTGATTTAGTTTATTTTGATGGTAACAGATGAAATTAAAATATCTTGTTAATATTATTTATTTCTTTTCTACGACGTAGTAGACAACAAATGAATTTTATATTTTGTTAATTGGAAATCATTTCTTTAAATAATAAAATTTAGAGATAAAACTGTTATATCCATGACTCCTCCTTACTTCACTCTATGATGGAATTTCAGAGTATTGGTTTTGGTTTTATAATTTATTTTGACAAAGAATTTTTTTTAAAAAAATCTGAAAACTGCTTTAAATCGATCATATATTTCAATGGCATAATAATATGATGGGACGCAGTAGTGCATACATTTTATGCTTAAGAACCTATATTCAAGAAAAAAGTCTTTTTCAAGATATCTATGGATGAAATCTTTATTTACTTGTTTTATCAAAAGTAGGAATGTCTCGCTAATTTGGAGTGCAAGGTGAGAGAGTTGTACAGAAATCTTAGCTTATCAAGTGGTATTGTGAGGACATTTAGATGAAATTTGGAATAAAAAAAGAGAGTAGAATATCTAGATGAAATTTGAATAAAAAAGTAGGTTAATAACATTTTCTAGAAATAATTCAATATTATTACTCGGAATAGAGTTAAGCCTGTTAAGGTGTTATCAAATTATTATGGAGCGAGATAGTAATAAGAATCTATGTGTTCGTGATTAAAAATTAGAGAATGAAAATAAATTCTCATTTCTGAAAGGATAAATAATCTTATATGTGAACTTGCGTTTTTAAATTTTCACCTTTTAATCAAACTCAAATTAAAGTTCGTAATTTGAAGGTGTGTTGTTGGTAAACTAAACACTCGCAATAGTAGATTTATTTTCATTCAAAGGGTTCAAACCCTAAGCTTGCCGCCTTACTTTAATGGCCACTTGCCACCTGTCCCGTCGCCCACCGCCGTGCTGTCGTCTCGGTCTCCTGCTCTTGCCATCATCTACCATCCCCCATCTCCAGCCCAAGCTTCAATGGCCATCCCGCCTCGGGATTCCTTCGGGCCTGATTCGATCATCCCCAACCCTCAATTGTCCTTGTCAGTCCAGACTACCGCACCCACTACCGAAAACAATCCCTCACCCTCCGCTACTCTTGCCGCCGACCGCCACTCGCCCGACCTTTGTCCCACCAATTGCCTCCCTCTCGACCTCCATCTCTTTAATTTCCAAACCAATCAACACTCCTTTATCAACTCGCTCATCGTTATCACTGATGGATAGAGAATTACTCCCTGATTCTTCCCTTTATAGGAGCATGGTTGGTGCATTGTTATATTTGACACTTAATTACCATGTCAGATATAGCCTATATTGTTAATATTGTCTCTCGGTTAATGCATGCTCCTCGTATACTCACCTTGTGTTTGTGCATCGCATTTATCGGGGCATTGCCACTTATGTTTTGCTTCTTAAACGGGCCGCCTCTCTAGTTGTTGTTCTTGCATACTCTAATGTTGACTGGCCCAGTTGTCCAGACACTTCACGGTCAACAACTGGTTTTGCCATTTTTTTGGGTCCCAATATTGTCTCTTGTCATTCCAATAAACAAATTACGATGTCTAAATCTTCAATAGAAGCTGAATATCATGTAGTTGCAAACACTGTCACAAAAACCTTGTGGTTATGATATCTCCTAGTAGAATTGGACATTCTTCTCTCTAAACCTGTTATGGTTCTCTGTGAATATCTCTGTTACTTACATTGCTGCTAACCCAGTTCTTCATAATCGCAACAAGCGGATCAAGGTTGACTATCACTTTGTTCCCGAACGGGTTTCTCATGGTGATTTAGTCGTTTGGTACATTCCAACTCAACTTCAACTAGCTGATATCTTTACTAAATTTGTTCCCGTTACGCGGTTCTTGTTCTTAAAATTCAACCTGTTTGTGCATTCGCCCCTATAAATTAAGGGGTCGTGATAAAATATCTAGACTAATCTTGTATTATGATAGAATGTTTTAGACCATACTCATGTATAGATTTTTCCAGAATATTCCTTGTATCTTCTACACTGATGTATGGCAATATAAATATACGGACTCAAGGCCTCTCAATTTGTAGAGTGTCCCACATTATTCTTATAACTGTCTTTGCACATTATTCTTATAAGTGTCCCATCACTATCTCTCACGCACCGATTTGAGCATTTCTCTCTCTTCTTTCTCTCTGGCCAACACTCTTTCTCATGCATTAGTATTTCTCTCTAGCGTTCCCCCTCTCTCCACCGGTCTCTCTCATGCATTCGTTTAATAATTATCTCTCTCTCTCTCTCTCCACCACTCTCTCTCACACATTTATTTTAATATCCCTCTCTTATTGTGAATATTATTTTACAGGAAAATCATTTTCCTATGTACCATGCAAATACGTGAAAGTATTAAATGAAAATTCATTTTCTAAACACGTGAAAGTAATAATCGATTTTCCTTTGCATCAAACACACCCTAGGATAAAATCCCCTCATTAATGAAGGGGAAAGTGGTAAACATACCCTTAGAAACGTTGGTGTTTTGAACCCCTAACCCTTCATTTAAAAAACAAATTATTTGATCAGTCTTTCAAAATTATTCTTCAACTTATCTTGCACTTAATATTTTTATTTATATTGAGATGTGATCCACCTTTCCTTGCACTTAAATCATATATTATCATAATGAGATTTAATCCACATCATATCACTCATTTGAAAACTCTAACATAATTAGTTTAGGTCTACTAATATTGCAATCAATGATTGTTAATGCTAGAAGATTATAGTATAATTAATAATGATGTTTAATCACAAATGAAAGTGATTAGCTTAATACTATCACCTTGTGTGTTTAAATAATTGATCTTTTAATCACATTGTAATAGTATTATTTTTACCTTAATTGTGAGGAAAGAGGGGGATAATCAAGGTAAACAAGTGGGATTTGGAGGTGTGAGTAGGTGATGGAAAAGACACACAGCCAATATTTTGAGTCTCCCACTCGTGTATCCACAATATATACTACCTCCGTCCTAAAATAGTTGTTCTTTGACCAAATTTTGACCCCAAATTTTGACCGATGATTATTCACAAACTATAATGAGTTACAACATCAAATTACCGTCATTGTAAGTTTTAGTAAATTATCTTTCTAATGGCAGTAATTTTATATCTTAACTCATTATAATTTGTGAATAATTAATAATCAAAATTTAGTCAAATGACAAGTATTTTGGGACCGAGGTAGTATCTTATATAAACACCTTTCCCTTTCCCTTTGCAATTGCCAATTGCCTTTGGGTTTACTTGGGGGCTCCATACATGCATTTCATTTCATTTGCTTGTCCATCCTCACTAGCTCTATCATTGATTCATCATACACAAACCCAAGTTTAAACATAGCCATTACATCAATGTATATGCCAAGTCTTTTACTTAATCATTAACATATCTTTAGTCACTTGTTAAATGAACCGAACCACTAGTAGATAGCGATATAAAGAGTCGACATCTCATCGTCTGCATGTTGTTTGAATGTCACTCTTTCCTTTTCATTTTATCATTTATCTGCTATTTAATCTATCTTAATTTATATGTTAGCTAAAATTTGATAGCTTTGACTATTAATTTTTCAATCAGTATACAACATTATATTGTAAGAAAATATCATATTAGATTCGTAACGAAAAATATTATTATAAAATTATGGTGTTGTAATTTAATTTTTAATAACATATTATATGAGAAATTATCACTCAAAGAATATTAAAGATCGCGAAATATTTATTAAGTGAAAAATAAAATAAAAAGGGGTTATAATGGGTTTTAATTGATTGACTTTTTTGATATTATATAAGATATTCTTTTATCACACACACGAATTTCCTCAAATAAAAAAATGTATCAATCATTTCTTTGTGATTGAGACACGTACTTCATATTAATGAAAGTCATCCCAGAAACTACACAATTTGAGTACAAAATGGAAACTAGCTAATAAAAATTAGTTAAAAAAAAAGTAACTTTCTTCCAAATTCACCCTACCGGAAACAAACCCTTAAATATGGATATCATATGTAACATCAACTTTTTGTATAATGTCCTATGCGTTCATGAATTGATCCGAACCGAGATTATTGAGAACCCTTTTTATGTTTAGATACATCCTCCATTCCGTATTATTTGTCACTTATTTAACTTTTAGTGATTTCTAATGTCACTTTTTGATCGATAATTTCTCATATAATATATGATTAATAATTGGAATTTATACATACTGTTGGGATAATATTTTTCATTATAAATCTAATGATAATAATTTTACACAATAAATTCTTGTATATGTTGATAAGTTAATGGTTAAAGTTTTTAAAATTAAAATGATCATAATTTTCATGGTGCTAATATATATATAGATCGAAAATTCGATTAATTTATTGATTTAAGACGAAATTACAGGAATCATCAACGATAAGGTTTAGAATTTCAGTAGGGCCTCCGTCTCCCCAAGATCTAATCGGGTAGTCAATGTGTTTCAGGTGTGCTAAAACATGGGCCACTCTGTTTCCTGATCTTTTCACATGCGAAAACGAGCATCTATTAAAGGAATTGCCCTAACAGTAATGAACTTTGAATAAAAGATATTACTTCCGAGCTTGGTAGAACCCTTTTCCTCAGCTTCGCTATGAGGTTCAGTGAGTCACCTTCTAGTTGAATGTTGGTAGCACCAAAATCCCGAGCCATCTTTAATGCCCAATATACTGCCCGGGCTACTTCTATTTCCGGACCGTAGAAACCTTGCCCCTGATTGCACGCCATAAATATGCAGTCTCCCTTGAAATCGTGAATTACCATACACCATCCATGTCCATCCTCTCCTACCTTTACCCCATCCACATATATCTTCATATCGGTCCCCCGAGGCGCTTGCCAAGCATGTTGCAAAGGGTTTGGGTTATGGGAGAGGTTCTTTTTGGTCTCCTAAAACTTCTTCGATCAGAAGCTTCAGAGCCCTTCCTCATTCCCTTTTGCCATCAATATCTAGTCGTTGGTGCACCACCGCGTTCCTCAGGTTTCAGCAGGCCCATATAACCATTAATGCTGCCTCGAAATTTTCTTTCCCTTTCTTCAACATTACATCCAAGAAGTATGTCATCGATGGGTGGTCACCCCCAGGCTACCATACAGTATCTGCTGCCGCCGTCCAGATCGAGGTTGCCGTTCTACATTTCAGTAAGGCATGGGCGTCCGTCTCTCTTTCTTGATGACAAATGGGACATGCTCCTTCAACTTGCAGAATTCTTCTTACGATCCTATCCTGCGTTGGTAGAGCCCGATTAGCTGTTCTCCATGCAAAAGATCGTACTCTAGGAGGGACTTGGGCTTGCCATATAGTTTGCCAAATTGTGTCTGTCATGTTTGCACTTGAGCTCAGGGTCTCATTGTCAGCTTCTTGAAGAATAAAGTGGTATGCAGATCTTGCCATAAGCTCGCCGTCCGTTGTGAAGTGCCACATTAGTTGGTCCTTTGGCCAAGTTGGGCACAAGGGAATCGACCTAATGACTTCTGCATCAGCCGACATAAAGATGATGTCGATCATGGCTAAGTTCCACATTACTTGAACAAAGTTGATCAGATCGCTCACCCTTATCAATCTTGCGTCAGATTTCAATGGCGTAATCGGTCTAAATAAATTTGGTTGTGGTAGCCATCGATCCTCCCAGATGTTCAGGCTGGACCCGTCCCCTACACACCACCGTACTCCCTTCTTTACCACTCCAATAACTTCATGTAGGTTCCTCCAAGTGTAGCACGGGCGATGGCTAATATTCGCCTCAAACATAGCCTTATGGGGGAAATACCTTGCTTTAAGGACATGAAATACCAAGGACTCCTCGTTCATGACGATTCTCCAAATCTGTCTGGCAAGAAAGGCCACGTTGAAAGCCTCCAACTGCCTAAAGCCCATCACTCCATCTTTCTTCCGTTGACACAACTTTTCCTTCTATAACCAGTGTGTTTTCCTCACTTGCTCATCGTGTCCCCACCAGTAGTTTAGCATAAGAGATTGCATGCTCTCCACAAAAGTTGATGAGAGTTTAAAAACGCTCATAGCGTATATCGGAATAGCCTGGGCCACTGTCTTTACTAGCATTTCCCGACCTGCCCAAGTGAGGTTTCTACTGACCATCCTTTTACCCTCTTGGCCACTTTCTCCTTCAACGGCATGAATGCTCTGGTGGTAGCATGTCCAATCTTCGCAGGTAGGCTTAGGTACTTGTCATGTACTAGAACTTCCTTGATGTCTAGGGTCAGAGTAATCTTGTTCCTCCTTTGATGCGTCACCTTCGTCTCAAAGACCATGCTCGATTTATTGAAGTTTATTTTCTGACCCGAAGTCTTCTCGTATTTAGCTAGCACATCCTAGATTTCCCCGTCGCTTCACAGAAGATAATAGGGTTATCGTTAAACAACAAATGTGAGATAGCTGGGGCCGATTGGCAAACTTTAAGTCCTCATATTACCCCCTTTTTGTTGCGTCAAGTAGCAGGTAAGACAACCCTTCCGCGCAGAACAAGAATAGATATGGTGAGATTGGATCTCCTTGACGTATCCGTCTAGTGGGTGAAACCCATCCTTTCACTTCACCATTTATAATCAAGGAGAGCCTAGTTGTCTCTACGAACCTCATTACCAGATTCACCCAATTAGCGTCCATCCCCATTTTCAGCATCACTTTCCACAGGAAGAGCCACCCTACCCTGTCTTAGGCTTTTGCCATGTCGAGTTCTAACGCCATCGAGTTTTGTTGCAATTATTTAAGGTCATCGAGTGGAAAAGCTCAAACGCAACAAGGATGTTGTCCGTAATGTTCCGCCCAGAATAAATGCGCTTTGATAATCGAGATAATATCCGACAAGACCTCTTTCAATCTACGGGTTAACACTTTGGTGGCCAATTTATATAAAACATTGCATAATCCAATTGGCCGGAAGTCACTCACCTCTTCTAGATTCTGTTTGTTGGGAATGAGGACTACGTAGGTGTGGTTCAGATTGGTCGGCATTGGACCACCTTGGAGAAGTTGATCAATAACCGCAGCAGTGACGTCGGCACCCACAATAGTCCAGTACTTTTGGTAGAAGAAAGTATTTAGCCCATCCAGGTCAGGTGCTTTTTCCGGTTTCATGGAAAATAGAGCTTCGTATACCTCCTCCGGTGTGTATGGTCTATTTAGACGATCATTCATCTCACGTGTGATCTTCTGTGGGACTCAGTTCAAAACTTCATCCCAGTCCGAGCAATTACCCCTAGTAAAGAGCTAGGCTGGAAAAATACTCGACTATAATTGTTTCCACCTCCTTAGGATCTGACGTAAGCTCCAGGTTTGATTTACACAAGCTTTCAATACTGTTGTTTCTTTTCCTTGTAGTTGCGTTCTTGTGGAACCATGCTGTATTCGCATATCCAAAGGCGAGAAAGTCCACCCGTGATCGCTGCATCCACATTACTTCTTCTTTCATTCTCAGCTCCTTGATATTATCGTAAATGGACTTTCTTTCCTGTATGTCGTGTACATTCTGGAGTTCTGCATGACATTTTCGGATGTTATATTGTATATTTCCAAAGTGTCTTTTATTCCACTCACCCAGCTCCTTCGTGCAATTTTCCATTTTTATCATGCAGTTGATGGTTGGGTTTGCTACCGATTGTTGTCCCCAGGTCTCCTTGATATTATCGTAAATGGCCTTTCTTTCCTGTATGTCGTGTACATTCTGGAGTTCTGCATGACATTTTCGGATGTTATATTGTATATTTCCAAAGTGTCTTTTATTCCACTCACCCAGCTCCTTCGTGCAATTTTCCATTTTCATCATGCAGTTGATGGTTGGGTTTGCTACCGATTGTTGTCCCCAGGTCTCCTTGATATTATCGTAAATGGCCTTTCTTTCCTGTATGTCGTGTACATTCTGGAGTTCTGCATGACATTTTCGGATGTTATATTGTATATTTCCAAAGTGTCTTTTATTCCACTCACCCAGCTCCTTCGTGAAATTTTCCATTTTCATCATGCAGTTGATGGTTGGGTTTGCTACCGATTGTTGTCCCCAGGTCTCCTTGATATTATCGTAAATGACCTTTCTTTCCTGTATGTCCTGTACATTCTGGAGTTCTGCATGACATTTTCGGATGTTATATTGTATATTTCCAAAGTGTCTTTTATTCCACTCACCCAGCTCCTTCGTGCAATTTTCCATTTTCATCATGCAGTTGATAGTTGGGTTTGCTACCGATTGTTGTCCCCAGGTCTCCTTGATATTATCGTAAATGGACTTTCTTTCCTGTATGTCGTGTACATTCTGGAGTTCTGCATGACATTTTCGGATGTTATATTGTATATTTCCAAAGTGTCTTTTATTCCACTCACCCAGCTCCTTCGTTCAATTTTCCATTTTTATCATGCAGTTGATGGTTGGTTTTGCTACCGATTGTTGTCCCCAGGTCTCCTTGATATTATCGTAAATGGCCTTTCTTTCCTGTATGTCGTGTACATTCTGGAGTTCTGCATGACATTTTCGGATGTTACATTGTATATTTCCAAAGTGTCTTTTATTCCACTCACCCAGCTCCTTCGTGCAATTTTCCATTTTCATCATGCAGTTGATGGTTGGAGTGCTACGATTGTTGTCCCCAGGTCTCCTTGATATTATCGTAAATGGCCTTTCTTTCCTGTATGTCGTGTACATTCTGGAGTTCTGCATGACATTTTCGGATGCTATATTGTATATTTCCAAAGTGTCTTTTATTCCACTCACCCAGCTCCTTCGTGCAATTTTCCATTTTCATCATGCAGTTGATGGTTGGGTTTGCTACCGATTGTTGTCCCCAGGTCTCCTTGATATTATCGTAAATGGACTTTCTTTCCTGTATGTCGTGTACATTCTGGAGTTCTGCATGACATTTTCGGATGTTATATTGTATATTTCCAAAGTGTCTTTTATTCCACTCACCCAGCTCCTTCGTGCAATTTTCCATTTTTATCATGCAGTTGATGGTTGGGTTTGCTACCCATTGTTGTCCCCAGGTCTCCTTGATATTATCGTAAATGGCCTTTCTTTCCTGTATGTCGTGTACATTCTGGAGTTCTGCATGACATTTTCGGATGTTATATTGTATATTTCCAAAGTGTCTTTTATTCCACTCACCCAGCTCCTTCGTGCAATTTTCCATTTTCATCATGCAGTTGATGGTTGGGTCTGCTACCGATTGTTGTCCCCAGGTCTCCTTGATGACGCTTTCGCATTGTTCATCCATGGCCTACATATTCTCAAAGCGAAATCTTCTTTTTCCACCCCAACTGAGCATACTGCCTGAGCACCTCATCATAATAGGGAGATGGTCTGATATATCTTCATTGAGGTGTGTTACGGTGCTAATATAATTTGAAACTGAGTAAAGATTATATAACTACGTCATTTTTAAAAAAAAAAAAAACTTACATCTGAATAGTGAGTGATATTTTGTTTCTAGTTAAAGTTGTACTTGTAGATGAAATCTCCTCTTTTTCATACCACATAATTTTACAACTATAATTGGTATAATTTTTGAGGATAATTTAAGATAACTGTCATCCATAAACACCCGAGAATCAATAATTTGAAACTTTACTTGACTTAATACGCAAATACCATCTTTCTCACACGTAAAAACAGTGACACAAAGAGATCGATTGATGTTTCTTTTTCATGCAATAATTGAATGAAAAACTTATGGGTTTAAGGCAAAGCTTTCCTTGATAAATCAGTTAACTATTTGTGTGTTTCCTTCCTCGTTTGCTTTTTGGTCAAAAAGGTACTAAAAAAAGAAATAAGACATCTCATCGAGTCTTCCATTATTAATAATACTTTTATTTCTTTTAGAATTTTTGGCTCCAAATAATTTGTACTAAAAACTTTGTGACTGAGAATAATTCAAAGTGACTTTTCGACTAATGATAGTCTATACTTTTGTCTTATTTTCATATAGCATAATATTAACATTTTCCGGCAACGAAAAAAATGACGCTGCCAATGTAGATTGTGACTTCGGCCTATGAGAGTCTATACCTTTCGGCCAACGGCACATATTTCGGTGGCCATGTCATTTTCCCATCGTCGATAAATGCAATATCATGTTATGAGAAAATAAGATAAAAGTATTAGACTGTTATTGGCCAAAAAGTCGCTTTGAATTATTCTTAATCACAAGACGTTTAGTATGGATTATAATTTGGACCAAAAAGCCCTTTCTTTTAATATATTTCTTGGGTGCAAAAGACATAATATTTTACTATTGCACGATGCAGATGGATCATGATCTCTACGTACATTGTATGCGTACATTTTGTTTTTTTCTTTCATGGGGGAGTTTTATACTTGCATGGGTTTAACAAGGATGGAACACTGCTAGCAATAATTCACTAGATCATTGTTCACCTTGACTAGACCATTTTAAGTAGATAACATTTTATGAATTAATATTTATATTATAAAAATGTAAAAAAGGTAGTCAACAAAAATTCTACTTTAATAATTCAATATAAACTTACGATCATGAATATATCAAAAGAATGATTTCTTCTGTAATTGGTTTAGTAAGATTTATACTTAAAATTTCAGAAAATTTTGTTCTTTCATATTTTAATTTATCATTCCTGCCAAAGTTTCCAATTATAGTTGCTATAATTTAATTTTCAGGTGAATATAGTGGTGGGATATTTGAAAGTTTTGTGGGGACTTACTTTTTGAACTAGGTTTGTATTGGACGAGCCCAGTTTGGAGCTTGCGTTACACCTCGTCTTTATCCATGAGCTGACTAAATTTTTCACCATATAATTTGTAAGGGGGTCAGTAGAGTAGTTGGCATTATAAAAACTCAAGGCACATGTGTCATTATCTATTGTACACTCATCTAAGAGCGGATGAAAGGAAGTAATTATGAATAACAAAGTTTGGTAAAATTAGTGGTTTAGAAAGCGCATGGTGGGTTATATAATAGATAGCGATTTAATTAGGAGCATATAGGCAATTTAGATAGCGGATAGTGAATAGTTGCTAGGGATGACAATGGGGCGGGTCGGAGATGGGGGATATACTTCCCATACCTACCCCGCTCCCCGTCCCCGTCCTCGCTGCTGGCGGAGAAATTGGCCATGTCTCCATCTCCACGGGTTTCCCGCTTCCAATGGGTATCCAACAGAGATTTAAATTATTGTTATATTTTAAGATTAAATTCAACACTGATTATATCTTCTCCTCATCCATTCAGTAACGTCAGTATGCGAAAGCCTAAAGTCTATGGAATCAACTTGGGTTCTTCAGCTCCATCAAAAATTAAAACATTTTGGCAACTCAGTAGTATAAGATTTCAAATTTGAACAAACATATTATCACCCTTTTTACTTACTCTGCCATTAAATATGAACATACCCTTCAAATTATGAATTTGAAAATAATAATTTATGGGTAAATATATAAATTTAATTTATAACGGGGACGAATATGTGAATATGTGGGCGGGTTATTTGGGGATGGGGAAAATTATCCCCATCAACCCCTCCCCCTTTAATATCCATTCCCATGCCCGTCCTTATCCAAGAAACTTTTTCCCGCGGTGGGGCAGGCCCCAAGCGAGGACAGGGAATCCCGGCCCATCTTCCCAATGTAGATACAACTTATAATTTACCCGTGTTTGGGCTTGTTTTTTTAATTTATTTATTAACAAGTCTAAATTAATAAGATAAAATAAACTCATGCAAAATGATTTAATCTAGTAACTAAAAAAACAAAAACTAGGTAATTAAAGATCACCATTTAAACTATACTAAACTAATTGGCTAAACAGTAAACTAAGAACAGAAACAGGAAGCAATTATATTTAATCTAACAAAATCAAAAACAAACTAGAACTTTAATTTAACTAAAACCTATATCTAATGACCCAATGAGGACCCAATATTAACCTAATTAACCTGACCCAACTAAACTAGCTGGCCTAATAACTAAATATAATTTGGCCCAAAATAAATAACCCTAAACACTAATTAACCCTGATAAATACTAACTATAAACACTAACCAAAATTGACCTTGACATAACCTTATAACAACCATAGCCCTAATTACTACTACTTTCGGCCTAACCCTAGTAAAACCCTACTAAAACTTACCTTACAGACATAACTAGGGTTGCTTATCGGTCCAGAACTAGACCAAATTAGACCGGATTAGACTGGAACGAAGACCGAACAAGGGATTGATCTAGACTGAGGATTGGACCAAACTTTTTTCGGTCTTGGACTGGACCGACTGGAAAAAGTTTAGTCCAGCACTGGACCGACCGAATGTACCGATTATGAGGTTGATCTAAATTGGCAGAACATTGAACCCTAAAAGTAAAGAACATAGCAACAATTTGACAAGAAAATTGTAAAAGAAAAAGTAGTAAAGCCATGAAATTCTAAACAGACAAACCTAAATCGAGAAATGAGGAGTTTCATACTTGAGTTTCATATGAATAAGGAGATCTCAGATCTACGAAACGATGACAAGGCCGGAGAGACGGAGAGACGACAATGTAGGACTGGGGAACAGCGGCCAGTGACTTCATGATGAGCGCGCCCTTGCGTAGTGGCGTTGAGGGACTTCGGCGCAGGCGATTGCTGGACTGAGGAGCGACGCCAGCGACTTCGACGGAGAGAAGGTTGACGTGAGGGCATGAGGCAGAGCAGAGGCAGGGATGAGAGAAGACTCAGAAGAGGGAGTCAGTAGTTTTTGAATTTTGAAAGATTTAAAGTGAAATAGGCAGATTGGTAGTGGCGGAGAATGAGGAGAAAAGTGTCATGAAAAAACCCTAGGCACTATTGTAATGCGGTCCTCGGTCCAGTCCTAGGTCTTTTGGTTCGGTCCGAGGACTGGATTGAAGACCGAAATTTGATATTTCCTGGACTAAATTATTTTCGGTCCTTTAGGTCTACTCCGGTTCAGTCCGTTTTTTTGGTCCGGACTGAATTAGGAACAACTCTAAAGATAACCACCATTAATCCTAATAAACCTAGAAAATTTCGCTAACCCTTGACCTAAATTTACCCTAAGTTAGTATCCACCTAGCCCCTAGCCCTAGAGTTGACCTAAGATGTACCCTACACCTAGATTAACCAAACAATAGGAAAAGGAAGAAACATAACATCTAAAAGGAAAGGCAAAATGAGGGGAAAATAATGAGAAAACGGAAGAAACATAACATTAATATGACGTGAGAACCAACCAAAGATGAAATTGAAACCAAACACGGAATTCCAAAATCCAAGAGAAACTAGAAATTAAGCCAAATTTGGCTTGACTCAGGCAAGGGAAGAGAGATTGAATGCTTCCATTAATATCATTCAAACCAAGTAACCTAAAACTCAATTCTTCTAACCTAGAAAATCAAAATAATCCATCAAACCAAATGAACTCAGAAAAGTCCAAGAAAGCATTAAAATAAATTGAATAAATACAATCCAAAAATCAATAAACCTTAGACAATTGCCTCTAGCTACTATCTAAACCTAGAATAGTCAATTCCGGAACAAACCCAGAATTGATCAACCTGATTAGAATTGTGTTAGACATTGAAATCTTAAACCCAAAGAATTTTCAAATAAACTTAGAGATTCAAAAGAGAATTCAACCTAAGGGAACATTTAACATGCGAAAATTAAAGCCAAAACTTTTAATACGCGAAATTTAAACCCTAAATATCTAAAATTAGTCGTAAAAATCTAAGGACAAATCCTAAATGTCGATGGGATCAAATGTTGTACCCAACCATTCACACTTGATTTTGGGTTTTTGTGCTACTTTTTATACTTGATCTCTTCTCCTTGATAAATCTTGACTATTCAACCCGGCCTTTGGATCTTGACAATGAGATAATGGTTGTTCTAGATGTTTCCATGATGGGGTGGTGATTCAATGTTGTTAGCGTATTTGCCTTGCTGCTCCTTATTAGTTGCTGAACTTTAACTCATAGATAGAAAGTGAGAGAGATCAGCATGGAAAGGCGAGGGTGTTGTGTTGATGGTTTGAGGATTGTAGAGACATTGGTCTCCAAGTGGGAGATTGTCGTGTGTGAGCCCAATGGAGGCATAACCCGACTTTCTATGGAGTTGGAGGTGTCCATGGACCCTAGCACGAGCTGTATGGGGCGCAACATGGCTGAAGAGGGTGACATGAGTGATAGTTTTTTCGACATAGGTTGTGTCTCAAACAGAAGCTTCGTTTTGAGCTCCCGCAGTCGACACGGGTAGTGTCTTGATTGACACAGACCGTTGTCACCTGCGATACGGACCAACACTTTTGCGCAAAGGGTGATTATTATTTTTACACATAGGTTGACCTATTTTCCCAGCAACCATTATGTGCTTTGAGGAGACATTTTTTCCTTTATATTACATACAATATATTGAGAGAGAAACACACAAGAGTGAGATTATTCAATCATTTTGTCAGAAAGTTAATTGTGAGAGATCTCTTTGACTACTTATAATCCTCATCATACTAGTACATCGATTTCATGGTTTTTTTCCTCACTTAGGGGTTTTATCCATGTTAAAGATTCTAGTGTTCTCGATTTATTTTCCACACTCTCTTTATTGTTGTTGTAGCTTGAGTCCCTACGATCCTAACACTATATGCAACTAATGCCCATCTCTCTTATTGAAAACATCTTCTGCGTGTCCAACAAGCTTATCTCTGAACTTCATGGATCTAAAGCCTGTAGAACTCCCTTTCCATGGCTCCATCACTTCTTACAGAATCTTTAAATCATTGCTTGGAATTTACAGTTATCGGTTTTGAGAAATTAAAACGATTAAGGATCCTAAGCTTTAAATTGGGTTGGGTTCAGATTGCCATTAAATTTTTCTAACAATTTTCGAGGATAGTCAACGGTGATTGAACGGAAAGGGCACCGATGGGAGATGGTAGCCGATTAAACAGAGTAGCATTGACCGACGATGGCAATAGAATCTGACCGATGGCTGATGACGGAGTAGCGGTGGTCGATGGTGAAGCAAAGGAGAGATATGAGTGGAATGGGGTATGCTATAGTATGGACATTAGGTTTTGCACAATTTTTTCTATGATTTTGGAAGGAAAAAATCCTGCCTAAATTGACTGTCATTTCAATATATTTTTCTTTATAATTTTTTCCTTTTTAATTCTTCAAAATCCAAACACCAGTAAATTTTCAATTTTTCAAAATTAGTTTTTCCCATGTTATTTTCTTAGGTTTAAACGGACTCTTAGTAAAGAGAGAATTAAGCCATGCGACTTGTTATTTCATGTCAAATAAGATGGCATTCATTTTGCATTTGTGCTCTTCTTCCCTTGCCAGTTTCAACTGTCAAGTTTTGAGATCAAATTTTATTAATTCTACACACGTTATTTGATAGGATCGTAGAGTACTCAAGCAAACCATAAACAGTTAAAGATAAGAGCATAAAAGAAATTAAAAATTGACATCAGAGATTTGACTTAGAAAAAACCTAAAGCAGGAAAAAAGCCACAGAATCAACGCACTAGTAATATAGGGATTACAATTTATAAGAGATTTCCCTCAATCTCACTTTCTCTCAAAGTAGATGAACAATCTCTCTCAAGTGTTGTGTTTTCTCTCAGTGTGTTTGTGGATACAAAAGATATTTAATGAAACCCCTTCCACGTATAAATAACGGCCATGAGCAGTTTAGGTTAAACCCACATCATAATGACTGACCTAAACGGCCGTCACGTGTTGTGCACCACATATCCATTCATTGGGCCCAACTACACCTTCTTGGGCTTCCTGACATACGTTACTCTATTACACACCGAGCTAGGGCTCTATTGGGCTCCACACACAACAATCTCCCACTTGGAGACCAATGCCTCTAAAATCTTCAACTTATCAACACAAGTTCCCCTAGTGCATCAATCGACCTCTTTATCAGTCAGAGAGGTCTACTGATGTTATACATATCCTCAGTTTCCCAACATCCACTGGCTTAGTCATCACATCTGCTGGATTCTTGCTGTCTGCGATCTTCTCAAGTTTCACTTCACCACTTTCCACCAAGTTTCTAATGAAGAGATACCTCCTTCTGATGTGCTTTGTCCTTGAGTGTAGCCCTGGATTCTTTGTCAGCTTAATGACACTTTGGTTGTCACAATGAAGAACACCATATGTCCCTTGATCAAGCACCTCCAAGAAATCTTTTAGCCATCTCCTTGTCCGCCTCAGATAGGACAATGTATTTAGATTATCTAGTAGACATAACAATACATTTCTGCAATCTTGACATCCAACTGATATCCGAGCTACCAAGAGTGAACACATAACATGTTGTACTCTTGCTCATATCAAAATCCCCACTCAGATCAACATTTACATAACCTTTCAGATCAAGATTAGTTCCACCAAACACAAGACAATACCTTTTAGATACCTCAACAACCATTTGACAGCATCCCAGTGTGCTTTCCCTGAATTTGACATAAATCGAGCCACTGCTCCCACTACAAAGGCAATATCCGGTCTAGTACATACCATGGCATACATCAAACTCCCAACTGCAGAAGCATAGGGAACTCTGGCCATGTACTCCTTCTCGTCTTTGGTCTTAGGATGTTACTCCTTGGATAATTTGAGATGATTCGCCATAGAGTGCTTCTACAGGTTTAGCATCAGATACACTAAACCTTTCAAGCAACTTCTTAATATAGTCTTCATGAGACAGCTTCAACACACCATTGTCCTTGTCTCTAGTGATCCTTATGCCAAGGATTTGATTTGCATCACCCAAATCATTCATCTCAAATTCTTTAGACATCCTCTCCTTAAGCTTGGTTAATCTCCTTCATATTAGCTCCTGCAATCAACATATCTTTCACATAGAGAAGCAAAACAATGTAAGAGTTAGCAAAACTCTTATGATAACAACATTGATCCTTATTATCCTCTTGAATCCATTGTTGCACATGAAGGTATCAAACTTGATGTGCCACTGCCCAGGAGCCTGCTTCAACCTATATAGACTTTTTTGAAGTCTACACACCAAGTGTTGCTTCCCTGGAACCTCATATCCCTCATTTTGCCTCAGTTTGCCTCATGTTCTAATAGTGGTTAGTTTCACAACATGAGAGAAAATTTCATTGTAATCAATACCGTATTTTTGTAAAAACTCCTTAAGCACTAATCAAGCCTTGTACCTGACGACACCATTAGACTCCTTCTTGATCATGTAGACCCACTTATTCAACAAGGCTTTCTTCCCTACAGGTAACCTGGTCAGCTCCTAGGTTCTGTTTTCTCAAATGAGGCAATTTCATCATCCATTGCATGCTCCTGCTTGGACCAAGCCTCAACCTACATAGCCTCAGTATAGTACTCTGGCTCACTAACATCTATTAGTAACAAGTAATGCAAAGATGGAGAGTATCTGTCAGGTGCATTACCTCTGCAGGTAGCCCTCATGAATCTCCTCAAAGTGGGTGGTGGAGTGTGCTCATCATCACTAGAGTTTTCACCTAGATCATGTGGTTCAGGCTCTTCAGCAGCCTGATCAGTAATATGTGGAGTTGCCTGTGGCACATCTGTTTCTATTGTTTCCCTCCTAGGCACACCAAGCCTGATAAAAAACTTAACAGTTTCTGTCTCTCACCTCAGCTCCCACTAACTGTTTGTCACCTGAGTCACTTGATGTCTGCCAGTCTTTATACAACATATTCTCATTAAAGATTACATCATAGTGCCTCAAAATCTTTCTACCATCCCATAACATGTATCCAAAACAGCCAGTGCCGTAACCAACAAAATAGTGATTCTTAGACTTTGGGTCCAACTGATCACGTTTTTCAGGATGAACCATCACATAAGCAGTACATCTAAAAATATGAAGAAAGGAATAATCAATTTTCTTACCACTCCATACCTCCTCATATACCTTTATATCTAATGGAACTAACGGACTCCTGTTGATTAGATACGCTGTTGTGTTCACTGCTTCTGTCCACAAGTACTTGGGCAACCCAACATGAATCTTCATGCTCCTGGCTCTCTCATTCAGAGTCCTATTCATCCTCTTTGCTATCCCATTCTGCCTTGGTGTCCCGGGAACAGTTTTCAATAGTCTAATACCATTCTGATCACAGTATTTTATGAACTCCTTCTTTTCAGACTACTCTCCATTGTTTGTCCTCAAGCATTTCACTTTCAACCCAGTTTGTATCTCAACCTGTGTTTTCCACTTCAAGAAAACATCAAACACATCATATTTATTTTTTAGAAAATAAACCCATACCTTCTGACTATGGTCATCAATAAAGGTGACATAATAATGAGCATCACTCATGGATTTGACTGGCGCCCCCACACATCCGAATGCACCAACTCTAGCTTCCCAGGTTTTGGTTCCCTGCTAATTTTACTGAAACTGATCTTCTTCTACTTACCAAAGACATAGCTCTCGCAAAGCTCCATGTCCACAGTTTTCAGATCCTCCAAAATACCCTTTGAAGCTAGAATCTTCATGCCCTTCTCACTCATGTGACCAAGCTTACAATGCCATAAGCTAGAACAAGGAGCATCATAGACATTAGAAATCAGGTTAGTGCTATCCCTGGTGGAGTACAATGTACCAGACCTCAATCACCTTCGCTATTACCATAACACTCTTCACTATATTCCATTTACCATTCCTGAACCCTATAGTGTAACCCATATCATCAAGTTGATTCACATAAATCAAATTTCTCTTAATCCCGGGAATATACCTCACATCCTCCAACTTTCAAAGACTACCATTAGCAGTCTTAATAGTCACATCTCCTTTACTTGCTCATAATACTTGTCTTCCGTAAGGTAAACCTTTCCAAATAACTCCCTATTGGGGGAATCATGAAAGGATGCACTAGTATCAATTATCCATGACTCTTCAGGACTAGACACACTTAGGAAGATTAGGGCTTCACTAAGGTCTTCAGCAGAGTTGATAGAGTCATGGTCATCATTCTTATCCTTCCCCTTCCTAGGCTTAGGGCAATCCCCCTTAAAGTGACCCTTTTCACCACCATAACACACAACATTGTTCATGTTTCTAGACCTAGTTTTACCCCTGGATTTTGATCTTCCCCTGGAATTGTTCGGATTCCTATTGTTCTTCCTACCCCTGACACTCAAGGCACTTCCCGGAGATCCACCACTAGAATTCTTCCTATGAAGGCCCTCATTGAGTAGCACATATTTTACCTCGTTAAATTTCATCTCATCACTACTCTTAGCACCACTGACAGCTGTTACAACTATATCCCAAGAGTCAGGCATTAAAGACAACAATACACAAGCTTTAACATTGTTCGCAAAATCCATCTAAACCGAAGCAAGTTGTGATAAATTTTAGTAACATCATTGATATGATCAGCCACATCACCATCTTCATGCATCTTATAACTGGTTAATTTATGAAACAAATATACCTAATTCGTTGCGCTAGGCTTCTCATACATCTCCTCCAGTGCCTTGAGCAATTCATTCGTTGTCTTTTTCTCCATAACATTAAATATGACATTCCGAGCCAATGACATCCTGATCTTGGACATTGCTTGCCGATCGAGCATATCATAATCCTTCTGCTCCATGTCATCTAGCTTCTTCTCCAATAGCGGAACATGCAACGACTTCGAATATAGCAGATCCTCAATCAGCAACTTCCAGTAGATGAAGTCGGTCCCGTCAAACTTCTCAATCTCATACTTATCTTCCGATATTGATTGAATGCGAGTTTTCTATCAACAACCTGCTGGCTCTGATACCAGTTGATGGGATCGTAGAGTACCCAAGAAACCCAAAAACAATTAAAGATAAGAGCGGAAAAGAGATCAAAAATTGACACCAGAATTTAACGTGGAAACAATCCAAAGCGGAAAAAAAACCACGGCATCGATGCACTAGTAATATGAAGATTACAAGTTACAAGAGATTTCCCTCAATCTCACTTTCTCTCCAAGTAGATGAACAATCTATCTCAAGTGTTGTTTTTTCTCTTAGTGTGTTTGTGGATGCAAGAGATATTTAATGAAACCCCTCTCCAGGTATAAATAGTGGCTAGGAGCAGTTTAGGTCAAACTCACATCATAGTAACTAACCTAAATTAAATGGCTGCCACGTGTTGTGCACCACATGTTCATTCCTAGGGCCCAACTACACCTTCATTGGTTTCCTGACTCACTTTACTCTATTACACACAGAGTCGGGCCTTCATTGGGCTCCAAACACAAAATTATTCTCTTCTTCCCTTTATCTTTCAATAATTTTCAAAAATGTCGGTTTATTGACATCTAGATATATTATTGAGGATGAAGATGTAACATACATGGTTTTCTAATGAGTGATGATACGTGTCTTGGGGCAAGACACTGCTTAAGTGTCTTGTCCCTTATGAAATTAATACAAATTATCATTTTTAATTCTAATTTTTTTTTATATTTACTATTAATTACCAATTATAAGAAACTTAGAATGTGTTGGCAACGTCAACAATTAAAATTGACACCTGACGAATGAATCTCATCCGTTACATATATTTTCGATGCCTTTTTGTACATTTTAAAAAATATATAGATAAAAGTGTGATTTTATACCATTTATATGTATTATTATAGTTATAGAAGTCAATAATGTAAACTTTTTCCATTTAATTTACAAATATATAAGTTTTATATGTGTTTTGCCCAAGATACTTAAGATATATCTTGCTCAAGACATATATTATTTTCGTTTTCCATTTAATTTACAAATAATAGCCTTGGTGCATACTACTACGTACAGAACAATGATGTGAAATAAAATTCTAGGCAATGTTATATACCGACATAACAAAATAGTGGATAAAGTTACATATGGGCACGTACATTATCAACATACAACATTGATTGTAAATTGTAGAATAAAATAAAAAATTGCGATAAAGCAACTATATCCATCACCCAAGAAAAACCAAAATAAGAGATATGAATATTTTATATTCATTGAAGTGACATTTTCCCATCATTTTACAAAAAGAAATGGTAGTCGATGGAGCTTAATTACTTATATGACAAATACTCGTCCAATACAATACAATTAATTTCCAATGACACATAATTAATCATTTCCGTTTCCCCCCTTATCATACAATCGACAAAAGATGTGAAGTGAGAATTCATTCGATTTGCATGTCCCATCTGATTGATCTCCTTGAGAAATTTTATTAGTAGAAACATCGATCTTGCATGCATTGTTAGATGACCAATTAAACTCTCTCTTTATTATCTTGGTGGTGATGATCAGGGAGAGAAGTTTTAATGTCTGCAGAGTTGGTAACCTGAACAATGGGTAATTCCTGGGCTTTACCGTTCTCATTTGTTAGGGATCCTTCAGATGTTGATGATGGTAAATCCTTGCTTTTACCCCATACCACTGTGTATAACCCTATCACTATTACCACTGCTCCTATTATGCTGCATACAGAAACAAAACAGAAATTAAAGTAAATACATTATTAGTAGAAAATAAGCACTTACAATCTGGGTATATTAAATAAATAAATAAATAAATGGGTGATGATATAAGTCTTGTCCCAAGACATTTTTTATTTATCTTATCTTTCATCAGATATTTCTTATGATTTTTGACACTGTTTTTTTTTATAGTAAATATTCGATATCAATTATAAGAAGCTTGGGATGCGTGGATTGCGTTAATAAATACAAATAATACCATAATCGAATCAACCCCTTCTGTTACGCTTATGTTAAGTGTTTTTTCAAATACAAAAAAATAATCGATAAAAGTATAATTTTATGCACTTATATGTAATATTATCATTATAAAATTCAACAATATCCTCAAATGTTGTCATAATACATAATAATATAATTTTAACGATAGAGTAAGACACTTAAAAATGTTTATCCCAAGACTCATATCATTTTGGATAAATAAATACATTTGTTATGAGGAATATCTATTATTCACGGTTCTATTTATGTACTCATAATTTGGGTATACTTAACGATGAGGATTCAACACTTGATCGATTTGAGTGTAAATTCGGACTGTTTGAATAAATTTCTAGTCTCGGTTTAGTTTTGTCTTTGTAAATATGACTACTCATAGAGACTATGTACACTATATCAATGATTAGAAGAAAATAAACCAATAAATAAGTGAGAGATTGTGGACAAAACAGAAACAATAATGCAGCAAAAGAATCATTAAAGATAAGAAGGTAGAGAAAGTAGTTGAGGTGCTAAAGTTAGCCTTGCAAAAAAATGGGTTCGGGTCAAATTTGGATCAACTGATGTTATAATTCGGACGAAAAATTGATATTCAGTCGTAGTACTTCTCCGGATTAGACTAAGTCGGATAATTTGAACAGGACATATATCGAGGGCTGAGATCGTTTTGGACAATTAAAAAACGGAAAAGTAATTTTCCAAAATATATGGTCAAATTAGTTAATATTAAAATTCGGATAAAAAAATTTATGACTGAATCCAATTTTTCGAGTTGGACAAATTTAAATACTAAGACCGTATAAAATGTGGCTAGCTCTAGCTAAAGTTATATATGTCAAATGAAGTTTAATTTATAAATATATGAATGAATTAAAAAAAATTATATAATACCTGCCCAAGTGTAGGACTTCATGCAAGAAAAGGGAACCCAAAGTGGCAGTGATAATCATGCAAAGAGGGCTAAACACTGTCACAAAAACTGGGCCCTTTGTTCTGTTCACAAATCCTTGAATATAGTAGGCCACTCCTGAGCACACCACTCCCTGTACAGTACAAACCAACATAACCCAAAGTTACCAGCCCATATTTTATTCACCTAAAATGTCAAAGTGTCAAAAGACACAACCACAATTTGTGGCCCCACTTGAAAAATAGGGCACACAAAAACTGAGTACAACATCAGAAGCATAACAAAAGCTCATGCGGATGGGAATTCTGGAAACCTTATCACTATAATAACTTATCTACCTTTGTTTTTTTTTTTTACCTACCTTTATTTTTAACCTAGATACTTGTAGAAGGCTCTTTAGGATCGTTCTTTTTTAAGGTAATAATAATTGTATGTAGAAGTTAAAAAGTAGGATACATAAAATATTACTAATTAATGAACTTACAGTGTAAACAGAGGCAACAAGTCTAGAGTCCCAACCAAGTGCCCAAGCACTCCTGTCCCTGACAGCAACAACAGACACAACTCCACCTTCCAATGCTCCCATGAAGCACACCCATGCTGTCAGTGATATCTCTGCTGGGTACTCCCTCAATGTAAACAACTGCAAACCAAATAAATAACAATAAATGAACAAACATAAGTGTTACAAAATAATATAGGTTAAATTTTTAGTTGAGATGGTTCACGTGTTATTAGGTTGAGTTAGACTATATAAAAGCTTCAGGTCTGAGTATTAACAATCCTATGTTTATTTGCGTGGGCTTAAAGGCCCATTACACAAATGTGTTGAACATAAAGCATAGATTGCGCAAATAATTAAAGAAAGGTTTGTTGAACTGATGACTCTGATATTATGTGTAACTATCTTAACCGCTTTCAACTGATAGTAGAAGATTAAATGATGGTTATATACAAATAATGAGTTTATTGTGTTGATTGACTACTATGTATATATAGGACATGGGAATACCGATGAGTCCTTTCTGTTAGACTATAAAACCATTCCTGGGGTTTCAACCATCAGCTTAAGTTTTTGGTTCAGATGGTTCCACATGGTATCAGATTTAAACATGAGCAAGAGGTCTCAGGTTTAAATCTCAGCATCCCCCGTATTCATTTGCGCTAGGTGGAGGGGACCTTTGCAGCATTCACGCTTCATGCCCAAAGGGCATTCACATGAGGGGGCATGTTAGACTGTGAAACCATTCCTAAGACTTCAACCATCAGTTTAAGCTTTTGGTTGAGATCGTTTCACTCTTTCCTCGGATTCGATTCCCAGCGGAAGCACTCTCTTCTCATTCATTGTGGGTATGCTGTTACTAGGAGGTGGGCTCAGATATAGGCATTAGAATCCCCGTCCCCCGTTTGCTACAGGTCTATTGGGTTGGCGTTTTGCGCGGTAGGGACCCATTGGAGTAGACTGTTTATATCCCTATAAAAGTATATATATATATATATATATATATGTATATATATATATATATATATATATATATAAATATAAATATAAATATATATATATATATAAATATATGACATGGGAACTTACTTGGAGGATGAAGAAACTGGACCAGCCAAGGCAGCTACCAATGAGGAAAATGGCACCAAGGACCCAATGTTGACCACTGGTATGGGTGGAGGCATTGACATGATGGTCAACCCCATGGGTGCCAAAAAGATTAACAATAGGGCCTCTATACATAGTCATCACCATGGCTCCTGATACTGTCACTATTGTTCCTATTATCTTTGCTTGGCTTGATACCTTCTTTATCTTCACTTTCTCTAACCTATTAAATAATCAATCAATCCCAACAAAACAAAATATTAGTCATAGTTATATATTACAAGAGATAAATCCTATGAAATTGCATCTCAACAAACAAAAATATTTGTAAGAGTAAATTAAATATCAAGATTTAGATATATTAAAATCTATATTAAAGGTGACGATGATGGTAACTATATAACAAGAGATAAAGTAAAATATATACGTGCAATATTCATACATCTAAGCTGTTTTATTTGACATTTTTTCGTGTGAGATGGTGTTATAATAAATTATTTTAAGGCCTTTTCATAAATTAGTAATTTTCTTTTGCATTTTGTAGTGGTAGCTAGTAATTAGTATTAAGTATGCATGTGAGGTAATCTTATATTAATGAACCGTAAGACTATCTCAAATAAGATTTAATTACTAGTCTGTTTTTCGACAGTTGTTGTAACATTGTAGGCGAGGAGAGATCATAGTTAACTACTTAATTATCGAACAAAAATAAGTTTACCTATTTCGTTATAGTACCGGTTAATGTTGGTTGTGTATCACTTGATATATATATATATTTTTTTTTTAAAACTCGGGTGAATAATGTACATCAAATACTTGTGGAACCCTTCTATCAAGGTATTTCCTCAAATTTTGTGTATCACTTGTATATGCCTGGATGCTTTTTATTATTGCTTCTTAGTGATCAAGTTGTCGCAAGTTCTATAATGACATGAATTTTATTATAAGATATTTTTAAAGTGTTTCCTTGACCATTATGTTAATATATTTATTATGTTTTTTGACATTAACTTTTTATAGCTATGATTAAGTATAAGGGAAATAGCATTTGTTGGTTATGTTAATGAATGCAGATATATGTATCCCAATTGTTATATCTATTAATTATATTTTATATATACTTTTATAAATTTAAAAGATTATGAATAAAATATATTTATACAATTTATGTATAGTACTACATACACAAAATTCAGACATACATATCATTTATTTTTCAAATTAAATGTATAATGATATAATACTAAATAAAGCAGGACATTTGAGAAGTATTTTGTGAAAGGACTCTTATTTCTATGTACTCAATTATTACCTATGTCCCTAAGTGAGTGTCAATTTGATTTACCTTTGCCTGTAGATTACTCACAAATTGTAATGAGTTACTATATGAAATTATCACCGTTAGAAAGATATTGTACTAAAAATTATAATGATGTTAATTTTATATTGTAACACATTATAATTTGTGAATAATCAATGATCAATGCTTAATCAAATTGACACTTATTTAGGAACAGAGGGAGTATGTCGATAAATTGATTAATTGATTTTATTTAAATATATTATTTTCGATTTGAAAACAAAAATACTATTAAGTTAACAGGAAAAAGAAAATCATACGAATTATTGGAGATATGGATATGGATTGAAAGGTTTATCTTCCTTTTTCTTGTGTTAACTTTAGTAGCTGAAATTCAAAAAAACTAAAAGATATTGGTGTCTCCAGGGGAAAAGTATTAGTGGTGGATTGTGGTATTTAGGATATGCATTTACGTCATGATATTATAATTGATGCTGCATCATACGCACTACTTCGAGATCAGCTGCTACTTTTATAGATCCTGCTTTTGTTGTCTTTATTTAGTTGCTATTCATATAATAATGATTGCCACTCTTCATTTAATTATTAACTAAACATACATCCTATCTAAATCCTTGTCATAAAATTTATTAATAAGAGTAATTAAGTTCCCCATCTCTGGGAGCTTGTCTTTTATTTATCATTTTTATATTTTGTATACCTGGTAAATATATTTAAAAAATATTGGATATTTTGGTAATTAATTAAGGATGGCTTATTTTCTTTAGTATTAAGTATTAACGGTGTATTTAAGTTTTTAAAAATGATAGACATTTTTTTTTGAGGAAAAAATGATAGACATTTTGAATTAAGATGATTGTGGTCGTGTATTACATTTAAGTTATTCTAACATTTATATTTATGAATATTTAAATTGTTAAAAAGTTATATTTTATTAATTTAGAGTTGTTACCGCTTACAAATTATACAACATTTACTTTTATATTGTATTATTTCATATTACATGCAAAATATGTATTCATTATTACGACTAATATGATTAGGGTATTATTTATAGAGAATTCAATATGTTTAATAAACATATTGTTTTAAGGTACACAAATCATTATTCATAACATTTTTTGGTCGATGTTTACCAACTTTGATTGATAATTGATCAACGTATACAATAAAAAAAAATGTATACATTAAGTTTTATATAAAATTACGAAAATTAAATTTTAGTAAGTTGAATTGTAAGTGTTCAGACAATGGTAAGTCAAATTTTAGAAATGTATCACAGTGAAATGGACCCTTGAATTTGAATGTACCACCATTGATTTATACATTTATAGTAAACGAACCTCATAAAAATATAACTTTATTTAATTTTTATAAAAATATATTGTTAAAAATATGATTGAAGTGTTATATTGAAGATGACAAAATTGTGTCAATTTAATCAACGATTTTCCTTAGATTGGAAAAGGAATGTACAAAATAACCCTATATGCTATATCCCACTAGGGTCTACATTCTACAAAATGAAGTCTAGAGAAGCACTAAAAATGTTATTTTCACTCTCTTTTTTCAGAATTAATAAGGGTGGTATTCTTTCTTAGATCATTATCGGCCATATTTTGTACCCATAATCTGTACCTTTAATTACGTTGAAGTTTTCTGTAATGTACACGTATCTTAAAGTTGGATAGTAATGGAACGAGATAATGCTCGAATAATGTCAACACGAAAAGAAAATAAAAGTAAAGTCCAACTTGAAAGCTCTTCAACAATAACTGGCTTGGCTTTTCTAAGGATTAATACATGTAAATGTTTGCTAATAATCATAATTATATACTGCTTTCCTAAATTTATAACCATTCTAAAATAAGAAATCTTAACATTTTATTAAAAAAAAATATTCTTAATCATGTGATGAATTGTGTAACGAGTTCAATTCTAATAAAATTCAATAATAAGTATTCAAATAGCTATTTATTTACCTGAAAATTACTGCCATGATAAAGGTAATTGCAGGAAGAACGTTGACAACAGCCATTGTGAAGGTGGCAGAAGTATATTGCAATGCGACATAGTACAGGTTTTGATCCAACACCGGCCTTATATTCAAATCCAATCATATAAAATCAATATTATTATTTTTACATATAATATAAGTAAAATTATCATAAGAAAATGAAGACAAGGCGTTTGAGGGTGAGATCTTACTCGAGAAATCCAAGAACCATTATTTTCCAAAAGACTGAGAGGGTCATCTTTGGCCTTGTTTTTCTGTTTACAAAGATACCAATAAATTGTATATCACATATTCATGACTCAAGGTTAACAAGAATTGTGCAAGAATCATCCTAACCAAAAGGTTAATTAAAATGATAGTTGAAGATTTATGAATGATTTTTCTTTAATATATTAACACACCTTATTACGCGAATGCACTTCGAGTTTGAAGTGCATATGTTATAATGGATCTCTTAACCTTGTGCAACTAAATATGAGACTTCTAAGTTTTGAACTTGAGACATCCCGTCAAAAGACTTTCATATAATGTAAAGGAGTCATCTCAATTAAAATAGTTCTTGTATATATTTGAGCTAGCTGGCTAGGAAAACAAATTAACTTTATGAGTACCGTAATATATAAACAAATTGTTATCTACTTTTGGATTTCCTTTTATGACAATAGAGCCATAAGAAAAACATTGGACATAAATAATTAAGTAATATTTCTTTTGTTTCAGAGTACATATCTGTCGCTAGAAAATTCATGCTATCATCGTGCTAGAATTGTGCAAGAATCATATTAACTAAAAGGTTAATTAAAATGATAGTTGAAGATTTATGAATGATTTTTCTTTAATATATTAACACACCTCATTACGCAAATGCACTTCGAGTTTGAAATGCATATGCTATAACAGATCTCTTAACCTTGTGTAATTAAATATGAGACTTCTAAGTTTTGAACTTGAGACATCCCATCAAAAGACTTTCATATAATGTAAAGGAGTCATCTCAATTAAAATAGTTCTTGTACATATTTGAGCTAGCTAGCTAGGAAAACAAATTAACTTTATGAATACCGTAATATATAAACAAACTGTTATCTACTTTTGGATTTCCTTTTATGACAATAGAGCCATGAGAAAAACATTGGACATAAATAATTAAGTAATACTTCTTTTGTTTCAGAGTACATATCTATCGATAGAAAATTCATGCTGTCATCTTTTGAAAAACGGAAGCAATATTTATTATATAAAGTAAAACCAGCCACATATGACCTATAACCATTAGATTTATAATTAAAAAAACACGTTTACAAAAATAAATAATATAAATTATAATTTTTTTGAAAAAATATTAATAAAAAACAATCGTTAATTTGAAAAATTGTAGTTGGTGTAGGTCGGGGAAGAGTGCAATTCATATTACATGCACCTGGCACATGTGTTCTGCGTAAGTATGAATGAACAATTATGCTATAAAGAGTGAATAACAGGTAAGTATGAGTGAACAATTATACTATTAAAAGTGAACATTGACCATATTTGAAGTATGTGTTCCAGGAGAGTGTAATAAATTACAGGGAAGAGAGTTACCTTTCAAAAATAAGGGCAAACGGGGCAACGCAAATAGTGGCAAAGATGTGACGATAAACAGAGAGGATGAAATGATTCATGCCATCTTTCAAACAAACAGCAGCAATAATACTCATCCCAGCATACCCAAATTGCAGTGATACTATTGCTATGAACGGCTTTGCTTTGTCTAACACTAACTTCACTTTCCCCATTTTAATTAATCTCTCTATAGTAATTAACTAAATGGTTAGTTAATTAATCACCACTTCACCCTCAACTTAATCACTTAATTAACTAACCTCCTCTCTCTTAATCTCTGGATTTCTCTGTTATGGAGTGAGGAGAAGGGTGAAAGGGTAGAGAGGTTCTTATAGGCAAGAAAAAGTGGACACCCCATGCATACGAGGAGAGTCGAAGCCTTCAGCAACCATTATTATTACATCACCCTGTCCCTACATTACATTATTCATCCATAATGCAAAAAAAAAAAAAAGAAAAGAAAAAGAAAAGAAAAGAAACTTTTTATCTTAAATTTGCATGGATGTATTACTTTGATTTTTTTGGTTGAATGGATAAGTTGGTAATCCACCACTTGAGCAAAGAGATGGACCAAATAATGGACAAACCCACTTGATATATATCTTCAACCATTGGGGGGAACCATTAGCCTATAACATTAGAGCATTATGGTGTTTATGGGTGCCTCTACAATTGTGTTATGCATTATTGCTTAGGACATGTTTTATGCGATTGGTATGGTGCGAAAATGGCGTGGTATGATGAAATTGTGGAAAATGCGGTAAGATGTGGAATGATATGGTAAAATTTGTAAAAAATGTGATTGATATGATAGGTGATAAGAGAAAATGTGAAAAGTAGAGGAGAAAAATGAGAAGATATATTGGTAATAGTTGTTGTAAAATGGGGTTTGATATGGTAAAGTGTGAAAGAATATTGAATAATATAGTGAATTATATTGTTGCACCGTACCATGTTATACAAAAGAACAGGGCCTTAATGTGTTGCCAATGCATACTAAGAAAACAACGTAGAAATGGCCTAGCTAGGTTTGAATCCCGGCTACATCAACCCTTACTCTTCATTATATTCGCATGAGTTTGATTTATGTACTTGCGTCCAATTTCTATAATCTTTGTTAAAGGTACATATATTTGCACTCGTGGAGCTAGATTTTAAATCAGATGTGTCAAAGTATATAGCAATAAAACTTCAAATTTTTTAAACCAAGTGGATACGGTAATAACCTTCCTTAACACTATATAGTATAGGATTAAGTTGGATGTTTTCGACCGCCATTTAAACACTTAAAATTTTTAGTCAACCAATTAAAAAGTTAAACCTAGTTAATTACTCCTCCCTTTCATGTTCATCCATCTTTTATTACTTCAAAATTATTGTTTATTAATTAGTTGTCAATAGTATTAAAGTTGATTATATCTCACACGCACGTGTCTATATATATATATATATATATATATATATATATATATATATATATATATATATATATATATATATATATATATATATCAAGATAAAATAGTTCATTCAAAAAGTATCTTTAAAAAGTTATTGTCCAGATAGGGTTATTAATATATTTGGAGGGATTCAGAGGGTAAATGCTTATGCTGATTGCACTATGCTTTTTCCCGGATCTGCTAGAAAGATTCATGTTTAGAACTTTTACGAGCATTTCGTGGACAATTTGAGTAATACCTTTTCTCAAAACCCAAGATGAAAAAAGAAAAAGCGGTCCAAAATTATCAAATAAATATGTGTGAATATACTTGCACGTTTATAGTGCAATTGTTATTTGACATGCATTGTAATACTTACCTTGGATTTTCTTAGGTGTTAAATTGTATAACAAAATCCTCATTATTTATTATATCTCAGTCTTATTATATTTTTCACCTCAATTAGTTTGAGAAAATCAACAGCATTTTCAAATTTAGGTGAAAAGTTTGTACTTTACCTAAACTATCTCCTATATTTATTGAGACTGATAGTTGTCGAAATTGTAAAAGGTGATAAACAAATTTATTAATCAGGTATAAAAAAGGAATGACAGTTTTCGGAATTGGAAAAGTAATGGACAGATTGAAATAAACGAGTTAGTTATTACGACAAACATTTTAGGATGGAGGTAGTATATTTACCGTAAATTTATTAATATGATTAGAACAGTTATTGATATTTTTTAAACTTATCAATATTTTTTTATAATTTAAACACAGAAAAATTAATTTAGTTTAATCATATGGTCCGTAGACCTAGATTTAGGTAAGCCACTTTGACATAAGGTGTAATTTGGGGTTTGCAGCGAGCTAAAGATGATAAGTAAAATTTCACTCTAAAAGCATTGGAGGACCTTTTGGTGTATCAGTCCGCATTGTAGGATTTGTATTATATGTGCACCCTTTTCATTTTTCTTTCCTCCATTTTCCCAAATATGGAAAACCCTCCATCCCTAATGGAACATATCATTTTCATGGAAGGGGGCGCCAACAAGAGCCTTTTAGGAAAAATAAATTTTGAGCGTGTTTCGGGGATGTTAAATTTAGACAGTATTTGGTCATAAATTGAAATTCATGAAGATAGAAGGGTTTTAGGATTTATGGTTTAGGATTTTTAATTTTCAGTGAACCAATTAGAAATAAGTGGGCAAATTTTTTATATCATACATTTTTACTATTATAAACATAATTTGAATTAATGATCAGTTGTAATGTAATTCATTTTTACTAATGTCCCTTTTTAATGAAATGAAATGGATAAAATTAATTTCAGGAGTGAGATTCATTTAAAAAAAGTTGGAACTCTCAATTGCTCCGCCATTTTTGTTTCCTGGAAAATAAAGTATTTGATGTTTTCTTAATCTCTTTTTTCTTCTTTTAACATTTTCCACCGATGACGACGACGACGACGATAATAATAATAATAATAAATAATCCATCAAAAAATAATAATAAATTATTTATTTATTTATTTTGGAGGAAACTATTACAATTATTATCATTATTATAGCTATTATTATTATTATTTATTTATTATTATTATTATTGTATAGAAAATAAGGAACAATTAAACCATGACTATCTTGGGTTTAATTTACATAACAGATGTACTTACTGAGTACGGCCCAGCCCAATTAATTTTAGAGAAGCTAGGACATCTACTGCTCGTCTGCTCCCTCATATTAAAGTAAAGGGTTTTTGGACATCAATAATATCAACTTTGAGGGTATTGGATAATAATAATACAAAATATTTTCTTGGACACTAGTAATACGAACTATTAATCTATTTTCCTTTAACAGTACACTTTCGAATTGTTATGACTTTAACTCATCGAAAAGATGATGTGACTCCATAATATGTGACATGAAAGACAAGTTAGTGTCCACGTCAATATTTTCTACCCAACTTCCGCCTTCCACGTCACACATCATGGAGTCACGTCATCTTTCCGATGAGCTATAACAACTCGGTCGTGTACTGTTGGAGTAAAATAGGTCGATAATTGGTACTATTAGTGTCCAAGAAAATAGTTTGTATTATTAGTCTCCAATACCTCCAAAATTGGTATTATTGATGTCTAATAATCCTAAAGTAAATGACGAACATATTGTATTGATTGGTGAAACGAGTTAGTTTTTAATTTCTTTAAGCAAAATAATGTAAGACGATTTTTTTGAATAAAATGAAAGGTGGCATTTATAATGAAAATTGTTCAAAAAAAAATTGTAAATTAAAATAAGTATATGAAAAAGATAAATCATAATTTTACGGGTTTTTAGCCTTCTTTACTTGACTTACTTTTACCTTCTAAGATACTTTTACCTAGATTCAATGTTTAATTTTGCTCGCTTTATTCATTAGTGACTAAACTGTGCGACTTTCAATGTTTTTAGGTGATATCGCCCTTTATGATGAAGAATACATGCCTTTCGATATTAAGGAATTCGGGAAGCAATAGAATTGAAGGTTAAAGAGTGAAGAAAGAAAACCAAGCCAAGTGAGCACAAGTCGTGTCAGATTCCACCACAGGCTATGCTAAAATACTGAAATCCAGGAGGTCAGCACATGCTGTGCCAAATTCAACACTGCCTGTGTTGAGTTGCAATTTTTCATATATTGCATTGTTTAAAAGTTAGAAAAAGAGAGGAGTTCTCAAGATAACGTTAGTTTCTAGTTTTCTCTTTTAGGGTTTGGAGAGAGATTTCTCTCTAGCCTCTCTAGAGGCTTTAGGGTAGTTTTTAAGTTTTAGATTATGCTTTTCAAAGATTTATCTACTTCGTTTCCGGATTTTGCATGTAATTAATGACCAAGTTTGCTTTCTCTTCTCTTTATATCTTTATGTTTATTTATTTCCTTAGATTTGTTTCATTGCTCTTTAGTTACTTGAACATGTTAATTACTTGTTAGTTTTGTGTTGTTTGGATTGTGATTGAAGTGTTTGCTGATGAATTAAATCTTGTTTTAGGTCTAATCCATCTAAATTCATGCTTATAGTTTGAGATTTTCTCTTTGCCCACCACCTGTTCGATCAAATGTTTGAGAAAGTGTTCATCTGTATATGTTAGGCAATTGATTTATGTTGAGAGGTGAGATCAGTTTGCTAGTGTAAGTAGAGAAAATTGTTAGGGCTTTGATATGAGAATGTTGAATTCTGACTAGGTCTAGGTTGTTATTCTTATAGTTTAATTAGATTAACTCTATGAGAACAAGTAGTTAGAATAGTTAAATTAGCCCTAACCCTCGAGAGAGGGCTTGGGCGAATCTCTGACCCTTGAGAAAGGGCTTTGGCGAGTCTCTGACCATGGAGAGAGGGCTTTGATGTTCTTTAATGTTGCAATCGACCCTCTTGACTATTTGTTTAGAACTGGTAGGTTAGGTCGTTCAAATTGATTAGTTATTGAACATTTATATCGCAACGTGAACATTTTTATTATTTTCGTAGTTCATTAGTTTTCCTTCATCACCACATTATCCCTGGTTTATTTGCCTAGCTTGAAACACTTGAGTTAGTTCTGATTGCCTATGACACAATTCCTTGTGGATGCGACAACCGTACTCTCAAAAGTACGACAACAAAATTAACTTTCAAATAATTAATATTAATTTTACTAACATTCGGCTCCACAAATTATGACAATTTTATTATAAATTTGCGATGATTGTGTATCCTTACTATTAATGGGGAGCCCCACAATCGATACTATGGCGACAAAAATGATAATTTGTATTAATTTTATAAGGGACAAGACACTTAAGCAGTATCTTGCCCCAAGACACGTATCATCACTCATTAGAAAACCATGTGTGCTACATCTTCATCCTCAATAATATATCTAGATGTTAATGAACCGACATTTTTGAAAATTAATCTTCATCTGATATAGTAGATCATACTAACTGAATAAAACTCTCGTAAATTAAAAAGACAATTAATCTCATACAGCGATTCAAAACTCATATATATTATAGAGAGACAAATTTTGTTAAACCATAAACTAAAATTAAACTATCCATTGACATATGAACCAAACCTAAACCCTAAATACACCCTAGTGGAAGTATCAATCGCATGGAGACTTGCAATTTTGCCCCAAACAAGATGAAATTAGACCGCCTTGAGTAAGATAGTCTTAGATTAAATCTTGCAACATATAAACACCTCCCCCTTCAAAACACACATATATACACCCTATAGATTAATACGTTACCAAGATTCTAGTGTTGCATTGATATGAGAGTCGGAAATTTATTCTTCCGCTAGCATTTAAATTCTTATGACCACAATATTCCAAAACTAGAAAAAATTATTATTTTATTGTTGTTTATATGTACACATGTATTTTTCTTTTTTCAATAAATATTTTACAACTAAAATAATGAAAACATTATTCAACAATTATTCAATCGGATAATGATACGCATCTTGACTCAAGATGGTTAATAACCATCTTGAATTGTTTATATTTCAAATTTTGTTAACTTTTAATAATATTTTCTCTAATAATTATGAATATTTATCAACTACAAGAGTATAATACTTATTTACTAGGTCAAACAAATATAAATAATATTTAATTTTGTGAATCATAGTAGCAAATGCACATTTTATGCATAGTTGTATATTTATGAAAAATATAAATAAATATTTTTATATTGTTTATAGGTTATAATAACCCTCAAAGTAATGAAACATATCTTTATAATAATTAAATATACTTACATTTAACTTTATGAGTGATTCAGGTGAGATGCAAGAATCATTTTGCAGCAAGATATTTATCATTTTGCTATTCGATATATGTCCATGAATATGAAGAAGCCACACTTGCTTCTTTATTAACGGTTTAGCTTTGTTTCTCCTATGTCACATTTTTCCTCCATGTCATGATTTGTAAGTTAAAACCCCTTCTCCTTGGGTCATTCAAACCAATTGGTATACTTCTGAGATTAGGGGTCCCGTTTAGATAACTCAAACTTACCATTGTCAAACAAGTTATTGTATATCTAAATAAGAGGAAAATGCATTGGAAAAGATGGGGATTTATGTAACTCAAAATTCTTAAGAGATGTTCTTGTTTTAACAAATAAAAGATGACATACAAATACCTATGTATTTCTTCTCTCAATAGGTCCACCTACGATATTCTCATAAATATTACAAAGATTATTACAAGGTATATGATACTAAACTACAGACAAATGAATTGCCTAACCATATTTTGACAACCAATCCACTACCCTATTACCTTAGTGGTACGTATGAGAAATAAGTACTTCACAAAAAGAAAGAAGAGCCATAATATCATGCACTAGTGTGTATATCTCGCAACGGACGTGAAAGCCCCCTTCACTGCATTAATAACCACCAAGCTATTACCATCAACATGCAACTTATGTAACCCGGCCATGATATATAGTATCATACACCCCATTCCTCATAGCTATAACAAAACCTCCATTATGGTCTCTAGGGACATATCCACTGGTGGTTCTGAAAATACTTCCACTATACATACGGAAATATGTTTATTCATATTTCGAAAAGGAAATTTTCGGTCGCCACGTCAGCTTTCCGGTGCTGATAATTGATTCTGGACTGCCATGAGAAAGTAGTGAAAAGGTACAAACTGTGTTAATGGCCGAAAAGTCATTTTGGATTATTCCTAGTCACAAGCCCCTCAATACAAATTATTTGTGGTTAAAAACCCTAATATTTAAACAACCTAGTTGTGTTGATGCTAAGAAGTGCACAACTCATTCATGATAAGTTGAAGGTCTTGACTGAAGATTTAAGAGACGGCTAGAAGGATGGCAACTTTTTTGTAACTTTTTTTAATATTGATTGAAGCAACTTATATATATATATATATATATATATATATATATATATATATATATTGTTAGAATGTATTTAGTCTGGTTAGTTAGGTAGTTTTTGTTAGGTTTCTTTTATTCTTGTTCTTGATTTTGTACTTCTATAAATAGGGTCATTTCCCTATTGTTTCTAATCAATAAATCAGATACAATTCCATATTGCTTTTCTTTCTCTCTTATGTCTCAAACACAACTCAAGTGAGCTGATATTTGTTTTCATGGTATCAGAGCAATAACAATCTGATCCTGCATCCCAAAAGACCCATCAATGGCTGAAAGTTCAGCATCTCCACCAGGCGAGAGTCCAACTACACCTTCTCCAAAACCATTGAATAGGCTTCCCATTATTGATCCTTGTGATCCTCTATACATCCATCCCTCTTATCAGCCAGGGCTATCTCTCGTTGATGAGCCCTTCAATGGAGAAGACTTCGACACCTGGAAGAGATCCGTCACCATTGCCTTGTCAGCAAAATATAAGGTGACTTTTATTAATGGATCCTTGCCAAGGCCTGCAGAAGATTCACCCCTTCTTCCATATTGGAGAAGAGGAAATGATATGGTTTTATCTTGGATTCTTAATTCTCTATCCAAGAACATAAGAGACAATGTTCTATATTCCACATTGGCCCAAGATTTGTGGAATGAGCTGTCAAAAAAATTTGGCCAAAGCAATAAGGCCAAGCTCTATTCTATGCAGAAAGAAGTCTCAAAACTCTCTCAAGATTTTTTGGATATATATAGCAAGTTACTTTACAAAAGCCAAGAAGTTATGGGATGAGGTTGCTTCAATCAGCAATTTCCCAAGATGTCAATGTGGAAACTATACATGTGATCCAAGATTAAACAAAAGAACTGAGGTCCATTCTGAGGAGCAAAAATTGCTTCAATTCTTGATGGGGCTAAATAATAGTTATACAACAATTCGAGGGAACATTTTGATGATGTCTCCTCTTCCCTCTCTCAGTCAAGTCTATTCAATTCTCAGTTAAGAAGAAAAATAAAGGCAATTCATGACAATAATCAATTCTTGTCTGATTCTGCCACCTTCTATGCATCTAGAAACAATGAAGGTGGTCCTTTAAGAGCTGTCAATGATCAATGAAAGAATGAATCCAAGAAAACCTTATTTTGTGATCATTGCAAGAGAAATGGTCACACCATAGATAAATGCTATACGCTTCATGGATTCCCTCCTAATCACCCAAGAAATTAGAACAAACAGGAAAGACAGCAAGGACCTCCTAGAAGAATGGCTAATAATGCTTGGAATGAGTATGAATATGTGACTTCTACATCTGAAACCTTGGCTTCTGAAAGAAATTCTGCAACAAGAGGAGCCTTACCTTTCAATTTGAACCAAAATCAAGCAAAGCAACTACTGCAACAACTTATGGCAAGTTTGAACACACAAGATACAAGCAAAATTGACAGTGAAACCATGTCTGGTAATATCTATTCTCCCTTTCAGCATTATTTATCTAATGGTGTTAGTTATGTCTGTGATGTTCTAGAAAATGCTTGGATTTTAGATTTTGGGGCTAGTGATCATATGTGCAACAATGAAACATGACTCTAAGGCATTTAACAAACCTTAAAAATCCTATTGAAATTACCTTGCCAAATGGGGACAAAGTAAAAGTTACCAATCAAGGGGAGCTACATTTTTCTGATGATTTAATCTTAACAAATGTATTGTATGTTCCATTCTTTAAGTTCAATCTAATTTCTGTGAAGAAATTGTGTCATGAGTTGCAGTGTCACATAACCTTTACTGAAACTGAATGTGTTTTGCAGAGCCTTCCTGTGAAGGGGCCTCTGGTTCTTGGTAGAGAAGTTCATGGCCTTTACTTCTTGGATGATAAAATGATATATCAGATCACAAGGAATCAGGACAATGCTTCTTTAGGTAATAATAATGCTTTAATTTCAATAAAGGGTGATGTATGGCATCAAAGACTAGGACATATACCTTTTAATAGAATGAGATTAATACCCAATATTTGTTTGCAAGGCCAAATTAATTGTGATACTTGCCCAAAACAACACTGTCTACCTTTTCATACTAGTAGTATTTCAACTATTGCACCTTTTGAGTTGATTCATGTAGATACTTGAAGTCTCTTTCATGTTCCAACACACTCGGGATATAGGTACTTCTTGACTATTGTAGATGACTTCACTAGGTTCACTTGGACCCACTTAATGACCGCCAAAGATGAGACTTTTAGTTTGATTCAATCCTTTGTTTCTATGGCCAAGACTCGATTTGACTTAGTTGTTAAAAGGTTAAGATCTGACAATGTTTTAGAAATTGGAAAAAGCAGGATTGCAATGAGTTACTTCAAAAACAATGGCATTCTGCATGAAACAAGTTGCACACAAAGACCCAACAGAATGAGGTAGTTGAAAGAAAACACAAACACATCCTTGAAGTAGCTAGGGCTCTAATGTTTCAATCAAACCTACCTTTAAAAATTTGGGGTGATAGCATTCTAACTGCAACCTATTTAATAAATAGGATGCCAACCCCAGTACTAAAGAATGGAACTCCATATGAAATTTTGTTTAAAAAGGCTCCCACATATGATCATTTGAGATCCTTTGGATGCCTTTGATATATGAGCACTTTGAAACAAGGAAGACACAAGTTTCAACCTAGGGCAGAAGAATGTGTTTTTCTTGGATACCCTCAAGGAAAGAAAGCATATAAGTTGTATTCTATTTCATCTAAAAGGTTTTTATATTCTAGGGATGTTGTTTTTCATGAACACATTTTTTCCTTTTAAAGAGCAAAAACCATCTGATTTTGTCCCTTTTATGGATAGCCCTCATGAATACATAGAAACTAACCATATTGTTGAAATCCATGACAATAGTGCTGCTGAAATTCCTACTGCTATCACAGATACAGATTATAATTCTCCTTCCAGCTTAGATAATTCTTGCAGGGACAATAGTCATGTGATTGACAGTAACTGTCACAGTGAACAAGATCAACCTGACAATGCTATGTCTGAAAATCAAACACAACCAGTAAGGAGGACAACAAGAATGCACAGGCATCCTACTTATTTGAAGGACTATGATACTTGTTTTTCTAGCATTACTAACCTATACTGTGAGCCCAAATCCTTTTCTAATTGCAGTGTTTCTAAAATTCAAGCACATTACCTTAATGATAAAGAACCCCAAACTTATGAAAAGGCAAACTCACATGGAGAATGGAGAAAGGCCATGAAACAAGAACTAGAAGCTTTATCTGACACTAACACTTGGGAAATAATATCTCTTCCAAAGGGAAAAGAGCCAATTGACTGCAAATGGGTTTATAAAATCAAAAGAAAGGCATATGGCAATATTAAAAGATTCAAGGCAAGACTTGTAGTCAGATGATTTACTCAAAAAGCAGGCATAGATTATAATGAGACCTTCTCTCCAGTTGTTAAAATGACAACAATAAGAGCTTTAATATTTGTTGCTGTGAAGAAAGGCTTATGCATACAACAACTAGATGTGAACAATGCATTTCTCCATGGGGATTTGCATGAGGAAATTTATATACAACTACCAAAAGGTGTTCTTACTAACATACCTGATGTTGTGTGCAGATTAAAGAAATCAATCTATGGTTTGAAACAGGCTTCAAGACAGTGGTATGCTAAGCTAACTGAAGTCTTATACAAAAGGAGGTATAAACATTCTGAGAACGACTACTCATTATTCTATAAGAAGGATGTTGATAAATCTGTGTATCTTGCAGTATATGTTGATGATATTTTGGTTACAGGAAGTGATCATGAGGAAATCTCTGATCTAAAGAAATATCTAGATACATCTTTCAAAATCAAAGACTTAGGAACTGCTCACTTTTTCCTTGGTCTTGAGATCACACACAGTCCACAGGGAGTTATTCTATCCCAAGCAAAATTTGTCAAAGAACTCCTTCAAGAATTTTTAAGCAGTTCTTCTAAGCCTGTTGTTTGTCCCATGGATACTAATATTAAATTACTTCCTAATTCAGGTAGGGAAATTGGACGGTAATATACCGACCTTTAGGGGTGTTGAATAGTAATATACTGACCTTCACTTTTGGACAGTAATATCACTGACCTTTATAGTTTGGTGACATTAATGTACTTTCAAGGATTTTGTGGGCAGTGAACCGGTTGACGGTCTGATGTGATAGGCGGTGCAAACCATTTTTAGGTATTTTTAGGGGTGGTGAGTTTTGTATTCAGTATTTTTTGGATTAGGGGGTTAGTTTTGTTGTTATTTTTTAGGGTGTAAATCCTTGAAGGTACATTAATGTCACCAAACTATAAAGGTCAGTGATATTACTGTCCAAAAGTGAAGGTCGGTATATTGCTGTAGACCCCGAAAAAATCCGAAGGACCTCTTCGCGGCGCTACTTAAAAGAGAGGATGTTCTCTTTTTAAATTGGGAGCCGACTAGGATTGCTTATCCTTAATTAAAGGTTTAACTTTTAAGGACACTTTTAAGTTGACAAATTAGATTTGCCCGAAAACTCGATTTTGGAAGAAGACGAAAGGAGAAAGAAAAAAAAGGAAAGAAAATACAAGAACCCGTCTGGGTTCTTCAGGGGAAACCGAAAAAAAAAGAAAGAAAAGAAACAGAACCCGTCTGGGTTCTATCAAAAAGGGCCGAAAAGAAAAAGAGAAAAAAAGAGCAAGAACCCGGTTGGGTTCTTCAAAACTAAGAAAAGAGACAGGGAACCCGTCTGGGTTCCTGTCTTTAATTTGGGGCGAAAACAAAGAAAAAAGAGGAAGTTTTTCGGGAAAAGAAAAGAAAAAGTTAGAGTCGCCAGTTGAATTTAAGGGTAAAACAACAAACCAATAAAAATAAGACTCCGGCCTACGAACCCAAAGGCGGATTCGGGGGTAAGGTTACAGATTTGACGATAAAGATCATCAAACCTGCCCGTTCAAGTGAACGGACTCTACTAGAATCAAATTAAAGTGACGGATTTGAAAAAGGGGGAGGAATTAGATAAATCTCATAATATTATCATTAATGTCATGCAACAAACGAAAAAGAAAGAAAATACAAAGAAAGCTAGCAGAATTATATACAATAATACAAAGAAACTACGCTAACCTTAAAATAAAGCACGCAATGGAGGGAGAAGAGAAGAGGAATATACTAGTGTCAATACTCCCAGTATATTCCGGTGTGTCTTTTTAGGTGATGGATGGGGGGTATTTATAGTGGAATTTAGGTTAGGGTTTAGGAGCGTTCTGGCGCCGGGGGCGCCGTGGTGATGGGAAGAGGAACCCAGACGGGTTCCTGGGTCGAGGCCGGGCCTCTGGCTCAAGAACCCAGACGGGTTCCATGGGGCAGAGATCACGCCTCTGGCCCATCGAACCCAAATGGTTTCCGGCTTATTTGGGCTTGGTATTTTGGGTTTTGACGGAAAAGGGGCTTTGCGTGTTACTTATCGGTCAACTTATTTCCTAAAATTAATACTAAAAAAGAAAGAAAATAAAGCCGAAAAATTTAGCGTCTACTGATAGCCCCCACTTTGATCGAGTTTGAGTAAAACGACGATCAAAGTAGTCTTGATAGTCTTGGATATGAATTAGAAGCACATTACGGCGCTTGGAAGCTGGGTCCTGCGTCGATGTCGAGATGTCGTTCATCGCATTGTGAAGGCCCGATGACGGCCCTTGTCGCATTGTGAAGGCCCGACAATGGCCGCTGTTGACGCTTGGAAGCTGGGTCCTGCGTCGATGTAGATATGATTTTCATCGCATTGTGAAGGCCCGATGATGGCCCTTGTCGCATTGTTAAGGCCCGACAATGGCCGTTGTTGATGCTTGGAAGCTGGGTCCTGCGCCGATGTAGATGTAATGTTCGTCGCATTGTTAGGCCCGACGACGGCCCTCGTTGCATTGCGGCCCAACGATAGCCTTTGATGTTGTCACGTATTGTTAGGCCCGGTGACGGCCCTCATTGCATTGCGGCCCAATGATGGCCTTTGTTGTTGTCACGTATTGTTAGGCTTGGCGGCCTCATTGCAGACGCGCCCAATGATAGCCTTCGATGTCACGTATTGTTAGGCCCGGTGACGGCCCTCATTGCATTGCGGCCCAATGATAGCCTTTGTTGTCGTCACGTATTGTTAGGCCCGGTGACGGCCCTCATTGCATTGCGGCCCAATGATAGCCTTTGTTGACGCTTGGAAGCTGGGTCCTGCGTCGATGTAGATATGGTGTTCATCGTATTGTTAGGCCCGACGACGGCCCTCGCTGCATTGCGGCCCAACGATAGCCGATTGTCACGCGTATTGTTAGGCCCGGTGACGGCCCTCATTGCATTGCGGCCCAATGATAGCCTTCGATGTCACGTATTGTTAGGCCCGGTGACGGCCTTCATTGCATTGCGGCCCAATGATAGCCTTCGATGTCACGTATTGTTAGGCCCTGGTGACGACCCTCATTGCATTGCGGCCCAATGATAGCCTTTGATGATGTGATGTTCGTCGCGTATTAGCCCGGCGACGGCTGATGTGGATAGATGTCGCGTATTAGCCCGGCGACGGCTGATGATGGATGTCGCGTATTAGCCCGGCGACGGCTGATGTGAATGTCGCGTATTAGCCCGGCGACGGCTGATGATGAATGGATGTCGCGTATTAGCCCGGCGACGGCTGATGTGAATGTCGCGTATTAGCCCGGCGACGGCTGATGTGAATGTCGCGTATTAGCCCGGCGACGGCTGATGTCATGTGTTGTTAGGCCCGATGACGGCCCTCATTGCATTGCGGCCCAATGATAGCCTTCGATGATGTGCGGGAACGTGCTGGGCTCAGAAACCACCTTGATCTCCCATTTTGGCCCAGAAAATCGTTTGGGCTTGCGAGATTTGGGTGTGTTTTTGGCCCGAACAGCTCGTTTGGGGTTCGCAGCGTTTTGGGCCTGTCTTGGCCCAAGGAAACTTGTCAGGTTCCACTTTGTTGGGTCAAGAAATCGTCCGAGTTCGGCTCCTTTTTGCTTTTGGCTTTAGCTTAAATTTGCAAGTAGAAATGTTTGATTCCCACTTGTTGATTTAGCTAAGAATTTGGCCGAAGTAGAAAATCCGGTAAGTGGGCCGAGTAGAACCCGTCTGGGTTCGGCTGGAACTGGGCTCGGTCGAGCTGGGCCGACAAAAATGGGGCCAGGAACCCGTCTGGGTTCTCCTGGTCATGGCTCTCTTTTTTTGTGTTTGCACGTGGGCCGAGAAGACGGAGGCCCACTGAAAAGTGTAGAACCCGTCTGGGTTGATCATGAATTAGGCCAAGCAATCTTCGTGTATGGGCCGAAAAAGGTGGAAAAAGGGCCTTGAAAATGAGCAGGAACCCGTCTGGGTTCCTTGTAGAAATGGCTCCTCCTTTCATTTTGTGCGTGGGCCGAATAGATGGAAGAAGGCCCACTGGACAAGAATAAGAACCCGTCTGGGTTCTTTCAGCTTCTCTTTTTTGTGTTTGCACGTGGGCCGAAGGATGGAGGCCCACTGAAAGACGTAGAACCCGTCTGGGTCGCTTGTGAGATGGGCTAGGTAATCTTTGTGCGTGGAAGGAACGGGCTTCCCTTTTTCGTCTTTTATGGGCTGAGGGAGATGGAAGGAAGCCCACTGGAAATGGAGGTAAACCCGTCTGGGTTCTTTCATGAAATGGGCCGAACATTTTTTGTGGCGGAAGCAAAGCCCAAAGGTTAAAACCTGTCTGGCCCAGGCGTCGGGCTCTTCTTTTATTTTGCGTGGGTCAGAAAAGCCTGGCCCAAATGGAATAGAAGAAGACCCAAACCCGTCTTTTTGTGCCCTGGCGCTTAGGCTGATTTGACTCGTTGCTGGTGCCGCATAGCCCCCAGTTTAGTGGGAGTTTGATCTGACTCTTGCTAAACCGGGGATTAATCGATGGTTGCCGTAGTGACTTGCCCCTTTTGAATTCTTCCATGGCGGATTTTGTGGACCTAGGCAGGCTACCCCGGCTGATTTGTCCCTTCGCTTGGGCTGCATAGCCCCCAGTTTAGTGGCAGTTTGATTTAACTCTTGCTAAACTGGGAATCAATTAATGGTTGCTGTAGTGACTCGCCCCTTCTTGAATTCTTCCATGGTGGACTTTGTGGGCTTAGCGGCATCGGTGATTTGTCCCCTTGCTTGGTCGATAGCCCGATTTAGTGGCAGTTTGATTTAACTCTTGCTAAACTGGGAGTCAATTGATAGTTGCCGCAGTGACTTGCTTCCTTTTTTGGATTCAAACAGCCCCCGGCTTAGTAGAAACTCGATTGAATTTTTTTTCTAAGCCGGCGCCACTCGAAAATGCAGGCGGTGCCGAAGTGTTGCTCCTATCTGGCTCAGGTAGCGATACAGAGGTGGTGAACTCCTCTTACTACCAGTGGGACACTTACTTCGGATCTGGTGGAAGCGGGGCCCATGGAGCTGATAACGCTAGTGGCGGTGGCGACACAGAGGTCTGGCGTGATGACGACTGAGAACGATGCGTCTGCAGAATTCTTATGCTATGCTATACACGACTCTTTGCTATGTACTTAGGACAATGCTATGCAATGATGTACTAAATGCACTTATGTACTAATGCAAACTGATGCAATGTTTATGCAAAGATGATGTTATGTAATGTGACTATGACTTTCTATATACTACTGAAACAAACTGGGGCAAAGAAATTTTCTTATTAACACGAAGCCAAGGCTAACAAGCAAACACAAAGATTAATCTGGACAAGATCAAAACTCAGTTCGAAAGAGATAGGAAGAAGTTTTCGAATCTTTAGGGAGAGAACAAGTAATTCAGAGGCATAAGTCCGCCAACAGTTCGAAGAATAGTGCAAATATGCGCGGTTGGTTATGGACGTAAGCTAGTCGAAAGAACAAACCTCACATAGGACAGAATAAACACTCAAACACTCAATTTTGAATATGTATGTGAGTTTTTCTCATACTCAAACCAAAAGAAGCAAACTACCATAGGCTTGGTAAGAACCTCGCTCTCCACTACTCGTATGCAATGCACAAGTGACAATCAAAAGGACTTTTTCGGGTTGTAACGGGGCTTAGGCTAGGGTAAGGAGCGGTAAAATTTGGGAATGAGGAGTTAAAAGCCATGCTTGGATTAGTCTTCAACGAATGAAACTCTCCAAACTCTCCTTCTTTCTTAAGGTATTTTCACCTTCCACCCTAAAACATTTCAACCGAATACAACTAGGTCAAAGTTTTCTGGACTTTAAGCCGTATCTTCCATAATCACCCTCTTTTTCTTTTTTTTTGATTTTTCTTCTTTTTTTTTTTTTTAATTTTGTGGGTGATCGGGGAGAAGAAATTCCTATTATAACTTTGACTTTAAACAGCACAACCAAATTCACTCAAGATATAGGACCTTCAGATCTTCCAGACTTCATACTCTGCTCACACTGAACCAATTGTTCTTCCAAAATGATAGACTTTCATCCAACCAAGCATAGCAAGGGATATCGGATATCAAAGGCCAAGGCTTGTATTGTCAGGGTTCAAACATGAAAAAAAAGATAAACAAAGGCTAGGCGGGGCAAAAAAAACGGTAAACATAATGTAGGGAAGACTATTTGGCTATGTGGCTTAAAAAATAAAAATCGAATGCCTTGATCACTTTGTCACAGCGCGCAATGCAAATATGTAGTCTCAAGCAAGATGCAAAACAAGTTCTAGAGATGCAACTAATGGGTGAGTCTCTCAAGAGATCATGGAATTGATGAAAATGATCAATTCAGATTTTAGGCAATGTGGACTCACGGGATGAGCTCAATCAGCTAAACTTAGCCCAAAGATTTGCGGCACGCACATTTTATACCTTCTAAGATAGTCAAAGCAGTCAGATACGTCTTCTACTAGTGGTCTCAAAATCAGAAGGCTTGAAGAAAAAGGTTTTGAAAACTTTCGAGATCTCATCCAGATTTTTCTAAGTGAAGCAAGTTAAGCAGGAAAAAAGGTCGATTTTTAGAAAAGGTCATTGAACTTTTTTTGTTTTTTTTTTTATTTAATTTTTTTGCTTTTTTTTTAACCTATGACTAAAACTGACATGATGCTTATGCGACACAAAATGCGACCTACATGATGGGACCTACATGATGGGAGATGCTGAACTCATGCAACACAAAATGCGACCTACATGGTGGGATCGTCCCCACTTCCCCAAACGAAAAAAGATAAAAAAGAAAGAAAAAGAAAATTAAGCCTTATAAGTAAATTCGAACGACAGTTTCAGGGCTAGCGAAGACGCATAATTAACTCGAGGACCCGCATCGCGACCATAATTTCATAGATTGACACTCTCAAACTGTCGTCGCTCTTTCTTCGCCCATATTCCTCATTAAGCTCGTCTGGGTTAAAACCAAGTGTCTAGAGAGAGGCATTCTAGTTGCTTGCCTAACGATCGATTGTTCTTTTAAGGGTTTATTGTATTCATTATCACAACAGCTCGAGTAAGCAGAAATGTTCATCTTATTAAATGCAGAAATGGGTACATCAACAGATTCTGGGTTAATTCCGACCAACTTAGGACTACTAGACCCTGACTCTACGACCTTTGGGACAGACTCTCCTACGGACAAAGTAAATTTGTTTTCTTCATCGTCGATCCAGGTGATCTCAGGGTGGCCGCCATCTTCTCCAATCAGCAAACTTGGATCGAAGCTTGGGTTAGAAAATGCGGCGATGACTGGGTCAACGGCTTCTTCCTGCGAGCCTCTTGTCCAAGAGCATTCAAGATGCCACCTTCAGAGGTGAGTCCATTCCAAGGGTGGACGAGTCCTTCTAGGCGGATGAATGTAGCGGTCGTGGTGGCGACAATCATTGAAGATTTCTAGCCCGGCTACTAGGATCCCTTGTGACTTGGTGTCTGATTACGGGAAGCCGTAGTAGGAAATCATCGCCTCCTCAAGAACCGCCGTTGAGAGTGCGGGGATACGGTGGATTTGTGCGATGTCGGAGGATCGTTCTGCCTCCTCTGTGCAGCCATGGTGAACTTCATCATTCTCACTTCTTTTTCAGTTGGCTTATAGCCTAACCCGAACCTTCCCTTGTTCTTAAACAACTTGAAATTTGGTGTCAACTTGCTCCTAGGATTCCGGCCGAGTGGCATCCCTGGAAAATAACCTTGCCTCTTCAATATAGCATGGATGTTAGGGTTTGAGTGTGGATCGAAGTCAAAGTGAGCTTGATCCTGGCTCAAAGCCGCTACCATTTCAAAGCTTTGCAGCTCCTCGTCAGCCGAGCTATGCTCAATCTCGAGTGTGGGCCTCTTGGGGTCAAAAACGGCACTAAGGGGTGTGCTTGAGATCACGACGACTTGGCCTTGAATAATTAGTTTCACCTTTTGGTGTAAGGTGGAAGTGACGGCATTGTATTCATGTAACCAAGGCCTTCCTAACAACATGTTGAAAGAGGCCGGAATGTCGAGGACGATGAACTCGACGTTCTTACTTATGTGATCCATGGTGATGGGAAGCACAATTGATCCTAGCGACTTGCGAGGAGAGTTGTCGTATGCGCGTGAGTGAACAAAGATTTTGTGTCGTGTTGTCTTTGAATTCCTAGCTTTGTGCGGTTCTCCAGATGGACATTGATGTCGAACCATTATCCACGAGGACAAGTGGGATGGTCTGTGTAGAGCACCTAACAGTGAGATAGAGAGCTTTATTGTGGGACCCTCCTTCCTCGGGTAAGTCTTCATCCCCGAAGGTGATGGTAGGCTTCCCGGAGATGATATGGGAAATGAGGTCCTCTGGTGATGCTGCGGTAGGGACCATGAGCCTATTGAAAGCATCAAGTAGTATTTTTCTATGGTCCTGTGAGGCGCACAAAAGTTGCCAAATCGTGACTTCGGCCTTTGTTTTCTTTAACTGTGTGAGGAAAGGATCTTCCGGTGGAGGTGCCGGGGTTTCTGTCGCTTCGGGACTAGGAGTCACTGTAGTAGTATACATTATAGCGTGACCGACGAGTAAGGACCGCGGCGTGAGGAGTTGTTGCCTCTTCCTCATCTTCTTCCTTATTGGAAGTATCGTATAATGGATGCCCTTCATTTTCATGATCAGTGAAGCCTTCTTCATCGTCGCTATCCCAAATACCATTAACAGTGAAGTCGTCTGTAAGTGGAGGAGCAACTGGAATTAGCTGACCCATTTCAGTGATGAGGGTGGACGGATCAAAGTGATCTTTCTCCAGAAAGATGGCATTGCTGTGATTAGGCATTGGGTTCTCCTTGTTATTGGGCCTCTGAGATGAGTTTGGTGGAGGAATAACACCGTTTCGAATCAGTCCTTCGATCTTATTTTTCAAAGTCCAACAAACCTCGGTGTCATGACCCCGACTACGGTGGAAGTTGCAGTATTTGTTTCCGTCCCACCTTGGAGGCTTGATTTCAGGTTCGGGTGCCGGCAAAGGTAGCTGGATAATCCCCTTTTTCACAAGCCTTTCCAATGCCTTAGCGTAAGACATGTCTAGCGGATGATAGGAGTCATACTTCGGGGGGAAAGACTTTCGTTGGATAGAATTAGTCTCAACAGCTTTCTGAGGGATGCTAGGTGTACTAGTGGCCCTCCTGTTGGAGCTAGATCCTTTCCAACCAGAGTTTTGCGTGCCCCTCTCATTGTTAGCAGCTTCAACTTGAATGCACAAATCTTTCAGGGTTTCGAAGTCTTTGATGGATTGGAAGCCGAAATGTCGCGTGATGCGAGGGTGAATGCTTTGCCTGAAAGTGCTCAGTTGCATCCTAAAGGGGATAGCTTCATCGATTTCAGATAGCATGGTGTGCCATCTCTCGTAGTAGGAAAGAAATGGCTCGTCCTCCCCTTGTTTCATGGAAGTCAGGTCATCCGCGGTAACCTCCTTCTGTTGTAGACGACTAAAGTGGCTGATGAAGGCTTTGAACAATTCGTCTGCATCGGTCTTAACTTGTGAGGGTAGATTTTGGTACCATACCTTGGCCTTACCTTCTAGAGTGGAAGGGAAGACTGTGGTATAGAGACCTTCATCTACCTTATGGAGAGGGGCCAGCCTCATGAATTCTTCTAGATGATGAGAGGGATTTTCAGTGGGCTTGAACTGTATGGCGGGCACCTCGACCTTGTCTCTTACCCTCGATACATGGTGCTTAAATCCATGCATGCGTCGGTGAATGTCGGATCGGTTTTCATCATCCTCCTAGTGAGCATGTCAACCTTCTCTTCAAGCTTTCTGACATAAGGGTCCTCCGAAGTTTTGGAGCCCTTTGGTGTAAGTTTGGACTTGACCTCACCAGATGATTTAATTTGTAGGCTTCCAGTTTTGGTTTTGAGGCGTTCCCTTCTATCCCCGTCATCAGCCTCGACCTCAGACTTAGACTCATAATAATTTTCCTCTTCTTCGGCTTCAACACCTAGCTTTTTATTGAGCTGCCTAATGGCCTCCAGCATGCCATTCATGGTCTGTTGGCTTTCGTTGAACCTTTTTTCCAACTTTTCATTAGTCCTATCCTCCAAATCTGATATGTAAAAGGCTATTGCTTCCTGTATCCTCTCATATAGCCCATCAGGTAGCTTATCACCAGAACTTTCCCCGGAAAGGTTGTTGTTAGGAGATCCCGACATGATGGATTCGCTGGATGTACTGGATCGGGTTGGTGGTCTGTAACTTGGATCGTGGATGAGCTTGCCGGTGTGCGGGTCGCGGATGCGGGCTCGAAGATGGTATGCTATTTTGCCTGCATGGAAATTGATTTAGTACTCGAAAGAACTTTTAAACTACCCACCCAATGCATGTATGACTTAGTGGACCTATATGGGCCTAAGACTCAGACACGATGCCTACATGCTGACGTAAGGATGACTCACCCACTTCGCGGAGTGCATGTCTTAACTCTATATGGACCTAACATGGATCGACAACATTAATCGCCTATTGGGCCCTTACCGGATCGAGTCACGATTCAAGTAACAGACGCAATAGGGATTGGACTTAGGGAAAATCATAAAGGGCCGAATAGGATCATCAACAAGGCATTGGGCCATCTGCGGGGTGAAGCGATCAGGCCCGAAGAGAAGAGAGAAGACCAGACTGGGTTAGGAACCCGTCTGGGTTCTCCTTTCTCTGACGAGGCCTGCGCGATCAATTTTCGGCCAAGTGGGCGATCCGGATGGGCCAGAACCCGTCTGGGATTACGGCGCGACCTGGACTCCCACTACGAAAATTGATGCGGATGGGCGATTCGGCGGACTGAAACCGCAGGTTTCTGATAAGTCAGAACCCACCTCGAATATCCCTACGCGGACTAGAATGACTCCGACTCATGAAAGGTTTGACAACTTGGACTCAAAGACTCCTTAAGACCGGACTCTAAAACTCTTTACAAAATGAAACTACATGATGAACTTGAAATTCTTTACAGGTGGAATTTTACAATATGTGCGTCAGCAAAATACTTCTTTACAACTTTGTACATGGATGGAACTTTACAAAGATACAAACTTTACAACCTATACATTGATTCTAAAAAAAAAATAAAAATAAATAAAAAACACATAGCATACAGATGCGGGATTAACCTAACCATGACTCTAGGTATTAGGGTTTTCTAGGTATAGGAGATGATCGTACCGCATGTTCTCGCCCCGGTGCATCCTCCTTACATAGGTAGGCAGTGATGTGTGGGGTGTTGCTCTTCGGGGTTTCAGGGAAACCCTCAGAGTGTAACACGGGGAGAGGGCGAGTCAAAGGCTTGGCGATGTAAGTGCATCCCACAAGTAGTGACAGACCGCTCTCGGAGGGTAACCCTAGTTTTATAACCTACCAACGCTTTTGTGCTCCCCAGCCATAAGGCCCAAGAGTAGCCTGGATGCAATATGCCTAAAATAATGACAAAATTATGAAATAAATTAATTCCTCCCAAAAAAACACTAAAATTTAATCCTTTCAAGTTTTACCCTCTTATTAAGTTTAAGTCCCCAGTGGAGTCGCCAATCTGTAGACCCCGAAAAAATCCGAAGGACCTCTTCGCGGCGCTACTTAAAAGAGAGGATGTTCTCTTTTTAAATTGGGAGCCGACTAGGATTGCTTATCCTTAATTAAAGGTTTAACTTTTAAGGACACTTTTAAGTTGACAAATTAGATTAGCCCGAAAACTCGATTTTGGAAGAAGACGAAAGGAGAAAGAAAAAAAAGGAAAGAAAATACATGAACCCGTCTGGGTTCTTCAGGGGAAACCGAAAAAAAAGAAAGAAAAGAAACAGAACCCGTCTGGGTTCTATCAAAAAGGGCCGAAAAGAAAAAGAGAAAAAAAGAGCAAGAACCCGGTTGGGTTCTTCAAAAACCAAGAAAAAGAGACAGGGAACCCGTCTGGGTTCCTGTCTTTAATTTGGGGCGAAAACAAAGAAAAAAGAGGAAGTTTTTCGGGAAAAGAAAAGAAAAAGTTAGAGTCGCCAGTTGAATTTAAGGGTAAAACAACAAACCAATAAAAATAAGACTCCGGCCTACGAACCCAAAGGCGGATTCGGGGGTAAGGTTACAGATTTGACAATAAAGATCATCAAACCTGCCCGTTCAAGCGAACGGACTCTACTAGAATTAAATTAAAGTGACAGATTTGAAAAGGGGGGAGGAATTAGATAAATCTCATAATATTATCATTAATGTCATGCAAAAAGAAACGAAAAAGAAAGAAAATACAAAGAAAGCTAGCAGAATTATATACAATAATACAAAGAAACTACGCTAACCTTAAAATAAAGCACGCAATGGAGGGAGAAGAGAAGAGGAATATACTAGTGTCAATACTCCCGATATTCGGTGTCTTTTTAGGTGATGGATGGGGGGTATTTATAGTGGAATTTAGGTTAGGGTTTAGGAGCGTTCTGGCGCCGGGGGCGCCGTGGTGATGGGAAGAGGAACCCAGACGGGTTCCTGGGTCGAGGCCGGGCCTCTGGCTCAAGAACCCAGACGGGTTCCATGGGGCAGAGATCACGCCTCTGGCCCATCGAACCCAAATGGTTTCCGGCTTATTTGGGCTTGGTATTTTGGGTTTTGACGGAAAAGGGGCTTTGCGTGTTACTTATTGGTCAACTTATTTCCTAAAATTAATACTAAAAAAGAAAGAAAATAAAGCCGAAAAATTTAGCGTCTACAATTGCTATTCAACACCCCTAAAGGTCGGTATATTACCGTCCAATTTCCCATTCAGGTATACCATTAGAAGATCCTACTCCTTATAGAAGATTAATTGGAAAACTCTTCTGGTCAATACAAGACCTGACCTAGCTTTCACAGTCCAACATTTGAGCCAGTTCCTCAAGGAGCCCACAGATCAGCACTAGAAGGCAACCATTCACACTCTTAGATATCTGCTAGGACATCCCAGCTTAGGCATTCTGATTCATAGGGATGATAACTTCAAGCTTAGTGCATATAGTGATTCTGACTGGGGAGCATGCAGACATTCTCAAAGATCCATCAGTGGATTCCTAGTTTTTTCTTGGAAATACCTTGGTTTCCTGGAAATCTAAGAAGCAACATATTGTTTCATTGTCATCAATAGAAGCTGAATACAGAAGTCTTAGATGATTAGTTGCTGAATTGGCTTGGCTGAGTCGTCTATTTCATGAGCTTCAAGTTGATCACATTACTCCTATACCTGTGAAGTGTGACAATCAGGCAACAATTTATATGGCTAAAAACCCGGTCTTTCATGAAAGGACCAAACACATAGAAATTGATTGTCATTACATTAGACAAAAACTTGCAGATGGACTAATTTCTTTGCAGCATACCTCTACAAAAACTCAGCTTGCAGATATTCTTACAAAGCCTTTACCAGACAACTAACACCACATTCTTTTACACAAATTGGGGGTTCATTCATCTCCAATTTGGGGGGAGGGGGTGTTAGAATGTATTTAGTCCGGTTAGTTAGGTAGTTTTTGTTAGTTAGGTTTCTTTTATTCTTGTTCTTGGTTTTGTACTTCTATAAATAGGGTCATTTCCCTATTGTTTCTAATCAATAAATCAGATACAATTCCATATTGCTATTCTTTCTCTCTTCTGTCTCGAACACAGCCCAAGTGAGCTGATATTTGTTTTCTTATATATATATATATATATATATATATATATATATATATATAGGATAATTGGATTCTAATAATCCCTACTTTCACCAATTGGACAATGGTGGACCGTACTTTCACTTTGTATTCTGGTGGTCCAAAAAAAATTGGATTTGAGTGGGACGCCGGCGAGTTGAGAGGCGGTGACTCGGTGGTTTGCTGACATGGCACGTTGGGCATGAGTTTGACCGGTTTGACTTTGATTTTAGATGCCACATCATATTCAAAACACATGTCTGCTTTTATTTTCCTTTTTTTCTGTTTCCAGGTTGGAAACTAAATTTACTCCCCTTTGTTTCTCTCTCTACTTTCCCTTTCACCTTTTTTTTCTCTGCAGTAAAAAACCTCTTCTTCCTTCCCTTTTCCCTAATTCTCAGAACGGCTTGAAGAACCCTAATTTTATGTTTTTGGTGGTTGTGGCCTCTCCCACCTGGAAACAAAGGTGAAAGGGAATTCATTGCACTTAAACCCCTGCTTCCAAGAGATCAAACTCATTGAACTCAAACCCTTTTTTCCTTCGAGGGATAAAAGCAAAGTCCCCTCCATCTCTGTATCTTCTCCATTACTCTACAAATTTATCTTTAAAGGGAAATTCTTTCCCAAAAAAAAGCCAGTAAATTGACTCCTTTATATTTGCCACCTAAATCACCTCTCAATCTCATTCGCAGCACCTCCCTTCGGTCCCTGAGTGATTTTTCTCGAATTTTTGCTGTGGCTCTCAGCCAAGTTTGTGATTGATTTGTCGATTCAAGGTTTCGTCCTAAATTCTTTTATTGACTTGAATTGCTGATTAGAGCACTATTGCCAATTAATTTTGGGGTTAGGGTTTTGGTTGTTACAGCTACATTTCCGACAATCACACAGTCAAATTTTCTTCTCTTTTTGATGCTCCCATGGCGTTTCCATCACTTTCAGAGTCCGCAGTTAATTAATTTATTTTTTTAAACTTTGAACCAAACAACAGAAAATGAAGCGGAAGGATTAATTTTACACATAATACATCAAAAGAGATTCAACAAGAAATTAGGTTTGACACTCACATTCGATAAGCAAGCAGCGAGGTCCCTAGAGTGTGTGGTAGCCATGGTTAGAGAGTGTGAAAAGGGCTGATTCTGAGAAAGCAACCCTCAATGACATGGATTGAACATTTGAACCCAAACTAAAATCTTCAAAAGTTTTGATGTGGGTATATGTCGATCACAAAGAACATGTTTGAAGGTATGAATTCTTGATTGAGTTTTGGATATTTGGGATATATCTTATAATTATAAAGTATGATGAGATGTTGTTTGAGTTTCTTTGCAATTTTTTTTTGGAATTCAGACAATAGTGATAATTCGTATAGAGAGAATCACATAAGAAACTTTTTTTTACTGTAGAGAAATTAAGGAAAAGAAGAGAGAAATATGAAGAGGGGGTAAATTTATTTTCCAACCTGGAAAAGGAAAAAAAGGAAAATATGATGTGGCATCCAAAATCAAAGTCAAATCGGTCAAACTCATGCCCAACGTGGCATGTCAGCAAATCACCAAGTCACTGCCACTCAACTCGCCGGCGTCCCATTCAAATCCAATATTATTTTATTTTTTTTGGACCACCAGAATACAAAGTAAAAGTGCAGTCCACCATTGTCCAATTGGTGAAAGTAGGGATTATTAGAATCCAATTATCCTATATATATATATATATATATATATATATATAGACACACATATGTCGGGTTATTTGTATTTTGGACCCCAAAGTATAGGGGTATTTATTTTCTGGTCCCACGATTTTCATTGTTTATTTTTTGGACCCTAAAATTTATGGGTTGAATAAAAAAGGACCTTAAATTATGTAGGTTGAAAGAAAAGCCCTTGTACAATTTTTCTTTGTCTTTCTATGTTTGAATTTATTTCCTGATTAGCGGCAAACTTCAGGACTAAAGTTAAAACTAATATTCAATCCATAAACTATAGGGTCCAAAAAATAAACAATGAAAACTGTGGGACCAGAAAATAAATACCCCTATATTTCGGGTTCCAAATTGCAAAAAACCCCACATATGTCATGCAAAACCTCTTTTTTCATTGAATATTCATCGAAAATTATATAATCTTGGGCATTATTTATGAAATTATTTTTTACCCATTTTCCTTAATAAGATTGCCTAAATTTGGATCCTTTTAGACATCTAAAAGCAAAATCTGCACGGGAAGAAATTATCAGTGCTCTTCTCTTTACAATCCAAGTGGCAACTGTATGTTATATATGAATTCACTTGTAAATTGTAATCTCCCATAAATATATTTATGACTACCATCTAATTTCCCATATTAAAGTTAAAGTCTCTCATTATCTACTGGAGGAAGTGGAGTGTTATTGACTTGATCAGCAGGTTTATTGACATAAACAATAGGCAATTCCTGTGACTTGTCATTCTCATTTGTTAGGGCTGCTGATGAATCCTTGCTTTTACCCCATACAACTGTGTACAGCCCTATCACTATTACCACTGCTCCTATTATACTGCATTAACCAAAAAAATATATTAAATTTTCAGCGATAATATATATGTAAATGTTTAATGATATGACTAGCATATAAATAGAAGTCTAACGTGTTGTATTGAAATATAATAATAAACGTGTAGGGTAGACAATAATGCCAGAAAAGCAAATTAAAGAGAAAGGGTAGATAAAGATGTTGGCAAGGATTTAATAAATAATGCAAATGGAGCAATATGTTATGAACAATAATTATGTACTCCTTTTTTTCCTTTTGAATCATGTACTCCTTTTACAATTATTAAGATAACTATTAGTTTTAACTATTATGGGTCAATTTAAATCGTTAATTCATCTAAATATATACTGACTTGTCATATAAACTAAATCTTTTATTAGAATATAATGATATAGTTTTTAGAAAATATATTATTCGAAAAAGATATAAAATACTATGTTAAAGACAATAAAAAGGTCAAAAAGTAATATTTATTTTAGAACAAATGAAATATAAAATAAAATACCTGCCAAGGTGGAGGAGCTCATGCAAGAAAAGGGAACTCAAAGCAGCAGTGATGATCATGCAAAGAGGGCTAAACACTGTCACAAAAACTGGTCCTTTTGCTCTGTTCACAAATCCTTGAATATAGTATGCTACTCCTGAGCACACCACTCCCTGCACAAATTAAATATATGCATCTTAATATTACTTCATATTACTTAATTAGCAAAAGAAAAAGGGTGGTCGAAATAATAATGTGTTTCTCTTTAGATTTTAAGTCATGATGCATACATGCTATTGAATTTAAGTTGATATGGGTGGCGGAGTTTATGCTTTACTTTTGATGTTACTTTGCATTTTCATTGTTTTGTCCACCTAGTGGGCTATGCTTTTCATTATATTCTTATGTTTCTTTGACCTCTTTTAACTTAATTTTGTGCTCTATTTAAATCTTACAGTATTTAGGAATAGTTAAGAGATATCAAAATAAGTAAAATTAAGGAAAAAATTATAAAATTACTTGAATGTGTGTTCTCTTTGCCCCTATTTAAATTGATAAAAGTTATATTGAAATATAAAATGATAAATAATAAGAAACAAAAAAATTTATTTTGGGAACAAACAAACAGAAATAGAGAGAGCAGTAATAAAGATTATCCTCATGTATTTTCAATTCTATTAGTTCTTTCTATCACAACTGTAGGAATTGTTCACAAGGAGGATGGTACTCCCCAATCCAAAATGATAGGTTTGGGAGATACCAAGAGAGTGGTAATTAATGGAGATAAATTATATTCGTTGACAAATATATATATATATATATATATATATATATATATATACTTTAACTAGAAAATTTTATTGAGATTAATAAAATTAGTAATTTGTAAAGACAAATATGATAAGATGGTAATAAATATTATATTAAAATTACAAATAATAATAATGTAGAACATTAAAAAAAAAAGAATTGGTGAAAATTAGCAACTTACAGTGTATACAGAGGCAAGGAGTCTAGAATCCCAACCAAGTGCCCAAGCACTCCTGTCCCTTACAGCAACAACAGACACAACTCCTCCTTCCAATGCTCCCATGAAACACACCCATGCTGTTAGTGACAACTCTGCTGGGTACTCCCTCAATGTAAACAACTACAAAACAAATGAATAGGAAGAAGTAAATGAGCAATTATAGGTGTTAAAAAAGCATAGCTGGTGTCATTTAAAAAACAACTGTCAGTAAGAGTTTTTGATTAGCTAGGATCCCATTTAATAGTTGCGGAACTATCTTAATCAAAAGTCTTGGTTCCACATTTTTTTTTCTTTAGATAAATTTGCTCCGTCCATTGAGCGCTTTCTTAGAAATAACCACCAGCAAACTTAACAGACCGGTCAGTATCAAACAGCCCATGACAATTGTCTAATTAACTCTACAATTTCCGTCAACGGCCGCAAAAAGTCTCAGGTTTGAATCTCAACAATCTTATGTCTATTTACACAAGTTTAAAGGCCCCTTAAATACCCAATGAATAAAGCATAGACTTGGCAAATAAATGTGAGGGTTGTTTAGTTGAATCAAATGTAGTGTCGTGTCGGATCATCTTAACCTAAAGGCTAAACTAATAGTTGAATGCTATAGTACTGAGTTTATTATGATATTGGAGCATTATATAGGACATATGGACTTACTTGGAGGATGAAGAAACCGGACCAGCCAAGGCAGCTGCAAAGGAGGAAACCGGCACCGAGAGCCCAATGCTGACCATTGACGGCGTGGTTGGGACCCTTGACATGGTGTTCAACCCCATGCAAGCCAAATAGGTTAACAACAGGGCCTCTGTATAGTGTCATCACCATGGCTCCTGATACTGTCACTATTGTTCCTATTATCTTTGCTTGGCTTGATACTTTCTTAATGTTCACTTTCTCCAGCCTAGTCAATCCCCAACAAAAAAAAAAGAAAAAGAAACAAACCAAGAATTATAAGAATTGATAATTAAATCTAGTTACATTGATGTAGCAAGTAACTAAGTGTACAGGAATATTTTGAAATAATTGGAGTGAGGGTGGCATGGTTATCTTTTTCTTTGGTTCACTTTTATAAATAAATTAAAACTTTGAAAGTAAAGAGATTTTTGTCTCCTCAAAGGAAAAGAAAAGAAAAAAACCGTGATTTGTGGAGACTAGAATTATGTATGTTCTAATAGTTAATTGTTATCATATGAATGCACTACCTCGATCAATTACTTATGATTGTGTAATGGTAGTAATCTTACATGGGGATGACAATGGGGCGGAGAATCCTCGAACCCGTTGGGGCCCTGCCCCGCTCTGGGGAAAAATCTCCATCTCGATTGGAGATGGGGATGGGGACGATTTTTTAAAATCCGTCCGGGGACGGGGCGGGGATGGGGACAAAAATTTTCCCACCCCTATCCCCATTTTCCCCGCCGGGGAAAATTCCCCGTCACCATCCCCGTCCCCAAAAATTTTAAAATTGTCAAATAACCTTTATTCTAATTCAATATATATATATATATATATATATATTAATAGTAAAGATAAAGAAGTAATTTTTTTTTGAATCACACTTGAGGAGGATGTATTATTGTATTTTTTTCTTTGAATAACACTTTTTGATGTATTATTATTTGATTTTGATGTATTACTGCTCGAGCAAGTTAAATACGTTGTATTTTGAACAGGTTAAAAACCGGGTCCGATTAAAATTTGGTTAGATTTTGGGAATCCACGGGGATGGGAATGGGGCAAGAATCATTCCCCGAAGTGGGGATGAGGACGGGGATCGGGACGAGTTTTGGGAGTGGGGATGGGGACGGGCATATATTCCCCCGTCCCCGATCCACCCCGTTGTCATCCCTAATCTTACATAACAACTCATTGCATATAGTGAAATTAATTGTTAAATTTTTAAAATTTTGACTGACGTGAACTTTAATGCCGCCAATAATACGGAATAGCCCTCAAATATGTTTTGTTCATAATGCCCTTTAGATTTAGTGTGTTCTCTTTAATTTCTATCTTAATTCTGGTTTGAGGATAGATTGTAGACATTGTACTCCCTCCGTTCCAAAAAATTTTTCCCATATTTTTTTTAAGAATGTCCCACAATTAATGTTCACTTCTATATATTAAATGTAAAAAATATGAAGTTCCCAAAATGCCCTTTAATTACTTCCTTTACTTCCAAGGATTGTTTTAGAAATAGACTTAAAATTTAAATTTTTGGCTCAAACTCAATTAAGAATAGTATAGGTATTTTATAATATTTGACTAACCAGTCTTAAAATTCATGAAAAGTCAAAAAGGACATTTTTTTTTCCTTTTGGGATGGAGGGAGTAGTATTTGTGTTTTCCTTGTGTGTTTGAGCTTAGCGTTGAGTGTGTACCTGAAGCTGCAGGACTCATGTGAGGGGGTTGTTTAGTAGGTTCATTTAATTTGTGAATTTGAAATTTAATATGTAAGTTGTGGAGTAATATTAGAAATTAGGTTGTATTTTTTCAAGCTAGTTATCTGTTTTATAGGATTTTCAACAACGAAAATGATATGAGTTTTGGGGTAAGACACTTTTTAAGTGTCTTACCCTATCATTAAACTATATTATTGTATATTAAAATGAAATTATATAAATGATATGATTGAATTATGTCACAATAATATTACATATGAATTGCATAAAGTTATACCTTTATATATCCATTATTTTTTATATTTTAAATAAATGCTTAAAATAAGTTTAACGGAAGGGTTTGATTCTATGAGGGTATCATTTGTGCTTATTGGTGCGTCTTACGCATCTCAAACTTCTTATAATTGGTAATTAATACTTACTATTAAAAAATTAGTGTCGATAAAAAATCATAAGAAACACCAATTTAGTGAAGGATGAGACATATAAAAACTGTATTAGAACATAACTCATATCATCACCCAACCAACAACTAAAAAAGTGTTGATTTATAAATTTGAGACATTTCATTTAAAGTACTTTGATTACAAATCCACCAATACTTTAAGCTAATACTTAAAGTCCAGTTTAAAACAAGCTTTAATTTATACTCTATTCAAAAGCAATGATATCACCATCACCATCAGCACCATTACCATCATCAATATTATAGTTTTTGTTATTATTATCATTATTTGAGCATTTAAGATTATGCAAGCTAAGTGGGGGAAACCACTTGACTTAGGTACCTCAAAGTTGGTAATGACCTATTAGATAGAACAAGATTAGCACAAAAGAAAAAGTAACTAATTAGCAAGGTCCATCTTGAGCACTTTAATCAATTTAGTAATCTAAAAGGGATATTCTAGTAAAATATGCACGAGTGTGTCCTAGTCCTAGCTCACCTCTTGCTGGCGTTCTAGAACGACATGATCATGGACATTCAGGAAAATTAATCGTAAAATGATTCACAGTGATAAAAAGATTAACATATTGCTCCCACTCATGTATAAAATTCAAAAATTTCTTCCACATGATTGGCCTTTCTTTTATTTTATGAAAAACATGAGCCCCTAAATAATCATGAGTTCAGTGTAATTATTTGTATATATATGGGAACTGATCATATGAGCATAAATCTTTTATGAGCATGTGAGCACAGTTGTATTTATAGCGGACATCAAATATTATTTCTGTGGACATCAGTTATGTAAGTTGGACATTAAGTATTATTATTGTGGACATTAACTATGACGGTTGGACATCAACATTTGATGTCCGCCAAGAAAAATATTTATATTCTCATTGCATACTTGATATCTATGAAAATAACACTTGATGTCCACCTTTCATATTTAATGTTCATAAAAATATCATTTTATGTTCGCTAGATATCCAACCATGCTCACATTCTTACCAAAGGGTCATGCTTATATGATCAATTATATATATATATATATATATATATATATATATATATATATATATATATATATAACACAAAAAGTTTTACAAACCTCAAATCAATTCCTACTTGATGTCATTAGCAAAAGTTAATCAAATTTACTTTAATACTAACAACTTACATACCTGAAAATGGTTGCCATGATAAAAGTAATTGCAGGAAGAACATTACTAACACCAGTTGTAAATGTGGCAGAAGTGTATTGTAATCCCATATAATACAAGTTTTGATCCAGTACAGGCCTGATAATATTAATGTTCAATCAAAAAATGTACTTATAACTTATATATATAAGCATATAAAAAATCACTTAAATTACATAAGTAAAGAAAATCAACGATACAATCAAGTCCTTACTCAAGGAAACCGAGTACCAATATTTTCCAAAAGACTGAGGAGGTCATCTTGGGTCTTGTTTTTCTATACACATCAATGAAATCACGAGTTACATTACTAAATTACATATAAGTGAATAGTAAGTTATTAACTAAAACTTAAAATGGGTGAAAATATTAGAAAATCTGCATATACCTCCTTTCAAATTTATAACGTTTATATATTCAACCCTACCGATTTTGAGTTAATATTTACCCATCCTAATTTTTTGAACCAACTTCTTTTAACTACTTTCTTAGTAAATTTGAGAACTTTTCCAGTGAATGTGTAATATGTAATAAAATTTGTTAGCAAAAAATTATTGTCCTTTTAGCTAACAAATTTCATCACAAATCACATGTTCACCGGAAAAGTAGGTAAATAAAATTGGTTCAAAAGCGTAGAGTGGCTAAATATTGACTTAAAAATGTCAGGGTTGTATTTATAAATGTCATAAACCTGAAGGGGTATACGCAAATTATCCTGAAAATAGCTAGCTAGGGTTGAAATACCTTTCAAAAATAAGGGCAAAGGGGGCAATAGAGATGGTGGCAAAGACATGGCGGTAGACAGAGAGGATGAAATGGTTCATCCCATCTTTCAGGCAGACTGCAGTGATGATACCCATGCCAGAGTACCCGAATTGCAGTGCTATTATCGCCAAGAATGGCTTTGCATTTGCTAGTGCAGACTTCATCTTCTCCATTGACATGTCCACTAATTTCTGTAAGTATGAATTAATTGGTTTGTTTGATGAGGAGGAAGAAAAAGGGGGAAGATAACAAGTGTATTTATAGACAACAAAAGGGGGGGAGATGAGGGAGAGTGGGAGATGAAGTCTAAGCAGCCATTGACATCATCATCATGTCTTTGGTAACCCTAAATGCATGCATGCACTTTCACTTTCACCACCCTTACACTACAATTGACAAATAAAGATTGTAGATTTCATTATCTGCATTAATTAATTCATTATTTTATAAATTAGTAAATGTAGACCCACTCACATTTATCCATGTGTTACTTGTGTAACAGTTTATTTGTAGATATATTTCGCATTTTAGTTTTATAATTATTTGGTTAGTTGATTATTGTAACTCCATGTAAAAGTATATGGATAATTTGCTAGCTAGATATATTAAAAAGGACAATGATATACATCTTCACTCAAGATGGTTAATAACCATTTTAAATTGTTCATATTTCACATTTTTTAACTTTTAATAATATTTTCTCTAATAATTATACATATTTATCAATTATAAGAGTATAATACTAATTAGCTAGGTCAAAAAAATATAAATAATAACCTAATTTTATCAATCATAGTAGAAAATACACATTTTATACATAGTTTTATATTTATGAGAAAATATAAATAAATAATTATTTTTATATTGTTTATAAGTTGCAATAACCCTAAAAGTAATGAAACGTACCTTTATAATGATTTTAATATACTTATATTTAACTTTATTAGTGATTTAGGTAAAATGTAAGATGGTTATTAGCCATCTTGCATCAAGATGTTTATCATTTTGCATTAAACAATTAATAAAAATTAAATTTTTGGATAGAAAATATATCTCACTGTTTTTAAAAGGATTTAAAAACTCATCTAATACTTAAAATGTTTAATGTTCTGATCTTCCAAAGACTTTCATATTGAACATTAGTATTTAAGTAAATAGTTGTGTGACTTTATGTAAGTATAAAACACATCAGTATTTACCATTTTTAATACTATATATTGTCAAACATAATAAAATCAGAATTCAAAATAGCATATCTATGAAAGAAAATTTGCATATATTCCTATTCAGTTTTATTGTGACGTTTATAAATTCAACAATAATGTTTTTGAGTTAATATTTACCCACCCTAAGCTTTTGAACTAATTTCACTTGTATAGCTACTTTTTCAATGAGTGTGATATTAGGTGAAATTTGTTTGCTAAAATTACCCTCATTTTTGCAAACAAATTTCATCATAAATTTGCTATATTCACCCTAAAAGTAGCTAAAAAATTAATTTAAAAACTTAGAATAGGTAAATATTAACTTTAAAATGTCAGGGTAAATTTATAAATATCGTAAACCTGAAGGGTGGAACATGCAAATGATCCTGTCTATGACTAGTATGTGTATATACATGTGTATCAACTTTATAGTCCCTCCGTCGTACCAAAATTAATATCAGTTTTATAATAAGAATCTTTTTATGAGTTGCCTATTAAGTTATCACAGTCATAATTATTACAGGACAGAGAGAGTATTAAATTTCGAGGACATTTCTAAACCATGAATTTCAAAGGCGGATTAAGTTTACAAAAGCTGCTTAGAGTGGCTCAGGTTCCTCCGATTATCCGCACGAGGACACGCTTTCCATGGTCGTGGAGCTCCCCATGATTAATGGATGTAGATTCATGGACGACCATAGAGAGCGGCAAGGATTAAGAAAATCAGGGGTGAGGTAAAAAACCGAAATTGATGAAGTGAACTGTAAACTAGTCAAACCAAATTGAAAACCGGAAAAATTGAACCGAACCAAAATTATGGTTAACCAAATCGTTGAATCGATAAGCCAATTGGTCGGTTCACAATTTGTGAACTGTCGACGGTCAACGGTGACGGAACTGATAATGATTATTAATAAATTTTTATTTTTAAAATTTCTTTATTCTTAAAATTTTTATTCTTAAATTTTTATTCTTAAAATATCGCTATTTTGATATTTTACACAGAAATTTTAATTTTTATTGGCTGTTTCGTTGCTTTTCATACGTTAGTCCCTGTGTAATGCATTGATGCCAATTGTATGTCCAGTAAATTCTTTAATGTGTGTAGTGATTAGTGAATTGGAAACCTATCTCCTGTCTCACTGCTTAGTTTCAAATGAGCTCATTTGTCCCATCCAACAACTATGCATAAATAAAACCCACCAAAGTAATTAGTTAGCTATTTTCTTTATTATTTCATTAATTAACCTTTTAGATAAGTAAACTAACATTAAATAATTGAGACCTTTTAACCAAATTGCTCAGGGCCATAGTCCGGCTCCAAATTTGATGGAAGCAAATACTAAAATTATATAGTAGTCAATAAATAATAATTTTTGCAAATATATTCCTGAAAAGATATATTTATAGGTTAATCGTGGTTAACCAGCCACTTAATTAAAAAGTTAGTTCACCAAAGGTCCGATTAGCCAGTTTATTAGATTACGGTTCCACTTCACGTTGTTCAAACATTTATAGCTTAGCGGAAGTAAACATATCTGAAAAGTCAACGAGATATAGAAAAGACTACAATATCATATATAATAAAACTTTCAACATAAACTATAAATGTGAAATAGAAAAAGGGATATCATAATAGTGTCTTAAAGGCACATTTGTTTTTAACTTGGGTAAACAAGAAACATCAAGAATTTATTTGTATCAACCAAACTAGGTTGAATACCTTAGTATTTATAACAATCCAAGTAGCCCTAGAATAGTTTTCTAACCGAAATCAACTATATGGAGACCAACCAGTATCAACCACAAAAGGGAGATATTTATTTATTTCCACAATTTAAGTTTGAAATTCTGAATGAAATTGAACCAATGTCCAACGGTACCCAGCCTTAATTATAATTGGGTAAAATTTGATAGTTGGTAATTTATGCACCGAAAAAGCCCTGTTTGTAATAGGGTTTGAAGGAGCGTTTAGTGTTTTGACATGTCAAAACACTAATTTGTCATATTTTAATTATTTGGTAAAATAACTTTTCCAATTAGCAGATATAGTTTATGTTAGTATTTTTGTGATGTTACCAGTGTTAACATCTACAAATATGATAGTGTTTGGGACTTTTTATTCCTAAAATGCTCTCATAAATTAACTTTTCTTATTTTACTTCCCTTGCCATTGATATAAAAGGATGTTCCCCTCACTATTTCCTTCCAACTCATCCGGTCTCCACTCTCCTTAAGGCCGTGTTCTATACTGCGGTTGGCAAACTGCGTGCCACACTGTACCGCAGTTTGCCACAACTCACCACATTTCACCGCAAATCATTACTTTTCTCTCTCCTCACTTTTCTCCTCTACTTTTTACATTCTCTCTCCTCACCTACCCCACATACCAATAACCTACAACAATTCCACCACACCCCACCACAATTCCACTACACATCACCGCAAAATACCGCAGTATAGAACACGGCCTAAGTCCTCCTACCTCCCAATACCTGAGAACCCACTAAGGCATCGTTCTTTTATGCGTTAACGCAGCCAAACGTAACGCAACACAACGCAAATTATCATCACTTTTTAACAATTTCCAACGCAACTAAACGTAACGCAACGTAAACGCAATGCACAAAAGAACGATGCCTAAGAATGTTCTTTTATACGGCTGGTTGGCTGTGGTACTACAACACACCGTATTTTGCCAGATCCACCACAACATACCAATCCATCATAATTTACCACAACCCACCACAATCAATTTTTTCACATTTACCAATATAATTTACAATTATAAAAAATAAAACCCACCACAACTTATCAATAACCCACCACAATTCCACCACACCGCACCGTGTCATACCGCAGCCAGCTGTATAAAAGAACAGGCCCTAAATAATCTTGTCAAATAGGTCAATTGGATCAGCTACGGGTCAAGAAAAAGGTTGGGTCGAGTGAGTTTGGGTCACCAAGTATTTGGGCCGGTTATAGGTATGGGTCTAGGTAAAGTTCGAGTTGGGGTTGAGTTTGAGTCAACCCATTTAATTTGAATGAATTCAGTTCAGCTAGGTTTTACCCTAATAATTATCCGCTATCCAAATAAATATCTAATGTTAAATCCGCTATTTTTGGCACAAGAACCTTAGTCAAAGGTGAAATTTAATTTAAACGTATACGGGCACAACTTATGTTGTTTTAAACTTAATTCTTAGTTCTAGACTTCTAGAAACCAGCTAGGGAGCTAGTCTTGGACGTTGGTCTAATGATTACAATTGCATCAGCTAGCAAACATCTTTCCACACATTCTCTAATAAAACCAAATATAAATAAGAATTGTTGCATGTGTAGATTATTCATTTAGGGAGGTGATCGTAGGTTTTATTATAAAAATAATTAATCCACTAATGGAGTCATTATTAGCATCTCCTTTTGCATAATAATCTATGTTTGTGCCCAAATTAACAAATTAATCTATGCAGAGACGTGCATGGTTTGAATTGCCTTCACAAATAATTCTTACAATTAAATATTAGTAACCGTATAAATAAACAGGAAAGTCGATGAGGACATATAGTAGTGGATATGTGTTTGGATTCCATTGATATACTCCTCCATCTAGAGACTTAATTGAGTCCCACGACCACACAAATTGCTCGTTACTGTTGAGATGTATATACTATAGTAGATATCGAGTAATAGACTCCTTTTTCTTTTTTTTTTTTAAAAAATACAATAATTCAACTTCCTTTTTTATTTTTGCAAAGAATTATTTTCATTTAAGAAATTGAATCAAAAATGATATGAGTGTTAATTGGCCTTTGGGATAAGACATTTTAAGTATCTTGCTTTATCATTAAAACTATATTATTATATACTAAATTGAAATTAAATGATATGATTGAATTCTACATATAATTATAATATTACATATAAATTGTATAAAATTATAGTTTTATCCATTAATTTTTATATTTAACAAAAATACTTAAAATAAGCTTATCGGAATGGGTTGATTTGATTAGGGTTTGATTTGATTAAGTTTCTGTTCATGCTTCCTTGTTTTTGGCGTGAGTTTACTATCCATCTACACGCTAATTTGTCACGCCAACCACCAGTTTTCTACGTACTAATGTAAGTAATCCTTATTATTAGAAAAATAGTGTCAAAATCATAAGAAATATCAATTAGGTGAAAGGTAAGATATATAAAAAGTGTCTATCATAGCCCAAATTGAATAGAGTTATGGAAAATTTTCACGTTTAAATTTCGAAATGAACTGTGAAGAAAATTAATGGAAAAAAGGGAAATCTGAAGAGAAAAATAAGTAAAAGAAGCAAAAGCATTCTATTAAGAAGATATACATGAAGTTCTTTTTCAAAAGTGAACCGGGTTGCCGCCTATTTTTTTTCATTGGCGAGAAAAGGAAGGGAAAAAAGTGCAGTTGGCAGACAGTAGTGCAGCCACAGCTCTTTTAGCTGTGCAGGCTACAAAAAATAAATCAAACTTAGGTTTGTAATCAGGCATTCAGCAACTCACAATAATAAATGTATAAACAAAAAGAAAAAGATATAAGCACATTTTTATTAAAAAGTGCATATTACTATAAATTTAATTAAAGATAATTTTACATAATACTGTAAATTATAAGCTTAGCTCATAAGAACAACAATTCTTTCAACAAAAGAAATTAAATTTATGTGTTCATCACAGGACTACCTGGCAAGTGGCAGTGCATATGCAGCAAATTAGGACCATCCAACCAGGGCTCCCAGCTCAGTGGAGAAAAACATGGACAAGTCAATTGAAGGATACAAACTCAGCAAATTAATTAGCTCAATATCCTTGACCTAGTAAAGGATAAATCAATGAAATTGAAAAATTGAAAAATATAAATGATACTTAACAAGATTTATAGAATGACTACAGAGAAAGATTGATTGAATAAACATCAAGTCAGGAACTCCTTTCTTGATTAAATCACTTCATCGGATTTGGTAGAGGCAAATGTCCTTTTGGTGATCAGTGCCAATTTAAGACCCAGATTCAATGTCATTAGGCCCGTTCTTTTATGTGGTCAATTTGCAGTGCGATAAGTTGCGGTAGATTGCGGTAAGTTGCGGTGAAAATAGTAAAAAATAATGGTAATTTGTGGTGAGTTGCGGTAGGTTGCGGTAACTTGCTGTAACTTACGGTACCGCATTAAAAAAAACGGTGCCTAATTATCGCAAGAAGTTTGGCCATAAAGAAGCTGAATGTTGGGCAAAGCAGAGAGATGAAGAAAAGGGGGCCAAATTTATTAAACATGTTCCAGAAAAAGAATATCATTTTATGCCTCATTCTCTACTTGCCAGTGACATTAATGGAGTTTGGTTAATGGACAACGGTTGTTCTAATCATATGCTTAGAAAAAGGAGTATGTTCAAAGAGTTGGGTGAGAATCAGAAGAGTGAAGTTCGACTTGGAGATGGCAGAATGATGAAGGTCAAAGGAAAAGGAATGTACAATTAGTATCAAAACCTCCTAAGGTAATGTAAAACTTCTACATAATGTGCAATTTGTTCCGATTTAAGTCATAATTTGTTGAATGTAAGACAATTGAATTTGTTGAGTGTAAGACAATTGATGGAAGATGGTTACTTCTTATTATATGAGATGATGTGTGCTCCGTTTATGATAAAACTTCTGGTCAACATATATCTAGTGTTCCTAGAGACAAAATAGGATGTTTTCATTATAACTCTGAAATGGAAAAAAAAAAAAGGTATGCCCTCAATGTTAAACAATAACGCACTCAGACCAATTCAATTGGTGGTTGACGCGGTGGCTGTCTTTGAGGTGTCGTTTTTCCATTTTTTTCAGAAAAAACTTTTGCCATGTAAGAACGTACACATAAGCAGGTTGACTAATATATTTTTTTGGAAAAAAATTGAAAAAGATACCTCAAAGTAGGACAGTCACCGCGTCAACCACCAGCTGAATTGCTCTGAGTGCATTATTGTCCAATACCCTCAAAGTTCAGTGTATTAGAGTCCAAGAAAAAAGTTCAGTGCATTATTGTCTAATACCCCTAAAGTTCAGTGTATTATTATCCAATAATCCTTTATTCAATAAGAAAGTTAAACATTACATTGTAAAGAGGCCACGAGCTTTCATGCTATCCACATGAAGCAAGTGGATAATCTCACCCCGGAGGGGGGGGGGGTTCATCTAGGAACTTCATAGTACCTGTCCCTAGCTCTAAGGCTAATTCAGTTAATTTATCTGTCACTGAAATTGCTTCCCTAGGCAGTGAACCACCCTGGCCTCATGTGTCCATTTGGACATCTTAACGTGGTATGTCAGATTTAAATGTAGACAACCTTACCTCAATAAACTGAAATTCATAAAGAGATCCAAGTTTATATTAACGAAATATAATTTAACCATTGAAATTATCATCAGTCAAAGATAACATATTTTTTTACATACGCTCCTCGTTGATTGGCCCTAGCCACTCCACCTTTTATCTCCTCCTTCTGGGATTGGATTCTTGCAGGGAGCATTACTTACTTATCAGGAATAAGGGAGTGTTGCGAATGACATGTTTGGCCTGAATCAAGCGTTGGCATCCCTGTATCCCAGTCCAATAAAGACTCATTGAGTGAGGATTACCCTGAGACAGGGCCCATTAAGTTAGATCGCTTACCTAATATAAAAAACATTTTATACCCTCCTCTTTACGAAACTCATGAGATCAGCTTGTTAAAGTCGCAATTAATGATTTTATTAAAAATGTAAGGTAACACTTTGCTTGCTTACTTATTTACAAATAATATACCAAATTATACTTAGCACAATTAAAAAAACATCTTTCATTCATTACAAATCTAAGTATACTGACCATGATTTTCAAGCTGAGAAAATTCATTGCAAAACATATCTAATACTTGCTTACAGCCATATAACCCACCGTGCTTTCCTCTTTTATTTCTTACAACTCATGAACTTTCGGGTTATAAAGAAACCCTGGATGAGTTTCTATAGAAAAAGAAAGAGAAGAAAATATGTATTAAACTTTTGCTAATACATTTATCACATTTCACATTAAACAACAAAGGAAAATACAAAAAAAGTCTATAACCTAGTCCATTTTATACGCTACATCTAGTTACTATGACATTATTAACCACATTGAAAAGTTCAGTAGTGTTATTTAATTCGTGAAGAAAAGGTTTGGTTGATAATTTTGACTAAATTAAAAAGTTTAATGACACAATCATTTGCGTGCACAGAAGAAAGTATCAATAGAAAAATTGTTTTAATTTTATGTATATTTTGGGCCTATATAAATATACGACAAGAAATAAGAAGTGTTGGGAAAAGGATCATACCCTCGCCAAGACTAACAAGTAGAGAGACATGTAAGAAAAAAAAAGATGGACAACTTAAAATCACTTAACAATACACTATTTGTTATAAAAATAGCAAGTAGTCAAGGCAAGAAAGATATTACTTGAATCGAAGAATGAAAGGAAGGACACTGTGGCATGGGTAACCCACTGTCCTGAAAGTGATTTCGTCCGAGCACCGATGCAAACTCTCCAATGGCGGCCCCTCCCCAGAATTACACGCTATGGTTAATTTTGTGCATTCCCCATTAACCAGTTGGAGTGAACGAGTAATTGTCCAAAAGTTTAAAGAGATTTCAGAAAGAGATGCGAGAAAAAGTTGTGAGAAAATTTTGTATTGAACAAGAGGAATGAACATCGTTTAAATAGAAGAGAAGAGGAAGGTAATATGCCAAGCATTGAAAACAACAGCTTGGAAGACTGCAAAATCAGGCTTGAGACACCAACAATCAGTCTTAAGCTCCAAAGTCCTCGTAAACATGCATATTAATTATAACAGTTCAAAAACCCAAGACAGAAATTAAAGACTGTTTATAAAAGGTGCCCAACCTTACCCCAAGTCAGGCCCGACCGGACAGACTGCGGCACGTGCGCGTGTGGACCACCACCCAAGTCCACCCTTGTCTCAATTAGTTCAAATGGGTTTAGGGAACTCTACTATTTAAAGTAGAACAACTTTTCCTTTTCTACCAATGTAGGACACCAACTTGTTCCCAACGAGAAAACGAAGAACCAAAGACTAAACTTTGAGGGGGCGTTTGGGAACTGACTTTTCCAATAGCTTTTTCCTCCAAAATAGTTTTTTGATGAGTTTTGACATTTTGACTAATCAAAAAGCTATTATGAGATGTTTGGTATGATAGCTTTTTGGACTAGCTTTTTACACTCAAAAAGTCATTTTCCGAAATGCTACTTGGAGTAGCTTTTCGAAATTGGCTTTTTGAATTTTAGCTTTTTAGTGAATTAAATTACCATATTGACCTTATATATATATATATATATATATATATATATATATATATATATATATATATATATATATATATACACATACATACACACACATGTTTGTGTGTGAATAATATTGATCGTACAACTTTTTCCAATAACTTTAATTATTAAATGTATATTGACAGATAGATATATAATTTAGTCCCAAAAATAATTTTAGATAAATTAATAAAAAATCATACCATATATTGCACTAGTCATAAAAAGTTAATTATTGATATAATTATAACCAGTGGCACCAAATTTATAATCAATTACCATATGAGCACCGTCTTAAATATATGTAGTGTAGAATGCTGTAAACTTGTAATTTCTATTTAGAATGTATTTGATTGTTGATTATGCATGCAAAGTTTGTTTGCAATATTGTATTTAATTTTAGTACTAATTTATAAAATATCCACATTATTTTATAAAGGTAAATTGGCATAAAACCTTTAGTTTTTATCAAGAATATTCGGTAATCGATAAATATAGTTATTAGCCTATCAATAATATAGGTATTATTAAGTTTTAGTGATTGTTTGTTGGTCACACAAACATAGAAAAAAAAAGCCTAAGAATAAATATAAATATAAAAAACACTCAAAGTAGGGGGAACCTATCAATAAATTAAAAAAATAATGTTTAATAAAAATATTAAAAATAAAACTAATGACACAATTGGAAATCAAACAAAAAAGTCATATTACAAACTGCTAACTCTACCAAATACTCTTTACATAATAGCTAATATAAATTGCTAAAAAAATAGCTAGCAAAACAGCCAAAAGTCAAACAACAAACTAAACAGTCAAAACCTCAAAACAACCAACAACCAATAGCGGGTTCCCAAACAGCCAAAATCCAACACTATTCTATGGAACCACAAGGTAATATATATATATATATATATATATATATATATATATATTTAAAAAAGAATTGTAAATATTGCATATGACATTTATGGGACAATTAGAAGTTAGATTGTAGCCTACAATTGTTGGTGCGATCTCATACTCACAGTCACGCATATGGTGGATAATGTTGAAACCCACAAAACCATTTCAGATTAGTTTATTATTTGGTCGCATATTTATTGGTCTCCTCGTGGTTCCACTACTTGTCACTTATCCTGTTCAGTATATATATAGTAGTCAAACAACAATATATAAAATGAATTTAATAGTATCTTTTGATATAAGATTGGTCCCTGGTAAGCCCCAGATTTCTATCGATCCACTTATACAAATGAGGTGGTGTCTAAGATTAAAGATGTGGATCACAAGAATCAAATATACACACTTTTGAAAGACGGACGTAAGCCTGAGGTTTGAGATTTTTGGATATGTTTTTGAAATGTAGTGGTCTGAAATTTTGAAAAGGAACTTCCGGGATTGGATGTGAACTTCATCTATCTTGTTCTATGTGTCTCCATGACTATAAGAATGGATAGAATATACTTTTATATTCTATCACGTTGGATTTGAATATATATATATCATGAAGCTATTGCCATGTGGAACGAGATTAGGGTTGTTGTTCTGGTTGGGTATAGGAATATTCTTTTAGAAGGAGATAATCTAGTTCTCATCAATGTATTCAATGGTGTGTTTCAAATTCCTAGCTAGGGAGATCTACAAATTCTGGTTCAGGATATTCAAGCTTATAAAGATATGTCGTGAAGTTCGTGTTACTCATGTTTTTCAACAAGGGAATAGTGGTGTAGATTGGTTAGTAAAGTTTGGGCTTTCGGTTTTATTCATATGTTGTTTTTAGTTCAATTTCATAGATATTTACTGGTTATTGTTTGTGAAGATACTCTAGATAGATTCCTTTAGAGAAGGGTTTCCTAGTATTTGTTATTTACCCTTATAAGAAAAAGTATCATAATATATTCGGTTGCATGAAACATACATGTATGCATCTTTGAACTTCCGTAAGCTTTTTGGACTTTCAAATGTCTAAACTAGGTTCAAAATAATTTATTTTGAAAGATTTTTTTTGTGACCCTATAGGAATCGACTTTTCAATAAACTTCAATTAATCCTTGTTCTTTGGATTGGATAAAATGAGGTTTGGATGGATTCGATTGGATAAGTTATGATGTTTTTTCTTTGGAATTGTGTTTTTAGAGATGATACTTTTTGGAGAATTGTGTAAGGTTTGGATTGAATTAGATTGGATTGGAAAGAGTTACTAATCTAAAGAACAGGGCCTCAATCGAAATCTAGAGATTGAGTTCAAATATATTCTTCCTTAGAGCTAGTCGGTGTACAAAAGAGTACCATTAATAATAATAATAATAACAATAATAATAATAATAATAAAAAAATTATTAGTTAAATAACCTTGTTCTTTGGATTGGTAACTCTTCCAATCCAATTCAACTCAATCCAATCCATACCTTACACAATTTTCCAAAAAAAAATCCTCTCTAAAAACACAATTCCCCAAAAAAGTATCATAATTTATCCAATCTAATCCAATTCGATCCAATTCATCCAAATCTCATTTTATCGATCTAATCCAAGGAACAAATAATTTACCATGATAACATACTAATCAAATTTGATAAGACTTAATAGTAATTTGGAAAAGAATTTAATTATTAAATAAACCACAACATAAACCTTTCATGAGTTAACTTATCTCATTTCCATCCCTAGTTGGGTGTGCATATATATATATATATTACAGTGCCAATTGCATCATCTCAATAATGAATAGTAATTTATTTCCCTGTTAGATTTTTGGACTTAATAGTAATTTGACAAGACTTAATAGTAATTTGGAAAAGAATTTAATTATTAAATCAACCACAACAATTGATAGATGTTGGTTTCCTTTATCTGGCAAGCTTTTCGCATGCTGATCATATCGAATTACGCATTATGTATCAACTGCTGATTACAAGGCTTTCCCACCTGGATCTTCTGCTTTATTTATGGTCCAAAAAGTCCAAAAATCTAACAGGGAAATAAATTACCATTCATTATTGAGATGATGCAATTGGCACTGTAATATATATATATATATATATGCACACCCAACTAGGGATGGAAATGAGATAAGTTAACTAATGAGTAGCTCTAACTTGTTAGGTTTGACAAGTTTAATAAATTTGTGTATGTGTATTCTAATATTACAATTCATATGAAAGGTTTATGTTGACTTATATGTTTTAAATATTTAATCAAAGTGGTCAATTAAATAGTTGAAAACATTATAAAACCCTAAAAAACCAACTTATATATCATATAATATTGTAATATGATATTGGCTTTGCTTGGCATCGCAACCAAACCAAAATATTAAACATCATTTTGTCTTCATACTAAAATTAAATTTATTTTGCAAATTATTTAGCACTTAAAATGTAAATGGTTATTATTTGTCATAAAAACCAAGACACAAGCCAAGCTATACGTCAAATTAAGCCTACGAGCCTTAGCACCAAGCTTAAGCAAAATATATTCAAGCTCGGCAAGTTACAAACCAAGCTCAAGCCTACCCAAAATAACAAATCGAGCCTAGCTCATGCAAGCTTTAATAAGCTAGCTCAAGCTCGATTTTGACTGATTTCACCCTACCCCAACACAAATATTATATAATATAATATAATATAAATATTAAACAGGTCAGTCTAATTGAGACTAAGGGTGAGAATGGGTCGGTCACATCAAACTTGACATATATTTGAGATTTGCCTTGCAGATAATTTATAATATATGTTAGGTTTGGCTCATAACCTTATCTCACTTGCCAATTTAAGGCTTGAGGTATAACAAGTCTAGGCTCATGAGCATTCACGAGTTTTAGTCAATCAATCTACCCATGCTTTAGAGTTTGAGGTGTAGAGTTCTGTGGCGAATAGAAGCGTGATACAAGACCTAATAAAGTGCAAATCTTAATATGAAAAACAATAAAGAACTTATAACATAGTCCAATAATAATGCAAGATCAAAGAAAAAACACAATTGAGATGACTAGAAAAAGAAAATTAGCAGCAATTACGAGAATGATTTATGATGGTAAATTATTGATGCACAAAGCGTAAAAGTGACGATTTACTAAAGTAATGGTCCATATCTACATGAATATTAATTATTTAGTTACTAGTATATCATAAGCCAAATTTGGCATATAGATGCCCTCATTTTTTAAATTCTCATGACCTTTATAAGTTGGACAGTTTTTCTTTTACAATAGTAAGTCGGGCTATTCACTAGGCCCCCTATTTCAGGGAAAGCTCAATAGCTCCACCAGTCCATGGAAGGGGAAGGAAACTGGTCACGTCAGTGCATTCTGGTAGAAATTTCATTGGTAAGTTGGACATCTTAATTTGGCTTTCCTTTGCTTATTTATGCCACGAGTTTTATCCAAACTTTTGAAGTTTTTTTAGAGTTGAGTTAGCTTGCAAGGGTTCACGAGCTAGATTGGTTTATCTTCACATTTAGTTAGGATCCTCTTTTTTTTATTGATAAGTATATGCCTTAAGCCCAAAATTATTCATCCAAAAAAATCCAAATGCATGTGCCAATGAGCACAATAACCAAGCCAAATCTGAGAGGCATGGTCTTAGTGGGTCACCACACAATGTCATCACAAAAAGTCTCCAAATAGAGGTACTATAAGATAAACAACAAACATCCAAACACTACCCACTTATTACTATCTACTGTACTACATGCAGAGGTGCCCCACATGTCCATTTGTCTTTTCCAGCGAAGTCTACTTCAATTGCTCACATAAAGAGGTGTCCATCCTTGCTTGCTTGCATCTACACTTCTATTTTCTCGCCCATCTCTTCATTACTAAATTTGCTGCCTTCCATTATCCATCCCCACATCTTCTTCATTCATGTTATAACACACTGCCCAGATTACTGGAAAATGGTAGGGATTTGATGGAAATTTGCTGTCAAAAATTCCAATGGGTACTCCACCTTCTCCTTCCAAGCTGATGCCCACAAACAAATACGCCATTTAATAGATTGTAGTAGCAGCTCCATGTCTTTTTCCTGTTCTTCAAATATCAAATGTAAGCACAAGTATGATCCACAAGTCATGAATAACAGTGTCATTTCAGCTTGGTTGGGGTGGGGGGGGGGGTTGTTTAGAAATTTATATAATTATCAATTGAATCGTGTTGATTAAGTGTTAATGTCATCCATTTGTTCTAAAATTATAACCCATTATAATAAAGGTTGTGTTCACGGTTGTGTTTAGAGTAGTGTTTATTGTTCTGTAAGTTAACATTCTAAGTAGTGATTAGCAATTCTAGTAGCATTTTTTGAAACGTTGATAAAGTTAATGTTTAGTGTTTAGAGCAACATTTCATTTTTTTTGTCAAAAAATGGCCTTTGAAAATTTTATCCTTGGACATTATCCATATCCTTTTATATTAATCCAATTTACGCTGATCAGCTAACTCAATCTCTAAATTTACCGAACACAATTTTTATTTGAACAGTTATCCACTATCTACTACTTAAATCGTTATCCACTACTTATACACTATACAAATCATTATCTGCTATCTAAAACGCTAATGTTGCCGAATAGAACTAGGGATGACAATGGGGCGGGGAATCCCCGTACCCGCCAAGGCCCCGCCCCGCTCTAGGGAAAAATCTTTGCTCTCGTTGGGGATAGAGATGGGGTAAACAATTGAATCCCCGCGCAGGGAGGAGGCGTGGATGGGGACAAAAATTTTCCCCATCCCCGCCCCTCTTTCCCCGCTCAAGAAAGTTACCCACTACATATTCCCCATCCCCATCCTCGATTTCTTTTAAAACACATAAATAACCTTCCTACGTTAAATTTATATCTATAATTTCGGGCAATTTTTAATTTTAGTTAATCAAAAACTCTAAAAGTATATAAATAAATTGTTCTCTCTAACCATAATTCCTCATTCTCACTCCATAATTATTTTAGTTTTGGTCTTAGTCTCATCCCCGCTGGACCCCCGCTGGATTTGGGTACCCGTTGGGGATGGGGATGGGGATGAGGGAAGATTTTTCCCCCCGCAATGGGTAATGGGGCGGGGATGGGGGTGGGATGCCCGTGTGGGGATGGGGTTTGGGATTATACTCCCTGCACCCGCCCCTCCCTGTTGCCATCCCTAAATAGAATCATAATTTGTTAAGATATAAATAAGGTGATTTATTTTAAGTTGTACTATATTTCATAGCCATATGGAATAAAATTATGAATGCTATGCACAATTTGTAGGATGGCCAAAACAAACATGCTAATTCATCGATGATGATACCATCGAGGTGGTAGCCAATCTCATTTTCCAAACTCTTCATGAAGGATCCAGTCTGAGTGGAAGTAAAAAATTTTCTCATGCAAAAATGTATCAATGATAGGTTGTTTGTGTTTGTTATAGACAAGTTTGTACATATCCATTGCTCAAAGCTATCAGACTTGTTGATAATTGTCTTTACGAATAACATCCAGCAAATGAGAATATTAATATATGCTTGCCACCTAGAAAAAGCCTCTTGATACGATATACAATATATTGTACAATAACAACAACCCCAACCCCCCCCCCCCCAATAAATGCATATGAGCACGATTTGGAAGAAAAGTCAAGGCATGCAGAACGTATCAATTATTTATTCTAAATTACGCAAGATAAACGAAGAGAAACACTAAAACACCATTGTTGAATTAAGTAAGAGATCGATGACATGTCTAGCTTAAGTTTATATTGTCTTTCTATCTGAGACAATGTTAGTAGTTGGAAGGATGGAGCAAGTTGGAAGACAATTGGGGGTCATTTGTATCTATGTTGTTAGTAGTACGGGAAGGTCGGGGGGGGGGGGGGTTATCAATTCTTTTTGAAAAGAGGAGGTGGACTTTACTTTGGTTATAAACACATATCATTTTATCTTGGAGACATTATGGAAGATGATAGGAGGATCATATACTTCATAAGAGTTTATGGATGGTCAGAAATGTAGAACAAGGGGGAAAGATGGGAGCTAATCAAACAAAGAGCAGTGGACACGAGTAATCCTATGGTTATTAAGGTGACTTCAACGAAATCCTTTCAATGGAAAAGAAAACTGAAGAGGATCTCATAGACATTAACTAGTGGTACATGGACAAGTTTAGGGATGCCCTTGCGATGTCACAACTTCATAACCTTGGCTTCTTTGGCCATCGACTGACATAATAGCGTAGAAAAGATGTGAATGAATGCACGAGGGATGCTTTGCTTGGTTTGTGACTAATTATGCTTTGCTCTCGAGTTTCAAGGGAGCTTAGGTACAAAAAGTTGGTCCTCTACAAATTTGATCATGCCTTTATTGTGTTGAATACCCAGACCAAAAGTTATTGGGTAGACAAGCCTAACACTCATTTGTTTTTGAAAAATAATAAGCCAATGACAGTGAGTGTGAGACGTTATTAAATGGGCTTGACATGGTAGTGTTGGGTTATTGGGGGTCCCCGGTCCCAAATCATATCTGGGCCCAAAGGGTGTTGGGCCCTATCTAAGGCACACACGATTAGGGGCGGAAGAAGTCCTAACACTTAGGACTTTGCCTAATCTACCCTAACCCAAAACAATAAATAACAGGAAAGAAAACAGATAGCAGAGGTTGAGCTGTTTACCTAGAAGTCTCTCGAGCAAACAAGCATCGACCGACTTTTAATTCTTGAACGCGTCTCTTCAGCTCTTGAACGCGTCACTCCGGACTCCGAGTGGGAAGTTTCCAAAATATGAGACCTCTACAACAGTCCACGCAAGCACTTGACACCGGCTACTAGACCGCCTGATCTCGATCCAATAGAGACTAGATGAGTATGTGGACCGTATCAGATACGGTTGATCTTTCCTACTCCAAGACCTCGAGGAATATAATCACCCTTGTAGTCATATACCGAAAGCTTTCTCATTTTCCCGATTTCCCAAAATCTCCAAAAAGAGATTACCCTAAGGGGCCTCATGGGATGGAAAGACACTCTTTGGCATCCCATGGGTCTCATATATACAGGGGGAGAAAAGGGGCGGATGAGGACTCCACCAATGTGGGACGCGCGCCTGGGGTTTTCCACAGACCATGGTGACCCCACCACAGATCGCAGTGAGCAATAGAAATCATTCTGCTGCTCACAGGCCCACCGCGGACCATGGTGGCCTTGCTACACACCATTAGTGGTGGTCGGTTTTCTCCAACATCGACTTCCGCACTTCCCTCGGTTCAATCCCTTATTGTCTCGGACCTTATTCCACGTACACATTGCCTTCAAGTCACTGACTTGTGTGACCGTGTGGGACTAACTAACTCAGCTGTGATCAAACTTATTCGATCACTGATTAAGGGGACTTCTAGCAAAGTCATTAATCACCGAATTAACTTGGCTAGATAACTCATGTAAAATTGAACATTGTCGGGATATTCCCAACAGGTAGCACATCTAGTCTGTTGGAGAAGTGGTAGACCGACACTGAAGAGTTGAGAAAGTGGAGTATGCGAAATTTTTGAATTTTGAGAAGTAAATTGACAAACAAGAGCAATGTTTCATGCAATTCAACAACTTGAGCCCAGCTAGACAAGCCTAAACACAGTCAAGAGCTTGCAAGAGATCTAGATTCCTTGCATAAAATCAAAAAGCAATATTGGTATATAGTTAACAACCGAAGAGCTTGTGGTGGAATAGAGATATACACTTTATTTTCAACACAAAGTGAATCAGAGGAGCAGGAACACCATCCAACAACTTAAAGATACGAGAGTTGAATGGGTAGAGTCTAAGAAGGAGATGGTAAACACAATCACAAATGCTTATAACAAGCTCTTTCTCTTCTTTAAGTTCGACCTCAGGAGTTTAAGGTTTCTTTGAGTGGGCTTGAGCCCCGGGTTTCAGATAAGATGAACATGAAGCTTGTGGCACCTTATTTGAGGAAAGAAACCGGGAAGGCATAGCCAAGAGCCAATTAAAAAAATTAGGGCATGAGATTGCTTCATTGTAACATGATAGCTCGAAATTCACCGACGTTTCTTTGGCAATATAGAGTATATGCAATTATCCCTGAATCTTCATCTCCTGCATATCGAGCAGCAGCTCTGATCATTCTCCTCGGTCTATTTCTCGTAATAGAACGGTCCTCCACCTGAGGCAAAATAGGAGGAGCACCATTCTCTCCATCTTCTTCTTCATGATCCTCATCATGCACATGAGGTGTGAACGAGGGATGTGTATCATCACGATCCTCATCAGTAAGTGTAAGAGCCCTACCTTTAGTTATAATCGTTGGAGTATCCAACTCCACCTCCTTGCTAGCGCCATGAGAGGAATCTATATTATCATAAGAAGAAATAATAGACTTCTCTTTAGAAAAATATATAACATTCTCATTAGGTAATATCCCTACTTTGGATGATCTTCCTAGAGCTAGGACACCATAGGCAATAGTCTTTATATTCAATTGCATAACCAAGGAACATGCATTTAATGGCTCTAGAGGATAATTTTTCTTCATTAACATGAGCAAAACAGTACAACCAAAGGTTCTTAGGAAGGAGTAATCAACAGCTTTACCTGACCAAATTTCTTCTGGGATTTTGAAGTTAAGAGTTGAATGAGGAGACTGGTTGATAAGATAGCATGCCATTAAACATGCTTCTGCCCAAAATTCACGTTATTGCCATAGATTGGCATGAGACAGCATACAATGGGATATCTCCAAGATGGTCTGGTTGATGCACTCTGCAACTTCATTTTGTTGAGGTTTTCCCATTAATGTTTGTTCCTAGAAACGCTCCCAGCTACTCAAAACTCATTAAAGTTATGCTCAACAAACTCAAGGTTGTTATTAGTTCTAAGAGTCTTGATCTTTCTCCCAGTTTGAATTTCAACCAGGGCCTTGAACTTCTTGAATGTGGGGAACAACTCATTCTTCTTCCAAAGGAAATAAACTCATACCTTTCTTGAGAAATCATCCACAAAGGTGAGCATATAAAATTTGCCACTAACAGAGGCAACTCTCAAAAGACCCCATAAATCAGAATGAATATAGCCTAAGATACTTTCGGTGGTGTGAGTGGTTGTAGAGGAGCTCACTCTCTTCTGCTTACCAAATACACAATGAACGTTGAAGTCAAGTTCTCTAATACCTTGCTAGGTAGCCAAGAAGACCTTTCTTGTTGAGCAATGACATGTCTTTTTCACTCATATGCCCCAATTGAGCATTGCCAAAATTGAGTGTGATCCACATCCGGGGAAGAAGTCAATGCTGCAACCGAGTCTTTGACTATGGTGCCATCTAGAATATATAGTCTCCCATGCCTATTTCCTCGCATGAGAATTAATGAGCCTTATGAGATTTTCAGGACCCCATCTCCACTGGTGTACTTGCAACCAAGAGACTCAATAGTACCTAGTGAGATCAAATTACACTTCAATTCAAGAATATGGCATACATTGTGTAGGGTTCTCACAACACCATCATGTGTTTTAATCAAGACGATACCAATCCCATGGACCTTACAAGAAACATCATTAGGCATAAGCACAACACCTTGATCTAGGGGTTTGTCTGTAGAAAACCAGTCCCAATGAGGACACATATGACAAGTATAACCAGAATCAATGACCCATTCATTCTCATGATGGTTATCTGAAGTGGTAGCAAGTAATAAATTACCTTTAGAGTTCACTACAGAAGCCTTTCCATTGGGTTTATTGTTTGCCTTGTTTTCTTTCTTCTTCTTCCAACTTCCAACACTTAGAGGCTATATGACTTGGCTTCTTATAGTAGCTGCACCTTTTTGATTGACTTATGGCCTCTAGACTTAGATCTAGAGGGTTTTCTACTGCCACTCTTGCCTCTGTCGGAGTTTTTACCCCTAGCAACTAGGTCTTCTCCTTTATCATTATTTCTAGCATCAAGATCTAATTTTTCTTTGAACAAAATGCAAGCTTTGACACCCTTAAGTGTCAGTTCATTACCACCATACAACACAATCTCTTTAAAGTTTTTATAGCATTTAATAACAAGCTCAATAACCTTATACAAATTACTAATATTTTGATGACCAATACTCTCAAGATCATGAATAAGAGAAGTAAATGCATTTAAGAGTACCTTCGACCATCTTAAAAGAATAGAGTTGTTCCTTCTTGCGGATTATGTTGATGATGTTCTTTGTCATGTAGAGTTGCTCCAACTTGTTCCACAGATCCACAGGTGTCCAATGTCAAGAACCGCATGTAGCACATTCAGTGCCAAATATAGTTGAATGGTTGATAGAGCCCGCTCCTCAAGTTAATCCCAATCTTTGATGGCGTCCATCTTTGCCTTCTATTAGCTGCCCATCCAACGTCATCCATAATATCAGGTTTCTTGAGGAACTCATTGAGAACATTCCACGATCCGTTCTGCATCAACATCGTCTTCATTTGAACCTTCCAAAGGTTGAAATTGATCTCTCCATCGAACTTACGAATTTCAACCTTCGTATTAGAACTTATCCTTGATACCAAAGTTGTGATACCACTTGTTAGGAAATATGTCGAAATTCGGTATAGGATCGAGTCACAAGGAAACAATGAAAGCTTACGTAAGGAGAAAAAAATTTACGTAGGAAACCGAAGAACACGAAGAAAAACCCACGGACAACTATATGCAGAAAATTCCACTATGAGAAAAGATGAGTACAATGGCAGTCACAATCACAATGTGTGATTTGATCAAGATTAGAGGACAAAACCCTCTATAAACCTCTCTCTCTCTCTCTCTCTCTCTCTCTCTCTCTCTCTCTCTCTCTCTCTCTCTCTCTCTCTCTCTCTCTCTCTCTCTCTCTATGGGAATACAAAGATAGATTAGTTAGGGATGAAACCCCAACAAAGCTCTCAGAGGGAATAAGAAAACTCTCACAATTACACAAGTATCCGCTAAATTCTCTCTTTGATGTGTGATATTAATACCCATGGTAGACACCTCTATTTATACTCAAAGGTTGATGAAGATATGAAAAGAATTGTCGATGAAGTAATATGGAAAATCTTATAGAACAATTTAGAATAATTGAACAATATGAAAAGAATCCAATATGACATATTCTCAACAAATAATAATAATAATAATAATAATAATAATAATAATATCATTATTATTGTTGTTATTATTTAATTGAGTGGGAAGATAAAATAAAGACATGAAGATGTGTCTTCTTTTTTGATAAAAAAGCAGCCCGGATTAAAAGTGGGCGATGTTGATTGCCTAAGACCATGAACCATACAAAGTAGACATAGTTGTGGGGTTTGCTATCAAAAAGACCATCTTTTTTTGCTTCAAGTGGGTTGAATGTTCTTCGGTCAAAGTTTTCTTTTCCTTTTTCTTTTCAGAATTTCAATGGTATCTTCTTCTTCTTCTTTTTTTTTTATTCAGCTTATGCAAATGGGACAATGATTTGAGTTTATATATTTTTTAAAATAATCATAAGTAATTGTTCATTTAAAGTTCATATCTAATGTTAATATTTTAGAGGAGGGTTTGGTGTCACTGACAAGTGACAATATACTGTAGATTTCTTCTTTAAAATTTTAGAATGTTATAAAGAGTGCGTGAAGATATTGACGAAATTATTTATTTTCTTGAGAAAAAATAAAACCTACCCATAGAATTTAACCACATATTTATTACCCTTGTTCTGAAAATTGACCCGTCGTAATTAGACTTGATTTAGGCTCTGCTTGGAAGGAGAGTAAAAGATGGAGATTAGGAGTTCATAAGAGTAAAGGAGGGTGAGAGTATGAGAGGGTTCATAAGGGTAACTGCTTACCCCTGCTTGGGAGAACAATTTGGAGAGTTCATAAGAGTAAAATATTAATTGACATATTTACCTTTTCATCTAGAGAGAGAATGAATAGTGTTGCTGAAAAATTGAAATTAGGTCTAGGGGTATAATGGTCATTTTCTATGTTATGTATACTTTACACTTGTTTACACCCCAAATTGGGGTGTTAAAAAAAATAAGAGTAAAGAGGGATAAAGGGGGGTAAACCTCACTCCCTCTTACTCTCTCTTATCCTCCCTCGCTCTCTTCCTAAGCAAGAGTAAGGAGGAGTAGGTACCCTCCTTAACCACTCCTAACCCTCCCTTACCCTCCTCCCAAACAATGCCTTAGAGTTCAGACTTTCATATAACAATAAAATTGCATATCTAATAACGAGTAATATATGAACTAATTAGAAGGTCTTTACCCATTCCCTAGTGGATTGAATTACATTTTTTCCTAGTGCCAACAAAGTTCATATCTTGTTGGTTAATAATAACATGAATTTAGTCAATCGACCAATTAGTTTGCACTTTACCTTTTATAAAATAATTGTAAAATTCTAGTACAAAGATTGACATCGTGCTTAGAGAAGATATTGTCACCAGGCCATTTCAAATTGAGTTTATTCTTCAACGATTAATATATGATAACAGTCTGCCCAGAGACAAAGTAATGCACAAATTAAAAAAATATAAAGGAAAAACTGCTTAGGTAACAAACAAATCAGACGTGCATGTTCAAAGCATATGATTGAATAGAATGACACTTTCTATTAAATTTGCTAAAAAACACTAAGGTTTTGTGATAAATGGATTAATTGGATGTAACAATGTATACCTACCATAACCTATTCCATGCATGTAAGGGTTCTCCTTACATGTTTTTCCGATTGTATATAGGAATGAGACGAGTCGACCTATCCTCATCCTCTTCTGTTTTGACAATTTGTGCAAACAATTCTTTGCTAGACTCTTGCAAATGAAGGACGGATATATGTAAAATTAGCCCTAGCGTTAGACCAAACTTAAGATTCGGATTAAATTAAATTGATAAAAAGGTTCAATGTCAAAATCCATACAAAATATTGATGTCTATTTTCTGTTTTTTTTTTCGATCGAATCAGCTGGCCAAACAATTTAGAAAGAGTACTATTCGAGTCTGTCTAGACGAAAATATATGAACATACCCTTTTTTTTTTAGTTGGATAAATTCAAATATTTGGATTAGAAAAAAAAATTCCAGCTCTAATTAGCTCCCACTTCATACAAAATTATGTGCTTATACATTATAGATAATAGCTTGCTTTTTGTAAATTTAGCGGGGAGGATGCTTTTAGACATGAAAATATCTGGTTTCAACAAAAAAGACATGAAAATATCTTACAATAGCTTTTAATAACTTCGATAAACTTATCAACTTCCACAAATGCTCACCAGTATGCTCAAAAATGCAAGCAACAACTAACAAGAGTCGATTAAAAGAATCTTCCATATTCCCCTAATCAAGTCCTTTAGAAAGTATCTAAGATGCCTCGTTTTTCCCTAATATTTTTGGATATTTTGGTGCCAACTCGATTGCCAACTTGGAAAGTCCATTCAATCACACAGCCGAGAAAAATTAATTTAATAGTTGTCAATTTTCAATCATGGTCGACACATTCAATGCAATATAATGTTTTAAGTTATAAAAAACGTGGAGAAGATTAGATAAAATTAATAGAGTTCTTGTAGAGTAAACCTCAAGATCAATTTGGTATGCCTATGCAAGCTAATTATGATAAGATCTAGCCTATATCTAATGGATTTGAATCTTCAAATTAGGGGTGACCAGTATATTATTATACTTATCTAATAAATATACAAACTATAAATCATATCCCTAACTATATTTAAATATTATTTTTTAAAAAAATAAGGGTAGTTATAGGCAAAGAAAAATGGAAGCTACAAGCCAAAGAAAACAATTTATGAGCAAACATCACAAATTCCTTGAGAAACATGACTTCATAAGGTGGAAGTTGCGGGAAAATGGATGAAAATTTTGTTTTGGAAGGATATTTCCATAGAATAGTCTAACAAATTCTAAATAGTGTGGATCTATCTATCATGGGAATTAAGGCATTAATGTCAGTTTTTTTATAACACAAAACATGACATATAATATGCCTAAATTAGAATCACGGATCCCCATTTACCATGACCACCCTAGGTTAAAGAAAAAAAAATAAAGTTTTAGTAGAATGAAGAGTAAAAATTATGAATTTTATTTTATCATATGAGTGTAATTGGATAATGGTCACTACTTTATTCAAAATGTCTAAATTCGCCATTAAATACAACAGGTCATCTAGAACCAAGTTACAATAATCAAATTCATTGAAGTTCCAATTCAAACTGCCAACATCCAAGAGGAGTTATATGTCGTGGAGAAAAAAATGAGATCGGAAGGTTTTCCACCAATATCGCTACATCGTTAACTCATGAACAATTTATAAACAAATAAAAATTTCACTATATCTGAAAGGATTTCTGACTTGGAGAAATGCCCCAATTGATATGTGGATCATAAAATATCAAGACATATTATCATATTCCATTTTACATATGAAATTGGGACCCAAAAAAAATGAGTTATATTTTTTACTAAAACTTAATTAACCCTATATGAAAATTACATATGGATCTAGCATATCCACCAGACCACTATATATCTATGACAAAATCAAATGACCAACTTTTTGTGGAATGTCCAAGGTACTAGACTCATTGGGCAGTTAGCCCAACAAAACATAAATGGATCTCACATATAACCATATAGATACAATGACAAATAAGATGAGGCATAATTTTTTTTTATTATTATAAGGCCCACAGGCCAAGCCCAGAAAGGCACCGCACCATACAAGAGCTCCGAACAAGAGCAGAAAAATCCCACCAAAAAAAAAAAAAGGGACGGATACAAGGAAAAGCCTAATATGGCTCCAAGAAATGAGGTATGGTTGACAAACATGATTTTTAAACCTCTAAATAATCATTATACAAGGAAAAAACTACTACCTTCGTACCTAAATGAGTATCAAATTTTTTAACTACCTTGTCCCTTTTTATTTGTCAAATTACCTAACTTTTATATTTCCAACAACCATAATACCAATTACACCCCTAATAAATACATTCTTACCTCATTTCAACAATATTATATATTTTTGCCAATTTAAAAACTTTCCACCCCATTCCCCATATTTATTGGTTTTAATGTGTTAGTTAATAATTTAATATATTGAAAAATCTACAATGGACTCTCTGATAACTGAACAACTCTATGAGGGCACATATAGTGCGTTCCACCTCGTTTCTTCTTGTATGATGGCACACACCTTCACAAAATTCCCTCAAACTTAACTTTAGCGGATGATTTGTTTCATTGTGCGTGCTTTGTCAAGGTGAGTTTCTCAAAATTAGCAACATTTTATTGAGATTATTCAATCAGGCAGTACAGACGAGAGCTCTACAAGATGAAAAAAGGAGATCACTCAAGTCAGATTCCAAAGTATCATTATAGAAGGGGCAATATGAAGGTCATCTAAGCATTACAAAGTAAATCTTTGTCATGGCATATTCAAAATACTTCACAAGATATCCATCACATATGAACGAACTCATCGTTCAACTAAACTGTCGCGAAGCAACTTTTTTACATGGCTATATAAGTTGGGACAAACTATACCTGTCGCGAGTTGGGATCATATCTCCAACATAGAATTAAGGCAAATAGTGCATGCTAATAGAATTAGACGAATTTTTGTAAGAAGTGTTTAATTCTCACTTTATTTGTCATTAGACAACATCATTTTATTTACAAGCGTAACAAGTGTCTGATTCTGACTTTATTTGTCATTATACAAAATATCTTAAATGATGGTAGGTATGACTTATGAGAGAATTATAAAGGGGAAATGAGATTCCTCCATGGTGATGGTAAGAATATAACCAACACTTTTTTTTTAAAAAAAAAAAAAAGAGTTTCCATTTTATAAAAAAAAAAAGTTAGTGCAAGGTACCAAGGAATCTACCAAGAATATCATCACGAATAATAGAAAACAAAGACCTTGATTTGTTAAGGTCTTAATTTTGCTTATCATCTGTGGCAACCTTTTTTCAACCCTTATACTGCAATCCTTACCGCATTGACTAATGGATAAAGATTGTATCGTCTACCTGGGAATTTTGGGCATAAACTGCCCTTAGGCATATTGTTAAGTCCATTGTACAAGTAATTAGGGTTGATCCTATCATTCTTTTGTGGAAAAAAGGTCGGTTTGTGCATCCACCACTAAACTACCCTTAAAATAGTTGGACCCTCAAACTTTACGCATGTGCATGATTGATTGTGGCTTGTGGCCTTTATTTTTGTCAAAATTGTTATCCAGATTCTTTTAGTCAAAATCACCAATCAACTTTTCAAATTGATTAAAATTGTCACTCAACTTTTAAAACTGATTGAAACTGTCACACCAACCTGTTACTGTAGGGTTTTTTCTTTTTAAATTTATCTTTATTTTTTTCAAGGTAACGTAAATAAAATTGGGAACCTTCGATACAAATAGCAACCACACACTTCCCCTTCTTTTTATTTATCTTTCTTCTTCTCTTCCAATTTTCTCAAGGATCCTGACATTTCATTTCTAAATTTCACATACAATCTCGTTGGAAGCCCCGAAATTGAGTTAGAGGTTTTGTTCGGCTGTTGATTTCAAGAAAATTTAACCCTCAAGTTTCCGTGATTATTGGAGAAAGTGTGAATAACTCATATGTATTAAGAAGAGTTGGAAGGAAAAAGAAAGAGAAATCAACACGTACTTGAGGGAAGTAACATGTTCTTCCAATCATACGCTATGCCACCAACAATTGTAGGTTACACACTCTCCTTCTACCCACAACAACAAGTTATCGTGATAAATTTGATCGATCTAAAAAGTTGAATGAAAATTTTGAGTAAAAAAAAAAAGATTAGGGTGACAATTTCGTCCAAAAATAAAAGTTAGGTTGCATAATCATTCATGCAACAACTTTACGCCACAATAAAAGTGTAACACTGCAGACATATGGTTAAATGTGGCTTAAAGGGATTTGAATGACTAGTTATATTACCAAGGTGTGTCTTCCTTTTAAGAAGCCCATCCGTTGAGAACTCCTGAGGTAAGCGGCGTACTTGGTTTGGAGTAGTCTTAGGATGGGTAACCTCCTCAGAATTTTTCTTAGCCAGCATGTGAGCAAAGACAAAGCACAGTGGAAGGACTTGTAGTGATTTGTAGAGTCAGTCGTTGATCCTTGAAGAAATTCTCGAAAATGTCCTCTACCCGAGAGGTTTCGGGAGACTATAGATGGTACCAGAGCCGACCCACGACCGTGAGTTGCATTAATGAATGAGATATCAATGAAAATCACTCAGTAGGGCAAAGATTCTGGATTGGATTAAGGAACAATGAGGAAGTTTTGCGCTTAAATGGGAGTGATTGTATCACCCTGGACATATAGTTAAGTGTGACTTAAAGGGATTGAAATGACTATTTAATATATTACCAAAATGCACCATCCTTTCAGGAAGCTCATCCATTTAGAACTCTCCAGTTAAACGTGTTTTGTTGGCAGTAGTCTCAGGATGGTTAACCTCTTGGGAAGTTTTTTCAGGCAGTGTTTGAGCGAAGACGAAGTATGCTGGAAAGACTTGTGGTGATCTGTGTGACTAATAGTCGATCCTTGAAGCAGTTATCGGTGATACCCGCGGCTCAGGAAGGCTTGGCCCATTTTTCTGTTTATTCTCACGGCCTACTTCTCAAGTAGCTCCATGAAGGTAACTCTATTTCTAACCATCAATTTGTCACTATTTGTATTTATTTTTTTTTTCCTGGAAACCGGTTTTTTTTGTATTTTTGAAAGGGCGTCTAGCCCTATTTAACCCTCCCCAACGCTTTGCAAGACATTCTCGTTAAAGAAGAACAAAGGAAAGTTGTGAAAAGCATTGGATGGAAGTAAAGTCATTTATAATATTGCATCCTGGAGTACACCTGTTATTAAGTAGGTTTACTGCTAGATAGATTTATATGTGTCCTTTTTCCAAAACAAGAAATATTGTTCTAATCTTCCTTACGTCCTAGGGAAATATTGTTCTGATCTTTCCTCCCATTTCCCTTCAGGTGTTTCTGGATGAAAACTTATAAATAACGGAGTTAAACTTTGATCGTGATAGGATTTGTCCAATCCAACTCTGCTTAGAGTCGCTACAACTGTATTCTAAACTTCATGTCATGCTATATCAAAGGCTTTTCGTTTAGTTAACATCTACATAAACTCTAGAGAAACTCTTGGTGGCTTGATGCTCCATGTTTAGAAAGTGATTGCACATTGGTAGAGGGGTTTCCCAATTTTCTAGTGTTTCATACAAAATAGCATGAGAACATAATTTTATTTTATGTTTTAGAGGCTACTTTTGCATAAGCTTATCTAAAATTTTAGGTTTGGATTTTAATTAAAGAGGCTACCTTGCAAGGTAGTCCTAGGACCATCAAATAACAACTCAATTGGATCAACTCTATCTAGAAGACATATTTTATACATTGTTTAGTAAAATATAAAAAGAATAAATAAAAAAGAATCTTAAATAGTTTATGAGTGATAATATAGTCATACAATTCAACCATACCATATGACATGACTAGCTACTTTAATTTATATCTTATTTATAAAATAATAAAATAAAGGATTATTGGACGATAATACACTACATTTTAAGGTTATTGGACAATAATACACTGAACCTTTTTTTTGGACTCTAATACACTGAACTTTGAGGGTATTGAATAATAATACATCCGGAACAATTTTGGTCAACCTCCAATGGTAGTTGACTTAGTGGCGTTTCTACTTTGAAGTATCCTTTTTCTTTTTTCCAGAAAAAAATATATATTAGGCACCGTTCTTTTGTGTGTTAATGCAACTAACCGCAACGTAACCTACCGCAACATACCGCAAATTATCATTACCTTTTTACTATTTCCACCGCAACTTACCGCAATCTACCGCAATACAACGCAAACTCAACGCACAAAAGAACGGTGCCTTAGTCATTCTGCTTATTTGTACCTTATTACACGAAAAAAAAATTTCTGAAAAAAAAAAAAGCAACACCTCAAAGTAGGAGCGCCACCCATCAACCACCACAACAATTGTTCTGAGTGCATTATTGTCCAATATCTTCAAAGTTCAGTGTATTAGAGTCTGAAAAAAAAGTTTAGTGCATTATTATCCAATACTTTTAAAGTTCAATGTATTATCGTCCAAAAATCTTAAAATAAAAAATAAACCATTTATTGACAAATTAGTTAAACAAAATAAAGAACTTGTTGAGAGCAAAATTGGGAAGATCTATAAGCCATTGCTAATGCTTGTCAAAAATCTTGGAGAATAATATACAATCAATTAAGATTCAACAAGATGATTAATTGGTAGAACAAAAATATAAGGAAGCTCAATTAACAATTATCACTACATAATTATTGAGAAATGATCTCTTGAAATTAATCCTACTTCTGGAGGATTGGTAGTAATAAATTTACTTCTGGAGGATTAATATTAAGATGTTATGGTTTTACCATGTACTTCTGGAGGACTGGTAGTAACACACTTGGAGGATTTGATGTCATTAGCACTAATCGCCGGCAAATCTGTGGAGATTGGCGATGGATCTTTGCTTTTGCCCCATACCACTGCATATAGCCCTGTCACTATTATCACTGCTCCAATTATGCTGCATAATATCCACCCATTTCATATAAGAATCGACCTTATGTTATATTGAATAAGACATAAGTTGAGTGTTTGATACATCTACCCTTAAACAGGGATAACAATTGGACGGAGAATACCCAAAACCGTTTGGGCCCCGCCCCGGAAAATTCCCCGCCCCGATAGGGATGGGTATAGGTTTGGGAAAGATTTTTAAATCCCCGTGTGGGGACGGGGTGGGTACGGGGACAAATTTTTCCCCGTCCCCGTCCCCGCTTCCCCCGTTGTGTAAAATTCCCCGTACCCGTACCCGTCCTCGCCTATTATAAAATTACATAATTACCCTTAATATTATTGAGTTATATACTTAAATAGCAAGGATATTGTTGTAATATCCATTGTATTCTATTTTTAAATTTCAAATTCCCATTCTAATTTCCAAGTTTGAGACCCTAACTCCCTAGCAGTCAGTCGCACGCACACTCCACTGGCTCTATGAGTCTCGTCCTCTCCTCCTATCACTCGCTTAAAACCCCAACTTTTCTGGCTTCTAAATCTGCGAATTTGGGAAGCCATCTTCTCTCTACTCCCTCCGGCAGTCGGTCGAACTTGTCTGAGCAGGCAGAGGCGAAGCCATCTGATCTCCACTCCCTCCGGCAGTCTTGACCTCCTCGTTCGGTAACCTCTCCCAGATCTCGGTCGGTCTGTCGGTGGCTCTGTCACCTCTCGTGAGTTCCAACTCATTTGCGCTTCTCATTACTTTGTAAATTCTTCAATAGTCCCTATTCTGTTTGTCTTCATTTTAATTTGCTTTAATATGTTTTCTCTATATCTAGATAATCCAGATTTTAGTTGCATTTTTGGTGTCTGCTATGGCTTTTTGCTTTAAATCATATATGATTCAAATCTGGCTTTTTTGTCTGTCATTTTTCTTCTCTTTGTATTCATTCTAATTTGTTTGTCCTTATATGTTGATTCCAATTTTTACACTGCCTTTTTGCTTTAGTCTGTTTATCTGTTGACTCTATAAATCTATCTTTATTTTGAAAGAATTTACTTGGTTCATGAACCATTATTAATCTGAGTTGAATTTAAATCGGACAGTTTGCTTGTAAGGTGCAGAGAAATTAAAGTATTTTATATAGGAGCTTCAAATATGCTAATACAGTACTTAGGCATTTGTTGAGTGAGTGGCTCCCCTTTGAAGACTTTGTCTCAATCTAGGTTTAAGAATAAGAATGAGATCATCAATCTTATTTTTGATGCTAGTGGTGATTACAGTTTTAATATACTTATGCTAATACAGTACTTATTTACTTAAGAAAAGAGGTGATTAATATGGTTAAAAGTAATTCCCCGCAATTACAGTACTTAGGCATTTGATGTTAGTGTATATATTTTTCTTTTTAATGGGCAAGAGTACATTGAAATTTGAAAACAGGTTGATTTCCATCCAAAAAGGAACAGGTTTATATTATAGCAACAATTGTAAAAGCAGGTTAGGAAAAAAGGGATTGCAATCATTTAAACCCCCGCTGGGTACTCGTTGAGAGCAGGGAACCCGCGGGGACAGGAAGGGGGTCATTTTCCCCGCCCGCAGCGAGGACGGGGTTAGGGAGTATATCCCCGTTCCTGACCCGCCCCATTGTCATCCCTATTTAAAATTATACTTTGATTTGGTTGTTATTTCTTTGAGATTTCCATTTTACACCCGTTATTTCCAATATAGTAAAATAAATGGAAAGTTAAAATTAAAGCAGTCTCATGTTTGTGAAAATTATCATTTCATTGAAAATTTTCTTTATAATTAGAGGGAGTGACCGAGAAAAAAGACATGGATGGCCATTTTTAACTAAAATAGATCGAAAAATAGTGTCATGTCAGCATTTCATTTAAAAAAAAAACTAGAAAAATAATACTTAATGTGGAAAATGGAAGGACCAAAAAATTTATTGTCGAAAACCACAAGAACAATGAAAGAAATACTTACTCAATAGTCAATATATACTAATTTTTTGTATAATATATAATATAAAAAGAGTAGATTTTTTGGAGTTTATAGCAATACCTTCCGAGGTGGAGTAGCTCGTGTAGGATAATGATACTGAGAGCAGCAACAATAACCAAGCAAAGAGGATTGAAGGCCGTGATGAAAACCGGCCCTTTTGATCTGTTCACAATTCCTTGCACGTAGTATGCGATTCCAGAGCATACAACTCCCTATATATTAACCCAAGTTACAAACTCATTATATTCAATTAATCTTTTGCATATAACTTAAGAGATCGAGATTATATTCTCTTGTTTTAATATCTACACCGGAAAAATATATATTATTATTTACGTCCTTAAATGAATATCAATTTAACTAAGATTTCAATATTGATTACTCATAAATTATACTGAGCTACAATATGAAATTACCGTCATTTGAAAAATATTCTACTAAAAATTATAATAGTGTTAATTTTATATTGTAATTCATAATTATTTATGACTAATCAATGGTTAAAACTTTGTACTTAGACACTTACTCAGGGAAGGAGGGAGTACATAATATCAATCTAGGAGACTAGGATCCATTATTATTCTAAAATATTCTCTCCTTTTCACTTTATCAATCATGTGGAACTTTTAATTAGTCATATTTTAAAAGTTTCACCATTAAATTATTAATGCATGTATAGCTATATATTACACTAAATTATTGCATTAGATATGCGACAAAAAATATATTATTGGAAGAATATAATATTGTACATAATATCAATCTAGGAGACTAGGATCCATTATTATTCTAAAATATTCTCTCCTTTTCACTTTATCAATCATGTGGAACTTTTAATTAGTCATATTTTAAAAGTTTCACCATTAAATTATTAATGCATGTATAGCTATATATTACACTAAATTATTGCATTAGATATGCGACAAAAAATATATTATTGGAAGAATATAATATTGTAATTATAGATAAAATATGTTAACGGTTGACAAATTATCGGACAAAGAAGGAAATTCGGCAAGCAAAAAAAATCTCGATCTGACCGTAAACGGTCTGAGTCAACCAAGTGAACCGGTTCAACCGGTTTTGGCGGTTTTTTTAAACAGTTGAACCTACTCACTGAGTTTAAACCCAGAACCGGACCTAACAACTGACTGGTTACGGTTGAACTGGCCGGTCAGGTCTAGTTTTAACAACATTAGCCTAACGCATGAGCTTTTTAAAAGGAAGGTGCACATTGATGATATAAGGCCCCGTTCTTTTATACGGTTGGTTGGCGGTGTGGTAATAGTGCAGTGCGGTGGAATTTGAAAAAGTGTGGTGAATTGTAGTAAAAATTATGATAAGTGGACTAGGTAAGGAAAGAGAATGTGAAAAATAGAGGTATTACAATCCTTTAAACCATGTTTTTTAACCATATATCTAGGTATTACGATATTAGATATTTGATAATTAGAAGGTGTATTAAATAATTAGATATTAATAATTAGAAAATTTTACATTTGTGTATTAGACATTTAATAATGTGAAAATTAACATATGTGTATTAAATCAAAGAATATGTATTAAATTGAAAATTTTTGATTAAATAATTTATTGTCAATCTAATATATTAAATTAAATATCATTATGAATATGGAAATAAAATCAAGAAATATATGTTTAAAATGTTCCTCAATTACATATAGTAAAGAATAAAAGTAAATGTTTTGTTATTCAATTTGAATAAAAGCAAGTTATTTCAAATTTAGTTTTAAATATCAAAATAAATGATTAAAATACTAGAAGCCATGTGCATGTTGTAAAAATGATGTTGTTGGAAACTTGTTTTTATTAATAAATAAGAAATATTTTTGTAATAAATATTATAGAAATTACAAAGCGTTAGTATTTAGTAGTGAATAACGAATATCACAAATAAATTAATAATAAATATTAATTTTAAAATTTACACATATATTAAACAATCATAATGTCAATCAAAATAAAGTTACATTACTTTTTTTTTATAACAAAGAGAGATTATTGTTTTAAGAAAAGATAGGAATGTTTGTGAAAATTCAAAGCTATTAAAGTATGACTAATAATGAACCTATTCTTTTTTTTTTGGGAGTTGAGAGGTGAAAGATACGGAATTTAATTACATGACTCCTTCATAAAATTACGGAAGTAGATATTAACAATAATTAAATTTGATCAGATATGGTAATTTCGTAATTTTAAGGGTTGGGAACGTGAGCACAGGGTACATATTGGAAAATAGATGGGCAGGAGAGGAGAAACTAAGGCTAAAACAGGGTGTAGACCTAGAGAACTGGAAAATGAGGACAATTGACACCATCCGATTAAATGAAAGTGGGAGTGAGATTGTCGTATAATTAGAAAGAACTTCCCATGGAGATTAGCTAATGCCGCATGTTAGACCCTAGAAAGCTATTTTCCAAAATTTTAGCTGTTTGACACTAAAATTACATTATTTTGCTCCTATTTTCACTAAATTCCATCGTATATTATATTATAATGATTTTAATCATATTTTTGTAAGGGTTTTTATAAATCTCTAACCATATCAATGAAAATTAATATTTTTCAGTTATTTGGATAAGAGACATGTTTAATGTTTTTAATGGTAATTTTTGTGACTGCCTAGTCTTCTATGACCTTATGAAGGTATTATTACGGTCTCAAATCTATCTACCAAGTACCAACATATCATTAGATAGAATTCTTTTGCGACAATCAAATAAAAAGATGAACTTAGGAAAGAATAAAGGAGAAAGGAACTCATGTAAATTAGGTCTACCAAAATAAACCCAGAACTACATAATAATTTATCAATATAGTATACAGCCCACATTTTCTCCTCCAATCACTCCATTCGTTTTCTCCACCAATAACTTCATCTCATATTCAGAAGGGAAATATTAATGATAAGATTAAGCAAAATTTTCATGATGTATCTTCCATCTGACCCTTAATTTTCCCTTCATGTTTTTAAAGCCAACTGAAGAAAAATAAGTTATTTTTTTAAAAAAATTCTTTAGTATAAAATGATGAGCATTGAGGCAAGACACTTTAGGTGTCTTGTTCTAATGTAAATACTATATTATTAAATATTAAATTGAAAAAAAGGTTATGATTAAATTTTATAACTACCATATCACGTACATATAAATATTACTATAAAATTATATTTTAATCTGTAACTTTCAAATTTATAAAAAAACGCCTATAATATGCCTCACGGATGAGATTTATTTAATTAGGACGTCAATTCATATTCATTACAGTCACGCATGCTATATTCATTACAATAGTCACGCATACTAAATTTCTTATAATTAAAAATTAAAAATAATTATTAACAAAAAGAATGTAAAAAATTATAATTAATAAACATAAATTTAGTGAAAAGTAAGACACTTAAAATATATCATGAGGAAAAACACATGTTAAGATGTTTAATAAGTAAATAAGAGAAACAAACTTACAGTATAAACAGAAGCAAGAAGTCTAGAATTCCAACCAAGTGCCCAGGCTTTGATGTCTCTGACAGCAATGAGTGATAAAATTCCTCCTTCCACTGATCCCATGAAGCACACCCATGCTGTCAATGATAGCTCTGCTGGGTACATCCTCAATGTATATGACTAATCCCCAAAAAATAATAATAATAATAATAATAATAATAATAATAATAAGTGAATTGCTTTATACCAAATAAGAGTGTACGACATAACTTTGAAGTTACATATAACAATATACTCTCCACAACTTTTGATTCTTCTTAGTAATTAGTTTAGTTTGAAAATGATAAGTTTAGAATAAGTTCAATTAAAACAGATCAGTTAGAAAGAACACGTTCTTCATAAAATCTTTTTTTAAGATGCACAGTCCTGTATAAGATATGTTGATCATGGATCAATTCTTGGTGGTACTCAAGTTGGCAACAACACCCATGTATTTTTTTAATTCCAAGTTGTTACCATTTGATGGGTCATATTTGTTGTGTACAATTTTTTACTAGCTTTGCTCCATAACCTACTAAACTTACTGCCTTACTGGTATGTTCCTCAGGCCCAGCAAAAAAGAAAGAAAGATGTGATGATAGTACTTACTTGGAGGACCAAGAAAGCGGCCCAGCCTAGTTGGCAAGCAAGGAGGAAAAGAGCACCCAACAGCCAGCGCGGACCGCCATGGCCACCAACGGTGTTAGTCTCATTGACATGGTGGTTAGCCACCTTGGTCCCGTGTGCTCTGAAGATTTCTATGACAGGGCCTCTGTATAGGGTCATCACCATGGCTCCTGATACTGCCACTATTGTCCCTATCATTTTTGCTTGGCTCCCCACCTTCCTTATGTTTACCTTCTCTAACCTAATCAAATCATAGTTAAAAATCCATTCAAATTGTGAAATTAACGAAACCATATATGTTTTCATGTATATATTTAGAGCTAGCAAGTAAGTACCTGAAAATGGCTGACATGATGAAGGCAATGGCAGGAAAAACATTGAAACATGCAGCAGTGAATGTTGGTGAAGTGTAGTTCAGTCCCACAAAGTATAGATTTTGATCCAACACTGGCCTGATGTTTGAATTTTTGCATATCCATGTTAATCTCTAAAAATAAGAAGATAATTAAAGGGTATGAAGCAATCTTACTCTAGGAAAGCAAGCACCATTATTCTGAAAAAGATTGGCCAAGTCATTTTTGGCCTTGTTTGCCTGTTGAAACACAAAATCAACAGGATAATTAATAATGCAATAGCTCCAGGTCCTAATACTACATAGTAATAACTGGGCCATGAAAAATCAAATGAGAAGGGAGTTTGAGGAACCTGTCGAAATAGAGGGCGAAGGGGGCGACTGCGAGGGTGGCAAAGACATGACGGTAGAAGGCTAAGATGAAGTGGTTCATGCCATGTTTTAGGCAAACAGTGGCAATAATACTCATTCCTGCATACCCAAATTGAAGTGATATTATGGCTAAGTATGGCTTTGCTTTTTCCCCTATTTCTCTCACTAACTTTGCCTTGTTCTCCATCATCAGGACTACTTTCTCTATCTTTCATTTTCTCCTTCTTCTGCTCTCTTTTTATACTCATTCCTGGGTACGTACGTATGACTAATTACAGTAGTGAAATTAATGCACCCATATTGTGCGATACAAGGAATCTTGAAATGTGTGTATGGGAAAACTACTGAGCCAAGTTTTCAGTGAAGATTCAAGATTAGTATGTGGCTTAACATTTCCAACGTGAATTTTACCAATTTAATATAGCAAAATGATACTCCATCTGTCCCAAATTAATTGACACTTGACTAAATGTTGACCGTTAATTATTAACAAATTATAATGAGTTACAATATGAAATTACCTCCGTTGTAATTTTTAGTAAAATATTTTTCTAGCTATACAGATTTCCTTTTCCCCCCAGCTAGACATAATCACATAACTTAGTTAATTATTCCAGCTACACATAAGCTAGTTAGGGTATATATGATGCCGACATGGCAGATTTCACAACATAACAACCTCTATTATCCTTTCCATTTTATATATATTTATATTATAAATTGTTCAAAAGAAAGCTCAACTTGGATGCATGGATATGAATATACATGAATCTACTACACGTATTATCCTACACCAATGGAATATTAAATATACCATATCATTAGCTATAGATTTTTTTTTTCATTATCAAATTTGACCGAAATTAAAAAGAAATCTTGAGCATTGAGCACATAACTAATGTGCATTAAAAAATAGCTCGTCGTTCGATTCCGTTGGCGCTTGAGAGATAGTATTATTGTCTAGTCTATAATTAATCACATGGTATATTTAATCTTGACATGACGTTTTATTAACGTACATTAAGGATAAACTAGGTTTTTCATGCTCTCTTCATAGTTTACCTTTTAAGCTGATGGAAAACTTTTTATTTACAAATCTTTTCTTTTCATCTTATTTTTCGAGAATCAAATAAAGCCTTGATGTTTGGAAATAAGAGGCCGAGTGCCCTAGAAAAGAAGTAACACAAAAAAATAGTGATAGATGGATATAGCGGAAACTAAATTTGATTAACTCATCGCTCCCACGCTTAAATAGAACATTGACAGATCGAATGATTGTAGCAAGTTAAGTTCATTCCCACAAGGACTTTAACTAGCAATACATGTAACTAACTCTTTACTTAATTGCTAAGCAAATCAAATTAAATTTCAAGTTGTTTTAATAATCAGTTTCTAACTAATATAAGCTAGAAAAGTTCTAGATATAAATTAACCTATGTAACACATCTATACATTGGGTTTTACTTACAGTAATTTGACCACTAAACCTAATTTGTACAATTTACTCTTTCAAGTGAATCAATGATCAATAATCTATAATCATATGAATTGAACAGATGGTATTATTGTCTATTTCAATGTCATATTGGACAATAATCTATATAAGGTGGTATTATTGTTTAATTCAATGTCATATTGGACAATAATCTATAACTACTCACATGGATATTTAATACTGACATGAAAGTTTGATAGGTTAACGTACATTAAGGATAAGCTAGATTGGTCATGTACTCTTCATCCTTTATTTTTTAAACTAATTGAAAAATTTATTTATTTACAAATTTTTTCTTTCCATTTTATTTTTTGAGGATCAAATAAAGCCTTAATGTTTGGAAATAAGAAGGGGGGAGATTGAGTGTTCTGGAAGAGAAGAAACGCAAAAAAAGAGTGATAGAAGGATAAAGAGGAAATTTAACTTGACTAAGTCGTCGCTCTCTCATCTAAATGAAGCATTGACAGATCGACTGGTTATATCAAGTCAAGTTCAATCACACAAAAACTTTATCTAGCAATACACGTAACTAACATTTTAGTTAATTGCTAAGCAAATCAGATTTCAAGTTGTGTCAATAATTTGTTTCTAATTGATAGAAGCCAGAAATTTTCTAGATATAAATCAACGTATAAAAAAATATCTAGAGATTTGGTTTTACTTACACGTTAATCTGATCACTAAACCTAGTTTGTACAATTCAATATTTTAAGTAAATCAATGATCAATAATCATATGAATTCTATCACTTGTTGATGCTTAATAGAATTACATTAATAAACCTAACAAGCAACATTCGTATGTTTTTCAGGTTAATTAAAGCTTAATTAGTGATTTGAGGTTATCAAGATGATCCTGTGATTTACTAGTGTTGGAACCCCTCAATGCCCTTGGCAGACCCAAGCCTAAGGACTTTGACAACTGGAGCTTAAGGACCTTGGCGACTGGAACGGTTTTGGATGAAAGTTAAAATTCAAATATTTTGACATATGAGCTGGATATTTTATAGTGATACTTTCCTTATTGTTTTGGCATATTTGTTTCATCCTTCCATGATATCTAAATCCAATATATTAAGCTTACTAATTATTGGCGTATCTCTCTTGAAATGTATCCAACTTTTTGTGGGAGGCTTAATTGATATGATTCCAGCAAGTATCATGCGGTCATTTTCTTCCAACAAGAAATCAATGAAAAACCAATTTTGTAAGATCATTTGGATATGCTTATACACAGATGAAGCTGGTCAAGCATATAGAAATATTCCCGAAGATCAAGGAATTCCTCAATCAATATGGTGATAACAGGAAGATCAATCAGAAAGCTATCAAAGGAAATAATGCACTGAGTCCATGGAAGGAAAGAAGTCGTTGTTGATCGAGAATCAAGGAGATCAAGAACCAAACAACAATCCAGAAGACTATATATTACTCCTATGTGCCTCTTGAGAAGGTTATCGATTCCAGGTGAAGCGATCAAGAAGAGTGTTTAGGAAATCATCTGTTAGATTTTCGAGTTTGTAGCCAATAACGTCCTTGGTGAGAAATTTAATAAGGTAATTGATGAGAGTCTTATAGCCAGTAAAATAATTCTAGTGAGTGAGTATCCAACGTGGTTGTGTGAGTAACCTTATAACAGAGGCTGATTGTTAAGCCTTTACGAGTGATAGAACACCAACGTGGTTGGTAAAGATCATTTGTTGTAATCGCCTCCTGGCCAACGCAGTTGACGGAACTATTCTTCTGTAGCTGTCCCAAGGACTTTATCACCTGGACAGTGAGACCACTTGTAACCTCCTATGTTTGAAAAAAGTTGAGTGTCAGGTTACAGCAGAAGCGAAATAAATGAAATGACGGAAATTACGACAAAATTTAGGAACAAAAATAAGCGATAAAATGAACACTAGGTATACGTGGAAAACCGAAGAACTCGGAGGAAAACCCACGGACGGCGACAACCAGAAAATAATCCAGTATGAGAAGGGAGGAGTACAACTTGATCACTATCACAGGGTGTGATGCGATCAACAAAAGGAGATTACAATAAAAATCTCTCAAACTCTCAACTCACAATCTCTCGGGATACATTGGGAAAATATTGGTGAAACAAACTCTCTCTCAATATTTTCTCCCTCTCTGACTCTCTATCACTCGATTTCTTTGTGAAATAAAGTGGAGAAAACTGAACCCTATTTATAGGGTGACTAGGAAAAGAAACTAGGTTAAACTACAATTAACCTTCGGCCCACATATTAAATCTCCCCGCTGACGAAGCCTTGCTGGGGGGCGCCGGTAGCGCCATAAAGGCGTTGGCCGTGTCTTCAATTGCATACTGTGTTGGACGCTGGCAGCATTTGATTGCCGCGCCCCTGCTTCGTAGCATGAGGCGCTTGCAGCTTCTCCGGACGTTGGTGGCGTCTTCTGGCTCTGCTGATGCCGACTTCCGACTGAGGCGCTGCTAGTGCCTCGTATGCGTTGATGGCGCCTTCCCAAAAGTTGTCGATTCTGGACCCTACCGAGGATCCAATGGGCCGCAAAACTCAACATCCTATGTGTAACATTTTTCTGAGATATATTCAATAATATAATCATTTTCATTACACTGTGTATTAAGTCTTGATTAAGGTCACGACTAGTTGCTAACGTCTTTACCCAAGTGTACAATTTACTCTTTCAAGTGAATCAATGATCAATAATCTATAATCATATGAATTGACCAGATGGTATTATTGTCTAGTTCGATGTCATATTGGACAATAATCTATATAAGGTGGTATTATTGTTTAATTCAATGTCATATTGGACAATAATCTATAACTACTCACATGGATATTTAATACTGACATGAAATTTTGATAGGTTAACGTACATTAAGGATAAGCTAGATTGGTCATGTACTCTTCATCCTTTATTTTTTAAACTAATTGAAATTTATTTATTTACAAATTTTTTCTTTCCATTTTATTTTTTGAGGATCAAATAAAGCCTTAATGTTTGGAAATAAGAAGGGGGGAGATTGAGTGTTCTGGAAGAGAAGAAACGCAAAAAAAGAGTGATAAAAGGATAAAGTGGAAATTAAATTTGACTAAGTCGTCTCTCTTGTCTAAATGGAGCATTGACAGATCGACTGGTTGTATCAAGTCAAGTTCAATCCCACAAAAACTTTATCTAGCAATACGCGTAACTAACATTTTAGTTAATTGCTAAGCAAAATAGATTTCAAGTTGTATCAATAATTTGTTTCTAATTGATAGAAGCCAGAAATTTTCTAGATATAAATCAACGTATAAAAAAATATCTAGAGATTTGGTTTTACTTACACGGTAATCTGATCACTAAACCTAGTTTGTACAATTCATTATTTTAAGTAAACCAATGATCAATAATCATATGAATTCTATCACTTGTTGATTCTTAATAGAATTACATTAATAAACCTAACAAGCAACCACTACAACATGAAACGTCTACGGCGACCGACCCAAGCGACCGATATGTATCGGTCGCTCAGGTTAATTAAAGCTTAATTAGTGATTTGAGGTTATCAAGATGATCCTGTGATTTACTAGTGTTGGAACCCCTCAATGCTCTTGGCAGACCCAAGCCCAAGGACTTTGACAACTGGAGCTTAAGGACCTTGGCGACTGGAACGATTTTGGATGAAAGTTAAAATTCAAATATTTTGACATATGAGCTGGATATTTTATAGTGATACTTTCCTTATTGTTTTGGCATATTTGTTTCATCCTTCCATGATATCTAAATCCAATATATTAAGCTTACTAATTATTGGCATATCTCTCTTGAAATGTATCCAACTTTTTGTGGGAGGCTTAATTGATATGATTCCAACAAGTATCATGCGGTCATTTGCTTCCAACAAGAAATCAATGAAAAACCAAATTTGTAAGATCATTTGGATATGCTCATACACAGAGGAAACCGGTCAAGCATATAGAAATATTCCCGAAGATCAAGGAAATCAAGGAATTCCTCAATCAATATGGTGATAGCAGGAAGATCAATCAGAAAGCTATCAAAGGAAAATAATGCACTGAGTACATGGAAGGAAAGAAGTCGTTGTTGATCGAGAATCATGGAGATCAAGAACCAAACAACAATCCAGAAGACTATATATTACTCCTATGTGCCTCTTGAGAAGGTTATCGATTCCAGGTGAAACGATCGAGAAGAGTGTTTAGGAAATCATCTGTTAGATTTTCGAGTTTGTAGCCAATAAGGTCCTTGGTGAGAAATTTAATAAGGTACTTGATGAGAATCTTATAACCAATAAAGTAATTCTGAGAGTGAGTAGCCAACGTGGTTGGTGTGAGTAACCTTGTAACAGAGGCTGATTGTTAAGCCTTTGCGAGTGATAGAACACCAACGTGGTTGGTAAAGATCATTTGTTGTAATCGCCTCCTGGCCAACGCAGTTGACGGAACTATTCTTCTGTAGCTGCCCCAAGGACTTTATCACCTGGACAATGAGACCACTTGTAACCTTCTATGTTTGGAAAAAGTTGAGTGTCAGGTTACAGCAGAAGCGAAATAAATGAGATGACGGAAATTACGACAAAATTCAGGAACAAAAATAAGCGATAAAATGAACACAAGGTATACGTGGAAAACCGAAGAACTCGGAGGAAAACCCACGGATAGCGACAGCCAGAAAATAATCCATTATGAGAAAGGAGGAGTACAACTTGATCACTATCACAGGGTGTGATGCTATCAACAAAAGGAGATTACAATAAAAATCTCTCAAACTCTCAACTCACAATCTCTCGGGATACACTGGGAAAATATTGGTGAAACAAACTCTCTCAATATTTTCTCCCTCTCTGACTCTCTATCACTCGATTTCGCTGTGAAATAAAGTGGAGAAAACTGAACCCTATTTATAGGGTGACTAGGAAAAGAAATTATGTTAAACTACAATTAACCTTCAGCCCACATATTAAATCTCCCCGCCGACGAAGCCTTGCTGGGGGCGCCGGTAGCGCCATAAAGGCATTGGTTGCGTCTTCAATAGCATGCCTACTGTGTTGGACGCTGGCAACGTTCGATGGTCGCGCCCCTCCTTCGTAGCATGAGGCGCTTGCAGCTTCTCCGGACGTTGGTGGCGTCTTCTGCAGGCTCTGCTGGTGCCGACTTCTAACTGAGGCGCTGCTAGTGCCTCATATGCGTTGGTGGCGCCTTCCCAAAAGTTGCCGATTCTGGACCCTACCGAGGATCCAATGGGCCACAAAACTCAACATCCTATGTGTAACGTTTTTCTGAGATATATTCAATAATATAATCATTTTCACTACACTGTGTATTAAGTCTTGATTAAGGTCAAGACTAGTTGCTAACGTCTTTACCTAAGTGTGCAGAATCTTTTGATGACCCTATTAAATCCCCTCCCCCCGCTCCCCAGAGTTCTTTCAACTAGTATTTTCTCAAATTTCATAAACTATAATGAAAAGTCAGTTGTAAGAAATTTTTGCTGCACCGAACTCATAAATTAGATTAATTTTATATTTACAAATAATCTAGCTTAAAATAATCGTTAAAAAGAATAACACAGGTTTCAATTGATTCAAAATCAGATGTTGTGTGTGCGCACTATGGGAAACCCCTTAGTCATCAGTAGCGTAGGAGACCGAAAAAGTCCATGACAAATATGGTAATAGAAGATCTAAGGCACCTTGGTTTAGCATAGAACGTAACACTAGACAAGAGAGTTTGGATGGCAAGTATTAAGGTTGTAGGGTGAGGAAGAGTATCATGCTTTGATCTATTTATTGTCTTTTGACCTCTATTTGATTTTGTAGTGTGGGTATGTTTTAACCCCTCCTCAATTACATGGAACACACTTAGCAAGCTTCTTGGCTCTTGGTCTTCATATTACCGAATGACATCTATCCCCCAAAGTCCTTTGATCATTGATGAATTATTTGATGATGAATCTAGGGGTGGGCATAATAGGTTAACTTCATATGTGGTTAACCGCTTTTGAGGTTTTTGGATTTTGAAAACCTAACCGAAACCACAATATGCGGTTAACCGCTTTGCGGTGGAAACCTAAACCAAACCGAAACTGCCACTAAGATGCGGTTAACGACTTTTAAAATCTAGAAACCTAAACCCAACCGAAATTTACACGGTTAACCTCATTCAATATACGGTTTATGCTTAACTGGTTTCCTGGAAATTTACAAGAACATTTATGGAAGTAAATGCAACCACATTGCTAATAAATTCACATTCCGATACGCATATGTGGTACGACGCTACTTGCTTGAAAGTTGAAATTACAATTACAAAATAATAGAGACCTAGGTTTTTCACTTTTTCCCGCTTCAAAGTTGAAATTATAATTACAAAATAAAAAATTAAAAAAAAAACTCTACCGAGTTTTTTCTCCAGCGGCGCACAGCAGCAGCACAAAGATAGTCAGTGAGTAGGGTTTTTTCTAATTTAGTTGAAACCGGTTAACCGCGATTAACCATTTAATGAAAATTCAAAACCTAAAACTAAATCGCTCATACCGGTTTGATTAATCCTAAACTGCTTTTATGCAAAAATTACAGTTAACCGCATTTACTGGTTTGATTTTACCGGTTTTACGGTTTGAATTGCGGTTTAGGTTTATTATATCCACCCCTAATAGAATCCATTCAAATCATCTCAAAAACACCAAAATGCAAGCATAAAATAAGAAAAAAGCAATAATGAAGCATAATAACATAAGTATCCTATAAATATATCCAATAAATATCTCCATAAACTCATAAATGGTACGCTCTATAAAAAAATGAATTGTAATATCATTTTGGTTAACTGATCTAATTTATTGGGTTTTTTTCGCATTTTAGACCCCGAAGTATAGGGTAATTAATTTTCTGGACCATTGGTTTTCATTGTTAATTTGTTGGACCATAAAGTTTATGGGTTGAATAAAAAAGAGTGTTAAAGTTTGTGAACTGAGAAAAAAAGCTTGTGTATCATTTTTCTTTTTCTTCCCATGTTTGAATTTCTCTCTCGCGCCAAACTTCATGACTAATGTTAAAACTGATATTAAAGCTGTAATATATGACTTCTCTTATTCATATCGGGGGTCTAAGCAGCTCCGACATGAATAAGAGGTGTACGTATTATAGTTTCTATATCAGTTTTAGCCTTCCTGAAGTTTGGAGCCAATTGGGAGAGTAATTCAAACATGGAAAGCTGAAAAGAACGGGACAAGGGTCTTTTTTTTCATCCCACAAACTTTAAGGTCATTTGTTATTGAGCTTACAAACTTTAGGATTCAAAACATTTAACATTGAAAACCAACAATTTACAAAATTAATTACCCTATACTTCAGGGTCCAAAATACAAACAACCCCTAATTTGTTGGACCCCTAATTTATTGGACTCTGATTTAAAAGATAGTCAATAAGTCTGAGCAGAATTAAGGTTTTCTTCTTTTAAAAAATACCATATTTAAGGTTTAAGGGTTGAGGGTCTTGGTTTTTATTTTGAGTTTCTTTTAAAAATTCAAACCGAGTTTCCTCTATTTGTCCTTGGTTTTCAAAGTAGTTTTTGATATTGTTTTTTCTACTGATTCTTCATAACTAGTCTATTCATGAACTTTTATTCATGAGAAAAAGATTGTCTATATTTAAATCTCCCAAAACGCGCTCATCCATGTTTCACCTAGAATATTGTTGTTGAAGGTTTAAGGAAGCTACCGGCTAAGCGGAAAGCAGAAGCCATACGGAAGCAACTTTGTCCCTCCTCTCTAATTGAGACTTCGAAGCAAAGAAGGGTAGATATTTGGAGTACTATTAGATCAAGGGTGGGTTCATCGATGATGGGAACAACACTGGCTAAGAGCAACTTAGGCTAGTAGAAGCTATAGTGTTTACCCTCGGTACCAAGATCTAAATAGAAATCTAGAATCAAAGCCATATTTTGATTCTTTAAAAGCAGCGGATATCGAAAATGCCTTAGGCTGTGTTAGGCAGTAGCGTTTAGCGTCTTGACCATGTCATAATTCTAATTGCATAAATATTAGCATTTGGTAACCTAACATTTTGAGGAACATTTAGCGTTTTAAGGAGCATTTTGTGAAACGTTAATAAAGTTAAACATTTAGCGTTTAGAGTAGCATTTCATATTTTTTGGTCCAAAAATATCCTTTGAAAATTTTATCTTTGAAAATTATTGATATCCTTTTATATATGTCAATTCACATTTAGTCTGTTAATTTAACCGCTAAATTTACCGAACACAATTCTCATTTGACCAGTCATCCGCTATCCGCTACTTAAACCACTATCCGCTGCTTAAACCGTTATCCGTTACATAAACCTTTATCCGCTATCTAAAACACTAATTTTGTCAAATAGGACCTTATTATTACCAAAAATTCACGAAATAAAAGTTACTATAAATTAAGAGATAAAAAAATTAAAAATATTTAACTAAGATTGATAGATCTTGCTTTAGTTTCCTTTATTTGTATTCTGGCAAAAAAAAAAAAGTTTCCTTTATTTGGCGAGCTTTTGCACTTTGCCAATTTGCATGACCATGTCATGGACCGTACTGCTTATAATGCTTTTGAGCTCTCCTGTATTTAGTCAAACGAGTCAAAAGAAAAGAAAACAAAACATACTGAAAAATAAAATATCATAGCATTATTGGAGAATGGAGACCATGATGTCAAGGACGTTAGTGTGCAAATCATATCAACGGGTTTAATTAATAAATTCTTTTTGGTTCTTTATCTTTTGATTTATAAAATATATATCAGTATATGCAAACTTTACCTAGCTGAAACTAAATTAAATTGTCTGAAGGTTAATCAAACGTCGGCTAATCGGACTTCTGGATAATAAAAACTGTGATTGGTAGGCGATTTGAAAATTTTAGTTTAATTAAACCATGAAAAAATGTGATTCGTATTTAATCTTAAAATTTTATCTCACCAAAGTTCTTTTCACCCATTATCTCCAAAAAAAAGTTAAATTAATGTTCAATATATAAGTTTTAGTGACAAATTGACAATTTGACAGATTTATTTACTAAGACACTACCGACAGCAAAATTTGAAAAGTTAGTTAATAAAATCAAATCATCAACTCAGAAATCTTATTTGATGTTCTTATTAGGAAAAGTTAATGCGCATAATACTCTAGCTTTTTCCCATATATATCTAAGGTTTTGTCCCACTTGGTTTTCCTTAAAAAGGTTTTTAAATGATACAATATATGTTTACATATTAAATGATTATGTAGGCTATGTTCGGCAGTAGCGTTTACCGTTTAACGTCTTGACCAAGTCAAAACTCTAATTGCATAAATATGAGCGTTCGGTAAACTAGCGTTTTGAGGAGCGTTTAACGTTTTAAGGAGCGGTTTGCGAAACGTTAATAAAGTTAACGTTTAGCGTTTGGAGTAGCGTTTCATATTTTTTAGTCAACAAATACCATTTGAAAATTTTATCTTTGGAAATTATTGATATCCTTTTATGTCAATTCACATTAATCTACTAATTCAACAGCTAAATTTACCGAACACAATTCTCGTTTGACCATTCATCCGCTATCTGCTACTTAAACCGCTATCCACTACCTAAACCGCTATTCGCTAGCTCAACTGTTATCCGCTATCTAAAACGCTAATTTTGCTGAACAGGGCCGTAGTCTTTTTCCTTAACTAGGTTTTGTTCCATCGGATTTTTCTAATAAGGTTTAAACTAGACATATTCTTTAATTATAGACATTTAAGGGGAGTGTTATAATTTATTTATGTAAATGTCCAAGTACTAATCAAACACCTATTAAATATTATGGTAGGATTAGGATGCTGGAATATGGGTAGACTTTGTATCCGCATCAAGTTTCTACCGTTTATAACTTTTACTATGTAATTAGTATAAATATATTAAGTGAAGCTCTACATAAAATCATCATATTCTCCTCTTTTAATCTCTCTAATTTTTATTGTTATTCTCTATTATTATTGTCTATATTATGTTCTCCCACTAATTATTTTATAACGTTACTAGTATTGTTATAATATATTGCTATTGATTTTTTTTTTTAAAAAAAACATATGGCTATTGTTCTTTTTATAAAAGTGGAGAGGGGAAGATAAAAAGGAAGATAAAAAAAATTGTCGTTTTGTTTTTTATAAAAGCATGCAAACGTAGAAAAGTAGTCTTACATAATTGGGTGTCTCCTACAAAGCTTTCTTTCTTTTTAATTTTTAAATTGTGAATTATTCACAGATGATTATATCATGGGTGTTTCTTCCAAAGCTTTGTTTCTTTTTTATTTTTAATTGTGAATTATTCACAGATAGATAATATAAATATTTTGTTGCAAGATTTGGGATATATATGTAAGAATGTCCCTGAAAAATTTCTTTTTAAAGTTCTTTTTTTTAACGGTAAAATTATCTATAATTCTTCTACTTGTTTTTACATTAACTATTTAAATTCACCAAAATCTACATAATTTTTTGTACTCCTAAACAACTCATTACCTATTCTATCTAATTTTACGTAAACAATCCAAACTTAGTTAATCCTACCCAATCTCACCGACTTCAACCTATTCACTAAAAAAACTACTAAATGATAATGTGGTAATTACAAATGTTGGATTTATTTCAAGAGTGTAAGAGGATTATTTGACATGAGAATCATGTAATACAAGTGTAAGAATCATATATAAACTAATCGCAAGTAATATGACGACCATGGACAGAAATTGGATTAACTGACACGGGTCGTGTCAACATATAGAGAGCAATAAAATGAGCGGCAGGCTCAACACAGATTGTGGTCTGGGTGCCACGGACCATGTTGATCCTGCCTCGGGTCGTATCAACTCTGACACGATTCGTGGCAGTGCCTAGAAGCTCATTTAATGTCCAATGGCTATATAATTCGGATGCTTAAGACATAATCTCTTTTTAGCACATGTTATTTGACCCAAACAGTTATATTTATGATATAGCATGTGGTCAATTGACATGATCAAATTCATGATTCTCATTAAGGACCTTAATTAAGTCTTTGATCAAGTCATAAGGGTGTGTTGGGTGACTCATATAAATAGAAGTCATTTGCTAGCCATTTAGATAATCTCACATCTAATCACAACCTCCTATTCTTTTTAGATTGCAGCTATACTTGAGTGAATCAAGTGACAAGCGAGTTTGTCTTGCGTGTGTTAAACGCTAAGTTTTATCCCTCTAAACAATTACAGTATCGCAACACCCCTGGTACATGATTCAGTGTGGCTTAAATGGATTGAAATGATTACTTACATCAACAAGGTGCACCTTCTTTTATGGTAGTTCATCCGTTGGGAACTCATCAGCTAAACGTGCTTGACTGGGAGTAGTCTCAAGATGGGTGACCTCATGGAAAGTTTTCCCAAACAGCATATGAGCGAGAACGAAGCACGCTGGAAAGACTCGTGGTGATTTGTGGGACTAGTCAACGATCCTTTAAGCAGTAATTAGTAATGTCCGTAGTGTTGGGTGTGAAGACCAAACTGAGGAACGAAGAAGGAAGAAAACGCAGGCTGCGTTTTTGGGTGTTGCAATGCGAGACCTTGATGGGCTTCATCCAAAGGCCCATATGTGTGTTATATTTTTGAGCGGCAAGTTTTTTAGGGTTTTCAATTATTATTAACCTAGTTCCTCTTATGTTTCTCTAGTATAATATAGGGGTTCAGGTTCTCCCTATTTTGTATCCCTGAGATCAAGTGAGATAGAGAGAAACACAACCTTGTATTGTAATCTTCATATTACTAGTGCATCGATTTCGTGGTTTTTTTCCCGCTTTGGGTTTTTTCCACGTTAAAATCCTGGTGTCGAATTTCTTATTTCTTTTCCACTATTATTTCCTATTGTTTGTGTTTTGCTTGAGTACTCTTCGATCCTAACAACTGGTATCAGAGCTTTCAGGGTTTGTGAAAGAGAACTCGCTTTCAAACAATGGCAGGAGATAAGTATGAAATAGAGAAATTTGATGGAACTGACTTCATCTACTGGAAGTTGCAGATTGAGGATCTGCTGTATGCGAAGTCGCTGCATGTTCCGCTGCTGGATAAGCCAGATGAGATGAATACGATCGATCTTTGGATCGACAGGCGATGTCCCTAATCAGGATGTCATTGGCTCGGAACGTCATATTTAACGTCATGGAGAAAAAGACAACGAAGGAATTGCTGAAGGCACTGGAGAATATGTATGAGAAGCCTAGTGCAGCAAATCAGGTATATTTGTTCACCAAATTAACCAGCTGTAAGATGGCTGAAGGTGGGGATGTGGCTAATCATATTAATGAGATTACTAAAATTTTATCGCAACTTGCTTCAGTAAAGATGGTTTTTTTCTGAGAATGTTAGAGCTTGCGTATTATTATCTTCTATGCCTGAGTCTTGGAGAACCCTTGTAACTGCTTTTAGTAGTGCTAAGGATACTGACGAGATGAAATTTGATGATGTCAAGTCTGTATTGCTTAATGAGGGTCTTCGCAGGAAGAATTATGGTGAGGAATCTTCGGGAATTACGCTAAGTGTCAGGGGTAGGAAGAACAATAGGAATTCGAATAATTCCAGGGGAGGCAGGCCTAGGGACAAGAGCAATGTTGTGTGTTATGGTTGTGGGGATAAGGGTCACTTTAAGAGGGATTGCCCTAGACCTGGGAAGGGGAAGGGTAATGATGACCGGGACTCTGTCAACTCTGCGGAAGATCTTTGTGAAGCCTTGGTCTTGAGTGTGTCTAGCCCTGAAGAGTCTTGGATAGTTGATACTGGCGCATCCTTTCATGTTTCTTCAAACAGGGAGTTATTTCATAATTTCAGGAGTGGGAATTTTGGCAAGGTGTATCTTGCCAATGACAAGTGTTGTGAGATAACAGATACAGGAGACGTGACGATTAAGACTACTAATGGTAGTCTTTGGAAGTTAGAGGATGTAAGGTATATTCCTGAAATTAGGAGGAATTTAATTTCAGTGAATCAACTTGATGAGATGGGCTACACTGCAGGCTTCGGGAAAGGGATGTGGAAGATCATGAAGGGTGCTATGGTAGTGGCGAAGGGATTGAGATCCGGTACGTTGTACTCTACCGGGGAAAGCACTAACATGATTTCTTATGCTTGTTCTAGTTTATGGCTTTGCAGGAATGAGAAGAGGGTCAGTTTCGCCAAAACTGACAGGAAACTAAGGAGGTATGGAGTGACTCAGGTGACAAGAAGCCAGTGGGCGCCAAGGTTTCTCGTAAGTCGGGTGTGCCTAGGAGGAAACGGGGAACCACAGAAGCTCCATTGCGCAGATCAAAGTTGAAGAACCTGAACCACAGGAGCTAGGTGAAAGCTCCAGCGCACCATCTACTGTGAGGAGATCCAGGAGGGCTACCAGAGATGCTGGGAAGCCAAAGACTTACAGGAAGGCTGTGCAGGCGGAGGCTCGGTTCAAGTGGGAGCACGCGATGGTTGATGAGATCGCGTCACTTGAGGGAACCTGGAAGCCGGTGAGATTGTCTGCGGGGAAGAAGGCCGGGAAGAAATGGGTCTACAGGATCAAGGGTAAGTCAGTGGATGTTGAGAAATTGAGGCCCGGAGCGGTCTCAGGAGGCCTCTCGGACTGATGAAGGGACCAGTCGATGCACTAGGAGAACTTGTGGTGAAAGTTGAGGATGGTTGAGGTTTGGTCTCCAAGTGGGAGATTGTTGGATGTGAAGACCAAACTGAGGAACGAAGAAGGAAGAAAACGCAGGCTGCGTTTTTGGGTGTTGCAATGCGACACCTTGATGGGCTTCATCCAAAGGCCCATATGTGTGTTATATTTTTGAGCGGCAAGTTTTTTAGGGTTTTCAGTTATTGTTAACCTAGTTCCTCTTATGTTTCTCTAGTATAATATAGGGGTTCAGGTTCTCCCTATTTTGTATCCCTGAGATCAAGTGAGATAGAGAGAAACACAACCTTGTATTGTAATCTTCATATTACTAGTGCATCGATTCCGTGGTTTTTTTCCCGCTTTGGGTTTTTTCCACGTTAAAATCCTGGTGCCAAATTTCTTATTTCTTTTCCGCTATTATTTCCTATTGTTTGTGTTTTGTTTGAGTACTCTTCGATCCTAACACGTAGCCCAGGAACTATACCACCCACTCCAAAGATGCCCCCAGTTCCTCCACTTTGACATCAATGTGGTGTAACAACAGGGATAACAAGGACACCTTAACCTCCTTCCTCCACGAGATCGCTAGCCCTCCCGACCGACCAACACTACTTACCACTGCCCCAAATACTCCAACCTCTGTTTGTCCTTTTCCATCTCCAAATCCAATTTCTCCCTTGTGTCCTCTACCTCCTGGCTATCAAACTTTCTCTTGGAAAAGTTAACTAGACAATTTATTTAAGCTTGTGGTTTTTTGGGATTACTTACAATTACATAGACCCAATCAGAAATTGCCCATTTATTTCATCAATTTTTCTAAATGTACTGTTGTTTGATTATATTATTTTCAGGTTTGGATGGATAAGTTAGGATAACTTTGGATAAGTTAGAATAAGTTATGATTTTTTTTTTGGGAGTTGTGTTTTTACAGTGGATATTTTTTTGGGGAATTGTGTTAGAGTTGGATAAATTTGAATAAGTTAGGATAAGTTGGGAGAATTATATCCAACCTAATCAAAGAATAGAGCCTTAATTATAATATCCCCAACTGAACCCAAACTTATCCATCTTTTACCTCACCTTTAAAAAAAAAAAAAAAACACGCCCAGCAAACAATACTAAAAAGATGGCTACAGAGTATTTCAAGCTCTCTGCAAAAGTTTAATTTTTTGTGGAAGTAAATTATTTCTATATGTAAATAAGTAACTTGAAGGCTATAATTGTCGTGATGGGTTGGGGCCTGGGGGTAACCCCCAAGAAAGAGATCAAGAGACAAGCCTCTTTACCCTTCTTTTAAAAAAAATATTAATTAAGAAGCGTTCAATAGGAATTCTATGGAATTTTTTTTTAGGGTAAGTTTTCCATGAGAAGATTTACATGGGAAAAATTTCCCTTAATCCTGCCTACGTGAATTTTCCCCAGAAAAATGTGGAAAATAGTAAGTCCCCCATAGAGTTTTTCTTAAGGTCAACATACATTCAAACATGGAGAAATGATCATTTCTCCAATATTTTTGACCAGCCAAACACCCCAAGCAATTTTATAATGATGCAAGTCAAGTGATAATCGGTCCTATTAATCGGATCTGGGTCTGCACCATGGATCGAAATACAGACCCATTCAGGTCTTGTGGATCCATTTAATATCCTAATTCATTTAAGATAAGCTTGGATCCAATTGGGTGATTTTTAGAATCTTGGTCCATTCCAATGGATGGACCTTAATAAGTTGATATGGTCTGTATGTTTGCCTGGAATGTTAGAGTATAAAAATCATCATTAGGCCTACAACCATCAGTTTAAGCTTTTGGTTGAGATGGTTCCACATGGTATTAGAGTCAGGTTTGAGTAAGAGGTCGCATGTTCGAATCTCAGCAACCCCCATATTCATTTGCACAAGGTGAAGGGGACCTTTGCGGCATCCACGCTTCAAGCCCAAAGGGCATTCATGTGAGGGGATGTGTTAGACTACAAAACCATTTCTGAAGCTTCAACCATCAGCTTTAAGCTAGAGTATAAAAATCATCATTGGGCCTACAACCATCAGATTAAACTTTTGGTTGATATGGTTCCACATGGTATTAGAGCTAAACCTGAGCAAGAGGTCTCAGGTTTGAATCTCAGCACCCTCCATATTCATTTGCGCAAGGTGAATGTGCCTTTGCAGCATAGCTTTTGATTGAAATAGTTCACATGAGAGCAAAAGGAAATTGAGTATTTTGTCCTCCGTTCTCCATAGCTCCATTCACCATGGTTTTTATACTAGTATAAAATACTATAAGCTAAAACTTTTGGTGAAATGGTTTAACATGGTATGTATTAGAGTTAGATTGAGTTAGAGATCTGAAGTTTGAATCTCAGCACTCCATATTTATTTGCGCAAGGTGAAGGGCGTCTTTGCAGCAGACATATTAAAGTATAAAACCATCATTGGATCCTCAATTGTCAGCTAAAGTTTTTGGTTGAGATGGTTCCACAATAATGAATATAACTTTATTTTTAAGTATTAAATCTTAAAAAATTATAGACATCGATGGGTATAAAACCATTATTATTGGATCTTTAATTGTCAGCTAAACTAAGAATTGACGTAAACGTTTTCTCTCTAGCTCTGTCAAAGTTGCATGCATGCAGAGAAAACACAACAAACGTTACATACAAAATGAGCTGACAACAAATACTGTGAATTCAGAACTCTTCTTAACCAAATAAATTGATGACAAAGACGGTTTATGTTAATGTACATAATATTGATGCCTATCAGGAGGAATAATAAGAATAATAAAATTAAAACTATGAATCTCTCTGTGACCAAGCAAAGTATCCATTCTTCTGATTGTATGTTTTTTCTCAGGTTTCAACTGCTATGCTTCAGATTACATTACAGAGGTGATCAGATTATTATGCCTATATAAGTTTCTTCTTCAGGAAGTAACGCTTGAGATGCCATACTTGAAACACTGCAACCGCAAGGCAAACCCCTAGGGACATGATGCTGAACCACGCCACTCTTGCGTTGGTTGTTTCACTCACTTCTCTCATTTCCGATTCCCTGATTGAACCAGCCAAAAATTAAACAAATGAGCTCATCAATATCAGCTCATCGTACACATACGCATGACAACATCAGTACAACAGCTCTCAATGTGGATCCCACGTTCGTCAAACATCAATGCCTATGGAGAGAGTTTAATTCTAAGAGATCCACGAAAAGGATTTTTAAGAGAACTTTTGAAGTCGAAGATCCTTAGAAAAAGGACACGATGAAGAGGGTATGTAAGTATGTTCTGTAGGGCCTGTTCTTTGATGGGTATGTACGATGTAGAAGTTGGGGAAGGTTGAGTAAGTTCGAGTAGGTTTGGGTAGTTTCTATGTAGAAGTAGGTAATGAGTTGTTGTTAAACAGAAAAGTTATGTAGGTTTAGATAAATTTAAGTGGAAAAGGTAAATTGGGTAGCAGCAATACATAGAAAAATGTTGAGGGTAATTTACCCTTGCAAAGAACAGGGTTACCCCTAACCCCGCCCAAATTTACTCATTCTTCTCATATTTCCAACACTCAACTTTTCAACTTTACCTGAACTTACCAACCCTTATCTCAAACATTTTCATACCCCCGAAAAGAACACACCCTAAGACTCTGGCTCTATCATTCATTAGTGACATTTCTTTCTTTTTCTTTGAAGGTTTTGCTAAGCTGACTGCTATTGCTTGACCAGGTGCAGACATGCAGTGCTAACTACAAGTTAATAATTTTGATCACAATCAACCAAACAAGCCATTATTCATTCACCCACCACATGAAGGCAAGCCAGGAAATTGATTCAGCACATCCAACAGCATAATCATAATGGGCAGCGCAACGGAAACATAGGAAGATGATATTGATATAAACAAACCTGGTCTTCAAGTAAAGCAAATTGTCATGGATAAACTGCACTATTTCTTCAAGCTTTCTCAACTCAAGCTCGACACCCTACAACATTTCCATTATATATGTTGTAACGAATCAATTCAAGGACTCTCATAATTCAATAAACATCAATGTGAAGCATCAACTAGAAACTAAAAGATGTTCTTGATTAGTTATACCTCGATATGCTCCTTTTTGGCAACAGACTCCCAGTCTTTGGCAGCAATACCGATTTTCCAGTCAAGGTTAAGCGTTGCAGATTCATGATTGTTATCCACCCAGAAGCAGGCCACGTAGCTGCCAACTTCATGAGTGGTGAAGGCAAACTGACCGTGAGTCACGTTTTGCTGATGGTACAGTGTGTTTCCATAGGGAGATGTCACCTGAATAATTCATCATCACAAGTAGGTGAATAGAGGAAGTAATCTTCCAGTCTCTGCAAAATAGTTCCAAAAATGAAGCATTTTCTTTGGTACTAAAATTCACTTGCCTCGTCATCTAGGGTACAATCTAGGGCAACTCTAAAAAGACCATATACATCAAGTTAGACATCAGCACAAAACAATTTGGATTAAAGCCCTAATTTAGAAACCATTGACATTGCCGCATAGGCCCCATACCATGGTATTGAACCCCAACATTGTTGAGAAACGAGATCCATACATTTTTTTTGGCAAAATTCTCCATCCATCCTCCATGGTCATCTAGTTAGCTCTGCCCAAATTTCACTTCGAACCCCACCCCACCAAATACTGGATGGTAGGTTCAACAATAATAGAGTAATTGTACCAGAATCGACTCAACCAAATTATTAAGCTGATCGTTGAAGGCTCATGAATGGTTTTAGACTCTAATACACCCCCTCACGCAAATGCCTGTTTCATATTGAAATGGACATGTTGCAAAGTCCCCCTCAACTTTGCACGATAGTTTTATACTCTAACAGTAACTGACTTTTATACTCGCACATTCACATAACACGAAAACCTCCATTGCTTCTTTTCCATGGAGTAGCAAATAGCGAATAGTTTTTGGATCTTGGATCAACTAGAACCGGTCTCTCTAAAACGCAAAATTCAAGGGTGATATGGCTACATTAGACCCCTCAATACCTCACCTAATAGCAGGATTTTGGGTATTGGAATTTAGATTTGGATGCAAAGTTCATCCCCTTATACATGATTTCCTTCAAAATCTAGACCAAATACAACAGAAAGTCGCTCAATTGGGTACCAATACATCCCAACAAACAGTGCAACCAAATCAAGTATAAGTGCTCAACACCAAAACAACAAACTTCAAGCAAATCAAACAAGCAAAGTCAACCAAATCAAAAACCCAATTGCAAGAACCAATCAAGACCCAAAATCATCAACAAAGAATCCCGATTGACTAAAAACTCGAACAGGATCACGAAATTTACGCCAAAAAAAAAAAAGAAAGAAAAAAGAAGAAGAAGCGACCTTTGCGGAGACGGTGGGAATAGCGTGACCCTGTTCATCAATGACGACATAATCAGCGACGACGACGACGTTGTTCTGGATCTCTTCGGAAACGCACTTTGTGCCTTGACTTGGAAGATTCAACCATATTGCTTCCGACGCCATTAATATGCTGCTGATCAAGCTTGTGATTAGCAGCAAACTCAATGCCCAATTTCCATGTATCTTCATCCTCTCTTCTCTCTCTGTTTCTGGGTTTCTTTTTTTCTCTGTTTCTCTCTCTGTGTTTGTGATGGTTTAATGGGGGAATTTGAGTTTGAGAGGGGTTGGGGGTTGACGGTTGAGAGAGTGGGACGCAGGCGCGTCGGATACGGAGGGGTTTTGGGGTTAAGACACGCTGCTTAGTCCTCGCTGGACTGTGTTCGGCCAATGGAGTTATGACATGTAGAGGTTGAGTTGACGATGTGAGTGTTGGGAGGGGTTGTCGGGTTCACGCGCTAGTGGGGAGTACGTCCACGCGCTAGTCTTCTGATCTTCTTTGAGTCTCCAACCAGTCCGTATGAGTTATGACTGTAGATGGAGTTCTACGTTTTTCACTTTTCTTGCCATCTTTCTTTTTTTTTTTTTTTGAATTATTTTTAGGTAGGGGTTGTTTAGCTAAACACACAAAAATAGAGGTGGTTTGTACTTTTTGGTTCAACCCTACAATGTTCTCATGCTATTTTTCACGATTTGTAGATATTAATATACTATATTTTTAGAGTGTTGAAAAATATTGTACCGTACCATATTTTTTATATGATAATATACTATATTTTAGGAATGAGTATGGTGTATAAATCATATCAGTGCTTTTTTGAAAGATTGCACTGTCGAGAGCTATAGAAAATTGAAAGATTGCATCAAAAACATTACGATCAGCTGCAAAGCAACAAAAAATTGACAATAAACACAGTTCATCAGTAAAAACAGGATGCACACATACCACACGCAAGAGTACACCGTTCTTTTATACGGTGGAATTGTGATGCAGTAAGTTGCGGTACGGTGAGTTGCAGTGTGTTGCGGTAAGTTGCGGTGGAAAATGATAAATGGGTTTAATATATTGCGGTAGATTGTGATGCGGTAAGTTGCGGTACCGCATAAAAGAACGGTGCCTAGACCATAGTCCATGGACCCCCAGTATGCAACAAGCCAACTCTTTCTCACATTTCATCAAACATCTTATCTACGTTCAATAAACCAACATTAGTGATCAAGTAAATGTTACACGGTCTTCAATATTTTTCTCTGACTGAGAATTTCTCATAGTATATTTTATCAAAAAATTATAATATTATACTCTTATAATAGTATTTTTTGTTATTAATCTATGATAGTATTTTTGTATATAGAACATTGTATATATTGACATATTAATGATCAAACTTCTTAAAATTTGACTGGCGCGGAAATTAAAGTGACCGTTAAATAAAAACAGAGGGAGTAAAACACATATTTTTGTTTTTAGCTTATCACGGATAACCTATTGTTAATCTGTGGTCACACCAATAAATAAGCAAATACAAGGTGTAGGGATGAAATTTCTACTGCCTTTTATTCTTGTAGTTGTCGAAATGAATATGTACAAACTGGAAAATGAAGCTCTATAGAGACAAGTAAATAGCTGTTACAGAGGAATGCTACAACTTGGGTGAAATGAAGACCTATGCAATAATACTATAATCAAAAGAATACTATTTCACGGGCCAAAATGCAGGAAGGATCAATTTCTTTTCTTTTCTATATTCTTCTCCTATGGGATTGTATTTGTGGCTACATCTCTAGGTTATTCAGTGATCTGACAGATTTCAAGATACGGGCTTTCGTACATCACATATCTCGACCAATACGACTTGTATTTTGCGATGGCGAGATCCAACCACGGTTTGTAGTTCCCGTTGTAATGGACGACAGCAGCATTGGAAATCTCAGTCAGATTGAGTGCAGGGTCGTAGCCAAGTCCCAAGGCGTGCCAGCTCCGGTCTAGCGGATAGGTTAGGTTGTAGAAAGTGATCAGTCCTGGTGGTAATGTTCCTAGTTTCCAAAGAGTTCGGTCCTCATTCTGTAAAAATTAAAACAAGTAATCAAGAACGTTTCATGGTAATGTCATGTATGTTACAACAGGTAGGAGACACGTTCAGTTGCAAGCCAGAAAAGGGATAAAACCACAACTTCCAACATAGATCACGTTTTCGTGGGATATGGAGAAAAGTCAGATATAGGCAGCCTTACACTTACCATGACAAGCATCATTCGACGAGTTACAGGGGGAATAGGGATAAATATAGATCTAGCAATCGGGTCATTTCGGTTGGTTCAGTTCAGGTCAACAAGGCTTAGGTTGGGTCATTTTCAGATTACTTTATTTTCAGTCCCATACTTGATAAGCCTGTCTTGCAAAAACGAATAACTTTGATGAAAGATATATTTTGATCAAGTTGTGTCAGTCGGATTGGGTTGGATCATCCCAAGTTGGGTCTACTGGTCAATTAATTTAGATTTTCGAGTCTGGGTAGGGTCGGGTTTGGAAGGGGGTCGGGTCTGGACAAATATAACACATGATGAATACTCACCAAGTCTTGCCAATGATGATAGATTCCTGTGATGTTTCGCCTCTTCCACTCCTTTAAGTCAAACATATTCATCCCAAAGGCCCAGCCACAGGCATTGGGATCAAAGTTTTCCGAGATCAAAGGATTCGAGAAGTTAAGATACTTGTCAAACCTATGAAAACTCTCCTTACAAGTCTCCACCGCGCCGTTCACCATTCCACGCATGTCGATGGACCAAAGCGGAGTCAGGTCCTTCTGAACGACAATGTCATCATCCAAGAACAGGATCTTGTCCAGCTTAGGGTACACCTCGGGAAGATAGAACCGGAGGTGGTTGAGCATCGACAAGTACTTGGGGTTCCTGTACTTGAGCTGGTCTGTGCCGGTGGTGAGCGTCGTCGGGTTGTTGACCTTGAAGTAAAACTCCCTCATCCGAGAAGTCTCGAGCTGCCTGAGCACAATGCAGTAAGAAGAATTGAGCCACTTGAAATCGTCGACATTTTGGACCTCAACTGCAGCACCAGAAGGCGGGTTTTCGAGAAACCACATGTTCATGGCCGCGAGATTGAGCTTGTCCGTGACGATGTGGAAAACATGCTTGTCCGGGTCGCTCGCGTGCCGAATTGTGGAATTCACAACCACGGCGGTTGCCAGGACATTGTCAGAAAATATTGCATAATGGTAGAGAGCTGGGTCTTCGAGCTTTTCTTTAGGGTAAATATCGGTCCTCGCACGCCCGGGAAGGAAATAATTGGCCGTCAGCAATTGGGAGAAGCAATGCAACGGCTTTGGGATCGTCTTTGCAGCTAACTGTATCAAGAATGCGCTCTGCTTCCTCGTGGAACTAACGTTGTCTTCAGTTACCTGGATCATCGCTCTCAGTTTCCTTGCCAAAACAACACAGTCGTGCAATTTGTCCTTTGCCAATGCTAGCATATGACCCATTGCCTTTGCTTGATCAAGCGCACTGTGTAGGGGTATTCATCAGAAACTTTGAGGAAGATTTTCGATAGAAAGGGTAAAACCAAGGGATCACGACATTACCTTGGCTGAAGCTCAGCATCAGAATTAGCTTCCCCAATAGCAAGAATGCTTTCCTTGGTGTGTTTCATGAGGGAATCATAGAGATCGCTGTCATTCTTAGCTTGAGCTATGGTTGCATATGCTTTTGCCATTATGATCTGATCACGCATGAGTTTTACAGTAGAGTCAGAGTTAGGATTCTCATAGTCCCTTCTCCAAATGCTGTATTTTCCAAAAACAGTAGTGTCGAGCCCTTCAGACCGTTCAATGGCGGATTTCTCCATCTGGGCATCAGTTTCTTTGTCATGGCTCATCAGTTCGGCTATCCTCCTTTCCCTCCTCTGCCGGCGCAACATCTGGGGGAGGAAGAAAAAGTGATGAATGTCTAAGAATCCAAGCAGAAGTAAAAATGCTGAAACAATAAACTACACAGTACCTGACGATAGCGCTTGATTGGATCAATAGGAGGAGAGAGGTTTGTCTGTAGGGTCACGCTTTCACCGGTTTCATTTGCCTTGCCATGATGCTCAGAGCTGTCAGCTTGCCGTGTGTGAGGCTGAAGTGAATCCTCTGATTTCTGAAGGCAAAATTGCAGACATTGCCACTCAGCTTACATTCACATTTCAGAAAGCGTAACTAAAATGTTCACATCACTGGTTCAATTAGCCTTAATGACATAAAGAAAATGTTTGAAATTATAATTGACAGAACACATCAGGAACTTCGCTGACATTGACATCACCAAATCTTCAGCAAGTCTCAATAGACAAGAACAAGACTATAGCCTTGTTTGGCAACCATATTTTAGTTGTTTGACTCAGCTATTTGGATTAGTTGTTTGCAAGAAGAATTTTCGGTAAAATTAGCTTTTTGTGAGATGCAATTCCAAAAACCTACTTCAAATAGTTTTTTGGGTCCACAAAGCTAATATGAAAAGCTATTTACCAAACACTTTAAATAGCTTTTTGATCTTGTCAAAAAGTTAATAGCCTCAAAAAAAGCTGCTCTTCACCAAACATCCCTTTGCCGGTTCTCGCCGCTAAATATTATCCATATGGTGAAAGTTCAAGTTACCTGGGAACTCGTGATATGATCATGAGAATAACCAGTAGGAGTTTGCCAGACCCACGAAGATGAGAGATCTCTTGCTTTCACAGAACCAACCCGAATAGCCCCAGAAGAGTCACTATATGTCACCATAATGTCGATGTCCTGCAATACAAGAAAACGGGTCAAATACTGCCCAGTTTATGTCCCACTGCCTGATACCTGTTCTACATTTAGATCACTATTATTATTATACCTCGTCTCCTAGATTGCCAGGTCCATGAGGGGAAGTATACACTGTGGAAGCCAGGTCCTGTACAGCCATCACCGACAATCAGTTCATAATCTCAGGTATGCTTATTTTGTGGTTGTGGAATCAAATACCTATCATGGAGTATCAAACAAAACAAAGTTCACAGTCAATACCATCAAAAGCAAGCCCAACTTCCACAGGAAACCAATATCCATGGTTAAGAACTTTGCTAATTCATTATTAATTAATAAGGAATAAAGAATAAAGCACAGGATATGATGATGGAAGTGTAGTTGAAACTTGCAACTAGTTTACAACACAAGCAATCATGCTTTGCGGCAGTTCACCATGGACAAGCTATGCATTTCAGCTAAATCCTTTCAGAGAAAACGAGAAGGGAGAACAATAAGAAACATGCTTTTCTAAAGAAATCTTAATGGCAAGTGTTGTGATTTCTAGATAGCTGGTTGGATAACATGCCATATTAGACTACTCCATCACAAAATTTCTACATAACTATTGACATAGGAGGAGAAATGTTCAGTCATCAACAGTAATAGTCATAGCTATCCCATCTCAACCTACTGCGATTCAGGAATCTTTTTACCAATAACACAACTTTTTAACCTCTTTATGTTTATTGCCTAACGGAATCAAAATTACAAACGTGTTTGTATTACCATGTTTGCTAACATATCAACCTTATAATGAGAATTCCCTTATATTGCATATATTTTCTTCACAATTTCACCTCTCTCTCCCTTCCTCCCTCTCAAACACACCTATTCATTTTTCCCCGGATGTGCCCATCTCTCTCTCGCTCTCGCTCTCTCTCCCTCCCTCTATCCCCCCCCCCCCTCTTTCTCTCTCTCCCTCTACCTCTCTCTCTCTCTCTCTCTCTCTCTCTCTCTCTCTCTCTCTCTCTCTCTCTCTCACATTTCTATGTCTCTCTCAAACAAACTCATCCATTTCTCTCTTAAACACACACATTTCCTCTTTATCACACACACTCACGCACTGGCAAAAATTAATATGACCAATTTATTCCATTAGAGATACATGATCTATTTGAAGGAACCAAACCTGGTAATGCAATCACTTTTTCAGTATATTGCATAGTTAATTACATCACATTGTCAATTGCATTACACACTCATCACATTACATTCAACCAAACGACATGTAAGACTCAACACATCCCATGAGTTAGCATAAATGTGGATACAATTACACATAAAAGTACAAACTTAAAAAGAAGGAAGCAACCAAACCTTTCGTCCATTGCACTTCTCACAATCATAAAGAAGCGGATATTTTCTGTGATTTCGTTGGCTGGGGAAAAGGAGTATAACAACGTCACAACAAAGTACGACAAGCTGAGGCATCTCAATTTCAAGATTACTGGAAACAGAAAATGAACAAGTTAACTTACTCTGTATGAGCTTTGATTGAAATACTGTTATCCCCAGCCTGTGCACATGAAAATTTGTAAATAAGAAAATCTTTGGTGCAAATTATCATCAATATTACCACTTACAAACAGAACTCTTATCACAAAATACCAATGTCACTTGCATAAACAACAAAGGGCAGTCAAACTCCTGATTTCAGCCACTATGAATATTGGTTGTTCAGTGAAATTACTACACGTGAAGTCCCCGAAGGCTTCAAACAGAGATTACATATGACAATGCTAATCTGTGTAGGATGCACAGCAAGTTGCTCCTAGGCCTCTAATCTCCAATTTCCATAGCAATATTATCAAGTATATGAACCCATGGATCATAAGTGCAAGAAGATTTTGGGATTTTAGAAGAAACTACCAAGGATTCATGCCATATCAAATGAATACCTAATTTCCTCCAGTTTCGTCAGTAAGATAAACAAATGCAACTTTACCATCAAACTACACACTTTGTTTAATTGAAGTACATCAGTGGGACTTTCGATACTAAGGAAAAGTACTGGATGATTTCAAGCCCATCTAACCCTTCCAAAGAATGGATAGATAGGAAGAAAGGCATCAATAAGGTTTAGACTTAAGTTTGTTTTTTTTTTTTTTTTTTTGTCCTTTCCTCTACTAAGGGCCTGTGAAAATTGTAGGTAAATGGATGGTACTGTAAAAGTTAAGTTTGGCAACTTTTGGTAAATAAAGGCAAGTTTTAGTAAGTATTGAAAAAGTGTTAATTTTGAACAAAGTAACACTTTTTTTGGGAAAAGTTAGTATTATGCGTAAGTCTTGATCGGTAAGCTCGGGTACATTTTGGCAAATATTTAACCCTCACATACAGCTGAATTTTACAGGCCCTAAATGGCATAGAAATTATTCAGGACCCATCCTCAATATCAAAAGTCTCCTTGATCTCGTTCAAGAGATCAACCGTTAAGCACCTAAACAAGTACACAAATTAATATTAAAGATACATATTTGTCAGAATCATAAATTGGATGACACTAAGCATTCATCCAATGCAAAGAGACTCTAATTGGGAAAACATTAAGATCTGGCATCAACTAAAACCCATGTCCTAGATCAGATTGAGCATAAGGAGGTTACCTCTGTATGCTTCTTTTTTGTAACAGACTCTGCACCGTCAGCACCAATTCCTCCAATTTTCCAGTCAAGGTTAAGAGTAGCAGATTGACGATTTCCATCCACCCAGAAACAGGCCAAGTAGTTGCCAGTTTCGCTAGCGGTAAATGCAAACTGACCACGAGTCGCATTCTCTTCATGGTACACCATGTTTCCAGATGGAGATGTGACCTGAAAAATGATGAAAATTTAAACAAAGAACCCCATCTTCCACTCGTTCAAAATTTAAGCATTCTGCATCTTGATTGAGGTGAATGGTTTTACTGGGGCACAATCTCCTACTCTTGTTGCACTAACCACTTTACTTAAATATTCACTCAAGAAGCTTTTTCACTCCGAGTATCAAAACCAAAACCTAAATCAATACTCCAAAATCCCTCCCAGCCGGAGTATAGAGGGGTTGGATGTAGCACCCTTACCCCTAAATTTTGCAATTTAGAGAGACCGGTTCCAATCAATCCAAGTAGATATCGTATGCTAACAACTACTCCATGAAAAAGAAGCAGATGAGGTTTATGAGGCATTTTACTATTTTGCACCAGAAAACTCTCCCAAACATTAGCAAGGAATGATCCATGCTAAGCCTTGAATCCTAGTTTCAGGAACCACTCACTCTCATCTCCTGAGTCCAAGGGATTATATGACTAAACAAGCACATATGACACTATTGAAGCACACACTTAGTTTCATTTTTAACTGAGACCAGGCACCATTCAATGCCTTCCATGGTGACTACTACTCTCCACAATACACACAAACACGTGGGCGAACAAATAAAGGAAATAAGATACGATACATTTGCACATTTCAGCATTCACCCTTATCATTTCGCTACCTCTGCTCATTTTTCATGTTGCTTCCTTTAAAAGTCTGGAATTCAGTATAATGAGTACTACAATGAGTGTAACAACAAATATAAAGAAAGCATGATCATTTTCACCCAATACAAGTTGCAGATTAGATTACCAAGGACAACCTCCAAATATACAATAAATTGAAACCAAAACCATCAATACATGATACATACACATCCAATGCACTTTCTTCTCTCAGAAACTAGCACCACCCAAAAAGAAAAAGGGAAATGATAGCTAGAAGAACTATCATACACAAAGGGGTAAAGTTAATACCCGGTATATTCTCTCATATGAAAAAAGTTCATCATTCACCATCAGTAAATTTCCATAGGCTTAAGTAGAATCTGCCCTTTTCACTTAGAAGTTCCACTGGGTGTAGCTCAATTCAGTACTTGTACAATAACACTCCCCAATCTAAACCCTAATTTGCACTAATCCACTCAACATTACAAATTAAGCAACCAAATTACATCAAACAACAAACACCAAAACAAAATCAAAACCCACGAATCAAAACAAAACCCCCAAATGCGAAAAAAGTGGAAATTTTAAGCCAACCTTTGCGGAAATGGTGGGACCTTCTTCGTCGACGATTGCATAGTGACCAACAACGGCGACATTGCTGTGGATCTCCTCAGAAACACAGTTCGAACCATCAGTGGGAAGATTCAATCGAATTGCATCGGAAACAATCAATCGGGTGGTAATCAGGGTTAGAAGCAGCAGTAAACAGGATGATTCCCAGTTTCTAGCCCTGTTCATGCTTGTTGCTTTTTCCCACTCTTCCCTCTCATCTCAGAGAACCCGATCTCATCGAAACTAAAACCGTTTTTCAATGCACAAGTAGTACGCCGTACGATCGCTGATTCGATAGGATTACTGACAATGCCTCCAATCTATGAATCTGACAATCCAGATTAGTAATAGTAACCCCACCCTTTTTTTAATCACTGCACTACTATGAGTATAAAGTATAAACCTATAAATATTTAAATATTGGAAAAATTCTAGACATTTGAATACTTTTAAGCTACTTTCTGTCAAAAAAAATTGGATTTGGATGGATTTGGGTTGGTCAAATTCGCTGTTAAAATTCAAATGATAAAATGATATTTGAACCTTTTTTTTTTATCGAATAATTTGGACGGATCTAAATTCAAATAAAAATCGGGTTTGGACAATAGGAAAAAGATAAATATCGTGTGTGAATATTTGGTCATGTCAAAATCGGATTTCGACCAAACCGGTTTTTTCTTGATAGGGCAAATTCGGATATTCGGGTTGGACAAAATTTCATCACCCCTTCTACTTGCCAATCAAAATAATCTAATATTTCCTTCATTTAATAATAAATATTATTGTGGCATATATATTGTCGAAATATAAAAAAAAATCTGATTATAAATTTGTCAACATACATAATAATCCATTTATAAATTTTGTACCTTTAGATTTGTTGTTGAAACACTCCCTCCATTTTTTTTAATTGTCACCTTAGTAATTGTGTTAATAACTTTGACAGTTAATATCTTAATTTATACAATGATTCATCATACGAAATTGATGTTGTTAGATTCGTTACAAAAAATACTATTAGAAAAGTATAATATTTATAAAAGTATTATGTGTGAAATCGTTGATTAAAGACGGACCTTAAAAAGCATGAAAGACAAATTAAAAAAACGGAGGGAGTACTTCATAAAAGTATAATATTGTAAATTTTAACAAAATGTTGTATTTAAAATTTACGATTGAATTTGTATAATGAAGATCGTGAAAAGGTTGAAGCAATTACTATTATAGAACAAGGGAAGTATAATCCCAATGTTATTGCTTGAAACAAAACTAATAGTGATATTGAGGTGGTTGCATCAATCCTCCATCGAGGAGAGCATCCGTTAAGTGGGTTTGGATCCCAAATTTGATCAAATAATGAGAAAATCGTATTTATTCAAAGATAAGAATGAAAATTCTATTGAGATGGTTGCAGATAACCTTGTCAACTCACACACATCAAAACTCTAACATTACTCTCCCCGAGGATTCATTTAGTAGTGTCTTTGTTAATTCAACGAATTATGATCGAGCCATCTTAAACCCAATTGGTATTGTTTAGAGTCACCTGAGGGATGTTTCGAGTGTCCCTGCTCCTCTTGGTTTTAGTAATTCCTGCACAAGGGTGCATCAAGATTTTGATCTAAATGACAGTGAGGAAATTAACTTTCTGTCGATTCACTATGAATCTAATTCTCCTGTTGGGAAAACACATATTAGAAGAAAAAAATAGGGGGAAGGCTTTACTGAAGTTAGAGTGAATGATGGTTATGTAAGTTATTCATAGGGTTAAATTTACTTCAAATGAAGTCCTTAGTCAAGTCAAAGAAATTGAGGATTTCGATGTAGAGATTGCTTGTAAGACTATTTTTCTTGGCAATATTGGTGGCTTACGAGTTATTGGTAATCAAGTTGCAGTGGTAGAACATTTTAAGAAGAATGAAAAAAATAGGAGCCTTAATAGTTAGTCCACTTTAAAACACACGTGTGAGCTCGTGGGCTTTTGCTTAATTGTTGTGTTCTTTCTTGTATGATGTTGTGTGTGTTGTTTTGTTTTTGTCTTTCCTATTGTTGTTTTGGCAGTTCATTGTAGCATATATATATATATATATATATATATATATGACGTGATCTTTGGGCTTCTTTGGCCCACAAGTCAAATTTTTCTAGTCACTCACAGTTTCTGAAGATATATTCCACTGTCTCCTCCTACGCTCCCCAAAAATAAGTGTATTGTTCTTGTAGCTTTCTATTCCTCTTGTTTTCTCCCATTGGAAGAAACACAACCCATTTAGGTGGCCATTGTTAGGAGTAATTGCATAGTTGGTTTTTTTTTTTAATCTTCTTTATTCTATTTCACCTTTGTCCCACATAGAATGATTTATGTCTATGTGATGGGTTTAAAAGCTTCCTCTTTGTTGGGCTTGGACCACCACGCGCGCGCACATATTGCCGGCCGCCTGCTGGTCCAGGCTGGGTGCGACGCGTGTTGTGGGTCGTGGGTCCCTCTCATATTTCTTTTTATACGAATTCATGCTTTATTTGTAGTTGATGTTTTTTAAACGTCAGTTTTAATTCAACGTTCAACGACCTGGTCTTCGAACGTTCTTGATTTTCCTCCTCTACTCCCCGATTTTCTCCTCTTCTTCAGCTGCAATTATTCCTAAAAAACGGCTACTTTTTCCACTATAAAAGGGTTGTCTCGCAACCTTTGAATATACACACTTCTATCTTCTTCTCTTCTTTCATACCTCTCTCACTGGGCAACTGTTTCTGCATAATCTATTCTTTCAGCTTTGAGTGTACGAGACTGGGGGGTGACTGTGTTAACCTTGGGGGAACGATTGACGTTGTCGATTTACACCGTCGTCGCACCGAATTCGTTTTCAAGGCAGTGTTTCATCCACGGCACAGTGTGAATTCTTTCTTTAACAGTTATTATTTTCTTTTTACTTCCTATAGCCACAACAAATCCCAAAACTACCTTGGCTGATTTAAGCTTGATACACCCTAGTTTTTCCAATTGTTCTACATCAAGAAAAAGAATTGCCGTGACTTCACAAAGTACTTACCATATTTAGTTTGAACCTAGACTAAGGTGTTAGTGCTCACTTTCTCCAAGGGAGTAATTCTTGTAACTCTATCCACATCTTATTGGAGAAGATATTACTCAACACAGGTAGATCTCAACTCGAGACTTGGCCACCTAACTTTAAGTCGGTTACAAACTTTTTACTTCGTGCATGTTCGACTTGACTATTATAGAAGGACATTGGTTGACTAATCCACCTATGATCCCCAACAGTAATCCTCCTACCATTTATAATCCTCCACCTCAATATTGACTAACTTGTGTAACTGCATTAGAAGGAGGATTGTAGTTTGTGTAGAGGTTCATTAGCTCTGATTGTTTGTACTTGGTTGACCAAGTTTTTGTCATAATTAGGATTGTTACGAATTCTCCGCCCCTAGTTTAGCAATAGTGCCTTGTATTGTATGGTTTGGTCTCTCGGATTCCTAAACCCCCTGATTCTTTGGGAAAGACAAGTCCTTCCTTAGATAGAAGATCCTTTTTTGGTTTTTTAAGTTTGTCCATCAAAAGAATGATACGAAAAATTTACTTTACGTAAGTCAATTTATCAGTCACTAAAGGATTTTTTTTCTTGTCAAGACACTATCGAGTCACTTGGGCAATGCATATTTTACTAGTTGAGTACTCCATCCGTCCCTTTTTACGTGTACAAAAACTAATTTTATAAAACCAATTTGCCTTGAAAATAGAGTGAAAAAATTACATATGGACAAATATATCCCTCATTAAGGGGAAGAGAGGAATAAATGAGAATTTTAAAAGGTAAAATAAAAATCATATTCATTAATTAAGGGTAATATGACTATTTTAATTATTAGAAATATAAAATTGACAAATAAAAAGGGACAATGTAGTGAGGAAAATTGACACTCACATTCAGGGACGGAGGGCGTAGTTCATAACTTTTGAACATAAAAATCATGAATCATAATTAGATTTTCGATTAGATTATCCAACTTTTTAAATGTGAATTTTTTCATATGTAAATTTGGTTTAAATTTTAAAATTAGTCAATTTTCTTCTGAACACATACTCAATATAGGACCTTTGTGTGGCGATAAAGTTAGTTAACCAATTTTTTTTTAATCTTTAAATCACTATATCAAAGTCAAATTATTATTTACGGATAAAATTATAAAGTTCTCTTTGTAACTTTTTGTTTTATACCTTATTATGAATCCAAATGGACAAAGGCTCAAGGGTTGATGTTAACTAAAAATTGAACGACAAATTTTCCTTTCCACCAAATTGGAACTTGAAAACTTATTTTGAGAAAGTAAATTTTAAATTACTTAAATATATATACTAGGCCCATCCAATTGTGACTAAATTAGCTATGATTTAAACATGATGCATTGTGTTTTAAGAAAGACCCATACATATCAAAACAGAGAACAGTTGAAAACGAAAAAGGCCTGTCCACCATGACTAAAATAGGTGTATGATAACTAGGCCCATTAATTACAAGTCATGCTCAGTATTCACCGACCAACGGAAAATGAGGGCCCTAAACCCTAATAGTAATGATTCTGACACGTAGTATTACATGTCATTTTGGTTCCATTCAAATTGGATATTGAACTACCCTCTCAATTATATATTAATTGTCATAATTTTTTGGTTACGAATTTAATGGGTAATTTTATATACAACTTATTATATATATTGAGAAATTTTTGACTGCACAATTTCCAAAGACGACAATTAATATTGAACGGAAGGAGTATTTCCGTATCAAAATGTTTGTTACAGTAGTTAACTTTTTATTCGAATTTATTTGTCATTTTTATAATTTCAACCACTATCATTCCCTTTTTTTCTAATTAATACTATAGTAAATTTGTTTCATTTTTTTACAATTTCAATTACTATCATTACCAATTAATGTAGGATAGTTTGGATATGTTATAAATTTTTCATCTTATTTCAAGGTGCTTTGGTCTTCTCAGATTAGTTGAATGACAAATATAATGGAACAGATGTAGTAATTTAACTATCTGTGCCATGCATGATAAATTCTTTTAATAATTTAACTAATTTCTTTTTAAAAGTAAATTATGATATTTATTAATATACACTTGGCAATTAATATTATTGAGAAAATTGTATCGCTCCAATTATTGAGAAAATTGTAATATCATAGTCTACCTATTTTCTTAATACAAATATTTTTCAATATTAATTTGAATTTTATGGTTGTAAAATAGTATCAAACATATACATATAACATATAGTATCCTTAAAGGACAACTCAATGTAAACAAAGCGTCCCTGCAAGCGGGAGTCCGGAGAAGGATTCTACTACAAAAATGTAATATAAGATAATTAAACTTTACCTTGTATTTCTGCAAAAAATCACGTTTGCACGACAATAACTCAACCATTGTGTCAAAACTATCGTCCATATTTTAGTCTATCAATCAATATTAAAATTCAAATTATTATTTTTTTTTATTATTGTCAAGTACTTGGGTCATACAATGTTTAAGAGCCTTACATATGTGGGTGGGTACTTGGCAAAAACAATGGGGAGGTGATAGATGTGAGGAGCCAAAGATGACCATGCGTCCATCTTGGAAACTTCCCAATTTCCCTTTCTCTCAATCCTTCCATCCATCCGTCACTTTTCTTTCTAATTCAATTCCAACTTTCCATGACTTTAGTCTTGGTTTTCTTTCTCCTCTCATTCCTTTTTTGCTTGTCATGGGGACACAAACGTGAGGATCAAATTTCTAGTGACCCTTCATTTTTGGAGCAAAGGTGGGGATGTGTCTAAACTTCTATTTTCCAACGAGAATGAAATTTGTTTTGTGGTTAAAGATAAGTTTAGTTATGGTTGATACGTGTGGATAATAAGTTCACACTTAATTTATAAGTAGAATAAGTCATGTCAAACTTTTTTATATTAATAAATAGATTGGGTAAGATGGCTCAATGAAAAGCCAATTTTTAATATGTTTAAATAGGACCCTTTAGCGAACTTAATAGAAGTCCCTTGTCAATCATGGCAATTTGTGGACGAATAGTCTGCAAGATGAGAGAGAGAGAGTTTAAGACTATCAGCAATAATATACTTTTGAAGTAAATATCTAATCATTTTTGGATAAACCCAAGTATGACAAGAGCAGTGGCGGATCCAGACATCTAATTTAAGGATGTCCAATATACTTATTATTATATATAAGCATTTTTTAAAAATAAAATAATAAAGTTTTAATAAATAGCAATAAAAATAAAAATAAATCACCAGTTTAACAAAATTTTACATCATCATATAAATATGTCAACCAAATAAATTGAAATTTCACATTAATTAGATATTTATATCTTAAACTTATACTGATATCAAATTACCTAATTCATTGGCTTACACTTTTTGTTTATAAAAAAATAATTGGATACTCCCTCCATCCCAATTAATTTGTACGTCCAGTTTACTTTTTCACGGGTTTGGATACAACATTTTTTACCATTAATTTTTCATATTTTATCTTAGCAAGACTAATAATATTATATTCGGGTAAAAAAAATTTTATAATAAATCTAATAGTGGTAGTCATGTATAACAACTCAACATATAATTCGATAAATTAACGATTAAAATTTAAAAATTTTGACCTAATTGGTCAACTTAGACAAGTTATTTGGGACAAAGGGAGCATTATTTTAGGGTTTTTGGGTTGCTGCTAAATTGGACACTCCTATTATGTTTTTCGGAATTTTTTTTTACGATGTCCACTTGCTCCAATTAAGAAAATTTCTTCTGAATAATATTAGAGAATCACAAATTTTTCTTCGGCCAGAGGTGTCCATGGACACCCCTACCAATGCTACAAATCCGCCCTTGGACAAGAGAGAGAAAAAGGGAGGGGAGGAAAAAGATAGAGAGAACTAGAAGAGAGAAAAATATTAAATAATTTTTATTCTATTTTATCTTTTCTTTATTATACTATTTAATGATTAGATATATTCATTCCTCGTCCCATTCCTTAACTCATTCTTCACCACTAACAATACACATTCTCCACAACCTAAATATACTATCCATGTATTTGGTGTTCTCCATTTTGGAGAATGTCATTATGGATAGCCAGGCTATCAGTAAAGACAATCTAAAACACCAAGAATTGATGAGAGAGAAAGGGAAAAATAAAAAAAGAGGGCATTCCAAGTATGCTGCAACATTCTACTTTCAAAGTAGAGTACAAAGTAAACCCTAATCTCCTCTTTTTTTTTTTTCTCTCTAGAAAACCTTAGCCTTCATCTCCTTTGAGGAGCTGCCATCGATTCTTTTGTCGATGGTAAGCCCCAATTTGCTTGATTTCTACCCCAGTTATTAGTTTGGTTTTACATTTACTCAAAGAAAGTTAGTCTCTTCTTTTGTAAGAGCTTTTTTGTACCCTTATTTAGGGTTTTTAGTCTCTTCCTAGAGTTTTTGTTCAGTTGGTATCGTCTAATACGTTGGATGAAGATCGACTTTCAAATCGCTATAGCACGGGTTGTGAGGTTCTCCATCAATGGTAAAGATGTAGAGTCATCGAAGAAAGATGCAGAGTCATCGAAGAAAGATGCAGAGTTATCGAAGAAATCGGAGTCGAACGTTAGTAAGATTAGTATCAGTTATTTGGAAGTTGAATTTTATATCTATGTTTTAGATCTACAATTGTTCAATCACGATTTACATTGTAAGTGTTGTATGACTTGCTATTAATGAAATCCTTATATTCGATTAAAAAAAAAAGTATGTTGCAGGCTTGCAGCATTCTTGGAATGGAAGAGAGAGAAAGAGGGATGGGGAGGTGAGAGACAGAGAGAAAAATATTACATAAAATTTATTTTGTTTTATGTTTTCTTTTTTGTACTATTTTAATAATTATATATTACTCATCCTCCACCCCATTCCTCAACTCATTCTTCACTATCAATAATATATATCCTCTACTACCTATTAAAATAATACTAAGGGTGTGTTTAGTGCAAAAGAAAACTATTTTGTAGGAAAATACTTTTCCTTGTAAAATGATTTTCTTAGAAAATGAATTTTCATTTCATATTTTCCCGTGTTTCGTACACAGGAAAATAATTTTCCTGAAAAATAATTTTCACATGTTTGACAATAAGGAGACAAAGATTAAATTGCGTGTGTGAGAGAGAGTGGTGGAGAAGACAGAGAGAAAGAAGAGATAGAGAAATATTAAAAAAAGTGCATGAGAGAGAGTAACGGAGAGAGAGAGAAAAAAAACATTAAAGCAAGTGTATGAGAGAAAGTGGTGGAGAGAGAGAGAGAGAGAGAGAAGGTGCAGGAGGGAGAGTGGTGGAATAGAGAAAAACGAGAGAGAGGATATTAAAACGGGTGCATGAGAGAGAGTGGTGGAGAGAGAGAACGATGAGAGAGAAAAAAAACATATTCCAAATCGGTGCGTGAGAGAGAATGGTGGAAAGAGAGAAAGAAGGGAGAAAGAACGAAAAAGAGAGAAGAGAGAGAATAGGGGAGAGAGGGAGAACATGATTTTCATTAGGTTGGAGTCAAGAAAATAATTTACAAAGGGGCGGAGGAAAATCATTTTCTTGAAAAATAATTTTCTCCATTTGCCGGTCACCAAGCAGCGGAAAATAAGAAAATCATTTTCATCCCAACCAAACACACCCTAAATCTACTGTGCGTGTACTTGATGTTCTCCACTTTAAAGAATGACATTGTGGATAAGAGAAGAGTGAGTCTTATCACTTGTCATTTGTCCCATCAAATAATACCATGATGTTATATAGTGACTAGTGTCAAGGACACTTATGGTATTTCTCCTTTGAAACGACGAGAATGTTGCCATTTCACCGTTCAAAAGGTGGTTCGAGTTGACTTGTGCCACTGGAGCTTGGCCAAGGGAGTTGAGTTGGGATGCTTTGACGTGGGACTGGACTTGACACATTTTGAACTTGCGTTAATAATCCAAATTGTGGTCCATGGAAAAATAAATATCATTAATATTTCAAGTTGCGTATTAAAATGCTAAATTGCTCATAATATTAGTTTTTGGATTTCAAATGCAGTGTGTCATATCTTCAAACAAAACATGGTCTATTTGATATCTAACAATTTTTCTTTTCATATTCTATAACATAAATTGCATTAATAAACTTACTCAAAAACTAAATTCATTAAACATATTTACTTTCAATCACTAATCTAAATTATAATGTGCGAACAAATACAAATTGTATAAGTTATTCATTACTTGAATAATATGTGACACAAAAGCAACCATACCTAACAAAGCTGACCCAACCCAACATGAACCAGACCAAAAAACGGCCAAATTAATCGTCCAAAGTAAACCCGAACCCGAGATTATTCGACCTAACATAAGCTTCTCAACTTTAACCTAAGTCATCCATTTTCGCAAGAAAAAAAAATCATCGAACTTAAAATAGAGCAAGCCGAAAGTAACTTATCCCAACCCAAACTTCATTCACCTAACCTTCAATGACTCAACCTGAACGAACCTGAATACCCACCTATATTGGGGAGCGATATAAGGGGGATAGAGCGTGTTTTTATGAGTCAAAAGACAATGACCGTGATGTGAGTGAGCTGTTGGTAGATGGTTTATTGAAAATCCCCGAATTCTAACTATATATTTTTTTTATTTTGCTCCATGTCTGTCCCTCAAGTTGGTTAATCATCCATCCATTCCCCCAACTTTTATTTATCTCTTGGTGTTGATTATGTGATGCTAAAAAATCCTTTTGTAGGTTTTGGCAATGTTGCTGATGTTTATATTATTGGTGAGGAGGGAAGGAATGGAATGCGATTTGGTTTTGTTCATTTCAGGGCTAAACAAGTGGGTATGAATGTTTATTCATGCTCTAAATAGCAAACTGTTCAATGATTTCATTTTATCTGTTTCTTGAGCGAGATTTAATAAAAAAAAGAGTTTGCACCCTTCTTTAAGGGGATCATTCATAAAGAGGGTTTCGATCCTGCAAGCTACTCAAATTTGGGGGGGGGGGTCTGTAACGCCCCGACCCCTCCTGGGCCGCAGATATTACCGATAACTGCTTCAAGGATCGCTGACTGGCCCCACAAATCACCATAAGTCTTTCCAGCGTGCTTCGTCCTCACTCACACGCTACTTGGGAAAATTTCCCAGGAGGTCACCCATCCTGAGACTACTCCCAGCCAAGCACGCTTAATTGAGAGGTTCCTAACGGATGAGCTACCATAAAAGAAGGTGAACCTTGGTGATATAAGTAGTCATTTCAATCCTCTTAAGCCACACTTTAACCATATACTCGGGGTGTTACAGTCACCCCCACTTAAGCGCACAACGTCCTCGTTGTGCCACAATCCACTCCAAAATCTTTGCCCCGCTAGGTGACTACCCATGGTTCTCCCGTCCACTGGCGCAACCCACGGTCGCGGGTCGGCTCTGATACCATCTGTAACGCCCCGGCCCCTCCTGACCCGCAGACATTACCGATAACTGCTTCAAGGATCGCTGACTGGCTCCACAAATTACCACGAGTCTTTCCAGCGTGCTTCGTCCTCGCTCACACGCTGCTTGGGAAAACTTCCCAGGAGGTTACCCATCCTAAGACTACTCCCAGCCAAGCACGCTTAACTGAGAGGTTCCCAACGGATGAGCTACCATAAAAGAAGGTGCACCTTGGTGATATAAGTAGTCATTTCAATTCTCTTAAGCCACACATAACCATATACTCGGGGTGTTACAGGGGAGAAGTCCACCAAATTTAAGATTGATATTTCTATTGAGGTGGTTGTTGATAGCCTTACACATTCTAAGCTCAACCCAACTGTCTTTCCCTCAGAGGTTACAACTGGTGGTGATTCAATGGATTATGGTCGAACCATCTCAAACCCACTTTGTGCTATTCTGAAACATCCGAGAGGCGCCACAAGTGCCCCTTATTGTGATCCATATAACAGTGAGTGAGGGAACATAATCTCTATCGATTCACTCTGAACCTCCCTTGTTGATCTTGAGGAATCCTTTGTGGAGGGTTCCAAAGTGCATGCTAGAAGAGGGGAAATGTTTTTCTAAAGTCCAAATAGCATCTTGTTAGCTAAGCAGCATGTATGGTCGATTCTACAAGGTCTAGATGACATATCAAAAGAAAGGAAAAGAGTACGTTCTTGGTAGAGGTCTCATCGGAGATTCTTCCAAATAGTTTGGAGGAGAAGACGCGCAACAATGTTTGGTTATAGTACTGGCTTCATTCGTGAGGATCCCGAAACTGTGATGGATCTTCTTAAAGAGAAATGGTGAAGAGGGAAGAAGACAAATGCAAAGAATTAATTTGATTTGACATTTTAGCCATCTATGACGTCATGTTGCATTTTGTTTTTTTGCTAGTTTTTTTGGTGTTATTACTTGTTTCTGGGATGATGTTACGAACTCCTCAACCTATTCAGACTTTAAATAAATTAAAAAAAAATAACTCAACTTAGACCTAACTCGACTAAACCCAACTCAAAATAGACCCGAAAATGGCCAATTTAATTCTTCAAAGTAAACCTGAATCCGAAATCATCCGACCCAGCCAAAGCTACCCGATCCAAACCTGATTGACACGAATTGAGATTAACCCACTTAGATAATCTTATATTGGGGAGCGGTATGAGGGGTGACGTGAGTGGGCCGTTGGTAGATGGTTTGTTGAAAATTCCCCCAATTCCCACTATATTTTTATTTTGCTCCATGTCTGTCCCACAAGTTGGTTAATCATCCATCTATTCCTCCCACTTTGTTTCATTTCAACCTCATCCCCCTCTATTTATTTATGCTCATCTTCTCCGCTTCTCTTCTATTCTCCCCCGCAGTTACGCACAGAATCTGTGAAGAGCTCCCTAAACTTTTGTGCCACTACATCTCTCACACCCTTTTCCCGGTTTGCGCTCTCTCTGTCTCTGTTTTCCGCTATCATTTCGCACTTCTTCTCATGCCCGATGTTGAAGAAATCACATCATATTGTTCTTAATCTTCAGTTTTTCTGACCCAAAGTCGTGATTTCTATGCACTGGATCTGATATTACTGGGTTGTTTCGGAGGTTTTGTTCTGGGTTTAAGTTTACCGCCCATTATCGTGTTTATGTATTTGTGTTTTCTGTGGTTATGGTGTGATTCTACGTGGTGGGTGCACTGCATTATGTCGGCAATTTGATGTATGTTTGTGACCCCATATCGGAAAATCAGAATACCTTTGATTTTGTATGTGAAAACAATATGGGATGAAAACGTAAATTGGGTTGGATATAGATAGATCTATTTTTGAAGGGTTTTATTTTGTCACCTCTTTGGGATGATAAGAATTAGTATTGTTTTCGAAGGGTTTTTGCTGGGTGGGATTCAAATGTATCCAACTTTACCATACTATACCAACTCTTATGCAATCAGTAAGGAGAACCAGCCCATAATATATGGTCACACCCAATAGCAATATGATTTTTCAGTTAGGAGGAAGAGGTTTTGTGTATAAGGAACAATTTTTATCACTTGTATGACAGCATGATTCATTTGAGGAATAATTATGCATCTTTCTAATTGGTCCATGGATTATTTTCTCATTTCTAATTACACTTTTGAAATGGTCAATAGTAATAAAACTTAATTTAAGTTTCCTGTTGATCTAACTCCTTCAAGATTACTTGTGTATGTCTCTTTCTTTGCAATCTAGTCTAACAAACCACGTTTTCCCGGATGCAGATAAGTGCCATCTAATGGGAACCACAGTTGAAGCTCAAAACGGGGTGAATACACACTTTCACTTGGTCTTATTGTTATTTGATTGTGATGCTGCTGTAGAAATGTTGATTCGTAATTTGGTAACTTGTTTGCTTCCTTTGGATACTCAATTTTACTTATTCGGGTGTTTGAAACTGTAGGATTCCAACAAGAAAGTCACTGTTATTTTTGTTTTAGGTAAGCTTCTTGTTTCCTGCTGCTTGTCTGTTGTTGTGTTATCTCATGTGTTTGTGGGACTAATTCTCGTATGTGTCTTTGTTTTTTCACTTTCGTAGGCGGTCCTGGGAGTGGGAAGGGAACCCAGTGTGCAAATATTGTCGAGCACTTTGGATATACCCATCTAAGTGCCGGTGACCTTCTCCGGGCTGAAATTAAATCCGGGTCCCAAAATGGGTAAGCTCCGTTTTTTTGGGTTTTATTGTGATTTGGATGTAAACCCAAAATGTCAAAACATTTGAGCTTTTCATGTTATACTTATGTTTGCCTTATAGAGTACATATTGATAAGAACTATAATTGGCTGTATATGATCTTAGAACCATGATCCAGAGCATGATTAAAGAAGGGAAAATCGTGCCTTCTGAAGTCACAGTCGAGCTTCTTCAGCGTGCAATGGAAAAAAGTGGAAACGATAAGTTTCTCATTGATGGGTTTCCTCGAAATGATGAAAACCGTGCTGCCTTTGAATCTATAGTGAGTAAATTTTTGTTTTGTAAGGTCGATATTCTCACTAGCTATAAGTTTTGCTGACCTTTTCTTATGGACCGACTGCAGACTCACATAGACCCGGAGTTTGTTCTGTTCTTCGATTGTCCAGAAGAAGAGATGGAGAGGCGTCTTTTGAATAGAAATCAGGTCCAAAGTGCTCCCTTTCCTCCTACTATCTCTATCTTCTTTTTCGATACCGTTTTACTTGTCTGTGTGCTGAATGAAACTACCATTGTGTCATTTATTAGGGTAGGGACGATGACAACATAGAGACCATCAGGAAACGATTCAGGGTGTACTTAGAATCTACTCTTCCAGTTATTCAGTATTATGCCTCCAAGGGCAAGGTTAAAAAGGTGATGATCTACTTCATAGAGTTCGTATTATTCTCCTTCCTAGTTGTGTTTTCTTATATGTTTATTTCTTTCAATGTTTGTGTCAAAGATCGATGCTGCAAAACCAGTTGATGCTGTATTTGAGGATGTTAAGGCTATATTGGGTCCGGTGAAAGATCAGGTAGGCTACTCCAATCTTAATGTTCCGTTGTAAACATGATTAGCGAAAAAGAAATATATGGGAAGTTTGTCTTTGATCCGGCAAATTAGGTGATTCTTAATTTGTTGTCTTAGGCTGTTGCTGAGAATTTCCAACTGCACCAAGATGCCCCAGCTAGCTTGATCAACTAAGGTAACCTATTTCTTCTCATCTATTCGAGCAAGTAACCATATAGTTTACGATTTTGGACACTAATATACCAACCTTTAAAATCGGACACTAATATACCGACCTTTGGATCTATTTATCGTTAATTTACTGACCGACTACATCACACAGTATATTACCGTCCAAAAATGCTATGATTTATTATGAAGGGTTTCGAAATTGGTTGATATCTGTCAAACTTCTTTACAGGTAGTGATGCATTTTCATGCTGCAAGATTCTATGTTTTGTCCTTTCACTCCACTGAAGAAAACTGAGGATGTGGTACTGAAAAGTGTGTTTGGTCATTCAACCTTCTACTACTAATGTGTGTGTGTGGATATGTTGATCGATTATTGTCCCAATTTTATCGGATGTTAATGAACAGATGCCGTGTTGATTATTATTACGGTAGGGAGATAAATTTTTGTCACGACTCACAACTTCAGAAGGATTTGTGCCTCATTTTTTTCTGGCAGCATTCCCATTTGTATACCAATAACATTATTATCAGTTCATAATACAACAGGACTATGGGCTATGGCTTTCTCTATATGCTTACCTTGTTCGAATCATCCATTGTCACCATGCAAGAACAACTAAAATTCACCCTTCAACGTATGTAATGAGTTGCTAGTTATCGCTGACATTTATATGATTACAAATATGTTGTAATCGTAAAATGACAGACATTATGAAATGAAACGTTTCTAAAAAGTCAAATTGTCATAGCTTCGGAATCAACTTTCACCACCCATTGTTATCTTGCTTTTCGATGTGTTGAAAAGCAGTGGTTTGGAATCAGATTCCTAAAGCTCTTTCTGAGCTCTGAACACTCATCACTCATGCATTTAAAGTTTGAAGAATAACACCTATTTTTTGCAGGAAAGTTATGCTACGTGCATAATAAGGAGAATGCGAATATTGGTTGTAGCATACCAAACAACCCCTACAAAAGATAGCGATTAATAACATAGGAAAGTTATGCTACGTATTGTAATTAAAGGCACAATGTTAAGGAGAATACGAATATTTGCTGTCATATACCAAACACCCCCTACAAAAGACATCAAAAAATGATAGATTCTTCAATTACTTTTACAATGGCAGAATACAAGCATGAATTTCCTAAGCTAAACGGTTGACTGGTAACGTGATTATGTTTCTGATATGTCTGTAATTTGTGCTCAGTTTTCGTTATTTGCTGATGATCAACAGGAAAGAATTAAATTTGCAGAGAAACAAAACATCTAGGTAGCAACCTGAAACGCGAAAACAATCACAGTAAAAATTAGAAGAATTTGTCTGACAGTAGTTCAGAAGCATGAAAAAAGATGACGAAACAATCCTCCTTACCTTTTGAAACACGGCTTTAACATCTTCGAATACAGCTTCAATTGGGTTTGCAGCACAAATCTAGGTTCAGACAAGTCATATATACAGTGATTTAGAACATGAAATCAACATGATTAGATTTGTCAAGAAAAAATGCTAGCATATGAATATAGTGATGTAAATTTTAGTTAAGGTAGTGCATCGGATATGGGATCTTGGATCAGATTGCAGGATCACAAAATCGCATTGTAATTCTAATGCATGACGTTTAGAGAAAATTAGGATCGTAAGATCCTAACTACTTTGAGAGTCTAATACGGGTAGGATCGATTTAGTGTTTTTGGATCGTAGGACCGTAGATCCTGATCGAAAGTTTAACAACTATGTATGTGGAAGGTAGGGTGGTTGATAGGAGGTTAATTAGTTACCTTTTTGACCTTCCCCAAGGAATCATAGTAATGAATGACAGGGAGACTGGACTCCATATACACTTTGAATCGCTTCCTTATGGTGTCGATGTTGTCATCTTCCCTCCCTTGGTTTCTACTTAACAGTCTTTTCTCCATTTCTTCCTCTGAACAATCGAAAAACAGCACGAATTCTGGCACTATTCCTGTCTGCAGTACACATGAACCCAAAATAGACAGAACGAGTTGATGTAAGTAAGTAAGCAGCTTAGACAGCTAAACAGTAATTTAATCTAACAGTTGGGGAAGTTACAATAGATTCAAAGGCAGCACGATTCTCTTCATTGCGAGGAAACCCATCAATCAGAAACTTGTCGTTCTCGCTTTCCTGAATGGCTTTCTGAAGGAGCTTGATGGTCACTTCTGCTGGGACAATCTTTCCCTCCTTAATCATGTTCTGAATCATAGTGCTGCGCAACACAAGGTGGCATTAAACTCTTGATTAATGGTAATAATAATAAAAAAGAAGATGTTAGGGAGGTATATAGTATGTACCCATTTTCAGAACCCGATTTGATCTCTGCTCGAAGAAGATCACCAGCACTGAGATGGGTGTATCCGAAATGTTGGACTATGTTTGCACACTGGGTGCCTTTTCCACTTCCAGGGCCACCTAAACATACATATGCCAAGAATGTAAGTAGATGTTCTCAAAAATCCTGTTGCAAAATCAGAAAGGCGATATGATATTACAGCCTTGTTTACCCCCCCCCCCCCCCCAAATTTGAAAGAACTCTGAGAAGCTGGTTCTAGTTGACCAAAAATTTCAAAACTATTCACTATTTATTACTCCATAGAAAAGAAGTAAAAGGGGCAATTAGAGAGACATTTTGCTTTAGCCCGTTAGAATCAGGTGTGAAAAATCCAAATCCGGATCCAAGTCCAATACCCCAAAAGATTCCGTTGCAAAATCAGGTGTGACCCCTTGAATTAAACCAGAGGTTAGTTATGATTGATCTAAGATTTCAAAATCGTTCACTACTTACTAGTTACTACTCCATAGAAAAGACGTAAAATTAGTCATTAGAGAGACAATTTGGTTTAGTCCATTACAATCTAAACTGAAAAATAAATACTTTTCAACTATCCAAATTATGGATTATGGACATGATGTTGTGGATCTTTAACTCAAATTATTAGTTCGATACGGAGGAAAAATGTCGTCTACATCTAGATCTTTCTACACCCTGACAAGTAAAGCAGGACATACATCGAAAGTTGTTTAAGGAAACAGATGAACTTACTTACCCAGAACAAAGACAACACTAATCTTTTTCTCCCCAGCTTCCTGGATCACATTGTTGGTGTTCTCAGCGACAGATCCCATGATGCTAATCTAAAACTGTGCCAATACAAAGCAAATACACAATGAGAATATGAGCAAATCAATTTCTATGTGCTGTGTGTGTTTCTGATCTGACAGTCTTAAGATGACATTCTAAGCTTGAGGTGGATTTAAATATGCTTCTGATCAGCTTAAGATGATATTCAAAACTTAACCTTAGATCTAAGAATGACTAAGATATCTCCTCTAAAATTATACTGTCACTAAGAATACACTCGAATATTGAAAATTTTAACCATTAATTTATCAACATGTCGCATAAAACTAGATCCATCTTATGCACTCATATGAAACCATCATCTTATAATATTCGCAAATACTATATTCTAATAGCAATACAATTTAAAATGAGAATAATTATAGATTTTCTTTTTAATCGGATTCTATAAGCATTTCAAGACACCCCTTTGGACTCGCGAACTCAAAAAAGAGAAAGAAACAAAAGGGATAAAAGAAAACAGAGCATAGTCTCAAAAATACACAGATCCAGAGCATATTCAGCAGAATATTGGATCAAACAACGCAGATCCAACTAACAGGAGCAAACAATTCATAGCAATATTGACTAAAGTCAAATTCATGATGCGATCAAAATAACACTAATCTAACAAAATGTTGATATAGAAACAGGGGAATATGACTACAAATGGAACAAAATTTTCAGATTCTGGGCAACAATATGCTGAATCTGGTGGAAATTACATGAAATTGAAGATGAAAACAAGATCAGAATGAGAATTCAAATTGGGAATGGGGGCAAGAGAGAGAAAATTACCGGGTGGTGTTGGACTGAGGGACTGGATCGCAAAGGAGATTGGATTTGGAGGTGAGAAGAACAGAGGATGGGGGAAATGAAATTTATAGATCTGAAAAGGAGTCGACGAAGCTTAGAATACCCGCTGAATTGCAACGTTCATAACTACTTTTCTTTCGTTGTCAACCGTTATGATCGGAGTATTTAATTAATTTATATACTCCTTTCATGAAATTAAATCTGCTTTTGTATTCCCTCTCCTTTGGTAAACGAAAAATGGGGTTGACATATTTTAAATTTAATGAAAAATGATGTTTAGTTTTGCTTCTAAAAAAAATTAAAAGATTAGCTTGATTCCTTGACATGGTTAGGTAATTAGGTTGATGAATTTGACATATTGAAGGCATATTTGTTAGTGTTTACGATTAATTAATTTACCACCTTTTATTGGTGTTTATTAATTTTTGTTAATATTTAGAACTACTCCGCCATCCCTATTTAATTAATTTTTGTTAATATTTAGTATGGACTATGGAGATATCCAGGTAAGTGGTAAATTTAGAAGAAAAAGAGAACAATTAATGAATTGTTCCCACATTAAGTGAGATACAGAGGGATGGATTTATAATGGGAATATGGATTGAGATAGAGAGTTAAGTATAAAGAAAAAAAAATCAGTAAAATTTATACAAATAATTTAAAAATGATACTCCCTCTGTTTGGATGTAATTGATACTACCTCCGTCTCAAAATATTTGTCCTTCTATCTAATTTCTTTGTCCCAAAATATTTGTCTCATTTATAATTTCAATAACTACAGTTACTTTTCTAACCCTAATTAATAAATTCATTTTTTACTTATTACAATTCCAACAACTATTATCTTCAATTAAAGTAGAAGTTTTTTGGATAAATTACAAAATTTTTACCTCAATTTTCAATATGCATTGGTCTTTTCAAATTAGATAAATAGACAAATATAATGAGACGGAGATAGTATTTGGAAGAGTGGGGCGAATACCAACATTCATGGCATTGATGGGCTAGTTAACTACTCACTTTGTTCCATATTAATTGTCATTTTGAAAATTGTACAATCAAATTTTAAAATCATAAATTTTTCAACATAAAAAAGGACTTGTTATATAAAATTATTACTATTATATTCATTAAAAAATGCTATCTTAAAAGTATAATATTACAATTATCAATAAAATATTATGTAAGAAATTATCGAATCAAAATTTGACATTAGAGAGAATAATAATCAATAAAGTGACAATTAATATGAAACGTAGAGAGTATTTAGCATAATTATCAAAATGTACATGTAGTCTTTTACTTTCTCTTTTAGCAAAATTAATTATTAACAATAAAATAGTAAAATTTGTACTTTCTACTTCGTATTTTATCTGTCATTAAATCAATGCATAAGCCAAATTTTGAAAACTTTTACCATTAATTTCTCAATAAATACAATGTGATCTGGGTAGTTTACTAGTTATTAGCAAAATTATCAAAATTATCAAAATGTACTTGTAGTTTTTTTATTTTCTCTTATTAGTAAAATTAATTACGGTTTTGCTAATCGTGATGGTTAAAAAAGAATCTTAGTCATTTTTTTATTTTTAAAATCTTACATAATCTAATATATATAATAAAGAATTACCTTTTTAATAAAATATATTTTTATTATCTAATCAAATATACATAAATCTTATCATTACCTAATTAATGCTTTTGAATTATCTTTCAAAGACATTTTTTTGGAAATAGCACAAAATTTGATCACAATGCCAATTTGTGGAAATTAATAACACGTGAAAGCAACTACGCAAGTAATACCTCCGTCCCAAAATGTTTGTTCGTTCACTGAATTTTGACTGTTAATTACTCACAAATTATAATGAATTAAAATATTAAATTACTACCATTAGAAAGATAATTTGCTAAAGATTACAATGACGCTAATTTTATATTGTAACTCATTATATTTTGTGAGTAATCAACAGTCAAAATTTAGTCAACGGACAAACATTTTGGGACGGATATTACTATGACGTCAAAATGGTAAACTTAATTAAAATGAACGCTTAGATGTTACTATTGTACTAGTTAATAAATGTTTAACGGCTTATAATTAAAGTTGACAAATACTCCCTCCATTTTTATCTATGTGTCACTTTAGAAATTGTGTTATTCAAAAACTTTAACCTTTAATATCTAAATTTATATAATGATTCATCATACAAAATTGATGTCATTAGATTCGTAATAAAAAATACTATTAAAAAATATAATATTATATTTTTTATGAAAATATTATATGAGAAAATATTGATTAAACATTTTCCTTGAAAAACATAAATAACAGATAAAAAATAGAGGAGTAAATACAATTATGAAAAAGGGAAGTGGTTCATATCCCGAGCACTTATTTCATATTTTCTGGACATCCATTTCACCTAAAGCTAGTTTAGCATTCATATCTAAATGGTTAATTATAGAAAAACAAACTCATTAGTCATTAGCATTCACAACTAAACCTCCATTTTAATTATCTTACCATTTAATCTTCATATTATCTAAAAACTAACGTACAATAATTAGGGGGTCAACATTGAACTCATGAGAGTATAATTATGCTTTGTTTGCATGTTATTTCCATAAACTAGTAGCATAACCAACTTTTATGCTATTTCGTTGATTAAAAAAAATTGTGCTATTTTACAAAACAATTGCATTTAAAAATAATTAGAAAAGATTAATTAATTAGGTGATGGTAAGATTTATGTAGATTTGATTATATAATAAGATATATTTTATTGAAAAGGTAATCTTTTATTATATATATGATAGATTATGTAAGATTTTAAAAATAAAAAAAATGACTAAGATTCTTTCTTAACCATCGCCCTCAGCGCGATGATTAGCAAAACCGAATTAATTATTAAGGTTAAAATAGCAAAATTAATAGTCCATCCTTCCAATTTTATCTATTACTTAGATCAATGCGTAAGTCACACTTTGAAAATTTTTACCATTAGTTTCTCAAAAAATAAACTGCGATCTAGAACCTTCGAATAATCAACTTTGGGAGTATTGGAGACTAATAATACAAACTATTTTCTTGGACACTAGTAGTACCAACTATCGACTTATTTTCCTTCAACAGTACACGACCGAGTTGTTAAAGTTTTAACTCATTGGAAAGATAACGTAGCTCCATGATGTGGGACATGGAAGGCAGAGGTTGGGTATAAAATGTTGACGTGGACACTAACATGTTTTGCATGTCACATATTATGGAGTCACATCATCTTTTCAATGAGTTAAAACCATAACAATTCAACGGTGTATTGTTAGAGGAAAATAGGTTAATAATTTGTACTGCTAATGTCCAAGAAAATAGTCTATATTATTAATATCCAATATTCCCAACGTAAATATTATTGATGTCCAAAAACTAAAATAAAATATCATTTTTATTTCGTAGTCCGACGCGCATGTGTGTGTGGGGCATACATACAATACAAAATAAAAGACGCTTATTAGACCGACGCGCATGGCCAACAGCTAGCAGCAGCTCACTAGCAAAAGTGTGGCCCTACATTCAGATTTCACATCCTCTGGTTTTAATTTTCCCTTCACTGCTTTACACCCACTTCCCATTTGCATTTCCTAATCTTACCAGAACCCAGCTGTAGAGTGTAGCCTGCAGCTGTTTCATCTTCACCCTTGAACCTTCCTATGCATTTCCTCACGGCATCCCCACCTCCCTTCTTCTCCCCCCACTATATAATGTACCACACTTGTCATTCCACACTCACTACCATCTCCAAATCCATTCTCAAAAACACCTACAATCTCCAATTCTCCATCCATGGCTGCTTCATCTCTTGTTTCTTTGCCATTCCTCCTCCTCATTGCTTCTCTGTTTGCTGCTGCCTCTGCTGGCAACTTCTACAGAGACTTCGACATCACTTGGGGTGACGGCCGAGGCAAGATCCTCAACAATGGCCAGATGCTCACTCTCTCCCTTGACAAGCCCTCTGGCTCTGGCTTCCAGTCTAAGTACGAGTACCTTTTTGGAAGGATTGACATGCAGCTCAAACTTGTCCCTGGAAACTCTGCTGGAACTGTCACTGCTTATTATGTATGTTAATCTTATGCTCCTTTCTTCATTCTTATGTAGTATTATATAAACACACCAAGGATTGATTTTCTTATCTGGGTATATTTCTGTATTGATGCAGTTATCTTCACAAGGGCCAACCCATGATGAGATAGACTTTGAGTTCCTGGGAAATGCGTCTGGTCAGCCTTACACTCTCCACACCAATGTCTTCAGTCAGGGCAAGGGTGGCAGGGAGCAACAGTTTCGCCTCTGGTTTGACCCAACTGTTGATTTCCACACTTACTCCATCCTTTGGAATCCCCAAAGAATCATGTAAGTATATGTCATTTCACATTGTCTGTTAGAGTATAATGCGTCAGGTCTACTACCATCAGCTTAAACTTTTAATTGAAATGGTTCCACACTTCCAGATGATATTAGAGTCAGAGGGCCTTTGCAGTCATCAGTTTAAGTTTTAGTTGAGATTGTTCCACACTGTCAACTACTACAGTAATAAGTCATTGACAATATATAGTACAACATAAGCTGACAGTTTCCCATGCATGTATCAGATTTTCAGTGGACGGCACGCCAATCAGAGAATTCAAGAACATGGAATCCATGGGGGTGCCTTTCCCCAAGAGCCAACCGATGAGGATATACTCGAGCCTCTGGAACGCAGACGACTGGGCAACCCAAGGGGGGAGAGTCAAGACGGACTGGTCGAAAGCACCATTCACAGCATCCTACAGGAACTTCAATGCCAATGCTTGTGTTTTCGCGAATGGCAAATCTTCTTGCGGCTCAAGGAGTAGTAACGCCTGGTTGACACAGGAGCTTGACACCACCAGTCAAGCCAGGATGAAGTGGGTGCAGAGGAACTACATGATTTACAATTACTGCACTGATAAACAGAGGTTTCCTCAAGGCCTTCCCAAGGAGTGTACTGTATTGTAGAGACATAGGACATGTTAGTTTAGGTTTTACTTGTGTTTTCTCATGGTTTCAGATTCTTTATTCTTTATGTAGTTATGTCATGAATGTGATTCTTTCTATGTAACTTGAGAGTGGAAAACAGAGATGTGGGTCTTGTTGAAGATAGCCCAGTAATGAATTTGAGCAAACAATTTGCAGACCTCCCTCCATTTGCACTTGACTCGAGTAATGGATTCACAATCCCTAGTGTTTAAAGTCGACTAGCAACTTTTTTGTGATATTTTATGAAAAATTATAATATTATTCTTGTATGATAGTATTTTTTATTATAAATTTAATGATAATATTTTTGTATAATAAAATGTTGCATATATTTGAAAAGTTAATAGTTAGAGTTTTCAAAATTTGATAAGATTATATCAATGTGATAGATAAAATGGGAAGGGGGAGGTATTTCTTTTTTTTAAAAGGTAAATGAAACTATTCCATGAGTAGAATGTGAAGGCAAGAAATAGGTTTTTTTTTTTTTTTTTTGTTGGAGGTGAGAAACAAATGTTAGGCAACTCTTCTCTCAAGAGTACTATCTTACCTATCATCCAATAAGATACTATTCAAGTCTCTTTCTAGTCTAATATTCCAATGCACTACTTCCTCGTGGTTTAGTCCCGCCTCTTAGCAAACTAGTTAGCTGCCCTATTAACTTCCCTAAAAATATGATTGATGAATGGAAAGCCACACTTGTCCAAAAAGAATATGATATCATCAACTAGCTACTTGGTAGACCAAGGAATGTCACATTACCATGAACCGCATCCATAACGAGTTTATTGTCTCCTTCCACATCTATGTTGGTGTAACCACAGTTGCAGGTCTATCTGATGCCACTCCTCATTCCAACCGCTTCAGCAACCAACACGAAGGCGTGACCTAGATTGGAAGATTGACCATAGATACACTGACCTCTCAAATCTCAGCTGATGAAACCACCAGCTATGCCTTGCAATGGTCTAGTTCCGTCAAAATTGATCATAAGTCATAACACTATCCTTCGGAAGACACTCCAAACTCCAAGACACCCAATTGCTTTGTTGTTGTGAGTTGGAGGTATTAGGCTTTAAGAGGACGTCGCGGAAAAGGGAGTCAATTTTATTTCTGATTCTCCATTCCGTACTTGTTTTCTTCGCCCAAATAAAAATTTCATTAAAACTAGGGCTAATATTACGAAACACCAACACGATACTGATAAGCATACGTTTTGTTTTAATCCTTAGACATGTCAAAACATCACTCATCCGGTAAAAAAGAAAAGAAAAATAAATAAAATGGAATCTACATGCTATTTTTAGGGTGTGTAAATGGGCCAAACAGGGCTTCGGAATTCAATCAAACCATCACAAAATGGATTATTTTACTAGAAAAGCCCATCCAGAAAGTCAATTTCAGAACACCCAGGGGCAAAATCGGAAACTCGACAACCCTCCGATTGGGTTTTTTATTCAGCAGCAAAAACCCTACAAATTCTTCGCATCTGCAAACCTCGAAGCGGGTCGAACTGTTCTTCCATCGTCCAGCAAAATGGTGAGTTCTACTTCTACCCTTTCAATTCTCTCTTTTCAATGAACCCTTTTGTCGCATACTTTCATCGATTTCCTGATTTCCGAATTCGTGAAGAATTTCGGTTCTACATTATGTGATAAGATTGGTTAGGGTTTTTCGAGTTTTAAGTGATTGGTTTTAATCGATCTTGGATTTAGAGGGGGACAGAATAGAGTTTTGATTGTTTCCGATAAGCTTTATGCGTATGGTGTGTACATGTTGCTTAGATTTTTGAATGATAGAGGGGTTTTTCTTGCTCTGGTCGTATATTGGATTGCAGTTTTAAGTGGGTAGTTTAGTTGATAGTGAATATAGAAAGGAAAAGAACAGGTTTGTGATTATTAGTAAGTCTGTTGTTGTTTCATTGCTTGTTCTATGTTGTGTATCTCATGATTTTCTTAGTTATGTTTGACAAATTTAGAGGGAGAAAAGAACAGATTTTTGACAATTATAAGTCTGTTGTTGTTTGAACATTAACCCATTTCATTGCTTGTTTTGTTTTGAGTCTTTTGTGATTGCTTTATTGTTGTTTATTGTGCATTGGATAAATGAGATGTTTGACAAATATGAGCAAGTCTGTTATTCTTTGAAGATTAACCCATTTCATTGCTTATTTTGTTGGGGTCTTTTGTGATTTTTTTATTGTTCTTAATGTGCATTGGACAGTCGAGTAGCTTGGGTACATAATGGCCGGAAATATTGGAAAATGTGTTCTGATTTTGTTAGTTTTATGATGCTCTTTGTGAATGGTTGTTATGTGTGGGAGTGTATGTATTTTGTGTGACTTATCAATGCTCTATGTGTATGAGTCCATGCAATATCATACTTGCATTTGATGCTTGTTTGGGAAGAGAGAAGATAGCTGTTCATAGGTTCTTAGTCTTTTCTGAGCTCAGATGGGGATAAATTACATTTATTTGACTTATTACGTCTTCATAATTGTTATTCCTTTTTATTTTGTGCTTTCAAGCAATCGAAATTGTGCTTGTGCCCATATGAAAGGGTTGGTGTTTGCTTTTTCATTGTTGCAAATTCGGAATATTCAAATTGTTTTCAGTGTCTGATTCACATTCTGATATAATGCGTCGAATACTGATTACCAGTGCTGTTACTGAACAATGAGTGCTGTGTATGAGCCGACGCGATACTGAACTCCATATCTGATTTTGTTTAGGAAGAGAACACATAGCTCATTCGTGGACTATATTTCTCTTTCTTTCTTGGATGGGATACATTGATCATTCCTTAGTTATCAATGCATAATGGTTTGGTTTAGTTGGCTGAGTCGGAGTTTGCTGATCTGTTTTATTGCCATGCTCTGGGCTGATTGATCTTGTTTTAACTTTCAACTAGAAGATGAAGCTATAGGTGATCCTTTTAACGTTCAAGGTTAGGTTATGTATGTGCTATGTGGAGCTTAGTATAGCCGAGACCTGACAAAACTGACTCATCCTGAATGATGCACCATACCCTTATACCCAAAAATGTCGAATCCAAAATGACCCGATTTGACCTAACCTAAATTTATCTTCCACCTAAGTTTAATATTGCTAGACAAGATTATTCGGACTCACCTTGGACTTTGTTGACCCAACCTGAACTCGACCTGAATGACCTAATAATTACCATGTTTATCAAAGCTTGGATCAACGAGCCCCATTTTTTAAATGCCATTCTAAATTTTATACATGGAATAGACTTGTATATGGCTTTATACCTAGAAGTGCTAAACTTTGGTTTGGTTTGTTTTTGCAGCCGAAGCAAATTCATGAGATCAAGGACTTCCTTTTGACAGCAAGAAGGAAGGATGCACGTTCGGTGAAAATCAAGAGGAGCAAGGATGTGGTGAAGTTCAAGGTTCGGTGCTCCAAGTACCTCTACACCCTCTGTGTGTTTGACTCTGAGAAGGCCGACAAGTTGAAGCAATCCCTTCCCCCGGGTTTGAGCGTCCAAGATCTGTAGAAGGCTTGGATCTCTAAACAAGCTCATTTTTGTTTCTTGGATCTTGAGTTGAGTTTAGTAGTTTGTCTTAAGAACTATTTGTATCTCAGAGATTGCAGTTTTGAATTAATTGGTTGTGTATTTTGTGACTTGGAGATTATTATGATTATGCATAAATATGGCTAGGTTCACCATTGCTTGTGGCTTGACTTCCTTCCAATGGTTGTTACTTGAGTAAATTTGTGTTCAAAGATGTTAGTATATTTCAATTCCCAATTGCCATTGGAGACCTGGAGGATTGTTGCTGCTCTAATAGGATTGTGAGACGGTCCACAACAACAAGAAGCTCCAATATAATCCAGCAAATGCAAGGTCTGAGGGTGTCCAAATATAGATAATTTTCCCCCATGCATGAAATATACTTTCAAGGTTAATCCGATTGTTTTTCCTTCATCTCATTTCATGGTTAATCCACTTGATCCTTGTCACGGTTAATCCAATTGATCCTTGTTCTGGTCTGACATCATTCCTCCAGGCTTTCGTAAACAGTTTTTCATTTGACCAGGTTGTATCTATGGGTACTCTTTTGTAGGTGCTCTTGAAACTCGCTACTGGATGTGAGAATGAACGAATAATTGATACAGTGAAAGGAGTTTTACAGTTTCTAATATAAAAAATTCTTTAGTATTGTTGATTGATCCTATTGAGAACGTACATAGATCGTTTAGTTGTTTTCACTTTTGCAGTTTAAATGTTGTACTACTATATCAAGCAGAATTTAACATCTATTGTGACGCAAAATTTTCAGTACTACTATATCAAGCAAAATTTAACATCTATTATGACGCAAATTTCTCAGTCCAGCTTAAGCGTTAAATAATCAAAAAGAGAGAGTGAATGCCTTGTCTTGTTTGTGGTAGTCGATGGAATCTACGTGTTATTGGGTTAACTGCCAAACATTGTTGGAGATACTGCATTCCATAAACAGGTTTGGCATATTGGACAAAATTGCATTCCTTTTCAATTCAAGTAAATACAAGAACGATTCAGATTAGAATTTAAAGGGTAGTCTGGTGTACAAAGCGTCCTCACAAACAAAAATTTAGGAAAAGACCCCACCACAAAAGTGTAATATAGATAAACCTTACTTCACATTTCTGCAAGAGGCTGATTCAAATTACTCAAAAATGCTTCGATACCATGATCAAGAAAGAACCAACTCAACCAAAAGTTCAAGCTTGATATTGCAGACCTACAAATAATTTTATAAACCTGGAAATAGTTTTATACTCTTTTAAGTCTTTTTTCGATTGTTCAAACCCCCAAAAGAACTGAAAAGTCCAAAGAAACGCCATACAAACACCAAAAGACGCCATCTACACACCCAACCACAAAACTAAAAGCTACACCAAAGGAGGGAGACAAACACCAAAATACAAATAAAATTCCTGCTAAAACCTTGGTCTTAACTCTTAATGACCTTATTAAATAGAGGCAACTCATGCAAGCACTTGCCTACAGTTTCTAGCATTCCAACCTTATAACCTTCATAAACAGGTCACAACATAAAGACAGTTTACATTAAACACAACACACCATCTTCTTCCAGGGATTATTATCTGAATGTGCTAATTTTCCATTTTCAGGCTTCATATGCTTCAAGGAATTCTTCCATTCAACTTATTCAAGCTTTACACTTTAGAATACTGAAAAATCCCCTGACCAAGTTGGCAGCTTTCTGTGATCAAAATTGGCTTTTGAACTGATGAATCTTCAAGATGTTAAGTTTCTTTAGGACTGTATTTCACCTTCAAGTCTATCGTTGTGCAAGTCTGAATGCATACTATAGACCTGAATTGAATTAATAGAGGCAGGAAGTTTACCAGAAATCCCATCAAATGACAGCATTGTATTTGTCAAAAGTAACTGGGTACCCGGAAAAACCATGCAAATGACCGCAAGAGGAAGAAAATGAAGGAACAGAGATTAGCAAAGGGCATGCTGAATTCATAAAAGGCAAACAGATGGACACGATGATATTATAAATTAAGAGTATACCGTAAATGTTACTTCTTACTCTGAATCACCAAGAAACATTCCAGCAAAGCATGACGTACATATCAGCCACTATGTAGATCTACTGTAACCAAAATTTTAGGCTTCGTTTAGTCGGGTTATGTTAACTACTAGTTGCATCAGTCCCGGTAGATGTTTTGGCTTTCCGAGATCTCTTCCTCTTTCTAGGCCTGTTTCTCTGTGCAGAATCACCAGCCTTGTCATCCTGTATCAAAGATTCTCATCTTAGTAAGGTGGTTTGTACGATAACCATCAAACGGATATTCTTTGGCTAACTATTGGACATGTACTCAAGTTATATATCTAACTCCGATCAACACTCGTCAGCATTAACAAACAATAAGTTACTTATGATAAGTTGAAAATAAGAAGGCCCACAGCTACAATGGAAAGACACTAGATTAAAAAGGATTGTATGAAAAGAAGGCCCAAGATGCATAAATCGAACTTGATCACCTGATCTATTTTTGACCCAAAAGATTGATCTTCATGATGTTACTTAGAGCCATGGATCCATAAATGAGTATACCATTCGATAAACAAGGTATTAAAACCCCTACAACTCAAATATAACTGTTCTGATTTATCAGAAACTAAAATGTATCTCAGCTCCCATGACTCGTATACAGAATCATAGAATTAGTTCAAGTTCAACAATCATTCAACTTTGCTCCAAAAACTTACAAAGTACAGCCCCGAGACAGCAAGCTAAACACAGCAAAAAAAAAACAATTAAAATAAAAGGGGATATGATCGCCTTTAATGGATTGAATCCGCCAAGGTTGATCTAATGGCTTCAAGAGTTTGCATAAAGGATAATCCACCAGCTAGCACTCAAAAAACCCAATGAAGACTCACCAAGCGTGATACAATGAACACACCAATCAAACTCCAAAGGGTCACTCTAAGAGCACCATCATTGAATAAAGTTTAGAGATTTTTTGAGAGAGGGTTTTCAAGTACCTATATTTCAATCGACATTATCATAATACTCTGTTGTTTAAAACAGTCTATATACATCCCAAAAATAGAGCGGAGGGAAGGAAGAGAGTCTAATACCCTAGGTTAATCTATGGCCAACAAAATGCCAAGTGTCCCTATGATCTAAGGGCTTAAATTAGCCTTACAAACCAACTGGAAATAGGTTTGTTTGCTTCCCAATATAACGTCCAAACAGCACACCAAAAAAAAGGATAAATTAGCAGCAAAATGACAAGTTTGCTCCTCATGTAGCACTACGTTCCTACACTAAAGTTATCCTGCATGTGTGACAACTAACAGCAGATCACCTCCCAAAGGTTAGATACTAAGAAACTCGAACTGCATAAGCATGCCCACTTTTATTATAATGATAAACCTCTAGGTGACAGTTAAAAGAACATATCCAGCAAAACTACAGGAATTAGACCCATCTCACCTTTTCTAGTTTAGAATTGGAACTCGTTTGATTATTTTTCTTCTTACATGAAAGTGGATTTGGGCCCTGCACAGGTCGCAATGATTTTAGGTGTAAGTAATTTGGCATATGTAGACAAAATATCAAGATAATCAAATTTCAGTCTGGTGCATACATGCTTCAGCAAAATTTCTCATGCATTTAGAGTGATGAATTAGATATTAAATTGCAGGTGCAATGCAAGTAGTTCTATGGGAATAGACAGCAATATGGAGACAATGTTCACAACAGAGTGGACATAGATGCACATGGAACTGATGGAAGTTATATAATAACTGTGCCTAAAGAGCTCGCTTAAAAGTAGTTTGACTTAGAATGTTTTGAAAAAGGATGTTCCAGGAAAGCCAACATGAAGAATTGCAGCTCACATTGAAAAAAGTTCTGACAAAACAAAATATTTGAGAGGATCTATTGAGGAATAGATGAGAAAGGATCCATACATAATCTTCAATTTGTTTTTGGAATTAATCAGGCCTGATTTAGCGGATAATGTTCAATGCTCAAGAATATAATACCCCCCCCCCCCCCCAAAAAAAAAAAAAAAACAGATATTTCTTCAAACTAAAGCATAGATGTTTTATAAGGATAAAATAACTGGCTGATCAACAACAATAGGAAACTTTTTCCCATGAGGGAGTTCAGAAATGTAGAGCAAATGAGTCAAATATGAAACAAACCTTTGCTCGTTTCCTTTTAAATTGAACCTTATCCTTCACCTCCAACCTATTTTTATCTCGTTTTTTGTTGACTGAAAACTGATCCCTCACGACCTCATCTCCAGCACCAGTCTCTGCAATAGTAGCATCGTTGGCTTCCTCAGACGGCAAAATAGTCTTTACTCTCTTTTGTAACATTTTCCGATCAAGGTCAGTGGCACGCAATCTTTCTTCCTCAGCAGACTTTACAAATTCACGCTGGAATGATGAGAGTTGCTCTAGAAATAAAGCATTTCGGAGGCCAAACAACACTGGAACTCCAGGAATCTGGAAAAGTTTTTCAAGATTAACAAAGCATAGAACTCTTAAACACACAATTACAAGTATGCAAATGCTTACAAAATTGAAAATCATTAAATACCAAAAGATACCTAGCATGTCCCCCCAAGACCCAAAATGATACAGCCAGCAAAAGGAGAATGCTTATCTTGACAACTCATAAACTCTTATTCTAGTCATTAAAAATCAATACAGCATGCTGTCCATATGATCAAGTACCATAATTTACATTCACTAATATTTAGAGCTCAACAAAACCCAAGCTAAGCATTACAGTAAAAAGTAGACGCATGCTCTGATCACTCAGTCAACTAAATTAGGCTTGGACAAGAAAAGGCAAATATTAGACCTAGCAATCCAAAAGTTGACAAGAATCAGCTTGCAAAACGGTTTACAGATGTTTCCAACAACAACAACAACAAACAGACACAGTATGGTCCACTAACACGGGTCTGGGTGAGTCCAGATGTAAGCAATCTTCCCCCATGCACGAAAATGCATGGAAAGGCCTCTCGTATATTATACATAAAACAACCCCCGTGAAATAATAGATTCAGCAAAAAGGCCTCTTGTGTATTATACATAACTCAATCCTCATAATATGGTTATGGCATGCAATATTAGATCATAAGACCATAAATCCATGATCCAAGGAAGCACAGGTCATAATCCATAGGATGATTATGAAAATTGGACATCTATCCCCTTTGTCTATTTTGAACACATCATTTCAGCCATGAAGTATTCACATGGTGCTTTACATCCCTCCACCTCTTATCAAATAATTTTGATCCCCCAAAATTTACCCATGGTTAGCACAAATTTCAAATTACAAATAAGTTACATCATTATCCACAACAATAGCAGAATGACAAGAACACACATGCTCCGATAAAACATTGGCAAACTCTTCTAGATACAATCAATCCTATTAGTCACACATAGCTCAAATTCGGACTGCCCATACATCCACTGTATGTCGGATGCGCAGTCGCAATGCTATAGATATTATCTGTAGTGAATTTGTTTAAAAGAAGCCAATTAGCAGCATAACCTGGCGCCAGAAAGGTGACTACAAACAGATTCAATAAATAGAAATACCTTACGAAATCTCTTCCGTAGCTCAACGTCCTGTGTGGCAACAAAGAAGTGCTCGGGGTTATTTTCCCCAATAATCTGAATGATACAATCCAGAGCACTTGTATGTCCTTCATGCTCACATCTGTCACAAAGTAAAATCATCAGTACATAACAAAGCCAACAATGCAGCCAAAGAAGAAAAGCCAAATTATGCTTTACCCTCGCTTGGTACTTGATAGCATCATCAAAATGGTCCACGGACCACAGAAGCATCCCAACTCTTCAGCAGAAGAGGAAGAAATCCCAACAACACAATAATGATAACAACAACAACAACAACAACCCTCAATAAAGTCTCATTGCTAATGTGGGTTCTGAGGAGATTCAGATGTAGGAAGTCTTCCCTTCATGCACGGTAGTGCAATCACCCAAAAAAAAAAAAATCACATTTCTTTTCCTAGACTTTCTAGTGTCATCAGAATTCCACAAAATCACACAAACTCTTCCGCAGGCAAATGTCACTTGACCCTCAATACAATGTCTCAGAGAGATCCTATATGTGCCCTCAAGCATGCAATTAAATAAGGATGATGACAGTTAGCATTGTGTGTTATGAATGAATTAGACAAATCATGGGATTGCATAGTTCTCTAAACAAAGCAATATGTCCTACCCGCCTTAAAGACACAACATAAAATGACCAAAGACGAATACCAAGTTTGCTTATGAGAGTGCAGAATCCTCAAAACCAAATAACGAACTCCTTGTAGAGGGCTTTGTTGCCAAATCACAACTTTTTATATCACAATTGCAACTAATTTATCACTTAAAATGAGAAAGGTATAGAACAACTAACCTTGCAAGCTTGTATTCCTTACGGGCAGCGTGAAAGGAATCTGCATGTGAAGACCCCAGAGACTTCAACTCTTCAATGACACATCTATCAACAAAATTAGAAGCCGAAATTAGATAAAGTTACCTTGCTTGTGTGTTAGATCATGAAATGGATTTAACCAGAAGCTTAAAAGGGGGGATTAATACTTGGAAGTGAAGAGCTTGACTTCCCCGCCAAGGGTGCTGGAGACGGTCTTATCATGGGAGAGATTGTTGGCAACAAGATGATGAATGAAGGTTCCATCGCAGAGGACTTTGAATGGTTCTCGGAAACCAAAGCAAGCAGTGTAGAACTTCACTGTCTTCCGATGACGCTTCTGTTTCTTGAATCTCATGGCTTCCTAGCCAAATGGTGTCTTCTACATGAGAAAAGGAACATTGGCGGATCAAAATTTCGAATCAACACTTTTACATTAAATTTATTGTTACTTTTTAAAAAATGAATGTCCATATTCAAGACTTAGAATCAATGGTGTCAATGATTATTTGCTAAAAGTTCAAATTTTGCCAGCACCAAAAAAAATGAACGCTACCAAATAAACGAAATTAAACATTAGCCATGAAAATGATATTAAACATACAATAATACTTTTAAAATGACATTTACAATTAGTCATGACACATTTAGCACTAAAACATTCAAACTTCAATTGTGAATTTGTGGATAGGGGACTCGAATGAGACATTGATTCTGTAGCAATCTTCTTAAAAATATCTCCTTCTTGAACAGAAACTAAAATGTAGAATTAATCAAATATGTTTAGCACATCCCCAAAACACTCAAAAACCAACAAATTAAGCAATGAGAGCATCACAAAAAAGACACAAAATAAAAAGGTTAACAAGTATTCCGAATCCTAATATATCCAAATTGGGGCATTAACAAGTAGGCAAATTAGACATTCAGTATTTCAATTAGCTAGCAAGTATTTGAAATCCTAACAAGCCAAAATCTACAAAATCAAATAGAAAATTAGCGGGTTAGGCACTCAACTTACAAATCCCCTAATTTAACATTGACATAATCAAATTCAAAAGCTGGTAAAGCCTACTTCAATCACATTAATCAATTTAAAATATGACAAACCCTAATTTAACCAGATTGGATCATTCACATTTCACACAGAACAATTATAAATTGGCAAGCCCTAATTCAAAAAACTCAGTTCATATGTCATAAGAAACTGCAATAGCTTGAGAGCTGAGAGTGGATTATGGATGAATTGATAGACCGAAAGAGTAACTTACACACGGTAAATTGCAAGAGACTGAGAGACAGAGAGAGGCCAGGAGACAGAGGTGGCCGTCGGTTGCGAGGGAGTTATCGGTCGGCCGCGGCGGTGGCGTTCGGTCACGGCGGTGGCGGGATTAAGTAGTGGGTGTGCGGTGTAGTTGTGTGGTGGTTATCGATGGAAGGGATTAGGGTTTACTGGTTTAGGGCTTTGCAGGGATCAGGGTTTAGGGCTTTAGGCTGCGTTTGGTTTGCCTGGTAGTTGAAAATAAAATGGAAAAAATGATATTTGTCCATTCTGTTTTACTAGAACTAGAAGACTTAAGAAAAGTAGCCCGGGCACGGGTATTGTTTTTGGAATTTCTACAGTACTTAGAAAATAAAGTATGGTAGTTAAAATGAATAATAGCTGACACTGTTGAATTTAAAGATGGAAAATCTGATCTTATTTTGGAGTATGCTGAAAAATTTATGGAATTATCACGATTTGCTCCTGATTTTGTGGTTAATGAAAGACTCAAAATGACTAGATTTGAAGGAGGACTTGCATATTATATACGTTATCACTTAGCAGGTCAACATATTAGTACATATCAAGACCTATATAATAAAGCTGCTGATGTGGAAAGAGTGAATAATGAACTTCGGGGAAAGAATCGAGATGAGAACAAAAGAAAGATGATTGGTGACGGTAGCCCTAGTTCCCCTAAGAAGCCTGCCCATAGCCTCCCCAATCGAGACACTCCACCCAAAGAACCATGTAAGAAATGTAGTCGTAGCAACCATGCCACCAATGAGTGTAGATTGGGAAGTAACCTGTGTTTTTGATGTGGTAGCCCCGAACATAAGATTAGCACTTGTCCCAACCGAGCCGAGGTTGTAAGACAAGGAAAGGCTAAACCCATCACCGCATCGGGCACCCAAGTCAATAACCGCGCCAGGAAGTAGGAGATGGTCATTAAAGAAAGTATCCCGTTTTGGTAAGCATCTATTAGAAGTCTTGCATTTAAGCTACCTGTCAAAAGTGTTTATATGATTTGTATACATAATTGATTACCCAATTGATTTCTAGTTGATACAAAGTTTCATCCCTAGTTTGATGAATTTTAGGGTGTGCTTTTGACATTTCATTGTTACAATGGTGCATGTTATATTGTGAATAACTGCTAAACTAGGTCCATGACATCACATTTCCATTAGTCTCAAGTATTTGCTAGATTGAAAAACCAAAGGTTTAATACATAGTCGCTTTATAGATCAAACTTTGGGGATTGAGCTTAGTAGTTATGGGAATTTCTTATGACTGGCCAGCATAAGAACGACCAAGACTGCAAGATCTCTCCTCAGGTTTGAAAATGTTTCCATTGTACACTTGTACCAAGGATTTTTCGACATAAGTTAAGTATTTCATTGTTGCCATTGAAATTTCTAACTTGCGAGTTTTACTCAAGTTTCGAGGACGAAACTTATTTTAAGGAGGGAGGCTGTAACACCCCGTATTTTTAAACTAAATTTATTATGTTAATTAAAATCTTAATCTCAATTACGATTCATTATCTATTTTTATTAGCTAAATTTCTTTACTTTATTTTCAGTTAATTATATTTACTCAAGTATGAGTATTTTCAATAATTACATTGGAGCTTGTAATTTTGAATTTTATAAGTTAGTCTATTTTACACATTTTCCATATTTTACTTCTTAATTTACAAAATAATAATAGTGTTTTATATTTTACACATTTTTTTCATATTCTATAAATTAATTGTTAATTCTAGTTGGTATAAATTAATCCTTTTATGCACATTTCCCTTATTTATACAAAATGATATTTATAACAAAAAATTACTTAGAGGTACCCTAACTTTTGGTGAAATGTTTTTCTGGTACCCCAACTTTTAAAAACTAATTTTGGGGTACCCTAACTTTTAGAATTAGAAATAATTAGGTGAATTTTCGGCCAATTATTTGAATTCAACGGTGAGTTTAAATCGACAAATTGATTAAGTGTTTTTGTGGATGAAAATGTCCTTTGTTTTCGTGGACGAAAATGATTTGAATCAATTGGAGTTTCGCCGGAAATTCACCTAGTAATTTCTAATCCTAAAAGTTAGGGTACCCCAAAATTAGTTTTGAAAAGTTAGGGTACCAAAAAATTGTTTCTTCAAAAGTTAGGTTACCTCTAAGTAATTTTTTGTATTTATAAATATATTACTTTTATTTACTTTTACTATATTCAAAAGTAGTAATATTATTTATTTACATATTTGTCACATTTAATTATTGGTTTATTAGTAAATATTTCTTTTTACTTGATTTTTGAAAAAACCAATTCCACCACCACCCCATCTCCCTATCAAAATCTTCATCTTCTTCCTCAAGCTCCACCACCACCATTTCTACCTATCATCTTCTTCATCTTCTTCCTCAAGCCTCCCATGGCATTCTAGAAGATCACCAAAGCATCACAATCATGTGCATAAAATGTAAAAATAATCTTTCTCCATTCACAATCATGTGCATAAAATCTAAAAATAATCATTCTTAATTCCTATAAATGCTCAAGCAAATTGGGTTTGGTTCACCATCAACTTCCTCCATCAAAAACAAAAACTCCATCTTCATCTTCGTCTTCTCTGTGTCCCTCGGCCGCCACCAACACCACCCCTTCACCGCCACTGTCATCACCAACACCACCCAAACCACCATTTTCGCCACCGTCTCCCACAACCACTTGACACCACCGTTCCAAACCATCACATACATTCATACTCATCTCAAAATTTCATATTAATACTCAACCAAAATCAAATCCAAACTCACACTCATAACCCAAATTCATCAATATAAATTTGTACTTACCTTTTCCAGTCAATAATTCGTCGGAAACCGCCCAGAATCGACGCCAAGAACAGCCCGGAAACCACCCCGGGACACCTCTGTTTCATATCCCTCTTCCTCCTCCGTTTCGATCCTCGCCGCCACCACAAAACCCCGTCGCCATTGTCGGCGTTCCGGAATTCCCCCGCCGTCGTTCCCCTGCCACCGGCCTCCTGGGTTGCTCGCCGGACGACCACCGACGCCCTTTGCTCCCCTTCCCTCTGTCTCTCGTGTGTTTGAAAAGAAATAAGAGAGAGAATTGAGGCCCCTATTTCGACTTAATTAATATCCAAAATCCTTTTTGGGCCTTTTAAGTCAGCAGCCCAAAACTCAAGTTGGGTAATTTCTCAATCAAATTTTACATTCCAATTCCTACTAATTATCTCCATTATTTATTCTTAATATTAATATTATTACTATTTATTTATATTTATACAAATCAGATTTCTCAAGTTAAAGGAAGGATTTATTATTCCTTTTATCCGTCAACTCAGGTATATTTCGATAACTGTAACCTTCGAAACTGTTCAAATGTAAAAACATAAGTTACTCTAAACAAAGTGAAATAATTATCGTTTTCATTATTTTTAATTATTGTTTTATGACTAATACATATGGACTGATCCATTAATTTGTTTATCTATTTTACTAATTAATTTTAGTGTGATTGTTTACTTTATGTGTTTTTCATTGTTAAACTTTATTGTCCATTGACCATTGACGCTGGTATACCAGTTCATGTGGGTTGATCGGTCCGCGTGCGCGCATTGTCAGGATTGCAGTAGAGTACTGCAATCTCAGATCAAGTCTTTGTCCCCGGGTCATTGATGCTGCTATACCGGTTCATGTGGGTTGATCGGCCCGCGTGCGCGCATTGTCGGGATTATAGTATACTGCAGAGTACTGAATCTCAGATCAAATCATTGTTCATTGATTAATTGTTGTTCATTGTTAATTGTTATTGTTTATTAATTATTTATTGTTATTATTTATTATTTATTAATTATTGATTGTTATTGTTTAATTGTCGATTGTCATTGTCGTTGTTACTTTAATTGTTGTTATTGTCGTCTTTACTGTTTATTTTATTGAAAAAGATGGTAAGGTTCCACATTCAGATAATAACCTGCAACTGTTTGAGCATATTCTCCTCTCCCTCATTTCAAAATAAATTTACACTGGGCCCCAATAAAACTATTTGTTTTTAAAATGTTTTTACATTACAGTGTCGAATATATTGAGCTTCGTCTCATTTTTCTCTATGTTTTTCAAATGTTTTGTTTTTAGGTATCAGCGGAACATTTTGGGCAGATTCGTGGCAAGGATAACTCATATAACAAATCAGGCCGCCACATAGTTTATTAGTCTTTAAGTTTCAATATTAGTAGCGGGCTCACCTTTTTTATTTAACCGCACGTTTAATATTTTCATTGTAGTTAAACAACCTTTTTATTTTCTAAAGTTTTCCCTTATGAAATATTTTTATTTTCAGTCATTTTCATAGTAAAAGTCTTGCTCTTCCTCTTGGGAAAGCGGCGTAGCGCTCTCGGTTAATACGCTTCGGCTAAATCAAGATTAATTAAATTAAAGTATTGCTAAGTATTGCTAAATAACCCATACTCACCATTGTGGATGCTCTAATAAATCTGTCAAATGAAGAATCAAAATATTGTTGAAGGCAGTTATTCAACCACTGACTACCTACATAGTGAGTGTAACGCCCCGACCCATCCTGGGCCGCGGACATTACCAACAACCGCTTCAAGGATCGCTGACTGGCCCCACAAATCACCACGAGTCTTTCCAGCGTGCTTCGTCCTCGCTCACACGCTGCCTGGGAAAACTTTCCAGGAGGTCACCCATCCTTTGACTACTCCCAGCCAAGCACACTTAACTGAGGAGTTCCCAACAGATGAGTTACCATAAAAGAAGGTGCACCTTAGTGATATAAGTAGTCACTTCAATCCTCTTAAGCAATACTTTAACCACATACCTGGGGTGTTACAATCACCCCACTTAAGCGCACAACGTCCTCGTTGTGCTTCAATGCAATCCAGAATCTTTTTCCCGCTAGGTGACTGCCCATGGATCTCCCGTCCACTTGCGCAGCTCACGGTTGCGGGTCGGCTCTGATACCATCTGTAACGCCTCGACCCATCCCGAGTCGCGGACATTACCAACAACCGCTTCAAGGATCGCTAACTGGTCCCACAAATCACCACGAGTCTTTCCAGCGTGCTTCGTCCTCGCTCACACGCTGCCTGGGAAAACTTCCCAGGAGGTCACCCATCCTTTGACTATTCCCAGCCAAACACGCTTAACTGAGGAGTTCCCAACAGATGAGCTACCATAAAAGAAGGTGCACCTTAGTGATATAAGTAGTCACTTCAATCCTCTTAAGCAATACTTTAACCACATATCTGGGGTGTTACAGTGAGCATTTCCAAGATCCCATTCAACATTGTGGAGTATATTCATAGGGTTTGTGCTCGGTTCTAGTGGGCCTTTAAGGAAGGGGAACATGTATGTATTGAGCATCGTGGCAAAAATTGTGGAGTCCTAAGTATCTTTGAGGCATGGAGTTTCAGAGGCTAGGTTCTCAAGATGAAATACTTTTCAAAGAGCAACTTCTTGGAGGCCAGATCAGGTCCTAGTCTAAGTTATTCTTTGCGTGATAAATTTTATCCTCAAAATCTCTTCCAAAGGAGGGCTTGGCATGAAAAGTTGGTAATGAGCGTGAGATTAGTCCATGGGTATTAGATGATGAAGGAAAACTGCTTACGTACAATACCAATGGTGGCTGACACTGAGCACTGAGCACTGAAATGTAAGCGAGCTAATTGACTCCAAACAAGGGGCCTGTAAAACTGATCTAATACCACAAATGTTTAATAAGCGACATAAGGACATAATACTATTCATTCATATCAGCCAACGTCTCGCTCGAAATAGGTTGGTCTGATGCTTCACAAACAGTGTCCTATGCACGGTCAAATCTGCCTACTTGTTTAGGTCTTTCCGTCAATCTGGGCGCATCCAATAACACTTGCTAATAATATAGAGGTCGAGAGTGATTCCTAAAGTAAAGTTATCCTGGTGGAAATGGCGCGTAAATACTGTACATGTTTTGGTCTACCAAGTGCTGCTTGTGTAACAGCAAAAGACGAGTGACATATAGTTTCCTGGTGTTTGCGAGCAATGAAGGAAGCTTGGGACAGCCGGAAAAAAATCGGAGATAAGAGTTAGTGTGTCTTCACCAATGGAGATCACTAAAAATTGAGGTGTATCAAAGAGCAGAACAAGAGGTAAGAAGCCACGTTCAAACCATAATTGACTACGGTGAGGGCAACCCTACTGTCAAAGATCACTAAAATTGACATTGATTTACACAAAGGAGAGTATGGTTGGTCGGGGCTTGGAGTGGTTAGGTGCAATTTCAAAGGAGATGTCGAACTTGCAGCGGTGAAGCGAATCAAAGCTCAGTGGTCGGTAGTAATTGTTGAAGCTCAAGTGACTCTTTATGCCATCCTGTTGGCAATAGGGTTTCATGTTCAATCTAGTATAGTGGAGTCAGATTGTCTTGCTTCAATACAAAGAGTCAATAAGGGAACCCTCCAAGCTAGTGATTTTGTTGTTATAGTATATGACTTATTAGTTTTTGCTAGTGGTCACATGTTGAAAGAGATTGTAACCTCCCGACCCATCATTTAGCTAGAGTCATTCCCTCAGGGGGAGGAACAAATTTGGTCAGGCATAAGTTCTGGTCAGACCCTACTCTATGTACTCTTGGTTCGTTATCAATGTGATCTTACCTATTAGCCTAAAAAAAAGGAAAAATAAATGAATACTAAGAGGGGAATGGAGGAAAATAGTTCACACTTCACTTTGACCAGACAAATGAGTGAATCAGTTTGGGTACGTGTTGGGTGATCGATTCGAGTTCGGGTTGTAATTGAGTCAATTAATTTTTGTTCGACTCGGGTTTGGGCTGACTTCAGGTGAGTCTTATTCGGGTTGGTTCCGGTGAAATTCTATCAAATTGGGTTCTAGTTCGATTTGATCTCATTAGGGTATGAATCTTAATCAGGTCATTTTTCGGGTTTTTGTTTGAATTGATTTCGGGTCGGGGTTTCTTTGGCTTCAAGTTAAGATCAAATCATCCATCTAGGTGTCGGCTTGGGTTTGGGTTCATTTTTTCAGTTCAGGTGTTGAGTTAGTTTTGCCTGTCTAACTTCACTCCATTTATCTCTATTCACCTTATACTTTTTTGTTCAACCATCAAAATTTAGGGAAAGAGGTGAAATGAAAGAATATTGGCACATCCCTTTCCTTTCATCCATTGTCTTGATTGTATATGAAAACACATTCATACTTTTGGTGTTAAAATGATCAAATATTATCTAATTGTCCAATGTTTAAATTGTATATAAATTTAAGTTAAATGTCAAAGTATAAGTCCGATTATATATCATTAGTTTGGTCTTCTGTACATAGTCTAATAATGTTTAAATTGTATATATAAAATTAAGTTAAATGTCAGTATAAGTCCGATAATATATCATTAATTCGGTCTTCTGTACATAATCTAATTTCAAAAAACCAAACTAGAATTTTTCGTAAAAATCCAGATATCCTGGATTTGGTTTTCCTGACTTGATTTTTAGGTCACACTATGACCAATTGATCAATTTTTTGGTACTCATACCCAATTTTTTTCCGAATAAGAAAAAGATAAAATCGAATATCAAGAGTGGTCAAAATTTTGGGAGCAATTCAATTTAACCAAGCAAATAAACATCATACTAGCATTGGAAAAATTTTGTCCTACCTGAAAAAATTCGATTTTGACATTGACCGAATCGACCGAATATTCGAACAAAATATTTCACTTTTCCTATTATCAAAACTTGATTTTGACCTGAATTTAACATCGTTTGAATTATCCTAACTAGTTTGATTCAAAAAATAACCGGGTCGGAACGTCAATTCTCGTTTCAATTTTGATCTTAGGCCAACTTTAACCATGATCCATATTGGATCGCTCGCTGACGTGGCGAGCGATCTTTGTGTGATCCACCCACTTTAATGGTGATCTAAAGGAGATTGGATCATGTTGAAAAAAATTGGGTGAGATGGATCGGTAAACCGAGCAAGCAAAGAATGGATTGCTCAATTTATTTTTCCTTTTTTTATTTTCTATGTCATTAATTATTTACCATTTCCCTTTTTTCTTCTAATTTTGCCATTATTTCTTTCCAACTCCCAACTTCCCATGCCCAATTAATATTTTCCATGTCAGTAATATTTTTTCTCTAGTTGCAATGTTTATTGTCAACTTGAGATATATTGTATTTTTTTGTTAATTTGTAATATTTTTTTAGTTACAATACTCAATTATTCTACTATTATTTTTAATATATCATTTTGTTGTAGTATATTTTTTGTTTTCATTAGTCATATTTTTTGTTTTCCATTGGCATATTCTTTTCTAAAATAAATAACATAAATAAATACTCCACAAATACTAAAATAATTAAAAGTGGGGACCACAATATAATTTTTAAATAACATATTGTCAAGTGATCCTTACAATTGGATTGCTTTTATTTGGAGTTGGATCACTAGTTCACTACTAATGAATTACACCACTTTAAAAGGGTGGACCCCCACCAATCCAATCCAAGCATGGATCACCGTTGTGGATGACCTTAACCAAACCCAATTCACTCACAGCAAAATTTTTGCCAACGCAACGTGGGAGTTTCCAAAAAAAAAAAACTACCCCCTCCGTTCCATGTTAACTGTCACATTTGAAAATTGTGCAGTCAAACTGCAAAAATTTTAACCATAAATTTCTCAATATATACAATGAATTGCTATATAAAATTATCACAATTAGATTTGTAACGAAAAATATCATCATACAAGAATAATATTGTAATTGTTAATAATATATTATGCAAGAAATTATCAATCAAAAAATAATATTGGAGACCGTGAAAGTCAAAATTATGACACTTAATATCGAACGGAAGAAGTACTATTGAATATTTGAATCGAATCAGATGCTAGCTTCCACGTTTTTTTTTTTGAGATGCTCCCCACGTGGCATTACAGACCGAGGCGAGCCATTGATTCACTCACGTTGACCCAACTAAACTCCACTATCCACTTCCTTCCCGTTGCGCCTATCATCATCCTTCATCACTCAACTCTTCCGCCACCCATCACTCTCTCTCCACCACCATCTCATCAGCCACCATGCTCACCACCACCACCACCACCACTCTCCTCTCCCTCCTCCTCCTACTCTCTCTCTCTCCTCCCACATCACCATCACCATCACCACCACCAGACACCCCAATCACCCGTTTCCAAACGTACCTCCGCTTCAACACCGCCCACCCCAACCCCAACTACACCGCCCCCATCACCTTCCTCCTTTCCCAGGCCCGCTCCCTCCACCTCCAGGCCCGACTCCTCGAGTTCGTCCCTTCCAAGCCCGTCCTCCTCCTCACCTGGCCCGGCACCCGCCCCGACCTCCCCTCCATCCTCTTCAACTCCCACCTCGACTCCGTCCCCGTCGAGCCGGAAAAGTGGGCCCACCCGCCCTTCGCCGCCGTCCGTACTCCCGACGGCCGGATCTTTGCCCGCGGCGCACAGGACGACAAGTGCGTCGGCCTCCAGTACATCGAAGCCATCCGGAACCTTCGAGAACTCCACCATTTCCGCCCCACCAGGACCCTACACGTGTCGTACGTTCCCGACGAGGAGATCGGCGGGTTTGATGGGGCGGAGATGTTTGTGAAGTCGAAGGAGTTCGAAGAGTTGAATGTCGGGTTTGTGATGGATGAAGGGCAGGCATCGACGAATGATGAATTTAGGGTTTTCTACGCGGATAGGTCGCCGTGGCATGTGGTGGTTAGGGCGACGGGTGCGCCGGGGCATGGGTCGAGGATGTATGATGGCAGTGCGATGGAGAATTTGATGGAGAGTGTTGAGATGATGAACAGGTTTAGGGATGCTCAATTTGATGTGGTTAAGAGAGGCTGGGCTGCGAATTCTGAAGTTGTTTCTGTTAATCCTGTTTATTTGAAAGCTGGGATTCCTACATCTGATGTTAGTGTCTCTGTCAACCCTGTCAATTTTGCATACACCCAGTTGTTAGATTATACTCTCTGTAGTTTGACACATTTTACTATCGCTACATTACAATCATCAATTGTGTTGTTATTTGAAGTCTGGGATTAGGGTTGTCAAAAATTCGGTTCAGGGCATTTTGGCTGGATGAACGGGACATTCGACGAAAAGTTGATGTACAATACCCAGGTTTTTTGGGGTATTTCTGAGTTGGACAACTTGGGCAAGCTTAAATTCGGGTCTATATCGGATTCGGTCAATAGGAAAGTGGAAAATATTGTGTCCGGATCTTGGTTAAATCTGTCGAAGCTAAAACTCAGATGAAAAACCTTGGATCTTTTCCCAGTCGGACTAATTTTTGGCAGCGCTAGGCGGGATTCTGATTCCCAAATACGATGTTAGTGTCTCTATCAACTCTGTCAATTTTGCATGCACCCAGTTTGATTATACTTCTTGTAGTTTACAATACAGTCGTCTAGCCTTGTTTTGTCTTCATTGGATCCAACTAGTTTAACTCTAAGAAAAGACCCAGGTTTAAAAACAGGATAATGTACTCCAAATATTGAAACTTGAGTCTTAAATTTGTGGGAGTTGCAGGGTTCAATGGGGTCTATATTAATATAGAATTGATGGGTGTCTTGGGATTTTGTGTATTTTGCAGGGTTTTGCTATGAACATGCAGCCATCCGAGGCAGAGGCAGGGTTTGATATTAGGTTGCCGCCTATGGTGGACCCGGAGCTTATTAGGAGGAGAATTGCTGAGGAGTGGGCTCCTGCGTCTAGGAACATGACATACGAGGTCAATTACGTTACGTGTATATCTCAATACTATATGCTAATTATGTTCTTTTGATGATGGCTTGGAAGTAGAAATTTTCTAGTCCTACAATTGTGTTTTGGTGATTGTATTGGGTGTCATTGCTGTGTGTTGACATGCATGCTAAAACCTGAGGTACTAATAACTTAAATGCCACTCCTGGCCTGCAAATTAGAGGTGATCCAGGGGTTCCAACAACTTGGTGAACTTGGATCAGGACTCAGGAGCTAAATTTTCAATGTTGCGCCTGTATAAAATTGTTAACTTTTGTCAAATTTACCCAAATATATCAAAATTAATTTTTTTTTTGCTTTTAACTTTGGTAATTTTTGCTAACTTTTGTCAAATTTACCCAAATGTATCAAAATTAATTTTTTTGTTTTTTAACATTGGTAATTTTGTAACTTTTGGTAAATTTAGGTAAAAAACTACCCAACCTAGTTTACCCATGAATTTGAAAGGCAGTTTAGTATGGGTTTCTCTCTTTGTTGAGCTTATATTCACACCATTTTAGTAGAGCCAGTTATGGTATCACTAAATCATTGTTAAAACTGTTGCAAATATGCTTGAGTTCCATCCTCCCAATCACACCTTTATGGTCTGTTGATTTAATGAAGCAGTCATTTAGAGTTATGTCCTATGATTTATGGACAATGAATTATGAAATAAATATGCTAATTCTACTTCACACCCTGTATACGCCAACTGTCACATGATGAATATATTGTGAAAGCAGGGTATACTGTTGTGTAATAGCCTAATAGGGCTGTGCATAGTTATTAAGATCATGATCCTGATCTACGATCCTACAATTTCATGTAACAAAATCTTCGATGCGTTTCTACTATCTACATTCCGATCCACGATCCTACGTGGGTTAATTTCGATCCTAACTACCCCATGGATCCGAGTTAGGATCCTGATTTTAACAACTGCGTCAGTGGCACCTTTAAGACTGAGTAGCAGCCATCATGCTTTGGTATGGTTTGGTTGTGATCACTTGTTCTCTTCGTAGCCAACCTATTATTCTTGAAGCAACGAGCTTTCAAGGCTCCTAAACCGAGTGAGAAGCCATAAACCCATTGCTGGTATGAAACACAAAAGCGAGGACAGGAGTTATCCTAGAGATTCTTTAATCTCGTCCTGAATCAAATCATATTCGTGTCAGTTGGATCTTTCTATAAACTATCTTTATTGCTCAACCAAATAATATTTGGTACTATTGAGGGCCAAGTCCTAAAGTAAGTACATAAATAACTGATGGATTATGCTTGGCATAATAACAGGCTAACGGCATGGCACTCCAATAAATCTTCGAATCAAATGCCTGTTGGTTTCTCTTTTTTTATTTTTTTTTTTGGGGGGGGGGGGGGGGTTGAAATATTTGCTCAAAATATTCTTTCCTGATCAGCTTCTTCATACTGGTGTGCTTAATTCTGATATTCCTACCGTGTATGGTTGTCTGGCGTTGTTAGACTCCCATTTTAATCAGTGGTCACTAATTTTTTAAGATCTAATAGTGATTTGAGCCCTCGCATTAAGCTCTTTGACCACCTGCTGACCACAAAACTGTTCTCCGAGCTTCAGCCGGTCCAGGGACTTAGCAAAAGACCACCTTGCCAATCCTTGGTTGCCTTTGACGCCCTGTTAGTGTTGAGCATTAGTGACTGTCTGGTACTGCAAGCCAGAGGATACTGTTGGTAGGTCACGTAGTTTTTCAAACACTGTAACTTCTGGATTCCTTATACTTCGGCAAACCACGGGAAATTTGCAAGGCCTATGTTCTAGAATTTGCTCAACCATATCCAATCTGAAGTCATTCGTAACTGATGGTTGAAGTATTTAACGTAAGAAGAAACCTGTTTTCATGGTTTTTCCTACCCCCCCCCCCCTTTTTTTAGAGGGGGGGGGGGGTTGATATGTCTACGGACTTTTATTTACTTCTGGAGTCTGATCGAGGTATTCCAACTTTTTGCTTGGGCGTGTTTATCCGCGTCTGATAGAGAGGTTTCAACTTTTTTTTCTAGTTGTTGTATCAGATCATGTTAGAAGATGTCTGATCTAGAGCTTGAAGCTGACTAATTCAGGTTTAGCACTTTTTTCCCAATTAATACACATCACATTGAGGTTTATGGAATGAATTAACGCTCTTTGTTTTCCCTTCACATTTGATTTTATTGTAAACCTCTCCTTTGCAATATATGCATAGGCTAAGATTTGTTTTACTTTTACTCTTGTGAAAGGCAACAATGTGTTGGAAACATTCTGCATGACAGTATGAACCCAGTAGTTCAGTTGTTACCCTCTGTTTTACCTGCAACTGGTTACTGAATTCAGTGTTATGCTTAACTACTTCTGCTCATTCATCCAGATTGTCGAAAAGGGGCCAAACAGAGACTTCAAAGGCCGCCCCTTGATGACCGCTACAGATGATACCAACCCCTGGTGGTCTGTTTTCCAGCAAGCTATTTCGGCAGTTGGAGGGAAGCTCGCTAAGCCTGAGATCCTTGCTTCTACTACCGATTCTAAGTTCATGAGACAGCGAGGAATCCCGACCCTGGGATTCTCTCCTATGACAAACACTCCAATCTTGCTCCATGAACACAATGAGGTTCGTTCCACATTCTCATACATAACTTGTCGTCTTGTATATGATTATCGTTTCTTAACATCGTTGTTCTTAAACAGTTACCCTTTTCATGCATGCAGCATCTTCAGGATACTGTATTTTTACGGGGAATTGAGGTGTATGAATCAATAATCCGTTCGTTAAGTTCATTTGAGGGATGATGCCTTGGAACTTAATACAGTTCCTTGTGATTTCATGAAGTATGAGGCGTCAGTTACACCTGCAGTGGATATTGCACGAAGCAGGGTTTGTGGAACTTTTTCATAGTGGACTGTACATTTGTACATCATTTGTCTATAGTCTGTACGACTAGTCTTGAGATTGCAGATACTTCAGTGTTTGAGTCTCGTTGGTTTCTGCCATAACGATTGCACAATTGTGCTATGTTGATCAGTTTGACATTCTGGGGTCGGAAACAAATAACAGCACTGGAAAGTGTGAAATTGGAGTGGTCTCAGCATGTGATGTTTCAAGTTCATGTTTTGTAACTATGTATGGTATTTGTATGTTTGTTGCTTATTATTCTTCTCATTCCATCCGTTTCCCACTTAGTTATTGATTGCTTGGAGCACACAAGTATAAAGTTTACGTTTCTCTCTGATGCTTTGATTCTCTTGGTTTCTCAAGTGGTTTTCTCATTGGTTTTCAAAATGGTTTTGTTTTCAGTTTTCAAAAGGTTTTTCTGGGGCCGCCGGAATTGGCCCATTCATGCACAAGTGCACGAGGGAATATTGTTTATATTTGGATCTTTAGACCTCATGTTAGCGCCTTAGAGCGGACACTGGGGTTTGATTGTTGTTGTATCCATCCATTTCTCCTTTATAATTTTATCAAATCCGCTATCACATAAGCCCGCTCCCTTCCTTTCATTGATACCTTGTAATAATCTCTGTATGCTGGGCTTAGTTTTTTATATTCACATATCCTACAACTATGGAAAGCAAGATTCATGTTGGATGCTAAAAGAGTGCTGTTAGAATGTTGTATTTCAAGCAGAGTATGCTCCATGTTTAGGTTCAAAGTGGGATTATTGCTATATGCTTTGACACTTCACATACATTACTGGTGTCTATAATATTTGCTCATAACTGGAGAATTGTCAAAGTATTGTCATGATACCAAACCAGCACAGTTTGTGTTTTAATCAGCTTGAGTTGCTTGATGATACAAATATCTTCGATAAAAACTGACAGACAGCAATCTAATGTCGAAAAACTCAGGGAGAGAGGTAGTTATTGATGCTGCTTATACACCAGAAATTTACATTGCTGTTTCTCCAGAATTTGGAGTGAAATTTTCTTCCTTAATCTTCCTGATATGCTTTGTGCAGGAACTTGCTTAGCATGCAATGCACCTCTCGGACTCTCTATTATGAAAACACAGAGATTGAAAGGCTTTGCACATATGAAATCCAGCTGTGAGAGGTACATCTTTTAAACTAATGTCATCATCATATTTGGTGGAGTTCAATGTGTTCAAGATTGCTCGAGTCAGTGCTTCTTGAAGTTTCTGTGAAGTTCAAAGCCGAATGCCGATATCTCCTGTAACTCGTTGCTGATTTTTGTTCACACAGCATTAGAAAGTTAACTCCTGTTTTGAAGCTCTGAATGACATATTTTTGTAAGTTAATGACAGTAGATTGAAATCCAGCAGATTCTGGGTAACCCAGAATGGCATTTTTTTAAAAAAAAAAAAAAAAGAACAGGGGCGGCAAGTTTTTCTAAATAAATCACTGTCCCTGATGAAGATGTGCAGCTGGAAGCATTTGCAGTGTGATAATATCTTATGGTTAGTTTCGTAAGATTGATTTTCTTGGTTAAACCCTTGTGGGTAGTTGTGCTTTGTATTTGGTATGTCTTTTCCTTGTTGCAATTTCCTCGAACCGGTGTAAGTTCATGACAGAGGAGCAACATTCTTTAACTCGGCCACACACACAAAAAAAAAAACTCCGTTCCGTCATAGTTAGAAGCCGAAAATCCTTGTGACACTACTTGAATTATTATTTTGTATTTCCTCCCTTTCATATTATTTGTCCTATTTATGACTGGCATGATATTCAATGTTACACTTTGATTGATAATTTCTTGTATAATACTAACAATACTCCCTTTGACCATAAATTTCTTGTATTATTTTTTTTGTTTGAGAAAATTTTTTCTTGTATTATTATTTTAGCAATACTCCCTCTGTTCCTTATTAATTGTCATCTTTGGAAATTGTACAGTCAAATTTCAAAAATTTTGGACCATAAATTTCTCAATATATACAATGAGTTGCTATATAAAATTATCATCATTAGATTCGTAATAAAAAATGCTATCATAAAAATATAGTATTGTAATTTTTAATAACATATTATGTGAGAAATTATTAATTTAAAAATAATTGGAGATCGTGAAAGTCAAAATTATGACAATTAATATGGAACGGAAGGAGTACAATATTATATTTTATGATAGAATTTTTCATTACAAATCTAATGGTGATAATTTTATATAGCAACTCGTTGTATACATTCAAATATTTATGGTCAAAATTTCTGAAATTTGACTGCACAATTTTAAAAAACGACAATTAATACAAAACGGAGGGAGTATTAGCTTATTTAAAAAAAAAAAAAACCCATATGCCCATCCCTTTCAAGTCAACATATATGTTGAAATAGTAGTATTTAAACACATCTGGATAATGGTATTTGGTGCATTAGTGGTGGTTATTTTTCCAGGAAGTTTCTCTTCTGAGAAATGGAGATTTTATGCTCCTTGAAATCTTTTATATTTTACCCCACATGAATCTTGCACCTTCTCCCCCACCATATTATTTAATGTGACAGTGATACTATTTACATTAATCAAAAGGCTTCCTACCCCATGGAAACACTGTAGTTTTTGCCCATGTCCTGTTGTCCTGTCCCTTGCTATTTTCTTACAGCATAGCACAACAGTGAAAGTAAATGACATAAAAGTCTGTCTTGTACTTCTAACATATGTGTTACAGTCTTATGTCACCAGTCATTATCCTTTAAAAAAAAAAAAAAGACGTTATCCAATATAAACATCAATACGGTATTAGACTTGGCTAATTTTGAGAATTTTTCATATTTTTATTGTAACTTGAAGTGTCAAGTGTCATACCCTTGTCTAAGAGATGGGTCTGACAGAGCACCCCGACGTAGGCAGTTCTGAAGTCGGCGCAACAGCTGGTGGAGGATTAGAAAAACCTTCAGGAGGCAAAGGTGAGGCAAAAGAAAATTATGCAAGCAGTGGAAACGGCAGTGTAGTCACCCCCTCCTGCTAATTGGGTTAAAATGAATATCGACGCCTCTCTTTCGATTCAAGGAAGTGTGTTTGGAGTGGTGGGGAGGAACTCCAATTGGGAGATTGTCTTAGCATCTTCAAGGAAAGTCACAGCAAATTGGAGCCCTCTAGCTTTAGAGATTATCTACTGGAGATTGAAGCGGCCGGCCCTCTTTGCAGCTCAACTGTCGAGGAGATTTGCAAACGATTTGGTAGTTTTTGAGTCTGACTCCCTTACCTTAATTCAGCGGATGAGAAACCCCATATTCTTTCTCAGTGAGTGTGATGTTATTTTAGAAGATTTATTGCTTTTATGTAGCCCTTTAATTGATTGTAAGTGGAACCATGTGAAACGGGAAGGTAACTTTGCTGCTCACAATATGGCCAAAGTTCACCCGATTGAGGAAGAACAAGTTTGGCTAGGGGTATGTCCCGGCCAATCTATTTTGTTAGACAAAGCTGCAATATAAGTTTCCTTGGTTTCCAAAAAAAAAAAGTATGATGTGTCTAAAATGTGTACAACAAGGAAAATGAAGAGTTCAGGATCCTAACTAATGATGTATTAGCTCACTGGCTCTTTTTTTTTTCCCTCAATTATTCAAAGTTTCAAATGGAGTCGAGTCCACAATTACACCTGACAACACAACCTACATGTCATCAAAATAAAATTATTCTTGTCAAGAAGTAATCAAAACTGCTATTAAACTCCCACTAGGTCTAAACTCTAAACCGATTGGACTTAAATAATTAGTGTGTAAAATTCATAGGTAAAAAGAAGTTGGTTAAAGTTAAATTTTAGTTAGTAATTTTTGGTAACTTTTGGTAACTTGTGGCAAATTTACGCTAATATATCAAAATAATTTTTTTATTTTTTAATTGTGGTAATTTTTGGTAATTTTTGGTGAATTTAGGTAAAAACTGATAAATATTAATAAGTTAAATTTTCCCATGAATTTGACAAGGCTTAATATATGAATCACCTAAAGTACATATAAAATAGATCCAATGATCCAAGAGACCAAAACTCATACCATAAAGGAAAATCTAGGCCCTGTTCTTTTATATGGTGGGATAAAATTATCCCACTTTATCTCATTTTGGCCACACAACTTTATCCTACCTTACTTTATATAATACATATCTAAAAATCTATATATTTAATAAGTGATATAATTAATGTGATTTACTTTAACCACAATACCTTATTAAAAGTTAGAAGTTATATATTTTTAAAAAATCAAATATTTAGATGATGTGATTGATGTGATTTATTTTTTTCAAATACTATTCTACCGCATAAAAGAAAAGAGCTTTAAATATTTAAAACCCGTTAAACACCATCGTACATTTTAATTGACTTATGGCTCCTACATACCCGAAAAAAGAAATTTTTTTTTTTAAAAAAAAGAACCATGACATTAAGAGTTAAAATGGGCGTCACTACTCATTGGCTGGCTTCTTGACTAACATGTACAACATTATCTCATGTCCCTTTCCGTAGTATACTTTGGTACGAATAGCTAGTATAGCTTGGACCTGTTCTTATACTATTGCCATTATTATGGCTTTCTATCTCCACACATTTATGACCTTGGGTACCCATCATATGATAGTGTTGAATGACAGATAGAAACTCATTTTAGCCCGCTACATATGGTTTGGCGCTTTTGTTTTTAATTTATAGTAAGTAATATTCTTGATCAATGAGTTTGGTTCATTGGTTAATGTGTATCACAATTGACAACAATAATAACAACCTCTTAGGTGAAACATGTTTAAGCATGCAGTTTTAGAGATCTAGATGTAAACAATCTTCCCCATATAAATTAGAAAATATGGTAAAGTGTTGATGAGAAATACTTATGAGTTTTTTTTCATCCAAAGCTTTAAACTGAGTTGGAAGAGTTCGAAATTATACCTTAAAATACGCCAAATATAATGCATCGTCAAAACTTACTTATGATAGGTTCAAAAAATGCCTTCAGGGAAGCTTAGTTCTTGATAAGAGAGGAGGGTTCAAGTTGCTCTATGAGGAATGATGGCATTATGTCTATGTGAAAGGGGTTGAAGTTAGGAACATTTTGCAATATCGCTTTATCGCGAAGGCCTTCTTTAATATACCGATGGTTCTACACCATGTAGTCGTTTCACTTCTATTGGTGAGATCGGAGAAAGTTTAAATAAATTAAGATACGTAGTGTTGAACAATTTACTGAATTTAAAGATTGTCAGTGATCAAAAGACACTACAAGAAATATAACTTTTACCAATATGACAATATCTGTTCGTATAAGTGCATTTTCTGTTGGTAATAGCTTTTACCAACAGATAAATATTTGTCACAAAACTGTTGGTAAAAACTCCGTTGGTAAAGGTAATACCGACAGATAAGTGCATCTGTACCGACAGATAAGTGCATCTGTTGTTATTTTTTAGTAACACCATCAGATAAAATTTGTTGGTATTGCATAGTACTTTACCAACAGATATTGAACTGATGGTAAAAAGACTTTTACCAACAATTATAATAAATTATTGAGAAAAAGTCGATAAGGAAAGAAAGACAGAAAAATAATTAATCTTTATTGTACAGCTTAAAAAGTGCAATTTTGATGTTCTCTAATGTGTTGGCACTTTGCTATTTTTGTCAATAAGAGTGTTGGATTATTTTTTGTTCAAGGAGTTTCCTAATTAAGGGTAATGTGAAGAGTATGCTGATAGAGGAGATGATCATTAGTGAAGTTGAGCTGTTTAGGGGTATTTGCTTTTATTATACTCTGCAATGGTGTGTAGGACTCTATAATGCTGATGCATGCTCTTTGGTGGTATCCGTAAGTGGAGTATTATAATAAGTTTATTAGCAAACCCATTTTACCCTAACAAACCCAAATTTACTCGTTTCTTTTCATATTTTCAGTATTTTAATTTTCAACTTGACTTAAACTTACCTGATCTTTCCTTACCACACTAAAAAATATACCTGTTGCATTGTATTGTTGATCATCCTATATGTTACTGTTGCTCACCGAACTTGCAAACTCAAGCACATCACGCGCGCGTTCAACCCTATAGATTACAGTGCATGTGTAATAAACAATTAAGGCCCTTATCTTTTGTGCGAATGGTAAGATGTGGAAATGGTGCGGTATGGTAAAATTGTGAAAAGTGCGATAAAGTGTGTAATGATATGATAAATTTAGTGAAAAGTGTGGTTCATGTGGTAAGTGAGGAGAGAAAATGTGAAAAATAAAGGAAAAAAGTGAGGAGATAATTATTGTGGTAAAGTCTGGTGTGGTATAATATGGTATGGTAAGATGTTGTAGAATATTGAGTGGAATGGTAAGTTGTGGTATCGCACCGCATCGTACAAAAGAACTGGGCCTAAAACAAAAACTTAGGTTGATGTCCAATGGTTTTAATTTACTCTAATACGTTTCCTCATGCAAATATTGTAAAGACACGCTTAAACCCTGTATATTTACATTAAGTGGACACCCTAGAAAAAATCCAAAAATATTAATAAAGGGTGTCTAATTCAACACAATAGTCTGACTATCCAAAATATTATTAAGTGGACACCGTTAATTTCGTAGTATAGATTCGCCACTGACCATATATATAAATGATCTGAACTAAAAATTTAATTTGGCGATTGAAAGTCTAAGATTAATTTGATACTCTAACATTATAATTTACATGTAATTTAATAAGGTTGACCAAAAGGACGGTCAAACTTGGTTAATCTTGCATGAATCAACCATGATTACCAAAAATGATTCCTTGTGTAGTTTTCAATATTTATGATAGGACTAGCCAGGAAGGAAGCAGGGAGGATGGAGAGGGGTGTTGTACGGAGTGGCGACACAAATGCCTGGTTGTACTCCATAAATAATATAATCCTGCTTCATTAATATTTGAGGAACCCCCCAAATCTTTAATTACACCCCAAATCTTTAATAAACAGGGATTGAAATGGATGTGTACCTTCCTTCACCCACTATTGGTACGGAACATTAACGTACGTACGTACAGGCGCCCGTGTGGCCGTATAATAATAATAATAATATTAATTGTTCATGAATTCATGAACCTTGTCTTGTCAGTCCAGCAAATATGTAATGTAATTGCATTTGTCTATGATATCAAGGAACCCTAGCTAGCTAGCTACTTGATTTAATGATCATGTGGAATTTAATGTTGAGAGGCCCCCTCCTCTTTGAGCTTAATTTGGAATCTTGCTTTATACATAATTTTGCACTATACTTGGATGGTCATGAATTGATGATTCGGGATTCATATTTGTCCCGGTATTTGAGTTAAGCTATTGTTGGGTTGTATTATGGGTAGAGACGAAGCCAGCCCTTAAGGTCAACGGGGGCGAAATATTAACTAAACATATTGAAGGATATGAAGGGGTTGGAAAAATAAAATTTAATGAAATAATGATAAATTAGCAATATGAAACAACAAACTATGAAAGCAAAAATTTTAAAAGTAAGAAAATAATAGTATCCAATAGATATGGAAGGATATGATTCTATTTATGTTAGGTAAAAAAAAAAAACCAAAGAGAATTAACACATCAAGATTTGAACACAAGACCTATGATTTGATGAGATATTATCTTACCAATTTAACTATTAATTGCATATATCTAATTTATCTCAAAATATATACAAAAGTGTATCAGGGTCGGGGGCAGTTGCCCCCCCTTGCCTAAGGGGCCCTCCGTCCCTGATTATGGGTAGAGTTATTTCATTGCAGGTCTTTTTTGTTTATAGGTTTTAAATAGAAGATCTTATGAAATATTAGTTCGTCCAAGTTTCAAGTATTTTGGAGAATTTAGGGTTCTTGAACATATTGTTCTAGGGATGAATGTGATGCAGGAACTAGGAGACGGGTGAGATAAATGAAGGATATCTTCTTGAAAAACCTATACAGGGATTAGATATAGACTAGGAAAAAAATAATGAGTTCAGGGAGATAAAATAAAGAATTAAAGAGATAAACTGAGAAATACTCCCTCCGTTCCATATTAATTGTCCAAAATTTTATCTTTAACTAAAAATTTCTTATAATATATTTTATCAAAAAGTTACAATATTATATTTTTATGATAGTACTTTTCGTTATGAATCTAATGATAATAGTTTCGTATATTAGAACATCACATATGTTGAGAAATTAATGACACATCGGGACAATTAATATGGAACGAAGGGAGTACATCCATAGATTGATTGTCTCTACATATACTACTCATAAAATATAGCCAAGAAGACCACTTATCCAAGACACTAAACAAATCAAATAAAAGTTTATTATTTTTTTGAAATACCAAAAAATCCTTGTATTAGGATAAAATTATGCCCACATTCTGTTTCATTGTCTGTAATAGTTATACCAAAATGAGGCCCTATTCCTTTTCATTGTACCATGTCGCATTTACCGTAATTTACCACATTATCCACAAACTACCGCATCTTACTATACCATACCACAAGTTATTTACATTATGGACCCCGAAGTATACGAGTATTTATTTTCTGGACCCTTGATTTTCATTGTTTATTTTTGGGACCCTAAAGTTTATTGGCTGAATAAAAAAGGATTTTAAAGTTTGTCGGTTGAAAAAAAGATATGTGTACTATTTTTCTTTTTCTTCCCTTGTTTGAATTTATCGCCTGATTAGCGTCAAACTTCAGGACTAAGGCTAAAAGCCTAAAACTAATATTAAAGTTGTAATACACATCTCTTATTCAGGTTGGCCCTGTGTACTTCAGGGTCGAATTAGTTCCGACATGAATATGAGAGGTGTATTATAACTTCAATATCAGTTTTAATCTTACTCCTGAAGTCTGACACTAATCGGGAGATAAATTCAAACATGGGAAGAAAAAGAAAAACAGTACACGAGCCTTTTTGTTAGGATCGAAGAGCATTCAAGCAACCACAAACAATAGGAAATAATAACGGAAAAAGAAATCAGAAATTGACATTAGAGGCTGAACGTGGAAAAAACCCAAAGCGAAAAAAACTACGGAATCGATGCACTAGTAATAGGAGGATTACAATTACACATGTTGTACTTTCATCTATCTCTCTTGATAATTTAGTGGGAAGATTAGAAACTAGATTATAATAATAAGGAAGGCTGCCACAGAAAAGAAATATCCGCAAAAAGGAAACATCTGCAAAAAGGAATATTTTCCTTCTTTCCCTTTATTTCCCACTTGGTCTCCACACACAACAATCTCCCACTTGGAGACCAACCCTTCTGGAATCCTCACTTTCAGCACAAATTCCCCTAGTGCATTGACCGACCTCTTTATCAGTCAGAGAGGCCTCCTAGGCCATACCGAGCATCAATTTTCCAACATCCACTGGCTTATCATTGATCCTGTAGACCCACTTCTTCAAAGTTTTCTTCCCTGCGGGCAACCTGACCAGCTCCCAGGTTCTGTTTTTCTCAAGTGACGCAATTTCATCGACCATTGCGTGCTCCCACTTGAACCAAACCTCCGCCTGCACAACCTTACTATAGGACTATGGCTCACCAGCATCTGTTAGTAATAAGTAATGCAAAGATGGAGGATGTCTTTTAGGTGTATTACCTCTGGTAGCTCTCATGGATCTCCTCACAGTGGGTGGCGGAGTATGCTCATCCTCACCAGAGTTTTCACTTAGCTCTTGTGGTTCAGGCTCTTCAGCAGCCTGATCTGCAATCTATAGAGCTTCCTGTGGTTCCTCTGTTTCCCTCCTAGGCACACCAAGCCTAATAGAAACCTTGATCGTCTGAGGTCCCACTAGCTTCTTGTCACCTGAGTCACTCCATACCTTCTCAGTTTCCCTATCAGTTTTGGTGAAATTGACCCTCTTCTGATTCATGTGACCAAGCCTGCACTGTCATAAGCTAGAACAAGGAACATTAGAAATCATGTTAGTGCTATCCCTGGTGGAGTACAAAGAACCGGACCTCAATCCCTTCGCCACTACCATAGCACCCTTCACGATTTTTCATTTATCATTCCCGAAGCCTGCAGTGCATCCCATCTCATCGAGTTGATTCACTGAAATTAAATTCCTCTTAATTCCAGGAATATACCTCACATCCTCCAATTTCCAAAGACCACCATTAACAGTTTTAATTGTCACGTCTCTTTTACCTTAATTTCAAAACACTTGTCATTGGCAAGATACTCCTTGCCAAAATTCTTACTCTTGAAATTACGAAATAACTCCCTATCGGAGGAAACATGAAAGGATGCAACATAGTCAATTATCCATGACTCTTCAAGACTAGACACACTGAAAATTAGGGCTTCACAAAGGTCTTCCGTAGAGTTGATAGAGTCCTGGTCATCATTACCCTTCCCCTTCCTAGGTTTAGGGTTATCCCTCTCAAAATGACTTGTATCACCACAACCATATCACACAACATTTCTCATGTCCCTAGGCTTGCGTCTACCTCTGGACTTCGACTGTCTCCTGGAATTATTCGAATTCCTATTGTTCTTTCTATCCTTGAAGGCACTTCCCGAAGTTTCACCACTAGAATTCTTTCTACGAAGGCCCTCATTGAGCAGCGCATATTTGACCTCATCAAATTTCCTCTCGTCACTACTCTTAGTACTACTGACAGTAGTTACAACTGTTTCCTAAGAGTCAGGCATAGAAGACAACAATATGCAAGCCTTAACATTCTCAGCAAAAATCATCTTTACTGAAGCAAGTTGTGATAATATCTTAGTAATCTCATTTATATGATCAACCATATCACCATCCTCAGTCATCTTACAACTGGTTAATTTGCGGAACAAATATATCCGGTTTGTTGCGCTTGGCTTCTCATACATCTCCTCTAGTGCCTCCAGCGATTCCTTCGTTGTCTTTTTCTCCATGAGGTTAAACCTGACGTTCCGAGCCAATGATATCTTGATCAGGGACACCGCCTGACGATCGAGAAGATCGTACTTGGCCTGCTCTATGGAGTCTAGCTTCTTCTCCAATAGCGGAACATGCAGCAACTTTGAGTACAACAGATCCTCAATCTGCAACTTCCAGTAGGTGAAGTCGGATCCGTCAAATTTCTCGATTCATAATTATCTCCCGACATTGTTTGAAAGCGAGTTCTCTTTCAGCAACCTGCAGGCTCTGATACCAGTTGTTAGAATCGAAGAGCACTCAAGCAATCACAAACAATAGGAAATAATAACGGAAAAAGAAATAAAAAATTGACACCAGAGGTTTAACGTGGAAAAAAAATCAAAGAGGGAAAAAAAAATCACGGAATCGATGCACTAGTAATAGGAGGATTACAATTACACAGGTTGTGTTTCTCTCTATCCCCCTTGATAATTTAGGGGGAAGATTTGACCCTTATATATATTAGTGGTACAAGAGAAACTAGGTTATAATAATAATGAAGGTTGTTGCAGAAAGGAAACATCTGCAAAAAGGAAACATCTACATAAAGGAATGCTTTCCTTCTTTCCTTTTATTTCCCACTTGGTCTCCACACAACACTTTTTTTCAACCTATAAATTTTAAAATCTTTTCTTATTCAACCCATAAACTGTAGGGTCCCAAAAATAAATAATACTCCCTCCTTCCCATTTTAATTGTCACTCTAGACATAATTTTAAAACCAAAAAAACTTCCATCTACATTAATTTAGCTTATTGGAAATGTAGAAAACTTGAATAAAATGGTGAATATAAAAGGAAAAAGGTGAATAAAAAAAAATGGAAGAAAAAGATGTAATTAATAAGCTTAATTTGATAAATTAATGTGTCATTGAAATTATAAAGTGACAGATATTATGGGAAAAAAGAAAGTTAGTTAAAGTGACAGATAATATGGGAAGGAGAGAATAAAAATCAAGGGTCCAGAAAATAAATACTCATATACTTCGGGGTCCAAAATGCAAAAAACTCACCATACCACACTCTACCACAATAACTATAACTTTCTATCTCTTCATTTTTCTCTCTCCCTCACTTTTCTCTATACTTTTCACTTTTTTATCTCCGATCCTCACCTACCATATCAATTATTCTTACCACAAAATTTACCACAACCTATCACATTGTACCGTAACATATCACACTTTTCATAATTTATCATACAATATATACCATTTTAGCACTTTACCAATTACATAAAAGAATAGGGCATTAGGCTATGCAATTTTGGCAAGGTAAACTTTGTATCCAGTGCACTGCGGGTGACATTTGTATAACCCAATACTTATAGCCGATTCTCTTCATATTAGCGATAAATATATATTTAAAAGTGTGAAGTGATCTGATTATAATTAATTTATTTCATATAGTATTGGTATGATCGATTAATTGATGGTTGTGTCCATATTTCAAGATACAAAAGTAGTCACTAATCACATACATACGGTATGTGAACATGCACCATTATGTAGACATACGGTATGAACCAAGTAGAGCCGTAGAGGTCAACTAGTCACATATGGGGTTGAGAGTTGAGACCATAAACCAAGGTCAATTATTAAAACAAGACAAGTTAAATCAGCTTTAACATTTAACAACATGTTACTCTACTCAGAATTAGTCATATACTACCTCCGTCCCATATTGTTTTTCCATCTAATTATATTTAAAAGTCCAATGGTCATGGGAAATAGGGTGAGAAATGTGTAATGTACTAAAATTGTCCTTACTTTTCTCATGTGAAGAAAAATAAAAAAGAAACATAAGAGTATTTATTAGGGGTATAATAAGAATTACAATCATTGGATTCATAAAATGGACAAAAATTTTGGGACAAGGGAGTTAAGTAGATGGACAAACAATTTGGGACGGAGGTAGTACTGTATATCAACACTATTGGTGGTATTAGTATATACTACCTCCGTCCCATATTGTTTGTCCATCCAACTATATTTAAAAATCCAATGGTCATAGGAAATGGGGTGAAAAATGTGTAATGTATCAGAATTGCCCTTATTTTTCTCATATGAAGAAAAATAAAAAAGAAACAAAATAGTATTTATTAGAGGTATAATAAAAATTACAATTATTGAAATTATAAAATGGAAAAATATTTTGGGACAAGGGAGTTAGATAGATGGACAAATAATTTGGGACGGAGGTAGTATATGTTCTGTATTCTTGTTTTACTCCCTTTTTTTTTTTTGTTCTAATATAAAAGTTGTTGATAATGAAAACCTGCCGCCTTTGAGCATGGCCCACCTGGAAAGTAGATGACTAATTGCTACTCCTCATGTGTCCTCTCACATGTCTCCCTTTCATATTAGCCCCCCTTCCTTTTAACTTTTGTGCTCCAACTTTAGTTCTCTATATATTGTTCATTATAAAAGGATTTGATTTTTCTATATATATCACAAATTATACCATTTCATTTCATTTTATAACAAAAGAGAGTTTGAATTACTATTTCATCATCAAATATAATAATTAATCATCAACTTGACCTAACTTATATCGTATGTTTATATACGAGTTTATTCTTTTACTAAACTTTTTTTGTCCTTGAATACAATAACCAAGGATTCTGGTATCAAATAAAAATTAAATTACTAAACTAAACTTATCAATTTGGATGACGGGTTAAACGTCGATCATATATATATATCTAGTTAGGACAAGTGGAGGTCAGATGTATTTCAAGTGCAGACAAATTTGACACTAAAACTACGAGTTAGGTGCATTTCAAATTCATGTAAATACTTATATTTTTTGTTTACATATAAAATTAATTTTTGTACTTGAATACAACAACAAAGTAAGAATCATAGCATCAAATAAAAATTAAGCTATTAAGCCTATCAATTCGGATGAGCAGGTTAAATATATAGGTGGTGCTTATATTTGAATTGGTTAGAGTAAATATAGACCGGCTGTATTTCAAACTCATGCAAATTTGACGTTAAAACACAAGTTATGCGTATTTTGAATTTAGGTAAATTAATACAGGTTGGGTGTATTAAACCCGTTGGTATATATGACAGACCGATTAATTACTACTCCCTACGTCCCTAAATAAGTGTCAATTTAACTAAGTTTTAACTACTGATTATTCACAAATTATAATGAGCTACAATATAAAATTAACACCATTGTAATTTTTAATAGAATATCTTTCTTAACTCATTGTAATTTGTGATTGTGAATAATCAACAATTAAAACTTAATTAAATTAACACTCATTTAAAGACGTTTTAGGATAATATTTGTTTAAAAGTGGATGTGTTTAATTACTTGGTAATAGTTGAAGATTAGACTAGTGTGGGACGTTGAAGTTGAATCCTTTTCAACTGTAAGGTTTAACCGTACCGAACAGCTCAATCTCAATGTTCACAAGTCAAATCAAAGGTTGCATGAGCATACCTCATTCAACCCCTTGATATCCTTTTCAATTAATAGTGGAGAGATCAGATTAGATTAATAAGAGATTCCCAGTACGTACGTACGCGGTTTGTTTTTAGAGCTGCCTGCCAGATATGCACCAGCTGGCTCTTCATGGGGAACTGCCACTCTTCCACTGCGCGTTCTTTTCATTTCTCTTACTCTTTTTTCCCCTTTTTTTTAAAAAAAAAAACTTTTAATTACTATCTCCGTTCTAAAATATTTGTGAATTTGACTAAACTTGAACTGTTATATTTTCATATTATAATGAGTTACAATATAAACTAGGGAAATTGAAAAATAATAATCCAAACTTTGGGGATATTGGAAAAAAAATAATCTAAACTTACAACTTTGTTATTGATGAGCTAGACTTTAACCTCTATTATTTTTAGTATCCACGACCTAGTTAAACTCGTTCAGAAAATGATGTAGTGGTGACGATATTACACACGAAATATACATTTAACTATTTTTGAGCTGCAAGAAGTTCTACATATAATATCATCATTACCACGTCATTTTTCGAACAAGTTTAATTAGGTGGTGGACGCTAAAAATAATAAACATTAAAGTTCAGCTCATCCATAATAAAGTTGTAAGTTTGGATTATTTTTTTCCAATTTCCCTATAAACTAACAATCTAACACCTGTGTAATTTTTAGTAAAGTATCATTTTAATGACAACAATTTCATATTGTTACTCATTGTAATTTGTGAGTAATAATTAGGCTCTTTTCTTTTATGCCGTAGGTTTGGGTGTGGTACCATACCACACCGCACTCTTTAATTTTCCACTACACTTGACCACACCACACCACAATCATTACCAATATATCTTTTCATTTTTCTTTCTCCTTACTTTTTTCCTCTATTTTTCACATTCTCTTTCTTAATCTGCCACACCTACTATAACTTTTACCACAACTCACTACACTTTTTCAAATTCCACTGTACCACAACAATACCATATCACAATTAACCGTATAAAAGAAATGAGCCTTAATGACTAAAAGCTAGTCAAATTGATAAATATTTCGGGATGGAGCCAGTATGTATTTGTTGATTTAGGTGTATATTGTCTCACTATCTTTCTTGCTTGCACTCTTCAAATCCAGGAAGCTGCCTACGAACCAATCCTATGTTTCTCTCTCCTTTTTAAATAATAATTTAAGTAGGAGATACACTCCCCTGAAAATTACTCTAAATATATATATTTTGATAAGATAATGCAATTATGTAGGACGTCAATGATCACCTCTTTGCATCTTTTATACTATTTTTGAATGACTACTTCCTCTAATTAAGTCTATCACTTGGGATGTGTCAAATTCATAAGTAAAAAGTAGCTGGGTAAAAGTTAAATTTTGATAAATTTTAAATTTACGTTAATATATCAAAATTAATTTTTTTTATTTTTAACTTTGGTAATTTTAGGTAAGTTTTAGTAAATTTAGGCAAAAACTAATAAATCTTGGTAAATTAGAGTTACCGATGAATTTGACAGACTCTTAGTAGATGAAAGCGATTTCCGATCTTAAAGCTTTATTCTTTCAAAGTGTAGGTAAGTCACATCAAGCACAACAATCATTAAGTATATGAATATTTGGTTAAGTTATATTAGTTACATTACATCACTTGTTAACTATGTAAACTTTTAAATATATATTATATAAGATAGATAAGGTAGTGTTTGACAACAGTTAAATAAATATAATTAGTAAAATTAGTAAAGTTAGGTCATTATTAATGAACACGACCTAGGTTAGATGAAGGATTCTTGTAATTGCATTACTTTAGGTAAAGAAGTGTAAACTTTTTCTTTGAAAAAATTTATTGGATGGACTAATGAATGTGTTTGCAGTATTACTAGTGTTGTATGCTCGAGATAGATCATACCCTATTTTTTTCTTTGGTAATATCCGCACTATTCGCCGTTATCTACATGGTTTACTCCACTTTCCTATCTCATTATACCAATTTATCTACATTGATTCACAACTTATTATATGTAGAAAAGAATAGGACCGTATAGGGGACTTTTTACTTGTAAGTGAATGAATGCCAAGGATTATGTTGCTTGAAAGAACATGTGCCAGTAACTTGTTATGCAAGTGAAGAGTGTATTACAATTTACAAACACTGATAATTATTATCTTGGAGTGAAGAAATAGTAAAAAAAAAAAAAAAAAAGAACTTTTGGAGGGTTGTTAAACGTGTAATTGGTGGAGATGAAATGCAGCTGCTGCTCCTGCTTTTGCATTTGGAGAGTCACTATCTTGTGGGGCTATGTAAAGTCTCGAACTTTTAATGGTAATTTCTGCGAGGGTACAAGTGTACTGACTTCACCTAAGTTGCACCCACCCATAATTGAGATTTCTTCCACTTTTACCATTGGTAAATTTTCTACTTGTCACTTCATTACATTACATTTTGCTTCTGCAATAATTTATGAGACTATTCAGTATTTTATGTGTTCTATATTAATTGTCATATATTTAATTGTCACGGTTTATATTGTTATTCTTTGATTGATAATTTATTGCATAATACTATATTAACAATTACAATATTATATTTTTATAATAATATTTTTCGTTACGAATCTAATGATAATAATTTTATGTAACAAGTCATTGTTAATATATACATATACATACAGGTGCGTAATTAATATGGAATGCAAGGAGTAATAACTTATACCGACATCTCCAAAAGCAGATATGTTTACCGAGGTAAAATTGACTGTTTATATATAACTAAGTCTTTCTAGAATTCTCAATAATAAGATCCATATTATTATTGCAATAGTGATAATAATATATACATACAAGTGCGTAATGAAACTTTGTTTATATTTATATTATTACAATAGGCATTTATTTAGATGATACATTTCAATTTTCACCACTTGTTTCATTGATTAATCATTTAAAAAAGTAGTTACGATCATCAAATTAATTAAGAGAACACTAATGATGCTTATGTGATTAATCATTTAAACCTTGTTTAATTGTGGTGGTCTATGATTATTAGGACAAAATGGGTTTGATTAACCTATTTATTTGGTTTAATTAGATCTCTGTCTGTTTGATCAAGGATCAGGTTACATATAGTGCATTTGTAGAAACTTTGTCCAAAGATCTCCCTTGAGCTTTTGTCTTTATAGAAAGGATATGATTCAATTGTTGGGAGTTGCCATGTCAAGAATCTGCTCATATTTTTTCTTTTGATGAATAGTACTGGTGGAAGTTTTAATTTGTACTATGCTAATTAGAATGTAGATTGGATGAGTGTGTGCACCTTCTTAATTAAAGCACATCTAATATGTGTTTTAATTTTTGTTGAATGCAAGTGAAAGATAATTGCAGTTTTACATTTTTTGTTTTAAGGAGTGAATAGTTGAAATTTCTTGCACTTTTACCATTGGTAAATTTTTTATATTTTGTCACTTCAACGTTTAGACAGCAAATGTTATGTTCGATAAATTTAACAGTTGATAGGTTAGCTGATTAATGTACATTGACATAAAAAGATATGATAGTTTCCTAACATAAATTTTCAAAGAGTATTCTTTTATAAAATTACTACCATTAGTTAAATTTGTAATGGATATACTTTCATAAAATATATAATGTCGTTACTATTATTAATTAAAATATTACGCTTAAAATTTATGGCTCAAATAGAGTATTAGAAACCGTAAACAATCAAAAAGATTAATATTTGAGATAGGGTGAGTATCATTGCATCATATCATAACAATAACCTTGCAAGTAAAAAAAATACATTTTGACCACAATTTAAGAGATTTAAATATAAACCATCTTTCTTTGTAAATTGAAGTTCATTGAAAGATTGATCGCTAAAACCAGTATGTTTACAACATAAAAACCAGATAAGTATAATTGAAAAAGAGAAGGTCTGGAAAGACATGATTTGCATTTACCTGGTGTGAAGTTGGACCTATCATCTATCTGTGTGCTAGTACTAATGAGAAGGTAAATACTAGTCTAAAAAGGTATCAAACACCTTTATAAATTATAATGATGATTAAATTAAAATAAGCTAATGTCATGTTATTAAAATAAAGCTTTCTATCCTATCTGGCAACCATTTGCTTAACTCCCCTGACTGACTTGAGGAATCTGCTTGGCTCAATAACCAATTAACCATTTCCCAAAAAAAAAAAAAAAAAAAAAAAAAAAAAAAAAACCATGAAGCTAGCTACATCTATAAATATGATTCCATCCTTACTAATCCCATCCCCCACCTTCCACTTTCCTCATACATTCAATCTCATCTCATCATTTCCTCTTTCCCCTTCTGCAAGCTCAAGCAAACACTACTCAAAAGTACCTCTAAAATCCACAAAAACTAACCTAAATTTTTACTCATAACAAGAAGAAATCCATCAATGGTGAAGTCAGAGCAAAGGGTTAAAGCAACCAGCAAGCCAATGCCATCACCATCATCAACATCATCATCATCATCATTGTCACCATCATCATCATCATCATGCAAGAGGAAGTACAAGGGAGTGAGGATGAGGAGCTGGGGTTCATGGGTATCTGAGATCAGAGCCCCAAACCAGAAGACCAGGATCTGGTTGGGTTCATACTCAACTGCAGAAGCAGCTGCTAGGGCTTATGATGCTGCCCTCTTATGCCTCAAAGGCTCCTCTGCTAATCTCAACTTCCCTGACCATCATCATCATCATCATCATGATCACAACACTCCCATGTCACCCAAATCCATCCAGAGAGTTGCTGCTGCTGCTGCTAATTCCACCTTTGTGCATGCACCATCACCATCACCATCACCATCATCACCACCATCATCATGCTCAACGGGGGCATCATCTCCATCATCCATGTCATCCATGTCATCTATGTCATCATCATCACCCTCACCATCTGAGCAGCTGCTCATGGACGACATAATCTCTCTTACTGATCCATGTTTCGATGTCAATGATGTGCATGACTACTCATCCATGGTGATGGTGAATGAGTCATGGCTAGATATGTCCCCAAAGTACATTGATCCCATGATGACCACCATGTTCTTCGACCCATCTTCTTCCATGATCATCAACAACATTGAAGATGAGTCCTCCTTTTTATTTGAAGATGGAGACATTCCCTTGTGGAGCTTCTGCTGATTCATTTCACCATCTTTGGTTTGATTTCCTTGCAAATTCAATTTTTTATTCGTTGGTTGTTCTTGGTTAAGCAAGGACAATATTACTGACAATGACATACATATATATATTCATTTTAATTATTACTACGTACCAATTAAGTATATTATTATTCTCTAAGTTTTAGGAAGAAACAATACATTGAAAAAACCCAAAACAAAAATAAGTAATTCCATATTGAGGTTCAGCATTTTTTGGAATCTCAATATATATATAGTACTGTAATATATATTATATAGTCATTTATTTCAAGAATTCCTTGTTTGTAAGAGCATTGGAGTTCAATGTATTTGTATCTTTTGTACTGCTTAATTAATTATTCCCTTGTAATGAAAATGGGGCAAATTAATTTAATCAAGTAATTATTCATGACTCCTACTTTGTACTTTTGGTTGTCAATGTTGTATGATCAGAAGTCACAGTTCTTGCTGTCTCTCTTCTTGTAGAGGTCAGAAAAGCTGAAGTAAAGTTTCAGGAATAGATGAAATTGGTACTCACTTTATTGTGTCTTGTTTTAATATGTTAGATTTAGGTAGATCCTCATGTTTCTAATTGCAAGGCTCAAAAGAGCCAATTATCCGATATCATTAGACTTTGGTTCAGTTTGGTAAATGATTTATCAAACAGTTTATTGTAAAAGTTGTCTTATTTAGATGTCAAATAAGCTATTTAATTATTCATGTGTTAGGTAGTTAAATAACTTATTGGTTGGCTGTTTTGCTCCGGTAACCTAATTTCTAATAAACTGGTTCTTGTAGCCTATTGAGAATGACTTATTATAGAAAAAACATTTCGCTTCAAAAGTTGTTTGAAATTACATAGATGTCATCTTACAAACATTATTTATAAATGGTATAAATGGAATTTCATCAAATATTTTTCAAAAAGAACTAACTTTATCAAACACCTTTTCTAAACAATTAATCCAAACAACCAATAATAAACAACTGATGCAAACAACTAGCAATCAACGACCACCAATTGTTTATCAAATAGGGCATGGATTATATCCCTATTAAACATATATTGGCTATTACAATTTAAGAATAAGGTCGCTATATATGAACTCTTAGGCCACAAATTTAAATTGTTATATCATTTGACCGTGTTATATATGTCGTGTAATTGTGTTAAGTAATGAAAGATATAGTAATTCAGTGAACGGACTAGATTTATTTGGTCTGAAAAATACAATATTATGTGCCATATTGTAAGATATATACTAAGATGGCATAACTTAGCTAATAATACAATTTTCCAATAATAATTCTACATTAATTTTTTAAAAAAATGTGATTTCCTACTGCAATGATTTTAAGAGATGAAGTTAATTTATTAGAAAAATGGAGTGATATTAGTTTTTTTTGGCATCCATGCTTAATTTGGGTCAATGCTCAGAGGGATGTTGAAATTGGGGACTCTGCAGGTTGCAACTTGGAAGATGGTGACCTTAATACGAGTACCATGTTTTTGAATTTAATTGTAGGAGCATTGAAGAACGTGGAGAGCTGTGAAAGTTGCCTGGTTCAAGTTGACCATCTTGCAGGGTCAAATATTTTTTAGTGAAACTTAATTGTCATTTTTTGGTTGTTCTTTTCACCCTTCCCAGAATTTACCAGCTAGGTATTTGACTCCCAGTATCCGATTGGCAATATATATGAATTAAAATTAAGTTTGGGTCGTACAGAAGTGATGGTGTAAATTTTTTTGACTTGTGAGCAAGTTGAAACAGTCCATGCAAGGAGCTGCTATCCAGTTTAGACCTGGGAAAATTGACCCACTCGAACTAGCTTTAAGTTGAAACTAATTGATCATATCTTGAGTGACTCAGCCTGATTTTAGCATGGTTGTTTGTTTTCAAGGTGATTCGAAATCAACTCGACACAATTCAAGCTCTATTTAACTCGAATCTTGTTAAAATTTAACCTAAATTAATCTTGTTAAGGTTTATGGTAATTAACACGTTAAGTGAAATTTCATCTCAAATCAATTGGTGTTAAGATGAGTAGTTTTACTTGACTTGTACACTATGCCCTCTCACTTTAATTTTCTTGTGTGGAACATTTCACTCATAGTTATAGGTGAATCCCAACAATCTTTCATTTGCATTTAAACATTCTCTTGCAAACTACATTCACGAATCACAAGTGCCTCCTTGACAGGAAGCCTTTTCCCTTACCAAGATTTCCAATCACCATTAAGAGTCCTATAGTTGCACTCTACTCTAAAGAAATACAAAACTCGCAGATCACTCCACCCGAGTCTTATACCACCATTCTACTTCAGGAATCCCAATTATGCATGTACTCCATGTGATCCATGCTTATGTATCAAACCCCTTACCTTGTTTTACGACGGGATTTTTAGAGTATTTAGGCTTTGTTCTTAGGATGGTAAGTAAATTTTACCTATTCTTACTTTACCTTACCTTACTTTCCATACCCAACATACATATTTTACATAATTTCTACTTAAACTTTTTATTTAACCCATATTTCAAAATGTCAAAGAAATAGGTGATGTGACATTTATCTGCTTCCACTACTTTACTTACCTTATTTTTTTTATCCATGTGGAACCATCCCAACCAAAAACTTAAGCTCGTAGGTCCAATGATGGTTTATACTTCTAACAAGCCCCCTCACGCGAATGCTCTTGGGGCTTAAAGTGTGGATACTGCAAAGACCTTCTAAACCTTGCGCAAATAAACATGGGGGACTGCTGAGATTCGAACATGAGACGTTTTACTCATGTCTGGTTCTGGTACCATATGAAACCATTTCAATCAAAAGCTTAAGCTTATACTTATCGGCACAATGATGATTTTATACTCTAACAATTCAACTTTACTTACCTAATCTTACCTTACTTTCCTCCTTACTTACCATCTAAAAGGCAGAACCATAATGTAAATTTGGATTGTATTAAGGATGGTGAAATTGTTGGGTGTGACGACCAAACTGAGGAACGAAGAAGGAAGAAAACGTAGGTTGCGTTACCTTGATGGGCTTCGTCCAAAGGCCCATATGTGTGTTATATTTTTGAGCGGCAAGTTTTTTAGGGTTTTCAGTTATTGTTAACCTAGTTCCTTTTATGTTTCTCTAGTATATATAGGGGTTCAGGTTCTCCCTATTTTGTATCCCTGAGATCAAGTGAGATAGAGAGAAACACAACCTTGTATTGTAATCCTCATATTACTAGTGCATCGATTCCGTGGTTTTTTTTCCCGCTTTGGGTTTTTTCCACGTTAAAATCCTGGTGTCAAATTTCTTATTTCTTTTCCGCTATTATTTCCTATTGTTTGTGTTTTGCTTGAGTACTCTTCGATCCTAACAACTAGTATCAGAGCATTCAGGGTTTGTGAAAGAGAACTCGTTTTCAAACAATGGCAGGAGATAAGTATGAAATAGAGAAATTTGATGGATCTGACTTCATCTACTGGAAGTTGCAGATTGAGGATATGCTGTATGCGAAGTCATTTGCATGTTCATTCTTTGGATAAGCCAGATAAGATGGAGCAGGCTGAATACGATCTGCTGGATCGACAGGCGATGTCCCTAATCAGGATGTCATTGGCTTGGAACATCATGTTTAACGTCATGGAGAAAAAGACAACGAAGGAATTGCTGAAGGCACTGGAGAATATGTATGAGAAGCCTAGTGCAACAAATCAGGTATATTTGTTCACTAAATTAACCAGCTGTAAGATGGCTGAAGGTGGGGATGTGGCTAATCATATTAATGAGATTACTAAAATTTTATTGCAACTTGCTTCAGTAAAGATGGCTTTTCCTGAGAATGTTAGGGCTTGCGTATTATTATCTTCTATGCCTGAGTCTTGGAGAACCCTTGTAACTGCTTTTAGTAGTGCTAAGGATACTGACGAGATGAAATTTGATGATGTCAAGTCTGTATTGCTTAATGAGGGTCTTCACAGGAAGAATTCTGGTGAGGAATCTTCGGGAATTGCATTAAGTGTCAGGGGTAGGAAGAATAATAGGAATTCGAATAATTCCAGGGGAGGCAAGCCTAGGGACATGAGCAATGTTGTGTGTTATGGTTGTGGGGATAAGGGTCACTTTAAGAGGGATTGCCCTAGACCTGGGAAGGGGAAGGGGAAGGGTAATGATGACCGGGACTCTGTCAACATTGCGGAAGATCATTGTGAAGCGTTGGTCTTGAGTGTGTCTAGCCCTGAAGAGTCTTGGATAGTTGATACTAGCGCATCCTTTCATGTTTCTTCAAACAGGGAGTTATTTCATAATTTCAGGAGTGGGAATTTTGGCAAGGTGTATCTTGTCAATGAAAAGTGTTGTGAGATAACAAGTACAGGAGACGTGACGATTAAGACTGCTAATGGTAGTCCTTGGAAGTTGGAGGATGTGAGGTATATTCCTGGAATTAGGAGGAATTTAATTTCAGTGAATCAACTCGATGAAATGGGCTACACTGCAGGCTTCGGGAAAGGGATGTGGAAGATCATGAAGGGTGCTATGGTAGTGGCGAAGGGATTGAGATCCCAGACGTTGTACTCTCTGGGGAAAGCACTAACATGATTTCTTATGCTTCTTGTTCTAGTTTATGGCTTTGCAGGAATGCGAAGAGGTCGGTTGCCAAAGCGCGAGAAAGCGAGGAGGTATGGGTGACTCGGGTGACAAGAAGCCGATGGGGCTGGCGGTCAAGGTTTCTGGTAGGTTGGGTGTGCCTAGGGAGGAAACGGAGGAACCACAGGAAGCTCCACAGGTTGCAGATCAGGTTGCTGAAGAACCTGAACCACAGGAGCTAGGTGAAAGCTCCAGCGCACCATCTACTGTGAGGAGATCCAGGAGGGCTACCAGAGATGCTGGGGAGCCAAAGACCTACAGGAAGGCTGTGCAGGCGGAGGCTCGGTTCAAGTGGGAGCACGCGATGGTTGATGAGATCGCGTCACTTGAGGGAACCTGGAAGCCGGTGAGATTGTCTGCGGGGAAGAAGGCCGGGAAGAAGTGGGTCTACAGGATCAAGGGTAAGTCAGTGGATGTTGGGAAATTGAGGCCCGGAGCGGTCTCAGGAAGCCTCTCGGACTGATGAAGGGGCCGGTCGATGCACTAGGAGAACTTGTGGTGAAAGTTGAGGATGGTTGAGGTTTGGTCTCCAAGTGAGAGATTTTGGGTGTGAAGACCAAACTGAGGAACGAAGAAGGAAGAAAACGCAGGTTGCGTTACCTTGATGGGTTTCGTCCAAAGGCCCATATGTGTGTTATATTTTTTGAGCGGCAAGTTTTTTAGGGTTTTCAGTTATTGTTAACCTAGTTCCTCTTATGTTTCTCTAGTATATATAGGGGTTCAGGTTCTCCCTATTTTGTATCCCTGAGATCAAGTGAGATAGAGAGAAACACAACCTTGTATTGTAATCCTCATATTACTAGTGCATCGATTCCGTGGTTTTTTTTCCCGCTTTGCGTTTTTTCCACGTTAAAATCCTGATGTCAAATTTCTTATTTCTTTTCCGCTATTATTTCCTATTGTTTGTGTTTTGCTTGAGTACTTTTCGATCCTAACAGAAATTAGGTCGGCCATCAAGAGTTAATAGTAAAATGAGGTAATGTGATATAGCATAGGACTATTCTTAGGCCTTTGAAGTTAAAAGGTGGTACAACATGCACCATCAAATTGCATGCATGCATACAAAATTGCAAAGTGATAGATGGATGGGCTGTGGGCGGGTCAGACAGAGGCAGTATACTATCACTATCACCATCACCATCACCATCACCATCACCATTCACCATCCTTGCCTTAACTTGCTAACAATTTAAGATAATGTCTGTGGTGGGGTTGGTTTCCTCCCTCTTTTACATTAATTGCATTTGGTCCATTCAATCATCAACCATTTGGAAGCATCCGGAAGATCAAGTATATGTCCCATAATATATATTTTAGTACCATATATAGTCTTTAATCTTAGTTAATCAATCAAGTATACACATATCTTGGCCCCACTTCCTTTACTATTTTTATGCAAATGATTCTTTTTTGATATTTTTTAGTCACAAAGAACATTATACTACAATTATAATATAGCAGAGCTGGGAAATTTAAACTTGAAATCTACTGCAGTGAAGGGTCTATTCTTAACCACCAATTTAAAATCATATAATTAGCATTCTCTTTTAATTATAGAGTGTGTACTCTTATGTATGAGGAAAGACTGTTTACATCTGAATTTCCTCAAAATCCCACGTCAATGGAACTATAATGAACATCATTGTTGTTGGTGTTGTTTGTTTTAACTATAGAGTTGAACAGAATCGAATGAGTCACAATTTAATATATAAGAGTTAAACTAAACTAAGTATTACTATATAAGAGTTAAACTAAACTAAGTACTCCGACCGTTCTATATTAATTGATACTTAAACTAACTTTTTTTGTTCCAAAATAATTTTCACTTTCCATTTTCCAATACTTAATTTAATTATTTTAACTTTAATAATAATATTAACCTTTTACTTTTTTAATCAATAAAAAACTACTCCTACTTACATTCTCTTACTACCCACATCTTGATATGTAAAAAAGTACCTTGGAAAATATTGATGTCTAATTATATGGATAGTTTTTTCAGTTAAATCTTGATGTATGCAAAATTATAAAATATGTCAATTAATTCAGAATGAATGGAGTAATAAATATTAAGGGCTTCAAAACTTCATATCATCAACATGACAACTATTCTTGGATGTTCTGTTAGGGAAGTACAAACTTATTATTGGTTAATTTTAAGGATAACTCATGGCTCATGAATTTTAATGATCCCTAAGCTCAATTAAACATCAGGTGGTGTCAAAAATAACTTAGCTAGTTCACTTTTTTGTGCATCCATTCTTCAATCTGCTTCAGATTAAAATAGAAAAACTTAGGAATCTTCCAGTATATGTTTTTCTTCCATATATGTCACAAAATTCCAACTCAAGATTTGATTTTAAAGTAATGTCTAAAACCATTTAATTTTGTGTGGATTCTTAGTTTGCACCAACTTATAAAACATTGGTAAAGAAGACAAAATCCTTGCACATTAGGTGGTGGGTCCTAGCTCTGATACAATGGGCCCATGTATCATGATTTAGGTGTGCATGATCTACTTTAATTTTGGCAGAGATAGGATAGGAGCACATGAATTATTGTGGAATATGATGCACTTGAAAACTGGGATGAAGTTTTGCTTGATTGATTCTCAGTGTCTCATCTTTATTATGTCCTTCAACATCTCATGTGTTTTCAGTCAGACCCATCATTGCTATATTTGTCTACTTATTCTCATCAAACTTTCGTTAGTCAAGGTTTTCATCTTTTTTCACTAGTGTTTCTAAGTAAACAAAGTATGATATTAGCGTCTTAATTGATAAGTCTTGCATTGTGTTTAAATCTGGACTACAGTTTGACAGAAAAAAGGAAAAAAAATATTGTGCATTATATAGAATAATGGAAATACCAAAATAAAAACGTTTGTGTAAATATTGCGAAATTACAATTTATGGTTAAATAATAATGTTAACAAACTATAGTTATCTTTATAATTATTTGGGTTTCATGAAATCAGCTAATAAAGAAGTTGGAAAATTTTTGAAGGACAAGAAGCAAAATAAGTCACTTTTGCTGGTTATATTGTCGTCCTCAGCACCGTTTACTTGTAGCCGTTTGTTTGTATATAGTTGTTTATGTTTTGTATCATGACCATTTGAGTTTTAACCCCTCTAGTAATATAATAAAAATAGAGTTAGGCTAATATGTCAAGTCTAGTCGAGTTCATGTTCGTGTCAAACTTAAATGAGTTCAAAATCTTCCTACTAGAACCTAACCCATTTATTAAACGGGTTAGAAATTGAAACCGTTTACCGTTTAAATTTTAAACGGACTGACCTTATTTTGACCTGTTAAAGCGTTCAAGTAAATGCATTAGAATAAATTAAGTTACCAACTTACCCATTTAACAATTAACTCATTTATATAAAACAACTCATTGTGGGATCGAAATAATGACATATCATACTTAACAATTTGCGTGGTAATATAATTCGAGTTATATATAAGGAGATGCATTTTAATTCACAGTCAAAGATAAATATAAGTTAAAATTACAAGTCTTACGTATATTTCAAAGAGTATTAACTGTAACTTTCACCTAAGTTCATTGATAAACGGTATCATTGGGTAACAATTATCGAGCAAATGACTTGACCAATCTAACATGCCTAATTAACCGGGTTAAGTAGGTGTTTTTTCGTGTCGAAAATTCTGACCTGAACCTAACCCACTTAATTAAACGGGTTTACACGGTCAACCCATTTAATTAAATAGGTTGAAAATTTCTACCTAAACCCGCTTAATATCATGTTAGGTTCAGGTCGATCATCGTGTCGGGTCAACTTTTCCAGCTCTAAATAAAAGTTATTTAAATGAGAGAGGACATTTCATCAACCATCTCACTAGATTTTCACTTCTATAACAAATAGGCAATTTCGACCAAAACTCTTGTGCAGTCCAAATTGACTATTAATTTTTAAATCTAAAAATAATTGTGAAAATTTCATAATATAATTAGGGCATTGCTCTTTGTCGCCCTTATTTTGCTGTTCGTCGCCCTTAATTGACATGAAAATTCCATTTCATACCCTTCATCCTCAATACTTCCCTAACTCTTTTTCTCTCTTTCTCTCTCTAGAAGAAACTACCACTCTTTCTATCTGTAAATCCTCAAAACAAAGCCCACTAATTTTTCTAGCAATGAGTAATGAATCATCATCTGAAGAAGAAGAGGTAAATTTTATGTTTAATTGTTGTTTATTATGTTGAATTGGTAATTTTTGCGTCGAATCGTGCCAGATCTCGTTTAGACCAAGGCTGAGCCGCGGAAATGTCGCGGCCCAACCAAGGTCGAAGAGCGCCAGACAAGCTGGACCAGGCCCAGACGCGCCAAAGACGCTGCTCGGCCTTGGTCCAGCTTGTCCCGGGCGCTTCGACTTGGTTGGGCCGCACATTTATTCTGACTTATGCGTGATTGGGCCAAGGTTGAAACGCAATATGGACGTGCGATTATATTGTATAATTATATGTTTTTTTTTGAAAAAAAAAACATGATTAATCTTATGTATAATTATATTTGATTAATTTTGTTTAGGTGTTGCTTGAGGAATTTGGGGGAGACGACATAGATTATTCGGGACAATTTGCAACGGAGCAGTGGTTTGATAATATTAGTGACCTACATGCATGGGCCGACTATTTGCAACCGCGTCGTCTATTCGAGCACAATTGAGGAATTCGATTATAGATGGTCGTGTTTGGTGTCACAATTGAGGAAAAACATGTGGTGATCCCGCTGTGATACGTCGGATGGCTCGGGTATTGAACAGTGAGATGCACCCAGAGGAGCACGACATACCAGATCCTGAGAAAAAAGAACAGGGGAGAGGGAGACCGTCTATAGGGAAGTCGACTAAACGTCAGCCAAGTAATTTTGAGTATCGTTGTTCAAAGAGTCAGAGCAGCAAATCTAGCACACGCAATAGCAAGAAACCCTCGAGCTCTTCTTCAGTTGGAGGCGGTGGATCATTTGGTAAGCGATATTATGTATTATTATGTGCAAAAATTAGCTGGCAAAAAAATTAAATGTGTTAACAACTTTTTAATCATACGCGTAGAGACCCAACAAATGACTACTGGTGCATTTCCTTGGCCAAATAACGTTCCTGATTTCATTATTCTATACATCATTGGCTGGACGGATGTTGTCGACGATGGCAACTGTGGGTTTAGATGTATTGGAGAAGCTGGTTTTGGTGGCCAACATAAGTGGGCTATGGTTAGAAATACCATGAAAAATGAAATCAAATCAAATCCGCAAATGTACGATGCGGCTTACGGCTACGATGACGCGATGCGCATTGCCATGAACAGGATTGGAGGTCATTTGCATGGAAGATGCGGCCCAGAACATTGGTTAGAAACTACGTTTTTGTTAGTCTCGCAACTATTCATGGACGTGGCCAACATATAACTGAGTCATGCATGACTGTTTTGCCACTCAACGTACCGACCGGTATTGTTGTTCCCGAACGCGTTGTAGCTCTAGCACATATCCACAAAGTCCACTATGTTCTCGTGCATCTGCAACAAGGATGTCCTCTACCTCCGTTGGAAATTAGATGGAGACGTGCCTGCGACTACTCCGTTGAAGGGTTTGATGTCCCTCTTCTCGACCGTTTTCAGTTGTGGTCTAGACTTAGACAAATTCGTAGGGATAACATATGATTTAGTTCGAATTATGCTACATTGTGGAAACATTGTTCATACAATATAAAAAGATGGTTCTGGGGCAACATTGTTCATACAATATAAAAAGAAACCAAACGACAGTCAAATCGTCACATACAACATAAATTAAATTTAAATAAAGTTCAAATGTTCAAGCAGAAATAAACATCGACAAACTACAATCAGTCATCATCTTCCTCATCATCTTCTTCTTCATCATCTTCTTCTTCAACCTCCAATGGACGTGGGGGCTGAATGTGCATATGCCGACACCCTTTGCTCATACATATCGAGGAGGCTGTTGTGAGTCTCAATTGGTACGTGACCACCCAACGGGAATTCGAACATATGCACTGCACGTCGTGGCCACTCATGAGCCCACTACAACATGAAACAAACATTCGATACCTCAAATTTAACCCTAAAACCCTACTACCCTAAACCATATAACCCTAATATTATAACACTTTGCTACATAAGGAAATAGGTTATTTGTGATGGTAGTTTATATTAGTACGTAGGTTAATTTATAGTTCCAATATTAGCTGTAGATGTCATAAAAAGAGATTGAGTATGGATCATGTTATTGTCCAAGGAGAGTGTATTTATTCCTGTTAATCTACGGCTAAAAGACTCATAAAAAGACTTTCTTTCCATCCATATATTAACAGGAACAAACACACTCTCCTTGTACAATAACAGAGTCCATACTACACCTCTGTTCATAACACCTACAACTAATAATACTAAAACTATAAATTAACCTACTTACTACTCTAAACTACCAAACCCACAAACTTAACCCTAAACCCATATTTATATTTTATTTATACAATAATTCTACTTATTCTCATAAAAATATTATTATTTATATTAATAACACCTACAACTAATAATACTAAATTTATAATTTATACAATTAAAAATAATAATATTGCATATCAAGTACACACAAAATCATGGTCAAATTTTTCAATAACAAACAATTTTTTTTTAAAAAAGGACAAATTTTGCCCGGAATGCCCAATATCGCGCCCAGAACAAGATCGACGGTTGGGCGGCGTCGATCGCGTCCGCCAAGGCCCACCAGCGATCTGCGCCGCCACCAAGGTCTGGTCTTTTTCTGGGCGCGATTGGCGTTTACTGGGCACAATTTTGTCCCTTTTTTCTTCTTTTTGGGAACATACACACAAACAAACCATATTAAACCGTTCTAACCAAACGAATTAAAATTTCATATCCAATACATACAAAATCAACTAGTTTAAAACCAAAAATGTGTTAAATTTTGCCCGGAAAATAGCAAAAACGCGCCCAGATCTAGACCGAGCCTTGGTGGCGGCGGCGATCGCGTCGCCAAGGCCCACCAGCGATCTGGCGCCGGTCATGGCCCGGTCTTTTCAAGCGCGATTTCGAATTCGGAAAAATTTACCCCTTTTTCGGTTACTTTAATCCCCACCATGCCCAATTAACCATCAAAACTTATAAAATTAAATCTATAAAACAAAAATTATTCAAAAAACAACAACAAATTCAACTTTAAATTGATATAAATTTACTCAAACTTACCTTGATTTAGGTTGTAGGGTGGCTCGCGAGGATGGCGCGGCGTGATCGGCGTGGCCGACTCGATGACCGGACCTTAGGATGGGTTGTAGTGAGAGAGAGATAGTGTGAGTGGAGAGATAGAGGGAGAGTGAGTATAGAGAGAGAGAGAGGAGGAGTGAGTTAGTGAGGAGTGAGGGGTATGTAATGGAAATGGCTTGGACAATTAAGGGCGACGCCAGTGATTTCAGGGCGACAAACAAAAAAGGGATATAATTATGTAGTGACTTCTGGTTCTTTTTTTTTTCAAAAAAGGAGTATACTTGGATGTAGTTTAAGACAATTTTTGGTTATTTAATTTTTTTCTCTAGGGCTTTAAACTATTAATTGTTAAATTGAGCTATAATTTGTGAATAATATATGAAAATTATACAAATTGGCCTTTTTTTTTGTCATATAACATATTTTGGAGATAAATAGATAATTACAGAAAAATCTTGCTCAATTATGTTTTGAAAATCTTTTTCTCAAGTGTTGTGTTTTCTATCAATGTGTTTGTGGATACAACGTATGTTTAATTAAACCCCTTTCTAGGTATAAATAGCGGATAGGAGTAGTTTAGGTCAAACCCACATCATATTAACTGACTTAAACGGCCGCCACGTGTTGTGTATCATACGTCCCTTCATAAGATCTATGGATTTACACCTTTATGGGCTTCTTGACGCACTTCACTCCATTACACACCGACCGATGCCCGCATTGGGCTCCACACACAACAATCTCCGACTTAGAGACCATATCTTTAGAATCCTCAACTTATCAACACAGGTTCCCTTAGTGTATCGACTGACCTCTTTATCAGTCAGAGACTTAGAGAGGCCTACTAAGGCCATATAAAGCCTCAATTTCCCAACATCCACTGGCCTAGTCATCATGTCTGCTGGATTTTTGCTGCCTGTGATCTTCTCAAGTTTCACTCTATCACTTTCCACCAAGTTTCGAATAGAGTGATTCCTTCTCCTGATGTGCTTTGTCCTTGAGTGTAAAACTGGATTCTTTCTCAGCTGAATGACACTCTAGCTGTCATAGTGAAGAATGCTATCCTGCCCATGATCAAGCACCTCCAAGAAATTCGGTAGCTATATCATCTCCTTGCCTGCCTCAAACAGGGCAATATATTTTGACTTTGTCGTAGACATAGCTACACACTTTTGTAATCTTGACATCCAGCTAATTGCCAAGCTAACAAGAGTAAACACATAGCCTGTTATACTCTTTCTCATATCATTATCTCCACTGAAATCAACATCTACATAACCTTTTAGACTAAGGTTAGTTCCACCAAACATACGACAGAAATGAGAAGTACCTTTCAAATACCTCAACAACCATTTTACAACCTCGCAGTGTGATTTCCCCGGATCAGACATGAAGTGAGCCACCGCTCCCACTACAAAGGCAATATCCGACCTAGTGTAGATCATACATTAAGCTCCTAACTACTAAAGCATAAGGAACTCTAGCCATGCACTCCTTCTCCTCCTTGGTCCTTGGTTTTTGTTTTTGGATAATTTGAGATGATTTGCCACAGGAGTGCTTCTAAGTTTAGCATCAGATACGCTGAACCTTTCAAGCAACTTCTTGATGTAGTCTTCCCGAGACAACTTCAACACACCATTGTCCCTCTCTATAGTGATCCTCATACCAAAGATTTGATTTACATCTCCCAAATCTTTCATCTCAAATTCTTCAGACATCCTCTCCTTTAGTTTGGTAATCTCCTTCATATCAGCTCCTGCAATCAACATATCATCCACAAAGAGAAGCAAAACAATATAAGAGTTAGCAAAACTCTTATAATAATAGCACTAATCCTTATTACTCCTCTTGAATCCATTGTAGAACATGAAGGTGTCAAACTTGATGTACCACTGCCTAGGAGCCTGCTTCAACCTATATAGGAAGGCTGTTTTTACATCCATATTTTCGAAGTCTACACACCAAGTGTTCCTTCTATGGAACCTCATATCCCTCAGGTTGTCTCATCTATAAGTCCTCCTCCAAATCTCCATGTAGGAAGGCTGTTTTTACATCCATATGCTCTAGATGTAAATTCTCAATTGCAACCATACTAAGGATAGTTCTAATAGTCGTTAGTTTCATAATAGGAGAGAAGCTTTTATTGTAATTAATACCTTCTTTTTGTGAAAACCCCTTAACCACTGATCGAGCCTTGTATCTCACAACACCATTAGGCTCATTCTTGATCCTGTAGACCCACTTATTCAGCAAGGCTTTCTTCCCTACAGGCAACCTAGTCAGCTCCCAGGTTCCGTTTTTCTCAAGTGAGGCAATCTCATCATCCATTGCATGCTCCCACTTGAATCGAGCTTCAACCTGCACAGCCTCAATATAAGACTCTGACTCACCAGCATTTGTCAGTAATAAGTAATGCAAAGATAGAGAGCATCTACTAGGTGCATTACCTTTGGTAACCCTCACAGATCTCCTCAAAGTGGGTGGAAGAGTGTTCTCATCATCACCAGAGCTTTCACCTAGCTCATGTGGTTCAAGCTTTTCAGCAGCCTGATTTGCAATCTGTGGAGATGCCTGTAGCCCCTCTGTTTCTATTATTTCCCTCCTAGGCACACCAAGCATAACAGGAAACTCAACAATTTCTAGCTGACTCTCCTTAGCTCCCACTGTCTCCTTGTCACATGAGTCATTTGATGTCAACTTGTCTTTATACAACGAATTCTCATCAAAGACAACATCACAATGTCTCAACACCTTTTTACCATCCAACAAAATAGCACTTCTTAGACTTAATTAGGGTCTAGCTTCTCATGCTTGTTAGGATCAACCATCACATTAAGCAACATAGCCAAAAACACGAAGAAAGGAATAATCAACTTTTTACCACTCCATACCTCCTCGGGTACCTTCATATCTAAAGGAACCAATGGAATCTTGTTGATTAAATATGTTGTTGTGTTTACTGCTTCTGCCTACCAGTACTTGGCCAACCCAGCATGAATCCTCATGTTCCCGACTCTTTCATTTAGAAACCTGTTCATCCTCTCTGCTATCCTATTCTACCTTGGTGTTTCTGGAATAGTTTTCAGCAAGATAATATCATTATGAGAACAATACATACTGAATTCCTCTGTTTCATAGTCTCCTCCATTGTCTGTCCTCAGCCTATCCTCATACACTTCACCTTCAACCCAGCCTATGTCTCAACCTGTGCTTTCCACTCCAAGAAAACATCAAACACATCAAATTTATTCTTTAGAAAATAAACCCATATCTTTTGACTGTGATCATCAATAAAGGTAACATAGTACTGAGCACTACCCATGGGTTTGACTGGCGTAGGCCCCCACACATCATAATGAACCAACTCAAGCTTCTCAGGTTAAGGTTTCCTGCCAGTTTTATTAAAACTGACTCTCTTCTACTTGCCACAGACACAGCTTTCGCAAAGCTCCATATCTACAGTTTTTAGATTTCCCGAAGCACCATTTGAAGCTAGAATCTTCATACCCTTCTCACTCATTTGACCAAGCCTGCGATGCCATAATTAAGCTAGTACAAGGAGCATCATTGACATTAGAAATCATGTTAATGTTATCCGTGGTGGAGTACAATGTACCAGACCTTAATCCCTTCGTCACTACCATAACACCCTTCACTATCTTCCATTTACCATTCCCGTGTAACCCTAATGTACTAGATTGATTAAATGTTTAACAAAGACAAACATTTCAAATCACCATGCAAAACCTTAATCATCATCCCTTTTTCCATCCACCAACTCATGATTTTTCATCAACTCTTGGTTTTATGCTAATACAAGAATTGTCAAAGGTAGTGGGCCTTTAATAAGGTCACTTCACAAAAAGGGCCGGCTACCAAAACCCTAATTATTGGGCTGTACCTATTCCTGTGCAACCCACTCTACAAGATCTCAATTTTATTATAATTAAGATTTTCTCTTTTTCTTATTTTTGGATAGGAAATTTGACTATTTGTTGCTATGAACCTTCTTGCTTGCATCGTTGCATGTTAAAAACCACGAGCACAAGTACTGGGTTTGGTTGGTGTGGTGTCTGTTTTATAAAGTAGAGCTGGATGCACAAACACCGACGTGGTCCATATCAAAATACCAATCAATCTTAATCAAGAGTGCCCTATTTTCCACATCTTGAAAAAGTGTCTTTTTGGTTTTATTATTGCTTGCCTTTTAATTTCTTTGACTAAGGCTCCGTTTGGCAACCAGCTGGTAGCCGGTAGCTGTTAGTTGTTAATTGTTAGTTTGTAGTTGTTAGCTGATAGTTGTTTGAATTAACTGTTTGAGTTATTAGCTGATTGTAGGAAAAGTATATGGTAAAGTAGCTTTTTATCAAAAGTTAACTCAAAAAGCTTTATCAATTAGCTTTTTGGAAACTAACTTATTAGGTCCAAAAAGCTAAAATAGAAGGATACTTACCAAACACCTCAAGTAACTTTTTAAAATTGGTCAAAAAGTTAAAAGTTGTCCAAAAAGCTAAAAGTTACCCAAAAAGTTGGATAGCCAAATACTCCCTAAGTTTTGACATACACACCAAAAGGAACATTCATCTAAGCTATCCTAGAAAGTTCTTTGGTTGACATTAGTATGAGTTTGCAGGCATGTATCTAATAAAACTATCATTCAGCCTTTAACCAAAAGCTTAAGTTGATGGTTGATGACTCAATAATAATTTTATATTCTAGCAATATGTAAGGATCACATCAGATTTGAATTCACCTGTTTGATTTTTTTTAATTTATGAAAATTAGGAAAAGTCGAATATTTGAGAATGTCTGAATTTATATGTAAATCACAAATGCAGAGAAAATTGGCACACTGATAACCCTTTATGACACAAAATTTAGGTTCATTTATATTTATTTTGTATGGTACCACATTGCACCTACCACAATTTATCACACTAATCACATACCATCACATATTAATATATCATACCACACTTTATCACAACAATTATAACTTTCTCTCTCCTACTTCTCTCATTACTTTTTACCCTCTTTTTTTACTAATCACACTAACCATGGCTAAGGTGTATCGAAGTTCAGGGTTTGGGGGGGGGGGGTTGAGAAGAGGGAAATGGTTGGTCTGGGTGTTGGTTATCGATGCTGGGACTGATAGAAGGTGATTTCCGGTAGTGGGGTGGTGGTGTTGGCCAATTGAAAAAAGAAAATTTTAATAATTATTTTTTTATTACAAATTGGAACCTCTCAGCCTTGACATCCTTCATGGTCAAATATATTTTTGGGCCATGCTTCTTGGTCAATAACCCAAATATGATATATCAAATGCAGACAAAGTTCTCACTATAAGCCCACATTGAACCTCCTTTAACCCTAATTGTAACTCAAATTTGATAGTGTCACTTCAAACTATTTTGGATTATTGACATCAAGGATGACCCAAGAAGGCAATTGATCTTAAAAGGCACCAAGGACAATATAAGTCTAATTTATAAAAATGCTGGGGACCAAAAATGTGAGGTGTCAGCTAATTTATCCATTTTAATTTTTTATATTTTTTTCATTAATGTCTGAGTTGTCCGTAATCTTGGATATTTGTTAAGTGTAACTATAAATATTTGTTAAGTGTAACTATAAATATTTGTTAAGTGTAACCATAGATAAAATGTGAGGGTAACCATGAATATATGTTAAATGTAGCCACCCTCACCACGGCAATCCTATTCCATAGTGCCATCTTCATTCTCTCCGCCACCACCATCACCACCAACACCATGAGTAACTTGTGAGAGTTGTCTAATTGGAGGGGGTAGGAGGAGGAGGAGGGAGAGAAGTGTCTCTCCAGAGGGGAGAGAAAGAGGCGGTAGTGGAGGTTGATGCCACAAAAGTTAGTTAAAACTAGACCTGTTCAATGAGCCAGGGACTCGCTCGGCCCGACTCGACCCGCCCCGAAAAAGTGCGGGTCAAGGCCACAATTTTAAACGGTGACCTGTCCTGGCCCGAAAAAGTCGGGGCCCCGAAGTATGGCCAGGCCGGGCTCGGGCCAAGGGTCCGTGACCCGACCCGACCCGATGACCTAATGCATTTAATAATTTTAATTTTTTTTTTAAAAAAAATCCTAGATTAGGTTTTATTTTTTGTGACCCGACCCGATCCGGCCCGATGACGCGACTAAACACATTAACTTTTTTTTTTAAAAAAAAATCCTAGATTAGGTTCTAGTTTTTGTGACCCGGCCCGGCCCGATGACCCGACTAAATACGTAAATTAAATGCGTAAATTTTTGGGTTTTTTGTATATTAAAAAATTCATATTATATAGTTGACCTGGCTTGTGGCCCGTAGAGTCAGAGCTCGAACGGAGGGTACTAGGTCCAAATGTCGGGCTTGGGCCGACGGGTCAGAAACTCCCGACCCAACTGACCCGGTCCGACCCAACTGTTGAATAGGTCTAATTAAAACATTAAAAAAAAAAGTTCATGATAAATATTGATAAGGGGAGGTGATGATAGTCGCAAGATTGAGAGGTGAGGAGATTGAGGTTGAGGTTGAAGGAAGAGTAGCATTGGCGGTGGATGGTAACACAATAGGAGTTGTGAGGGTGGTTTATGATGGATGAGCAGGAAGAAGCCATTAATGCCGGCAACAAGCTAGCCTTCAGGTCTGGATAAGGTTTCCTTAAAATTGCTCACAAACATAAATTCAACTAATTTTGTGGTACCAACCTCTTTCTCTCTCCTTTGGTGAGACACTTCTCTCCCTCCTCCTCCTCCTCCTACCCCCTCTAATCAGACATCCCTCAGCCCTTCACAAGCGACCCATGGTGGTGGCAGAGAGAATGAAGATGACACTATGGAAGAGCATTGTGATGGCAGGGGTGGTTACACCTAACATACGTTATTTATGCTTATACTTGACAAATATTAATGGTTACACTTAACAGATATTCAGGATTATGGACAGCTTAACAAGCAATGAAATTTTTTTTTAAAAAATCGAATAAACTAACAGTCACCTCACATTTTTTTTATTCCCACCATTGTTATAAATTATGCCCTGATTGTCCTTCATGTCTTTTAAGGTCAATCGGCTTCTTAGACCACCCTTTAAGGTCAATAACCCAAGTATTTTATTTCTTACATGAATCTTGCCATTCATCTTTGGATTTCTAAGCGACTCAAAATTAGTTTGGGCCAGGCCCAAAATCCCTGCGAATGCTGGCCTACTGCTATTAATCTCAGGGCCCAAACAAAAAAAAGGAAAATTTCTGCATTGTTACATTAGCTAATTTCTAGATCAAGAGCTTCAAGTATAATCTTACTCAAATCTGTATTTATTCATTTATCTTTTGCTAGATACCAAATTCAAAATTTGAAATGAGGGAACCTGGAGTAGTTTACTAATTAATAGACTGAACTCTGAAGAAATGACAATGACATTATGACATGAATAGAGCGGGTAAACATTTAGATCGAATAAATCAATCCATGCCTAAATTCATATGGAAAATTCATTTGTCATACACGATTTTTCTGAGTAAAAAAACTTTGCTAGCCCAACCCCGACCTAACTACATGTGATCAACTGGGAACTTGTGATTATCAATTTATGGGCATGCATGTACGTAGTTTCGTGATATTTCCTCGTTGATCGAAATATACTTGAGTTTGTTGTCGTTATACGGAACTTGTATTATCTTGTCAATTATCTATTTCACTTATAATTGACAACCACATTCTACTAGTATTCATACCTAACTGCTAGTCCATTGAATGCGCATAGCGTTGATAAAAATTCAGGTTTGGTTAAATTTGGATCGGACAAATTCGGCCAATATTAAAATTCGGACGAGAAATTCATGTCTAGACACGGTTTTTATTCGGGTCAGACCAGGTCGGACAATTTGAACGGATCTAAGTTTGGATTAGAATCGAGTTCGGATTACAGGAAAAGAGAAATTTTATGTTCAAATATTCGGTCAATATAAATCTTTGTCCAGACCCAGTCTATTTCGGATCGGACAATTCGGAATTTTTGGGGCGGACAAAATTTTGCCCAGCACACTCTATAGAAGGGCCCAATGAGTAGCCAACTTAATTATGAATGGAGAAAATTATTCATTTTCTTAATCTGTGAATGTGTGGGGTTTAATTCGAAAATTTACAAGTTACAACCCCTTGAATACTGTGAAAATAGTCATGTGTTGTCCATCTTATTAGAATCACACAGAGATGTTGCGTTGCAACTTCCAAGCACGAAGTCACAACGCAACGGATAACACTGTATTCATCAATTAGCTCCATCTTGCTGTCATTGATCACCAGTACTTGTTGTCATTGTCGTCACTGCAAATCTTGAATTACTCCAAGAATTTGTTTTCTACATGCATGCATGTCTTAAACATGGTGTACGTTTTGACATCACTTCTTAGCTCATTTGTATGGCAAATTAGGGCAGTACGTGCTAATAATTGTTAAAGGATATTGCAGAAGCGCCATCTTGTCCGGCCAGCAGCTGAAATCAACACACGAGTAGCTAGATTCAGTGCCCTATAACAACACCCGAAGCTAGAATTATTCTTTCCAATGCCATAACTTAGGTTACAAGTAAAAACTAATTGCATGCCGTGAATATTACTGTACACATTATCAGCCATAACTAGTTATTATCTGAATCTAGTAAATAAAATTATTCAAAAGTAAGCATTTCTCCAAGTCATTTTGCATGTATGTACAAATTATCTGCAACTGTTTTGATCATCTGTCAACTTGTTCTTGCATGCATGGGGTTTTTTCCTGGGTAATCGATCGATCCAAGCATCATCACTTATCTTCATCGAAATATAGTATATGCCAACAATGGTATTGCAATTATCAGAGCTAACACAATGGCTGGAATTCAACACACATACTTTAGTTAATTACATTCGCTTATATTTACAAATCACAATTTATGCATGCATGCATGGTATATCATATCTTATTAATTTGGATTCAAGTTCTGACCTGATCTTGTTGAACTTCTCGTTGCATTCTCATCTGCTTGACTAATCCTCTGATACCTCGTCCGAAAGGGCCATAATCGGTCCCAATTGAAGCACCTCCTCCTCCTCCCATCCTCAGTACTCGACCCTTCCGACTCGTCAACAACTCGGTTAACTCGGTCCCTGAACTCAGTGCCGCTATTTTCGCCTCCTTCCACGGGTATCTCATTCCGGCAAACCGGGCACGAGTTATGCAGCCTCAGCCAGGGAACAATGCAGTCGGAATGGAAGACGTGTTTGCACGGCAACTCCCTGGCTTCGGTCCCTAACTCGAACTCCTCCTTGCACACGGGGCACTCCGAGCCGCCCCCCTCCGCCAGGTGGGCCGCCGTGAGTACCACCGTTGGAACCGCCTCGATGGCAGATTCTGGTGCTGGCGGAGGGCCCTGCCTGTCGTTCTCCGTCAGCTCGTCGATCAGCTCCTGCAGGCCGCCGCCCAGGTAGTAGTTTCTTGGATCTACTCCTTGTGGGATGAGGAGACCTTCTGCTTGTTGTGGGCGGGGAATTGGGCCCGCTATTGGGCCAGTAGGCCGGCCCATTGGCCTCAGTATGACCCAGGTGGGCCGGCCTCGTGTCCTTCTGGGGTCCACGTCCCAGTCGTCGTATTCATCCTCCCTCGGCCTCCGGTGCGGAGGCCGAGCGAGGTGGACCCACCTGCCAGGGCCGGGGTCCGACTCTGGGCCTTGGACGAAGACGTTTCTTCGAGGCCGGCCCCGGGCAGGCGCCCATGGGTCGTCGGGTTCACGGCCCCCGGCCTGCATCCTCGGGTCGAGCATGAGTGCGAGGGCCTCCAGGAGGCGGGCCTCGGGAGATGGGTCATACGGGTCAGGGTCTGACCTGGGATGTGGACGGGTCCGGGGAGCCACCATCTCGCACACGAACGGACCGAGGCATCTCGGGCAGACGATCTCCGACGGGTTTCCCGAGGCGGCGATACGGACGGCCTGGCTGCACTGGTAGCACCAGTAGAGGTTGAAGTTGGTTGCCGGGTCGGGCCGGGTCCGTGGCGGGCTCAAAGACATTGGCTGGCTCTGGGCCCCCTTAGCTCTGTGTATGAAGTTGTTATTGCGTGGTTGATTGAATTTTTCTGTAGCAAGAAACCAATGAAGGTTGTTTGCATAGTGAGATAGATTTGGTTTTATACAACAAAGTAGGAAAATTTGTGGAGATGGGTTTGGATAAGGGATCGAACACAGAAAAGAATAGCTTCAGTGTTTGCAGAAAGTGATTCTTCAACTTTTTTTCTTTTTTCCATGTGATCATAAAACAAAGAAACAAAGAAACGTTTGTCGTGCGGTGCAATTTGGAGGGATGGTTTACCCGGGAAGGAACGTTAGCATCTAACCAACAAATTTCCCGCTTTCTTGGATCTTTGGGTTATGTTCTGGCTTATGCAATATATTATACTTGATCCATTGGCCCAAATGCATAAAATGGGTTGGCAATGTGTTTGTATTTAGCCCATATAATTTGCGTTTCCCTCTAGCGGCCCAAATTTAATGTAATTTGTTTGAAACATTATTTGTGCTACCTAGCATTTTTACGTGAGTGGGTGTGGGCATTGGTCCAAGCATGGATTGGATCAGATCCTTGATTTCGCAAATTCTTTGAGTTGAAGGCCCAACCAAATAAGCATGAAACTTGTTTCAAAATCACCAACAATACGAAACAAAAAATTAAAAAAAAAAATTGATTGGTAACACTTGGAGCTATCGTACCATGAAAAAATAATTTGTTTAATATATAAATTAGTCAATCCATGAAAGAGTAGAGCTCTCTCATGTTAAATTTTCTTTATCTATAAAAGTCGAACTGGTGACCTTAGTTAATTCTTAAAACAGACAAATTTTAAACTACTTACCAATCTATGTTAGTTGAGATAGCTATATGTGCAAGACACATTTGATTATACAATTGAATTAAGTGTTCTGATTTTACAAACTAAAAAAGACTGGTTAGAGGCATTCTTGATTAGTTTTGTTACTTACCCTTTTCAATTGAAAATAGGAAGGAAAATAGCAATCCTATGATCTTTTATCGCACTAGTACTATACAATTGGTAGTTATCTTCGTAAGTTTCTATGAAATATTATTTAGAACATTAATTTTATTAGAAAGACTCTCAATTGGTCTTTTATTGTGTTTTATTTTTTGTTGAGCACCTTTGTTTGGTTTTTGCATCATTTTTTGGTGAACTTATTATTAAAAAAGCTTTCAATTGAGCATATATTATTGATCGTGTAGACAAAATATATGTGGAGAAAGCAATTAGAAATAAAATTTTCTTTCATAAAATGGGAGTACCAACTTTCTTCGGCTAATAACTATAATATATAAAAAGTTAAAAATAAACCATAGACAAATATCAAACTATTTTTATGAACGAAAATTATATGAGTTTTGGGGTAGGACAATTTTACATATTTTGGCATATCAATAAAATTATATTATTATATATTGAGATAAGGTTAAATGATATATTGAATTCTACAGCTATAACATAACATATGAATTGCATAATTTTATACTCTATCCATTATTTTTTAAATTTCAAAAAATGCTTCAAATAAGCTTTAAAAAAAGGCTTTGATTCGATTAGGGTATCATTTGTGTTCATTGACGCAACCTACACATCCCAAATTTCTAATTGATAATTAATACTTACTATTAATTAATAGTGACAAAAATCATAAGAATTGAAACACCAATTTGGTGAAGGGTAAGACACAACCCTATTCTTTGGTTAGATTGGATATAACTCTCTCAATTTATCAAAACTTATACAAAGTTAAAATAATCTCCCAAAAAAAAACATCCACTCTAAAAATACAATTCCCCAAAAAAGCATCCTAACTTATCCTAACTTATTCATCTAAACTTGAAAATAACATAACCAAAGTTTGGGACAAACACCTGTATCATCATGAAATATCTATGGTAATATTATTTTTGTGAAATAATGGACTTGAGCCCAATTCAATCCCAAAGGCTAGTTTAGGAGGTTGAAGCACCCAAGCCATTATAAACACCACAATATGGGTGTCAAAGGCCGATGTGCGACAACTCAACACGCCCCCCTCACCTACAATTTTGCCTTCAGTAATAAATTTACACATCAAAGAGGATTTTTTTTTTTTTCCAAATCGAAATAAATGTGATGAGTCACTTGCATATATGGTTTAAATGTGAAGCAACAAGGCATATGGCTTGATAAGAAACAACGATGAGTGGTGAGTCACTTGATGCTCCTACTTCGAAATTGGCTAGGTTACTACCTTAATATTGTTGAAGAATGAGAAAAGAATTTATTAGTCGATAAAAGAGACCTCTTCATCTACATAATATCGACAAGTAATACACTTTCTCTGCCTATTATTGTTTTCACTAAGTCACTCTCAAAACAACAAGTAATAGCTTCACCATCATATCATAATTTCAACCATCCAAAGTGTGATATGTTGTATTTAATTGTCTTACTATTTGATTTAATTAGTGTCTTCATCATCTATTGTCACATTATTTGATCATGACTTAGCTGATTTTCGTCCATTTCTAAAAGAAAATAACCTATAAGATGAGAAGTTACTACATTTTTATAGTCAAGTAAGTTGGTTAATCTATTGAAATTATATCTCAACGATAATCTGGATAAATAGATAACGCACCATCAAATTCTATAGATGGGGAATAAAAGGTAAGAGTTTAGTTGTCCTATGACAACCTTCCCAATTTTCATTTTAATATAAGATTCGGTATTTGGTATGTAACTTAAGAGGATAGAACCAATTGAGTCCCAACTCCTTTTTAGTGATCAATTAAGAGACTGTTGTTGGAATATTTCAAGAGTTAAAAGGCTTAACGGATCAAGTTATAAGTTAAGGATTGATTGGGAAGGTCAAAATTAAGCTTACTAAGGCATCGTTCTTTTATGCGTTAACGCAGCCAAATGCAACGCAACATAACGCAAATTATCATCACTTTTTAACCATTTCCAACGCAACTAAACGTAACGCAACGTAAACGCAACGCACAAAAGAACGATGCCTAAGTGAAATAGACCTAATATAGGCTGTGCCAATTATAGGATGGGTCGTGTTACGGTCCAGAGAGTCAGAAAAAGACTCCCTGACATAGGTCAACACAAAACATGTTATGCCAGCACGGGTCGTGTTAAGGCCAACATGGTTCGTGTTAGCCCAACACAGGCCGTATTGGAGCCCATTCTAGTTCTTTTTTCAAAATCCTTTGATTTCAGCCTGGGCATTAATTCGTAGGGGCATCTTCTAGTATTATTCTTGACTGATATTCTCATTCAAGATTAATCCTTTAATAATGGTCAAAATCCCATATAGACAAATTAGCCCCCAAATCATACTATATTGATTATCAAGTTTGAATAAGTTTGAATGCTCCAACTCCTATAAATAGTGGATGATTTTCACTCATCTAACACACCTCAACGTCGTCTCCTTCTATCTTCCTAAAGAGTTTCAACACAACTCCTAAGGTGTTGAACTGCAACAACTTCTTGAGAGTTCTTGAGAGATCTTGTAACTTTGCTTACAAAATGTTAGGTTTTACCAATAAGTCTATTCGTGGTCTAGTGAATAAGTCTTAAGGAGAGACGAGTCTCATCCTCAATTCCTAGTTATCCAAGTAATCTCTCATCTTATGTAAGTGACCATATTACCCTGTATTTCTAACAACCTTCACCGCTAATGTTACAAGTCAAATTTCATTCTTATCACTAGAATATCCAGCACAACATTATTCTATTCTCGTCCCCATATCAGCAGTGGGTTGAATTTAAACTCACCAGTCACCATTAATAATGATCATCTCCTGATTTTTACAAGATTTATTATTTCATGGTTTCACGAAGTATTGAGAAGAGAATATTAGAGCCTAGAAAAGGCCAAGAAGGAATTATGTTGTGGTAAATATAATAAAATAAAATAAAGGGGGTTATGTTGCATTATTATGGAAAGCAAAGGAGAAGAAGATAATGTTGGGTGTTTGTTTGCGGCGTATGATACTTGTGTGGTACTTGTCTGTCTCAGATCTCGCTATCACAACACCCCCTCTCCACGTCTACGTGTTCTACAATTATGGGATCACTATCTACACTTATTCCAACCATAAAATAATTGAAATAAATTACAAAATACAATTATTATGGGATATATACATAGTAGTACATACACATAAGGATGGAAAACTGATTAGATTGACGCCACTTCCTTTTGTCTCTGTTCAACGGCCCTTCTCATGCAAAACCCCCAAACCACCCTCTCCATCCACCTTAGAGCAAAAAATTGGATCCGAGTAGTTTCGGATTTGACAAATTGGATATCGGATTCGAGTAATTCTGATACCCAACTTTTTCATGAGTTTTTTGGGTCAAATAAGTATAAATTCAGGTCTAAATCGAGTTCGAACAACATAAATTTTAAAAAAAAAATTGTGTTTGAAATTTCGGTGATCAAATCAGTCAATGTCAAAATTTGGACGGAAATTCTATGACGATATTAAGTCTTATCCGGAGGAACAAATTTGGGTTATCGAATTGAACAGATTTTTGTCAACCCTAGTTGGGGGAATGAAAAAGTTTGTTGAGCGTAATTAAAATAGTTTTTTATTTTATCACAAAGAATTTAGTTTTAATGAGTATAAACCTGTAAAATTCATTGGTAAAAAATAGTTGTATAAAAGTTAAATTTTAGTAACTTTTGGTAACTCTTAGTAAATTTTGGTAACTTTTTGTAAAGTTATACTAATATATCCAAATGATTTTTTTTTTACCTTTAATAATTTTTGATATTTTTTGGTAAATTTAAACAAAAACTGATAAATTTTGGTAAATTGAATTTAGGCAAAAACTGAAGTTAAAAAAATAAAGCTGAAAAATATTGTTAATACAGATGAGTTTCGATGATTGTTGACCAATGCAAACAAGTCCCAACAATGAATATTTTATACTTATGATAAACTAAAGAAAAATTAAAAAAATAAAAAATCCTAAATGTGCATAATCTTATCATATATTCACATGTAACTTAAAGGTACAAACTGCTTCTGATCAATCTCAACATAAGCAATCCTAAAAAGATATTGCCATATATTTGGAACCTTATCCTTTCTTGTATGGACAACAAAGTTAACATTTAAGAAATTTATTAATTGAGATATGAAACAACAATGCTTATTATAAATTTCTTTCACTAGAAGCTACATAATTTATACAAATTTCTTTAAAGTTTAAGTTACAATAATAAGGGTTACTACATATAAATATTTTCTTTCTTCCGGTGAAAAAGAACGTTAGGAAATACAATATCATAAATAGAGACTAAATAAAAGAATAAATTTTAACTACAACAAAAAGAACATTTGGAAAAGATATGAAAAGCAATGATTAAAACAAATAACTTACTAAGATAGTCTCTATAAAAAAAATAAAAAAATAAAAAACTTACTAAGATAGTCAACTGAATTTGTCAATTTTTAATCCTTAATCTATCTTTAATACTCTGTCTCTTTTTTTTTTTTGCTATTCAATGACTAAATTATATTAAAAAGTTCACATCATAATACTTATATAATGCAACAACATAACAACTAATCAACAATGAAATACAGTAAAATTAATGATACACAAAACCTCAATTGAGAGAGTCAATGATACTAATTCACTACAAAACAAATTCAATGAAACTTCTCATGACATCTACTATATTGAACTTCAATAACAATTTTCTTATTTCTTTTATATTCTTCACAAGCAAATAATTATTAAACTTTTAGAAAAAGATTTATAGGGAGTAAGGTGGTTTGTATCGGGATTATAACTCGGATCTATAGGATAATTAGGGTCGAAATTAACACATGTAAGATCGTGAATAGGAATGTAGATATAATAGAATCACATCGAAAATTTTAAATCATAAAATCATAAAATAGTAGATCAAAATAAAAATTTTAATAACTATAATTGAGCTTTCTAGCGATTCTTTATGGAACTAAATTCATGCATTGGTGCTGGTGTAGGGGCGCTCTTATCCTTTTCAATTTATCCAATTGAAGCAAATTAATCTATTTTTAAATGAGCTTCTTGTCATCTTTTTTGTCAATCTCAATCATAAATTATTAGAGACTTTATCATTCATTTTCCATCCACTAATTAAACATTTTATCCACAATAATGTTGGTATAGTATTTGTAATTTCATGGATATTTATTTGCACAATACGCAACGGTCGTTGTTATACGTACGCATGATAATGAAGTATTTTTACAAAAGATAAAGTGGTATGGGGTTTAGATTAAAAATGGTTTAATATTTTTTTTCAATTTGCTATGAGTATTCATTTATTACTAGTATTTAATTTAATCGACATTAGTCAATATTAATCAATACATTTTAACATTTACCAGTAATAGATTATTTATAATAAAAAATGTCAAGAGCCCTGTGCTTGAATGTATTGGGAGTTGGAGTGACGATATTGTTAGAATTTCCGGGGTGTTGTTAGCAGATAAATAATAATAAAAGACAAAAATATATAAAGGTTTGACACAAGTAATTAACGTGAAAAAATTTAAATTGGGAAAAAAACCACGAATGATGCACTATCAAAGGATTACAACAGTGTTTCAGAGATTCTCAAACCTCCACAATTTCTCACAACCTTTCTAGAATAACAACCTGAGAACTCAACATTTACAGTTGGGTCACACACAATTCTCTCAGGGATACAGAGATTATAGGTCAATCTCTTGTGGTCGGATGAACACTCTCAATTACGATACAAATAACCTTAGCACACAGGCTCTATTTATAGTACAAGACTAACACAATTAATTAGGGGTAATAGAGACCTTGGCAGCCAAGAATTACAAAAAGAGGCGGCTAACAAATCAACAACGTGATTCCCACTCAAACTCTTCTACCTTGCTCCCGAAGCCATAGAGACCAACCCAAAATTAATCTCTACATTCAACCCAAGAGTTATTCATCCCCAGTATTGTAAATGACACGCCAAATGAGATGACGATACTTTGTTCATCTATGCGGAAGATAGAGGAAAATCATAATTATGAAATATTACCATGCAGAATAAAATGAATGTAATTTTTAGATTACCTATAGCACTCACGACGTTCATTGCGATGCATCGACATACAAATTTCTTGTCAATTAACTGATGTATTTAACTCAATCAAAGGTTCATATTGACTTTTAAGAGATACAATGACAAAAATCCATACTTTTTTTAGATTATAACACAATTTTTGTAAGTGTGAGCAAAAGGACACATAATATACATATAATTTCTCGCTATATATGAACGTTAAGGATGTTAATCATTTTGTACATAGACACGGACAAATAAATGGAAAGAAATTATAGTACTAACTACTAAGCTTTTACAAGCAACAATATCCAAGTCCTCATCAGAAATATGAAGAAGAATAATTGAATCAACTTGTTAAAGAATTGTGAATGTTTGCGTCATTTTAATATTATTTAAGGGATCTATTGAGAAGTAAAATATAAAATGAAAGGTTTAACGTTAATGTGAAAAAAAGGGTAAAAACTTCATCAGAGAGAACATTCATAATAGGATATGAAAAATAATACACCTGAACAAGGTTTACGTAAGAATTACTTTCAATTGTCAAATAAATTATATTATACTAATTTACATGAATAATGAATATGTTAAATCCTTTCAATTTTGTGATATGTCATACTTTTGGGCAAATGCATGGGGTTTTTTTGCATTTTGGACCCCGAATTTTAGGGGTATTTACATTCTAAACCCTTGGTTTTCAACTTTAACATTTTGGACCCTAAAATTTATAGGCTGAATAAAAAAGGACTTTAAATTTTGTGGACTGAAGAAAAAGGCCCCTGCCTCATTTTTTATTTTCCTCCCATGTTTGAATTTATCTCCCGATTGACGTCAAACTTTAGGACTATGGTTAAAACTAATATTGAAGTTATAATACACCTCTCTTATTCGTGTCGAGGCTACTTAGACCCCTGAGTACATGGTTTTAAGTAACTCCAACATGAATAAAAGAGGTTTATTATAACTTTAATATCGGTTTTAACCTTAGTCTTGAAGTTTAATACCAATCACGAGAGAAATTCAAACATGGAAAGAAAAAGAAAAACGAGAAACGAGCTTTTTTTTCACCTCACAAACTTTAAGGTCCTTTTTTATTCAGCCTACAAACTTTAGGGTCCAAAATGTTAAAGTTGAAAACCAAGGGTTCAGAATGTAAATATCCTGAATTCGGGGTCCAAAATGCAAAAAACCACAAATGCATGAAAGCAAAATTTATTACATAGATGATGAAAAGTGATTTGTTCATATATAGACTAGATTGCACCTTAACTTATTTAAACTAATTCCAAATACAACTTTTAGATTAGTACATATAGACGTTCTTTAGACTAGTAAGTTAGGTTCAACTTAACTCAACCTTATCTTACCTTACCTTTCCCAACTCTTTAAAAAAAACACTCAAACCAAATTTAAATTTTAATCAAAAAGAGATTGAAATAGTATTATTTTAATCATTACACAATTCCACTTTTTCCAATCCTTATAACTTTTTCATTATTTTCCCCAAAACATTCAAATTTTATTAATAATATTTTCTCCCACGAATAATTTAACTCAAACAAATCTCAACATTTCTTTACAAATCTTAACTCAACTCAACCACTGTTAGGATCAGGAATTCAGATATGAAACCTTTTATTAGGAACTAAATCCAAATTGAACAGATCTAATATTGTAGTGGATGTGCACAAGATAATTAATTTAGGGATGTAGGTGTTGAGAAAAAAACAAGAACAATGTAGGGGTGATGAAGACAAGACTTTTACATGGATATCCAAAGCGGGGAAAAAACGGAGAGATTACAAAGGGTATCCCAAACGGTTGTATAACATAACGAGATCATGAAGAAAATATCTCAAACGCTTATAGCATAACGAGAGTAAACATATCTCAAAGAAGGGTAACGAGATATAACGAAGATTACAATCTTATAATAAAAACTCACAAAAGTGGAATAGATAAAAGGAGATTTCACAAAGGTGTCATAGAGGTACATAATTTGGCCACACCAAACTAGGTTGAATAACCTAATATTTATAGCAACCCCAGTATAGACGTGGAATAGTCTTCTAGTCGAAATCAATTGCTTGGAGCCCAAGTGATATCAACAAGGAAAATATATAATTTTTATTTCCAAACTTGAATCTGAATAGAATTGAGATATTGTCCAACAATTAGTTTAAAGAACATGGTTATATTCTAACACAGGCTAACATGTTGTAACATGTAAATAAATAACACAAAACTTGTTTTTTTTTGCATAAGGTTTGATAAACAAAAATAATGTTGGATTAATATTGTTGGTGCCTAACAGAAATTGTAAGGTTTTTTCATAAAATTAGCAACTTGAATATGTTGATTGTTATATATGATTTGAAGCAATCTAGTACCAATTGGGATGGTTAATGGATTTGCATTTTGGGGACATGGATCAATCCTAAAGTGATGAGGTCAACACGACATTATATTTTCAAATACTCGATCTCTCTTGTAGTGTTTTACTTACCACTCAATCTCTCTTTGATTGTTTATAAATTGTTTGCATCAAGTCAAAACTATGATCGATAGTTGGTAGGTGAATTTATGAAGTCAATGCTCATTATATTTTCGAATGTAGTTCAGAATATTTATGTAATTAAAAGAAAATTATAGTTGGTAGTTGTTGGACGTTACATGAACTTCTTTCCTTAGATATTCGCTTTTTCTATGTTTGTTTGAGTTTTTACTTGTACTATACAATTATCTCACTATATTTATATGCAACAACTTTTAGGTCATGCCGAGGAACCATTTAACAAAGTTATGGAATTTTGAGCAAATTGTTTTAATATATAATCCTATTAATAGATTCGTAGGTCATTACAAGAAATTTCACAATAATATGTTTGCTATTCTTGACAATGTGGACTCTTAGTTTTATCACTTTATATTTTTCTAGCTTCTTTTACAAAATTATCAATGATGGAAATACACAGGCAGAGTTGTTCCTAAAAAGGACTTTTTATTGATGATCAACAAAGTAATTTATGTGGGTCAAAAAAAAACAAAGTAATAATATTGTGAATTTATACTCTAACCACTTATAAACGAAATAAACATTAACCATATGGAAATAAAGTTCATGAATGAAAATATTTTTGACCGCTAATATATTGTATTTTCAGGATATTGGAGAATAATACACCATACTTTTTTCTTATACAATAATATATCATATATATTTTGAAGCAATTGGACTATGTACATCATAGCAAATTCGAAATAAACAAATAATAAAAACAACATATACAACTAGCCCTGGTTAATTTGAGTAATTTACCCCAGATCTGTGCATAGGGTACAAAAAACAAAACATTTGTTCATATAATTTTCAACATTCTTCATAATTCAAGCCTTGATTCCTGCCCAGTTGATCTGTAATGATACTGAAGTGCTACTATAATATTGTACCTAATAATCATTGCTAACTCATCATTAAATATTAAATACATTTTAATTATTACTTCTTAAATAAATACAATGTCAATTATTATGTTCTAATTTAAATGGATAAAATAGATGTATAGATGCTTGATCAGACATTCAGACTCGGCATTTTGCAGAAAAATGCATATCCTAATCATGCAGTATCGAATTTAATTAATGAAGATTAATTGATGCCAAAGGATAAGCTTAATAATGTATTTCTAGTGTTGCCAAAACAAAGGTTTATATCGTAATTATAAAGTTAGCCTTATCTAGTCTAGTAAGAAAAATGACAAAAACTAATACCGACTAAAAATGACATTATGAAATTAACACTTAAATTAATTAAAATTAAGAACATATCTTATTAATATTTTTGAAATATTAGTGATATTTTTAATTTACTATTGGCTAAAAAAGAACACATCTTATTAACCTTGGATAGTTAGAAGCTTAACTTTGATGTTGCTATCGATAAAAAAAATTATGTGTAATTCAGGGTTTTTTGCATCTTGGACCCCAAATTTTAGGAGTATTTATTTTTTGAATATTTGGTTTTCAACATTAACTTTTTAGACCATAAAGTTTGTAGGCTGAAATAAAAAAGGACCTTAAAATTTGTGGACTGAAGAAAAAGGCCCATGTTTCGTTCTTTCATCCCATGTTTGAGTTTATCTCCCCATTAATGTCAAATTTCAGGACTATGGTTAAAACTAATATTGAAACTATAAGACAAGGGCTGAAGGGGTGGTTGTCCCTGACGCATAGTTTGAACTTCAAGGCGTGTTTGTGTATTCGTGTTTCGAGCCATGGTGATTTTTTTTGGGTTTGATGCGAATGTTTTTGTTGGTGATTGTTTTGGTTTAGCTTGTTGAGTCGGTTTTGGTGGTTGGTCCCAGTGTGGTTTTTTTGTGGTTATCTTATTCCTTTTCATGCATAGTGTTGTTCGGTGTCTTCTTTTTGTGTGGGTGTTGTTGGCTGTTTTGGCTTTGGCTTTGGCTTCGGCCTCAATTATCGAAAAAAAAAAAGCTACTCCCTCCGTCCCAAATGAATTGTCATTGGGCTCAATACTAATTACTAACAAATTACAATGAGTACTAATATGAAATTACTATCATTAGAAAGATGTTTTAAAAAAATACAATGGAGGTAGTTTCATATTGTAATTCATTGTAATTGATGAATAATTAACGGCCAAAGTTTAGCCAAAATGACAATTAATTTGGGACGGAGGGAGTATAATACACCTCTCTTATTCATGTCGGAGCTACTTAGACCCCTGAGTACAGGGGTTTAAGTAACTCCAACATGAATAAGAGAGGTTTATTATAACTTTAATATCAGTTTTAACCTTAGTCTTGAAGTTTGACGTCAATCGGGAGAGAAACTCAAACATGGAAAGAACAAGAAAAATTGTAAATGGACTTTTTTTTCAGCCCACAAACTTTAGGGTCCAAAAATTAAAGTTGAAAACCAAAGGTTCGGGGTCCAAAATGTAAAAAAACCCGTATACTTCAAGATAAAAATTATAAATTTATATATATTAGATAAATATAATAATATAATAATTATCTCTAATCAGCTGACGTAGACCCGCCAATATATATGTATATATCAACTTGTTTTTATTGAAAATAACCCAACTTTCTAGAGGATTTGTTTTGGATGATTTTTTTATAAGATAAGAGGATACTGAAAAATGATGGGCTTATAACTGGATTGGGATACTTTTAGGAAACCAGTTTTAAATCTGTATTTTTTTTTTTTCCTGTCCAATATTTATGATGGATGAAACCTCTTCCTGACAGTAGTAGCAATATTTGCATGACACATGTCCATTAATTCCACATCAGATGGGATTGCACAGTATCCAAACCTCACGAAGTAATGCCAGGTTGCTTAATATTATTTGTCGTTTTAATGTGATTTTTCCCAATAATTTGGAGTATTAAAATGTTATAGTAAATTATGAAGAGTCAGAAAAAAATAATCTATATTTTGGGTATTAGAAAAAAATAATCCAAACTTAAAACTTTGTTCAAATGAGTTGAGCTTTAACGTTATCCACCATCTAATTAAACTCGTTTGAAAGTGACGTGGTGGAGGCGGCAATATTACATGTGGAACATACTTTTAACCTTTTTTATTTGTGCAAAAAATTTTACATATTGCTACCACCATATCACTTTTTGGACGAGTTTAATTAAGTGGTGGATACCAAAAATAGTAAGGCATTGTTCTTTTATACAGGTGCGGTGTAGTACCACAAGTTGTAGATTTGAAGATTGCCAAATTTTGTCCTCTGGGTGTATAGTAATATGTCTATACAACTATGACATATCGTGGTGGTCAAACTTGGAATGGAATGGTACGCTATACAAGTGTTTTTGACCAATTATAATCAATTTTATTAGTTGTAAGTGATTGAGAAAAAGGGCGGTCATGACCCGTAAAACCGACCCAAACCGCGCCGAAACCGAAATACACCCGACCCGTATTTACCCTAACCCGAAATATACCCGACTTGTATTTACTCGAACCCGATATACGACCGACCCGTAACCCGCCCACCCGCCCGTATTGACAGGTCTAACCACAACTCACCATATTATTTAATATTCTTCCACACTTCACCATACTTTACCACAGTTATTACCAATATAGTTTCTTACTTTTCTTTCTCCTCACTTTTTACATTATCTTCCCGTACCTACCCCACCTAACCCAACTCTTACCACAATTCTCCACAATACTTCGCCACACTTTTCAATAATTTCACCGCACCGCTTCATCACCACACTCCACCGCCGCACAAAATAACCGGAGCTAAATATTAAAGTTCAACTCATCCATAATAAAATTCTAAATTTGAATTATTTTTTTTCTAATACTCCATAGCTCCAAAATATAGATTACTACTATATTTTTTCAATTTTCCTAAATTTTTTAATCAAGATAGTTTACAAAGCCCAATGCTCTCCTTAAATAGTTGGTAGAACCTAGATTACTTTTGTACCGGTATGGCGGTATACACATCTCTTTTGGGGATTCCCCATTCATTTGAGAGGATATGAGATAATCGAGATTAGAAGGCGTAATTAACCAAATGTTGAGATTAGAAGGAGTATCTTAATTAGGCTGCTTAATTAACAACCATTTTGCTTTTAACAGAAATCCCCCTCCTCTTAAGAAAACAATGGGTTGACTTTCCAAAGGGTAACCAAAAAGAATCGAATCTTATGTATTCAAATTAGCATCCACAATCACAATGGACGAAAAATATAGTCTAAGATTTTTCGTAAGGTGTGTTGGATAGGAGTGGTGTGTTTTACGTTATTTTGTTTAAATTATGTCTTTTTAATCTTTAGCAACTACCATTCATAAAAATAAAATTATGTATTGAAAAAATATATTACAATTGATAAAAAAAATAATCTTTATACCTAATTAATAATTATTCACTTCAACTTATCACAAACTTTCAAGGGCTTATTGACACTCTTTGATAGTATTCATCATTCATTGATATTAATCATAATTCATGACATGAGCATGGCACTTATCATTGTTCAATAACATTCGACCATGTTTTTAAATTGTATTACAAGTTATTACTTATTGATGTGAGAAAGCACTAATTAGCAAAAATAAAAATTAATTGATACTTAGTTAAAAACAATAAACTAAGGAATAGTGATAATATATGTAATAGGAAAGACTGACTAATTGAAATGATGCAGAACTTTTTATTGTTCAAAGACTTTCACCGTAAAAAATTAGCAAAAAAAAAAAAAAAAGAAAATACAACTATCGTCAACTTCAAATCCTAAAATATCCTTAAGAAACGTTGATTACAAACCTCTTTCGAGTAAACAAATCATTCGGGCAACAACTCTTGTATATGTGCAAATGTATCTTCACTAACATCTTCAACAACCTATAACAATCCATCAATGCTAACCTTGTCTATGTTTACAGTAGCATTTGTTAAATCATCTTCTCAAAGTGACTTTCTAGAATCAGTATATTTCCTTTGACTTCTTCTACCTGATATACTCGAAGAATTGGATTACATAGTCAAACATTCACTCAACTTACCATGATCTTGCCTTATTAATTTGGATAGCACTTTAACTTTATTTAGAAGTTTACTCCTCAAAATCAGGTGTGGATTCAGGGTTTGATTCATAAATAGAATTAAAACAATATTCACAGTAACAAAAGAGTCGTAATTTTATTGTCTTAAGTTTAGTATCAAAATCAAAGCCCAAATTGACACCAAGGCCAAAACAACCAAAATCAACATCACCTACAATACCCAAGCTTCCACTTCTTCTACACTTTTAGCAATCTCATGTTGAATGATTATTAACATAGAGAGACTAAAAAATAAACAGGAAGTTGGAACTTTAATTAAAGTATTATCACCAATGGTAATTAGATCGAAATTACGATGGTACCTGACGTTTTCATACAATCATTTTATACACAACATATATAAATATTTGTAATAGCAATGTACTCCAATATAGTCTCACTAACGCGGAGAATCTAGATGTAGACAGTTTTTCCTTCATACACAATAATATATGAAAAGGTTGATTCTGACATGTCAAAAGGTCTTTCCTTTTTATAAATAACAAAAATGCTTTGAAATCATAAGGAACAAGAGAAGTAGGGAGGTAGAAAATTCATACATGTGTGCTCCAGTGCAAACAATAGTTAAGCCAACACATCATACTAACTTAAAAAACACACTCTCACTCAACTACCTAATCCTAGCATACCAAAGGTCGTATTAAGTGTCATGTCTTCCACTAAGCTTGTGTGCTTCAAATTGACCCTAATCACCTCTTTCATAGATTTCATATGGCCTGCACACCTACGACGAAGTGGGGGAAACATAATCTTTTCATATCTCCAAACAGGAGCATCCACATTTCTCCTATATACATGACCAAACTATCGTAGTCTTTTGTCACGCAACTTATTCTCAATAAATTAATATCACTTCTAACTTACCACGACACACATTGTTTCTAATCCTATCCAATTATACAAATCCATAAGTCCATTAAATTAAACTCATTTCAGTCACATTTAATCTTTGATATGTATTTCTTTATAGCCCAACATTCTAAACCATGTGTAATATTTGTGAAGATTGAAAAGAAAAATCAAATATGTTCTTGAGTAATCCTAATCTTCATGTTTGAAAATTGAAAACAAGCAAGTTGGTACAAAAATTGATACCACAAGAAAGAATCCCACGTAGAAATTGGAATGGTTATGAAAACACTTTTGGTTGCTTCCATTTTTTTTTTTTCGATTGTTAGCCAAAAAAATTTAAAAGTTGCTTCCACTTTTTTTCTTGTATAAATATTTTACTTTGAATGGGCTGCCCCTTTCCCCAACAAGTAACTAAACTTGAAATTTGGAATAGCAATTAATGTGATCAAAAGGACCCTGCAATTGGCCATTCTTTGCTGACTCAGTCATCACTCATCATCGTTTGTACTCCTATTTTGAATGTTTTTTCTTAAACAAAAAAAGGTCAAACCAAACCTATCAACCTATGCACCAAACATATACTCATACGTGTAATAGAGAAAATCAAGAGTGTCAATTGTATGAATTAATATGATAGTTTAGGGTCACACCAAACCCAATCTCATGTTTACGTGTTTGTGCAGTGTTGTTTCCATGTTATTTTTTAGTTATAATGTTATTTTGCTGTTTTCATTGATTCAGCGATATTATTTTAAAATTTTCAATTTTTTTAAATTTTAAATAATAAAAAAAATTAATATGATATAATATTTTTGGATCGATGGTTGTTTATTCTAGAATATAAAATATAATTTTTTTTTTGTATTAATTTAATGTAATTTGACTTATAAGGTTTATTTTCAGAAGGATTTTGGGACGATAATACACTGAACTTTGAGAATATTTGACAATAATGCACTCGAAATAATTCCGATGGTGGTTAACTCGGTGACGGTCCTACTTTGAGGGGTTGTTTTTCTTTTTCCAGAAAAAATATATTATTCATCCTATTTGTGTGTACTTTCGTACATGACCAAAAAAAAATCCTAAAGAAACATAAAAATGACAGCTTAAAGTAGGACCACCACTGCATCAACCACCACCGGAATTGTCTTGAGTGCATTATCGTATAATACTCTCAAAATTCAGTTATTAGATCTCAAAAAAAGTTTAATATATTATTATCAGATACCTCTAAAGTTCAGTATATTATCGTCTAAAAATCCTTTTCAGAACGTAAATCATTGGGGTGTACAACGAGTTGGTAAGTTGTAACTATGATCGCTAGCTAATAAAAACACAGCAAAAAGAGCTTTTGAATGCTTAAAATTTGAATTAAGACAGTCAACAATATAAATTCCTTTTGCACTAATGGGTTATTTATTTTTTTTTTTTAAGAAAAAGAGCAAAAAGTGCTTATTTGTGCTTATTTTGTAAAACCAATGAAGCATGGGGCAGTTAAACTTAATTAAAATTTGTGCCCCTTCTAAAGTCTCAATTTGCATGTCTAGATTTGAATAATTATTCATATTTAATTTACCACTAAACCTTACTACCTTAGTGGAATGCTAGTTATTTTTTGAAAGCAAGTTAACTTTAACGGAGTACGTAATATAAAATCCAAAGAAAAAATAGTAGGTTATGACACTAGTGACTAGTTTACTAGGCCATTCTTTGAAACTTCAAATTTGAAAGAGTCAGGAAATCAACTCAACTCTTCATGAGGAGAAAAAATTAATAAAAAATACTCTCTCTGTTGTTTTATTATGATCAATAATTTGTTATAATATATTAATTACTTTTTTTTATTTCTCTTTTAACATCCCTGAATAAAATACTAAAAATTAATTTTAATTTATGATATTTAAATCATTTTTTCACTAAGTATTCTGTAATTTTTTATGATGTTGATTTTTTTTCTATCACTTTGCATGTCAAGAAAAAGAAACACTCCCCCTCCCAACCATTTGAATTGAGGGGGAAAGGTACGGTTATCAATGATAACCCTTTTTTTTTTTGTTTTTACCTTCTCTTCATTTTTTATTTGCAGAAATCATAGTTGTCAATGAGCTAGTTAGGAGTTATTTGGCATCATGGTAATATTTTACAATGGAGGTTATGTTATCAATTATCTCCTCCTTTTATTTCATTAAATTAAATCCGATGGATATCTTTGAAATAAGGGCCTAATTTAGATGATTCAGACTCGCCATTGTAAAAATATATATATATATATATAATAAATAAGTGTCACAACTAAATATTAAATTTCTAAGGATATGATCATCCTAATGCATGCATAGCTAACAAAGAAGGAATAATATAATAAAACTTGACAATGTTTAAATTAATTTAACAATTAAGTTAGGTATCTTAAATATAAATATAAATATTTATCGAGATAAGATAGTAAAACCCCTGTAAGATTAAATGAAAATATATAGTGAAAATTAATGCTGATGTTTTAGAAGTCCTATGGGACAAAAACTATCTTTGATCAATTTCAAATTAATTAAAGACTAAATCAAACAGTATATAATTTTCTGTCCCAAATGAACCCTACCATGATTTGATCATGTGGCTCTCAAAGCAAAATGACAACTCCTTTAATATAATAAGTAATATTACACTATTAATCCTAATCCATAATCAATTCTAGGTACTCTAGTGTATATATTCTCCACATGGCTCTATTCTTTTTTAGTCCCCTCAATTTTAATATATTATTACAGATCAACATCAATGCTTGATTGCACATTTGCACTTGTGTTCATCCTTTAATTTATGAGTGTAATTATGTAATTACATTGGAGCTAAATTTGTCTATTTGCTCAACTCAAGAGTTGCATGTGTATGTTTGTTTGGACATGGGGATGAGGTCATGAGGATGAGAGAGAAGCAATGAATATATAAAATTTAAGTTTCAAAGGGATTCCAATATGGCATTTTGCTATTTGTCTATGTCATCATACTGTTTCAAGATGTATATTCTTTTTTAAATTATTTTATACTTCAATTTATTGATATTTTTATTTGACCTTTGAAAAGAAATTCATATGCTTTATCTTATCTAATTTATATTACTTATATGATATATATTAATTTAAACTAAAAAAAATTATATTGTTCAAAACTCAATCAAGTTAAAAATTTTCATGAGTTATACACTTACAAGCTACAATATAGCATATAGTATAGCTAATATTATAATTATTTTTCAGATTCTAATGACTTATTAATAGGGAATTAAAAGAGAAAGTAGAGAGCCAATTCTCATTTTCTTAAAATAATTAGTCGGATAAAAGTTAAAGCTTCGTTAAAAGTAGACTCCTTTAGTAGTAGTAGTTGTTGTAGTAAAGAAATTTTATTGAATTATTTGGTAGGATAATTACGAAATAATATCAAAAGACAATTTATTTCAAGAGTAATTAGCTATTAGCAAAATATATAGCTCAAGAAAAAGATACAAATTTCCAATAATCCATGCATGAACCCACAATTGCAATGCTTAGAAAAAAAATGTATTCCCATCAATTTTTATAGAAACAGTAACCAGTTATTTTCTCCGTCATTTTTTATTTGCTTTTTTGGAGGTGATGATGAAGAAAAATCAATATTATAAAAATTTATAGGATAATCCGTTAAAAAATTAATTAAATATATTTAATTAAAATTAAAATTTAGATTTGATCCAATAAATATTTCTTATAAATAAAAAATAATTAATATATTAATAAACTTATAAAATAAGAAAAATTGATTAAAATATGATTAAAAAATGAATTATGAATTGTACCTACGAAAAAAAAGAACTTGTGAGTTGTGAGGAGATTCTCCAAGAAAAACACCAATGCATATTCTCCAGGGAAAAAAAAAACTGACGTAAAAGAGAGACAATTGTTTAATGAGTTGGCTCTGATTTCAAAAATGGAGGTAAAAATTAATGTTATCTTAGCTATAGTTTTGGTAAAGTAGGCCATAAATTTAGATCTCCACTATAATTAATTAATTAAGTTAAGCATGAAATTCAAAAGGTGATAGTACTTGAATCAAATATCGGCGTAACTATTCCCTGCATCCCCATACGGTCAAACTACAAGAAGTCCGCCAAAATTAAAGTAGCATCTAGTAGGACTGTAGTTTTTATTTTCAATTTTTTTTGAAAAAAAGGGGGGAAAAAAGGCTCCCTTAGACCATAGTCCCCCATTGCTGCTTATCTTTTTATCTTCACAGCCACTCCACTCAAAGGAAAATATTAATGTACTACTAGTATATATAAGTATATATAAATGATATAAAAAAAATTGGGGAACTTTTATTTTTGGATATTACTCCCCCCCTTCATATTAATTACCCATTGGTATCTTTTTTTTTTTTTGTAGGAAGGGTGGGTCAAAGCCCATTGGTATCATTAATTTATCAATATGTACAATGTTTTAGTATACGAAGGTGCTATCATTAAATTCATAACGAAAAATATTATCATAAGAATATAATATTGTAATTTTTTGATAAAATATACTATAAGAAATTCTTATTGCCATTTGGATAATTAATATGGGACGGAGGGAGTAATAAACAAGACTCACCCCAATTCCAACGTACAGGTAGTAGTTTTTGACCGATAAATGATACTACCTTCGTCCCATTATATTTGTCTATACTAATTTGATAAGACCAATGTATATTGGGAATTAAGGTGAAAATTTTGTAATTTACCCAAAATGCCCCTACTTAAATTGTAAATAATAGTTGTTGGAATTGTAAAAAGTGAAAAATGAATTTATTAATTAGGAGTAAAAAAGTAATTAAAATTGTTGGAATTGTAAATGGAACAAATATTTTGGAACAAATAAATTAGGTCAAAGGACAAATATTTTGGGACGAAGATAATAGTTGTTAGCTAATAGCTATTTGAATTAACTATTTGATATTATATGTTTGGATTAATTGAGAAGTATTTAGCAAAGTAGCTCTTGAAGTATGAAGATAGAGCACATGCTACATGGTGGACCAGGTGGTGTTGTACTTTGTTGAAAAGAACCATTCAGAAAACACACACACAAACATAATCATGTACAAGTGGTTGAACACCTAATCCTCTTTACCACAATAAACACTTGCAAAACAGAAAAACAAAGCACCCAAGTTGGTGCTTCAAAAACATATCTTCTGTTCTGTGGGGAAAAGGGGAAAATACACATTCAAAGTATAAAGTAAGAAAATTGAGCTTCCAATTCCATTGATCTACATTTGATCCCCAGAGTTTATATACAGCTTACAGAGTATGGTGGGTCATTGGAAAAAAAGAGAGTTAAAAAAAAAGTAACTTCAAAACCTCTCTGATCCTCCAGCAAGCTTGTGCTTGCCAGGGTCATCCATTTTCCTTCCAAATTCTAATACAAGTTTTGAAGTAAAAAAGAAATTTACATCTTCTCAGGTGAAAAGGGCGACTAGGGTTACATGTATTTTATCTAGCCTCTCTTTTACACTTCTGTATCATGGAACTTGCTTTCATCCATCCGATTCTGGACGGCTTTCACTGCAGCCACTCTGGCCGCTGTGGCTGCTCGGTTTGCAGCCATCACTGCCTTGTTCACATGATCGTCTACGCGTCTCAGGTGGATCGCGCTCTCTGCTGCTTTTCTGGCTGCCTGTAATACATAATGCACCACCATGTCAGGATGGGATCCAAACAGAGCTCAGCTCATTTTACACCATAGCAGAAACCCCCCCCCCCCCCCTCTTTTTTGAACTAGGTAAAGTCAACCGACCTACTGGTCTCTTATCTCAAAAGTAACCACCAACAAACTTTACAGGGTGGGGAGCAAGGGGTAATTACCAAACTGCCCATTACAAGCATGGCCCATCAACCCCACAGTCTCCTCACCTAAATGGAACTTTTACTTCCCTGGCAAAATTTGAGCTGATTCGAAAACTGACCCAAACCCACCCGAAAGTAAAGGATTTTGAACACGATTTTCAAACCCGTAACCGACCCTGAACTCACCCCTATTTAACCCGCCTACATAAATTGATATGTCCACCGCCTTCCACCACGGTGAATGGGGAAATGTATAGCAACCTCTCCCAGCAATTTGGCCGCCAATTGTTAGTTGTTAGTTGTTTGGATTACAAGTCAGGACGTGTTATAAAGAAACGAGATCCACATCAGGTTGACATTGTTCGGTTCGGGTTTTGGGTCTACTTTCTCCGGTCTAAATGTCAATGGCTGCCAAATCGCACATTAAGCGAAATCCAGTAAAAGTTTTGAACCCGGACAATGACAGATCAAGGGATCAGTAATTACCTGAACTGCTCGTAGTACTGAATCTGTAAGTGGGGGTAAGGGTGTTTTAAGAGAACCACAGTCCCATTCACCACACTTAGTCTCCCCACTTCGGAAGGTATACATTCCATACCCTTGTTTACGACCCTCGTGCCACGAACCCTCATAACAATGTCCATTGGTGAAATGGTACACGCCAAACCCATGGATTTTGTCACCGAAATACTCCCCGGCGTACCTATCACCATTTCTGATACACCACAAAAATGGACACCATTATTAGCCTCATAATTTGCAGCAGTTGAGTTGTCACAAACTGGATTAGTGGTTGTGATTACCAACCAACATAGAAACCAATCACTCTCAACTGTATTAAATGACTGGTGAATGATTAGTTTATATATATAGCAAGAGACCTAAACCAGATTACACTACTGATAAATGAGGGGAGATTCAAATCAAATCAATCAAACAAACATGCTAGAGGAAGGGAATGTCATGCAAAAGTTAAGAGTAAATACTACTCAAAGATTCAGACACAACTGATAAGATAACATAACATGACCCCATCATCATCAATGGTCCACCAGACCCAAAAAAAGTTTGAAGATGAAAAAGGCATGATAACAGGAACCAACTAACAAAGATCTAATCATTCACCCGATTTCAACTCAATCAATCAAACAAACAAACAAACAAACAAACCCAAGTTACCAAAATGCTGATCCAGACTCCGGAACTGTGCAACACTGTGATTAATTCAACAGTAAAAACAACACAAAATTTTGACAAAAACTCATCAACCAATTCACCAAACAATCTGTTAAAAAGGGTGGAAATTAGAGAGGAAAATGAACCTGAAATGGTAGCAACCAAGGCCATGCTTGACACCACATTTGAACTCCCCAACATAGCAGCTACCATCAGAGCAAGTTTGAACACCAACACCATGATACTGCCCATTACACCATTCCCCTGCATATGAATCCCCAGTATAAAACCTATAAACCCCAAATCCATGTCTCAATCCACCTCTGTATTGCCCTCTATATCTACTCCCTCTTGCCCAGCTCTCAATCCCATACCCATCATACCTCCCATCAACCCAATCACCCTCATACCTTCCATTCACAAAGTAATTGTAAACCCCACTTCCATTACACTTTCCTTTGTGAAATTCACCCTCGTAAACGTCTCCATTGCTGTAGAACTCGACTCGTTCTCTCGACTCACACCCGTCGTTCTTCTCCGAGTCGGACTCGTCCCCGATGTACCACTGGACCGACTTCGACCGGTGGGGCTTCGACCGGTTCAGGTGCCGGAGGACCGATTTGGACCGGTCGACGAGTTCCCGGTTCTTGCTGAGGTAGAATAGTGCCACGGCGATGAAAATTAGGGCTAGGAGGAGGTTTTCCGAGGTGGCGAGCTCTTCTGTTTTGAGGTACGTGTAGGCAGTTACTAGGGTTAGGGTTGTAACCGCCGTCGCTATCACCGGGGCCCACCTCCCCGGCCCGGGCTTGTGGGGTGCCGCCGGAGACGCCGCCTTCGCCGGCGACGTCGACGGAGGAGGTTTCTTGTCGTCGGAGTCGGGGATGGAGGAGAGGCTGCGGATGGTCGGAGAAGAGCGGAGGAGGGAGGATTGTGTGCGAGTGAGCTTCGCTTGACCGTCCATTTTCCGGCGAATTTCCGGCGAGGAGATGAAACGATCACGGCCGTCGGATGATGATGATGGGGGGTGTCAGTGCCGGTGCCGGGAGATAGGGGTGAGAGAGGATATGACCGGCGGCGACATGTCAGGGGGCAGCGGAGGAGGAGCGAGGCGAGTTTCCCGGCAAAGGTTAGCAGTGGAGAGTGATGAGAGAGAGAGAGGAGAGAGAAAGTGTGTGTGGGTTTGAAATGTTTGAAAAGTGGAGCAAACAAGTTTCGGAGGGGGAGGGGGAGGGGGAGGGGGAGACTGGGGATTGTTGTCGATATTTAAGAGAGAGAAAATTGGGGGAGGGGGGACTGAGATTTGATCCGGGACGTTGGATGGGAATCGGAGGGGTGAGATTGGCGGAGGAAGGTGGACCGTTGGATGACGGGAAGAGAAGAGAATAGAGATGGTCTTTTCGATGTCGTGCCTTTTGCCTTTTGGTGTGGCAGGCACCGTGGCACGTGCCTTCCGTTCTTTCTTCACTTTGTATGCCAAGATTTTTGTGGTAAATTATTATTCCCCATCATAAAATATTTATTGATTTTATAAAATTTCGAAATTATGTTAGAGTATAAAGTCATTTCTGGAGCTTCAACCATCAGTTTAAGCTTTTGGTTGAGATGGTTCCACATGGTATCAGAGCCAGACCAATAAATAAGAGTGCCTTGCGTTCAATCTCAAAGACTTACATATTCAAATGCGCAGTTAGGGCGCTGCGGCGATTCACGCCTGGCCTCAAAGGGCATTCAATAACTACCTTTTAAAAGTCTAATGTACATTGGAAAGTGAGGTAAAAAAAATTATGATTTGACAATATTGCCCTTATATTAATTGAGAATGATAGTTATTGAGATTAAAATGTGATAGATACACTTATTTATTAGGGGTAAAAAGGGAATGACAATTGTTGAAATTGTAAAAGTGACAAACAAATTTGGATAATAATTATTTTACTGTTTAAATTTTGATGTAATGGAATTTTTGTTACGTTAATTAAGTTTTAAATCACTTTTAAATTGATTGAATATAAATATTATTTTTAAATTCATTATTGTTCAATTCAACTATTATGATGAGCATTCATATACTGGTTCATGAACATTATATTGTAGTTTTGGTTTATGAGCATTGTAGTTTAGGTTTATGAGCATGATGGTTCAGGTTTATGAGCATTCATAAGTGATTTATAAGCATTGTAGTTTATGTTTATGAGCATTTATATATTGGTTTATGAGCATTGTAGGAAAAACGTTAGCTTATAAGCATTCGTGTTAGAGGTTATGAACATTCATCTGCTAATTCATGGGCATTCATATACTGGTTTATGCGCATTGTAGTTTAGGTTTATGAGCATAATAGTTTAAGTTTATGAGCATTTATATACTGGTTTATGAGTATTGTAAAAATGTCAGGTTAATTATGAATATTAAAATGTCATGCAGGTTATGAAATTAATGAGATCAATGTTATATGATGAATCATCATACAAATTTATACTACAATATTCATAAATCTATACTACAATGCTCATAAACTATAATCACAATGCTCATAATATATATATCTTGCAATGTTCGTAATTTGTAAAGTGGATGTTCATAAACCTATACTACAGTGCTAATAAATTATTTTTATTGAAAATATACCTAAAGGTACGGAAAGAAATGATAAAAAAGATATAATAAAAATAACAAATAACAAATAACAAATAAATAAATGAAAAGTATAATTGAATTGAACTAAAAAATCAAAATGTATTGAAATATTGGACGTAGGAAAAAGCTCATTATATTTGTTTAAAAAGAAAATTAAAAATAAATTTAAAAAAGGAAAAATATGAAAATGGAACGCACATGTAGCCCGGACGCATGGAGCATTGAAAGTCCCGGTGCATAATCGTTTCTTTTTTTTTTTTACTAAGAAGTCTATGAGAGAAGTGGTTAAAGTGGATTTGAAGCACATAGACTTAACGGATGATATGACACTTGGTAGAAGTGCTTAGCAGGTTATGATTAAGGTTGTCAAGTGAAGGGGGGATCATAGGTTGCCAGTGGCCCAGTAGGACACCTTGCTTTGTCTTTTTTATGTGTTTATTGCACTCTCCTTGTGTGTGTGTGTTTCAGGCAAATTTAAATACTTGAAGCATACAGATATAAAGTACAATTCCCTCTACTTTTCTTGTTCTATTGCCTTCCGAGTGGTTTTTCATTTTGGGTTTTCAAATAGTTTTGTCCCCCCCCCCCCAAAAAAAAAAATTCTTTTGCTCGGAGAAATCATCCTTTTTATACACTTTCATATATGAAGTAAATATTGCCTATATTTGGATCTCCTCAGGCTCTCATTAGAAGGACTATATTGAAGTTTGTTGTTGTCGTTATTATTATTATTATAATAATAGTAACAATAATAATAACAATAACAATGATAAATTGATAATATATTAGTAGTAGCAACAGTAGTAGTAGTAGTAGTATTTATTGTAGTGTACTCCAAAAAAAAACACAACATTATAATTTTTGAAAGTATTTTTCACTATGAATCTAACGATAACACTTTTTATAAATAAATAATTTATATATGTTTTAAAATTTATAATTAAATATTTTAACTTCAATTGCATGTATATTATAGTGACTAATATTGTACGTAGTAGAAAGTAGGGAGCAATAGTGATAATATATACATATATTAACATTAATAATATAGACTGAATAGTAGTAGCATACTAGTAGTGAGGAGAATCACATCAAAATATTGATGATTTTTTGTTTTTGTTTTTTGAGTTCAAATGGAAAAGGGGAGATGCATTACTTAGTAAATATAGAGATGACGTCTTAGTATGGCTTAATCGATCCTCACTTCTTTTTGTTTTTATTTTTGGGTTCAAAAAGTGAATTTCCTAATTAATAATTATTTCTTACTTATATAATTCTTTTTTTTTTTTTAGGAAGATCGATTTGTTACTTATATAGCTGGTGAGCACTATGCAATGCAAGTTTGGCCCATCAAAAAATGGAGCAAAAAGGAATTAAGTTCCTCTTTTATTTCTCCCACCTTACATACCAACACAACCAAATACAGTAATTTTTGAAAATAAATTATTCACCTAACAATAAGAAAATTCAAGAAAAAACAACAAAATATTAATTAAAACAAAAATGGAAAAATATGCTTTCCAAAAATAGAATAAGTGTAAAAATAGCAAACTCCCTTATATCATCAAAATCAAACATGAATTAAATTTGAGATTCATGAGATCACTTTTTTTTTTTTTTCCCCAACCAAACCAGATTTAGGTATGAGAAGGAATCAACTTTTTAGGAACCCTTTATTTATTTTTTCCTGATTTACATTAATGAATTAATTAGTGGTGGAAAAATGAGGATCGGTTGATCTGATCTGGACGGTGATCGTAGAGTTTTGTAGGCATGCATAAATTGGTAAGGATTTGGTGGACCTATTTTTATCTAAATATTGAATCAATGTTTATTTTTGGTGAATTCAAATGCATTTTTTATCATTCAATTACGTGTATATATGTGATGGACAATGATATATATATCTTGTTTAGGATGGCTAATAATCATCTTGAACTGTCCATATTTCATATTTTTGTAACTTTTAATAATATTTTCTCTAGTAATTATTATATACATTTATCAACTATAAGAGTATAATAGTTATTAACAAGGTCAAAAATATAAATAATAGCCTAATTTTATCAATCATATTAGAAAACGCATATTCATAGTTTTATATTTATAAAAAATACTAATAAATAATTATTTTTATACTGTTTATAAGCTGTAATAACCCTCAAAATAATGAAACAGAACTTTATAATGATTTAAATATACTTATATTTAATTTTATAAATGATTTAAATGAAATGTAAGGATGGTTAACAACCATGTTATAGCAAGATGTTTATCATTTTTGATATGTGATATATCTATCTGATAACTGATTGGATCAGAGTACCTTCCCCTAACACAAGGAATATTATGCTTGCACAAATTATACTGTCCATGATAGTGTACCTACCTAAGTACACTATATATTGAAATACATCAATTTTTTATGTGATGAATATTTGTAAAAATTTGATGACTTTAAAAAATATTGATGAATTTTTTAATAATATTGTATATTTATGATGAATTTTTTAGTTTATATTGATGGAATTTTTAACAAATTAAATATAAGTGGTGTACCTACATGATGGACCGTATAACATCTCGCTTGCTTGTCATTAAAACATACTTTTATAATTTTAGCCACTTAGCATTTACCGTTAGACATGTTTTTAAATTTAAAAATATATCTATTTTCTACCACACTTTTAAAAGATTATTAAATATGAAACTTATACCAATAACAACTTTTGAAGTTATAGAGAAAGACACTCAAGATTGATTTGTTGATTGCTATTATTCATAAAAATATATACTACCAAGAAATTAATGTCTTCAGAAAAAGAAAATAAGTTCACATATACAAATTATAATCTTTTTATAATTTAATATTATATTATAATAAAATTTCAAGTTCTGAATTACAGTAAACCTAAATAGGGCAGGTTCCAAAATTTGAAATCTAATTTTTATTTAGGGTATTATGAAACTTACATATATATATATATATATATATATATATATATATATATATATATATATTGCAACAATAAAACATGGAAATTCATTAATTGCCAGAGTAATGTAATTTACATGGGTGAGGAGATGGCCTCACGAACTATAGATAAATAATTATTATATATAATTTATAAATAAGTAAATAGATAGATAGTGTGCAGTGGTGAGGGTGTAGATTATTGATGATCACGTGCTGGACCATGTGCTGCTTCTCTGTGTAGAACTTGAGAATGTTTTATTGGCAAATGGGACCAGATAAATCACTTCATTTGTAAAAAAAAAAAGGATAGTAGATCTGTGATAACAATATACTAGTAGTAAACAATAATAGAGATTTACTATTATTGAAAAACGTCATTAATACTAATAAGAAGAAATGCATCTTTTAATTAAAAAAATGCAAACATAAATAGTACATCTTAAACATTAATCCTCCCGGAATTTCTACAGGTTATCCTTGTGGTTTAGTAGATAATGATCAAGTTTAGACTTTAGATAGGTGGCTACTTGTTAGTATGTATTTTGTATAACCCTTTACTAATTATCAAATATATGTATGGAATATACAAATTGCAATTGCAATAAAGACTTTATTTACTCTCTCCGTTCCAGATTAATTGTCCATAGATGTTATCAATTACTCAACATATACAATTTTCCAATATACAAAAGTACTATTATTAGATTCATAACAAAAATTAAATATTATCATAATAATATGATGTTGTAATCTTTTGATAAAATATACTATAACGAAATTTTTAGTCAAATATGATATTTTAGACAATTAATATGAAACGGAGGGAGTATCTAATTTACTCATTAAAAAGTAACCATGTAATTATTAAATGAAGCATCACTAATATGTTAGATGTGTTGAACTATATCGAATATTGATGATAAATATTCGATCATTATAATTAAATTTTAAAAAATAAGCTCTAAATTTATTGACTTTATCCCTAAAATAAAGGTCCGTGTGTTAGTCAACTTATTCTTCTAACACAATGTATTATCATTGAATTAAAATGATATATGAGAAATAATTGTTGCAAATGCTATATATGGATATTTGTAGATAAAACATGATCATCAGTATGATATTTTAGTAGCAGGAAATTTTATCTTACAATGAGATTGATAATGAACATTTGTGTAGTGCTTGTATTCTCTCTTTGGTTTTTTTGGGCAAATGGTACACATGTAGGTAGTGCTTGTATTCTTTATAGCTGTAAACACTTGGCAATTGGCATCAATATTTCATTACTATTGCACGCCAATTAGCATTATAAACTGATTATAATTTTCTTTTATTATTCAAAACTTAAAAAGATATAGAAGTTTGAAATAACGGCACTAAAATAATGTAAAACAACTAGATAACATGGCAGAGAATATCATACAAACAGCTAAATAAGATAATCAAAATTAATCTTTAAAAGTTGCATTTAATTATGCTATAGGCATAGCTGTAGAAATTCCAGCGAGATAAACTGACTCTCACTTACTTATAAGTAGTTATTTTCCCTGGAAAAATGTTTTCTTATTTTCTTGTTTTCAGTTTGAAATTTTAAACACCAGCATACATAAAATTTAACCAATACCATACCAAGCCAAAAAAAATGAAAAATAAAAACCCGAAAGAAGCAATAAGCTTTTGAAAAAGAAAATTTTGATTGGTGTTTCTTGCTGTTTCTTGGTCAGAAGTAAAGTTTGTGGGTTCCGCAGAATGGAGAAAGGAGATTGATTGTTGTGATTCTGACCAATCAGAAAATAGATAAATACGAAAATAAATTATTTTGGGGCAAATATCAGTAGTAGTAATAATAATAATAATAATAATAATAATAATAATAATAATGATGATGATGATGATGATAGATTTTGACCAATCAAAAAGCATATAAATACTAAATTAAATTATTTTGATGCAAATATCAGTAATTATTTTGATGTTATCCTTAATAATATGATGATGATGATGATGACAACGATGACGATTAAGATATAATAATAATAATAATAATCTATCTATGTATATATTATTAATATATAGTATCGTTTTTGGGTTGCACAAAATGGAGAAATGAGATTAATTGTAAGGATTCTAACCAATCAGAAAATAGATAAATACTGAAGTAAATTATTTTGATACAAATATCAGTAATTATTTTCATTCGATTACTTATTATATTGGTATATACATATATAATTTTTCATTCTAATAACTTATTATATATTTTATGTATTTCCATTCAAATAGCTTACTATTATGGAACACAATAATACTCTCTTTCATTTAATAATATCATATAAATTGTGATATTTTTATCATTCATAGGTTAAGCTATGCGAAAGAGTGTTATTTATTGTTTGTTTTAATATTGATATGTAAATATTTGTATTAATACTACTACATACATGTATATTGAATTCATACTGTCATTTTATGGCTTCCTTTTAAATTGGTATCCACATGTATATTTCTTAATTAAATTTTTATTTTTATATTTTTTTCCTTATAATTCGAATCTATATTTATATATACGTATATTTATATTGTTGTTTTTTAATTATTAAATACATATTTTTTAATATATCCGAGCATGACACGGGTTTAAGACTAGTAAATTATAATGAGAATAAGAGGAGTGGAAAACCTTATTTCATAGTTAAGAGTTGAGACCAACTCTGATGTTAGTTTTTATCATCAAAATTTCAGTATTTTGTTCAACAAATAGTAGGCTATTGACTTTGAGGCTAAGTATCCATAATTAATATCATATATGGGTGATTAATTATTAGTTGGCCAACTGTTTATATGGTGTAGACTTAGTCGGATCGAGTTATTAAGTTATTCCCTTAATATTGGAATCAAATTGGGGCTTATTTTTTAACACTCCTAAGTCCTAACCCAAGAGAGTATTAACTAATTACGTTAATTATTGTTGAATAGTACCCATCCGTTTCATATTAATTAACACTTAAATTAACTTTTTTGTTTCAAAATAATTGTCATTTTTGATTTCCTAATAACTAATTTAATTATTTTAATTTTAATAATTATGTTGACTTTTTACCTTTTCAATTAATAAAAACCACTCTTACTCACATTGTCTTACTAGCCACACTTTGACATCCGAAAAAACACCTTAGAAAATAGTATTATTTAATTATATGGGTAGTTTTTTTTAGTTAAACGTTGGTATGTGAAAAATTTTGAATTATGTCAATTGATATGGAACAGAGGGAGTAATGTTGATGAATACCGATGGGTGCTGAAGATGTCAAGATGAGTGTTAAAAAAAAAAAAAAACTCTCATTCCGTTCTAAATTGTCCGTTGTTATGAACTACGTGTAGATGGTGTTGTCAAGTTTTGAGGGTTTATCTCTTAATTTCTAATTAATATAGATAATAATGTATTTATGGAAAATTACTATTTAGATTCAAAGTGAAGATCGAATACTCTCATAAAACAATTACCTTATAATTCATTGAGAAGCTCACGTTGATTTGAGGATGAAAAATTTGCATTACCCACTCGCATTTGTCCGTTCTTCCCCTTTTACTCTAAAGGAGAAACGTGGCAATTTTCTTTTACAATAAAATAGTAATCAAACTTGAATGATGTAAGAGATGTATTGTAAATATAAAAAATGACAGATAAATATAATAATTAGTAATAATAAAAAAAAGGTCCATGATAATCATCTTGACTCAAGATGGTTCTTAACCATCTTGAATTGTTCATATTTCACATATTTATAACTTTTATTAATATTTTCTTTAATAATTATATATATTTATCAATTATAATAATATAATACTTATTAGCTAGGTGAAAAAATATAATAATAACCTAATTTTATCAATCATAGTAGAAAATCCACATTTTATACATAGTTTTATATGTATGAAATAAATATAAATAAATAACTATTTTTAAATTGTTTATAAGTTATAGTAACCCTAAAAATGATAAAATATATCTTTAGAATGATTTAATTACACTTATATTTCACTTTATTAATGATTTAGAAAAAATGCAAGATGGTTAAGAGTCATCTTGTGTCAAGATGTTTATCATTTTCGTAAAAAAAATAGTCTAATACATAAAGCATCCCCATAAACGGGGTTTCGATAAATTCTTTCACACGGTCTATTTCTATGCAATTTAAATGGTAAAAGGATTTTTGAATCGTAATATACTCACCTTTGGAATATTGGACCATAATATATATTCAGTTTTATTATTGGAAGATAATATATTTACCGATTTTTATACCTAGGTGATTTAACATAGTTACCATGACTTAAGTGGTAGTGAACCGTTCTCAAAGATAATGTTACAAGCGGTGGAAACTACCTGAGAACCATATAAGAAACCAATACAAACTCATTAAAATCATCATTGAGACCAGTTCACCACCATTAAAATCATCGTGATTATATTAAATTGACCAAGATATCAAGGTCGGTATATTAATATATGTATATTACAATCCAATACTCAAAAAAATGGATACATTATGATCCAAAAATCCTTAGGAAACGTTTGGTTCCCAAACTTTTCCGGCAAAGTTAGTGAAATTTCTCTAGTGGACAAAATTTCCTACGTTTGGTTATGACAAATAGATAGGAGTTTGAGACCCATTATTTCACTCTCAAATTCAGTAAACATTTTCCTTAAAGGACCCTAAGAAAATATTTTCTCGAAAAAATTTTTCTCAAAAATTTTTTTTTTCCATGAAATTACTAAACACACCATTAGTAAAATCTTAAATTATTTGGTTCATATGTCATATTGCATAACATGGACAACACAATCCATGTTTACTCATTCTAATTTTATTGATCTTTGGTTGGCAATTGGCCAGGTAAGAGTCTTAAGAAAGTACTTTAGTACCTGTGCCGTACTATTTTTCCTGGAGTCTTCAACTTGAATTTCTTTACTGAGGTTTAAAAATTGCAAAAATTAGCAAGTTGGTAAAGAAAATTTCCCTTAAAAATTGCAAAAATTAGCAAGTTGTTAAACAAAATTGTGGGAAATTGTCAAACCTAAACTTAAGAAATTATCAATATATAGTATTCTTGCCCACTTGCCCTTCCATTCAAGGCAGAAAATTTAATTATTTTTCTAAGAAACTTGGAATAGAACAAGTCCTACTTCAATTTAATTGTCTGATATGATGTTGCCACAAGAAAATGTCATCGAAATGTCAAAACATTTATTCTCTACTTTTTGGTCACAAAAAATGGATTTAATATGCCCTTGAAAATGGAGGCAAAAATTGTTGTACTTGTACATATTGAATGGTCTACATTCAGTCGTTGACACTTGACATGATCAAATGATAAGGTTTGTGTTAGTCAGTTTCAAACTAGTGTCTATTGACTTTTCAACTTTAGCTTAATACTCTATCCGTCTAAAAATAATTGTTTTTTTTTAATGTTTTTCAAAGTTTATCTTAATTTTTAATATTTTTTTACACAATATTTCATCAAAAGATTATAATTTTGTACTAGTCTAATAATATTTTTCATTACAAATCTAGTAATATAAATATTATATGGTGATCATTGTATATATTAAGAAATTAACGGTCAAAATATTTGATGTGAATCCCACGACTAGAAAAACCGGAGGGAACACTGCATTAGTAAAAAATGGCTTCATATGCCCTAGATCAAATTGTTGTACTTCATCCTCTCAAATTATTGTCTGGATAGATTATGCGTAGTTAAATTTTAAAAATACTGACTATCAATTTCGCCAATATATATATATACACATATAAGATCATCATATGAAATTACCATAAGTAAATTCATAATAAAAAAAACATTCATATAAATATAATTTTATAAGTTTTATGCATACATATATTGAGATCAGCTAATAATCAATGTTTTCAAGACCATAAAAATTAAAAAATGATAGTTATTTTAAGAGGAAGAAAGTATGATCAAAGTTCAACTTACAACTTGTACAATAGGGAATTTTAGCAAAACTTAAATATAGTTAGAACATACCGGTACATCTCTTAGTGAGTTAAACGAGCTCTATGTCACATAAGTTGACTTTGTCAATTTTGCCACAAATCTTTAAAGCTTATTATGTCACTTAACTTAAAAAATTTGTCACAAGTACCATTAAAAAGTTCTTTTGACTTGATATGGATGATAATACCAAATTTCTTTTAGTTTTCTTTTGTTTTTATTGTTATTGCTACATGTTACTAAATAAAAAAAGAAACATTTAAAAACAAAAATTTCCCACCCCTTTCCCGTTCCTCCTCCTCTTCCTCCGCTCAATCTCCATTGCTACCGAAAGCCTAATTTCTTCAACCTTCCTACTTTAAGACTGATTTATGAAAATTTTGGAATCCTAATTAAAGCCACTCACAACCGAACTCTCTAGTCACCAAATTGTCTCTAGAAAGAAAATATAACACAGTAATGAGCAACACTGTAATGATATACAAGGAATATCTGATCATGAATTCATGATGGTCGGAGGAGGTCACTAGAGACATATCGTCAAACATCTGAGCTCAATTTGATCTTCGTCTTAGATGTTCGATTCAATTCCATGGAAAAATTATAGGGTTTTAAAACTTTTGAAAATTAGGATTAACAAGGAATATCTGATCATGAATTCATGATGGTCGGAGGAGGTCACTAGAGATATATCGTCAAACATCTGAGCTCAATTTGGATCTTTGTCTTAGATGTTCGATTCAATTCCATGGAAAAATTATAGGGCTTTAAAACTTTTGAAAATTAGGATTAACAAGGAATATCTGATCATGAATTCATGATGATCAGAGGAGGTCACTAGAGACATATCGTCAAACATCTGAGCTCAATTTGGATCTTCGTCTTAGATGTTCGATTCAATTCCATGGATAAATTATAGGGCTTTAAAACTTTTGAAAATTAGGATTAATAGGAGAAGAGTGAAAAAATTAGTTTTTTTTTTAATTTTTACAGCAAGGCAACAATAGAGAATATCAAAGGGTAATATGCACTAATATTAAATGAATTCTATTTCATGTTTTATTTAAGTTTTTCCTTCTGTAACACATACTGATAATAAAGGGTAACTAAAAGAAATTTGGTGTTATTGCTTGTAGCTGGTCACAAGAACTTTTAGTCGTATTTTTGGTAATGTTTAAAAATTAAGTGGTACATTTGCCTTATTTTAAAGGTTTATGGTAAAACTAACAAAAATTCGAACTTATATGACATAGAAGTCATTTAACTCACTTCTTAGTTCTTACAAGAAAACAAAAATCAATACAAAAAAAAGAAAGAGAGATTCCTTAGTTAGTTCAACTGATTTTGAAGATATTTTTTCTTGCATTTTGTTCGCTTTGCTATTCTTGTAACTAGAAGCATTTTAATAGAATAACTAAGAAAAAGGGTTAACTAAAAAACCTATAAAAGTAATGTTGATTTTTCATATATTTGAACCTTTATATAAGTGGGTAATGCATAGAAGTTAATTAAGCTAGGTTTCATCTCAAAATTAATTGGCAATAAGTGAAGTAACTCATCTGCGTATATATACTTATTTAAAACTGCTTAATATTTCCATGTGAAACTATTGCTCTAGTTGTTTTATTCCATATTGATGCCCCTCTCACTTTGGTTACTTTTGAGGCACATCACACAACTTTGTTTACTTGAATGGGTAGCAATAGCAGTTTCTTGATGGAACACTTAGCTCGGATACCATAATGAATTATGAAACACGATATTAAGGTTTAGAAGTGTTTTTGTGTATATTTATTTCAAAGAGGCAACAACATCCGTGACTCATGGGTGTGGGCATCATAGAAAAGTGGGGAGTAAGTAGTAAACTAGAAATTACATTTCTTATTACTCAATAATAAAGCAAGACAAATATATAAAACTTAGACACACACTCTCTTTCTTATTTTGTGTTGGAGATTTCTCAAACTCTCTTAGACACCCCTCCGATTCTCTTGAGTGTGATATGCCTCACCACTTATACATTACCTCACAAGTCACAATGATACTTTACTCTTATTTATACTAACTCCACCTGACTCCTTGATATATGGTGGAACTTACGCCAAATGTCACAATCTTAGATGCTTTGAAGGATATTTCCAGAATATATAACTAATATCTTAGATATTCTAAATATTTGGAATAATCTAGACAAATATCCTAAATATTATAATAGCTAGATCAATCTACACAAATATCTAACCTTTTCTCTTAACAATAATTGCCTTCATCTAGAACTTTCCTACATACTTTTTAAATAAAACAAGTGATAATACTTCATATCTAACAAGCATGAGGGTATGTGTATATGCATATGCAACAAATTTTTCGATTTATATTCCAAGTTGTACATCGTAAATCTACGTATATACTCCAAATAAAAGAGAGTGATAGAGAAAATACTAGCATTATATACTCCGAATAAGAGAGAGTGATAGAGAAAATACTAGCATTAATCTATATTATTTTCCCGTGTTCAATGCTATTGATGGCCAAGCTAGGTTAAGGTAGAGGTATGGTCTAACATACCTATATATACAAAATATACACATAATTAAGCTCTTAATTCTAAATTCTAAACCCTAAATTTCCAATTCATAAGTAAGGATCTTCTAAGAAAGATTGAAGATATTGGAGAATAAGTAGTATTATCCTTCCAATGAAAGAATCAAACTAGCAATTGAACCCTATTATTCTAGATGTTGCCTTAGATTGAGAAGGCTAGACTAGGGAGTGCTCTTGTTAGTTAATAGTTACCCAACTTTGAAAAGGAAAAGGGTTTTGCATGAAAGGCAGGGAAGTAAATCACTTGGCTAATCAAGGGTTTTTAGGATCTAAATGACATGTGAACTAACTAACAACTTTATTACTACACTACATAGGACCACCACTCAATAACTAGCACTATTGTTTTAGTGGGAAATCTATTGTGATATAGAGGTGAATATCATAGCAATATGATATTTTTAAACCTCTCCACTAAGGCCTTCTTGTTTTATATGGTATGATGCGGTGTTACAACTTAATATACTACTTAATATTCTTCCACATTTCATTATACTTTACCACAATTATTATCAATATATCTCTTCACTATTCTCCTCTACTTTTCACATTCTCTCTCCCCACCTACCACATCAACCATACTTTTCACAAATTTTGCCATACCATTCCACACCTTACCGTACTTTCCATAATTTCACCGCATCATTTCTGCATCTTACTAATCGCATAAAAGAACAGGGCCTAAGTTTTCAATTTTGGTATATGTTAAAATTATGGGGCTTAGGGCTGTTGAAAATTCAGATCGTGTCATTTCGGTCCAGATAAAATTATCGGACGTCGGGCAAAAAATTGATGTCTGATATTAAAATTTTTACGGGGTATTTCCGGGTCACAAGATTCAGACAAGCCTGAATTCAGGTCAATACTAAGTTCGATCACTAAGAAAATAAAAGATAATGTGGCCAAATTTTAGGTAAAATCTAAGTCAAAATTCGGACCGAAAAATTTATAACTATACCTGATTTTTTCTGGGTCAAACTAAACTAAGTTTTCGGATTAGACAAATTTTGGATAGCACTAGTGAAATTGATAGCTCAGTGTTTATTGTAGACAATTTGATATCTGCTTGCCTGGTACTGTTTTTAAAATGAAAAGGGTAAATCTAAGGTGACTTGTGTGAAACTCCAATAGGGGCATAACATAATTATGACAACCAAGTTGTGGTGATGACTATATATGTTGAATTATGAAAATCAAGTACCATCATAACATCTTTCCCTTCCCCATGGAAACAAGACTCATAATTCCCACACTCTCCACTCTCTCTTCTGTAAAAAGCTACATACAGCACACATAATTTCAACTCAAAAGGAACACTCTTTGAAATAAAAAGAAATGTCAAATGTCCATGAAAACATATGATTCACAAAAATTTTCATAAATTTTGCATTCTAGGCTTGAATGGAGAGTTGAAGATTCAACACTTTCATGTACAGTAATAAAATAGTACTCTACTTCTGAAGCAAAATTAAGTCAATGACACTCTAATTCTCAACTTTTTAAAGTAGTACTTGAAGGACCTGGAAAAAACCTAAGGATATATTTATAGGTCCCTTTTTTTGCTAGGTTAAATCTAACTATCCTAACTTATCCTAACATAATACAATTTTCCAAAAAATCATTCACTCTAAAAACACAATTCCCTCAAAAAAACATTCTAACTTATTCTAACTTAACTATCCTAACTTAAAAATAACTCCAAAAAAAAAAAAAATCGTCCAGGTCAATGGGCCATGTCTCGTTTGAAACCATACATTTCTGGGTAAATAAAACTAGGTCCAGGTTAACCGAGTAAGGTCCAAGTTGCTTGGTTTTGGTTTGCTCAATTCGGACTATCATACAATGAGCAGATTCGATTTGTAAGAGAAAGTTGTGCTATATTATGTTAATGTAATGTGCATTCTCAACTTTTTATTAATTGTTCATTTCTTTCTTTAGCAGTGTAATTCAATAATTTGAGTATATTATTTGAACACCAAAAGGTCCAAAAATAACAATGTTGCCTTAACATATATACAATTCGTTCATTGGACTTCTGGCAGTCAATGGACTCTAGGTTCAAGTAAAGTTAACCTTATCCGAACTGTAAACTAAACAGGCCTCGAGTATTCTGTTTTGACCGAATGACCAAGTTGATTGAACCGAAAAATACCCGGTCCTGAAATTTTCGTTGGCTTCTATATTTCACAGTCCCTTTTGCTATCTCATTTTTTCGATCCTTATAAGAATAGCTTAATCTTAATTCAACTTGCAATTATGTGAATAATATGATCTTGTCCTTTGCCTAAGTGAGTTGCTTGGTTAATTTAGCAGTCTATTATCTTATGTTGAGATTCACCTATGAGTAAAAATGTCCAAATCAGAAAAGCAAAGGAAAAGGACATGATATACAAGTCAAGTACGCTACTCCTCTTAACACCAATTGATTTTAACATAGAATTTCACTTAATTTGTATACCATGAGCCTTGATTGGAGTAGACTCCCACCTTAGATTTCCCCAACATCCCAAATTCTTTGCATGCTGTATTGCACACACACCTTCTCCACCAACTCACACTCTCTACTATGTTGCCTACTACCTCTCTGAGTATCAAACTCATGCCAATAATTTTGCATGGATCATAAACCTTGCATTTCTTTGTCACCAAACATTTAGCCCTACATCTTAGTCCCCCAACCCTATTTAACAATCCACCATCACTTCTACTTCACCATCTCATTGATCAAACCTATAATATTTCCAAAAAATGGAGGCCACAATTCAAGTAACTGACCAAGACATACTCAAAGATGACCCAATAACCCTAGTTTCCCCCCAAAACCCAGTCCCCCATGAAACCATATTCTTGTCAAACATCGACCAAGCCGTGTCTTTCCCAGTCGAAACCCTATACTTCTTTCAAGGAAGACAATCTTTGTCGACGACAGAAATATCGGACAAAGTGAAGACAGCTCTAATTGAGATCCTTGTGCCCTACTATTTTCTCGCCGGCAGGCTTAGGTTTAACTGTGAAACTGAAAGGTTGGAGCTTGTTTGTAACAATTCCGGGATGTTTTTTGTCAGTGCCGAATCGAGGTTGACGATAGAGGAGCTTGGAGTTCTTTGTCTTCCCAATCCAACATTTGGGTACTTCATTCTAAGACATGCCATGTATAAGAGCTTGGCTGAAACTCCGCTGTTTACTATCCAGGTAAACTAATGTCTCTCCTTAATTAATTCACTTTCATGTTTGATTAATACTCTATCCGTTTCATATTATTTGTCACTTTTAGTTACGTTGTATTTTGTGGTCTTTCATGTTACTCTTTGATCAATAATTTCCAATAGGAGTATATTATACATTTAGGATATGCTATTTTCGTTATGAGTTTCATGGTGGATCATTGTATATGTTAACTAATAATGACAATGTTAAATTTGACCACGAATTCTAAGATGACAAATAATATGGAAATTGCATGTTAACCATCTTAAATTGTATATAATTAATTAATAGTTTTAAAATATTTTTTATTAACTATGCATATTTATCAATTATGTATATAACATTTTATCGGTTATGTTGACAAATATTAACTATATTAAAAAACATATATTTTACGTATAATTTTGTACTGGGTACATTTTTCTTTACAAATAATTCTATATTAGTAAATTGACATGATAATTATTTGGACGCAAGATACCTCTGAATCATCTTGAGTTATCCTTAGATTACACTAAAAGTTATATTAGTTCTTACGTATTTAAATTGTTGGAATGCATGTTTCAATAGTCTGAGAGTGATTACCACTATTATATAAATCATATTCTTTTTTTTTTTAAAGTATAGAATTACATATAAAATACTAGTATATATTTTCTAACATATATCACTAGACCACCAATTATATTTGTCAGACTTAATTAATGAATGATATATGCTCGTTTATATTTGATCAATTTTCTTTTACTAAAATCATTATTAAATTCAATGATTAATAAGCATCTTGATCAAAGTACATACCATAGTCCATTAGAAAACTTTCGGTGGGTGGGTCATTACGTACTCACTTTACCCAACCTAACCCAACCCTTATATTATGATTTACGCCACTAATAGTATTATCAATGGCGAGTAAAATTAATACACCCACTCATTAATTTATTATATAACTGAGTTAGTTATTGGTAAGTGATAAATGCATGACTCGCTCATCCATAAAATAATATTTCATCCATGTCTTCTATTTCCGTACTCCTTTCTCTTTTTTCTCCTTCCCTTGTTGATTCTCGTAACGAGTCACTTAACATTTCAAGTCAATAACACTCCAGTCGCTTGTCGAACATGCCAAACAGTACCACTCACTATTGTGGCTTCCATACCCAAACGTTTCATATTATTTGTCATCTTTACCTTGATTTGCTCCTTCGAATGAATATGGAGATGGTTTTACAATCTGCAGGTTACGAGGTTCAAATGCGGAGGATTCTCCTTAGGAGTACTGACAAACCATGGCATCCTAGACGGCAAATCCGCCACAGAAATGCTCCAAAACCTGGCCTCAATCTGCCGCAACGAAGGCCTAAAAACTCCTGTCATCCACAACGACCGAACCTCCCTCCGAGCCAGAACCCCACCCACCATAAAATTCCCCCACAAAGAATACATCATGCTCCCCAAAATCTCCTCCTTACCAACTTGCTTCACCACCTCCTACGAAGCCGCACCATCCAAACTCATCTGGCAAAACCACTACGATCATCGCCTCTTCCCCTTCGACTCCCAAACCCTAACCCTCCTCAAGAAAACCGCTGACGTCAAATGCTCCACCTTCGACGCCCTCGTGGCCCACATTTGGCGGGTCCGAACACGGGCCATGTTTGACGACCCGGATGACATCTCGACCGTGTTGTTCGCCGTGGACATACGCTCAATCGTTTCACCACCTTTGCCAAGCGGGTGTGTAGGGAACGCAGTGATAACAGCGTACGCGAGCTCACGGGTGGGGGATCTGGTGGACAGACCGTTGAGTTACGCTGTCGGGTTGGTGAAGGAGGGGAAGGAGAGGACCACGGAGGAGTACGTGAGGTCGGTGATTGATTGGCTGGAGGTGTATAACGGGGTGCCGGCGACGAGTAACGGCAACTTTTACGTGTCGGCGTGGTGGAAGCTTCCGTTTGGGGAGTTGGATTTCGGGTTTGGGAAGGCAGTGCATGGGGGGCCTGTGGTGAGCGGGAATGATGAGTTTGTGTTGTTGTTGTCGCAGGGAAGGAAGAAGAATGGGAATGAAATGGGAGGGGTTAATGTGTGGTTGAGCCTTGAGCCTAAGAAGATGGCCAAGTTTATGAACTATGTGTTTGACATTTGATTTGAGGTTTGTTTGACAAGAGGGAATTGTAACGTTGTGAAGTGTGGTGGGTTTATGTTGGATACGTCTATGAATAAAGTTGTTTGTGGGGGATTAGAATTGTGATAATTTGTTCATGTGTTGTGTAACAATTGCATAAGAGGTTTACTAGGTTTTAGTTTTTATGTTAATGTTATGTAACTTGATGATATGTTATATGAATTGGGATATAAACTTATGTTAGATTATATGATTTCATTGAAGCTAACAATGTTTTTTAAATGTAAATTGATCAACTAGGTTATGTACTTGTGAAATTTAGGATTAACATAAATACAATTAGAAGTCAACTGGAATACTTTTTATAAGACGGTTGCGTCCTCCTTTGCATCTACTCTTACAATGTGATTTCGGAATATTGGTTTTGATTTTGATTTATATACTTTTTATAAGACGAAAATAAAAATTAATTAAAATTTGATAGATTTGTTGGTTTAGCCAATTCTGAAGATTTTTTTTCTTCAATTCGTTCAGTTTACTACTCTTAGATGTAACACCCTGGATATGTGGTTAAAATGACTTAAGAGGATTGAAATGACTACTTATATCACCAAGGTACACATTCTTTTAGAAAACTCATCCATTAGAAACTCTTCATTTAAGTGCGCTTGGCTGGGAGTAGTCTTATGATGGATGACCTCCTGGAAAGTTTTCGCACGCAGCTGTGAGCGATGGTAAAGTACGGTCGAAGGACTAGTAATGATTTGTGGGGCCAGTCAACGATTCTTAAAATAATTATCAGTAATGTCCCCGGCCTGAAAGGGGTCGGGGTGTTACATTAGGGGTTAGGACAAAAAACATTTGTGATTTCATGTTTTGTACCTTGCATTTGTCAAAGGTTGAATTTAGTGTTGATATATAAAGGGATAGAGTTCTTTTACCACATATTTTCTCCATTTATAAGACTTAAAATTAAGAACCTATGTCGGGGAAACCTTGTGCTAAACTACTTGAACAAACATGTATCGGTAGCATTTTAATTCGATAATATAGAAGAATGGTCAAATGCAAGTATTTCAACGAGTGAAGATCTCCTAAACAAGATTGAATGAAGATATTCTAGTGTGAGCAGTATCATCCTTCATTCCAATGGAAAGGATCATAATGGAAGAATTTAGACACTATATTATTATGGATGTTAGGGTGATCACTACATGGTATAAACAAGGTCAAGTACAATAATCTTTCCCTTCCTCATTGAAACAAGACTCATCTCCAACTGGTAAAAAGAGAAACAGAGAACAAACCATTTAAAACCAGATCCCTGCCGAGCTTTCATAGTGTTGCATATTGGATATTTGGGCTGCATATACCACCAATTACTACCACGAACCCTACACCAGCTGACAAATATTAAGGAATCATAATTGAGAAACCCTTGTTTTGGCTGAAAATTTCAGATTCCTAAAGGCAAAAGTCTAGTTCGAACCGTGAATTTCCATTTTCGTGAGTACCAAACTTGTACATTTTGCATTGTGGTTTCCAGACAAGTAGTAACAATTTCATCCTTCTGATTGGAATGTTACATGCATACATCAAAGTCTAGGCCTACGTACAGAACATCAATTTACTAGCAATTTGCTAAGGATTACTACTAGATATCTTTTTCAAGTAGTAAAAGTTGCCCGAATCCAGCAAACTGAATGGAATTCTGACATCAACAGTTTGATTCCACCCTTTGGCCTCATTGTTCATTGAAGAAGTTTGCAAAGACCACAATTAAGTTTCAATTAGTAAGCTCAGCTATAATGACAGTTCACCGTCATTCACCTGTTAGAGGCAACACATTTTAAACTGGTCAATATCAATAATCTAGAGTGGGCGGGGTCGTGTTTTGAAATTACAAGTTTACAACTACAAAGATTGAAGAACATAGTAATATACTAGATAGATATCCCTAATTCTCCATGCATTCAAGGAGTTCTTTAATATCTGTAGCTCTTAAGCTTTAAACTTCATTGGCTTTAAATTAGTGGATATGCAACTTCGATTTATGTATCACGAAAGAATTATCATTTATTTGAGTTTTAGGGGTAGTTCAGCATTTGTAACCAAAGATTCGAAGGAAATTTTTACCTAGAGACAAGCTCAAGTTGATTGTCTAAGCTTGACTATCATTGGATGAAGCAATTCTTTGGCTTAGTAAGCTGTGAACAGATCTGACTTCTGCTATTGTAGAATCTCCTTTTTTGATAACCTTTTCAAGTTCCTCAACCTTCTCTGAGAGCATCATCACATTTGAGCTGGTGGATTCTACCAACTTCTTCGCAGTATCCAGGGCAGTACACAACTGCAGAAAAATAACAAAATAAGGGGGCAAAACCCAAAGCGACGCAAGACAAAAAGATTTACCTGTTCCCGCTTTAGAAAAGGATGGGAAAATTAAGGGCAGGATAGCTCTGTTACAATTGGTGAAGCAATCGAAATGTAATATAGTGAAAAGAATTAACCAATCAACTTCTATGTGAATTTCCACCCTTCAAATAAGAAGTTCAAAGCTTAGTGGCAACTATCTCTTTGTAGTAGAGAATATGCAGGAAGTAAGAAGGTGACCAAAGTAGACCAAGATAGAAAGTTATGTATAACGCATGCTGTCATCCAACTATGTAATGAATTTCTTATGCTCCGTTTGGTTAAATAGAAACGAATGATGGGGGCAGGAGAAAATTGAACTATTTATACTAGACTAGTGAGAAGAGAGAAGAAGTTTCTTTCCATCTTGTTAGAACCCCTCAAGGAAGTAGATAGACCCAGGCTAAAGGACCTTGGCGACTGGATCAGTTTTGAATGAAAGTCAAAATTCGAATATCCAAAAAAGATATGATGCGCAAGGAAAGAAATCTCAAAGAAGGCAGAAGGACATTCACCCAAGGCATCATAAAGACGTTCACCCTAGGCGAGAAGCTTTGATGCGAAAGACAAAAATGCAGTTGAAACAGGGAAGTTTTCTGGAAAATTAATATCCAATCTTTCTTTCCATATTTCTAATCAGCCTAATCGATTGTAATATCTACTTTGTAGGAAACAATCGATCAAGAAATTGGAAGGAAAACAAAGATTGCAATTTCCGGGAATCACACAAGAAGGAAAGAAGATCGGAGCATATCGGAAGGAAAGACTGAAAACGAAGAAGGAAAGAATCGGGCAAAATCAATCTCAACGTCTCTATTCTACTGACATCATTATTCTCATAAATAGAAGACTTGGAGATTGAAGATAACCAACGATTCCACGGAAGAAATCGGGTGTGTGAAAAACAGAGAATGCTCTGTTTTTGTGTTCTTTCTTCGAGTAGAAAGAAGTGATTTTTGTGAGGATTTTATTTGAGTGAAATCAATTCCTTAACGAACTTAGGTTTTGATTTGTGCTTTTGTAATTGATTCCTGGGGACGGACTTAGGATCGATTGGTGTTTGCACCAAAACAGTGGTTGGTGTGTGTTTTCCCAGAAATCTTGTTCGAAGTGCTCGACACTCTGTCTATAAACCTAAGGACGTTTACCTTAGGAAAGTTCATATTCAGTCAGCATTCTATTCCACAGAAATAAAGGAGGTTATTCAGTTATCTCTTTATTGTCCTTTATTTCAGTTTACTTTGGTTTACCTAAAGTTGAATCTTAATCTGAAAAGATTAAGACCCTAACGTCCTTTACCAGTGAGTATTTGTGCAGAAATTCTTATAACCCTATTCATCCCCCCCCCCCCCAGGGTTCTTTCACATCTCATTTTCTAAGAACCCAACAGAGCCTAAGAGTTATAAAGCATCCAGCCATGTAACTATGTAATGAATAAAGTAGAAAAATCAAATAAGTATGCCAGGCATTAAAATCAGTCACTTGAAGAGTTATAAACGTAACTTTCAGCTCAATTACTTTACCTTCAAAGTAAGAGAAGTCCACGAATGATCTGTCCCTGCAAGTGCCTTCTTCAGTTGATCATAATTTTCCTAAATGACGATGAATAAAATGAGATCAACACCACATATGTAAAACCCCAAAGCTAAAATAGAAACTACATAAAGCCCTACAACATGACATAGATCATGTATGTCACAGAAAGAGGTTTTAATCTCCTCCCCTGGACCATATGATGCTCACAAACATCAATATCATTAGCCTCGTCAGCTAACTGTACAACATATATGACTCCGATGAGTCTGCACACACTTCAACTTCTTCAAGATCTCAGATATATTTCCTTTTTGTTTTTTGTTCAGAGAGAAAAGGGATTGTGTCTCCTAAATGTTAAGATCTAGAGAATAAAATTGTTAAACTGGAAATGGTGATTTTATATGAAGCCTATAGCTTGGACAGAATGCAATCCATTCCTGCAGTTACAAATCCAATCAGCTATATAAAATACATGACACTTTAAGGCTCTATCTGATTCACGGAAAATAAAATGGAAAGAATTTTTTTTTCTCCTCCCTAATTTAGATTAAAAGGTCCCATCTTTGATCTCCCATGCCATCTTGCGGACTGTTTGGCATGAGAGAAATAGGACAGCTTTGAGGGCATGGAGCTGCCGGTACAACATTTCCAGGATAATTTCTTGAACTGGCTTTTTACATTCGGATTGAAGGGAACATTTGTGTTTCTTCTATTCAACTTTTGTGGATAGTATAGTTTTGGGAGGTGTTTAGCCTTTTGTATGCCACAAATTTTGTATCCTTTTCCTTCTCTTTGATATCAATATGTTCCTTATCTTTGTCAAAAGGGAAAAAAAAAATCCCTTCTTCGTCAACCATCCCTCACGTTAGTTTCCCCTCTCCGGTCCTCTTTTATTTAGCTGATCACATTTTCCTTCCACTTTCCTCTAGATTTTGGAACGAAAATTCTATTGGCAAAATCAATCAAATTTTCCATAATGTTTTCTGGCTTACTCCCACTGTCTTCCAATTTTGTTGAGGCCAAATGAAAGAAAGTCATTTTTTTGGCCTCCCATATCATTTTCCAAGAATCAAATGGAGCCTAAATTGTGACTACATTTCCATTGCTCAAAATGGGACAGTGAGGCACCTCAAATTAGACAACAAAAATGTGAACAGCTAACTAGCACACTCCAGCCCTCCTATGTGGCTACTCACAAAACAAAACTTGATCCATACACGACTCACGACTCAAACTTGGAGCAACATAGCACCATAACATTATGTTTAGCGTTTGACAAGATATACAAACGCAACTATCATTTTACAACTTGACCATCCATGATTTTGCAAATAAAAATGCTGTTCTGCATTAGAAATCACGACATCACTACATAAGAGCTCCAATTAAGATCTTAGAATTGAAGATGCAACACAAAATCACAACTTCATGTTGGTCCATAGGGTTTCATAGAAAATTGCATTATAAACCCCCCATACAATGCATTATGCAACCACAAATTGCAACATCACTCTTCCCAAATTCAAAACTCATATTTTCCATCTTTAGGGTTCACCCAAGCCCTAAAGTTCAAGCTTTTACAGCCTACTAGCCTTGAGTGTCCTTTTCTATTGAAATCTCTAGTGGAACCGAAGATTTATCTTTGTTGAACCCTAAATTTGATGACTGCATTACAGAGGAATGCAATGCATCATACTCCACCGGGTACTATCTAACAACTGGGGCTTCAACTACATTAGATTGAAATTAAGGCTTAAATTTCGTCCAAATTAGGTAGTTTGTACCGTGTGTAATTGAATATGAAGGGTTAGAACGAATTCTTGTGCAAACAAAAAGCCCAGTTCATAAACCAGAATAGAAGAACATCATAATTCAACATCCACCAAATTCCAGCTCGCGGAAATTGCAAACTCACTAATCAATTTCATCAATTTCGAAATTAATAAACTAAGTTCAACAATAGAAATCAGGAATCAGCAATCAGCATTGATGGGTAAATTACACAAAACTAGGGTTATCGGCGTTCAATCGAAAAGCAAAATCATACAAGAGAAATGGAGCAACATAAAATTAAGGAAGTAACTGAGGAGATGATTACCTGGAAGAGGTTATTGAGATCGGAGGGCTGAAAATGGAGGTCGGGCTGAGATGATGAAGGTTCAGGCGAAGACTTGAGAGTTTGATCATGGAGGTTGTCAGCAGTATCAGGTTCTCCGACATCGCTAAGAAGATCTCCGATGCACAACAATGGCCCCCCTACCCCTCTCATATCTCTCTCTCTCTCTCTCAGTTGTTGGTTTGAGGGCTTCTTCAATGGCTTCCGCAGTGACAGTGAATTTGAGGAACCGAAATGTCCGAACAAGCCACGGCCCACGACGTTATCACGGATTTTGAACCCCCGGTTCTACCAACCCGGTTTCCTCGGCACTTTTCATAAAATAATACTCCACCTTTGTTTTTATTAGGAATTTTGGACGTTAATATATTGAACTTTGGGCTCTGCTTGGGAGGAGAGTGAAAAATGGGGAGTAGGAGTTCATAAGAGTAAAGGAGGGTGAGAGTATGGGAGAGTTCATAAGGGTAACAACTTACCCTTGCTTAGGAGAACATTTTGGAGAGTTCATAAAAGTAAAGTGTTAAATGACATATATACCCTTTTATATTATATGTAATTCAATATAATACAATTAGGATTAGGGGTATAATGGTCATTTTCTATGTTATGTATGATATAGTTATATGAAACACTTGTTTACACCCCAAATTGGGGTGTTAAAAAAATAGGCGTATAGAGGTGTAAAGGAGAGTAAACTCTACTCTCCCTTACCCTCTCTTACCCTCCCTCACTCTCTTCCCAAGCAGGAGTAAGGAGGAGTAGGTACTTTCCTTAACCCCTCCTTACTCCCCTCTACCCCTGTCCCAAGCAGACGTTTGGGGTATTGGACAATAATGCACTGAATTTTGACATTGGACAATAATGCACTGAACTTTGACTTAAGACAATAATGCACTCGAGACAATTTCGATGGTGGCGAACTTGGTGACAATCTTACGTGACAGACTGATAAGTCAAATATTTTTGGACTAATTCATCTCCTCCACCCGCTATATAGGATTGTCACCAAGTTAGCCATTGCCAAAATCATACTGAGTGCATTATTATTCAACACCCCCTAAAATACAGTGTATTATTGTCCAATACCCCAAAAAGTCAGTATATTAGCATCCAAAAACCCTTTTTATTATTTACGTTTTTCGAAGTCCATCTTTAATCAACAATTTCATACATAATCTTTTTTTTAAAAATATATGATATCAATTTTGTTTGATGAATCATTGTACTCCCTCTATTCCATAATATTAGTCCTCTTGTTGATTGTCACAGTTTCCAATGTTATTCTTTGATTGATATTTTCTTATATAATAGTTTATTAACAATGATAATATTATACTTTTATGATAGTATTTTTCGTTACGAAACTAACGATAGTGATTTTATATAACAAATCACTACATATATTAAGAAATATATGGTCAAAATTTTATAAATTTGACTGCACAATTTCAAAAAGGACTAATAATATGAAATGGAGGTAGTATAAATAAAGATATTAACAGTCAAAGTTTTTGATACAATTACCTATGTGACACTTAAAAAAAATAGAGGTAGTATTTAACTGTCACCTAGGTATTTGTGTCAAAAATTTTGACCGTTAATATCTAAAATTTTATATAATAATTCATTTAACAAATTAATATCATTACATTCGTAATAACAATCATTATTAAAAATGTATAATATCATGCTTATGATAAAAATATTTTGAAAGAAATTATTGATTAAAGAATAATCTCAAAAAAAACATGAATGATAAATAAAAACAACGAAATGTTTTGAATTTTTTTTCCATTTTATCTGTATTGGTTAAAAAAAATAATAATGAAAGTCTTGAATTAAAAATCATGAAAGGTAAAATATTAAATATTAAGGAAGTACCTCCAATATGTATTTATTCCAAGCTAAAATACACTTGTCCTGTACTTCTCCAAAATTGAAATACAATTGACCCATATTCAATCCACTCATTCAAATTATTACATCTACCATTGCTGGTAATAATAAATAATTTAAAAGACATCGTTGCTTGGTAGAGTGGGATAACTACATTATTTCACCTGCCCCACTTTATTCTACATATCTTCACTTTCACTCATTTTACTAATTTTATCCATTTTATCTCATAAACCTAGCAGTGGCAAAATATGGGTTCGGACATTTGGACAAAATCATCAAACCTGAACCCTGTTCGAATTTCAAATGGGATTTCAAATTCGTACATTTTGAGGTATCCGAACCCGAATTTGTCTAAATATACCCAAACACGAATTCAGACTAAATTTATACACAATTTCAATATTTTGTTTGAATTTCAGAGTTCGGACATTATCCGAATTTATCCGAAGCGGAATTTGACCCAAAATTCAGACGTATGAATTTCTTACCCCAAACCCAACTCGACCCGGTTTCAGAATTGGACAGGACCAAATTGTCTGAATTTAAAATTCGAACAAAAAATGATGACCAAACCCATTAAAATCAGGTCAGACAAATACGGGTATTTAGGTCCAACAAATATTTGCCAACGCTGCACTAACTACCAACCTATCACACGGAAAAGCAGGGCAAGCCCAACACAATACATACATAAAATTACAACCAGAGAGAGCAACATCTAAAATAAACCAACAAAATATTTGTACTTCATGTCATAATTCTCCATTCGACAGCCCACTGTATAAAAGCACAAACTAAAGATAAGGTCCATGTAACTCTCCATTCAACATAACTACAAAGCTCCAAAGCAACCAACTCTCAGAAATCTTTGCACAACACTTAGAAGAAGAACAGCAGTACAAGACAGACACCAACGTTCCCACATTAACTGGAGCAGTCAGTTTCCTAAAAATACTACAGCTCTTTTTTTTGCACATCTTAATCTTATTATCAAGAAACTAGAAACTAGATACTGCCCAAAATTTTAAAAGACATTTGAGCAGCACCCATTCAATATCCAAAATAAAAAGAAACAAACAAGGTAAAAAAGAAGAAATCTGTGAGGCAAATAGAAGAGGGTAAAAAACTAGACTATATGCCACCACAGCTCAGCTCAGGAGAACTCGCCCGTAGAGTTAAAAATTTAAGGCTTTTTCCCCCCTGCACGATCTCGACAACAGCCATAGCATTTACCCTTCTTCCTCATTCACATCTCACATTTCCATATTCAGGCTCCCAAACACAAACCAACTTGAATCCATCCAACACTTTATGTAGGTTTTTCCATTTTCTTTTTTCAATTTCCTTTTTTGTTTGTTTTTAGACTATACAACGACTTCGATTATCTACAAGCGGAGCCCCGGTGTTGGTCTGAGACACAGACAACTCACTTGAAATAAGAGGTCACGTAGAGTCGGGCAGCTATGTCGAGCGGCCCATTGTCCCCACCAACGGCGTGGAGAGCGACCGGGATGGTGGACAACACCCGAATGGTGAGAGGGAAAACGGCGGGAGCAATATGGACCTCATCCGGTTGTTGCTTTGAGAAGCTAGAATCCCCGTTTTGAATACCGTTGTCACCCTGGTGTAGTCCTCCTAAGTTGCAAGGGCTATCGACAAAGGCAACTTCCTCCAACGGCTTGAATTTACTGGGATAGTTGTTGTTGTTGTTGCCTCTCCGTTGAGAGCGCTTAGTGGGTATATAGCTGAGCACAAGCGTGGATGTAGCCTCAAGCCATTCCACCATCAGTCCCTCAACATCATCGTAGTATATGCGTCTCTCCATCTATATCAAACAACAAGGATTCATCGTAAGGGGGAAAGGGTGAAGAAAAACAGTAAGCCTAATGCAAGACTGTCTCACCACATATTTATCATGACACGTGCAACTTTGTAGTGACTTTCATGAATATACGAGTGACTAACAATTTATTTGGGATGACTTTGATAAAAGTCATCCACTGATAAATTATTAGCCACATTCGTATTACATACAAAGTCACTAAAAGCCACCATGAAAGTTACTATCTGACCGTAATTTTACTTGAGACGGTATCATCATAGAATTTGTGAAAAGAAAAGGTATCTCATTGATGAAAAGGAGCTTGGAGAAGAAACATACCGCTAGCTTCTGGACATATATGGACATAAACCTCGGACCTATACCCAAAACCCTTGCTTCTGAAAACAAAATCTGCAAATCACAAATGACAATATATCAGTAATGACGTCAATAAATTAATACTCTCTGTTGAACAATTATGGTCAAGTTTCAGGATGTTCCACATTAGTTATCTGATTTTGTCAATCAACTGAGCATTATTAAACAGACCATGTTATCGCCTTAAAAAGAATCACATACCTGCTTATTCTTCAGCAAGACCCACATATAAAGTTTATCAACAGCATCCTTGACATTCCTACTGGCCAATTTTTTCTGATTGCAATAAGAAGCCACATCTGACAGCACCTCTGTGCCCGGCAATCTGTGCTTCGAAGTGGCAGATGCCAGTGCTTGCTGTCCTTCAACAGATTCTGCAGCAGACTTGTCAAACAGCAACCCAGAGAAGAGTCTTTCGTTCCCTCCCTTGATGTTGTTGCTGCCTTCGTTTTGATGTTTCAAATATGTCTGCTCGGCCTCTAAAGCAGCAGTTAGTGTCCGATGTACCACTATATCAGGATAACGTCGTAATGGCGAAGTGAAATGAGTGTAAAGAGGAACTGCCAGTGCATAATGGCCCCAATCATCCTCTCCAACAGTTGCATCTCCAGTGCAGAAATACTTGGCCAATTGCATCGGCTTGGTAGCATAATTGATCAGTATGTCGTATAAAACTGAATCATCCTTGAGCTTCTCCTTAATCATCTCCAATGATCGATGGAAATTACCAGATGAAGTGGTGTCCAGTTCCAATCCATGTTTGCTGCAAAATGACTCGAGTTCCTTCAGCTTTCGCATGTTGGGTTCTGGGTGTCGCCTTAATAAAGCACTCTCTGGATAAGCACGCGATATGATCTCTGCAGCTGTCCTATTTGCCAAAAGCATGAACTCTTCCACGAGGAAGTTAGATTCTTTTCTTTCACACAGAATGCTTTCATATGGGACTCCAAACTCGTCCAATAAGAAGACGACCTTGGCATTTTCGAGCCTTAGAGCCCCGTCGTTAAATCTTTTCTCCTTCAAACTTTTGGAAATGTCATGAAGACTTCTCACAGACTGAAAAATATCACACCAATCAAATTGACCATACAGCTGAGGAAAGTTGTTTTCATCGGTGTTTAAACGGTCCGCAACAACCCTTCCCTCTATTATGTCCTGTGCATGCTCATATGACAGCTTGCAACAAGATCTAATCACTGTGCGGCCCACCCATCTATCAAGGACATCCCCAGAAACAGTTATGTCCCAGAAGATAGAGAAAGCAAGACGTTCTACCCCTGGATTCAGTGAACCCAAATGCTCTGAAAGCAAGGGCGGCAACATTGGCAACTTACGCTGCAACATGTAAACACTTGTTGACCGAAGTCTACCCTCGGCATCCAAAGCTGTATCTGGTTGAACAAAGTATGACACATCAGCTATGTGGACTCCAACCCTGTAGACCCCAGTAGACAGCTTCTCAACCGAGAGGGCATCATCAAGATCAGTGGCAGTGGAAGGGTCAATAGTAAACACACAACGATCTCTAATGTCTTTTCTACACTCTAGCTCTCTTTGTGGCACCTGCCATGACTCATCTGGCAGGCACGAAATTGACTCTGGGGAAAACTCAGAGGAACAAATTGCATTTTCAAACAGAATTGAAGCAATCCGTGGCTCCACTTCTCCACCATGCCCGAAGACACGAGTGATACAGGCCAGTGGAAGAGTACTTTCCTCCGGCCAACAATCAATCCGGGCTGCAACAAGCACATTCTCTATTGTTGGGTCCCCTATTTCTAATCTCTTCTTGATATCTTCCGGTAAAGATTTCACGGGGACGATCATCTTGGGAAATTTTGGGTCAGTTGGTACTAAATGGATGTAATCAGAACAGGAAAGAGGCGGCTGCACATTCATGTTTCTCCTGTTGTTTTCCTTTCTGAAACCCTCCCCACTAAAAAGCCACCACTTAATATTAAGGAAGCCTACAATGGAATTTCTACGGGCAGAGGGTTCAATAATAGCGACAACCCTGCCAGTTGGTCTCTTAGATGGGAAGGATGCAACGGCCTGAGATAATTTCTCAACTGAATCTATGATTATATTCTCCGTGCGGGAGACATTTCCATTCAAAGGATCTAGGCCGGACTGATGATGGCCATTAATGTGGATGTGGTTCATTTTTCCAGTAACTTCTTGATGAAGAGTTCCATTAGAAAGAGCGGTACCCACATCATAAAAACCATTTTCATGCACAGCTGAGTTATCTGTAACTGGCAGCTGTCCACATTCTGCATCCACCTTACCCTTCCCCTTGGAGCTGTCATTAGGGATCCGAACGCCATCAGAAGGACTACTATCATCAGTAGGAGATGAAACGTTGACGGTACCTGCTGACCCCTTCATCCGATTCCATAATGAAGGAGGATCAACCTTAACTGCAACTACATCTCCCTCCACCTGAAAAGTCATATCCGTTGAAACAAAAGCTATTAGAAACTGGATGATAAATCTCTACATGACATGACACACAGTCCATGTCTACTTCACATCTAAGAAGATGTGTACAAATGTTGCTCTAGTGTACACCACAATAAAAAGATCCACCAAAAAAGTCTACAATCCTTCCATATTCGAACCAATCATCTGTGGGAGGATTGGACCCATCGAGGAGGAAAAGAAAATAGAAGGCATCAATCTCCAAGTTAGCAGATCTAAGATTTCTAAATTTACATCTATTCAGCATGTATCAAAAACCTAAGTCAGTAAATACCTATTGAGAAAATTACTACACAAAATTATTAACTATCAATAAATAAATACCCACAAATCTAGAGAGCAGCTAAAGATTCGGTAATGAAGAACTTACAGCTCTATTTTGCAAAGGGATTCCACTAATAAGCACGTCAGTTGAAACCCCTTCAACTGTGCAGTAAGCCTAACCAAATAGAAGGCAACAGATTCAGTAACCATCCTTAAGACATCCAAATCCAGATATACAAAGTATATTATCAATGATTCAATGTCCTGCTAACCTCAAGCCTATTATGTGCATTTACGCGAAGTGTTGCTTGGAAGATCTCGCCTCTCTGAAAAAGGAAAAACATAATCAGGAGCTGCACTAGCAAAAAATACACAATCAAGTGCGATGACCCCAATTTTTTGTTTAAAAAAAAGCTCTAGACTAACCTCCAATGCCTCCTTCACGACATCCAATGGCCAGTGAGGATCAAAACGTTTTTGCTTGCCATACACTTCCAAATATGGAGGGATTATATCCCCATCATCCAATCCACTCGATTCACCAAACATACCCGGGGTTGGACATGACTTTGAATAAACTTGCATGCCATAATCAAATTTGGCTCCCTGGTCATTTATATGCATAGTAGGGAGGGAATTGAATGCAACATTGGTTGTTTTGGGTGGCCCCTGCTGCTTTGATGAAGATCCATTTCCTGTCACACTACCATTTTGGAAGCTCTGAGGTTCTTGTTGGTTTTGCCCAGGTACTTCCATAGATGATGTTCCTAGATTGATATGATAAACATGACATAATGAATAACGGATATCACAGAAACTGAACATTTACTTCTGTAAATCAATGGAATCACGTGCAAATTTTTAACATCCTGCTGCTACCACCGCGAAGGATTTGAGAAAACAGAGGGAATGTAAACCGGGTCAGGACTCAGGAATTCGAGCTTCAACCGGGGCCACCCCATCAACAGGCATTTTGGTGGAGTTGCATGATTGCTGCATGGGATTCAGTTCTCAACATCTTCCATCCGGACCACACAGTTTACATTAAATAAAAGAAAGGAATTAAAAAGCAAGAGACCCACAAACAACAAAAAAGGAAAGGATGTCAATGAAGTCTCATAGTTGTTTCTTCACTTAAAAGAGCAGCTTGCTTCATAGGTAGCTGAAGGGACATTATCAGTCACGTTTCATAACACCAGACTGAAAGACAAAAATGCATTTCTATTCTTTTTGTGGGTAACCAACTTGCAATCTAAGCACTCCAAATCCATGCACAGCAAGAAACTCCTTTTGAGAATTCAATGACACAGTTAGCATGGCACACATCCACCGATACCTTTACCTACATATTAGCGTGACTACATGGTAATAATCTATCTTCATTTCTTATTTTCGTAATTTAGGTTCAGTAAGAACTAAGAACTAAAAAGGGTGGGGTTGTTGACGAATCAAAAGCCGAGCGAGGATTGAGGAGTAATCAACAAGCAAACTAGATAAAACAAACAGAAAAATCCAAACAAATAGGAACTAAAACTGTAAAAAATATCTCATTTGTACTCACTAGCTCATTTTCTAAGCACCTAGACATTGGTTTAGCAATCAAAGTTATACACCTTTTTGGATACAGTCCTCACATTCATCAGACCGAAATAGAAACTGTGATCAAACACAGCATCAATGAATCAACCTCATATTTCACCCTATGAGGTATATAACACTTGGCCTGATTTGATTACCATACTCCCACTACGCTTTTCACCTGTTTGCGACCAATAAACCTAAAACTCAATAACCCAATGCCAGAAAGTTTCGATTTCACAGTCCAAAAAAAAAACTACACACTCAACAACATCACAGCATCACTCAGCAAAATCCCTTTCTAACAAACAGAAACATCAAAACAGTAAACTTGCATCATCAAACCAAGAAAAGAAAAATCAAACCCAAATTACCATTAAGAGAAGCATTAGAATTCTGCTTCGATCGGCGCGATCGGCGCTTCTTCTTCTTATCAACTGAATCTTCACCCCTCAAAACAGATTGCTGTTGCGGTGGCAGCGGCTGAGGCTGCAACTGTTGCTCGACGACCATCATCCCCATAACTTACACTAAACACAAGACCTAAATCCCAAAACCTAAAATTAGGGTTAGAAACGATCAGTTACAAATCCCGATTACCAGACTCAGAAGATCACCCCCAGGAAGCAAATTCAACCCCAAATCGAGACGAAAAACAAAACCTACAAAGTATAATCTACGTATATAACATATATATAGAGAGAGTCAGATGAGGATCAGAGCATCTTCCGATGAGTTAAAAAAATGACGGAAGAAGCGATTGAGGAGATGGGTGGAGTGAGACAAGAGGAAAGAACAAAAGAATCTGAGCAGAAGAAAGGGGGAAGAGGAAGGAGAAGATGGGGTTTATATATGGAAGGAGATTTGGAATCGAGAGAGAAAATTGTATATAGAGAGAGAAAGAGAGAGATGTTGGAGTGGAGGAAGAAGAAGGAAGAGGAGAGGATGAGCTGGGGATGAAAAGGACGCTTTGATTGGTCGGCGTAGACATTGGGCGCCGACTCTCCGTTTCTTTGTGTCTGAATCCGACTCTCCCCTCCTTTTTTTTCCAGACTTTTTTTTCTTCTTTTGTTTATCGAAAATTAAAATGATTCCATTTTTGTTACTATTTTGGTCTCAAAATATTTATCAATTTACCTAAATTTTAATCATTGATTATTTATAAAGTACAATGAATTACAATATAAATTATCATCACTAAAAAATATTTTATTAAAATTATAATTGTGTTAATTTTATATTTTAAATCATTGTAACGTGTGAATAAACAACCGTCAAAATTTAATCAAAGTAAAAAATACTCCCTCCGTTCTGAATTAATTGACATATTTTACAATTTCTTACATGTCAAAGTTTTAACTAAAAAAGGTTACCCAAACAATTAAATAACATTTTTTTCAAAGGCTTTTTTCACATATCAAGGTATGAGTAGTGAAAAAAGTGAGTATGAGTTATTTTTATTAAATGAATAAAGTAAAAATAATTAACATAATTACTAAAATTAAGACAATTAAATTATGTATTGAAAAATGGAAAGCGGCAATCATTTTAGAACAAAAAATATTAACTAAGGTATGTCCTTTTATGCGGTGCGGTACCACAACTCACCATACTACTTAATATTTTTCTATACCTCACCACACTTTACCACAAGTATTTCAAATATATCGCCTCGTTTTTCTCTCTTTCCTCATTTTCTTTTACTTTTCACATTCTTTCTCCTCATTTACTCTACCTATCACAACTCCCACCATAGTTCACCACACTTTTCAATTATTTTACCGCACCACACTGTACCATTACCGCACTCTACGCACCGCACAAAAGAACACGGTCTAAAATGTCAATTAATATAAAACGGGGAATATCTTGGGGTGGAGTAGTATTTGGCAATTGCAATTCTTTTATTAATTTCACTTCTCAAGTAGGCTATAAAAAAATGAATAAGGCTTTTTTTTTGGGGGGGGGGGGTGTTTTCCAAACTACTCTTTCTATATTTGTTTAGTTAGGGTAGACTTTGTTATTATTCACATAATATTAAATTCAATTATCAACCTATGTAAAAATGTAATTGGGTATGATGTTTGAATATTTTTCCGTTTTGTTGTTGAAAATTTAATTTTAAAAAAAAAAACTCAAGTGGTGTTATTTGGAAATAATTCTTTTATGGATTTCACTTATCAAGTTGTCTATAAAAAAATGAAAGAATGTTTTTTTTTTTTGCCAAACTACTTTTTCCACATTTGTTTAGATAGAGTAGACTTATTATTCACATAATACTAAACTCAATTATCAACTTGTGTATAAATGTATTTGAGTAGGATGTTTGAATATTTTTGTGTGCCACATAGATTTGAATGTTGAGGTGGATTATTATTCTCATGGTATTAAGGTCAACTATCATACATAAGAGTTGATCTAACTAGTGAAGGTATGAGCTCATAACTCCAAGTGTTGCAAGTTCAAATCTCTTAACTGATGTAAGGGCCTTATTGATATGCGATTTGTAAATACTTATATAAACATTTTTCAACCCTAGAGATATATTCGGGTCCCCATGAGCTCAAGGGCCCAACTTAACCTATACTTTTTAAGCATAAAAAAAAAGTTAATCATCATTTATCAACCTATCTAAAAATATATTAAAGTGGGCAAGATAAGTCAATAGTCTTCAATCTCACTTCAAACATAAAAAGGAAATAGTTCGAGTATTTGTTATCTTGATCCTGGTGAATCCTCGGAACCTGACTCATCTAAACTTTTTTGATACCAAAAAAGTGTCAATTATCAACTTATTCAAAAATATTAGAGTAACCTCCATTAGTTAATATTCTCCACTCTCACTCCAAACCTAAAAAAGAAATAGTTTGAATATTTGCCTTGAAACCTAACTTGCCTATTTTTATTTTTATTTTTTTACCAAAAAGAAAGTAAATTATCAACCTATCTAATTTCGCCATTAACCAAATTTAACAGACACAAATTTTACCGGAACATGAATTTTTTAGGTGATATTAAGGGCTCCATTCGTTTGTGAGGTAAATTGCGTTAGGGTACAACACTGTATTGCACTCTTTAATTTCTACCGCATTTCACCACACCACACCACAATCATTATTAATATATATTTTCACTTTTCTCCTCTACTTTTCACATTCTCTCTTCTCACCTAATAAGAGCTAAGTTTTATCCCTTTAAACATTTACGGTACAGTAAATAGTTTTTAAGAAAAATAAGTACGAGGCCATGAGTCTTAGTGATATCCAAACAAGATAACCGTATGGTTATTAAGTTCAATCTCCATCTTGTCACATGTACCGCAAAAAGATCAAGATGCCACGAGAAGATGATGAAGATTCAAGCCAGTGTCAAACATTATTTTCCAACAATCACCACATTTCACCACACTTTTTCAAATTCAACTGCAGCGTACCATTGTTGCACGACACCAACCATGTAAAAGAACGGAGTCTAAAACAATGAGAAAATTATAGGAACAACCCCATGCATGTTTAATTTCATTCCAATGGGGTACGTCGTATGAATTAATCTCCATGTTTGACAAAAAATGACGGCAAATCCCTCCATCAATATGGTCCCTTCTTTCGGCTTCCTAACTCCCTAATCAGTCAGCATTGTGACTGTACTTTACCACCGCCCCTACAACCTCCCTCTTCTCTTCTTCCACAATTTTCTCACCAAAAGCTATCACCATTAATGACAAACATGGCTTGGCTACCTTTTTTGGACAATTTAAGATGAGGGCATTAAAGACTGCTTTCACCCATTATAGAACTCGTCATTGGGTGCTGAAATCTCAATTGCCCATGTGGTAATATTGCGCTGATTGTTTGGTTCAATTATGCACGCCAACTGTTCGATAAAAGGTCTCAATGAAGATTATGCTTGGTATATGGGCTAAAATGAGAGTGGTGTTTTAGGGGCAATTAATTAATGCAGAGATTTCTCATTTCTGGGTTGGGGATATGAATAATTATGACTTGTTTTGTTTAGTGGATTATTGGATTATGATTGGATGGGATTGATTTGTGGAGGGATTCTTGTCTGTATTGAGAGAAAAAGATTACCATATCTTGAGAAATTCTAGATGCAATTAGAAAAATATAAAAGCAAGGATGAGGGGAATAATGCTTAATGAATGGGTGTGTAGTGTAGTTTGTGGTTTGAATTGTGAGACCAACACCTCATTTGTGGTTGGCAAGGACTAAAATATGGGCAACCCTCTTGTGCACTCTTCCAAGTCATGACGTTAGCACCAAGTAAAATACTTTAAATTAGAATGGCCATACTTTGGAGAGCCACTAATGAATGAGTTCTAGAATGATCAATTAGTGATCATTTAGCACGTAGAATTTAGATTAAGGACTAGGATCATGATAATTCATTGTCCCTATTCAAAATAAATGAGTCGAATACGAACCCTAACTTTGAATGAGGGTCCATTTCGCGATCAAAACCTTAAACCCATTACGTCGTTATGCAGATCATAGTTCTGGGTAGTCCCAAGACCATGGTCCAAACGCTGAATCAGCACGTATTGAACTGTAAAAAGCATAACAAATGCTTCCACGGTTCCATATTCAATATTTAAAATTCTTACGTCTGTTTTACCCCTAAAATTTTACAGCTCACAAATACTAACTCCAATTTAATTAAAATTAAAAACTACTCGATGCCTATTGCTGCTCTATAAAATAAAAAGAAAAGCAGATGAGAGTGGGTGTCGGTGAGAAATTTTACTTTAATCCATTCTAATGTAAATTGAAAAAAATGATCTCCTTCCAACAATCCAAATTATGGATTATTTTTACACCATATTATCAATTTTAATAATCATAACATAAAACTGTCATTGGTACCAAAAAGACTTTTAATTTCACAATAAGATGGGGACGCATGTACCCGAAAGTAATTAATAACAACATAGCAATTAATACTCTCTTCATCCCTTCTTTTAGTATCATGGTTGATCTTTTCTAATCAAATTTTAACAATTTGATCCCGTTTTTTTAAAAATAAGTAGAATGTAGGGAAAATAAGGTAGGTAGGATATATAGTAAGTAAAAATAGGTAAAATAGGTAGGATTTAGAGAAAGTAAGGTAGAGAATATAATATAGAATTGTGTAATTAAGTAAAAATAGGTAAAATAAGTAAAAATAAGTAAGATAAATAAAAATATGTAAAATATATAAGGTCTTACTCACCTTACAAAAGAACAGAAAATCTAACTAGTGTAATATTTAGCAAGTTGAGACCAATAGTATTTCTTCTAAAGCTTCTAAAATACCTTTCCACGATATAGTTGGTCATATATCATGTGAGAATAGTAAAGAATTGATAGTCAAGCGACAACCACCCCTTTTTCATGCTCTCCATCAAGGTTCAATTTTTGTGGAAGGAAAATCCTTCTCGTAGGTGAAAATTGTGGGGTTGATTGATGATCTTTATCATAAATAAGTAGGTACTTACCCTCTACATAACCTTGACTTATTAAATTCATTGATGATTACCTTTAATATAGAGACTAGACAGGATAAATTTCTGGCCCCATCTGAAAATGTCATATGTGAATATAATAGTGAAAGATGCTTCTTGGAGCTTAAGAATAATCTTCTATGACAATTTGAGTTGGACACATGGATTACGTTGATTTCAATTTTGTGATAAGATATATTTAAGAGTAATATTTTCCGATGGCCAAAATTAGGGGTATTAGTTTTGTTAAATTAAATTTAATTTACTGAACAAATATTTGAAAAAAACTATTCATAAAGAGTCAAATGAATATCCTAATTTTCAAAATTGAAATGCGAGAACTGATAGAATGGTTATCATAAATTTAAATTAATTTTGAAGTCATAAATAAATAATTTACCGACAATAACTCAACACTTGTCCTAAAATCAAAATGAGATGGATTCTTGTTTGACTTACGTTTCTTCTTTTTTTTTTTAAATTGAAAGAATTGCATTATTTTTTTGATGAAACACTTACATTTTTTTTTTATGAAAGACTTACATTTCTAAATAAGTCTGTTTCTAAGTTTTATTATTATTGGAACCATATTGGAAAGGCAAAATAACAAATAGATAAAAGATAATCACTACTCAATACTTAACTAAAGAATGTTCCATTTGAATCGTTGTTTTATGAAATCAGTTTGCCTATATAAATGTATTTACGCTAAGATAAGGCAGACTTTGTGTTAGTGAAGTCTATACTCATTAAAAGAATAATAATTGTTATTATTGATATATTTAAACATTATCCTTTTAATTATAATTTGGTATTACCTTTTTCTTTTATAATTTTTGAACCCAATAAAATTTTATTTTATTCAATCACAACTCAAAAACCAAGTAGCATCTTGTAATAAATTATAGCTAGTCATTGAAAGTAGGGGTGGACACAATATTCATTATCCGAGACTCATTATTTGACAAGTTTCCTAAACCTGTTTAATCTCTAAGTTATTGGTTGCTATTAGGAAATTATTTTATTTCCTAATTATATTAGTTTCCTAATTGTAATAGCTAAAACCCAATTGTATTTGGAGTGGAAGTCAAGTCAGAATTATAAGAGGGTTACCCCTATAAATAGAGGTCTTTATTCACCTTGTGAGCAGCGGCAGTCGGCAGACATAGCCGATGTGAGAGCCTTCAAAACTCCTCATGAGGGAGATACGATGTTATTTCCACATCTTCACCTACCTCAATTATCCCTATGTTGTGAGAGTGTATGTGAGTCTATATTTTACCTCTTGCAATATCTCCTTTTCTACTAGTGGATACTTATTGTTGCCCGTGGTTTTTTCCCGATTCGGATTTCCACATAAAAATATTGTCTCACCCATATATATTCGTTCTTGCCTCTCTATGATTATCCTCGATTTCATAATCATCATGTATTTCCCTTCCTCTGTATATATTGGTCTATTTTACACCCTAACAAGTGGCTAACAACTGGCAACATATCTAAATCTAATCCTAACAAAACTCAATAGTATGGAAGTGAGCAATAATGTATGCTACTGAATCACCCCTTCTCTTAACATGTTTGAAACTCAAAGGACTTACATAAATCAAGAATACAAGATAAGAAGAGTGAGCACACATTACTTTTCTAGTTTCTAATGTTGCTAGCTACCAATGAGTTGAAACGAGCCCCCCTTCCATGATAAGCCTTTGATATCTTGGTTTCTAGCTTCAAAAAGAGAAAACAAGCAAGTTTAGCTTCTTCCATCAACAAGTTGATGAACTCATCCCTCGTTGCACACCCATTAGCCCTACTTATATCACCATGTACGATAAATCCCCAATTGTGCCCCTTATCCCACCAACTCTTCACTAAAATTTAGCGTTGCAAGCCCAACTTCCAACAATTTCCAACACCCTTTAAGAGGCAAGTGCATTAGTGTCTCCTCTTTAATCTTGAACTATGGCAACAACATCATATGGTCTAACCCACACCATAACCCTTCTTCAAAGGGACTATTCCTCCATATCTCCTTGCCTAGTGGACAAGTAAATAGGGCATGCATATTCGTATCTTCAAGGCGGCTCCATGAACAACTTATGGTCGACAATCTCTTAGCTAAATAAGCTTTTGTTGTTGAAGCTGAGAGCTTAAGGCATTAGAACCAACTTTCCAACAAAACACCTTCATTCTTGGGAGAATATTTAGAGAGAGGAGAGAGAAAGAGAGAGGCTTACGTGGACACATAAAGCTGACTGGGACACCCCTCCGCCGCCACGTCAGTGCGCCACCGAGTTATTATTCACTTAACTCGGTGGCGTGCTACTAGAATCCAAGAGGGTTAAAGTTCAGATTATTGAGAGCCAAATCTAAAGTTCAGATTATTAAGCCTACTATGACCCAAAATTCAGATTATTTAAAATTCAATTTTCATATATGTAATGATATTAATTTTGTATTTTAGGTCATTGTATTTAGTGAAGAATTTATTTTCAAAGTTCACAAAAATTGAATCCATATATCTCAATAATCTCATAGTTGCAAATAATAGAAAACAAAGGGTGTAATTATTTTTTGGGATTTTGGATTTGAATAATCACAACTTTGGGCCATAATATGCTTGACAATCCGAATTTTCAATATACATGGCAATAATCCGAACTTTGAAGGTATTAGATTTTAGCAAGCTATCTCTGAGTTTCGATCACTTTATTTAATGATAACAGAGACACAAGGGCAAAGTTTTTTTTTTTGATTTTGTTATTGTATATAGTATAATTCTAGTATTCCATTACTATAACACTCTACCACCAAATTAGAATGGTTGAAATTTGATGGTAGTCTATTGCAATCCAACACTATCAATCAAAGTTCGGATTATTATAATGTATTTTGAAAGTTCAGATTATTTGACTTATATATTATGACTCAAAATTAAGATTATTCAAATCCAAAAATCAATGTCTTATAAATTAAATTAAGGAAAATGAAAGCCTTCAATTCCGCATGGCAGAAAATCATAGGTACAATGCACTCAGAATTTGCCATGTCAAACACAGTAATAATATGATCTTCTCAGCTTCATACACGTCATCAAATAAGATCTCATCACAATAAACATAATTACGTGGTGGAAATCTAACGGGATCCTCAGATCTAACCAGTTGGACGATGGTGAGCCCGGGTTCACATTACTTGGTGAGCCCAGCGGCCACCATCATTTCTATCTTTTTTTTTACTTTTTTATAATAATTCTTTTTGTGTAATATTACACTTTAAATGTTTTTGTATGTCATGTTTTTTTATTCTTTTACTACAATATTTATAAATCATTATATTTTAAATTTGAATTTCTATTCAATTTAATTATGATTTTCATTCGTGTATTTTTAATTTTAATTTTCTTTATCTATTTTCATTATATTCTTTGTATTATTTTGTAATTTAATTTTTTTGTACGTACTTTTGGATATATAGAAGGACGATGGTGAGCCCGGACGTACGTTGTTTGGTGAGCCCAGCGCCCACCATCGTTTTTTTTTTAATTATTTTTTTGTGTAATATTATATTTTTATGCTTTTTATTTTTTTACTATAATATTTATAACCTACTCGCCAACGTCATAAACCTTAACTACTAATTATTATACTCATAACCTACAAGGTCAATGCTCATAACCTACAAGATCAATGCTCATAAGCCTCTACACCAATGCTCATATTGTACAACTACTATGCTCATAACTTATAACTATTATGCTCATAAGCTTCTACACCAATGTTCATACTATACAACTACTATGCTCATAACTTATAACTATTATGCTCATTACATAAAACCATAATGCTCATCAAGCTGAACTACAATGCTCATTACCTATTACTATAATGTTCATTACCAATAACTACAATGTTCATTACATAAAACCATAATGCTCATCAAACAGAACTACAATGCTCATAACCTATAACGACAATGTCATAACCTATAACGACAATACTCATTACATGAAACGATAATGCTCATTACCTATAACTACAATGCTCATAACCTATAACGAGAATGCTCATTGCATAAAACCATAATGCTCATCGTTCGAACTACAATGCTCATTACCTATTACTACAATGCTCATTACCTATAAGTACAATGCTCGTTACATAAAACCATAATGCTCATTACCTATAAGTACAATGCTTGTTACATAAAACCATAATGCTCATTACCTATTAGTACAATGCTCATTACCTATAACTACAATGCTCATTACATAAAACCATAATGTTCATCAAGCAAAACTACAATGTTCATTACATGAAACCATAATGCTCATCGTTCGAACTACAATGCTCATTACCTATTACTACAATGCTCATTACCTATGACTACAATGCTCATTACATAAAATCATAATGCTCATTACCTATTACTACAATGCTCATTGCCTATAACTACAATGTTCATTACATAAAACCATAATGCTCATTACCGATTACTACAATGCTCATTGCCTATAACTACAATGCACATTACATAAAACTATAATGTTCATAAAGTAGAATTACAATGCTCATAACCTATAACGACAATGCTCATTATAAAATATATATTGAAGTATTATATTAAAAGAAAAGCCTTATTATATTTATTTTAGAAAAATTAAAAATTGCACAAAAAAGGAAATTAAAAATATAAAGAAAAAGAATGCATAGGGCGCATGGAGCATTATGGATCCGGGAGCATAATTGTTTCTTTTAAAAGCGAATAGAAAAAATTAAGAAAATCAAAAAATAAAAAATAAATTTATACATCTGCTTAAAATAATTCTTGATAGATACAAAAATAAAAAAAAAATTAACAACTAGAATATAAAGACACATAAACCTAAACTACAGTGCTCATAAACCAATGTTTGAATGCTCACAAACATATCCCATGTAATTTCATTATTTGTAACGTGGATATTCATGAATTTATACTATAATGCTCGCGAACTTTAACCAAAATGTTCATAAACACAAATCGTAGAAAATAAAAATTAAAATAAAATAGATAAATAAAAATTCAAACTCCAAATATATTAAAATATTGAAATCAAAAAGAAACTTTATTATATTTACAAATTAAAAAAAAAAAAAATCCCCGGGCTCACAATGCATGGTGAGCCCGGGCTCACCTTCGTATTTGCACAGATCTAACAGGTGGACGCGCCCACACCCGAACACACGACTTTCCTTCTCCCCTTGATCCATATATAAAGCATCGGCCTTCGTTAAACCGGCAATTTGCAATTTTCGCGACGACCTGGTAGACTCTGGAAATCGCCTCCCATGGCGTACGTTGATCGAGGTAATTCCATCTTCTCCTCAATCGTTTCATTGAATGAATAATTATGTGATCTCTCCATCTGTGCGTTGTATTAGGGTTTCAATTTGATAGGTTAGGGTATGTTTTTGTTCATGTTTCATTGTTTTCCTCTGATTTGGAATGTGTCTTAGTCTGTAATTGTAACGATCTTGAATTGAACGAAGTTGATACCGTGATGAATTGACGGGTAGAGATCGATTTGATTTCACGGATTTCCGATTTGGCAGTTGTGTAAATGAGCCTGTTCAGACGACATTTTAGGAATTAGGGTGTTTGTTAATCGGAATTGGGGAAATTAGGAGGTGTTGTCTGATGAATTAATAGGAGCACTGGATTTTGGTGCTTTATTGGTTGGTTACACGTTGATCTGGTTAGTGCGTTTTAGGGCTTGGAGTTCATTATCAAGGATGTGAGATTACTGAGATGGTTCATATTGCAAAAAGGTTTTCGTTTTCCTAGAATGATACATAAGCAGGATTTTGGATTTTGATCTTTAGTGCTTGTAGTAGCTCAGATTATCAGAATGGAGAAGGGCAGTGTCGCTGGACGTAAGAAGGTGAGGTGGTGCTTTTTCTTTCTTTCCTTTTTTTTTTTGGGGGGGGGGGGGGCAGATGGGAAAATTGGTTCTTTGTTGTAAAGAGGCAAGTTAACATTGTGTGAATTATCTGAGAGAGGTTTTGAAGGTTGAACAAAAACAGGTCGTGCTTTTGTGTTGAGTGATGTATTTTGCCAGTATGCAGGGTTTAAGAACCTGCTGCAATACAATTGATAGTTTTTGACGAATGGATATTTAGGTGTTGCACTCCGAAATTCCGATTCTCCAAGGTGTGAGTGATAGGTTGGTGTTTTTAGGAAGCTGTTGCATTGATTCTTAAGCTGTCTAGGTTATGTGTCATTCGGTTGACTATTAAGATATCAAGTGGTGTCCCTTGTTGCTTGAAGATGAGATGGTGACCAGATTAATGCGTGTGACTACTTTTCATGCTGAGAATGAACCAGCTTTTACTTGAATTTGCAATGAGGGCATATGCTATTCCTGTTTCATTCTTTTCCCTTAAGATTTGAGGCACAATTGTTATTGGTAGAAGTAGGTGAAACTTTGAGCTGTTCGCGTAATCATAATTTAGTAGCAGAGTTATATGTTTCTTACCATACTCTAACAGGATAAGACTTGCATGCATGGCATGCTGTATTAATGACAAATATAATTATTGCAATGGTATTTTCCACCCAAAATTACACTTGAATGTAGATGTTGCACTATTGATGAAAAAAGGTTGTCTTCTCTTTTTGAATGCATAACAAATTGACGCTAATTTGGAACTTCTAAGGGGGAAACAATAGCAATCATGAGTTTGGTCGATTTTTAACTGGTCTGCTTTCAGGGTGGTTAGTCTGAATCAAATCGGATGTAAATTTAGTGAAGACGTTCTTTAGTTTGGGATTTGTTTGTTGAGGTTAGGATGCCTACATTTGCATCATCTCATACCCACAAAAGTCATACCCACATTGCAAGTTATTGCTGGTCAATCTGATAGAATGGCATTGTTGATTAAGGAGGATAAGGGCGAGCTAGGCATTTGGTGTAGGGTCATTTGGCTAGAGTGATATTTAGTTTCCTTGCAGTTAGTTTTTTGTGGAAATCAGGCAGTGCTAACATTCTCTGCCAATCATGTGTGTTTGGATTAACCTAGAGTAAAGTTTGGGACACCATATCCTTGGAGCTAGAAAGGACATTTCCTTTTCAAATGTTTTTGTGTTCAATTATTTTTAGTTAGTTTGTTTTTTGGCTGAGACATGAGTAAGGTGTACTGCATATAATATTTTTGATGCCAAGATGTGCTATTTACATCTTATTTCTTTTGTAGGTGTTGTGAGATCTGAGAGACCACTATGGCGCATAAAGACGATCACTGATTTCTTCCGGTCCATCTTCAACATAATTGTAGTTTTCTTCGTGACAATGTTCTCGGTGAGTATCAACTATCTTGGGATCATGTTATTATTCGCTTGTAGGAAGCTGAAAATAGATTTTATCTTTGTGCATTGCACTTGCAATTATGATAATTGGGAAACTATTATATGGATCTGGCATGTGGTTACAGTCAAGAGGAGTGGAGAATGATTTAGAATCATGAATACAATTCCAGTCCCTTGTGTCTCCTCTTGGAGTCTTGGGTAGTGGAATATATGACATTGTGTGACGAGTCATGCTGTTCTTGATAAATGTTGAAATCCTGATTAGGTTGGTGGGGATACCATTGGTTCCCATTTCTGCATCTGAATCAACCAAGCTACACTTTTTCCAATATTCATGTTAACCGAGAAATTAGAGTTCCATCTCTCCCCTTCTAGCTGAATTGCTTACAGCTTCTGAATCTCTGAATCAAAGTGTGATTATCACTTCCATGTGTGGTTTTCTGTGCCCAACTATTTTAATGAATACTTCCTTCGTTCCATATTAACTATCACCTTGATTTATGCGTCAATCAAACTTTGAAAACTTTGGTCATTAATTTCTCAATATATACAATGTTCTATTATATGAAAGTACTATCATTAGATTCGTAACATTGGAGACTGTGTAGTATTTAGTAATTGATGGCTAATATGAAACAGAGGGAGTAATATATGTGAAATTTGGTGACAGATGGAGAAGTCAGATTCTTACAGGAAATCTTCTGGGGCAAGCAAGAAATGGGATGGTGGTGGCCCAGGGGGCGGTGGTAGAGGTCCATATGGTGGCGGACCAGGCGGTCCAGGTGGGCCACCACGTGGAGGTTTAGACAATGTCCGTGGATTAAGGGATGTTCGCAGTGCTGATCACAGTAAGTTCCTTTCTCTTCTGAAGTGAAGACCCTCTATTTGGAGAACCTATGATCTTTATATGATTACAATGTGGCATTCTCGAACCTATGATCTTTTGTATGATTACAATGTTGCATTCTCGAACCTGTGATCTTTTATATGACTACAATGTGGCATTCTCTGTCTAATAATAACAATTCTGTGGTGTAAATTTCAGACTCGCTTCCCGCCTGTGGTTCCTGCTGCGGTGGCTAAGTCACAATCGGAATCCCCTCATACATTTTACAATGACCGTGGGTATTATATGTGTTGTGTAAACTTAGATGGTTGACATAAAGTGTGGCTCAAGCAGACAACGGAGCTGCCTTCCAAGTTGGTTGCTATATGTGGATATAAATGTTTGCTTCTAGTTGTGAGTTGTAATTGACCAAGTCACTTTTGTTGTGTTTGTGTAATAACTACGAGCTGAATTAATCAAATCCCTTATTCAATGCTGCAAGCCTGCAATTGCTCACATCTCAATTCTGACCAAGGGTCACCCAGGGGGAGGGGAGGAAGTGATAGACTCCCTTCGTCTCAAAATAATTTTTTTTTTGTTTTATGGGCCGTCTTTAATTAATAATTCTTCACACAACATAATATTGAAAAATATTATATTATACTTTATTTTTTTAGTACAAATCTAGTTATACAAATTTATATAATGAATTATTGTACATTTAAAAAAGGAAAATTGTATTCTGGTTGGATATCACCGAGTGTATATTTTAAACATCATAGATTTTGATTTGCATTTGATTCAAAACTTAATAAATATTTTCCCATGGTTTTTCATGAATTTATAATGTTTGCCCCAATTTTTTTTAATTTTTTATTAATTTTTCACTTTTTATTTGTTAAAAATCATAATAATTGCCCGGATTTTCAAAAAAACAAATTCAAAAATTCTTTCAATAACTATACTTTATAATTTTTATGGTGGCAAATGAATAAAATAAAAACAATATGGGAAGAATCAATAAAATAAAAAAAAGTGGGAAGTAATTTTGGTATGACTAAAATATAATTTTTTTTGTTATTAGGATTACCAAAATATACAAAACCCCATAGGACCACCATCATACAAAAGCTAAAAGTAGGATTACCACTACCTCAGAGGCGTCGATGAAAAATGAGGGTGTCATTGTAGTGAAATGAGATTGACATATCGAAGTAACTAGTAGCTTAGGAATTAGGACTGAGCCCTAACCTTAGAAAATTTCGACATCAATAAACTACCTTCATAGGATCTTTGAACATACAAAATAGCATAAAATAACTAAAAAAAAAAGTAGCGGTTTGATGGAGCATTAGGAATTATCCAGTAAAATTTGTTTTACCCTGTAGCACAACCAAGGTTTGGTTGGATGGGGGTCCTGAGCCAGTGCTTGACGTGGTTCAGGTTCAGGAGGAGGCTTTCCTCTGTGGCTCTACATATTAATAAAAGTTTCTGAGTTTACTGGTTTAAAAAAAAAAAGGAATTATCCAGTCCACTAATTTGCATTGAAGCCTCGCAACAGGAATAGGGAGGATAATCTCCTTTTAGGGCAATTTTTCGTAACATACACCTGAATGAATGTTTTACATTACAAATTTACAATGATACATACACCAAATTCTACATTTGTAATGGCGATTTCTAGTTTGTTTTGACTCAGTAATGGCAAAAATTTACCTCTAAGACATCGAGAAACACTACAAAATTTTCAGCATGTCAACTTTGTTATAACCAAAGGTGGAGTTTCAAGTAGGCAAAGTATCATTGTATCAGCAGGTCGAAATCTACGCAACGAACTCTATGTTCGGATTAGGCAATCACAACTTTTGGAGACCTGCAGTAAGAGCTTGGCGTTCGTGCTTGCACAAATCATGGGATCTTTTTGGCCTATTTGTAACCCTTTATCCAAACAGGCACAGAGTACACTAAGGTTCCCAAGCCGAAAGAGGTACCTATTGTTGTGAAGGCGTATGCATATGCCCGCCAAGGATGGCTACTCAGTCTCATTGCATTGAACTCGGCCATCATGGTGGAAACTGTGCTTAAGCAACCAAGCAGCCCGAACTGTATTCCTGTGGCTACTGTCTCACAGTTCCTTGTTTTAATCTGCCATACATGAAAGAAAACCCCAAACAATCAATCGAACCACAGCCATTGGTGTCGTGATGAGGGAAATCGTGTGCAAAAATAAATGGACATTTTGATGAGTCAAAGATCAAGCTCAAGAATTTGCAAATTGCATAGAATTTAAGGCTATGGACCTTACAAAACTTTTCTTGAACTGTAGCATTAATCCTTGAAAGAACGGAGAAATGTTTCTCCCTTTTAACATTTATGAGGCCAAAAATATGAAATATCTTGACTTAAGCAGCATGGGAGCAAGTCAACCTTGTTCTTTTGGTGGATATGTAGAAGTTGGGTAGGTCTAGGTAAGTTTGGCTAGGTTTAGGTAGAAGTAGACAGAAGTAAGTAATGAGTTTTTTTGAAAGTAGGAAAGTTTAGGTAGGTTTAAGTAGAAAAAGTAGAATTGGGTAAGATGGTGTAAACTTGAATTGTGGCTAGTTTATAGTGCCAAAAGACTGGGTCTAAGAAATCCTCCATTTCAAAAGATTCTCTCTTTAGTATTTTGTGTAGATTTTTTTGAATCTGTCTCTCTGCCGTAAACGATGTTGGCCAAGGGCGCCTATATCTCTCCGAAAAGCGGGACCCAGATTGGAAATTGTTGAGGTAAAAGCCCGGAAGCAAAGCTGAATCTCAGTGAAAGGACGTAAAACAAAGATGTATGCATGAAAAGGAAAAGATCAAAGAAGCTGTGATTAGCAAGAACTTACGACTTTCTTAAGAGTAGCAAGAGCCGCCATGATGCCTGCGGCAGAGACATTAGCAATCAGTGTCCCAAATGGAACCCACTTACAGCGTCCTGCCTTGCCTATCCCACGTCCATTCAGACGAGCAAGCCACCACCTGATCCAAACGCCAAAAGGACCAACGAGGCAAGCCAACCAAAGTTGAGCTGCCCTGCCTCCATGTTTGAAGTCTTTCATCTCCAAAACCCCGCTTGTCGCCCACAAGGCACCCCAGGCCAAAATCAGGACTACCAGTGCTACCAAGTGAAGGTTAGAATTGTTGTGCAACCTTTTGCTTATGGTTAAACCCTTCCCAGTCCTTCTAAGGAGCCACTTGAACCCCTTGGCTGTCTCGATCCCGAAAATAATTGAATAAGCAACCAAAAACAGTCCTGCAATATAGTGAAAAACTATCATGTGTACACCAGTATAGGCTATTTTACAGTGAGAAGACTGCCAAAGGGACAAACTTATGACAAAGCCTACAATAGCCAATATCCAATGTCCATGGATGCTGAGGTCGAGCATCTTCTGATTCCAGCCACTGAATGTTGTTAGGCTTCCTAGATAACCAGTTGAAAGCCCGATTGCTAGTTGATCTGAGATGTGAGATATGTGGGCTTTGAATACAACACCAAACCATCCCATTAAGAAAGAACCGACCTACAAGCATCCCAAATGCAAATAAGAAACCTAAATGAGGCTGTTGATCGATGTGGTGAAAAAAGAAAATGCGACATATATTGTTTACAGATCAATAGAAATAAACACACAAGCACACAAGGGCAGGAAACAGGATTCCCCAGCATGGACATGCTAACCTAGAAGTCAGTGTAACAATTTTGACTCCAAACACCAAAGACATCTGTCGACTGAATGAGCTCAGGTAGAGTCAGGGATATCTCAAGTACCGCATCAGCGCGTATATGCACTCATGAATGTTTGTGTTATTGGAGTGCTCAGGGGTTAGAAATCAATACCATATTTGCCGGAAGATCAAGGTAGATTATGCTTTGATCACTCGTAACATCTGCAACACCAGGGCCAAAAAGTTCTTGTAGGACACTCCGAGTAAGCACCTACAGGAATAAGATATGCCAAATTTACTTGTCAAAGGTATAAAAAAGTGCACATTAAGTCACCTTTCTCAAAGGGGAAATATGACTGGCTTGAGCATTTGATTGTCTCATTAAGGTGAAATAGGAAGAAGCATAATGAGTAAGTCTTTGATAGATAACTCCTAGCAAGTAAAAACCATTGAGTTGAAGTATCTCTGACTAACTGTTTTGCAAAATGATTATTGGGCTAACAGACAGGTAAAATAAAAAGACAGAAAACAGGAAAATCAGAAAAATGATAGAAGACATTTCACATGGCTCAGTCCATCGGTAAAGACTACTGAGCAGTCTGAGCTTCAAATTCTGATAGCCGAAAGTCCGTCAGTCCCAACTACACAGTAGCTCAAGAAACTGGTTGACAGATTTCACTCGTACAGAATCTCATAACATTCATCTTTTCTATCGGTAAATAAGCTAATCATGCCAGCCAAAATATAACAAATATGAAAACAAAAGAACTAGAATAAGATGCCAGGACCAGCTTCACAAATCTGTGAACGATCTAAATTGTGATGTCAAAATAAAAAGAGGAGCACCAGAGAGTAAAAGCATTAATGTTCCAAATAGTGTAACACCGACAACCATATAGCAATTTGATCATCCCTTTCAAGAAACACAGAACTAGTCAATTACCCCAAGAATTCCAAGGAGAGCTAAATGTACAAGGCATGCAATGTATTCAACCGACGGTGACAGCTTTTTCTTCTCTTCCTGAAGATAGACAAGGCAAATGCAGCATGCATTAATAAAATCACCAAATGTAAGCCAAGGTAGCGAACTAAACAAACTATTATAATCCACTCTGTAAAGGATGATGTAGCTGTTCTCTAAACAAATTAAAACCTACATGTTTATCATGCAAAGCATCAGTTGGCTGTGAAGCCACAACTTCTGATGGTAGCTCTGACACTGGAGGAAGAACAATGGACCTAGCAGGAAGATGGGATGAGAAGCCAAATGACTTCAATAAGAAATCAGGAATTGGAAAAACATCCTCTTCATCTATGAAAAATTGTGGGCACTCTCTCAGGCTACCTCTTCCACTAAGAGCCCTCTCTCCACTGTCTCCTGCTTCTGAAACTGCCTCATCTTCTGCGTCTGCACTCAGACGGGGGTGATAAGTACCTGACAAGCTAAGCAGTCTCTTCAGCGAGACACCAGAGCAGCTTGCCCTTCCTACTGAACCATTCTGAGTCGACGACTGACTAGGAAAAACTCCATTTTCTGTAGGATTTTCAGACGCTAATGGGATGTCAACAGTTGAATGATGAGCAGTCTCCTGATGTAAGTGATGTCCTACACTCTCATTATTTACTACACTCTCATTCACATTTGTCCAAAGTCCACTGGAAGTATCAAAAGTAAGTCTTCCAATTGCCGAATTGGTACTGTGGGATCGTCGTAGGGAGCTACTTTGCCTAGACTGTAAACCATTAGTCTGATGATCTGCAGTGTTCCGACAAAAGCCGTTCGCTGCCATTCCTCTGCTGACAGCTTCACAGAAAGAGAAGGGAAAACTTGAATTCAGATCTGAAACAAAAAGATGATATCTAAAATCTAGATTATGTCACTTACAGTGAACAATTTGTATCTTAAAACTAACTGAAAGGAGATGAAACAAACGGGTATTTATTTATAGTATCACATATAGATTCAAGATGGTTATTTCAGTAAGAAGACATAGTAGTTAGTAAAGTCAAAACAATATGCAAGCCATCATTCTCAAATAACTTATATTAGAGCAGCAAGCTGTCAAAAGAAAACGTGCTGACAGAAGCAGAGATGAACACAGTAAAGTTGTGTTTAAATTCCTACAAGAGACATAGGGAAGTTTTATCCTCCTCCCCCTCCCCCTCCCCGTTTCTCATGCCTTCCACCACTTGAAATTTTTGAAGTTTATTGCTAGCTCATGTGGGCATAACAATCCACTGACGGGCACAGCAGTCAACCAACAGATGTTGCACTGCAGTACTGCAGTACAATGATCACACATGAACATTGTAAGCTTTGCTGTATTGGACAAAGTTATTTGCTAAACAAACAAAGCAGTGCAAATACGAGCCAAATTTCAGCTTTTGGAAATCCACACATTCCATTGAACATCAATAATTTTCATTGGAATGTAATTCTTAAAACAACTATATCCACCACGGGTGCCACAAGACAGGACTCAAGAAGGTCAAGTCACATGGTGTCTTATCCCTAGTTAGCATAGATACTGCTTTCATAGCACCCACTGCTGAAAAGGGAGTATTTAACTACGGAACGAAATGGAAGTCTGTTGAAGAATTTAATAAATAACAGAACAGATACATGGCGGGAATGAAAATAATAAACAAAAATGTGTGTGCGCGCCCCGAGGAGGGGGGATTGAAGCATGACGGTCACATTTTGAGGGAGCAAAACATATAAATTCAAGGTTTAAGCATGTAGCTAAGAAAACCCATAAAAAGAGCAAAGCAAGACTTGAAAAGGTTTAAGCATGGCAGGAATGCTTATAGGAGCAAAACATATAAAATAAATCACATTAGCACTGTAAAGAATACAATAGCCATAAGGAAACATTTCCAAGATGTTATACAGACTTGAACTGCTACCCTTCAATACCAGATAGCTTGAAGGCGGCTTGGATTAGAATTAGAAATCAAGGTTGCCAAGCTCAGGCTACAGCTAAAGAAAATCAAAACAAAGAAACCAAACTTTGAGATTCACCCTCAAGATTGGAGACCATGTGTCTGCAACAAAAACCCCGACTTCATTTAATGCTCTGGACTAACACCCTCATAAAGGAAAAACTGGGATTTCACACTCAAGCAATTGTAACAACAGATATTCTAACTACAGATTTACATGTAGACTTCCCATGTCTTAAGAGGATGACAAGACAGGGATGAACTCTATTTGGACTGTTTGTCATCCATAACGTGTCCATGTAAAATTTCTCACTGTCATTAAATATACTCCTAGGTAAATCAAATTTAAATAAGAAATAATTAGACAGGCAGCCTAAGCACATAACACAATCAATCAGGGAATGAACCTAAATTGAAAAATAGGCTATTGCCCAATGTATTATGCTGTGTACTTCACCTTTTCTTGACTAATGAGGAAATAGCACATGCTCTTTAGGCTCTTATTGGACCTCCCTAACTCTTAGTGATCAATGAATCATTAGCAATTAACCAAAATGCTGAACATTCCAAAACGGTCAATTGTAGGACAATTGGTCTTTAAAAAAATAATATGTTCTGCAAGTAGGATCTAAAAGACGCTTAGGTCTTGGCCATTCTTATCTTATTGAACAATATCCTCTTTACAGTCATTGAAGTCATTGGATCTTTATAAAGTTCATAAACCCTACCAGATCATAAACTGTTCATTTAAACATCCATTGAGTCTCAGTTGGACTCTTTGAGGTGGGGCTTCTACAAGGCCTGATTCGGCAATAGATTAGAACCATTAAAGTCACAAGCTACTGGGTTCTTATACAATAGCACAGCACCATCCAGTTACTGGAAAGATATTTTAAATGCATATTTTACAAAACAACTTTCATGTTTGTAGTTCTATACTTCTATTTGATCTGAATAACCAGAACTACATATATGCTGAAAATTTATCTTCAAATCCAATATTTGATGTGAATCTTCAATCTCGCTTATACCTTATTTGACCTGATTTCTAAGCATGTAGCTTTCTATGCAAGCAACAATAGAACCATAAACGGATTGGGTGTACTAGCCTTTGTATAAGTGGTCTTCATACTTGCATCTGATTCAATTACAGAACACAAGAATTTTCATTAAATTTTCCTGTATTAATGACCATTTCATAGCTTCCAAAAGATGCCTCTAGATCAATTTTCAAACAAAAATTCTCAGGTCTCCTGATCTGTTGGTCAGTACCCGCCTCAGGAGAATCCACTAGAAGTGAGGGGTGTTCATGTGCTATATCATATTTATTCCCTCAAACCCTCATTGTTAAAGACTAACCTCAAATCCTGGAGGGTGTTCTCTTTCCTCTACACTCTCCTAGTTTAATAGTACCACTAGGCATCCAAACGCTTTCCCGGCCATAATATACTCGAAACATTGTATTCTTACTTTGTGCATTCTCGGTGAAGGTCCCTCTAACCTTATGCATTTCTATGATTCCTAATACGCTACTGGAGGTATCCTCATCTCATCCGTTCATTTCCTTTGCACCTGATCATGCTTAGATTACTAGCATAGGGAACTATATAATATCATCAGTGTACCTATGTTCAAAAACAAAAAAGGGGATAAGAAAAAACATGTAAGCAACTTGGAGTAGCAACTTCTCAAAATGGAAAAATATTTTGTTCTCTAAGGAGTACATACTCACCTCACTTGTCAACATATAGTAGTATTTTCTTTAGCGGGTGTATTTGTTGTATATGGATTATATATTTTGCCTATGTGCCTCGCAGAAGTATGTGATCCTATGAGCATGGTTTATGCCTCGCAGAAGTTATAAAAAACTTGTTGGAACAAAAAGGTTATTCATTACTTTCACCACAGAGAATAAAAGATGCTTGGGAGTGTTATCTCGCCAATGCAAACTACTTCACTGTGACATAAAGTGAACAACAAAGCACTTTATAACCCCATAATGATCCTTAACCAATGGATAAACGCAAAGAAAAGAAAAATATAGTTTACTCCCTCTTTTAATTATAACTTATTGCTTGAACAGTTTTAAGTCACAATTATATCAATGACTGATTACTAACTCAGGGTAATTTTGATCATTTGACAAGAAACTTCTCTAAATAGCAAAATATTTTGTGCTCTAAGGAATACATACTCATCTCACTTGTCAACATATAGGCATATTTTCTTCAATGGGTATACTTGTTGTATATGGATTATATATTTTGCGTATGTGCCTCCAAGAAATATGTGATCCTATGAGCATGGTTTATGCCTCGCAGAAGTTTTAAAGAATTTGTTGGGACAAAAAGGTAAACTAAGATCATTATTCATCACTTTCACCACAGAGAATAAAAGATGCTTGGGAGTGTTATCTCACCAATGCAAACTACTTCATTGTGACATAAAGTGAACATCAAAGCAATTTATAAACCCATAATGATCCTTAACCAATCAATAAACACATAAAGGAAAAAAACATATGTTTTATTTAATCCCTCTTTTTACTCTAATCGCTTTAACAGGTTCAAGTCACAATATATCAATGAGTAATTACTAATTCAGGGCAATTCTGATCATTGGACAAGAAACTTCTCAAAATGGCAAAATATTTTGTGCTCTAAGGAGTACATACTTACCTCACTTGTCAACATATAGGGCTATTTTCTTCAATGGGTTATTTTTTGTATTCGAATTATATAGTTTGCCAGTGTGCCTCGCAGAAGTATGTGATCCTATGAGGATGGTTTAATTATATCTCCAGAAGCTTTAAAAGCTTGTTGAAAGAAAAAGGTAAACTAGGGTCGTTATTCTTCACTCCCACCACAGAGAACAAAAGGTGCTTGGGAGACTGGGAGGTTATCTCACCAACACCACTTCAATGTGACATAAAGTGAACATCTAAGCAGATTATAACCCCATAATGATCCTTAATAAATCAATGATTAACTACTAATTTAGGGCAATTTCGAGTCATTTGGAGGCAACTTCTCTAAATGGCAAAATATTTTATGCTCAAAGGAGTACATACTCACCTCACTGTGTTATCTCACCAATGTACTACTTCACTGTGGCATAAAGTGAACCTCAAGACAGTTTATAACCTCATAAGTATCCTTAATCAATTGATAAACACAAAGAAAAAATAATAGTTTACTCTCTTTTCACTATATCTTATCACTTTAACAGTTTCAAGTCGCAATATATCAATGAACAATTACTAATTGAGGGCAATTTTGATCATTTGACAAGCAATTTGTTACGTCTAATGAACTATCAGCATCTCACTCCGCGAAAACAATACAATATGAAATGCATGGAGTTAATTGTATCAAAAGGGTACTACACAAACCGGTGTTCACATTAATCATACAATAATTTTGATTTACTTATTCATTTTGATAGAAGGCATGTATACAATAAAAATAGTGCGAGTAATTAAATTAATGAATTGGAATGGCTCAAACAATACAAAAGCAAAAGGCGAGAGATCATTTTTCAAACAATGACAGATTGAGATAGAGATAGAGATAGATATAGAGATAGTGAGAGTTTACCATCTACGAAATTCCCATGGAATCGCCGCCAATTCCGTCAACAAATTCCGAACCTGAATAACACGATCGATAGTCGCGATCACTGAATCAGTTCGAGAATGGCGAACAAAAACATCACATAGAGATCATCATACGATGAGATCATCAACGTAATGAAACACAAATAGAAATTGCCCGAGATTAATCAAAGAAACGAACCAGGAATTGGAATCGGCGATACTCGTCGAGTGTGTGTGGCTAGACAATGCTACTGCATACATACAGGCGAGTTCAGAAATTAAGCGGAAGAACAATGGATGACGATGAGTTTGCAGAGATGCATAGATGTGTTCAGAGAGCGGAAAGCTTGAAGATGGTTGGCTATGGCGGTGGCATTGATTGAGATTTGAGAGTGAGGATGATACATTGATGGTGTCACTTGTCAAACCATTTCGCCGTGGTTTCTCATCAAATAATAGAATGATAGGTGTTAAAATTGTGTGTCGTCAAACAATTTCGCCATGGTTTCCCAAACTTCCTATCGATCCCATGCGTGCACGTCCTTGTGAAGGAGAGTGGTGGCACATGATACTTTTTAAATGTCTTCCTCACTTCTCTGTTTCTGTTTATTTGGAGGTAGTGACAAAAATTAATATTACTCCCCTTAATTATCACTTAATTGACTTTCTTATAATTTTTTATATAATTTTTTATTAATAATTATAATATTATATTTTTGTAATTGTATTTTTCGTTATAGATATAATAATAATAACTTTATATAACAAGTAATTATATATCTCGAGAATATTATAGTCAATGATTTTAAAGTATGATTGGATAGTTTTCAAACGCGACAATTAATAAGAAATGGAGGGAATATAAAAATTTATAAGATATTTTCTCCTTTTCATATTATTTATTATGTAGTAATTATTTCACAATCCTCAATATCTATTTTAACTGAATTTTTTTAAAATAATATTTTATTAAAATGTTATACTTTTATAATAATGTATTTCATTATAAATCTAATAATAGCACTTTTGTATGATTGAACATTATATATGTTGAGAAATTAATAGTCAAAATTTTCAAAGGTTGACTAAAGCATAGATTTAAGTGACAAATAGAGGGAGTAATTAGTAAGATAATTAATTAAATATAATTAATTAAATTAAAATTTTGGGTTGATTAAATAAGTGTCAATGGTAAAATAAGAAAAGTAGTAATAAATATGTTATTGGATCTGTAAGATAACAGATAATATGAAACGAGATAAGTTAGTTAAAAAGTCAGATGAAAAAGAAGGAAGATAATACTTTCATGATTTTTGACACCATTTTTTTTGTTGAGAATACGTTGATTACACCAACAATGATAATCGTGACGAATCGAATGAATCTCGTCTATTAGATATATTTTAGTAATTCTTTTATAAATTTAAAAAATTATGGATAAAAATATAAATTTATGAAATTTATATATTATACCATAGTTATACAAATCAATCATGTCATTTTATTGAATTAAATACACAAATATATAAGTTTTACATCAAAATAAGATATTTAAGAGGTGTCTTACCTTATGTTGAGATATGGGGGGTGGGGAGGTGTCTTACCTTATTCTATTGTTTTCTTTCATTTCCTTTCCGTTCCTAAGTCCTAACCTAATATAAACCTAACCTGACTAAAAAATAACGTCTGAATGAATGAAAATGTTTTTACCTCATTTAATTTTTATAAAATATAATTACTCTTTATATTCTTTTTTATTTGCCATTTACGATTTTTACCTCCGTTATGTTTTATAAAAAATAATATTATACTTTTTTAATAGCATTTTTTATAATGAATCTAACAATATCAATTTTGTATGATGAATCATTATACAAATTGAGATATTAACGGTCAAAGTTTTTAACACAGTTTTCTAAGTGACAGATAAATAAAAACGGAGGTAGTACTTATTAAAAAATTAGCAAAATTATAATTAGAAATAAACAAAAAAGAAAAAGGAAAAATAGGAAAAAGGAAAAATAAAAAAACACAAAAAAGAAAAAGGAAAAAACAGGAAAAAGGAAAAATAAAAAATAAAAAAATAAAAGATAAAAAATCATCACAACACAACATGCACAAATATTAAGGCAACTCCCTCTTCTACTTTTGTAAAGATTTCAAAATGAAAGTTCGTACAAGTCATGGGACAATCGGTGTCATGTATAAAAACTATATGCCTATATATTAAATTAAAAAAGGGAAATTTTACCATAGTTGAATTTATTTTCAACTATGGTAGTTGAAATGTATAATTGCCCTTAATTTTATCATTAAAAATTAAAATTAATATATATATTCATCATAGAACTTGTTACAATAAGTAAATCTATATGTTAAGTTATAATTTTTACAAAATTGAATATTTTAAAGTAAATTCTATCATAGTTGATTTTTTTTTAACTATCGTAGTTGAAAAGTGAAAAGACCATTAATTGTACTATAAAATTTCAAAATCAATGTAGGTTGATCAAAGTAACTTGATACAATAATTAACCATGTTTAGGAGGATATAAATCTTTTTAAAAAATATGATTTATTTTTAATAAATGAATGGTATAAAATTTTCAACTACCATAGTTGAAAATAATTTTCAACTATGGTAGAATTTTCAATTAAAAAAATGATATGAGATTTATATAACTATAATGCAACATGTATTATTATTATTATTATTATTATTAGTTGCAAAGATCTAATAGTAGTCAACACTTGCGGTTGCCGCCAACACAGTGTCAATGTCTCTTATTGTCGGCCACCATGCTTCCATAATCTTGGGGCTCCAGCATATATCATTGTCAACGGTAATAGTTTAAGGTTATGTTCAGTAATAGTGTTTGGGGTAACGTTTAACATTTTGGTCAAATTAAAACTCTAATTACATAAATATTAGTGTTCGGTAAGCTAGCATTTTGAGTAGCGTTTAGCGTTTTACGGAGCGTTGTGTGAAACGCTAATAAAGTTAACGTTTAGCGTTTGGAATAACATTTCATATTTTTCGATCGAAAAATACCCTTTGAAAATTTTATCTTTGGAAATTATAAATATCTTTTGATGTCAATTCACATAATATGTTAATTCAACCGCTAAATTTACCGAACACAATTCTCATTTGAACAGTCATCCGCTATCCGCTATTTAAACCGATATCCGCTACATAAACTACTAATTTTGATGAAGAGGACCTAAGTGATTAAAATGTGGCTTTTTTTTCTAATAAAGACATTAACATATTGTGTTTTAATTTATTTTGTTTCATGGACTTTATTTATTGGCCCATTTTACTTGGCCCCCTCACTTTATGGTTTAACCTCATTTCTATATGTTAGAAACCTATGCGCCAAGCACACCCCTACAAGGACATTTTTATGTTACAATTGGGTGTAAACCAGCCGAGCCCAAGTCGAGGGGGAGCCAGGCCTAAGCCAAGACCCCCTCTACTCGGGTTAGTTTCGGTTGGGAAAAGCTCGATCGAATCTCATCGAGCTTTTAAAGTTAAGGTTCGTGCTCGGTTCGGACATAGATCTTTCACTCGAGCTTGATTTTTAAGCCAGCTTGGCTCAATTTCTTTTAATATAGAAATCTCCAAATTCAAATTAAAAATCAAATAAATTTCTAATAGAAAATAACTTTTTTTTACAATAAGGGTATAATCAAGCAAAGTTTGAACATTAATGCTTGATTTATGGAGCTTTACAACATAACTAAAGAGAAACAACAAATTATACTCTAATATTAAATTTTAAACATCTAAATTAATATAGAATTTACCAATATTCATTTACCATTAACGGATTCTTACTTAAAATACTTAAACGGGCATAACAAAGCCAAGCCCGAACTAAGCCCCATTAGGCTCGGGCTTAGCTCAGTAGACATACGACCCAAGCTTGAGTTGAGCCAAACTTTGGCCAAAGCGAGCTCGACCTGAGCTTTGACCAAGTTGAACCCGAGCGGCTTGTTCAGTTACAATCCTAATTACAATAATAACTCATCATTCCTAATTTTGGATTATTGACTCCAAGGGATGACTCATGAAGTAAATGGATCGTAAAAGTTTTTGACGGGAATGACTCAATATACAAATGGATCATAAACTGTTAAGGAATACTATAGGATTATTGACCCCAAGGAATGACTCATGAAATAAATGAATCATAAAATTCAAACAAGACTATGATGTTTCAATTCGTGAGAAATATCCATTTTATTTTTTTTTATGTTTTTGTTTCGCATGTTAAAGAAGAAGAGGAATAGTTTCATACATAGTGCATCCATAATTGTATACCCAAATAAAAAAAATTAAAATGAATATTTTTCACAATTGGAACATCATAATCTTGCTTGAAATTTTATGTTCCATTTGATTCATAGGTCATCCCTTGGGGCTCAATAATCCTAATCTTTTTCTAAAATAAATATTTTAATTTGACCTCGTCAAGGTGGAAAATTTTAGGCTGTGTACCATCATACATACAATACAATTTTACATACACAATTAGACCTCAGACCAATGTGTTGTACGAATGCTAACTAAATCACATAAGGTTTAAAAGCATAGAAAAATATATTACAGATTATTTTCTCATCTCATGATGATATGTGCATCAAATTTTTACTAAACATATTGATTGTCGCAAGGTAGAAGGAGCACATTGTGATAAATATGCATATATGAAAACAATTTTATTATATATATATATATATATATATATATATATAACGATTTGATAAACGGTATGATTTTTATTTTATTTTATTTTATTGAAAGCAAAAATACTTTTCTCATTAATAAATTTTCTTACGTGGAATGTAAATAAAATCAAAATCAATACTCCGTAATTGCACTTATGCGGGTATGGAGGGGTCGGGTGTAGCAATCTCACTCCTAAATTTCACAATTTAGAGGGATTATTTCCAATTGACCATAAATTTATAAATCGTTCGCTATTTACCACTCCATGAAAAGAAGCAAATGTCATTTAATGAAATATTTTACTTTAATCACATTACAACCTAAATTGAAAAGACTAAACTTTTTCAGCTATTGAGATTGTGGACACAACCGACTCTAACACACATAGTCGATTAATATGTATAAAACTTCTTTTTTAGAAAAAAGTAAACATTAGAAATTATAATCTTTCAAATACATCCTCGTTAAAATTTATATATTCCAATTATAACCCTTTGTATACAATATACATGACATACTATATATGATATGATATTGGAAAATACATACAAGCCCTTCAATATAAACCATATCTAGAGTTTTGATTTCATGTATAAAATTTTTAGGATAGGAGTGACTTAACACAATCAAATCTTTAGTTCCTATCCAAAACTACATCGGGCAAAATTGACCCAATCTAAATGACTCATACGAACCCAAGTGACGCAAACTCGAAAATGGCAAAAATAATTAATCCGAAATGAACCCGAACCCAACATAACCTAACCCCACCTGACTTGATCCGAATTTAAATTTCACCAAATTTGTGGATTTTTTTTTAAAGATAATCTTGTTTGACAAAAAATAAAGTGAGCCGAAATCAACCCGATCCAACCCAACCCGTAACTGACACAACTCGAACATTATTCATCCGAACCCGTACCTGACCCAAATGACCCAATTCACAGGGCTGCCCAAACCCATTGGATGTCGAACACAGCAAATAATGCAATCTAACCAAGCAAATTGCCATCCTTGGCCTACTACTTGTACTTGGATGCTCACCCACTTATGTTGTTTACATTTCCTCAAAAATTTGTCCAAATGGGCCCAGAATATATCAAAGTACCCAACCCAAAGGACAGTCCAATTGTGAAAGTAACGTATAAATAACCCTTCCAAGCTTGATTGTCCCGTGCCATTGTATAGAACTCCGACATCATAGTAGAAACCGTGCTCAAACAACCCATCAAACCGAATTGTATTCCTGTTGCGATTGTGTCGCAATTGTATGTATTAACCTGCAGCATCAGATGTCATACTATGCTCATTTGCCTAACAGCCACATGTCTTTTTTTTTTTTTTTTCATGGATAAGGTTGGATAGAGTAAATATAAATTCGATCAAGTCATGCCCCTGCACAAGGATGACCTGCACTAATTGAGAAATTTTATTTCACCCAAATTTACCAAAATTGATAGTGCCCCACCTTAATCATGAAAAATGTATTCCTAAAATCGGGGCAAAATTGCAAGAAAGTGGATTTTTTCCAAAATAGTTGACTAATAATAATTTGGGTGTGATTACTACTTTTCTGAAATAAATCCTCCTAGCGTAGGTCCTGCTCATGTATAATTTGAGGAGATCTACATATAGGTAATTTTAGTTCATTTTTTAAAAATATTTGGTGACATGAACCGAAGAAATTAGAAAATAATGGAGGAGCTTACCACGGTCTTCATAGCGGCAAGGGCAGCCATTAGACAAGACGCTGAGACATTTGCAGTCAAAGTTCCAAAGGGTATCCACCCAAATAATCCGTTGTTAGTTAGAACTCGACCATTTAACTTCCCCAACCACCACCTGATCCAAACCCCGAAAGGAGCCACAAGACAAGCTAGCCATAGTTGGGCTGAACTTTCTTCAGCTCTGAATGCTCTGTCAAACAAAACTCCGCTTGTACTCCACAAACCACCCCACATTAACACCAAAATTAACATCACCATTAAGTGTCTATGCGTAGACTTGTTGGTCCTTTCCTCGCCAATGCTCGAGCCTCTTTTGACCTTGGTTAGGAACCAACCGAACCCCTTGGCGGTCTCCACTCCAAGGATAATCGAAAAGGCCGAAAGGAAAAATCCTGCAGAAAATTTGAAATTTAGAATGTTTTGAAACATCTAAGGTCAAGGGAAAAAAATTACAAAATGCACAATATTTTAGGGAAACTACTATGAGTTAAGTATTAATTACCTGTGACAAAGCCTAGTAGGGCTAAATACCAATGCCCATTGAGGCTAAGTTGGAGCATCTTTTGATTCCAACCGCTGAAAGTGGTGACGCTTCCTAGATAACCGGTTGATAGCCCGAGTGCTAGTTGATCTGATACACGAGGTATATCGGCTTTGAACACAATGCCAAACCATCCCATGAGGAAAGATCCAACCTACACTCGTACGTACTCAAAAACTTAACATCTAGCAAATGAAGAGTTTTAAGTCATATTTGACATATATTTACCATATTGGATGGAAGATCGAGGTATAGGATGCTATCATTGCTTGTCACATTTGCCATTCCGGGGCCAAATACTTTCTGAAGTACGTACCTGGTAAGAACCTGCAGAGTACATAACCAATTAGTTTGATCAGAATTGGAACCAATATATAGTCTTGATCAATCCCACCTACATTAACCTTTCTAATTTGCAATAGCAACAACTTTTACTGCAGGTCTTCCAAAGTCCGGAGAAATTTGAATGTAGACACCCTTACCTTAGCAAACATAGCTACTTATAGAGAGAAAATCAGCCTTTGTTCACATGCTACTAACATTCTTGTGAGATTAAAGTTGAAGACATTACCCCAAGAATACCAAACACGGCTAAATGTGCAAGGGAAGATACATATTCAAGTATCGACGACAACGACACTCCTTTCTTCTCTTCCTGCATACAAGATAAATCATATTAACTGTCAGACAATAAAATTATTTCTGGACCGTCAACCATCAGCTTAAACTTTCAGTTGAGTCGGTTCTTATACAAGAGATCAGATAAGAACTTTTTAAGCAACATGTCTCAAATTTAAATATTAGCCACCCCAATGTTTATTTCGATGAATTTTCAATCATCCGCTTAAACGTTTAATCGAGTTGATTTTTGCACATTAATGATAGCAATCGAACGAGGCATGCATGTAAGTAAAGAGAGAGTTAGAAGCTTATATACTTGTGTTGTACGGCAGATGAGTGGGATTCTGATTTCTGAGGATTGTTGGGATGCATGATAATCACCCTGAGATTGAGATTTTTGTTCTGGGTCCATGGAAACAGCTGCACTTGAGCACACTAGAAAACAGGAAGCTTTATATATATGTATGTGAGAATCAATAATGTGAGGGAGGTGGAAATGGGCAAATGGTAGGACGTGGAGGAATCAGTTGGTTCAGGGAGTTTGTGAGGTGGAAAATTAGGATAACAATGGTAGACTCGTATATACCCTGTTTGGGTTCTCTCTTTTGGAGTAAGGATGGCTATTTAGGGAAAATGGAGAAACAACGATTTTTTATTTTTGTTTTCATTTGATGTCAAAATTTTAGGTCAGTTGAATGTTTTGACCGTATTTTACATGCGTAACATGCATGTTTAATATGAGATTACATAAATGGAATATTCTTAGTATTAACTATAATTATAAATGATTATGGACGATCTATCTAGATGCATCAATTTATTAATAGATAAATTGATAGATTTGCATATATCGATGAATTTGGCATTGTGTTTTATGAACTTCTATTCGTGAGGAATTGTACAGAAAATTGATATTATTGTGAAGATAAATTTTGAAAATTTGGACAATTAATTTATCAAAATAGTCAATCATATACTGTATCACTATTATATTCATAGTAAAAACACACCTTAATTTTATGCAAATACAATCTTATAAATTTATAAATATATACTATAACCAACGTTAGATTCTCAAAAATTTAAAAATGTCGAAAATAATAATCATTTTACAATCATTTTTGGAGGGAGTAGGTCTGTTCTTTTATGTGGCTGGCAAGCTGCGGTGCCACACTGCACGGTAATTTTCTATATTCCACCATAACCCACCGCAATCTACCACAATCCACCACAATCTACTTTTTCTAATTTAATTTATTTTTTTATTAAAAGTTAAATTTTCTATATTTCACCACAACCCACCACAAATTTCCCAACCCATCACAACCCACCACAACTTTCCCAACCCATCACAATCCACCACAACTTTTCCTAACCTACCACAATCCACCACATTTCCTCAACACCGTACCGTACCACACCGCACCATAGCCATACGGTACCACACTGCACCATAGCCAACCGTATAAAAGAACCGGGCCTAAGTACAGGCAAGATTGCATTTGGGAGTGGGGACACATACACAAGAAATAGATCAACATCATTCACCTTCCCTGTTTGGTGATTACAAGTTATTATACAACAAAAACATGTGGAGTAATGTGGAAAATTGGAAGTTAAAATGTTAAAAAGATGCAATTGCCAATTAGGAGTAGACATTTGGGGATAAGCAGACCCACAAGCATCCATCCATTCATGATTGGGTTCCAAGGAAAAAAGCCTCCATTGACAAGCAAGTTTTTCAAGTTTCTGTTCCAACTTGACTACCTCTGCCTCATACTCATCAAATATTCGGAAACTTCGCATTTCTTCCCATTATGATTCTTGTTGCCATTCTCATTATACATTTTGGCCCTTCCCAATTCCTACCTCGTCTTGTTGCTTTCTTGCACATGCATGGACCACATGGTGCAAGGTTGTTTACTGAGGTGTCTTGCTTGTCATAAAATTGATAATTAAATCTCGTAAAATTCACTGATAAATGATAGATATAGTAAATACTAAATAGTAGGGTATTGGGTATAATATGCCGATTTTTGAAAGATATAGTAAATACTAAGTAGGGTATTGGGTTTTTTATGCCGATTTTTGAAGATATAAGATTACCGATCTTTATTATTGGACAACAACATCTCTGATTTTTATATTTAGGTGAGATTATTATACCAACAGTAACTAATGGGGTGGTGGCTGGTGAACTAGTCTCCGTGCTGACGTAGCAGGCAAAGGGAAAATAATTGATCCTCATCCAGTAATCTTGATAACCCCTCTTTTTTCTCACTAACTCATTATTAAAAAGATACCCCGAATGTGTATTTAGGCTCCGTTCTTTTATAAAATGGTGCAGTGTGCTGAATTTTGAAAAAGTGTAGTGAAGTATGGTGAGTTGTGGTTAGAGTAGTGATAAGTGTAGTAAAGGAATAAAGTGAGCAGATATATTAGTAATGATTATAGTGTGGTGTGGTGAAATGTGGTAAAATTAAAGAGATGAAGTATAATGTGATATCTTAACGCATTAAAAAAAAACGGAGTCTTATATGTGCTATAAGGAGATACTCCTTTCTATTTCATCATTTTCTATATTCTACATTTTTTATATTAACTTTTGATATATATATATATATAATATTCTATAATATTTTTTTCACTTAATATCGTAGATTTTCTTCTGAATCTTTCTTATCACTCTCTCTATGATTTTTCTAGATTAATATTTTCAATTATATCCAAACTAGAGGATCAAAACCCAGAATTAAACCCTTAACATTTGCATTTATTACAACACAAAAAAAGACTTGACAAATTGAAGAAAGAGAAAAAGATGCTTACATTTTGGAGGAGTATGTCATCTGAAACGCCACCATCATCTGAGCTAACTAGAACTGACCGATTTTACTAAAAGGGTTTCAGACGAAGGAGATTGATGAACATGAAGACCTAGTTGCAAATATTGATGGGAATTTCGACGATTCGAACCTCGCTTCAACGCTTTGACACACAAATTCATCAACTTATTCGCCCTTTCTTCAGGGTTATTACCCAAGTTTCCCCACCTGGGTTTTGCCCCAAAATGGCGGGGAATCAGAGAAGGGTAAGATGGAAATTTCGCTAAGACTGCCATGGCTGCAGTAGCCATGGTAGTAAATTCGTTATAAGATTTTGACTGTCAGATGCTGTGTATGTGTGTGGTTGATGTGTATCTGCCTGGCTGGGAGCGTTGGAGGTAGACCTGTTCAACGGGCTCGGGATCTGATTGGCCCGACCAGACCTGACCTGAAAAATGTGGGTCAATGCTAAGGTGACCGGCTCGGTCTGAAAAAGTTGGGGCCCAAAGTATGTTCCGGCTGGGCTAAGGCCAGTGTCTAACCCACTCGATGACCTGACTTAATATCTTTAAGAAAATCTTAGATTAGGTTTTAGTTTTGGGAAATTGGATTCTAATAATACGAACTTTTGGCCATATAAGACTTAATAATACGAATTTTCGATTCAAATAACGATACTTAACTTCGACTCTATCGCTCTCAATAACACGCCACCGAAGTTAAGATTAACTGACTTACGACGGTCTGACGAATCTAGCAGAGGATGAATTTAGTGTATTTTGACTCGCCCAATCAACGTTATTTGTCCATCTCAGCCCCCTCCCCCCCCCCCCTCTCTCTCCATTGCAGATTTCCAGCCCCCCCCCCCAACTTCTTCTTCCTCCTTCTTCTTCCTTCTTCTTCCATCATCACCCTCATCTATCTCCACTACTACAAAACTTTCAAACCACCATTACTAACACCCCACCTCACCATCGCAGCCACCAAAAAACCACCCAACCACCTTCACTTCCACCACCATTCGCCCCAAAACACCATTGTTGAAATTTTTCTCTCTCCTCTGCAAATTGATTTCAGATATCACTAACATTCAATTGATTTCAGATCATAACACCTTGGAATATTTTGTAAAAAGGAACTCACTAGATAGAAAAATTTTAAAAATAAGTTTATCCTTTAAAATATTTTGTAAAGTGGTTGACAAATTGGAATAAGTAAAAGTTGGAATTTTTCATTATAAAATTCATCATAAATATATAATAGGGAAATTCCAAATAGTAGATATCAACTATTGGTTATTCCAAGTGATGAACCTGTTTTTCACATATTCAAAATGGTAGGCTTGAAGATAAAATAATTCCACCCAGTAAGCATATGGTGCCAAATGACATTAGTTTTTTCATTTTTAAGAAAAACGGGAAAACATAGAAAAGCAAATACTTGGAGAAGGCTTGACCATAGTATTAGAAAAGTAATTAGTGGGCTGTGGGTTTAGACTTCTACAGCTCAAGTAAAACCTCTTTTCACTTTCTCCTGTTCTCTCTCCCATCTCCTTCCTCTTCTCATCCACCAAATCCAGGAAAATCCTATCCATCTTCCCAAACACTGCCTCCAACCTTTTCTCACGTCTTCTGAACAACCCCAGCCACCGGAAAACAAGGATGAAATTAGCGGTTGTCGCAACCCAGATCACCCAACTCCCCCAACTCTTTCACCACCTCCCCAAACCGCTTCGCCGCTTCCGACGACGTCGTTTCTGGCATCTTCCCAGCAATCATCCTCATCAATACGTTGTTCGTCAACGCAGACACCTCCGCCTTGATCTCCACCGTCTGATTCCAATCATCGCCGGAAAGTCTTACCTGGGACAGACAACGACCACCAGCGACTGGCCGGAGACGAGTTTGAGCGCCAGCAAAGTTTCAGGAGAGAAGAGGTTTGAAGGAGTTTCAGGGAGAAATTTGAGTGAGTGTTTGATTTGAGCATAGGCCAGCTTCGTCGACTGAATTCCCATATTGAAAACACAATTTTTATATTTTTTTGCTTTTCTTTAAAAAAAATTCTAACGTTGTTTGCCACCATATGCTTATAGGGTGGAATTATTTTATCTTCAAGCCTACCTTTTGAAATATGTGAAAAACATGTTCACCATTTGGAATAACTAATAGTTGATGTCTATCATTTGGAATTTCCCTATATAATATTATTACAAATTCGTCAATATTTTTTAAAGTCATCAAATTTTAACAAAAATTCATCACATAAACGTTTGATATATTTCAATACAGGTAGTGTATCCAGGTGGACAGTATAATATTGCGGCAAGTTTCCTACTTTGCAGTATAGAAACTCTTCAAGGATGTCCTCTGCTATGAATACATGAACCCTTGGGTAAGAATTAAGATTATACCTGTCAATTCTTACACATCCTTATGGTTTTGTGCATAAAACTCACTGTTGGTCAAGGTGAACACCAGCTAAACCCTAACCTAACATAGTCATCAGTAACATAAATAAAACAAAGAAACCTTTGGAAGGAATTAGCTACACAATCTCAATTTCTCATGGCTTTTTGTCCACAACACCCAGATTTCTTTTTCCTTGTTTCTGACAAAGGATACTCAAAATGGGATACCAATACCATGATCCATACTAATACCAATAACATAACATCCATTCATTTTGCAGTATGGATTCACAAATCACACGGAGTAAGCTTCTATATTTAGATCACACTAGCAAAGCATTCTACACAGAATTGCCGCAACAGACACTTCCCAAACACAATTAAACAGAGACCCATCATCACTCGTAGAATTACTAGTACTACACAGAACTTGGAGTTGAACTGCTGAAGCCCAGAAAAGTATACACTACTATACGTGAAATATCATCAATCGGTTAACAATGAGTTACAGGCAATAATCAAATGTAAATTCACAAAAACAAAAATCAAATTCAAAGCTTTATCTGCAGTAATGTAACCCTACGTAAAATCAAAACAATCACATGAACCCAGATACTACAGAACAAATACAACACCAAATTTATATATATATTTACCAGGATGAGCTGAAGAATTCCGGCCACCCCCAAAATCAAACAAAAACCACCCCAAATCAACAAAATTCATCAAGTCATGAGAAGGTTTCTCCACCACGAATTTGTAAATCGACGGATCAATTTTGCGCATTTGGACAATCCCTAGCAAAATGCCCTTCTTCCCCGCAATTATAGCATTCTCCTCCACCACCAACCCTCCGTCTTCCTCCACCACCACCACCGCCGCCGCCGCCGTAGTAACCACCGCCTCTCCTCCCGCCGCCTCTCCCACGTCCTCGTCCATAATTCTCACCAGCATCACCTCCATCATAATTCCGACGGCCGCGGCCTCCGCCGTATCCCCGCCCCCTTCCACCGCCTCCTCCGCCGTGGGAGTAACATTCCCTGGCCAAATGCCCTAACCTGCCGCAGTTATAACACTCGACATCGCCGCCGCGGGCGTATCTTCCGGCGCGAGTCCCGGATCCTGTGACCAAAACGACGTCGGAGGCCCTGTTCCGGCCGTCGTCGCCGACTTCGACGGTGAACTCGACGCGCTGGCCGTCGTGGAGGGTGCGGAAGCCGTCGGATCGGATGGAGGTCTGGTGGACGAAGAGATCGTCGGAGTTTTCATCGTCGGGGGTGATGAATCCGAACCCTCGCCACCCGTTGAACCACTTCACGGTTCCTTGGGAGCGCGTCGATGGCTTTCCTCCGCCGGCATCGTCCGCCATTGATGGATGGAGATGGAAGGAGAGAGGTGAAGGATCTGGAAGGTTCTGGAAGGATTTGGGATGGAGGAGGAGGAGGAGTTGTGTGGAAGTGATCAAGTGATGGAGGAAAGAGGAGGGAAGATTTGGGATTTGGGAAAGAAGGGGTTAGTGAGTGAGTGGGGGCCCATGTTGGGAGATTGGAGGGCTGAGATGGATGTGACGTGGCGGATTGGACGGCTGAGATGGTCAGGTGATGGGGTCACGTCTTTGATCATGGAAGAAGTATGAGTTATCCATACAGGTTGGCGCCATTGTATTTGTATCCACATAAAAGATTAATTAAAATATTGAAAATATTTGCCACTGGGAAAATCCAACGTGATAAACGACTTGACTCGGGTCGGGTTGAGTCCAGTCCACTTGGTTGGGTGGTACTTGGGTCAGTGGCTTTAAATTTAAGCCCAAGAGAAATTAAGCATTTTCCTCCACCAATTTTATTAAAAAAATTACTTAGAGGTACCCCATATTTTTGGAAAATTATTTTTTGGTACCCTAAGGCCCTGTAAATTTTATGGGTATCTTGGGTTAGGTAATTAATTACCGAAAGTTACCGATTGTTACCGAAAGTTAAGTTACCAAAAGTTACCGAAATTTACCCAAAAAAAATTAACATTTATTTATTAAACATTTTAGACTGTCATATTTTTAATACTTATCAAAAGTTTACTCATATCAAAAGTTACTAAAAGTTACCAAAAATTACCAAAAGTTATCAAAAGTTACCAAAATTCAACATTTACCATACCACAACTTACCTACCAAATTTACAGGCCCTAAGTTTTCAAAACTAAAGTTTTTAATTTATTGGTACTCAACATGTCTATATATAGCACACTTTCCGCCTAAACATATCGAAATTTTCAAGTTTTATTACCAGAAAAGTACTAAAAAATTACAAACTTAAAAACTTAGAGTACCCATAAATGAGTTTTGAAAACTTGGATACCAAAAAATACTTTTCTGATAATAAGATCTACATATTTCAATATATTATAGACTTGTTTTAAACTTACCTTCGATTTTATTGTTGGTGACATTTTTTATAATCGAACTCATTTTAAACTCATCCATTAAACTTATCCCTAATTTATCTGTCTAGACTAATTACTTTAAACAAACCCCATCTGAACTTAATTATTTTGGCAAAAAAGAACCTAGTTGAAAACCACTAAACCTAAAATATTCCTTGATACCATGATAAACAAAAGGTGTTTCAATGCAAACACCCTAAACAGAATGGTTTATTTAGTATGTTGTTGATAGATTCCTTGCCTTTTCCTGAAAAGTTAGCCAAGAATGTAACGAATGAACAACTTATACGCCATGCAATGCAATGCAATGCAATGCAACTAGAATAAAGAATCGCCCAAAACTTGGTGCAAAGGTGGGAATCAGGATAACATTTTTGGCCTCTTTTGTTGTATTACTAGTGTTAATATTTTGTTAATTCCCTCCTTTTATCCAAAGTATTCTTCCCACTTCCTTGCTTTATATGCAACCCATGTTTTCCATCCCACTCACAATTCTTCCCTATTCGCATGCACCAAAATTGTTAGTAAACTCATAGGAGATTGGCAAAGAGAAACATACAAAGAGACCATGGATGTGATAAAACATGGCTTAGTGGTCTTGTGTTTTGTCTTCACCATTCTACTCCAAGGTAATTTGTCCCAAACTTGTGTGATAAATCATATACAATGTTATAACGAATATTGAAGTAGTTTATGGTACTGTTTGGCAATCAGCTAGTAACTGTTAACTGTTAGCTTGTAGTTTTTAGTTGATAGCTGTTTGGATTAGCTGATTGCACGAAAAATGATTAATAAAATAGTCTTTTGTGAAAAGTTAACTCAAAAAATTTCATCAAATATCTTTTTAAAAATTAATTTGTCGGGTCCAAAAACTTAATATAAAAAACTACTTACCAAACATTTCAAACAACTTTTTAACTTTGGTCAAAACCTAACAATGTCCAAAAAACTAAAAATTACCCAAAAAACTGAATAGCCAAACACTTCCTATATTATTAGAGATTAAATAGATTGAATTTTGCTAAAGTTATTGAATTATATTGACTATTGAACTGTAACAAATAATAAAGAATGTGCTCTTAATTATTCATTTATAGTCCTTTCATTAAAATTTCACAAGAAGTTAGACATTACATTTATCCATTTTTTATATCTAAAATTGAATTCCAACTTTGTCATTAGATCAAACGTGACAATTTATAGTCTTATATTACATTGTAAGAAACTCATGCAAATGAATTTTGAGGCATTGCCTATAGTTTCTATTAAGTATCATACTTTGACTAATTCTTTCCATCTCAAAACAAGGAAATCTAATGTTTTTTTTCTTTACAAGAGTAAAAAGCATGCTTAGCTTAGCAGATTGTTGACTTTACACTCAAATTACTTTATTCATTTTTGATTAAAAAAAAAAAACTGTATTTGGGCAGGCCCAAAACTATCAGAATCATTAAGGGTCTTCACAATCATAAACGACTGCAAGGAGACAATCTGGCCGGCAGTAACTCCCGGCGAGAGCTTCGGAGGCGGCGGCTTCGCCCTGAAGCCCGGCCAGTCCATCGTCTTCACCGCCCCGGTCGGCTGGAGCGGCCGAATCTGGGGCCGGACCGGCTGCAACTTCGACCGCAACGGCAACGGCACGTGCCTGACCGGCGCGTGTGGCACCTCCCTCAAATGCTCGGCCTCCGGCGCCCCTCCGGCGACTCTGGCCGAGTTCACCTTAGCCTCACAGGACTTCTACGACGTCAGCCTCGTCGACGGCTTCAACCTCCCCGTCGTCGTCAAACCCCTGAACGGCGCCGGAAACTGCACGGTCGCCGGCTGCGACTCCGACCTGCGGCGGACGTGCCCGACGGAGCTCTCGTTGAAGGCCGGCGGGAGGGTGGCGGCGTGCCGGAGCGCGTGCGACGTGTTCAACACGGATGAGTATTGTTGCAGAGGGGTGTATGGGAACCCCGTGGTCTGTCATCCAACGTATTATTCGAAGAGATTCAAAGCGGCGTGCCCTACGGCGTATAGCTATGCTTATGATGATCCGACGAGTATTTTTACGTGTTCCAGCACTGATTACGTCATCACGTTCTGTTCTTCAAGAGCACAGCCCGTGTGCACGTACCATCACGGTAAACTCGTATGCAGCGGAGCGAACTCGTTGTTGAAGGGAAGATCGTTGTGGGGTTTGGGGCTTGGGCTTGGAGTTGTGGTATTGTTGTTAGGGTTAAACAATTTGTAAATTGTCTTGTAAATGTTTTTTTACTTGTATTTTTTTAATTTTTTTGAGCTGGTAGTTAATACAAGGGTTGTCACTCCTCATAGATATTGTACATTTCGATTCAAGAATACATAAATGACAACAAATTCTTAGTGGAAGCATACATGAGCACACTGCAGAGGACCCAAATATAAGCAGTGTTTCTTATTGAATTAAAATTCATGAAAATGTTGATTCTTGTAAATACATATTATTGCAAAAAATTGCACTGAGGTACCCTAAATTTTATGATAACCAAATTTTCATCTCACAGTTTTCAAAAATGATTTTGGGGTACTTTAACTTTTTTGGCTAAAGATTTACAGGCACCATTCCGATGGAATCTAGCTAAAACTTACTGGAGATTATATTATTTTAGGTTTTGAGTATTATGAAAACGGGTTATTCCAAAAATGCCCTTGTTCCTTCTTCTTCTTTCCACGGATGGAACTCCATAATCATTTCCATCCTTCTGATCTTCTCCTACCATCCTAACACTGTAATTTATTAGGTACATTCAGAGTATGTACTCCAAATAATACGATTGTTCACCCACATATATTAAATTGTTTACTCATATATATTAAGTTATTTACTCTGAATATTATGATTGTTCACTCTAAATATATGGAGCACATGCTCACAATACATGCAATGATGCAATATATATTGAACTAACACCGACAAGCCTATCCAACTTGAAACCGGTCCATTGGCATCCTTAGCCTTCCCAAAAATAAAAGTTTTTTTAAAAAGAAAAACATTTGATGACACGATACGCAGCGTTTCATAAGAAAAAATGTGCGCATGTTGACTCGGCTTAATTTAGACGCGAACAGCCCAAAACGTTGATACCAGATTTCTCAGACCGCCACCGAAACTCCGGACGACCTCTGAGAATTTCTAATTGTCGCCGGAAAAAAACTCAGACCGGAGAAAATGGCGACCAATGGAGGAACACCGGCAGGAGGAAAGGTATCCTTCAAGATCACACTCACTTCCGATCCCAAGCTTCCTTTCAAAGTGTACGCTTTCTCACTCTCTTTCTCTATCTCGAATTCTGATTAAATTCTTTCAATCAATCATGTTTTTAATCGGGAAATCAATCAATCAATCAATCAATGTGATCAGGTTTAGCGTGCCGGAAGCAGCGCCGTTCACCGCCGTCCTCAAATTCGCCGCCGAGGAATTCAAGGTTCCTCCTCAAACCAGCGCTATCATCACAAACGGTATGCAAATATGCAATTGTCTTATCTTATTTCTAGTATTTGGTTGTTTTTGATTAATTCTTGTATTTGGATCGAATTTGGATTGGATTGTTGTCGGGAATCTTGGGATTATGATTACAATTTAAAAGCATTGAATTTTGATCGCGATTCATTCGGGGATGATTTGTGATGTTAAGATTTGAAGTTTCGGGGAAGTCGTTCTTTTTGTGTTGAATTTTAGATCTTTAGCTGGTGTTTGATTGATGATGGTCGGCGCTGGTACTTCGAAGTTTCAGTAATTAGGGTTTAGACAATTGCATGTTGAATTTACTTAACATTTAAGTTATTACTGAATTTTTCGGATTGAGACTTCCTTAATTTCACTATTTCATGTCATTTTTCTCTAATTGCATATGTACATAGGCTTAAATAAAACCAAAACCACGAAATCCTGCCCAGGTGAGGTATTGAAGGGTCATGTGTAGCAATCTTACCCCTGAATTTTGCAATTAGAGAGAATAGTTCTAATTCACCCAAGATTTAGAAATCGTTTGCTACCAACTGCTCTCTGTAAAAGAAGAAGCATAGGATGTATAGTGAGACATTTTACTTTAGTCCATGACAATCTAAGTTGAAAAAAAAATAAACTTTTCAACTATCCAGAGTATGGACATATATGTACGTACGCTTAAATATAGGCAAGTTTTCAAATTTCTGATTTCTGAACATCTACAGAACAGGACTTAGAAAGTATTGAAAATTTGAAGTGTTAGGATTCTTTTGGGGGAGTGTTTGTATGGGGCTATGGGCAAGTACGAGTGCAATAGTTGTACTAGATTATAATTGGTGAGATGCAGCTAAAGCCCCGCCTGCAACATAGAGGGAATCTTGGATGTTTAGTATTGTTTGACTTGTTTCCCAGCTCGATGTTAGTTAAGTTGCTAGAATTACATGAACAATGTACATTTTGTAAGCATCCTGCTGTTATGAGCATATTGCACTACATGGATATGCAGCAGTGAGATCCATAGAGACTTGTACAGGTTAATATTGTGGTCCTTCTGGCACTTTACCACCTGATTATGTATTCTCGATGTGAACTGGAGAATGTTAAGGTTATATGGAGTACATTTGTGTCACAGTATGAGTCAGGAGACATCCATTGTCTCTTTAAATTAGGTTTACTAACATATCATATGTCCGACTCTTGGTCTCTTTGTGATGTTTAGTCTGTATTGTCGCACTAAATTATGTCCCATTTTTTATTTTTGGGTACAGATGGTGTGGGAATCAATCCTCAGCAAAGTGCAGGTGAGTACACCAACACCACTAAAGCTAGCTTGCTTATTGATCAGTTTTGATTTCAACCTCGATTCTTTCGTTGACTCCACCCTTTCCTTTGTGATTGAAACTCCATGCTTGCCATAGTGACCCTCCATCCATATGCCATATGCATATATGACTTTCCAACATAGAAGGAAACCACTCCACATTGTTTTTGTTGACAGCATATGTTTTGCTCCTTCTCATTCATGGATAGTATACTCTGAGTGTGTTGTCCACGCATACTATCTCCTGAGAAGCTGAACTAGTAGAACAGAATAAATGAAAAGTTTCCCTAACTTAGAGTCCTCGTGCGGGAGCATTAAGACTATGCCTCCGATATCCCCTGATAAGCTTGTGCTATCTTGGTGCATCACTGTTGTCACCCTTTTGCTTGGATTCAACTATGGGTTTGTGACTTTCATTTATAATATATAGAGATGTAAGTGCATCTATTGAACTACTCTGGTTAGGCTGACAACAACAAGATCTCCCCAGACCTTGCTTAAGTGAGATCCGCACTGGTTGTTGTAGAGATATAAGCGAGCCCATTGATGAAAGGCTTACCTTTATACAAAACTGAGTTGACAAAGTTTAAAATTTCATTCATATTCATAGAAGAAATGGAAGATTTATCTTTTCGTAGGGCGATACTGTGTCTTTATGTGTTGTCTGACAAACCAAGCAGTGTAACCAATGCTTCCACTTCTAAAGCTTGTGTAAAGAGCTAATAGAACCTTCTTAGGACTCTCACGAAATGTTGATTGCACAACATCTCCCATAGATTGGTTCTAAAACACAGCACACTCTATGCTGATTTGAGTTATGGAATTTGAAAATTTCAGGCAATGTCTTCCTCAAACATGGTTCCGAACTGCGGTTGATTCCCCGTGACAGAGTTGGTGGTCAGACCGCTACATTTTAGATGAACTCATTAGAACGTCTTTCAATCTAGTCTTATCCCGATCTGTACTTGTTTCTCTCATGTACAATGATTTATTCAAGGTTTGTGATAGATCATACAGCATACCAACGTTCAAAAACTTTTTAATGGTTTTCGAGTCTTGACATTTGATTTTTGTACCCCCCCCCCCCCAACCCCACCCCACCCCAAATATCAAACATGAAAATGAAATGCATGAAAGCTGCAGCGGTGGGTTGAATAAAAAGCGAAAAGCCAAACGGTCCCGTTCGAATTAGAGACCCAAAATCAATCTGACGATGACCCGACAACGAACAAAGGCACAATGGATGAACAAATTGAACGTGGTGGGGGGAAATTACAGCCTGCCAGCCTCTTTTACCATGCTGATTATTGAGTATTTTTGCTTCAGTACTTGTTCTCTTTTACACTTTGTGCTCGTGCTGTTTATGCTATCATTTTAATTGCTGCGTTCTAAATACGCAAAATCATGTTGAAGCTGCTTTATTTTCATTTCATCATGAAATGGTATTCTGCTGAGTGCTGCCCCCCTTCTTTTTACTGCGGTGATTAGTGACCCTCTTTGGTTAGAAAGTTAAAAGAAGCTTAATTATGTAGTCATGTATCCGTTACTCATGTGTCTATTGTAGCACAGTGTTGTGATAACTATAGGGAATATTCAGAAAAAGTTCGATCTCCATAGGTGCCACACTGCCACCTGAGACTGGTCCTTTTTCATAAAAAGATTTGGGGTCTTGGGCCTTGTTTTTAAGGTAACTAAAAAATAATTTATCTTACCTATCTTTATTTATCTTATCTGCCTTACCTTATCTATTTTTATAGTATTTTATTTACCTTACATAATATATATTTAAAATTTATATATTTAATACTCCATCTATTCTTTTTTATGTCATTTATGGTTTTCAGTGTCAATTTTTAATCAATAATTTATGATATAATTTTCATAAAAAATATAATATTATACTTTTTTAATAGTATTTTTTCATTACAAATCTAATGACATCATTATATGATAAATCATTATACAAATTAAGATATAAAAGGTCAAAGTTTGTAACACAATTTTCTTGGCGATATATAAATAAAGAAGGAGGTAGTAGGTGATATGATTTATGGTACTTATCTTACTCACAGTATCTTATTAAATATTATAAAAAGCATATTTAAAATTTTATTTAATAAGTAATTAATGTGGCTATATAATATATCTTATTTACTTATTTTTATCTTCTACTATTTTCTACTTACTTATTTCGTTAGCTTACATGTCTTTACTTTCCTTAGGTCTTAGAAACACTGGCGGATCCCCATTGGCCATTGAGCTTGGGGGAGGTCATGGCCACCCTAGGTCAAAGAAAAAAAAGTAAAATTAAGGGTAAAATTTATGGATTTTATTTTATCATGTGAGTGTAATAGTATAGTAATCATCCATGTTCCGAACATCGAGATTTGTCACTGCTTAGAAAACATCTAAAAGTCGGATCCACCTAGCACCCAGCATAGTTTCCATGGTAGTGTTTTCAAATTTTAAGAGATTATTCTGGTTTATCAAAATTAGCATCTTCGTACATTTTCATGTATAGGAAAATGTTGTCTATCTTGATTCCCCGACCTCACCTTAGCATACTACACTGAAAATTGTTATATTTATACACGTTGATCAGTAAAATTGAAATTATGTTATTATTAGCAAATTGCGATACAATGGATTCAAAATTTGTGGATTTCTTCCTAGGCTCACCCTTAGGAAATTTGTGTCATGGTAGGTGAAAAATTACAGTTTGTTTAAATACACACCTGACGCCATTGCTAATAAATTTCTTGATATTATGAAAACTGTAGAATAGCTCTGGAACCAATATGCATTGACCTAGATATTTGTCTTGACATGGGAGGACTTCAAACTCCCAAGCATTAATTTTATTGATTACACCCCCATAACCTCCTACTAGTAATTTACGTAAGGTACTAGAATTAGCATTAATTAATTAATTAATTAAATTGTGATATAGAGTGGTAGTGTAGTGTAATGCATGAATAATTGAGTATGGAGCAAGAGCCAAAAAATTTCCAAAGCACCATGCATGCACCTTCTTTTTAACAGTTATGGGCAATTGAAAATGAACCCCCACAAATTTCAAGATTATTGTAGGTAATTAACTAACATTTTCCACATTCCATTTCTTGGTTTCACTTGCCCAATATCCCTCTTATGGCTCCAAAGTATATGCCTCTGATTCTCCTCCCTATGTTGGAAGCTTTCATCACTTGAGTACTTGAGTTTTTAAATTTAAGGTGATATTGCTTAGTAAAGTTGTTTTTATAAAGGTAAACTATTCACGATATTTGTTAACTTACTTTTACCTACTTTTACATAAATCATTTAAACATACATAATGTTTTTACTTCTATAACAGCTCGTTACCTACTTTTATCTATTCCTACATAAACTACCCAAACCAACTTAAAAACATCAAATCTTACTTACCAACTTTTACTGACTCACTGAAAGAACTGGGGAGTATTAAGTATTGATCAATGTATTGAGTGTTGTAACTATGTACTAATAACTCTTAACTGTCAATGGCGAATTGGCGATGGCTCCACTTCCCTTACCTCCTCGATCTACAAGGTTCGAATTCCGGGGGAGTATTTTTCCTTACTAGTTTGAGGAGCGTTGTGGGTGTAAGTGGGTTCAACTTTGGACATTAACATTCCTCGCCACTCGTCTGTTATAAGGTTTGTTGGGCTAGTATTCCCCTGAGATAAGGGTTCAATGCCTTGGACTTATTATCTATTTAAAAAATAAAAACTCTTAAATATATAAATCATACTTGGAAATAGCCATAGTCATAGAGATTTGATTTGATACCATTTGGATTAGAAGTTTAGCCTGGAGACTTATCTTCAACTCAAGCTCGTGGTCCAATCAATTCTCCAAGACAAAGGTTTCAGAAGGTAAAGATTCTTGATGTATGCTCATTTGTGCTTTTGCATTGGTAGTGTCCTTTTCATCCCATCTCATTCCTTATTGCTACACACCCAACATTTCTCACCTTTTTCCCTTTGATGTAACTCACTTTTACTTTGCCTCTTGGATGGATTAAGTACTACTTAATAACACTTTAGCCAACCAAACTAGTCATTTAGGCAAGCAAATGTTTGGACAAAACTAGAGTTGGGAAATTTTGTCCCGATCTGATAACATTATATATAAGATTTGAAACATTTTTGAAAGACTGATGTTGACACAAAATGACCGTTTGTGCTAAAATATGATAGCGAATTCTAATGCCGAGTAAATGTTGAGTTATTTTTAAGTAGGAAGTCGGCCCGTCTATTAAATGGGTTGTGCTGAATGTGACTAGACTAGATATTTGGTAAACTCCAATCGGCATAAAGCAAAGTAATTCTATTTATGAGTTTGATAGGTTCATGTATGATTCAAGCAACCTTAACATCGATAATTAAGGTTTAAGACTTCTAAATCAAATCAAGCGATTAGGACATGTTAATGACATTTTAAGCACACTTCAAATAATGCATCACATAATTCACTTTGGTGAAAGTTCAATCTAGTCTTAGATTGCCAATCAACCATATCCATAAACATTGCATATAGTACAAAAAATGATCAAAGACTTGAGCCAAATCCAAAGCTAAAGATGTACATTAACCAAAGCTTAATAGAAAAGACTAAAATCCCCTATAGATAACAACAAAACAAGGCAATATAGCCTTGGGGTTAAACACATACAACTCATCCAAATTCGAATAGACTCCGGCGGTTGTAGCCACCGAGTCATACTCCTCCGATAACCCACCACCACCACCACCGGCATCAGCTTCCGGGTTCTTCTTGACCCGACCCGCAATGACCCGGCACACCAGCATTGCCCTCCTTTCGGTCTCCTCGGGACCCACCTCGGCTCGGTCGTGGGCCCGGCCGCTAGTGGCAGTGGTCAGGATCCCCTTTTCGGTGGGCCCCACGCCCGCCTGCAGGACCCTAAACCCGCTCTTGATGATATTGCACACATTACAATGCGGGGTCGAATTGCAGAGGTTGGATGAGCCATTTAGGCCTAAGGAGCACCTAAAAGTGGTGCAATGGAACCTCAAGAGCTCATTCCCATCAGCTATGCATCTTGGGTACTTTTTGGGAAGTTTTGTGGCCTTGAATTTGATCAAGTCCCTATACTCTTCAAACTTGTTGATGGTTCTTTGGGTGTTGTGGACTTTGAGGATCCTCTCAATTTGGCACACTGGGGTCTGTTTCTCTAGCCAGCTTGATTGGAATATTATCTCCACTATGTTCTTGCTTGTGTCCTCTGGACCCAACTCGGAAACTGCAACAGAAAAAATGTGTTAAAATTCCGATATCATGTCCAAAAACCAACTCAACTAGACGCGTAAACCTATTATCAGAAACTACAGCAAAAAAATGTGTTGAAACTCTGATATATGTTAAAAAATGAGTTCAACCAAAAGTTTAAACTGATTATTAAAAACTGGAGCCAAAAAAACTGATTGTCAGATAGCCTAAAAAATATGTTAACAATATTCCAATATCATGGTAAAAAAACCAGTCAACTAAAAGCTTAAACTAATTGTTGTACATAGCAGCAAAAATGTGTCAAAACTTCAAATCTATTGCGTTAAAAAACCAGCTCAACTAAAAATTTAAACCAATTGTTATATGTGCAAAAATGTGACAGTAGACTGTAGACATGCAAAAGGGTTTATAGTCTAATATATAACGGGATCGGGGACCGGTGTCTCTATATTTTTCGGGCTCGATGATATGGATATGGATATAGATATGGATATAGATATAGATATAGACAGACATAAACTCAAGGTCACGATCCACCCAAAAAAAAGTTAGAAAAATCTGTGTTTAAGAAGGAAATATACCTGCATGTCTAACAGCTTGATGAAGCTCCAAATTCTCAGGTTTCATGAAAACTTCCCCACAATCAGGGCAAGAGCAAATGGTAGCTCTAAGAGAAGGGTCTCGGGCGAACCCGAAAACAGGATCAACCACCATCCTACACTCATAACACCCAGAAAACTTGCTAAATGGCATGCCCTTGATTGATCTGTTTGTAGAAGAAGAAGAAGATTTTAGCAAAACCCCATTGTTATTATTATGACTATGATTACTGTTGCTAATCTCTCTCAAAATGGGGTTTTTGATTGTAGGATGATTAGTAGACCCTTCATTGTTGTTGTTGTTGTTGTTGTTGTTGTTGTTGGTTGCCTTGTTTTTCCTCTGTAAAGTTTCTGGGGAAACAGGCTCAGGTTTCTGCATCACCTTAGTGTTGTTGCAGAGTGACCCAGAACACCTCATTTTCTTGCTCTTCTTGTTGCTGGTTTCCTCATTTTCTGAGTGTTTCTTCTGCTTGTTTTTCTGCTGTGGTTGTGGTTGTTGTTGTTGTTGGTCAATTTCAAGGTGTTTGCAAGTGAGGATGCTTCTCATCACTGCCCATGAAGGCAGTTGTGGCTGTTGTTGTTGATGATGGTTTTTCATCCTGGTTTTGTGGGTTTCTTTTGTGGGTTTTCTAGGGTTTGTAGATTTAGCCATTGTTGAGCAAAGAAAGAGTTGTTGAGTGATGGGGTTTTTCACTTTTTTGGGTGTTTTTTGCTTTCAGGGTTTCTGGGTTTCCATGGGGAAGCTTTTTGGAGGACAAGTAATGAGAACAGAGGGGGTGAAGGTGGATGTATTTATTTAAGAATGGGGTGGACAGAGGGATACAGGTTGCTTTTTGTGAATCAACTTATTAATGCATGTCAAGTGTCAAATACTTAATTTAATAATAGTTTGTTCCGTCTAAGTAAAAAGAAAATCATTATGGGTTGTATTGGTGCATCCATTTCCAATATTGTTTAGTCATTAGCAAAGTTGTCACTTATTAGAATCGAGATCTTAATTTAAATTCATGCGGGGTAGTTATGATCGGAATTAACTCATGTAGGATTGTCAATCGAAATTAACTCATATAGGATCGTGAATCGGAATGTAAATAGTAAAATTGCATCGAAGATTTTGGATCATAAAATCGTAGGATCGAAGATAAGGATCGGGATTTTAATCGGAATGTAATAATGTATATTTTTGCACCAATTTCTTGCATTTTACTTGCTGATATTTCTGGGGTTTAATTGAAAATAAATGTAAAAAAAAAAACACCAATCTTGAATCTTCATGCTATGTTACACCAAGGATATTGCCGGTGTTTAGATATGTGGTTATTCATTGGCCTTTTCTTTTATTAGTCATGCAGATAATGTAAGGAGATGTCTTAATAGAAAGATTTTCTAAGTAATTGATTTATCTTGTTTATTCAAGCTTAAATAAATGTTATGTTACATCAAGAACAACATTGTGAGAAGTTGAGAATTATTGAATGTGAAAGTGGTTACTTTGAGATTGAGATTATAATACAATATGTATAATGTACTTTTGTGTTCAAATGGTAGACAATCATGTATTTCATGAATTATTCCTTTTTTTTCTGAGAGGGGAAAAAGGAACTTTTAAGAAAAATGTTATTTGGTTGGATATTTTCTTTATTAATTAATTAATTAATTTGAGAAAGGAGGATAAATTATCTTAATTCTATCAATCTGTCAGTATATATTTATGGTTGATAACGAAAGAAGAAAATATTTGATATCTTATCATTTTGACGTATTATGGGAAGTTTGAGCCTAAAAGGGACAACGGTTTAAAATACAAATCCATCAATAAGACAATAACATTGAAAACTGAGGGCTACTAATACATACACCTCTTGTCCTCTTTACATGAAGGATGTGACTATTTAATTTTGGTTCGTGAAATTGGCTATATATCAAGAATACATAATTATATTTTTTTTAATATATCCTTTTTAATATAAATTTGTATTTATTATGAACTAAATTTGGAAAGAAAATATGAATGGATGATGAATTACTAGTAGAAATATTGCATGTTCTTATTCGTGAATTATATAAATTCTCTTTTTAATTTATAATTTTCACAATTAGAAATTCACATATATTGTATACTACTTTTTCAGATGAATTTGATTTGGTTACTATCACATTTATAATGTGCTTTTACAATATACATCGCTTTAATCAATAGCTTTTATGCTCCTTAATATTACAATATGAATATATTTCCATCAACTATCATTTCCTTAATATTTTTCCAACCCTTTCTACATTTATTACAATTATTTAGGACCAAATGAGATACCTCTTTTTTTTGATAGAAATGAGAATCAATTACTGCTCATGTCTTCCACAACCACATATCATGGATAATATATAGTTCCTCATTTGACTAGACTCTACAACACAGGTTGTGAGGTTGTAGATGAGCTAAGGTGTACAACACCTTGTTTCTAGATCTACGGATGAAGGAAAATGAACAAACATGGAAATATTCAACGAGTACCAAAATTTCAGAAATAAGAAAATCGAGCTCACTATTTGGCACAATGTTCCGCTTGATCTTGGAGATGCTTGCTAGGTTGTCCCCTTCGACTATCGTTGGAAGCCAAGTTTGGTTGCCATCTTTATTTAGGATGTTTTGCTCTCAAAAAACTACTTTTCATCTGAGCATCTGCATCCGGATACTCGATATGAAATCACCAGCTCGCAATCCTGATACAAACGTCTCCAACCACCAATTACCTGTGTTTTTGTCTATGAAAATCACCAACTCGCAACAACGTGAATTCAAGTTTTTTTTTTTTTTGGGGGGGCGGGGGGGGGGGGGGGCGGGTTACCTTTAAGGATATAGCAAGCGTTGATCGAGTAACCATCCCCAACAACCCATCTAGTACCAAATGAAGTACATATTAACGTAAAATGAATGTAATTGTATTTAACATTAAAAAAAATATTGAAGATCGTTAAAAGTTAAAAAACTAATAATTTTAAATTGAAGGCAATATTAGGAATAAAACAGATAAAAGTTATATAAAAATGTAAAATAATCAGTAGATAACTAGGATTAAAGAAATAATTAAGGATTTTTTTTATGTAGAAAAAAATAATTAAGGGTAGGTAAATAAGAATGGAGGGACTACTACTCTACTAGTCTACTACTACAATACTCCCTCCATTTTTATTTAACTGTCGTCTAGAAAATTGTGTGAAAAACTTTGATTGTTAATATCTTAATTTATATAATGATTCATCATACAAAATTGATGTTATTAGATTCGTAATAAAAAATACTATTAAAAAGTATAATATTATATTTTCTTATAAAAATTTTATATTAAAATTTATTGATTAACGATTGATACTGAAAACCATAAATGATAGAAAAAAAGAAGGGAGGGAGTAAGTGCTAGGGAGGAGTTCATGCAGCTACATTTGGGAAGTCTAATCAAAGGAATCAATGCATTACAACATTGATTGAATTCTTGGTTGGACAGATGGAAGAATTTCATGGGCTTAAGCTCACTCATACGTGCTTAATTAATTGCATTGCATCCAGGGACCCATGATAAGTATTGGCCACCTTTATTATTGCTAGGGCCTATGCTTCACTTCAATGCAAATATCACTTTCTCATTGAATTCACTACAAAATATCAAGCTTTCAGTGACATTTTACAAGAGGATTTGTCATAAATGTTGTTAAAGTTTAAGAGTAGTGTGTTCTTATTGATGATTATAACAACATTTGCTAAAAAGCTTATACATCCTATCTTTACAAAATTAAATTTCAAGTCAAACTAACAGCTCAATCCATTTATTATTTTAGATTCACGTTAGCCTTTTTCTTTTCACACACCCCCCCCCCCCCCAAAAAAAAAAAATATCCCCCAATTATAGGTCCCGAGCTTCAATCAACCTTTAACAATGGCTGACAAAATTGAAATTGTTTTCTTCACCATCGCTCCATCACTAGATAAATCATAAGCTACTATCACTATTTTCGAAGTCAAACAGCCAAAGATCAAATGGCCTTGGGGAGTTGAAGTTGAAGAAAATTCTGTTGAATCCTATGACGGTACCTTTGTTGCCGATGGAAAATCGTCTGCGTCCAACGGTCCAAGCTTCATGTCGATCAGATAATAAGTTTAATTTATGAGTTTTTTTTTTTCAAGATGATCATGGTTTATATCAGTCTCTCCATGCACTTGTGTTTATGGAGTAAGACTGCCTACATTATAAGGTTCCCCATACCGTGCTCAAACGTATTACCTGGGAGGTGGTTGTTGTTGTATACATTTTCTATGTTCTTATGTGTGTGAAATATTAAGTTATTTGAAAATGAGGTAGATATCATTACATCATAAGTATAAATTGAATGTATTTTGAGCTTGAGTACCACATACTCTTGAAATGACAGAAGATTGTTGAGATTGCTTCAAGAGTATAAGAGGGTACTAAATGTGGTGGATTCATATAAGACAAGCTTAAGGGTCAAAATGAGTATATTAGCACGCTCATAGTGACCAAGAGGACAAAATCAAGACCCACACAAATCATGTTAATGTCCAGAACATAGAGAAATCTTGGACTAATCCAACTTGGATTGTGTCATGGTGGCACGTTATGTGTCAGGTTTGACAGGGGTCATGTTAGGTCTTTGGATCGAAGAATGGTCCAATGACTATTTTTACTCAGGTGTTTAATGGTTAACTATATATTATCATAAGATTTTGACATTCATTAAGGACCCGGTTTAAGGTTTTTGATTAATTCTAGAAGTGTTCCTCTATATGTAGAAATGTTTTTGTCATTTGCAAGATGCATCAACCATCATGTAGTATCATTCAAGACTCATCAAACACATCTCAAGCATCATCTTCCAAACACCATTTACAATACAAAGATATTTCATCAACTATTTCTTTTTAATGTACAAAAAAAAGGGTAAAAAATTATACATAATCCCGTAGAAAAGTGCATATCTCTAACGTATTGTATTTTTTCTTCTATTCACACTCAAACAAAAAATATATATATAAGCAATGCTCACCTCACATAAAAATTATCAGTAAATATTATTGAGAACAATATGTCACCTGATAAAAAAAATTTCGAGGATTAAATCAATATATGGTATTACTTACAAGTCTAGATGATACTTGTAGTTACATGGTAAAATCAACATTTTTGCTTACTTGACCCATCTTTCTTTTTATAACCCCTCTTTTGGTTGGGGGGGGGGGGGTAACATTTTTTAGTATTGTTTTCAAGAAGGGATTTGAAAAATACATAGAGTAATTAAAATACTTGCTCCATTTAAACTACTCTTTCTGTCAGAACAAGATTATTCAGTTTGTTAAACTTTAACATTTAATTAATCATAAACTACAATGGTTTGTTACTTTGTTAGCTAGATGACATCACTAATCTTATAAACTTCTCCTCATAAATATTATTACTGGAGATAATTTTATAGATTTTGAGACGAAGGTATTTTTGTTATTACAATCTTAACCAACCCAATCTTCTAAGAAAGAATTCTTACATGTTGATTAAATTAAAAAAAAATTAATTTTTTAATATCTATATTGATCTAACATATTTTATTGTCATCATTATTTATATTAAAAAATTAATTTTGCTAATATATAATTTTTATAAAATTTGCAGATATAAATTATTGATGAAAATGTTATATTAAATATTCTTAAAAATCAAAATTCACAGTTATTTTTTAAATGAAGTACTCCATAAATATGGTGAAAATAGTGGTATTTGGCTTGACCCTGAAGGCAAAGGTGAATTTTTGGGGGAAAGAGAGAGACCCTAAAACCAAGGTGACAAGACCTTAATTGAGCCATAATGACCTACTAATTCATGTCATCAACATAAAAAGAAAAGTTTTGATTCCTTTTGCCTCAAAATCATACCACATTTCAGACAATGTGGTATGGTTTCCGACTAAAGTACCTTTTTTCCTCAATTTTTTTAAATAAAAAGTTCAGCATAGAAGTGTCTTATCCATCTAGTTTAAATTTTGACTCACTTTAATAAATTATTTTGGGGTAAATTGTTGATTTTTTTTATTTTGGATAATTGCAATAATAGACCCCGTTCTTTATGCGGTAGGTTGTGTGCGGTACTCTACTGTATCACACTCTTTAATTTTCCACCACGCTTCACCACACCGCTCTACAATCATTACCAATATATCTTTTCATTTTTCTTTTTCCTCACTTTTCTCCTTTACTTTTCACATTCTCTCTCTTAACCTACCCTACCTACTATAACTTTCACTATAACTCACCACAACTCACCACACTTTTTCAAATTCCACTTACTGCACCATTACTACACCGCAACCAACCATATAAAAAAGGGGCCTTAGTTAGTATTGTGTGAGAGAATCTTAGAAAGATAATCTAGGATGTCACAAGTTTAGTAGCCATCATAACAAATGTTTAAAAAAATTCTCCCTCTAATCTTTAATAATTGTCACTTTGAATTTTAGGTAGATGTTGAGGAAATAGTATTGAAAATGATAATTATATTGAAAATGGTAAAAGTAAGAGCTAAATTTCTATTTTAATTATATAATTGTATTGGGAATCACACTATAAAAATAAGAGGTAAATTTGAAAAATTGTCATTAACTTTACATTGTAATTGTAAAGTGACATATATTATGAAAAATAGAAAATTAATTAAAATGACAGATATTGACGAACGGAGGGAGTAATTCTTTATAAGATGATCCTAGGATAATTTACGATACAATCACTTCACGCAAGTATTACACTTTGAGCAATGTGATTATTACATAAAGTTTATCCGGATCCGAATTTTTACTAGCGCAGCATGAAACAAGACATTTAACATTTGCGGGATGATGGGCTTGATGGCTTAATGTTGCTACACAAAAAGGTTATGGCTTCCTCTCGTAAGTTAGTGAATTGCACTATACATATGAAATTCCAAATCCAATGATATAGTGTGCCTAAATTGACCCAAGACAAGAGGTTACTTTGGAGCTCAATACTTAAGACCAGAACAGCCCAATGGGCCTGCAACTGTAAAGGCCCAATTATTCCCTTCGAAAGCATAGAGAGAGAGAGAGCGCCATCAGACGCAAATTCAAAAATCTCCGAAGCTCAGTCTTGGACCAAAATCGACAATGGCGGAACCCCTCTGAACTTCCTCTTCTTTCTCCAAGCTTTCTCTCTCCTCTTTCTCTCTCATCAGAGATGCTATCCAAGATCTGTCCATGGACGGGGAGGCTAACCTTCCGGCCCCACCATTGACTTCCAGGCCCAATCTCCTCCGTCCGATCAATCTGGACTCCAACTCTAACTCTTCTTCTTCTTCTTCTTTCTCCAAGTCATCGGAGCCGGATTTTCTCCGGAATGTTCAAGCCGCTTTCAAACGACACCGCCCTCTTGGTATGTTTTCTTTCCCTGCGTTTGTTCGACAATCTAGGTTTTTCAGGGTGTGCAGTATGATTTTAGTTAGTTGTTTGGATTCGGATTGCGAATTAGTGTGATTTTGAAGTTAGTTTTTTTCAATTTGTCGGCATTGGTTTGCATTTGTATCGTCAAATTTGTGAAAATGAGAGTGAAGTTGCTCGGCATTTTGAATGTTTTACTTTGAATGAAGAAGCTTAGGAATCGGCAATTGGTAGCTTGGGGGTTTTCAGGGTGTGCAGTATGCTTTTAATTAGTTGTGGAGATTCGGATTGCGAATTAGTGTGATTTTGAAGTTAGTTAGTTTGAATTCATCGGCGTTGCTTTGCATGTATATCATCTAGAGTGAACTTACTCAGCATTTTGAATGTTAGGATTGGCAATTGGTAGCTTAGGGTTTGGAGGGTTTCTGATTGCAGGCTTATTTTTGTATCAATATGTTCGTATGGTCTAATTTGCAAAACTTAGTGAAACTGCTCAGCAGTTCAAATGTTTTCATTTTTTGGTGGTTTTTTTTAAAAAAAAAAATTGGGGGGGGGGGTGTTTAATGTAAGGTTGAGACTAAGGAAGAAATAAGCAGTTCAAATGTTTTCATTTTTTGGTAGTTTTTTTTTAAAAAAAAATTGGGGGGGGGGGGGTGTTTAATGTAAGGTTGAGACTAAGGAAGAAATAAGTATGTGGTGATTGAGGCATGCGAATGACTTTAGGGTTCTAAACAGCATGAAATTGAAACATCTAATTGGCAAGTCAGAGGGCATTTTAGTCTAGATGATCACCCGATTGCATAAATTGAATAGGAGTGTATTCAATTTTGCTGGAGTTTGAGGTTGATTTGGGTTTTTGATTTATCTGCAAATCGTCTAATTTTCTGAACTGAAAGACTGAATCTGCTCAGAATTTTTACATTTTGTTTTCATGGTTTTGGTTCTTTGGGTATAACTCTAATGGTAGATTAATGAATTAGGCATAAAAAGTTGATGTAGGATTGTCAAAAGCATGCATTTGAATTGTCTACGTGCCAAACTAGAGTGTCATTTGGGACAGATAAGCACCCACTTGGATGATTGAAAGTGGATTGTCTCAATTTTCCAGTGGTTTGAGCTTTGAAGATTAGGGTTTTAAGTTTAACATGCTAAATGTGCTAGGTACAATGCAATCAAACAAGTTTTTGCCAAGACGTTCTGTGGCTCCAGTAAGAGAGACATCCAGCAACTCGGGACTGACTTCAAGCTTAACAGTAGAGACTAAGCGGCCAACCATCGCAGAAACCCAAGAAGACGCCTCAATTACACCTCCTTCCATCTCTGGCACACTCACAAGTGCATTTGATGAGAAGTACAACCCATTTGGGGTGCATGGGAATCAAGATCAACCGCCATCTAATAAGGATGTTAACATAAACGTTCTGTCTCATGGAGAACCTAAACATGTTCCCGCGGTGGAGGGTTCAAAAAAGGTCCAATTTTCAGTGGCAACCTCTGCCATTTCACAGGGTAAGTATATTGTCCCTTTCATGATCATGTGTTGCTTAAGCACCTCATACTTATGTGAACTCTGCAAATCACGAGGGTTCATAGAAACTTTGCATATATTGTTGTCATGTTCACATTTTCCAAGTACCTATTAGGCTGTTTATCCATTTATAGTTTGAATTTTTCATCCTTGAATGTTCCAAATAGAAACTGCACAATTAGTCATCAACTATGAAGTTGTTGGAAATGTACCTTCCTTTGTTCAATCACCTGTCAATGCAGGGGCCAGTGACCGAATGGCCACCAGAACGGGCGACTTATCATCTCATATGGATTCACTTGCATTGACAGAAATGGAATGGGAAGCGGTCAATCAAGCGGAGCAATTAAAGGCAGTGCTAAATGAACAGAAACACCATAATCCTGTGAGCACTGATGGAGATTGTGGTTCGAGTGTTGGAGGTTCTGCCCTAGCAGTAAGAATGTCAGCACTTCAGGATCAGCTCCATCACTTTCGGGACTTTCTGCATAATGATGTCAACCATCCCATTACACAATCTTCTGTTGTGGGATCATCTTGTGCTACCACAACTTCTGTCCATGCAACATCTGCACCAATGCTTAATTCAACAACTCAATGCTCACGTTTTCAGCAAGATCGTTTGCCAGTGGGGTCCACAACTGATGGCAATATGAACTCTCATAATGTTGTCACGGGAAATGCAGTGCAACAAGCCTGTGCAACCGTGCTCAGTGGAGCAGTTATATCTGACAAGGCAGTCAGTGAAGCACGAGCTTCAAGTACATCAAGGGCAGAAGTGAAGGAAATCCAGCATGGGAATGCAATTCAGCAAAGTCAAGTATCGAAAGATCCATCTCACTATCAGGATCAGCCTGTGCAAGAAAAGGGAAATGGAACTAATGCATTAAATAACCAACAACCTAGTCCTTCATTGAAGAACCCATCGTCGGATCCAAAGATAGAGCCTGCTAAATCAGAGAAGCAAGAAAAGCCACCATCCCGTAAGAAGGGCTATGATCCGGATTTGTTCTTTAAGGTGAATGGAAAGCTCTATCAAAGGCTTGGAAAGATAGGAAGTGGAGGCAGCAGTGAGGTTCACAAAGTTATCTCATCAGACTGCACAATTTATGCCCTGAAAAAAATCAAGCTTAAAGGTCGTGACTATGCAACAGCATATGGGTTTTGCCAAGAGATCCTATATTTAAAGAAACTGAAGGGGAAGAATAACATTATACAGCTCATTGACTTTGAGGTAACTGCTTTTAAAGTTCAGTGTTTATAGTTTTGCTAGGCTAACTTTTGCTTGTGTGGGATATGTCCATGCACTTATGCTGCCATGGGTTCAAAACTATCTGAGATATAGCCTTTTATTGGTGGCATTCATTCCTCAGTTAAACCTTAGAAAGATAGACCAGCATTGTTACACAGAAAGTGTTCGACCTATTGTACGCTAAAGTGATTTGAGTTTTTGAGAACATGCTTATGTTATCATTTATCAATCTAATCCACCTCTCGCTCCACTTCGTATTGAGGTCACTGTAACCTGGCTGCAGCAGCTTTCCAAAAATTCGTCAAATGGAGGAGAGAGGGAATAATATGTTAGGGATGTATTCGCTCTGTTGTTTCTTACAAGTTGCTATTTTCTTTTGGGCATTGCTTTATGGATTAAGTTTTTCTTAGCACTTTCATGTTTTAGGTTACAGACAAGGCATTACTTCATGAAGTAATGAACGGATCCACTGATAACAAGGACAACAAAGTCAAGGATGACGGATACATATACATGGTTCTTGAGTACGGAGAAATTGATTTGGCTCATATGCTGTCACAAAAGTGGCGGGAAATTGAAGGCTCTGACGCCATTATTGATGAAAACTGGCTTCGATTCTACTGGCAGGTGTGTTTTTTACGTATCCATGTTTTTATCTTTGTTAATGTCTTGGCAGGTTGCACTAGCAAAAGTTCATCTTAAACTAGTTTGATCCTTTAGCTTGAATCTAGTGTATAGAATATGGACTTGCTTTGACTGATCGAACTATTTCAAGATAAACTTACAAACTATTAAGCCACACCGGCGTAGTATAACTAGTATGATTATCTATAGTGACAACTGTAATTTCGCTTGCACAGCCTATAAAAACTAGTTTGCCAGTGGGACTGACTTCAAACTATTTCATTTGTCTCATCATACTGATGCGTAAGGGAAATAATAACTTGTTATCGGTTAATGTATTGGCAGCAAATACTTCAAGCTGTGAACACAATCCACGAAGAGCGTATAGTCCACTCTGACCTGAAGCCAGCTAATTTCCTCCTTGTCAAAGGTTCACTGAAGCTCATTGATTTTGGCATTGCCAAAGCTATCATGAGCGACACAACCAACATTCAACGTGATGCCCAGGTTTCTTGTTAATCCTTCCTTCTGTATTCAACTATTTCCTCATCGTATCACAAAAACTAACCTAAGATCCATATCTCATTTTACGATGCTGAGACAGGTGGGTACACTGAGTTACATGTCTCCCGAGGCATTCATGTGCAACGAGAGCGATGCAAATGGGAACGTCATAAAGTGTGGGCGCCCATCAGACATCTGGTCTCTAGGCTGTATTCTGTACCAAATGGTCTATGGGAGGACACCCTTTTCAGAGTACAAGACATTCTGGGCCAAGTTCAAAGTAATAACAGACCCTAACCATGAGATCAAATACGAACCGCTCGCAAACCCTTGGCTCCTGGACCTTATGAAGAAGTGTTTGGCATGGGACCGAAATCAGAGATGGAGAATCCCTCAGCTTCTGGAGCACCCCTTTCTCATGCCTCCCGTCACGCGACAGATGACATCCCCTCCTGCAGAGGGCCAAAACTGCAGTAAGGCTGTTCAGTTGATTGCTGAATCTTGTGGAAATAACCCGAAAACAGTCACTTTGTGCTCAGAGTTGCAACAGTTACTAGGAGATCAAACAGCAGTGACTCGAGATGAGCAGTGTAGATTATTGGCACAGATTTCGGGCATATGTCAGAAACTTCAGGAGGAGATCACAAAGACCGGTTGAAGTAGGGAGAGTAGATAGAGAAATCAGAGATGGTTGCATCTGCAAGTGTTCGGTTCAGTTCAGTTCAGCAATTTGATTGTACAATACGGTTCGTGTGAATAGTATCTTGATTTATGAAACTAGTTTTGATGGATGAATGTATTTTCAACAGATTGGTTGAATCCTGAATTGTGGTTGTTGTAGAATCCTGTAATTGTCATGAAATGAATGTATTTCGGCCTGATTTGATCAAATAGGTTTCAATGAATTGTGGATACATTTGCAAGCATTGCAATTCAACTATACAGGACTTGTACTCCCTCAATTTCGTATTGACGAATGTGTAGTTAAAGTTTTAAACTGACTTATTTTTCTATTATACCTATGTGATGATCGATTTATATGATATTATTGCTAATATTAGACTCATAGTGAAAAATACCTTTATAAAGTATAACATTTTATTTTTTTAATGAAGTATGATATTATGTTTAAAAATCACAAATATTGGGGAATAAAAGAACTCACCTGTAATAGGGATCAAGAGAAAACATAAGCCATCAAGCAATGTCTAGGTTTTTTTAACTTCTTTTTAAAGCAATAAAATAAAGTTGAATTCAACTCAAAGTGGTAAAAGAAAGCAATAAAATAAAGTTGATTTCAACAATGCAAGCAATATACAACCACCTTCGAGGCAAAAATGTATACAAAAAGATATCACATAGGAGCAAAACTAGTTAATACACTGTTTGGATTGGGTACTCATTTTAGTATACAAAAATGCAAGCAATATTTGTCAAATAAACAAGTCGTCATGATGTCAAAATGTATACAAAAATGCAAAAATGTATACAAAAATGCAAGCAATATACAACCACCTTGGATCACGTTTCTGTACCGTGAAAGAGGCAGGGTGATAGACTAATTATAGCAATTAATTGACAATCGCATTATAATGTTGGATGTACTTATCAAATGCAATGTCTAAGTAGGTTTGAAAAAGTGGGTGTCATACGAAAATGTAGGGACCTTAATACACTCTTATAAAAAAAATTGCTGCGCATAACAATCAAAACGAACAAAATACAAGACCCAAATATTTGTCAAATAAACAAGTCGTCATGATGTTAGTATACAATCTCACCTTCTTCCTCTCTACCTTCCTTATCTTCACGTTTGTCTATTCGAGGGAGCCTAATTTTCTTTCCTCGCCTGTTCATTCAGTACGCGAACTGCGATATATGGTACGTTCTCTCCCCAGTCTCCCTTAAATTCTAAACAAGTGACGATTGTTTGACATTTACTTGAATTTATTTGCTATTGATTTGTATGATACATTTCTTTGTCTAGTTTTCTGTCTCTATGGTGCTATTTACTTTCTGAAGTCGTTTTTTTTATGGTTAATTATGTATTGTATTACAGCCAACCTTTTATTGTGTTGCGGATGATTTTGCATCAAAAGCTCAACTCGAAGCAGCAATAGATTATGTGTGTGGTAGAGGAGTTAACTGCGAAATTATAAAGGCAGGAGGGTCATGTTTCCAACCTAATAATCTACAATTCCATGCATCAGTTGTAATCAATGCCTACTATTATGCACACAAGGGTCAAGGATTTTACTGCAATGGAGATGGACCCCTTCAAAGTGTAGGACAACTTATCTTCACTGATCCTTGTGAGTGCATTTTCTTCTTCATTCCTTTTTCTAAAATCAGGTTAATGTCGGACATAATAAAGTTGTTTACATCTTAATCTCTCCGTATTAGTAGGACCCACACAAGAAGTACTGTTATTTTTCCTTTGTGATAGAGGTTCAAACAGATAGTTAACAATGCTTGGCTTGTTTCTCATTTGATTAGGTTGACAAGGCAGCTGTAAGTAACAATGTTACATGACAAGCTTGTGATTAACCTAAGAACTTCCCAAAACTATGCAATAATATGGGGAAAATGACTGTCATTCTTTCTTAGGTTGTTTTTTACATTATGAGCATAAATCATCCAATAAAATACAGTACATTTTTCAACTAGTAATTTGTAAACTGAACAATACACTCGGTTCATCGTCAGAATGTCTGTTTTGCTATGTTTGTGAGTTGTGATTCTAATATTATGAAATTGGTTTCAAATTACAGCAGAAGGATCATGCAAGTTCATCTCAGAATAGCCGGAGTTTGAAGACCGATACAGTGTGACGATGTCTGCAAGATCCCCAAGGACAACATTAGCAAGAATAAATTCAAACATCAGTAGATGTCTGACATTTCTTGAATTGTATGTAATTTAAACTTTCTTCGAGTTTACAAAGAGACATGTTTCTGTCCTAATCGAACACCTGAACCCTAAACATCAATGAGAAATCTTACAGACAGGAACAACTACAGATTGATTCAATCATCCTCATCAGCAGGCTTGAGTTTGTAGGATGCTTCAGCACGAGCTTCCTCCAACTTAACCAGCAGCTCCTTCATGAAAGGCGCGTTTGAACCATGGGTTACACGCAATATATCGAATGCCTTGGTAAGTGATCTGACTGAATTCTCGGTCTCCCCAAGTAACCTGCAATAACATCAACTTCTATCTTAGACATGGTTACCAAGAACACCTCTCGGATCGTTAGTTCTGTAACGCAGTCATGCAGATCACCACTTTTTGCACTGATTTAATCTAGTTTTGGCTTTGAATTAAGGGTATGTAGACCTGTTGCCTTTTTACCGGACCCGACCGAAAATTCTGAGTTTTGGACATGATTTTCTCAACCCAAACCTGAAATAAACTGACCCTAGAAACTCGCAAATTAGCAGGTCAAACCCGACGCCCGTTTGATGCGCCTAAAAGCAGAAAGGACAGGCACTAGTTTCTTGATCATAATCCGATCCATGTTCACCGCAGACTAACAAATGAAAGTGCAAAAGGTATACAGAATACCAAATCCTTACCATTCAAGTTTGCCACATGTATAATGCTGTAAACCGCGCATTGGATGACATCCAGGGTACACCTCTGTCAGGAAAGTGTTAGAATAGTCAATGTAGAGCCAAATAGAACACGAGTTAGCTACCTGTTGCTTGATGTCAGGGTCATCTAGCATAGAAAACTTAAAAGGGTCTCTATACCCAACCTAAGGGTGTGTAAATCCAACCCTTAAGTTTTGTCCTCCTATGAAACCCGAAGGGGAGAAAAAAAGGACAACCAATCGACCGTGAAAGGAGGGCAAACTATTCAAACTATGATAGTGCGAAACTTAACATAGACAAAAATTACTTGGAGGTTCGATGAGCAGAGAAAGAAGGGCATACTTTCATATACAGGGATGGTCAACCGGCAATAAAACAGTGCTTCCTTCCAGTCATTCAGATTCATGAATATCTGAGAATGAATATATTGTACTTGTGAGTGATCTGACAAAATAAGTGAAGATAATTTTCCCCACTACATAATTTATTACAACAAAATTCTTAGCAACCCTTGAACTGGCCCACGTTATACCTTCATAAGACTCTCTCGGGTGTGCATTAGATTAAGAGAAAAGGGATGACATAATCCGAGCTGCAACCTTTCCACCTTCTTGTACAGGGAGCTTGCTGCTTGATTATCTGATCTTCGTCAAAGGCCAACTTTTACAGCCAAAAGTAATAAATGGAGGAATATAAATTGCAAAAATAGAGGGTTTGTAAACACCAAAATCTCAAAGCTTCCTGACTCAAAGAGAAACATCAGACAAGGATACTTCCAGAAGATAAGGCTTTCTCAGCTTTTTCTGACATCGCCTTGACTTCGCTTGCAATGTCTTTAATATCTTCCAATTTCCTCACACGGCCACATTGTTGACATATGAATGCCTTCTTATCTGCACAATGAAACAGGGAAAAAAGAAATGAATACACTTTCTCGAGTCTTGTTCACAAATATGCAAAAGGATGTACCTGAATCCCGGAGTAGAAAACCCATGCACTTGTCATCCTCACACCTATAACCTTCTAGAATGGCACTCTCTTGAATATCCTCACTTTGCCCCTAGCATGGTAAAGCCCAATAAATTAATATAATATGCTCCAAAAGTGCACTAGAGGAACAATTAAATTGGATAACATATAATATAAACCCCACAAATTACCAGTTTTATGCAACGTGGACATGAGCAGCTGAAAAGGTATTGCTCTTTCAAAGCCTTCTGCCGAGTCATGGTACTTCCGGCAGTTTCTATATAACTTATTAGCACCTTTAAGAGCATCAGATGAAAAATAAGAATCAGAGCTCACCATTTGGGTTTCACAAAGAGAGGTAAAGACGGAGAGATGGAAAAAGAGCGAGTGGTAACTGATTTGAAGAAAATAACGCAAGTTATCCCTTACAATTCTCAAGATACTAAAGTAAATCTAAGCAAAGCTGATCCTATCCTTTGAACTATCATCATATTATGTGCCATGTTCGAGTTTTCTAACATCACTTACACATCGAGTTTCTTATTGGTCTATTACACTACTACTTTATTCAAATGGATATGTGACTGGGTAATTATTTACCAAAAGTTACCGGAACTTAACAAAATTTCACATTTACCAATACTTACTTTTTCCTTAAAAGCTATCACTTTATTCAAAAGTATTGTTTTTTTCCAATACTTACCAAAACTTAACTTTATTTACCAAAACTTAACCACCATACCATCTATTTACCCACGAATTTAACATGCCCTAAATGTGGAACCTAGTACCAGAATAGTTAACTTATCACTCAGCGAAATCACAGGCAAAGGATACTACTTGCTTTGCTAGATGCCACTAACTGCTGGCACCAAAATTAAGTGTGTGCAAGTGATGAAATGAGAAGGATTGAAGAAATACTGAAATGACATTTAGTACCTCAGTACCTTTAGGTATGCGTTCCACTGCACGAACAACAGCTGTCCTTCCCTCGAAAACGAGTACAGAATTCGGCAAGCAGCTAAAGTATCAAAATTGATCAGCACATACCGTACAATAGCATGATAAGCGGAGCAATAGAGACAAAAGAAAGAGGAGATCACCTATGGTTGATGATGGAAATCACAGGATATAATCCTGTACCCAGAGGTCTCAACTCTGGGTCACATATACTATGAGCATTGCACGCAAGCTGCAGCATGGACAAACATCATTTACAGCTGAAATTTGACAACATAAGAATATAACAATGGGGCAGTGATTAGGAATTACATCCGTCACAAAATATACATCATTACTGCATCGATATCCTGTTAACTTAGTATATACAGACAGGACTATTGACAGGAAAGAAGAGATCTGCTTCTAGAAAAAATCTGTTCATTGTAGCAACTTCTATAAGCATGAAAAATAAATTAATTAAAATAATCAAGTCATTCAAGGGCTGGAAATCCAAGCATTACTTGATTCTGCTGAGCAGGTGGCTTTAGAGTTGTGTTAGACGCTTCCAAGCCATGTACACGTCCCAACTAAATTAATTTGAAACTAGAAAACACCAAGTTTCAGGGGAAAACCTTGGAAAAGTCTTCTGCAACTTCTTTAAGATTCAGGTCTGGCCACTGAAGTATCACATTGACAAGGTTAGCCATCTGGGCAAACAAAACCAGCTGCTTCTCACCAATCTCAGACATATCTTGAAAGGTGCATGGTTAAGTAGAACACTTTTTTGTTTTTGTCAGCAGAAGGAACATTTCCAACATTGAAGTTGTGAAAACACCATCAATGAGCAAAAGATGGCATTGAACTTCTCATCAACTATGATTCAATGTCCCTTCTGTATACTTCTCTCCTCTCTACTCTGCATTACTCTCACTCGTATCGGCATAGGCAAAAAGGATACGGGACACCAAGGCATCCACCAAATTGTAGTTGTCAGTCACAGTAGTTGGTATAACCTGCCAACAAATTCAGCTCTTATATCAATAAAGTGACCTAGCTATTTTGAACATGAGCAACGTTAACTAGAGAAAGGGCGCAAATGACTGCCAAATTTTGAGAATAGAAAAAAAATATATATATATGAATCCTAGCATGCAGAACCTTTAAGTCTGTATTTTCAAATTTGAATCAGAAGAACAGTCTTCCGCAATGTAGTGAAGAAAAGAAATATGACTAAATTTTTAACAGTTTGCATCCAATTTTTACCTACTGGTTGGTCTACTTAGGAAAATACAAACAAGAAGTCATACAATTACATACAAATGGGTCAGCTAACAACAAGTATTATTAAGCTTGCTATCACTGACATCAAGGTTCCAATAATCAACTGAAGATCTGGCAGAAGCAAAAAACTATATAGGGCACCTCACCTTTTCAGTTTGCAACTTTCTTCTCAAGTAGAGTTTCACCATCAAGCGTATAGAAGGAGTGAGGTACTTCAGCTTTTCCTTTTCAATCCTTGAAAGTGCCTGGCATTCAACACGATGCAACTTCCAATCTGCTTTCTGGTGGTGAAGGGGGGAAATGCCATTCATGTCACTCTTTAGGAGTCCATTACAACAAGTGGATCCATTCAGCATAGACAAGGGACCCATGTTTACCGACCCACCAAGAAAAAAATGATAAAGATGAATAGATATTCTAACCTAGATATTTGTATGGAGCAATTCACATTTATTCATTGAACAAAGAAGACTGTTGCTGAATATGAACATGTGGCTAGTTTCAAATTTTCATGATGAAAATCTAAACACAAGTCAGTACCCCAACCTCCAACCCAGATTCTTTTCCCTCGATTTTCCCTTTCTCTCGTCACCGACGGGCCCCCGCACCCAAAAATAAATAAATAAACAAATAAATAACATGGGAAGTAAGGAGGAAGGGGGTTCACGGGTCATAACCATACTCCTAAATTTTTGTGAAGTATTTTTTGGATAGATGACAGATTCTAAATCAAAAACGATCAGCTAGCTATTATGCAATTTATGCCACGCTCTACATTACAGAAGTAGATGTCAACTCTAAGCAAGGCAATTTGCATTGCTCAACTATATCCAGCTAAAATTGCCCGATGAGGTGAAAACCGCTGCATCAAAGTTCATTTGCATTCTATGTCATCAGACAACTGATAGTTTAACACCACATATTGACCTAAAACAAAAACCAAAATTGTTTTGTCATCGCATGTTTCAGTGCATATACTAAGAGGCAAGAGCCTAAGATACCCTTAGTGACTAAGGGAATTTACATAGAAGATGATGTTGTGTCCTTCATAAGCAAAGAAACGAATACTTTTAGTTTCCTATTTTGGTCAACCAATCTTCGCTTCTAGAAACTAATACTTTTAGGTATGCCAATGATGCACTTTTCATTCTCCTTCCATTAGATAACTTTACAAGCAAATTACTGATTTTGTCTAAGTAGGCATTTATTTGCAGGCATAGTAGAGTCCATACGATAGTTTCATAGGAGAATGAAAATACCTGGCAGGTGCTTCCACAGTACCACACAACATGACAACCAGAACACTTCTTAATATTATCAGACCGAAAACAGACTTCACATTTGGAGGAACCGGAAGTGTTGCTAGGCACAGAAACATAAGGTTCTTGGCTTAGAATCACTTCACCTGTTGTGCATGAGCCACATTCACATATCAGTATAAAGCCAATAAACCCATAACAATCGAATCAAAGCGTTCAAAAACTCAATGGGACTTCTATCAGCTCACTACACATGACAATGGAAGCCAACCCACAAAGTACTAATAAGGTTCATTACCTTCTGCCCCAAAAAAACAAAAAAATAAAACAATCAAACAAGAAAAACAAAAGGGAAAGGACTTACAAATAAAGGGGTAAATTAAGGAGATGGTCAAGGCTGTAAAGCTTTGTAGCAAATGAGCCGCAACTTATGAATAAGGCCAAGAGGAAACATAACTTACTGAGAAGGCAGGGGCGAAGCATTAAGTGGGTAGGACTGGACCACCACCCCCATTGATCTTTTGTGTATAACTAATTTTCCGAATATACAGCATCACAAGATATACAAAACTGAGTTGAATTTTAGTATTATGGCCCCATAAAATGTTGAACCTAATCTATGGCCCCTCTAATATCTCTCTAGTTTCTCCCCTGTAAGTAGACCAATCACATCCAAGTAGTACGAACCTATTCAAAAATTTTAGCAACGCCATTTGAACCCCATCTCATAAACAGCTTTTAGCTTCGACCCTCTCCTCACCCAAAAATAAAGAATATCTAATACCAACCGGCTTCATGTACCAAGCTAGAGATACTGCCAACCACTAGGATGGAAGCTCAACTAAGAAAATTAGCCGCTAATCTCGATGAGAAAAGGAGAATAAGCTAGTGGCACTAGTCTCTTTAAATCTTGGGTCAATTGAAACCAATATCTCTACTTCTTTTCATGGAGTAGTAGGTAGCATACGATTCTTAAACATTGGGTTAATTGGAACCAGTCCCTCTAAATTGCAAAATTCAGGGGTAGCACTGCTACACCTAACCCCTCCATACCTTTGCCAGATTTCGGAGTATTGGTTGGCGGACCTAGACCTTTGAATAGAGAGAGGGGGGGGGGGGGGCAACATATTATGACATAGATTTGTTTAACATACATACAATCCATAATTTTTATCCCAGACTATGGGAAAGTTTAATTTTTTTTCTTGGGTTACTACAATGGGGATCCCCCTTGGTTTAAGCTATGGGAAACTCCAGCTGTACATCAAAGAAAATGGGGTCTTGTCTCCATTGAAAATTGCCATCAGAAATGCGACGTATAATAAGCACTAAACATATGAACCGAATGGGACTTCGTTTTCATGAACAGTTTCCATACTGTGGGTAATTTTCACAAACACCTTGCCTGCAACCCCATATAAAGCTAGTTGTAAAACAAATCCAGTTTCTTCCCATGGTTCTTCAGAAGATAATCGCTATTTTCAGCATTCAAAAAGTCACTGATGTTGATAATGAAGTAAATGTCTGACCCAAACAGGATTTAATTGGTTAAACTAAAAGCAAAATGATGGTAGCAAAATTGAAAGAAGCATATGAAGAAAGTAGACCTGGGGAGAAGTCTTTGGTGGTAATTAGGCAACGGCCTTTGTCGGGCAAGCTCGAGACGAAGAGACCTCTTTCAGCAAGGGTTTTCTGCAACTCCTCCATGTCCATGTCCAAGCTCAAGCTCAAGCTTTCTCTCTCTAGAAACTTGCACACACTACCACGAACGAGAGGGAAATTTGGCCACGGGGGGTTCAGCAAATGTTGCGGACTGTTTTATAGTAGGCCTCGAAATTAACTTGTCAACGAAAATAATTCGGGAAATTTGGCCATGGGAGTATATTTTTTCTTTAAAAATTTAAAATTAATATATATTGATCAAAGTTAATTGTTGCCATCAATATTCATTGAGAATTATATAGTTAATTTGTGAAAAAATTGTTTATTAGTTTCTTTGATATTATACCATGATCTATTATATATAAAACTACTTTAATAAGACTTGGACAGAAAATAATTTTATAAAAATGTAATCTTGTAAATTTTTTTTGAATTTGTTAATATTAAATAATAGTCAAAATAAAATAGTGAAAAAAATGTCAAAAGCAACATACAAATTCAAACTTTTATAACCTATGCAATAAAGTTATTAATTTTTTTTAGAGGATAAATTTACCAAATCAGTGTAAATTGTTTTAAATTATAAAATTTGTTTCTTTTGAATGTAATGGGAGGTTATTTATTGATTTAAAAAAATTAGAATACATACTTTTGAGATTAATTTAAGTTGTACATAGATAATTTTTCATATTCTATTATTTTAATAACTAGAGGAGGTGTATTATTAATCAAGCAATAGATTTCGCATATAGGCATGCTTCAATTGAAAAATTGTTGCAAGGTAACTAATGTTTTAAAAATTGATTGTATGGGGGATAACATTTTTTAATCTACTCTATGTCTCCCTATATTTCTAATAAATGTCTAGGATGGGACATTCGACCAAGTTTAGCCGAAATCCCGTGAAATTGTGTGATAAGACAAAAATGTCCTTGTTTTTCACTTACGGTGTGTTTGATTGAAAGGAAAATGATTTTCGAGGAAATCGTTTTCCTAGAAAAATGGTTTTCGAAGGAAAACGGTTTTTCATGTCAAATTTTGCCTTGTTTGGTAGGAGACAAATCGTTATTCGAAAAATGATCATATATATTGACATAAGTAACGATATAGGTTACTTATTTGGAGCTCAAAATTTATATTTGAGTTTTTTTTAATCATTTCTATTGTATTATAAAGTTTCGAAACAAACCCATGAAATTGAATTTTGTTCTAAAATTTCAGTCATATATAGCAGCAAAAAACATCGACAAAAATGGTGATATATGTTACAAATGAAAATATTTGGAACTCAAATTTCACATTTGAGCTTTTTTTAGTTCATACTATCATATCGTAAAATTTCGATTCAGACAGTTAAGTTTGAATTTTTTAAACTTCCAGTTAGCTTTAGCGGCTAAAAATTTATAGTACATGTCGCGATAAATGTTATCAGATAAAAATATTTTGAGCTAAAAATTTATATTTGAGATTTTTTTAATCAATTCTACCGTATTACAAAATTTTGCCCTCAAATTTCAGTTAGAGTTAACAATGAAAATCGATCTAACAATCAAGAGTGGAAAATATTTTTTCTAGGTTGAACAAAGGAAGTGAATTTCCTTCCGTTAGAGGAAAATGATTTTCCAAAGTCCTTTTTGTACCGAACACTGGAAAATTGGAAAAACGTTTTCCTAAAAAGTGTTTTCACCCCTACCAAACACACTCAATTTATCACACTTTACCCCTCTACTCTCTCATTCTCTCGTCATCGTCCACTTCTTCCCTCCCCCATTACCCTCCAACTAAATGATAAACCAGATTTTTACGGGCTTTTTTAGACTTATTTTCTTGGTTAATTTTTTACCTTCTAAAGGACCATTTTACCTAGATTTAATATTTAATTTTACTTACTTTGTTTATTAGTGACTAAAGTGTGTGAATTTATATGTTTTTAGGTAATCTCACTCTTTATGATGAAGATTACATGCTTTCGGATGTTAAGGAAGAGTGCAGGAAGCAATAAAAGGTTGGAAAGTAAAGAAAGAAATTCAAGCCAAGTGAGCACAAGTTGTGCCAGATTCCAGGATAGACTGTGCTAAACTGCTGAAATTCATGAGGTCACCACAGGCTATGCCAAATTCGGCACTGAGTTGCAAAATTCACTTATTACATTGTTTAAGTTAGAACAAGGCAGTAGTTTTGAGGATTACACATTGTTTTTTTAGTTTTCTCATTATAGGTTTGAGAGTTTTCTCTCTCGTCTCTCTAGAGGCTTCAAGGTAGTTTCTAGTGGATTATGCTTTGCAAGGATTTATCAACGTCGTTTTTGAATTCCGCATCTAATTCAAGATCAAGTTTGCTTTCTCTTATCTTTATATCTTTATGTTTATTTATTTTATTGTTAGATTCATTTCCTTTCTCTCAAATTATTTCAATATGTTAACTAGTTGTTAGTTTTGGGTTGTTTGGGTTGTGATTGATGTATTTGATGATGAATTAATTTTGTTTAGGCTTAATCTACCAAATTCATGCTTGTAATGCGAGGTTTTCTCTTTGCCCACCACATGTTTGATGAAATGCTCGAAAGAGTGTTCATCTGTATTTTTTAGGCATTTGATTTATGATGAGAGGTGAGATCAATTCGCTAGTGCAAGTAGAGAAAATCGTTAAAGTTTTGACATGAGAATGTTGAATTATGACCAGGTCTATGTTGATATTCCTGTAGTTTAATTAGATTAACTCTATGAGAATAGGTAATTATAATAGTTAAGCTAGCCCCTAACTCTTGAGAGAGGGCTTTGGCAATTCACTGACCCTCGAGAGAGGGCTTTGGCGATTCACTAACCCGAGAGAGAGGGTTTTGACGTAATTTAATAGTGCAATCGATTCCTCTTAATTACTTGTTTACAATCGGTAGATTAGGTTGTTCTAATTAATTAGTTTGTTGAATATTTCATATCACAACGTTCGCATCTTTTATTGCTTTTCATAATTCATTGTTTCATGATCCCTACCATTATCTCCCATCTAATTTACCTAGCTTGAAACACTCCGGTTAGTTCTGAGTGTTTGGAACATAACTCCTTGTGGATACGAAAATTGTACTCCCAAAAGTACGACAACAATTTTGGCGCCGTTGTCAGTGACTTATTGCTTCCTAGGCTTCGAGCTGCTTGAGGATTCTTGTTAAGTCTTTAAAAATCCAAAAAAAGAATTTGAAAAATTAAAAAATCCAACAGAAAAATGAATATTCCCCACTTCTCTCAATATGAGCAAAAGTTGTTTTGTGCTTATTGGAGTCGATTAGAGGATTATCTTGCTTACTGTGCTTAATGTGGTATTACTATTACAAAGTGGGAAATATAATGTATCGTTGAGAAAGGTGTGAATTTTGAAATTCATACTCTTCTGTATCACTTTGGTTTTCATGCTAAAAGTGAGTGAGAGGCTTGAAAATTGCTTGAATGGTTAATTTAGGATACTCATGAGTTTGAGGAGATTTATTGTTATTCGAACTATTCTTTTGATGATCCATGTGCTTTTCATATTATATCTTTCTATGAGGATCAATTTGTGAATCCTTGTCCCTCTTCTCCTCAATTTTTGATCCATGTTCTTTCTAGTTGGGCTCCACTTGATTCACTTGTTCATACTACTAATCCTTGCATTAATGTTGCTTCTCCAACCCTTGTTAAAAATATAGTGAACCTCCGTGATGAGTGTTTGTCAAGAGTTGCAAAAATCAAAGCAAATTCTTCGGCTTTACCCAATCAAAATCTACCCAGATTAGGCCTCCTAAGCTCAGTTTAGATTAATGTGAACCATGTACTTGACACTTCAATGCTAGTAAATTTGGAAATAATTAATAGAGTTTTATTTAAAAAATTGTTACAAAGAAAGAAAATAGGGGAAAAGTAAAAGAAAAAAAAGCTCCGAATTCATAGTTGGTAGTTGATATCTCCGCCCGTTGACTCATCAAACTGATACGCAGCGGCAGCGCCCATACACATGTTCGCCCTCCGCGCTTTCTCTCTCCAAGCGTCACTCCCTCTTTCTCTCTCTAAACCCACCGCCACCGCCACCGCCACCGGAACTGTCGCCGGCAGAGCTTCTTTCTCTCTCCACTCCGCATCCATGGCGTCCGAGCCACCGCCGCTGCTGTTCCTCTGCGGAAAGTCGACGGAAGAGACTCAACTAGCGAGCTCTCTCAAGGCCAATAACTCCCTCAAACTTCCCGATCACGATCAAATTTTGCTCCGGTTGCAGTCCGAGGTCGTAAACCCTAGCGAAGGCGGTTCTTTCGATGTTCAATTGTTCATGAATTCGCTCTCTACTACTCGGTTTGGCCGGTTTCTTATTTGGTCTCCGCGAGTGAGTTCTACTCATGACGTCGTTTCTAAGTAAGTGCCGCTTTCGAATTTTGAAATTTGAGTAGTTGGTGCTATAACTTGATTGTTTTGTATTTTGATTGGTTTGATTTAACTTGTTGTTTAATAGCAACTTCGGCGAGCTTCCGATGGGGACTGTCTGTGTTGCCGACGTTCAGTTCAAAGGAAGAGGTTGGAATTTGTTGAATATTTCGTGTGTTTTCTTCCGTTGGCAAATTCTTTTGCATTTTTCAATTCATGCTTGTGAATGTGCGAGTAATTATGCTAATTGGTTTGTGTTCTGGCTTCGGATTCATGTTGGGTTTTGGAATATTATAATCACTATCAAAATGGATGTGTTTCCTAGAAAACAATGTGATTAACCTTATATGCCGTGCAATTTGGAGTATAATTTTAGAATCATCAGTAATCTAGTATACTGTGATATCAAGTTGTCCTTTTTAATTTAATCATAATCCCAAAATCCACCCGTAGGAGACTTTTAAAGAGAATTTCAAACAGTGACTAGCCGAAAATGGTAAAACTTCATTTGTCTTTGATGTAGGAAGGTCCACAAATGCGTGGGAATCTCCAAGAGGTTGCCTTATGTATTCGTATACCATACAGATGGAGGATGGGCGAGTAGTGCCGCTAGTACAATATGTAGCTTCTCTTGCTGTTACAGAGGCCATAAAAGACCTATGCACTGAAAAGGTAAGTGCTTTTCATTTGTATGTTTTTATATGTTGAAGAGCAAGATGTCTGAACATATGGATGGTGTACAAATATGTGTGTGTGTGTTGTGTAATGCTTTTATGGCTAGTTGTGATTGCATTCTAAATTGCCACATCTTTTGTCTTGGTTATGGTCAGAATTATGCTCACTGGCTAATTATTTATTTATTTTTTTGTGTAAACTTTAAAGGGGATAATCACATTCTAATCAGTTATCTTTGGGTGACCCATGTTGCATAGTTTTATGACTTCTGGTGAGCACACAGTTTGTGAACTAACTTTAAGCAGTTTACATGTTGGCATCTGGTGCATCACTTTTTGAGGTTCTATGGACATGGGCTAGCTTCTGTAGAGAACTAGACCATAAAAAAGAGTAACTTTGAAAGTGTTTGCCCGCTGATCTATATTCGCTAGCTGAAGCCTGAAGAGATAATTAGAAGTATATTTTGAATTGTTAGACGGAACGTCAAAATGCATTTGCTGAGCTTGTTCTTTATGCATTGCTATCAAATGAGAAGGATACTATATCTTAGGATCCCTCTATTGTTGAGATAAGTGGTAAAAATCAATAATGGAGGTCAAGCAGAAATGCAATCACATGGCTGGTAGATGGATGAAGAAATTTGAGGCAATAAGCATTGATGGAGTAAGGCTTGTTACTTGCATTTTGTGTGGAGGTGACTAGAGTAAAAGCTTAGCCTTGATTTCAAGTAATTTCCCTGAAGAAGCCTTGGCAACATGAATGGTGTAGACTTCAAGAATATGCAATGAGAGAAAGAAGAGTACTGAGAGAGAAAATACTCTGTGTATTGTATTAAATAACAAATAGTAGCTACAACAGGGATATATATACAATTTCAGAATGAGCAACAGGGAGTAACAGCCCAGTAACAACCTGTGCCACATTAGCTAAGAGCTTAACCGACTTATAACCAATTATACTTCACTTTCTACACTCCCCCTCAAGTTGGGAAATCAACAACAACCAATTGGACACAAGTGTGCAATGCTGAGCCACAGATATTGGCTTTGTGAAAACATCGGCGAGGAGTTGTCTTGTGTTCACATATGAAGGAACAATCTTTCCAGATTTCAATTGATCTCGAATGTGGTGACAATCCACTTCGATATGCTCGGTCCTTTCGTGAAATATAGGATTGTTAGCAATGTGCAGTGCGACTCTGTTGTCACAATACAAACTGACAGGAGTAAAACCATTGGGGCCTAGGTCACACGACAAGGACAGTAGCCACACTATCTCGCAACAAGTGAGAGCCATAGCTCTATAGTCCGCCTGGGCTGAAGATCTGGCGACAACCGACTGTTTCTTGGATTTCTAAGATATAGGAGAGGTCCCTAGCAGCACACAATATCCAGTTGTCGGTTTTCTGCTAATAGCACAACTTGCCCAGTTAGAGTCGCAAAAGACAGTCACAGTAGGGGAAGAATTGTTGGACATGATAATGCCATGAATTGAAGACCCCTTGAGGTATCTTACAACCTGTTTGCCAGCCCTCATATGCTCCTCGCCGAGCTGCTGAATAAATTGACTCAAGATTTGGACAGAGTAACATATATCTGGCCTAGTGACAATGAGATATATCAACTTCCCAACCAACCTTGTGTATATCTGAGGATTGGACATGGTTATCCCTGACTCATGACTGAGTTTTAGGTGTGAGTCGAATGGTATTTGCAAGGATTTTGCATCAACCAGTCCAAACTCCCGAACCATGTCCTCAATAGACTTCCTTTGGCCCAAAAAGATGCCTTGATGCGATCGAGCAACTTCAAGACCCGGAAAATACCGCAAAGAACCCAGATCCTTCATATGAAATATGCTACCCAAGAGTCTCTTGTTTCTTTGCAATTCATCATCATCGTTTCCAGTTAAAATCATGTCATCCACATAAACTAACATGACTCTGAAAAACTGGAACCATTAGACTTAGTGAACAAGGAGTAATTAGCTTTGAATTGTTTAAATCCATATTCTACACGAGCATAAGACAACTTGGCAAACCATTGTCGTGGGGCTTGTTTAAGCCCATACAAGGATTTGAGGAGCTTGCAAACTTGGTTATCACTCCCCTTGGTTGGAAGCTCCATCCCTGGAGTAATCTAAACCTCCAGACCATGATAACCGGGAGGAAAATTTATAAACACATCTTCATCAAGATCCCCATGCAGAAAAGCATTAGTCACGTCCAACCGATAGGCAGACCATTGATTCATAGAGATGACAGGCAGGAGAGATCGAACATTGGTTAATTTGGCCATCGAAGCAAAAGTTTCTTCATAGTCCCTCCATAACGTTGCTTACAACCCAAAACAACCAATCGGGCCTTGTACCTTTCAATGGTCCCATTAGAGTGATATTTGGTTTTATAAATCCATTTGCAGCCAATTGCCTTCTCCCAGGTAGAAGAGAGGCTACCTCCCAGGTGCCATTCTCTTCTAGGGCTCGAAACTCCTTGTTCATAGCCTCACACCAGTGTACCTCTTGCACAACTTGGGAAAAAGAGACAGGATTAGAATTTGTTACCAAAGCAGCAACAAAGGCTTGATATGTTGGTGAACAGCGGACAGAGGTGGTGGAGGTGGGAGAAACAAGGGCAGTGGCTGAGTTGCTAACAAAGTTAGCCATCCAGGATGGAAGCTTGACCTGCCTAGTGGATCTTCTGGGCAAAACAGGAGAGGGTGAAGGTGTGACAATATGATTAGGAACACTGGGTATGGAGGATGAAGATGAAGGTGAGGATGTGACAGGATCAGTAGGAGGTGGAGAATTGTGAGGAGAAGATGGTGGTGAAGTTGCAGGATCAAGAGACAACTAGAGAAAATCATCAGAATAGGTAGTGACCCCAGGTAAGGGTGATGGAAGATGGTGCATATACTTGGAATAAAGTCATGTTTATAAGGAAAAACATGCTCAACAAAGGTGATATCACGGGAAACAAAAGTTTGCTGTGTAAGAAGATTTAGAAGCTTATAACCCTTTTGAGATTGGGGGTAACCAAGAAAGACACATGGAACCCCATGAGGTTGAAACTTGTCTGATGTTCTCATAGGGTTGGTAGCAAAATCAAGGCACCCAAAGATGTGAAGATGATTATAAGATGGACTCCTACCAAGAAGCACCTTATATGGTGTTTTATTGTTGAGTACTGACAGCGGAAGACGATTGATGATGTGTGTGGCAGTAAGCACACAATCACCCCAAAATTTGAGTGGCAAAAATTCTAGAGCATTATCAGAGCGAACCACCTTCACAGTGTGCCCAAACTGATTTTTGCACATAATGGAAAATGTTTGCAAAGTGCTAAGAGATTGGGACTTGCACTGCAGCGAAAACGTCCATGTAGCATGACTATAGTCATCAACAATAGTCATGAAATACTTCTTATTGCCATGTGTTTGAACACGACCCCACAAGTCAATATGAATCAACTGAAAAGGGCAGTGTGTGTCAGTGCTACTAGATTTATAAGGAAGCTGTGAAAATCGTGCCATGGGACAAGTAATGCAAACAGGAGACTGATCCTTAGGCACTCCAACACTTATTCCTTCCACAATACGCATTCTAGATGTAGGTAATGACTCGATGATGCCACAAGACTAACTCATCATGCTTCACATTATTGCAACTGTACTTGGTGAAATCTGCCTTCAAACCAACCACTCCTTGTGACAGGCATAGTTTCTCCTTATCATCCACAAGGTAGAACAAGCCACCTTTCTCTTTACCAACCGCTCGAACCTCCTGAGTTAGCACAGTCTTGTACCACACACATATTTGCATGGAACACAACATGGCAATTATTGTCCCTTGCCAATTTGGACAAAGATAGAAGATTGAACTTCAAGCTAGGAACACATAACACATTCACCAACTCCAAGCATGTGTTCAATCTAACTCGACCAACGCCACTGACAGTAACTCCAGTCCCATTTGGTAAATTAATTCGAGGTATATGAGTGCTCGGTTAAACATCTTGCAGATAATCAAGAGAGCAACACATATGGTATGTGACCCCTCTATCCAAAATCCAATGACATGAATCAGCGAAGACAGATGAACAGAGAATATTACCAGCAAAGGAGTCCTCTAGTTCATCATCCGTATCTGTTGGTTGCTGTGGCACAAGCTTGAGCAATTGCTCGATTGGCCAAGGTGTGAGGTGAGATATCTCACAACTAGGTATGGATTGAACACTCTCAGCCTGAGCTTGTGTAGTTGTCTTCCATCCTTGCGAGGCATTACCAAATTCCTTCTTCTTCTTCTTCTGTGATTGAGATGGAGGTCTCGGTGCCTTCTTCTGTGATTGTTGTGTGTTTTTCTTAGATTTAGGACGCCACGAAGGATATCCAATGACTATGCAACATCTCTCCTTCAGATGTCCTCGAGTGCGACACTTCGAGCACCTAACATCATAACCTCTTTAGCCACGAAATCACATTTCTAAATCTCTCTTTCGGATTCAACAGAAGGAAGTGGCTGCATAAGGAGTACTTGACTCCTATGTTGGCTAAAATCGTCAGCAACTCCATTGAGGAACTGAAAGAGCTTTTGATCGTCTTGCTGTTTAACAAGTGCTTGTAAGAATGCTTAACATCTTTAGCCACAATGGTAATCGTTGGCAAAGCACTTACATCATCCAATTCCTCCCAAGTTCCTTTGAGTCTGTGTAATATTCACTCACACTACCAATTTGCTTCAAATCATACAATTCCTTGTTCAACTGATACTTTCGAGAGCCATTCGCAATAGAAAATCGCCTTTCCAATTGCATTCAAGTCATCAAAGCTTTGGTGACGAACAAGATAGATTTAGAAATCACATCACTTACATTGTTCATGATCCACGAAATCACGAGGTTATTGCAACCGTTCCACTGCTCAGTCTTGGAAGAATCATCACTCAATTTGGCTAGGGTTCCATCGACAAACACCATTTTGCGCTTAGTAGAAAGAGCAATCTCCATTGCTCTTCTCCAAGATCTGTAATTCGAAGCTCCAACTAGTTTCTCACCGAGAGTTATTGAAGTTGGACCATCCGAGGGATGAATAAACAATGGATTCTACAAATCGTTGAAGTTTATGTTTCTCGCACTCATCTTTCAATTGATGATCAGTCGACATAATCAATCACCCATATCAAATTTGATTAGATCTCTTATCAGATAAAGAATTAGGATCGCAATTAGACCTGACAATTTTTGACCAGACCCGAACCCGCCCGAAATTTTTGGGTTTCGAACAAGATTTTCTCAACTAAACCCAAAGTACACCGAACCCGAAAATCAGCGGGTCAAACCCGACCCACCCGTTTGACCCGAAAATTAATTTTTTAAGTTCAACTTTATTAGAATTTGTGACTTTTCATTGTAATTTTTAACTATTAAACTATAAGCACCACTTATTTATTTGTTATTTCTCTAATTTAAGTTAAAATAGTTACAATACTCTATCGTTACTAGAAGATAATCATATTTTATTATGTATATCGTATAAAAAGTAGTATTTAGAGATCATTTTTAAAAGAAAAAACGGAAAATTGTCGCAATGTAGACCCGAAACCGAAATACACCGCCCCTAATTCATCCGAACCCGAAATACACCCGTCCCGCATTTACCCGAACCTGATATACGACCGACCCGAAACCCGCCTGCCCGACCGAATTGACAGGTCTAATCGCAATCAATTCTCAACAAATGCTCGCTCTGATACCATGTAGACTTCGAGCATATGCAATGAGAGAAAGAAGAGCATTGAGAGAGAAAAGAATCTGTGTATTGTATTGAATAACAAACAGCAGCTACAACAGGGATATATATCCAGTTTCAGAATGAGCAACAGGGAGTAACAACCCAGTAACAACCTGTGCCACATCAGCTAAGAGCCTAACCGACTTATAACCAATTATACTTCACTTTCTACAAATGGCCATTATTATGTAGGCCTTGAAGTCAAGGGAAAGAGGGAGGAAACTTCCCAAAACGCTCCTTTATAAATGAGAAGGGGGAATTGATGATAAGAGAGGAGTACATGAGCTACACAAGACACCACGTCACCTACAAAGAATACTAAGAAAAACTAAGTGTGCGAGGGCAAGTGTTGGAGTGAGCAACTGGTAATCAGTAGCTAGAAATCATATCCGGTTAAGGCGTATGGGTAGTGATTGTTTAGAAGTGCGGATTATTACACTTGTAAACAGGTAGAGTTACTTGTATTTTGTCTTGACATAGTGGAAATATAGTTTTTCTCTCGATTCTCTTTTTGTGCTTTTGAGTTTTTCACTTAAGTTTCTGTTTATACACTCCAAAACCCTAAAAATGATATCGAAGCAGGGTTGCGCTGAGTTGGAGGACTTGTGAGCCGTATGAATGGAAGTTTGGTGTAAAGAACACAAAAAATTGAATAAGTGGAGGGCTCAAATGTTTCCATTGAATCTTTTGATGACCGATGCGATTTCACTTTATGGTGACACGGTGAAAAGTTTGTTGACACCCGGAAATGGACAACCAAAGCTTGAAGGTGGAGACCCGTGGGACGAATAAGTTGACACATGATGAATGAGCGATATTCAAGCAACAGGACCGGCCATACAACATGTCCATTGAAGGGTGGGGGTGATTTGAAGGATATGACGACAAATAATATTCGTATATGCCTTGCAAATAATATCATTGGAAGTTCTTGGCTTGACGGACAAGTTTATATTTGGGATAATTTAGTGAGCTGATAAAAATCAAAATTGTTGCCAAATAGGTTGTACTTGAAGAAATAATTGTTTGGTCTCCTCATGACCAGAGTAGCTGACTTCAATAGACATATAGACAAGTTCAACAAGCTAATCGAGTTGGCCTCACTAGAGGTTAATTTTTGAAGAGGAATACAAAGCTTCGCTTTTGTTGGCTTCATTGCCTTCCTCTTTTTTGACAACACCATGACAAACAAGAGGACTTGAAACTTGATGAGGTGGTTACTACATTATTGATGAATGAGATCCCAATGAAGTAGTAACGGGCTCCAAAGTGAAGGTCAAGCTTTGGTTGCGCAAGGGACAAATCGAGGATGAGGATGGTCAAGATGGAGGGAAGAAGGATCACAATGATCAAGGTAGAATGGTCATAAGTTCAAGTGCTACTACTAGGATAAGGAAGGTCATGTAAAATGGAATTGTCCAAAAGGAAGAAGGATATGACAGATGAGAATCACCTGTGATGGCAATTGCAGAAGGTTTAAGCCTGGTTGATAATGATGACTTATTTTTGCAACTGCAGAAGGGCAGGGAATTCAGATTGAATCTTAGATTCTGGTTGTTCATTTCAAATGTATTTAGTTAGACATTACTTTGATACATATCAATCATGTGAAGAAGGCATTTTGTACATGGCAAACAGGCTACAAGTTTGGATTGCTGGTGCAGGAACAATACAGTTTGACATGTCTGATGGGGTCATCCGGCTAACTGGGCTAGACATGTGCCAAGTCTAAAAGGAATTACAATTTCTCTATGGATTTTGGATGCAAGAGGCTACTTGTATTTGTCTTATGGTGAAGTGTTGGAGGTTTCCAAGGGAACGATTGTGGCTTGTAGGGAAGGGGAGGTGCAGGTCAGTGTAGCTGTAAGATAATGGCTACAAGTGATTTCACGTGGATGACATAAAGTAGGGAGGAAGTAAGTTACATTTGCTTCTTTGGTTGATGGTGATAGTGACCTTGGCAGCTTGAGCTCGGTGGAGCCATCAGTGTTGAGTTTTATCATGGTAGAGATTGTTGACATCAGTGATGAAAATCGAAGGAACTGTAAGTCAAGCGAGCATGCACTCAGCCACTCACATGTCCAGTAGATGGATGGAGAAATTTGAGGCAATAAATATTAATGGACTAAGGCTTCATACTTGCATCAATGCTGTGGCAGCCAAAGTCAAAATTTTGCTTACACTTGCGGAGTAATTTTCTGGAAGAAGCCTTCGCGACATGAATGGCCATTGTCACGTAGGCCTTGAAGTCAAAGCAAAAAGGGAGGAAACTTCCTAAAAACTAGGTAAACTATCCTCTATAATTGGGAAGGGCTTATTGTGATCTACACAAGACCCCATCAAAGAATACTAAGGAACGCTTATTGTGTGTGTGGGTGGAGTGAGCAACTGGTAATTAGTTGCTGGAAATCACATCCAGGTATCGAGTTGTGGGCAAGGGCTGTTTAGAAGAGTGGATTGCAACACTTGTAAACAGGGACACTTGTATATTTGTGTCAGCATAGTGGAAATATACTTTTTTTTGTTTCCCTCAATTCTCTTGTGTTGTGTCTTGTTTTCTGTTTATACACTCTAAAACCCAAAATTTATATAGCCCTCTTATATTTGGTGTATACCTGATATTCTTACTAGCTGGCTGCTCTACTGTATGAAATGCTAGCGCATGAAACTTGTTTGTGAACTTTAGATGTGCCTACAAGTATCGATTGAGGTTTAGCGGCCATATTGCAATTTATCAGATGTGACTGGTAAAGTGGCCAACTGGCAATTGTCTATTGACTAAGGACTGTTTCTAATCTTCCATCTTTCATCTTGCTGGCTATTTTACTTGAAAAGATTTTGGATATTGAATATAAGTATCCAAATTGCTTCTGATTATCAGCTAACACTCCACTTTATGCTTCCAAAATTTAATTTATATAAAGCATGTGATTGCAGGGCTTGCCAAAGTTGGATGTCCGAATAAAATGGCCAAATGATCTTTACTTGAACAGTCTGAAAGTTGGTGGAATATTGTGCACTTCAACTTATAAATCCAAGAAATTCAACATTAGTGTGGGTAAATAATGTCCAGATGCGACTACTTACTATTCTACTTCTCTACAAGTGCCTAAAATTTCATGGCCTTGTCTCTTGCCATATCCCTATATCACACCAAAACATGAATTATTCCTTAATATACAATGCAGCAGGCCTGTGGCTCTGAAAAGATTGTTCCCATTTTCAGGGATTGGCATAAATGTGGATAATAGGCAACCGACAACTTGCTTGAATGCTGTCTTGCAAGAAACAACTTCTACAGCTTGCCAGCTGAGTAAAGAGGATATTTTAGCGTCTTTCTTTGACAAGTTTGAGAAATTCTTTGATGTTTTCACAAGCCAAGGTGAATCAAGTTTAATATTTTTGTTTTTGCATTACCTGTTGAGGATAGTATTACATTCTACACAACCTTCCTCATCAGTGGTCATTCAATTATTGGTTATTCATTTTGTATGTCCTTAAATTGAAGTTAACAGAGGTTGGTAATGGCTGCTAATGATGATGGTATAGTGTATAGTGTCTTTGTGTATGAATTTCATCTAGAAGGGTTTGGAATTAGACCATTTTCTACATTATTTAGAAGAACATTCTAGAAGAGGTAAGATTATTTTTACTGGCATAAATAATAATGAGCAGCATGGTTTTGCAGGTTTCCAACCTCTAGAGGAACTCTACTATCAAACATGGTTGCATAGGTGAGATTCAAGAGCAACTTATGCACTTTTCTAAACCCTCAACTATAGCAAAGAAAAGGCACAGTTTTGGTGGGACTAATACATGATAGATCTTCCGTTGCTTGTTCACTAATAGGAATAGATCTTCCGTTGCTTGTTCACTATAGGAATAAATCTTCCGTTGCTTGTTCACTATAGGAACTTTTGTATACTCAAGATTCAAAGATGCACATTTAGAATTTAGCACTTCCCAGTTTGTCCATATGAAGGAGCGGTCACATTCTTACTTATGCTGCATGCTGGCTACCATAAACAATCTAAATTTGAAGATAAATATAGCTCAGCTAGAAACTTTGCTGGATGGGGTGGTTCCAGGATAGGGGTCAAGTAAAGAATAGTGCTTTAGGTTATGTGCTTGGACCAAACTCCTAGTTCTCTGAAGATTACCCTTATCGAAGTATATATTCCTTAGAATCTTGGTGTACTTGGAAACAAGTCCCACACGCATGTGAAATGTTCTATTTGCTTCATCTACCTTGGATATGTTTCTTTCCAATTTCCATTGGTTTGTGCTTTCAAGATCTGATCGGATACCAGTAGTAGCAAACGTAGGTTTTTGGTTTTCTGCTGGTTCGTTGGAAGTGTAATGGTTCTTTTTGAACATTTCTGTTCAGCTGAGTTGGTATTTATTTGTCATATGCATGCAGTGGACAAAGGGTTATCGTACAGGAAAAGTGTGAGGATCAGCTGGTGGATAATGTTGTGACTATTCAGGTAATAATTCTTGGGATGCTTATGGAAATCTTTCGTGTAAACAACTCTATACAGAAAAATATGATCAATGGCAGGTGCCTGTTAGCTCTGAATAAATTATAACAAGAAAAAAAAAAAAGAGCGAGTTATTAACAACTGAGCAGTGTCATTCCACTGATCAGTTAACTTTTTGTAGTGTCTTTAGCTTACGTGAGATAGTTTCTTGTCAATTTTGGTGAAGAACTATTTTTGTGAAAGTAATTTGTTTAAGAACTATTGGTCAACCATGTGGAAATAATCAATCATTGTGGATAACTAGAAACTGGAAGTGTTAGTCTCAATTAATTCCTTACAATTTTTTGCTGTAACAATTCATATTTTCTTGCTTTCTAGGAAACTACTCTTCTGCGAGTATATAATCACAACAAGAGGTCAGTTGCCTGGGGAAAGGGGGGGGGGGGGGGCTATAGAACAAGGATCAAGGTCGTTTTGTGTAGGTGCAAATGATTATCTGTACCTCTAAGAAGAATAGTAAACCAGAAGGGTTTTGGTTCTGCTTATCTCAGAAAGATGCCCTCTTTGGCTTGTCAAATACGAGGTGACGTATATATGAGCTTCCTTAGACCTTTTCCTAATAGAGATTGCGGTTTGAAAACTTTTGCCTCTAAATATGTATTTATGCATGTCTGTTGTTTGTTTATATTTTGTTATTCTTTGACTTCAGTTACTTGCCAGTCAGCCTGTCACACTCGCAACTGTGTATATAGCCACTGCATGGACATGCACTAGCAAATTTCATATTCCATCTCAATGTTTCTTGCAGGGATTGACATCATCAGGGTATTTAAAGGCAATTGGAGACGATGGTCTAATGTGCGAGCTTCACCCGGATGGCAATAGGTATATTATATCTTTCTGTTTCTGTTAGAGTTTGATGTGTGTTTCTGCAGCCTAGTCTTTAGACGAAATAGTGGTCATTGCCTCCCATGCAAGATCACATGCCACTTAGCTCTGATCTTCTCAACTGTCAAGAGGAACTCTTTATAGCTTGCATTTTTGTTTTTCATGAATGGATATCGACAGAGAGGTGAGACCATATTTTTATTTTTTAAGTAAATTCACCCCAACAGAAATTTTGAAAAACAATCAGTAGCCTGCTGAAAATGCTGTCTAGTGTCTACCTTCATGTTTATGGAAGTTTAGGATGTTACCATTCAAATTGTGTCCCTGTGAGAATGTCGGTGTGTATGTGGCAATTTTTTTGGGTATGGGCAAGGTTGGCCTTCTAGCCTGGGCCAAAACCATGCTCAAGTTAGGAGCTTATGTTTTAAGTGCCAGTGACTAATACTACCAAAAGTTTTGTCTTCCCCCCCCCCCCCCAAAAACAAAAAAACAAAATAAAATAAAATAAATAAACCATCCAAGAAGTACCCAAAAAAAAAGCCTCTGCATAGAGGAAGATTCAATCTACAGTAGAGCTCCCTCTATTGGCGTTCAAGCTATATATGTTTTATTATTTCTGGTTTCAATTGTGGCAATTCCCTTCGATTGTCAACATGCACATAGCAGGTACATTATACATAGAATGTGATTGTAACCAAACCCAATGTTGAGATTTCTGGTTCCAATTGAGGCCTTTCCTGTGGACTGTCAGCATACACATAGCAGCAACATAGAATGTGATTGTAACCAAGCCCAATGTTCAGATTTGGCATTCTTATCAGCAGTCTAGCGTGCACATAGCAGCTACATAGAATGTGATTGTAATCAAACCAGCTGTTGAGGTTCTGGTTCCAATTGTGGCCTTTCCTGTGGTTTGTCAGCATGAACATAGCAGCTACATAGAATGTGATTGTAACCTAACCCAATGTTGAGATTTGGCATTCTTATTAGCAGTCTTTCAACAAAATGCTGATAAATCTTAGGACCTGCTGTTGACTTATAGCTTCGACCTGATGTGTGTGATGAAGTTGTTAGAATTGCATGCGACAATTCCGACTACACAAAAGTATGGGGTTATCAGTGATTTCATCATTTTATGTAAGTTGATGAAGTTGATAACTGACATCCAACTTTGCCAACCACAAAAAAGTATGGGGTTATGAATGTACTCGTCAATCTTCTGTGATTTAATGGAACACTTTGTAATGAGGATTGGCAAGTGGCAGTGTGAGCAAATGTAAGATCCTTTCTCCTGTTGTATTATGTTTCAGTCACCCATGTAGGCTGCAAAAATTCTAGCTACCTCATTGTGTTAAAAGGCTTCATAAGGATGTTTTAGAATGCCAGATAGTCCTTTCACCTCTCGTTTATCCTTTTAACTTCTGCTCTGCTTCTTTGAGCCCTAATCATGTATTAAGTTGGAGTTAGGTGCTTAAGGGTGCTAGTAGTTTGAACTTTGTGAATTTTGTTGATATATTTTCTGATGAGAGCTTGGAAGCATAGTATTGTACTGGCCCCCTTTGTAAATGGGCAACGTCCTCTTGTTCTCTTTGCAATACATCTTTTGGTCACTTATCAACCAAAAAAAAAAATTTTAAAAAAAATCATGTATTAGGTTATACTCTATACCTGTGTGTGTGTGCAAGAGATCATCCATTTTCACACCCGAAAGTCTCGCCTTAGCCCCTGACATCAGTTTGGGGTTAGTCACCTTCCCTTCAATTACAAAAAATAGGTTTCAATTGCATTGGACCATATATCACTAAGCTGTTGTTTGACTCCTACTTTTCCAAAAATGGTGGTGAAAAGGTTGATTTTGCAATAGTTGACTGTAATCTGCACAACCAAAAAAAGGTGATCACAAGCTTGAGGTGTATTAAGGATATTTTCAGCAGTTGTGATGATGAAGTCAAACAAATAGCTACCGGTTTCAAGATATATGAGCTTATATGCTTTACCTTTATGCCTCAGTCATACAACCAGAGCCGGGGGATAAAAACAAGGCCATTGGTCTGTTGGTCAGTGAAACAAGAAGACAGCACTAAAGTTGAGACCTTTTTTTTTTTTTTTTTTGAAACGGTTAGTAATATGACAGTTAGGCAGCCCTTCTCTCAAAGGGTTTTGCCTAAGTTGTCCTCTTTGCGGATGGATAAGAAAGAGTCACAAGGTACAGAATTCCATAACACAGTGAAAGAAAAAGTAAAGGATAAACCTAACTTAGTCATCCAATCAGCCGCTCGATTCCCTTCGCGATAAGATATAGTTATTGAGAACTTGGTTGCATGCAGTTAGGAAGAGTTTGGTATCTGCTACTAAAGTCTGAATCTCCCAAGGAATATGAATTTCGTCTTTTAAAGTTAAGACTTGAGACTAGAAACGCTGGACATTCATGAAAATTTGGTGAACCAAATATATGCCCACTCATTATGAAGAGGTCACTTAGTTAGGTACACTAGTCAGTTTGACTTGCATGAGGTTAAGGAAATCAATTGAAGCCTAAAGTTCAGCTTCCTCTTTCTCTTCCCCGTGTGTATTGAAAATGACAGAGTACAAATGGATTGGTAACCCAGCCTTGATCATTGATGGACACATTGATTTAACTGATTTGATCGGGATCCTTTGGCAGCCTCTTAGCTCATAGGGGTGAGGTCTACTGTTGGATCTTGCCGGACCCATCGTAGAAAGATCCAAACCGAGTTGGTGGTTTTTTGTTGTCATTGTATGTATTTGGATGCTTAGATTTGCCAGATGTAATGGCATTTTATCTTGGCATTAATTGGTTTATATTAGGCTGTGTTTGTTGGTATCTTCACAAAACAAATAATTATAGTTAAGTTTACTCTGTTCTTTTGTGAATTTAGTTTGATTCTAGTATCATAATTGTATGTCAGATAATGATTAGTTGTTATTTACTCTTCTCGGCAGCTTTGACTTCTTCAAAGGACTAGTTAGACACAAAATGAGTTAAGGAATCAGCTGCCATGCCATTCTCTTCCATGTGCTATTTATGAGGTTGTTCCCTTCTTCTTCTAATTTATTTACTAGGGCAGATCAGTATACCATGTTGCTTCTCTTTCTAACTGGTATATTCCAATCCATCAAGATTCCAGTCAAAGCATGCTTTTCTTTTATAATCATGCATTATTTATGAACTTAGAGAAGGATTTGAGTAATGTCTACATTATATATTTTAAGTCTAGATCATCTGACACTGCCTGATGTTTTTCCTATGCTTTTATGATACTAATATATATTTATGTTGACCATTCTTGTTGTCCTTGGAAGGAAGGTAATTTAAATATTCTTCCATGAAATCTGGATTGGTCCTAGTTAGTTGTTGCATTAACTGCATGCTCCCCATTTGTCTGCAATACTTGCTGAATGTTATTATTATAGCAACTTGTATATGTGATCTAAGGTATCTGATCTTGTAATGACTGATGAGTTTTGTTTCTTATTTAACTAAAAATTTTAAAAAATAGCATTGTAGATCACCTGCCCCAACACAACAACTCAGTAATTACTATGGGTCCTACTGTAGCAGTATCTAGAGATACAGATCTGCAAAACCTTACCCTACACATGATTTGCTAAGAGACTAAGAGGCCCATGAAAACTTGTCTATACCTCCCCGAATTAGTTAGAACTTTTTTCAGACATGCTACCAAAAAAAAATGTATTATAAGCAATTCTATGTTACTCAAACTCTTCATTTACCGACTATACTTTTGTCGATCCTTCTCATACCCTGTTTTGCAACAGGATTTTTGGGTTATTGGATTTGGACTCGTGTCAGACCCTCAATACTTCATTTTCCAATGCAAATCTACAAAATTTCTTAAAAATAGTCGAGCCTGACTCCGTGGGAGTGTTGCAGTAACATAGATATTTAGACCATTTGGACACCTGCACTCGCCTGTAGTCAACTACATTTGATTGCACTTCAACTTACCCTGTCAACGACATCGACTTGCACTTACCTGCATTGATTTGCAGTTACCTGCATTGATTTGCCCTTACCCGCATTGGTTTGCACTTACCAACAAGTTGCACTTTCCAAATAATCCAAAAACTGATCCTAATCATGAAAGATGCCATGGAGTGACCCCCCCCCCCCCCCCCCCAAAAAAAAAAAGTAAAAAAAAATACAAAAAGATATGTGTGTTTGTCTGAAGCAACTGTTTCGGACGGTTTCTAGACAACAAATTGACATGAATATTTATGCATGCCTTTTGCAAAGTGGGACCTTGTTTTGAAGATATATACTAATATACATATACATACATATGTGTGTTTAAACTGAGACTGCTAGGGCATGCAAGCGCGATTTTTGTGTTTGGTTCTCATATCTAATACTGAAGAGGGGGGGCACTCGGGCATGGCCTAGCAGTCTCAGCACCACAATCTTACATGTTTCTGTCCCTTATCTATCGGTGGGGCTCCTCTCTCTCTCTCTCTCTTTCTCTGCCTTGTTTTATAGCTGGGAAGTGGGTAGCAAACCCACATGGACATGGCACAAGATTTCGCAAACTTTCAGCTCAATAATCTTTTTCTTATCGCAGGGCGAACGATCCCACCACCATACATACATACATGTGTTGAACAAGAACGAGACAGCGATTTTCCATCTTGACAATGATTTGGTCTTCCCTGTCTGAGCATCAATTCCCGATTTCTGCTTGATTCTCGTGATCGTATATCTCTTTCTTTCTTCTTGTTGTTGGTTAGGTCGCCATCGACAATTGAAGGGGCTTCGAAAGGGGTCGACTGCGAATAAATAAGTACCACTTTGCAGGGTTTGGCACCACTAGTGCATTCATTTCCTGTCAAGCTCAAGCAATAAACCCGACCACAGAGCATTTGATCTCGTGTCTTTTAGCCTTTAATGTGCGTTTAGCAGAATCTTGAAAAAAGATCGGGAAAAACTCTACCCTTCGCTTTAAAAATGTTTACCGAGTTCGAGAGTGAGATCATCGGGCTTTACATTGAGATTTCCCCTTCTATTAAGTACAACTAAACATGGAAACATTTGTCAATCTTTAAAAGTTTATTGTCTTTTTCAAGAAAGTTCAACCCTGTTCTTTTATACGGTGCGGTACGGTATCACAATCATCATACTACTCAATATTCTTCCATACTTTACCACAATCATTATTAATATATCTTCTCACTTTTATCTTTCATCACTTTTCTTTTTCTATTTTTCACATTTTCTGTTATCACCTACCACATCAAAGTATCAAATACACTTTCCACAAATTTTATCATACTATTTCATATCTTACCACACTTTTTACTATTTCACCCAACCACATCATTATTGTATCTTACCAACTGCGTAAAAGAACACGAAACGTATCATCATATGGTTGGGATAGTTTTCCTTCACGTTGCAATTATGGTGACATTTTCGACCCTATGGGGGCGGGACCCCTTCTGTGAGACCTTGCCACATCAGCTTGATGTATGGTTTGTTGTCTATATAATTATTTGATTGTTGCATTGTTTCTTTGATTTGGACGCCTGCAGAAAATCCCCCGGGCATATTTTGTTGGTGCTATTCTTTTGACAAATGACTTTGGGCAGGGACCTTTTGATTCCTGCTGTTTGTTTGGAAGGACATAAATAAGGGGCAAAATTATCTGAATTTGAGAATGTAGCTAAACTTGAGAAAAGGTGATTATTAGGTAGAAATGAGCCAAGAAAACTCACAAGGGCTTGTGAGCTAGTGCAGTGGGAATATCACATGCCTTGATTTTATTTCTGGAGGCCTTAAGCTCAGATTACTGATGATGTGAACTAATGTTGGCAGAGCCAAACAAACATGTAAAGTCAGAAGTTGGAAATAGAAATAATTATGAAATTTGGCTTAATGTCAACTCATATAATAGCACGTTTCATCAATTAAGGCCCGATTCTTTTGTACGGTTGGTAAGATGTCGAAATGGTGCGATGTGATGAAATTATGGAAAACGCAGTGAGGTGTGGAATGATATAGTAAAATTTGTGGAAGGGTGGCTGATGTGTAGGTGAGAAGAGAGAATGTGTAAAATATAGGAGTAAAGTAAAAAGATATATTAATAATGATTGTGGTAAAGTGTGGAAGAATATTGAGTAGTATGATGAGTTGTGGTACCGCACTGTATAGAAGAATTGGGCCTAATAATTGGTTGACTAATTACCCATCTAGATCACGAGATCCATCATTGAGCTGACTGCAAATGTTATTCCTTCCTCTGCGAAATTAGGAAGAATGGCAAAATTATTAGCTTGACCCATACATATAAGTCCTCTTCACATTTGTAAGTTCAAAATAAGTCATGTAAATGGTTGAGTAAATTTAAAATTATGTTAAAACTAGCTCAGAAAAACAAGTTTAATCAAAAGAATATGAAGAGAACAACCCTAAGTTCAACATCAATTCAATTGCCTTGCTCTTGCTCTAATTATGAAAAACTGGAAGCAGTTAATGTTTTAGCTAGTTTAGGCCCTATTCTTTTATGCAGTTGGTAAGATGCGGAAATAGTATGGTGTGGTGAAATTGTGGAAAGTGCGGTAAGGTGTAGAAAGGTATGGTAAAATTTTTGGAAAGTATGGTTGATATGGTAGATGAGGGGAGGGAATGTGAAAAATAGAGGAGAAAAATGATGATATATATATATTGATAACGATTGTGGTGAAGTGTGAGACAATATTTAGTATGATGAGTTATGATACCGCACCGCACTGTATAAAAGAACGGGGCCTGTACTACTATCACATTGACATATGATGGTGAACCAGCTTCTCCATTACTGATATTTAGTAGTCTAAATCCCAAAAAATCTAGTATATTGAAGGGCTCTCTAGCAGAACCCCATCATGCTTGGGGTGATCATGCTATCCTTAGACTAAAATAATATTTAAGGTTTTAGTAAATTAGAGGTCAAAATTATAAATTTTGTTTGATCATGTAAATGTAATAGTACAATAGACACACCTATTCCAAGTGTCTATCACTTATAAAGGTGAATCAGCTTCCTTTTTTTATTATTTTAAAGTTTTAGGGAGGCTTGAGAAAGTTTAAAATACACCATACAAAATAAATGAAACTCATACGAAGCAATAGTAAAAACTAAACAAAAAAAAAAAAAAAAACTACAACAAGCATAAAATTACGACTCATATTAAAAATTAGCTTCTCTGTTTCTGTAAATAATAAGATTATATAATACAATTTTCAAATTTATTCAGATTTTTTAAAAATATAGGTGTTGGTGAGAATCTTTGGTATATTATTTTTGTAATGAGTGCAAAAGCTAAATCTACGAGGGAAATCATAGAGCAGCTCGAGGAACTTATATTTATGCATTGGGAATCCTTATCTATATAATAGAAATCATTGGGTCCACAAAATAGAGCCACGGGAGTGACTATAGGGAAATTGGTCAATCACAATGTAGAAATTATATTTTTTTTCTTTTTTATTTTTTTATTTTTAATCCAAATTTTATTTTAAAATTAAAAAAAAAAAACCAAAAAGTGTCACTAAACATACAAATGGGAATATAAATTAGAAAGAAGACAAATATATAATGACAAAGATGTGGGTCACCCCCAAATATTGAAAGAAGAATAATTATAGGTATATCTACCAATTAGAATGCACAGAGTTTATTTATTTATTTGATAAATAAAATTTTGGATAAATAATATACACAATAATGAGTAAATAATCTAGACGGTAACTTTATTTTTAAAATAATAATAATAATAATAATAATAATAATAAAAGATACACGAAGTGAATACATAGAAAATTATATTTTTTTAAGATACACAAAGTGAAATATAAAAGTAATAATAATAATAATAATAATAATAATAATACACGATTATATTTTGGTGCAACTATAAGCAAGGTTGTTAAAATCGGGATCCTAACTCGAAATTATGGGGAAGTTAGGATCGAAATTTAGCCCATGTAGGATCGTGGATCGTGTGTAAATAATATAATCGTATCGACGATTTTGAACCATAAAATCGTAGGATCGTAAGTTAGGATCGGGATTTTAATAACTATGACTATAAGTAATTTTAATTATTTTGAAATAATCTTTCTAAATTATATTTACAATTTCTATTGAATTTTTGATTTTTTAAAATAACTATTTTAATATACTCCGTGCATCATACGAGTTGAGGCCTAGTTTCAGATAATTTACTCTCTACGTTCCATATTATTTGTTCTTTTGTTAACTGTTACGATTTTCAACTATTTGATTGATAATTTCTTATATAATATTTTTTAATAATTGCAATATTATAGTTTTATGATATTATTTTCTGTTATAAATTTAATTGCAGTAATTTTATTTAGTAAATCATTATATATATTGAGAAATTTATGATTAAAATTTTACAAGTTTGACTGCACAAATTTCCAAGATGACAAATACTCCCTCCGTTTTTATTTCATTCATAGATAATTGTAACAAAAACTCTTACTGTTAATATTTCAATTTATATAATGAATAATCAAATAAAATTGATATTATTATATTTGTAATAAAAAATATTATTGAAAATATATAATATTATAATTTTTATATAAAATATTATGAAAAATTGTTAATAAAAAAATATCTCAAAAAGTGAGAATGACAGATAAAAAAAGGAATAATATTATATTATAAGGCAGGCTCCTCCAATGAAGTGGATTTTCAGTTTGATGACTGTGAATACACAGAAATAATGAGAGTACAGTGTTGGAATTTTATTGGCAGTCAAACTCAAATGAGGAGGTCCACTTTCCAACTTTGCCAAAACAATCATTTTTAAAACTGTTTTAGATCTGAAAAGAACCCCACAACATTATAAATCAGTACAAATCACAGAGATGTGGAGCCTAGAATAACAGTAACATTTGCTTCCAATTTGTGAAAGATGAATGGAAATGGAAATAAAATACTCGTTGTGTAAAACCCTCAAAAATTCAAAGATGTTGACCGTGACGTCGTTAGTATATTATGTTTGACTTCGTGTTTTATTACTCGTTTGTGTTTATTTATCTTGTAACGCTGAAATTTCGTAGGGCGTTGAAATTGTGAGGTAGAATAGTAATTTCCACTGGTTAATATTACTTATGTGTTATTATAATTACGTGAATATTTTTTTGGTATATGTTATTATTATAAATATTATTGGTGTTTTATTTTACCTATATTATAATTATTATTAAATTTGTTTCCAAAAGAAAACCCGTTTTAGTTGTTAAATGGGCTGAGTTAGGATTAGTTGGGTTAATTTGGGCCTAATTAGGGGTAGTATATAAACTCTCTTTCTTCCCCTCTCAAACCCTAAACCCTAATAATTCCTCTCTCAAACCCTAACCCACAACCCCTCTCTCCCTCCCTCTCTCGCCCGGCCCACTGCCCTAGCCGCCGCCGGCAACCACCCCGGCCCCACCATCGCAGACACCACCGCTCTTTTCTCTCTCCTTCCTCTTCCTCTCTCTCTCTTTTCTTTTCGTCCGTTCCTTCGCACTCGGACGACCACCAGGCGCCACCACCGTCGCCGCCTCGACCGTCGCACCACCCCCAACCGTCGCCGCCCTGCTCGCCGGAGAAACCACCGTGCCCTAGCCTTTTGCGTAAAAGCCTAACCCTAACCCTAACATAACTGTTCTATCTCTATTATCTTGTTTTTCCTTTTCTTTTTCTTTCTTTTCTTGTTTTATCTGATTTATATAATTGTAATTTTTAATGTTTGTAAATTCTGTAATTTTTGTAATTAGGGGAAATTAATTGTAATTTTGTTCTTGATTGTAATTATGTGTAAATTATTATTTGTTATGTGTATTTTGTTTACTTGTTATGTGTAATTCTATGTTATAAAATTGTAATTAGATTTAGGTTGTAATAGTTGGTTATTAGGTTTAAAAGTGGTTCTTTAATATTCTTTATATTCTTTTATGAATCTTTTAGACCACAATATTATTGTATGTACAAATTTGAAAATTTATTACCTAGGTTAATTCTTGAATGTTTAGTTATTAAATCGTTATGTTCTTTATTGTTTCTTAAAAGAAAATCTTGTTTAAGTTGCTAAATAAATTAGGTTGACTTAATAAAAGTATAATTCTTGCTTAGTAATTCTTGAATTCTTGAATAGTAGTTAAGAAATTTACATATTGATCTCTTTTAAAAGTTATCCATGATTAAGTTGTTAAGTGAATTAGATTTGTTTAACTATTAAAAGTTCAATTTTGTTAGTAATTCACGTTTCTTGTTAAATCTTGATTCTTGAAAATTAATTAGGTCTCTTGTTTCATTAAGTTAAATATTATATGTTCTTTTATTTCTTTCTTAGGGTTCATTCTTGTTTAATTCATGTTTAATCTTGACTAAATAAGTTAGGTTGAGTTTACTGTCTATTAATTCTTGATTCTTGATTAAATCTTGTTTAAAGAAATTAGTTGTTGAGTTCTTGATTAGTAGTTTAAATGTTTATATGTACTTTATAGTTTATTTACATATTCTTTAAGTCTTTTTCCGAATCTTGATTAAAGAAACCCACATGTTATAATCATCCTTGTTAATTCTTGGAACTTTGAATTAGAATAATGTAGAATTCTTGTTAAGGTAATGTTATAATTATTTCATGCATGACTTTAGGGTTAGTGACAATAGTAAAGTGGATTTCCATGTTTTATAAATTTGGTTTAAGGTTAAAAAGTGTGATGTTGGATTTTAGTTAGATTAGACTAACTACCTTGGACTCTAGTTACTGTTTTAAGCCCAAATTAGAACCCCAAGACCGATTAGTAAAAGTTAGAACCGAAATAACTAAATTATTAAGAACCGGTAGCGGGACAGTTTTGTTAGTGTCTAAAGATCGGGTTGCCACGGTTAGTATAGTTACTCTTTGACAGAACCCTTTTAACTGGAGGTTCCCTTAGATGTTAGGAACCATAGGAATTTTACGGATTGAACGTTTGATTTGTATAGCCCGAGTTATAACCGTTTTACCAGAACCTGTCAGATCTGGACCAATGGGAAAGACGGGTGTTTTTGAAGTTCTTCGGGACTGAGTTGGGCTTAACCATCAACTTAGAACTTTTAGTAGACATCCCGAGGTTTCCGAAAAGTCCAGAATCAGCCCCGTAGGATGTCGGGAAGTCGAGTTGTGACTCGTTTTATGTGAGCGTTATAATCTGTCCTCTACTTGCTTCTTTTTATAAGAATTGTTAAGTGAAAATAATATGTGATCTTGTTATGTGTTTTCTTGGAGGTGTTAAGTGTAATTTCATAAATGATAGGAACCTAAGTGTTCCTAGGGGATGGGTTAGGTAGTTAATAGTTAATACTAACTTCGTTAGAGCGCGTTTTGATTAGATAATTATTTTTTATTCTAGGCCCGAGTTAGTGCGAGACGTTAGTGAGCTCAAGTGTGTTCTTCTTTTCTTTGTCTTTGTGAAGTATATCAGGTAATTGTCTATGCTCTAATCCCCACCGGGATGCTCTTTAAATGTGTTTTGATGTTTTATAATCTATTTTGAGAATTGCATCCCGAAAGGGGACTTTTGTGGAAATACGACCATCTGTTTTGATAATCTTTTTGTTTCGATTGTAATCTTGGTTTATTTGAGTTGAGAAAGTGGATGGTCTTTTATTCGAAGTTTTGTTAAAGGTTTTGATAACTTGGGATGGTTTGACTTGAGAGTTGTGAGCTGAGTTTGAATAATATACTAATAATTCAAGTGGAAACGTTAAGCGGGTTTCGGGGGATAACCTGTTGTGCAGGTGTAACAACCTGCAGGGTTATGGACCAGGAGATCAGGGCTTCCTTCCCTGATATAGGATAGTATTTGATGCCTTTGGTAGGCGATGTTCTTGATGCCTTTGGTAGGCGATGTTCTTGATGCCTTTAGTAGGCGATGTTTTATGCCTTTGGTAGGCGATGTTATTTATGCCTTTGGTAGGCGATGTTCTTGATGCCTTTGGTAGGCGATGTTACTTTAAGGGATTTGGTATCCCGCCCGCACATTAAAATATGGATTGGATGGGTTGAGGAAAACAGTTAAGGGTTAAAGGTTTGTAAAACGTTTGATTTGATCCCTCTCCCTAAAATGAATTGAAATGAACTTAAACTGTTTTAAACGTTAGGGGTAGACATTATTGAGATTTCCCACTCATTTTTGAAATGTTTTGTTTTCAGGTGAAGATCTAAATGCTGGGGACGGGAATTAGAAGTGAGGACGACGAGTCTAGAAGTCCTTAAATCTTTTTATTTTGTTTTCGTTATGATTTCTTAAAGTTTGTTTTGAGTTGTTAGTAGTCACGGTTAGCAGACAGTTGTGTTTTCTTTTCTCGCCTTGTATTCCTTCAGGGATACGGCAGTGACGCCCAAACTAAATTTGAAGTCTTCCGCTAAGTTTTGTCTGTTAACGTTAGTTTGACTTTGACTTTTTATAATTGAATTTCCGGGGCGTTACAGGTTGGCTTTAACCAACAAAATTGGCAAGTTTGACACCCTTTGGCTTTGGACACTGTCATAGTTGTTTCAATGTTAGCATGCTATACTAGTACTACACCAATACACATGTCTCCATGCTAAATTCAAGTGGTTCAATTCCTGATCAACACAAAGTAAAAAAAAAATCACATGTGAAATATGTGGAGTTGTAAGTTTTGTTTCGATTATTTGTAGCTCGAAATTGAGGCATAGTTCACAACAACCACAATCTAAACAGACAAAAGAGACAATACAAGATACACAGCAAAAAACGATAAAAATGATCAGCTCACAAAGCAAAAAAAAAAAAAAAAGCAAAAACAATTTTGAATCTTCACTTTAGCCTTCTTTCCTTCCAACAAGTTGTCTCTAAATTTCTACTTGTAAATTATCATGGGCAGCTTGATACTTTTCTTTTGTTCTTCTTTTGTAAAAGTTATTATTAGTTATTATCTCCATCCTATAATAAGGCATCGTTCTTTTATGCGTTAACGCAGCCAAATGCAACGCAACATAACGCAAATTATCATCACTTTTTAACCATTTCCAACGCAACTAAACGTAACGCAACGTACAAAAGAACGATACCTAAGTGTCTCTTTGGATGTTTGGGGGAAAATCAAGAAAACTAACTTTTGTGGGTTACTTTAATTTCAAAAGACAAAATACTCTTTCTAATACAAAAGAAGAGAGAGTGGGAAACAAAAAATAATAAGGGCAATTTGGTAAAGTAACTATTGATATGTCATTGAAATTATGAAGTGATAATTATTATGGAACAACAGAAGTTAGTTAAAATGATAATATTATGGGACAAAAGTAGTACATTTGATATAGATGTTGGTGGACAGGTTAAGTTACCCGGTTTAATAGAAAGACATCTCCGTTATTTTGGTACTCAAAAAAGACTTTCACTTGTCAAAAATTTATAGGGCAAAACCTGAAATAGATTCTTTTCTAACAACTTTATTATTTATGATCAATATTTTCATTATTTTATTATCGATCAAAACTCCTTAATATCGGTCGACGTTGCTCAACACTAAGGTAGCCCTTTTCTAGCTGAGTTCCCTAACGGCAACAATGCACAAGCCCCCACAGCTTGGATTTTTTTATTTTTTGAAAAATAAGATGACAATTGGGAATAGAAAATGGGTAGGGTTACTATGCAAATAATGGGATCCATATACCACATTAAACAAACAAAATCTATTAGATTTCTATATAATTACTAGGTAATTAAAGTACATACTTATGTTAAATGGACTCTATAAACCTATTTTTGGATTATAGGTCCCTGTAAATTAATTTAAGGGTCAAAAGTTTTAATCCTAAGCTTGTTGATCTTATTTTTCCGTTGGTCTCTATATATTAGTGGAATGTAAGATATAAAAGGGATGTATTTATGGTGGTTGTCAACCACGACAACCACCGTAAGTAAAATAAATCTTATTTGTATAAGTGTTAAGTTTTATTTTGACTGTTAACTTTTTTATTTAATATAAATTGTAAAATATAATTTTAAAAATTTTATTTTTATTTTTAAAAATTTTAAATAAATATCTTTCATAATATGCTTGTTTTCTAGGCAAAATTTTAGAGTTAAAATATTTAAATTTTATAAAATTTCAGAATTTTTTTAATTAAGAAAATATATTTTATAATATTATACTAAATAAAAAAATGAATGACGAAAATAAAAGTTGACACATATATGAATAAACATTGTTTTCATTGTGGTGATTATCATGATTGACAACCACTATAAGTTTTTCCAAAAATTATAATACTTCATAACTTATCTACTCTGCACAAAATATGCTAATTTGATTGTGCAACTTTTAGTAAATTGATTAGACTCTATACACCACTGTGTAAATATTAATCTACAAAGATAAAATTTTGCGCAGTAGACCTTTTTTCTTTAAAAAGAAAGTATTTTAAAACTACATGTGACAATGAAAGTACATATAGTACGAGTAAGTTGAATCATGAAAAAAAATTACCAAACATACTATCAATAAAACAAAAATCATTCCCAAAACCTAAATACTAATACAAATTAAGTTGACAAACATTTAAAGTGCCAAATAATTAGAAACAAAAAAATTTGTTAAGTTAACAAAAAAAATAGAGATAGAAGGAGTATTTTTAACTATATAATGTTAGATATTGACATTGAAGTGGTGCATTATAAAATTTATAGGCTATGAAAAGTCGTTAAGTAGCTAGAAGTGATAGAAATTAAGGAACAGACCAAGAAAGTAATTAATCATTGCCTCTGCTTCATATTTATTAATTATTACGGTTACATGCAGTTAACATTCGTCAACTTAACTATTAATTAATTATTGAACATACATACGCATGCGTGGTATACATATATATTGAGAAATTTGCTATCATATGAATATATAGTAATGTAATTTTTGTAAATAAACAATGACTAGAAATTAAGAGTTGAGGTAGCATATCAAAGACTATGAAATGCCAAAGGTGAGAGTTATAGTAAAACAAAGTCGTTGAAATTATTTCAAGAGTATAGAGGATTACACATGCTGGGTACTAAAGTATAAGGACCATCATAACTTAAGTTATATGGTCAATACGGATGATTTTGGACTTGACATACAAGTTATTGGATGTCCAAAAAGCGAGAATTTGAAGAACAAGTTCAACACAAACCGTGTTGTGTTTGACACAAACATCGTGTTGGCCCTGACACGAGTCGTGTCAGACTTGACACAGTCTGTGTCAGGATCCTTCCTCCAAATTAAAGACCAACGATTATAGCAATCCAATTGTTATTATATAATCCTAACCTTGTGACATTTGTCCCCAACAACTATATTTCTATTATATCATGTAGCTAATTGACTTGGCCAAGATCATGGTCATCTTTAAGGATCATCATTGTTAGGATCAAAATTCAGATATGAAACATATATGAAACATCTTGTTAGAAATTAGATCCATATTGATGGATCTAATATTGTAACGGAAGCAAACAAGATAGTTAATTTAAAGATGTAGATATTGAGAAAATAAACAAGAACAACGTAGGAATGATGAAAACAAGATTTTACGTGGAAACCTAATGCAAGAAAAATATCACTGGAGGCAAGCTAAAATCCACTATAATGGAGATATTACAAAGGATATCTCAAACGGCTGTATAACGCAATAAGATCATGAAGGTAATGAGATATATAGGAGATTACAATCTCAAGATAAAAACTCTCAAATGTAATGGAATAGAAAAAAGAGATCTCATAAGGGTGCCGCAGAGACACATAATTTGGTCACACCTCAAACTAGGTTGAATATTCTAGTATTTATAGCAAACTCAATTAACCATAGAATAATCTTCTAGCCCAGGTCAACTGCAGTATCAATCACAAAAAGAAAATAATTATTTATTTTCGAAACTTGAGTCCGAATGAAATTGAGAGTGCCTAACAATCATTGAGTGCCTTTAAGTGAAGATGTTACAAATTTGACACTCCTTTTATTCTCCCATATAAATAGGAGTGTTGTAGCCATTTACAACTGCATTAAGTACTCCAAGTACTTTCAAGACACATCAAACATGTCTTTCTCTCTAGTATTGATGTACACAATATCATGGAGAATACTTTGTATAAGTGAGAAACTAGTCAAAGTTGTGTGCTACAAGTTAGTCTAAAGTTTTGTGTCATATACATTTACAATATAGTAAATAGCTTTTTAGAAAAATGAGTTTGTTATGGCTCTTCAGACTTCAGCTATATCCCTAAGTTCATCCATTGGTTACTATGATAGATTTACATCTTGTTATACATACCGCAAGAAAATCAAGAAAGTCAAATGAAGATAATGAAGATTCAAGCCACTCAAACATCATTTTACCGTTAATTACTTTCAAATTATAATGAATTAAAATATGAAGTCACCGCCATTAGAAAGATAATTTAGTAAAAATTAGAATGACGGTAATTTCATATTGTAATTTATTGTAATTTATGAATAATCAATGGTCAAAATTTAGAGAAATAACAAACATTTTAAGACGGAGATAGTACTCCCTCCGTTCCATATTAACTGTCGTCTTTGGAAATTGTGCAGTCAAATTTCAAAAATTTTGGCCATAAATTTCTCAATATGTACAATGATTTGCTATATAAAATTACCACCATTAGATTACTAACGAAAAATACTATCATAAAAATATAATATTGCAATTGGTAACAACATATTATGTAAGAAATTATCAATCAAAGAGTGAGATTAGAGACCGTAAAAGTCAAAATTATGACAATTAATATAAAATAGAGGGAGTAATTTTTTCAGATCGAACAAATCTGAATTATCATATCGGACCGCAAGACTAGGAAGGAGTTGTGGAGCAGCATGGGTTTGAATGGAAATGGGAAGAGAGTTCTAGAAGTTCCATGAAGGTTGGCTTAGGTAGGCTTTGTTTGGTCCGCCTATAAATTTTGAAGGAAAAGGTGAGGGAAGTGGGGAAAACTCACATGAAACGAAACGGAACCTATAAGGGTGACGCCAACTGTACACCGTCACGTCTCCACAACTGCTGCCCTGCCATCATACATTCATTTATTACAGTAACAAAGAAGTGATTTTGAATAATTTACCTAAGATGAAAAACTTTAATCTTTTTTAAAAAATACAATCTCCTTAAAAATAAATAAAAATCAGAAGATAATGACTTTTTTTTACCGTTAAAAGTCATTAAGGCTAGAAATGTATCAAAAATGCTGCAAAAAAATTATAATAAATTAATAAAAATAAAAAAACAAACCAACCAAACCAAACCACCACAGTTAAAAGATACAACCAATAATAAAATACACATTTATGTATACCTTTTTTTAAGAGTTCTATCACAACTATCCACCCCAATTATATTATACAAATTACTAATTTTATCCCCTTCCATCTCATTATTTGATATACTCCTAGATCAATTTTTACTAGTCAATTTACGACTCGATTAAGCTTCCTAAAACATCACTTACATTATTACAATCAAACACCTCAAAAAGAACCACCTTTGCAAAAAAAAAAAAAAAAAACATTACTACGAGGATATAAGATATTTTTAACAAGCTTAAATGTGATTTAGCACAATTCAATATCAAACATGAAATAAAAATAATGGGGGAAGAAAAAAAACCTAAACTCATATATTGTCTTTTCAAAATTTCATTCTCTCCCTAAAAAAAGGAAAAACTTATAGTAGTTGTCAACAATGAAAATAATGTTTATCCATATATGTGTCAACTTTTATCTTCATCACTCATTTTTTTTATTTAGTACAACATTATTAAATATATTTTCTTAATTAAAAAGAACTTTATGAAATTTTTCAAAATTTAAATACCTTAACTCTAAGTTTTTGCCTAGTAATCAAGCATATTTTGAAAAATATTTATTTTAAAATTTTTTAAAATATACTAAAATTTAAAAAATATATATTTTATAATTTATAATAAATAAAAAAACTAATCATCAAGATATAACTTGACATATGTATGAGTAAGATTTATTTTACTTACTATGATTGTTATGGTTGACAACCACTATAAATGTATCCCAAACAAAATAAAAATAAGAAATCATTTACTCGTGTAACACATTGATATAGCATATGGGTTGGTTATTATTTATTTTGGATTATTAGACGTTGGCTTCTTATCCCAACTTTATTCTTGTTTCATCGTTATATCATTAGGATTAATACGTACAAATTCTTAATATTTTCCTATTTGTCCTCAATGATTTGTTTTACTCCATGCATTCACAAATACTATATAATATAACACCAAAAGTGCATTTCAGTTGTCAATTTTTCTCATTATTGATCAACGATTCAACGTACATTGGAATGCACCTCTACTTAGGCCGTGTTCTAAGCTGTGGTTGTGGCTATGGTCTGCCACACTGCATGATTCTTGGCACCACATTTCACCGCAAATTATTATTTTTTTCTCTTCTCACTTTTCTCTCTCCTCACTTTTCTCCTCTACTTTTTACATTCTCTCTCCTCACCTACCCCATATATCAATAACCTACCACAATTACACCACAACCCACCACAATTCCACCACACCTCACCGCAAAATACCGCAGTATAGAACACGGCCTAATTATTACTATTGTCACTTTGACAATAACTTTGGACCCACTTTGGATTGCATTTTTAACCTTGTATTACTCCCTCCGTTCCATATTAATTGACACATTTAAAAAAATTTCACATACCAAGGTTTAACTAAAAAAACTACCTTCATAATTAAATGATACAATTTTCCAAGTTGTTTTTTCGGATATCAAGGTGTAGGTAGTGAGAGAATGTAAGAAGAGGTAGTTATTATTGTTTGGAAAAGTAAAAAGTTAATATAATTATTAAAGTTAAATAATTAAATTAGGTATCGGGAAATGGAAAGTGACAATTATTTTGGAACAAAAATAATTAGTTTAAGTGTCAATTAATATGGAACGGAGGGAGTAATTAACCGTGGATTATCCAAAAAAAAAGGTTGATTAGTGCTGGATTATCTAGATAGAGCTAATTAGAGCTTTTAAAGTTAAAAGTATGTTTTTAAAATATAAGTCTTGTTATTTGGTTGGGTTATTTTCAGGTCTGGATGGATAAGTTGTGATTAGTTAGGATAAGTTATGATTTTTTTTTGGGGAATTGTGTTTTTAGAGTGAATGCTTTTTTGGAGAATTGTATTAGGTTTGGATAGATTTGGATAAGTTAAAATAAGTTAGATAGTTATATTCAACTTAACCAAAGAACATTGTCATAATTGAGTGCTAATGTAGTCTTGAATGTTGATATTACCAATTGTGCTTGAGTGCTCAATGCAATGCTTAATCGTATTATGCAATTGTGTTAAAAAAAAAAATCATAAATCAATAAGCAATTGTTTGTGTGTGTTGTTTTTATAAAAAATTATTGACTTATGGAATTAAAATTTGATTACAGGTCGGTCTTGCTATGTCTCATATGGTCAAAATTGATTTTGGTATAATTTCTTATTATTAACAAAACACATATAATTATACAAAGTACAGACAGTTCTGATGAAAGAATTTTAAACAATTTTTTTTTCAATTTTACCTTTTGTCATTGATCATTATAGCACAAGAATGCCCCCCCAAAAAAATAATCATCTAGATCTATTTCTAAAAATGATACAAGTTTCTTCATTCATATTAATAGTGTATTTCTCATTATCAACAAATATTTTATTTATCCTATCCATCAAAACGTAATTTTATTATTTTAGTTAATTAATATTTGACTTATTATAGCCAATAACCAACTCATAAATAAACAAGATTATTTTCTTTTTGAAAAAAAATTATCTTCACCAATGTTACCAAGTACAGACACTATCACAAATTGTCCCTCAATAGAATACTTTTCGAAAAAATGCGCCCCAAAATTGAATATTTTTGCCGCTAAATATTCTCCTCGATCTATTTTTTTTTAAAGAAAACGAAGAGTACTGTATATGTAAAATATCAAGGAGATAAAAAATAAACTAACCAATTAATTAATTTAACAAAAGTTAAAAAGGATATTCAATTCAAACCGCTTCATATTTAAACTTGAACCAAAAATTTCCCCCACCCCCCCCCTCTCTCTCTCTCTTCTCTGGTCTTCTTCATCATCAGTCTTCTTCTTCTTCTTCTTCCTTCCGTGTTCCCCTCAACTTTCTCTCTCTTCTTTCTCTTTCTCTCTCTAACCTCCATAATTAGCTCCAAGATTCGCAATTAACCCTAACCATCCAATTCCCCAAATGAAACGTTTCAACTTCCACCCACCTCCTCCTTCTTACTACCCACTCCCCAATATGATCATCATCGGCTAAACAATTCAAATCAAAATCAAACATTGCCACTACCCAATTACCCAATTCCCATTTCAATTCGATAATTATCCCCAATACAAACAATCACATACATACATGCATCCGTTCTGCTGCGTTTCGCCGAACTCCGACCACCATGGCCCGTCGATGTCGCCGCTCCCGGCGGCGGCGCGTGAGAACGGGTGCGACCACGCGCCGCTGGCTGCGGTGGCCGGAAAGCAGCAGCAGGATCATCAGAGGGAGGTGAAGATCAACGACATCGTAGGGAATGGGATTTGTGGGATTCTGTATAAGTGGGTGAATTATGGCAAAGGGTGGAGACCCAGGTGGTTTGTTCTTCAGGATGGGGTGCTTTCGTACTACAAAATTCATGGGCCTCATAAGATTGCGATCAGTGCTGAATCTGAAAAGGGTTCCGTGGTGATTGGTGACGAGTCATTCCGAAGGATTTATCGGAATAGGTATGCGTTGCCTCCTCAGCAGCTGCCTCGTAAACCCTTCGGCGAAATTCACCTAAAGGTCAGTGTTGGATTTTTGAATTTGATCGTTTTTACGGCGGTGTTTTTGGGTGTTGGGTTCGTTTTGAATTGCAGTGTTTGATTTTTGTTATGGGGTTGGATTTTTTGGGTGTTCATGGATTTGGTGCTGTGTTCGTGCAATCATTGGGTCATGGATTTTAGCTCAAGTGTTGAGAAATGAATTAAGAAATTAGTTTTATGATTAGCATCCGTTAGGAATTGTTTGTCTTGAATGCTGGGTTATTAGAGAATTTATCATCGTAGGATTTCGTATTTTGATGAGATTATATCATTTGTGGGTGTAACTTAGTTCAATTAATTGGGGTTTAAATTCCACCTTTGCATCTGCATTTGTGACTCCTTCTCACGCTTGATAAAGGTGTATTGTACCATTTGCCCTAATTAAATGAAATGAATCATGAAAAACGTCGAAAGAAGGAAGCAATACCGACGGTATCAACAGCAAGAAACTCTGTTTACATATTTGTGGCAAAATGAGGAGGGGGGTGGGGTTGTTAAAATTTTGTATACCTGAATGCCCAAATTGGCCCGAAAACCCGGAAAATGTTAGGTTTGCCCATAGACAGATTTTTCATGTGAATTTCGACATTTGACTGAATGTTCTGACACAAATATTTCTTTTTTTTCCACTTCCTATTGTTAGAACCCGATTTTGACCGGAATTTAGTTTCATCCTGAATTATCCAACTTGAAAAACACCAGGTCCGGACATTTATTTCTCGACCGAATTTGACCCGAAGTCCAATTTTTGCGAGCGCTAATTGTTAGCTTCGCTCAACAGTGAAGTTCCTTGACTTTATTGAGCTGGAACTGGGAGGGATTATGTTAGTCTAGTATTCCACTATTTGTACTAATTTAAGGGTCTTTTTAGGTTTCGTCAATTCGCGAGAGCAAATCAGATGACAAGAGATTTTCCATCTTCACCGGCACAAAGAGGTTGCATCTAAGAGCCGAGACCCGGGAAGATCGGGCCGTGTGGATGGAGGCATTGCAAGCTGTCAAGGAGATGTTCCCTCGGATGTCTAACAGCGAGCTAATGGCTCCTGTTGACAATGTTGCGGTGTCTACTGAGAAGCTCCGGCAACGCTTGCAAGAGGAGGGTGTCAGTGAAGCGGCCATTCAGGATAGCGAGCAGATAATGAGAAGCGAGTTTGCGGCGCTGCAAAACCAAATTGTGTTGCTGAAGCAGAAACAGTGGCTTCTTATAGAAACCTTGCGTCAGTTAGAGGTATATACAAAAACATTCAGCGAAATATTTACTAACTGATTTAGTAGTTTTCTACTGTTTATCCTGTGCAGGATTAGATTTATAGTTAATTGAGTTTTAGCGTTGGCTCGTTGAACTAAGATTCTGTGCATTGTCTGATAGATATGTTGCTTTTGTTTGTTGATCAGATTTATTTGTATAGATTTCCTAGTGGCTGCCATAATTTTTGAGTTACCTAATTAAAGGGCCTAAATTTATATGCATAATGTATTGCCATTTGATCTCTAAGTCCTTTTTAGTTAAGTTCAAGATCAAGTAAGCAATGGTTCTTCAAATGAACTCTTATTAGGAACAAATGTTGATTTCTAGACCGTTGTTTTCCCAAAATGTTTCTGAACAGCAAGGCAAAATCTTTTGTTCGGCTGAATCAAGAACGTTAAGAAACAAAGCTCGAAATTGATAGAAATCCATTGGTTATGTTGTTTCTATTTAGATTTAAGCCTGCAATGGATAGTAAAATGTTTGGATGTTTCTATTTCGAGTGTTGTGTGCTTAGAAATTCTGTGAGAGTTATGAAAACTGAATGGTAGAGTATTTAAGTTGTAGAGGAAGGCATGGTGGACTTTAGTAACTTGGATGTCCCACTCTTCATACTGATTCAATGAGTAGATTTCGTCATTATCTGTGGCCCAGTATTTTTCTTCACAATTTTCATCACATTTTTCAATGGATAAATATATTGGTGATTTCTGATCACATCTAAGATGTTTCATTTTGTTTTGGGATTTTACGTTGCGTAGACGGAAAAGGTGGACTTGGAGAACACAGTTGTTGATGAGAGTCAGAGGCAGTCAAGAGATCAAGGGGATACTTCAAGACTCAGACAAGATAAGTCAAGTGGTGAGTTTTTATTCAGAACTTGACTTCCTTTCGTTAATCGGTTTCTTGTCTATTCATACGCTTTGTGATGGCTTAGTTGTTTACTTTGCAATTTAATTCCAATATGTACGTACTACAACTGTTTCTCAAATTGCAGAGGCAAGTCCAAGCGATTCTGATGATGATCATTTTAGGGTTGATGCTGCAGAGGAAGACACGGACGATGATGAAAACGCCTTCGTTGACACGCGTGATTTCCTCTCATCAAGTTCATTTAAAAGCAATAGATCGGAGTCGAGGTTATCTTCTTTCTCTTCTGATGATGACAATCGTTATCCTCCTGAACCGGAAGAGGAGATTGATCCATCGATTAGATCTGTTGGAGCCAACTTCCCGTATGTTAAGAGGCGTAAGAAGCTGCCTGACCCCATAGAAAAGGAGAAGGGAGTTAGTCTGTGGTCATTGATAAAAGATAACATAGGAAAAGATCTAACAAAAGTTTGCCTTCCGGTGTATTTCAACGAACCTATTTCATCTCTTCAAAAATGCTTTGAAGACTTGGAGTACTCATATCTCATCGACAGGGCAAATGAAGCGGGAAAACAGGTAAGCTAATCATATTTTTCTAATTTCTACCCCTATCTTTCATGACTTGATTGCCCTTTCTTTCCAACCTCCAGCTCTAACATAACGTATGGTTGAATGTAATATACCGAGGGTGTAATACATTCTGTGTGTTATGAAATTAACTATGCAATACAATGGAAAAGTGATTGCATTACCATGTTTGGTTTTATAAAAAAAATAACATAATAACAGATTTAATAAATCAGTCATAGTTTTGATTCTTGAGCAATCAGTTTGCTGTTACGTTCCATAGAGAACCAAATATGTGTTCAACGCAACAGTAACCATTTGTATGCATATGCTTAATGAAGTTCTATATTCAGGCTTGCATTTCGTGTTAAAGTTCATTATTATGATACTGAAATGAACTTTCTTCAGGGAAACAGCCTTTTGAGAATCCTGAATGTAGCCGCGTTTGCTGTTTCTGGATATGCATCTACAGAGGGAAGAACGTGCAAGCCATTTAACCCATTGCTGGGCGAGACCTATGAGGCCGATTATCCTGACAAAGGACTTCGTTTCTTTTCAGAGAAGGTTTTCATCTCTCTTCAGAGAAGTTCAAACTTTTCCAATGATCTACTTTATTTAGCTTTCGTTCCAAATTATAATTTTTTACTATGGACCCCAATATCGGTGAAATGATTATAAGAAGTAGCAGATGATTTTCATGTATCTGCCACTCGATTGAACGGTTTCTGTGTTAAATGTGATAGGTAAGTCATCATCCGATGGTTGTGGCCTGCCATTGTGAAGGCACTGGATGGAGATTTTGGGGTGATAGCAATTTGAGAAGCAAATTTTGGGGACGTTCTATACAACTCGATCCCGTTGGAACTCTGACGTTAGAGTTTGATGATGGAGAAGTCTTCCAGTGGAGTAAGGTTAGTGAATGGCAGCCCTTTTGTCCAATTTTCTTTTTAGTTCACAACTTAGCATTTGTTCATTCATTTTTGTTTTTGATTTCAGGTGACAACATCCATATACAACCTTATACTTGGGAAATTATATTGCGAACACTATGGTACGATGCGTATTCAAGGAAATGGAGACTACTCTTGCAAACTGAAGTTTAAGGAGCAGTCTATTATTGACCGAACTCCTCGTCAGGTAAAATACGTCTTCCTAGTTTTTCTTCCCTGATTCATATCTATTAATAATGCATTGAAACACAAGTTGGCAAGGGAAATCATAAGCAATTAACAACCAATACTAGTTCTAACGTTTTTCACGTTGACACAAATTCTAATAATCAAGATTTTCTGTAACTACAGATAAAATAATTTTTTTGGCAAACTAAAACTCAATTTATATAACTTCGTCACAATTTTTTCACGGGTATTAGCAAGTATAGCAATCAACCACCAATGCGGCATCGCACAGGTTTCTCAATACTAGTTCTAATGTTATATGGAAAGAATCTGGAAACTGAGCGTGCCTGAACTTACATGGTTTTGGGGAGATCTAAATCTAGGCAGTCTAACTTTAGTAGACATCCTTACCTACTGAGATACCAAATATGTTATTGGTCCAAAATTTCAAATTAGCAATGCTTCTCATTTCGCAATGACATTTAGGTTGATGTCTATGTTACTCTGACATAGACATAGATATGGGTGTTGGATTCAGCTATTTTCAAGAAATTTAACAGATTTTCATTGTAATTTGAAGTTTTGAGAGTCGTGTATCTCAAAAGTCTGACATGGAATGAAGAGTCTGAGTTGTAAACATAGGTTGATACATCAGAAACTGCTGGAGGTCTATAATGGATTTCCATCGATGAAACCAAAACCAATACTTCGAAATCCCACCTAGGCGGGGTATGGAGGAGTCAGATGTAGCAGTTTTACCCCTAAATTTAGCAATTTTAGAGAGACTGATTCCAATCGACCCAAGATTTAGAAATTGTTCGCTGCCTACAACTTCATGGAAAAGAAACATACGAGGTTTAACGAGGCATTTTATGTTCGTCCATTATAATCTAAGTTGAAAAAAACAAACCTTTTTAACTATCCAGATTACGGACATAGGATTGATCTTTCTAAATGTTGTTGCTGGTTCAGGTACAAGGTGTAGTGCAAGACAGAAGCGGGAAAACAGTGGCAACATTATTCGGGAAGTGGGATGAAAGCATGCACTATGTACTCGGCGACTGCTCAGGCAAGGGAAAAGACGCTTTGTCAGAAGCCCGCCTATTGTGGAGGCGAAGCAGGCCGCCCAAGTTCCCTACTCGATACAATCTCACCCGCTTTGCTATCACTTTGAACGAGCTCACTCCTGGTTTAAAGGTAATTTTTTTCGAGTTACCTGACTACACATAATCTTCAGTTATATCCTACTACATCTTCCTGCTATTTTCATGTCTAAGTTGGACAGAAAGAGTCAATCTGAGGTTTTGCATTTTTGTACAGGAGAAGCTGCCCCCGACAGATTCAAGGTTGAGACCCGATCAAAGATACTTGGAAAATGGGGAGTATGAAAAGGCCAATGCTGAGAAATTGAGACTAGAACAAAGGCAACGACAGGTAAATATACTAGTAGATCCAAAGCAAGTATGCAATTCCATACTCAAGATTTCTAGAAAGTGAAAATAAGGTTCTTGCAAATTCATTAAGGTTTCGAAGTTGACGTTAATGAGAAAAACCTACAATATTAGACCTAGACCCGATAACTGAAACCCTGACTGAATGACCCTGACTGACATCCGAAAAGCTTTTCCAAAAAAGCGACCCAAAACCACGGTCTGAAACCAATCATAAGTTTTTTTTTTCCCCCTCAAAGTTGTTTCTTTTACCAAGAAAATCATATCGCACTAAAAATTGGTTCGCCAAACCCAAAAATGACCCAACCCGAAGCCGAGCTGAAACTTCGATTCATTCAAAGTTCATCCAACTTGAAACTTAACTTGACCTGTACCTAAACCTAATGACACGTTTGTCAGGTCTAGATAACGAACGTTAGTGAATTATTATTCTTGAAATGCAGGCACGGAAAATGCAAGAAAGGGGATGGAAGCCCCGATGGTTTGCAAAAGACAAGCAAACGGAGACATACCGGTACATGGGTGGCTATTGGGAGGCCCGAGACAAGGGCAACTGGGAGTCATGCCCTGATATCTTTGGCCAAATTCCATCTGAGATTGTTGAGTAGTAGTAGTAGTAGTCTTCAAGTATATAATGCATACCCAAGGCTTTTCTACTTTAGATTTTCATTATCATTATTCTTTTTTCTTTGGAGGGTTCTTATGCTCTCTGTAATTCTTTCTTCCTACCATATTTTGGCAGCCAGAGGTTATAGTAATTGTGTAGGTAATATTGTGAATTACGAGCTTGTATAGCACTAGTTAGTTGGATGAGTATCGAAACAATAAGATTATCCTTAGTTTTCGGTTTTTTCTTTCTGGTGTACAGAAGATTGTTGTCGTTGACATATCTGGGTTGTGTAGACTTTTACGCCTTGTTTTTTTTCTGTGGTAATATCCGCACTATCCGCAGATATCCACATCATCCACTACTTTTTTTTTTACCTAGCTATTATCCACACTATATACGCAACTTATCAATTTATTCGCATTAGCAACAACACAAGGAACATTTTGATAATGTAAGTTTTGCAGCTACAACACAATGGAGATTTGGAGATTAGAAACCCGAGGCCTAGGCCAATACATTGAGGACCTCTTTACCAAGTACTCCTTCCGTGCCTAATTGAATGTCACAAATACTAATTCATCAAAATCAATAAACACGGAGAATGAGGTGAAAAGTTTTCAAATTACTAAAAATACCCTTAATAATACCCTTGAAATGAGGTAAAGAGTTTATTTATTAGGGTTAGAATTGATATTATGGTTATTGGAAATGTAAAAGTTAGGTAATTTGACAAATAAAAAGGGACAAAGTAGTTTAGAAATTTGACACTCATTTAGGGACGGAGGTAGTATGTGTGTGTTAACTTATCATATATGTACTTATGATAGGCATGCAACACCCATTAGTATTCATTGTGTTTGGTCATGTTTTTAACTTATATTCATGGCTTAAATCAACACTGGCTTAAATCAACATTGATCAGCAATTAGTAATGCTTATCAACACTTATCAAAACTAATTATAGATAAATTACTTATGACAATTAAGTTGAAAAAAAACAGTGGTCAATGAAATAAATAATTTTATAGAGTACCGCGGTTGAAGTTTAGGCTTTTCCGAAATTATTATCATAAATTATGTTACATAATCATACTGGCCCGTCTTTACCCCTTTTTTTTTGTTACTTTTGATTTCTTTTATTTTTCATATTTGCTTAATATTTACTAATATAATCATATGGACCTCACATCTAGAATATGAATTGACGGTATGTTGATTTGTAAGAACAACTGTTGGCTGCAAACATCCATCATACATTCATACTAAGATATTTGAATTTTAAAGAAATATAATAAAATCATCATCTTTATATACCCTTTTAAATTTTTGTTAAATATCTTACGATAACGTTTTTTTTTTTCACCTACAAATCATAATGGTCGATGGTGGTCAGCTGACTCAAAACAAATGATGACAGGTGGTCTAATATTACATCTGCATGAAAGTTAATTATACATATGATATGATGATGATCATGATGCTTGATTTTCTCAACCTACGATTACTACATTGCACCGCCCAACACCTTAATATTCTAAATAATACTCCTTCCGTACAACAAAATATAATAAAACTAAGAAAAACTGAATATTGATAATCTAATTAATATAAGGTCGATCATTGGACGGGAATAGATCGAGCTGGATTTTTTTAAAATTTTTTTTAATAACAAAATGATGTATATCTTGACGCAAGATGGTTAATAGTCATATTGCATTTCACCTAAATCATTCATAAAGTTAAATGTAAGTGTATTTAAATCTGTATAAAGATATGTTTCATTACTTTGAGGTTTATTACAATTTATAAACAATATAAAAATATTTATTTATATTTTTTCATAAATATAAAATTGTGCATAAAATGTGTATTTTCTACAAAGATTGGTAAAATTATATTGTTTATTTATTTTTTTGACCTAGCTAATAAGTATTATATTCTTATAGTTGATAAATATATATAATTATTAGAGAAAATATTATTCAAAGTTAGAAAAATGTAAAATATGAACAAGTTAAGATGATTATTAACTATCTTTGAGTCAAGATGGATACCGTTGTCCTTTTTTATATGAACAGTGTGATTTTTATGTGTTACTTTTTTCATTTTTGACCTTTTTAAAATTTTGATTTATTGAAAAGCTTGCTTGGACGACGTTTTTGAATACATGACTTGAGGACGTACTCTATTTGGTAAATTCATATCCAATGTCCAAAACAAGTGTCTATGGCAATTTTTTAGTAAATCAAAGTTATAAAAGAATAGGTAAGAGTCTATAAAATAACACCTACTAAAGATAATACATACTATTTAATACTATTTATATCCAAAAAAGACATTGCCCTAATGGTGCGTATAAGCGTATTGGTAGTTTTTTGGGAAAGATTTTCTTAGTAAAAACTTTCCTGAGAAAAATTTTTCCTAGCCCCTTTTGAGAAATAGTTTATCGAGCTTGTGAAGGAAATAGTAGACCTTACATTATAATAAACTTTCATATCTATTAGGGAGAACCAAATATAAGAAAGTTTGTCGACTTGGAGAAGTTGACTAACTTTCCTGAAAAAGTTTCACAGTCAAACTCGCCAAATGCTTCTTAAGATTGAATCATTTATATTCAATGTTTCTAAAATTAATAATATTACATGCCCTATATAGAGTACGTTCCAAAAAAAAAAAAAGAGGGAATATAGACTATGGGCTGGGGTCGAATTAGTCTCGGCAACGTTACAAATCATAAATGGTTAAGCACTCAACTTAAACTAAACTTAATTAAAAGCCATTATCCAACTTTAATCAGGCAGATCTTAATATCTGATATTGTTCTTAATTAATTAATTATATAATTAACAAGGATTTTAGTAATAGCAGTCAATTTTCCCATGCATGGATGCATGGCTCGTTCTAATTCGTTGTGTTACGTACGTTACTAAACAGATATTAAGGATTTAATTGATTATAATTAAGGAGGTGATGAATGACGATCCACGTTTCGATTAGCCTGTTAGTTGAAATTATTAATCAAAGACATAACCATATTGATAATTAGAGACAATGATCAACTAAAGTTATATAATGTTTTGATGATAGTGATCTAATTGCTAATTGTATTCCTACGTAGATCTCAATATTAGTTAGCATGACATCCATTGCTAGCTACGAGTAAATTATATCGTATATCGTGACTTAGGTCCACAACATATATTGAAATAGGTCAATTTTTTATGTGATGAATTTATGTAAATATTTAATTGACGAACTTAAAATATAATCAATGAATTTTGTAATAATATTTGATAAATTTACGATGTATTTAATATTACCTTTGTCCCTAAATGAGTGTCAATTTGACTAAGTTTTGAATGTTGATTACTCACAAATTATAATGAGTTAGAATATGAAATTGTCACTATTAGAAAGAAATTGTACTAAAATTACAATGGTGTTAATTTTATATTGTAACTTATTATAATTTGTGAGTATCGATCAACGATTATAACTTAGTCAAATTAACATTCATTTAGGGATAAAGATAATAGTAAATACTGACAAATTTTTTATAAAATTTAAATATTATGCAACCTTAGCTACGTGTTCTACTTGGTATGCTTATAAGTAATAATATTAAATAGTAGTATAGTACACAAGGATTATAGTACGTATTATGTTAAATATTTTTTTTAAATGACTGAATAATGCGTATATTAGAAAATACTATAAAATTTCTGACATTGATTGGCACAACATAGCCGCTGAATTAGACCAACTTTTAGAGCTCGATCTTAAAAGAACATAACATGAATCTCAGTTGGAAAACATTGTGTCCTAATTAAACATTTAAATGCTTTCGTTGTCTTACCAGTTTTAATTTAAAAATAATTTAATTGTGAGTGTTTTGTCACTTTTACTAACCAACTTTGATATGGGTGCAAAATGATTGATTTCTTATTCGTTATCGTTAATAAGAGTCAAATTATCCTTTCACTCTAAGTATTTTGTCATTTACAAAGGTTTGATTTAAGACCTTATTTAGGATTGTTTAGTTGGTAAAAAACTTTCGGAGTTATCAATTTTTTATATTTAATTGTATTTTGACTTTGGAAAAATATTTACAGGGAGCCCATAATTTTCTACCTTAAGAAAATTTATTCATTACAAAGGAGTAAGGTAAACTTTTTCCTATAAAAAATTTTCCCATATCTTTTACCTGCTCGTGCTTAGATATTGGTGAATAATGTACAACATTTTTTTAAAAAACAGGTAAGTAATCCAACCCATTGAGCTCCCATCTTAGGGGTATAATCTAACAGGTCTGTAGCGGACGGGGTACATGGGTGCCAATGGCCCAAAGATAGGTCTCACTCCAACCCGCAGCACTCTCCGCGAATCGGTAAGGAAGATACGTTGCCCCCAGAATTCGAACTCTGGACGCCTGGATGGAGTAAGAGGTAGATCTCTTGCCCGAGAGGTGACTGGCGATTAACGTACAACATACTATATAAACCAGTATTATTTTTTTGCATTTAGAACAAGTCATCCTATGGTCAACTGTTATTTTCCATGACTTGATCATTGTTGCAAAGCCTAACTAATATGCAGTTTATTCAATGAGTTATTTTTTCTTTAATTTGTAAAGGAATAGTAAAAACTAAAATGTGATCATTGAAAATGAACTGAATTTGGTCAAATAATCAGTATTCATCAAGATTGTCAAACGTACGTAGTTATGCATATAATTCTAGTTATTGGTCTGTCACTCCGTTTTTCTTCTTGTTTTCTTCTTAGAAATAATGTGTAAGTCGCAAATGTAGAAGAACCAATCATTCAAAAAAGAATATTAGTTATTAATAATAGTAATCCTAGCACGAACAATGTCTTGTATAAACCAAACAACCATAACAATGCACATTAAGTGCCGGCTTCTAGCCTACATGCACCAAAATCTTGTCAACTTATATATACATGCATGATTTAATTATTTCATCTTTTCATAGTACTTCCTCCGTCCTATATTAATTGTCGTCTTTAGAAATTCTGCAATCAAATTAAAAAAATTTTGACCATAAAATTATCAAATATATACAATGAATTGCTATATAAAATTACTATCATTAGATTCGTAACGAAAAATACTATCATACAAGTATAATATTGCAATTGTTAATTACATGTTATGCAAGAAATTATCAATCAAAGAGTGATATTGGAAACCGTGAAAGTCAAAATTATGACAATTAATATGGAACGGAGGGAGTAGTATTTTAATGGGATAGTTTGAGGAAACATTGAAGATGATAATAATCACTTAATTTCCTTTCATTATATCTTGAAGAATGACAGTTTTAATGATATTGATGTTGAGATTGACTGTAGGGCAATGATTATCGACAATGATATTGGCGTGCAAATCCTCGATAACCCACCCAATCAAATTGAAGTTTTTGATCTTTTAGCATCGTTATTGAGATGTGAAAGTTATTTTGATCGTCGTGGGCAAGCAAGTCCTTGTTGGCTTGCTTTTGTTTAGCTGTATTTGATTGGGTGTTGTTTTAGTATTGTTGTTTTGTTGTTTTTGTGAGCTTTAAACCTTTTGGCTTTCAATAGTCAAAAAAAATGTTACATCTTTGAGCCGCTAGCTACTTCGAAGAATAAGAATAATTCTAACAAAAATATCTATTTTACGTTCTCAATCTTTATTGAAGTAGCTAGCTAAATTAATATTCCTGAGAATATAATACACCTTGCCATAATCTGGGCTTAATTAAAAGGAAAAATTTATTATAGTGAATATCAATCATGACAACCACCACAATTAAAATGAATTTTATCCGTATATTTGTTAAAAATTATCTTGATCATTCATCTTTTTATTTAATACCAAATTATAAAATATATTTTCTTAATTATAAATTATTTACAAAAATTTTAAAAATTAAGTGTCATAATTAAAAAGATTTTACATACTCTATTGATTCCACTATTCCACAGAGCAAAATACAATTTCCGATTGCAAAATGTTAAACATCTTGCTGCAAGATGATTCTTAACCATCTTGCATCTCACTTAAATCACTCATAAAATTAAATGTAAGTATATTTAAATCATTATAAAGGTATGTTTCATTACTTTGAGGGTTATTATAACCTATAAATAATATAAAAATATTCATTTATTTATATTTTCATAAATATAAAACTATCCATAAAATGTGCATTTTTTACTATGATTGATAAAATTAGCTATTATTTATATTTTTTGACCTAGCAAATAAGTATTATACTCATGTAATTTATAAATATACATAATTATTAAAAAAATATTATTAAAAGTTAACAAAATGTGAAATATAGATAATTTAAGATGGTTATTAATCATCTTGAGGTAAGATGTGTATCATAGTCCCTCTGCGATAATATGAAGGTTATATATACACATGACCATAAATTGCTCATATCTTATTTTGGAACATTAATTATTCATCGTAAAGGAAAATAAGTAGGAGATTGGTCAACAAAATTTAGGTATGTAATTTCTTATAGCTATATAATCATTTTGCTTTATCCATCTTCAATTCTTCATCTGATGAGTTGTTAAATATTCTTCTTGCTGATAATTTAGGTTGGTATCCACCTAAATCTAGTAATCTACTCGTCGTATTTCTTTTTAATACATAAAAAGGTGGCCATTCTTAAAAGAGCTAAACTTTGATCTCTTTATAATTTACGTCTTCTCCTAATATTTACTGAAAATCCTAAGGAAGACAAAAAAAACACAGCAACTCACAATGCAATGTTGACTGGAAGACTAGTATTCATACACTCAACCTTCCATTTCTTTTGTCGTAAACTTGATATCCAGTCATTGCACACAAGGCTAGCTATGTATTTTTCTTTCCAAAAAGATTCACAATAATAATTTTCCAAGAATCAAAATCATTTAATTTATACCAATATTATTACAAAAGAGGATAACATATAAAAGGGGATTCCCCATGAGGTGATGCTGCATGTTGTTTGGGCAACCCAGCTAGTTTGGTGTTAGTCCTTGTCATGCATGCATTTATAGGCATCTAGCAAGCAAGCTAGCTAACTTGATATATTTGGTAGCTCAATTTGTTATAAAGCATGTCATTTCTTTGTATCGTTTTATGCTTTTATGGTTGTATATACTTATTCTCTTGAATAATACATGTGGTATATATATGGTACCTTGTAAATAACGTAATGTATATGCCATTGTATGGTTTGGTGATTGCCGAAACTTGTTACATCATGATAAAAAAAAAAATTGTACGATTAGTCGGTAAGTGTTGGTATAACCGGTAAGGATTGAGGTATGTGATGTGGAAGGTTTGTGAGTTTTCAAATTCCACGGGGGACGTGAGGACAATCTTATTAGTGGTCGTAAATATTTTTATAAAGATTTTTTGAAGTTGGCGGTATGCCCTGGCCTTGATGAGCCATAGGAAGCCAACACATCTAAACTTTTATGAAAAAAGAAGGTACAAATGACTATTTTAGAGTACTGTATCAATCTTGTCAAATATGATATTCATATTATTCATCGAATAGCACCTACTATAGTAAAATTTCATTTAGTCAAACGACCTCGAGCTAAACTTTGACTGAGTCAAACCTGAGCAGCTTGCAAGCTAAATAATAGGGGGACACTCAGAAGTTTAGGATATATAGGGGGACACTCCAATTAGATTTATCAAATCTAATATAATTAGGAAATCAATATAATAAGGAAACCTAAATAATTTCCTTACACAATTAGGAAACAAATCATGTGGCCAACTTAAAAGATTATAGGACACAATATTCCCAACAAATTCCCCTTTGGACTAAAATTGACCAAGGCTCAAAAGGTTCAACTCAATCTGCTTGAACGGTCACAATCTGCACACTCCAAATTTAGTCCCACTATCTTGATTTGCCCTTGAACTTCTCGAACCAACAATCATGTCACTGTTGCTCTACCACCCGAGATCTCACAGCCAATCACTTTTGTGGATTTGGTTGCAACCACTCTGATACCACTTGTTGGAAACGAAAATGTCGTTAGAGGAGACTTGCAGCGGGAACAGAAATACATGATGCGTCAAAATACTGAGAACATTAATGCAAGAATAAAAGAAAAAAAGGGAGACAAGATTTAGCGTGGGAAACCCAAATGTAGGGTGAAAAACCTACGAACGATACAAATATGAACAAATTCTACTATCAAGGTTAGAGTACAATAACAAATCTCTACTCTTTCAAGATATCAATAGGAGAGATACATATTACCCCAATAGACCAAATTAATTACATGAGAAGAATATCACCTTGAAGATACTCATTATGACAACTCTTCAATTCTAATGAATCCATCTGTTCGCATCTCTCTCCTCCCCCTTAAGGGAGGCGTTTCAAGGAAACCTCAACCTTTTTGCCATGGTATTCTCTCCACGAGACACACGGTGCTCTCTCCACAAGACACACATAATATATATAGCGAGACAAAATTTGTCGTCACTCCAATTAGATTTACCAAACCTAATATAACTAGGAAACCAATATAATAAGAAAATTTAAATAATTTCCTAACACAATTAGGAAATAATTCATGTGACCAACTTAAGCGATAATAGGACACAATATTCCTAAGAAACTCCCTTGGACTAAAATCAACCAATGCTCAGAAGCTTCCCCCCCCCCCCCCTAATTTGCTTGAATGGTTACAATTTGCACTCTGCAAATTCAGCCCCCACTATCTTGAATCTGATCTTGCCCTTGAACTTCTCAAACCAACAATCATGTCACTGTCGCTCTAACACTTGAGATCTCACAATCAATAGCTTCCTTCAATTTGGTTGAACCCACTTTAATACTACTTGTTGGGAATGAAAACATCGTTAGAGTAAATTTGTAGCGAAAACAGATATATATGATGCTTTAAAATATCGAGAAAAATAATGCAAGAATAAAAGAAATAAAGGCGGATAAGATTCAACGTTGGAAACCTAAGAATTGGGTGAAAAATCCACTAATGACACAAATACAAACAAACTACACTATAAAGGTCAAAGCACAACAACAGATCTCTACTCTTTCAAGAGATCAATAAAAGAGATACAGATCTACCCTGGTAAACCAAATTACATGAAAAGATACCACCTTCAAGACTCTTACTATGACAACTCTTCAATCTTAGTGAATCCATCTATTCGCATTCCCCCCCCCCCCCCCCGGCTCCAACAAAAGGGGAGCACTTCAAGGAATCCCCATTCTTTTTTCCACGGTGTTCTCTCCACGAGACACACAATGCTCTCCTACGAGACATACGTATATAATGCCTTCAACAACTTAGGAACATATAGGGGGACAAACCTTGATCATCACTCCAATTAAATTTAGCAAATCTAATATAATTAGAAAATCTAACATAATAAGAAAACCTAAATAATTTTCTAACAAATTAATGTAACACACCGGCCCCACCCGTGCCATGGACATTACCAATAACTGTTTCAAGGATTACTGACTGGCCCCAAATCACCACGGGTCTTTCCAGTGTGCTTCGTCCTCATTCACAAGCTACTTCTAACGACTTGTAATCTTTTGTGGTGTGACATATTAAAAATGGAGAGTGTGAATTATTAAAAGAGGGGCACTTGGGAAAGTTTGGGGAGGTAAAGGCCAGATTCTTTTATGTATGTTTAGGGGATGTACGCATTAATGAACAAATTGGGTAGATGTTCAGTTGGCCGACCAAATACGTGTAACGAGTTTCATGATGCATGCTAACCTCCTCAAATCAACCTCACAACTTGCCCTATACCCCAACTTTCATCTTGCCCAATTGATATTTTTGCTTATTGGGTTATATGATTGATTTTCAAGAGCTATAGTAATTTAACTATTATAGAGTAGGAAGTGTATATATTTCTTTATCGGAGTTTAAATCTGGTGAGTTTCTTATTTCAGACTAAACTTTCATCGGGTAGAATATGATGATTATGTCGCACCTTCTTCACCATATGAGTGGGGGATTTAGGTCTATTGACTAGGGGTGACCACTACACTATTATATTCATTAGATACACATAAAATCTATAATTTTTATCCCAAATTATACTAAATTTTTTTTTTACCGGTGGCTTAGGCCATCCCTCACATGGCCCTAGATCCGCCCATGCATATGATATAAAATTTGTCGTAAATTGCAAGTGAAAATTTTAGGGAGTGTTTGGTTGAAAAACTTTATCGAGAAAGTTTGTTAAACTTTTTATATTGACAAACTTTCCTATATTTGGTTGTCTATAATAGCTGAGAAAGTTTTAATGTGGACTAATTATTTCACTGATAAGTTCAGTAAACAGTTTCTCAATTGGGACTAGGGAAAATTTTTCCAGAAAATTTTATTCCCAATAAACTACCAAAAGCACCATTAATATTTGTGGTCAATCTATCAAAAAAAAATATTTGTGGTCAAGGTAATTTATTAATAAAGTGACGAATGATTCGATAATCCCTCATTTTGAAATTATCTCTCACTTTAATCTTTTGGGTTGATACTAGTACATAATTATCGATTGAACGAAATAGAACATATACTTTTGAGTTATTAAAATTATCAGCCTAATATAATATTAGAAACATAAATATTTTAGGAATGGCCCTGTTCTTTTATACGGTACCGGCGTACCGTTGCGGTGCGATGCGGTTGCGGTATGGTAGAATATGGTGAAGTGTGGTGAGTTGTGGTAAGTTGTGGTAGGTGGGGTAGATGAGGAGAGAGAATGTAAAAAGTAGAGGAGAAAAGTGAAGAGACATAAAAGTGAGGTGAGATTAGTAATGATTTGTGGTAAAATATGGTGGAGCGTGGTGAAAGTGTGGTAAGTCTCTCCAATCCAATCCAATCCAATCCAACCTTACACAATTCTCCAAAAAAGTTTTCACTCTAAAAACACAATTCCCAAAAAAAGAATCATAACTTATCCAATCCAATCCAATCCAACCAATCCATCCAAACTTCATTTTATCCGATCCAAAGAACAGGTATATTTTAATAAAACCTTAAATTAATTATTATCGTGTTATATCTAGGTTGGGTTTATATATTAATAAAACCTTAAAAAAGAATCATAAATTAATTATTATCGTGTTATATAAAGTAAATATTTTTTGGCTAATATTTTTAGCATTTCACAACATATAATATCTAGGTTGGGTTTATATATTAGAAAAGTTCTCATATATAGGTGGTCGATATTTTAATAAAACCTTTCAAATACGATTAAGTAAATATAATTAATTAAGAAAAAAAGCTGCATTTTTTTGAGTTAGTTCAAATTTATGCAATATTTTTTTATAACAAAACCTACATAATAATTATCTTTTGAGGTAATATAAATATATAATGATTGTCGATAAGCAAGAACAACGTATTCCACTATATTCTCGTTAACACGACACTTAAGAGGATTCATATGTAGATAATTTTTTCTTATATATTGAAGTGCATGAAAACTAAAAAGGCTGATTTGACATATGCAAAACAATGATTATATGTAAGCATAATAAAATTTTATATAGAAAAAACGTAATAAATTTTGTGACTAAAAGTGAAGTTTTCTTTACCTTTTTTTTTAAAGGCAAGTCAATAGAAGAAGTGACAGAAAATAATCAAAATAATAATATGATTTAACATAAAACAGCCTTGCCAAAAACATTATATTTGAATATTTTATCAAATTCAATGTGACTTGACATGAAATGGAATAAATCAATTGTTCGATTTTAAATAATTTCCGGGAATGACATTATAATTAGAAATTAAGAGATTAGATGGTGAGTGTCTTTTTGAGGATTTCCAGATAGACTTGAATCCTTCTCAATAATTGAAATAAGATTACCATAAATAATTGAAATAAGATTATCAGATTTTTTCATTTTCTCCTTTTATATTCACAATTAAAGCTTATTCCAAATGCCAATTTGCATGGTTGGCCTCGGAGATGCTTCAAAGATACTAGTATATTTTCTTCTCAAAAATATAATTCAAAAAAATTGCTTGGATGTACCTTATTATGTTTTTGTAAAAGTTACTTTTTAGGATTATATCATGGGAAATTATAATTGGGTGAATGATGGTCTTAAATATCTGTTATTTCGTGATAAACTTGCCAAAATTTATAGGATTTGACAAATTATATATCATTGTATCATAAAACTATTGATTTATTTACAAACTATTGGTACAACCCTCCGCCATTTTAAACAAGCAATATATATGATGCATTTAAAAATCATGCATGTTGATGCAATAATATTTCATTGTCCGATATTGAATCTTAAATATCTATAATGTTTGTTTCTTTATTGTACATTTTATTTTTGTAATAAAATCAAATTTGAAACTTGAATTTACTAAAATATATATGAGTTGACATATGGATTGTCACATTACAGGATACAAAATTAATACTACTTCTGTTCTGTTTTATCTATCATTTACGGTTTTCAGTGTCAATTTTTAATCAATAATTTCTAATATAAAACTTTTATAAAAAGATATAATATTATATTTTTTTAATAGCATTTTTTATAACGAATCTTATGATCATTTTTTTATAATGAATCGTTATACAAATTAAGATATTAACGATCAAAGTTTTTAATATAATCTTCTAGGCGACAGATAAATAAAAACGGAGGTAGTAATTAATGAGGAATATCTTAAATATTGGCTACCACAATGCACCTGCACCAACATGTATCTACAAGCATCATTCTGCATCTACTACTTATATTGACCTACATCAATCTGCACTTACCTGTGCCTGTCTGTACTCAGTCTAAAAATTATTATGTTAATACATAATAAATATTATAAGTTATAAATATTATAAGTTTTATCTCGACCAATACTTTAAAAAATTAAAATATTTTTTAAAATTTTAATTAAAATTAATTTGATATATTAACATACATTAATGTCATAAGAAATCTGCACTCAAGTTGTGAAACCTCTCCAACATAGCATAAATTAAGTTAATTAACCCCATATTCAATTTATCAAGTCTCTATTTCAAATTGAATTCCAGTAAATTTCTAATATTTAAAATCTATATGATTAGGAACATATTATTTAGCTGATTATGCATATCCAAACACTGTTATATACTAAGCTCTATATACGGATAGAGGTATGCTTCCATGCATATTCAAGTTTTAAAAATTAATAGACTAAATATCGATACAAAGATCTTCAATTTTAACATTCTTAACTTACAGTGACAATGGAGAGAACATTTTGAAGTCTAAAAACACCTGGAAAGTATTGAAAGAAAGAACGCCTTTGGTGCCCAAGCAATGAATAATCCATATAGTTATAACAAGTTGTACATTATACTACTTCATCAGAATGTACCAAAAAAGATACTAATTTAAGAAAGACCGCCTATGTTATAAATGCTTTCAACATCACAATATATGATATTCATGACAGCAAGCAATGAACTAATTAGAGGGTGGGGGCTTTAATTTTTATCGGTAAATATAGAGAGATAAATATTTGCTACGAGTTACCAAAATTTATAAGAATGTACTAAAACTTACATATTTATCAAAACTTAATTTTTACCTTATAATCAATCCATTTGCCAATGAATTTTACATGCAGCGGTCTAGTAAATTACATGATATGGAATACACACACAGTTTGTATCAAATACATATTATGCATAAAAGTATATAAACTTTTATTCATTTTCTCAAGATTATACATAATTATAAAAATTAGTAATCATTGAATTTTTATATGCAATGATATAAAATATTAATATATTAATTACAAAAATTTCAAAATGTTCCTAAATTGCAGCAACCTATTCTAACTTGCGCCAACCTGCATTTATATACACCAACTTGCACCAACTTATATCAACCCATACTTGCAAACTGTACTTTTCCAAATGCATAGGCGGATCCATAGCAAGAGTGGGGGTGTCCACAGACACCGTTAGCTAAAGAAAAATTTGTGATTTTCTAATATTATTTGGAATAAGTTTTCTTAATTGGAGCGACTGGACACCATAAAAAAAAATCCCAAAAAATATATTAGGCGTGTCCAATTCAGCAGCTACCAAAAAAACCCCTACAATATTAGTGTTGATAAGATAAAACGTGAAAAATTAGGTCAAAATTTGACTAATTAGGTCAAAAATTTTACCTGAATACAATATTATTAAGTCAAAATTTTTACTTGAATACAATATTATTAGGCAAAATTTTTACTTAAATACAATATAATTAGTGTTGCTAAGATAAAACTTAAAAAAGTAGCGGTCAAAGTGTTGCATCAAAGACCGTCAAAAAGTAAACTGGACAAATTAATTGGGACAGAGGTAGTACCAAATTATTTTTTTTTATAAACAAAAGGTGTAAGTCAATAAATTGGGTAATTGAGCATCAATATAAGTTTAAGATATAAATATCTAGTTAATGTGAAATTTCAATTAATTTGGTGGGCATATTTATAAAGTGATGTAAAATTTTGTTAAGCTTGTGAATATGTCATTTAATATTTAATTTAATTTTTATTGTTATTTATTTAAATTTTATTATTTCATTTTTCAAACGAGTTTATATAATAACAAGTATATTGGACACCCCTAAGTTGAATGTTTAGATCCGCCACTGCAAATGTCCTAAAGAACAACCCAACCCGTCAATTTTCACACTGCTTATGAATGAGGTGACCAAGAAGATTCTGGATTAAATATTGTGGTGTATGCTTTTGGTAGATGATACGTACGTTCTTAACTGCTTACTGATGTGCCAAGGGAAAAACTAAATGACAAGAGGGGACTTTGGATCAGAGAGAAACCTTGATGTCAATGCGTTTTAGATTGAATAGGCCAAAGATAGAGTATATGATGTGTTACTTTAGTAGTCCTGACAATGGCACCTGCATTGAAGAAGTAACCGTTGGAGGGTTGGCAATCTCATGGGTTGAAAAGTTTAGGTACCTAGGTTCTATTTTACAATATGATAGGTTAATCAATGAGAATATTACACATCGAGTTAAGGTTGGATTGCAAAAATGGAAGACGACTTTGGGAATATTGTTTGATAATCGAATTCCTTTTAAGTTTAATGAAAGAACCCTAGAGGGGGCTGAATAGGGTTTATAAATATTTTGCACACTTAAGATAAAGGACATTAGGGTTCTTAATCTTTTCAGATTAAGAACTCATCTTCATAGTTATAAAGGGCAATAAGAAATATTAATAAAGAACTTCCTTTATTCAATCACTTTAAGCAAAATACAGAACAGAGTAAATCTGGGTGCTCAAGAGATAAGGTCCTTGTAGCAACTGCTCGGGGAGTGCCTTACTGAAGGGCACTTTCAAAAGATGTTTTGACAAGCACACACCAAATCCACTTTGGTGCAGAACACACTCTTTCGAATCCTAAATCCTTTAAGGATTCACAACTCAGCTAGCCAATGTCCTTGGCTTATAGCATAACACAAAAGCTCATCTCTCGAAAACTACACTCATAAATCCTCACGGATTTTCTACTCTTCGATTTCATCCCTTGGAATCGTTTGAGTCTCTTAGCCTTGAGTCTTCTTATTTATAAGCAGCTCAAGATCCGTTGGAAATCTTCTTTCCTTGCTTGCTTTGGGATCTTCCTTCCTTATTTTGATCTTCTCGTTTATTTGCAACTTTTTCCTTTCTTGGAGTTGCCTTTCATTGGAGATTTTGATAGGGCGGGCCGATTTCTTGTGATAAGACATCGGTAGTCTGCCGTCTACCCGCTTACCTTTGTAAAAAAAAATAAAAAAAAATTGGAGATTTTGATCCTGCAAAATAATACAACATAATCAGTTTATTTATGGTGAGATTGGAAGATAATAATTACTGATTTTACTAATCAAATTACTTCCCTTTTCGTCAGCTTCTTTTGTCTTTCATTAAAAACCTCGTTTGAGGTCCTTGACTGACTAGAGATGAAGGTCCTTGACCATAGACCCAATAATCTCCCCATTTTTTATGAAAGACAAAATTCAGCAACAATGATAGTGATTCTCCCCCTTTTTGACTTTTATCAAAAAGTCCATAGGAGACTCCCCCTTAATATAGCATCTAGAATATTTTGAGGCTATTTAGGAATCTGCAACACTTCATATTCTTGTTAGTACTAAGAGAGGGTCATCCCTCTCAATTCATGCCATGAGTAATCGATACACTTCTAGTAGAATAGATTTCATACCTTATTACAGAGAAGGAACATTCACCTAAGGTCATCAGCAGAAGGTATAACTGCTGTATAAAAGGTCCTTGACTGCTCCAAGTTTTGTCGAACATTCAAACTCTTTGAAGTTTCACTATTTCCTTGTTTGGGTATTAAGTGTACCTGCCAGAGATTCAAACAACCTTCCTCAAGCCATAATTGACATCAAATTTGGGTCTTTGACTACTAGTAATAATCATGTTAGGAGTTCTTGTTCGTTTCGGAACCCAAACTTGTACAATTCTAGGGCAAAAATGGTTGGAGTAATAAGATTTACCGGATTGACTCCCGTTTTTGGGATGAGAGGATTGGCCTTGGTATCTTGTTCTGAGGTTGTTGAATCGTCTTTGGTGCCATGAGTGAAATTTGTCGCCTTGGTACTATTTATTAAGGTCCTTGTGTCGTCCTTGGTGCCAGGTTCTGATAATTTGTCCTTGCGGGACAAAATGTCCTTGACGACAGTTTTGCTCCTTAATAGGGGATGATTTTTCATGCCACTTTTAAAGGTTTTCTTGTTGCTTGGTTACCTCAGCCAGAGACTTGTAACCATCATCAAGGTTGGCCTTGAGGTCTAGTTTTTCAGCCTCGAGAATGTCGATCCTGGAGGCAAGCTCTTCACATAAGTTTTCCAATTTCTCATTGGACTCTTTCAGGCCTTTGTTGGTTTCTTTTAGCGACCTAATCTCGTTCAAATGCTTGGTCTCACGTTCAACAAACTTTAAAAGGCATTTCCCCAAGTACTTTTTAGAGTAAGTGAGGAGATCATCAAGTGTTACCTCCCTTGATTCATCCTCGTGACTGTCATGGTAGTCATCATTGGCTGCACCAACTTCCTCTGTGTCGTTGGTGTCTTTTCTCATGAAGCAATGACTAGTAACCTCTTCATCATCACTCTAACTGCCACTATTATCACTCCAAGTGGCCATTACGGCCATGTGACTCATTTTTTCTCTGTTCTTTCTGTTGTAGGGACAATCCTTGTTCAAGTGATCTGAGTCATCACATACAAAACAAGAGAATGAGTTAGTTTCATTATTTGAAGAGTCCTTACCTCTTTGGTTTGCCCGTTTGGATGAGGATCTTTTAGAGGTATGACTTTTCTTGCGCGACTTCCTGAGTTCCTTGGCCATCAAAACCAAGATCTGGTTCTTATCAACCTTATTTGACTTGTCGTTAGGACCATAGATGTCCTTATGGGCTACTTCTTCCTTTTTATCTTGCACTTCGAAGATGTATTTCGTGAGAAAGAAACTTTCCAATGAGGTCATCTAATTGGAGGGTTTTCAAATTTTGAGTTTCCTCGATTGCGGTGACTTTCGGTTCCCATTTCTTTCTTGGAAGACATTTGAGGACCTTGCGAACTTTTTCTTCATTGGAGTAGGTTTTCCCAAAGGACTTGAGATTATTGACTATGATAGCGAATCGTTTGTACATGTCCTTGATGGATTCTCCATTCTTTATTTTGAAGAATTCGTACTGCTTGATATAATTGTCAAGCCTTATTTCTTGAACTTGGTTCGTTCCTTCATATGTGGTCACTAAGGTATCCCACACCTGCTTAGTTGTATCACAACCAGAAACATATTCAAACTCATTAGAATCAAGTTCACAGTAAAGAGTATGTAAGGCTTTAATATTTTTATTTGCCTTTTCTGTTCTTTGGCAGTATATTTGGATATAATTTTGGGTTTAGTGATTTCTCCCTCTGTGATTATGGGGAAAAAGTCTCCATTCTCAATTCTACCCCAAAGGTCATAGTCTTGATCCATGATGAATGTCTTCATACGTTTCTTCCAATGGGAAAAGTTTGATCCTCTGAATAATGGGGGTGTGCTTAAGCAACGTCCTTGCCCTATATCACCATCTTCGATCCCAACCATGATCTTTTCCACAGAGCGATTAGTCTCTTCTTGAGTGGACCTACTCTGATGCCAATTGAAAGAACCCTAGAGAGGGGAGAGGGTTGAATAGGGTTTGTAAATATTCTGCACACTTAAGAAAAAGGACGTTAGGGTTCTTAATCTTTTCATATTAAGAACTCACCTTCACAGTTATAAAGGGCAATAAGAAATATTAATGAAGAACTTCCTTTATTCAATCAGTTTAAGCAAAATACAGAACAGAGTAAACATAGGTGCTCAAGGGGTAAGGTCCTTGTAGCAACTGCTCGGGCAGTGCCTTATTGAAAGACACTTTCAAAAGATGTTTCGACAAGCACACACCAAATCCACTTTGGTGCAGAACACACTCTTTCGAATCCTAGATCCTTTAAGGATTCACAACTCAGCTAGCCAATGTCCTTGGCTTACAGCAGAACACAAAAGCTCATCTCTCAAAAACTACACTCAGAAATCCTCACGGATTTCATACTCTTTGATTTCTTCCCTTGGAATCGATTGAGTCTCTTAGCCTTGAGTCTTCTTATTTATAACCAGCTTGAGATCCATTGGAAATCTTCTTTCCTTGCTTGCCTTGGGATCTTCCTTCCTTATTTTGATCTTCTCGTTTATTTGCAATTTTTCCCTTTCTTGGAGTTGTCTTTCATTGGAGATTTTGATCCTGCAAAATAATACAACATAATCAGTTTATTTATGGTGAGATTTGAAGATAATAATCAATGATCTTGCTAATCAAATTAACTTTCCTTTTCGTTTGCTTCTTTTATCTTTCATTAAAAACCCCGTTTGAGGTCCTTGACAGACTAGAGATGAAGGTCCTTGACCTATAGACCCAACACTTAAGAATAAGGTGTACCACGTGATCATTAGATTAGCGGTGTCATATGGTGCAGAGTTTTGTATAACCAGTGGCGAAGCCATGATTTAAACTCAGGGGTGTCAAGATGAAATTTAACAAGGAAGATAAGTTATGCAGTGACAAATTAAAACCCTAACAATTTAACATATATAAGGAACACAAAGTGTCATGATCAACATTAGTTATGAAAATAAAAATCCATGTCACTAGGAAGGGTTGACGAATACTGAATGATGATAATAAATAAATTTCACAATAAAGCAAATATATATAAAAGGATATTATTCAGTTATCAGATATAAATTTCACTTACAATTGAAGCGAATTATAATTTTTATCCATCATGCAACTAATATCAAAAATAGGATAGAAGAACAAAATAATAATCCAACTAGTAAAAATGCAAAAAAAAAAAAAAAAGAAGCTTCAAGACAGTCTTTTCTTCTACTATCTCTCAAAAAAAAAAATTATTTAAAAGCGATACATAGGATAAAATTTAATATTTTGAGCACAAACAAATTATAATTCATAGAAATTTTTGGATCGTAATATACTCATTTTTTAGGTTATTAGTAGATTATAATATACCCACGTTTATTATTAGATACTAATATACTGATATTCATAAATATGTGATTTTAATGTTATTACCATGATTTAAGTGGTGGTGAGCCGCTCTCAAGAATAATGTGACAGGGTGGAAATTTTCTGTGACTCACAAGGAATCAATACAAACCCACTTAAGTCATTATTGAGACCGGTTCACCACTGTTAAAGTTATGACAAGTATATTAAAATCACTTGGATATAAATGTCGGTATATTATATCCAATAATAAAGATGAATATATTATGATTAAGGCTCCATTATTTTATACGATTGGTGCAATGTGGTAATGGTGCGGTGCGGTGAAATTTGAAAAAGTATGGTGAAGTGTTGTGAGACATGTGAGTTGTGATAGGTGGAGTAGGTGATGAGAGAAAATGTGAAAAATAGAGAAGAAAAGTGAAAAGAGATAAATATAAATAGATATATTGATAATGATTATGATGTGGTGTGACGAAGTGTGGTAAAAATCAAAGAGTACGATGTGATGTGATACCGCACCGCAACCTAACACATAAATAAACGGAACCTAAATACCCCAAAATGTGAATGAAAATTCTACCATAGTTGAATTTATTTTCAACTATGGTAGTTGAAAATTTTATACCATTCATTTATTAAATATAAATCATATTTTTTAAAAAGATTTATATCCTTCTAAACATGGTTAATTATTGTATCAAGTTACTTTGATCAACCTACATTGATTTTGAATTTTTATGGCAAAATTAATAGTCTTTTTACTTTTCAACTACGATAGTTGAAAAAAAGTCAACTATGTTTGAATTTCCTTTGAAATATTCAATTTTGTAAAAAAATTCTAAGTTAACATATAGATTTACTTATAGTAACAAGTCCTATGATGAATGTATATATTAATTTTAATTTTTTATGGCAAAATTAAGGGTAATTATACATTTCAACTACCATAGTTAAAAATAAATTTATCTATAGTAGAATCTCCCAAATGTGAATATATAATGATCCTAAAATCGTGATTCACATCCATCCTACAATTAATTTCAAAAATAGGATAAAACCATACAATAATCCAACTAGTAAAAACACCCAAATAAAAAGTTAAGAGAATCTTTTCTCCTACCATCCCTCAAAAAAAAAAAAAATCTTTTCTCCTACCATACATACAAATATACAATCAAGGGCCAAGGCTCGATTCAATTCTGAAAAAAAAAAGGGTTTCCATTTAAAATCCCCTCCCTCCCCTCCTCTTACACACACATTTGCCCTACACGATTGTGTCACGTCAACACAATAAATAAATCAAAAAGAAAAAAAATACAATGAATAAAAACACAATAAATAAAACAGTAGTAATTAATTCAGAAAAACAAAAATAAAAACAAAACAGGAAGAGAATAATCCTCCCACCTGTCCATCCATCTATCCATCCATCCATCCATCTTGGTGTTGTTGGGGACCAACATGTAAATCAATGTAAAATCCAAGGACAAATTAGTCCAATTGATGAGCCCAGATGTGTTTTTGCATTGGCCCCCTTTGTTCCCCTCACCAAACAACCAATTATCCCCACCTCCTTCTTCTTCCTCAATTCTCATTCCTTTTTATTTAACCCTTCTCTCTTTTTTCTCTCTCTCTCTATACACACACCACCACTCCATCTTCTACAATGCAAATCTCCAGAAATGTTGCAGATTCCACCCAGAATTAACCCACTCAATCGATTCAATCTTACCCATCTCTAGATTTCTCCGATTCTCTTTTACTTTTTCCAATCCCACTTCGATTTCGATCGTTTCGAGTTCAAAAAAAGTATAAAAATGGTGGAATCCTTACTGGATCCCAAAACCCACCACCAAACGACGCCTGAGAAGGACTCCAAGGCTTTCGATTTGTCATTACCATTAAATCGGAGCAGGTCCCAGGTTTCCTGCCGGAAAGTGACCCCAACTCCGGCGACACCCGCCGGAGCTCCGGTCGAGAAGCGCCTCCCCAACGGCGATCTCTACATCGGAGCTTTCCTCGGCAACGTCCCCCATGGCTACGGGAAGTACTTGTGGGCAGATGGGTGCATGTACGAGGGCGAGTGGAAGAAGGGCAAAGCCAACGGGAAAGGGAAGTTTTCATGGCCGTCTGGTGCGACTTACGAGGGGGAGTTTCGGTCGGGAAGAATGGAGGGTCACGGCACTTTCACCGGCGCCGATGGGGACACTTACAAGGGTTGTTGGGTCGCCGATAAGAAGCACGGGTATGGCGAGAAGAGGTACGTCAATGGAGATTATTACGAGGGTTCATGGAAGAGGAATTTGCAGGATGGACAAGGGAAGTATGTATGGAGGAATGGGAATCAGTATCATGGTGAGTGGAAAAATGGGGTGATTTCTGGAAAAGGGGTTTTGATTTGGGCAAATGGGGAGAAAGTTGAAGGTGTTTGGGAAAATGGTACTCCTAAGAAAAATGGCACTTTTTCTTACCCTTGGACTGAGATGTTAGATGTTGATGACAATAAAAATGATAGTAATAATACTATGAATGTTACTACTACTAGTCCTAAGAAAAGTGGGGAGAGGATGTTTCCTAGGATTTGTATCTGGGAAAGTGATGGAGAAGCAGGGGATATTACTTGTGATATCATTGATAATGTGGAGGCTATTTATGGGTTTGGGTTGGATAGATCAAAGCCATTCAAAGGTAGTCCTCATTGTTTTGTCAAGGAAGCTAAGAAACCAGGTGAAACCATCTCTAAAGGGCATAAGAATTATGAGTTGATGCTTAATCTTCAATTGGGTATTAGGTATGTATGTTCATCAAAATCAAAATTCATCCTTGTTTTCTGGATTTTTTTTTTTTTTGGGGGGGGGGGGGGAAAGTGTGTTCATTTGTTTGATTTTGTGGGTTGTTTTGTTTGTAGATATTCAATTGGTAAGCATGGTTCCATGGTTAGAGATCTTAAACCCAGTGATTTTGATCCAATGGAGAAGTTTTGGACTAGATTTCCAACAGAAGGATCAAAGTTGACACCACCCCATCAGTCCACTGAATTCAGGTGGAAAGACTACTGTCCCATGGTTTTCAGGTAATTCTTAGTTTTGGTCAAGTTGTTCTTCTTTTTGTATTCTTCTAAAATGGTTGATTTTTCAGAGCTGATTTTGATGTTGTTGTATGTGGGTGTCTTTTTATTTTTGTTGCAGACATTTGAGGGATCTATTTCAGGTAGATCCTGCTGATTATATGATGTCAATCTGTGGAAACAATGCTCTTAGAGAGCTTTCATCACCAGGGAAGAGTGGGAGTTTCTTCTACCTCACTCAAGATGATAGATTCATGATAAAGACTGTCAAGAAATCTGAAGTCAAGGTTAGTTTGCAATTTCTTTGACTAGTCTATGTGAGATTTGGACTTTTTCATTAGTATGTATGAACACTTGTACTTAATTTAGACCTAAAAATACACTAGATTCTTCACCTGATACATTGATGTAAAATATTGTCAAATGGGAGAATCCAAAGTTTTGAATAAGATGGATTCTAGTTGTGAAACAGTTGGCCACATATACTGCTAGTTCATTTGTCTTAAAATGAAAGTGGGTTTAAGAAAAGTTTAAATATGGTGATTTACTGTTGTATAGGTTCTCCTTCGGATGCTTCCGGGTTACTACCAACACGTTTGCCAGTACGAAAACTCGCTCCTCACTAGATTCTACGGTGTACATTGTGTGAAGCCAGCCGGTGGTCCAAAGGTATATACATACATATATTCTTCATGTGAAGCCAACCATTGTTTAATATAAGCTTAAAGAACTGCATGATCCACGAGGTTTCTGAACACAAATCTAATGATGTTTTGTCTAATTAATTTGAACCAGACGCGGTTTATTGTGATGGGCAATATGTTCTGCTCGGAGTACCCTATTCATAGGAGGTTTGACTTGAAGGGATCCCGGCACGGGCGGTCAACTCAGAAGCCCGAGGATGAGATCGACGAGACTACTACCCTCAAGGATCTCGATCTCAACTATGTATTCCGTCTTCAGCGGAGTTGGTATCAAGAGTTGATCAAGTGAGTACTTTAGCTCGTTATTCTTGCACAAAATCGACGGTGAAATTACTCTTAAACTCGGGGATTGACTTTGTGTGTTTAAATGATGTTTAGGCAAATCGAACGGGATTGTGAGTTCCTTGAATCCGAAAGAATTATGGATTACAGTCTTTTGGTGGGAATTCATTTCCGCGATGATAACACAGGGGATAAGATGGGGCTCTCACCGTTTGTCTTGCGTGGTAATTACCCTATTATTATATTATACGAATTGGTCTCTTTGTTTTAGAAAATCTTTTTGGGGGGTCTCTTGGAATTAGTCTCTCAACGGTCAGAAATGTTTGTTGGGATAAGACTGCCTACATATGAATCCACATTTTACTACTCAAGTGAGTCCATGGGCTGACATGAAGTTTGATTTTGTGTCGTTACAGGTAAAAAGGATTCATATCAAAACGAGAAGTACTTGCGAGGATGTCGCTTGCTTGAAGCAGAATTACACGACATGGACCGTGTTCTTGCTGGCAGGTGTGTTTGTGATCCTCCTTTCTTTCTTTCACTTCAATCAAATTGTTGAGTGATTTGAAACACTTGGTGGTATTTGGAGAAAAGACATCGTGGCCTGTTTCTGTTTGTTCAAGCCCGTGTGGGACCGATGGAAGTATGAACGAACCCTCGCAATTAGAGCTAATGATTGTGCTAATAGGAGGATTAGCTTCTTCTGTTTAGAGTTTAGACCTCAAGCATTGAACTAAGCTTTTACAAAATGTTTGCCTACTAGAATCATCTTATCAGGTTCCAACTGCCATATCCAATTATTCTTCTATCCATTGAATAATAATGGGTAATGGCCTGGTCTGACTGAACTGAATTATTGGTTATTTTTTCATGGGCATCTAAAGAGGATAAGGATAATCAAAATCTTTTATCCTCAATGGCAACTGCTAGGGTTAAGTATGGGCTGTCTAGTTGTCTAGAGCACTTATCAATAAGTTATCATTGTGTGTGGTGCATTGAACATTGAAATGAGAAAACCCACGAATAATCATTTTTCGTCTTGTTGGTTGTTCAGGAAGCCATTGATTAGACTCGGGGCAAACATGCCAGCTAGAGCCGAGAAGCTAGCGAGGAGGAGTGATTTTGACCAGTACATTCCCGGTAGCTACGGGAATCTGATCCCTTCTCGAAGTGGCGAGCTCCATGAAGTGATCCTCTACTTTGGGATCATCGACATCTTGCAGGACTATGATATCAGCAAGAGGCTCGAGCATGTCTACAAGTCTCTACAAGCCGATCCCAACTCAATCTCGGCCGTCGATCCCAAGCTCTACTCTAAAAGGTTCCGGGATTTCATCGGAAGGATTTTCGTGGAAGACCGATAGAAACCACAAGCTTGACGTCTGTTGGGGCAAGACTGCCTACATCTAGATCTCCCCAGACTCCGCGTATGCTGGGCCCACATTGGATTTTCATGGAAGATCGGTAGAAATCAATTTAGACGTCTGTTGGGGTGAGACTGCCTACATTTAAATCAACCCCATACCCCGCGTGTAGGAACCACAATCAAGTCAACCGGCCCAAGAGAAAAAGAAAGAGAGATCGAAAACCGAAGGGGACAAAAGAAGGGGGGGAAGAGATCAAATCAAAACCTCTATTGATTGATTTCAAGGTCCCCCATCCATGTGGAAGGATCTCAAGTGAGATATTGAGTGTTGGTCTTTGTTAGTAAATGTCAAACCGAAACTGGACCATTGAACTCTCCGGTGGGGGCGAAATCGGGTGGCTGATGAAGCATTGGCAGTCATTGGGAGGACCAAAATCGAAGATTCGGAGCCGGATTTTGGCTTAATTTTTCTGGGTTCGGAAGCAAAATTCTTGTACATTTTAAAGGGTGGAGGTAAATAGGGTTTTTTCCTTTTTGTTTACTATCCTTTACTACCATGGTTTTGTAGGAAATCAGAAATGGTGTTGAGGGATTTTGAAGATAGGAAGGTGAGAGGGTATAGGGTAAAAAAAAATGTGGGAAATTTTTGTTTTACTAGGAGAATATGGGATTCAAACAAATTGGAAAAAATAGGGTGTATGTATGGATGAATGATTTAAATTGTACAGTTTCCTATATAGAAAGGATCAACAGATGATTTATCTCATCACCTCTTTTTCTCTGATGGGGTGAAAATCAACAAATGGGAGAATTTACTCTTTTTTTTTTCAAATTTATGTAATTTGTTTTTTTACTGTGACTTTTGTTGCAAGCAATGACCCCATGATGAAGAAGATGAGCAAGTTTTGGAAATGGGGAAATGGTGGTGGGGTGAGGGGAGCTTTTTACAGGTAAAGGAGCCAATGAGTGTTGAAGGACTCATGAAAAGGAGAGAAAGCATGGATGAGAAAGATGTGAGAAGGATCTCCTTGTTTTTATTAACCTTTTCTTTTTAACTGTATTGTACCTTATTTTGCTATTTGTAATCTTGATTAAGTGGGGAATTTAACTTACTATAATAGTAGTAGGGTTAAAAAGAATAGGAAAAAGTGGAGAGTTTGCAGAGTAGATTTTGACTGGAATAATATTAGCAAATATTTTTTAGGAATAGATCCCAATGACATCATCATCACCTTAGCTACATGTGGATGAGTCAGCTGCACATTTGTCATATCATATGGGTAAGTGGGTAGCTCCATATTGGAATCTCTCAGTCTTAAGGGTATCTTGTTTTCAAATTGTTTTAGCTGAAGTTATTGTAAGAGTATTTTAAATTGAAGTTATTCGGGACTTTTTTCTAAGTTTATTTGTTAAATTTGTTATTTTCTCTTTCTAAATTTATTTGTGAGGACATTTTTTAGTATTTACTCTAAACTTATTTACCAACTTATTAAATTTAATATTAAATTATTTTCTGAACAAAACTCATTAAAATTTATTTCAAAAAAATAACAAACTTAACTGTATAAATGTCGATATACTTAAATTTCTCTTTGGCCCTGTTCTTTTGAGTTGGGTTGTGTTAGCATTGGTAAAGTAAAGAGAGGAAAGAAAATGAAATGTTGAGATTTGTTTAAGTTAGTTATGGGGTGTAAGTATTTTATTAATAAAATTTGAATGTTTTGAGGAAAATAAATGAAAAAGTTATAAGTGTTGAAAAAAGTAAAATGGTTTAATGATTAAAATAATATTATTTCAGTTTCTTTTTTATTAGAATTTTGAATTTAGTTTGAGTGTTTTTTAAGGAGTTGGGTAAGGTAAGTTAAGGTAAGGTTAAATTAAAATAAATCTAATTAAATTACTAGTCTAAAAAAATGACCTCAGTCTCATGAAAGGTTGAAACAAAAATATCTTGAATCAACCTTTATACAAGTAATAAAACTCCATTATATACAAATCACACCAATAATAGTCTATTCTACAAGGTACAAACTTATAACAATGGTGAACACATCAATCTTATTACATTAGGTAAAAGGGTAAACTAATAATGGGACTTGAATTTATTTAGCCTTGAGTTTTAATACAATTAGGCAATTTGAAAAATAAATTACATAGGGGGATAGTATAGTATAGTATAGTATGGGGGGGGGGGGGTTGATTGGGTAAGGGCTCCATATATGGCATGCAAATGCAAAAATGCATAGTGCAATGTGAAACAGTGAAAGATGATTAGGGAAACAAGAGTAGCTATGCCTACAGAGTGCAAGGGTCAAAGTCATGGTCCATCTCTTTCTTTTTTAATGGCCTCTTTGGACCACTTCATTACAGAGTAGGGTATCAATTCACACTTTCATTTTTCACTCTAGCTTTCTCAATAACTACTAGGGTGGTAAGTTGTGATATTTAAATAAGGACTATTGGATTATGAAATTTACAACTTTAGATTGTTTATCATAATATCTCAAATTTTACATTAGATTCATGACAACTCAAATTTTTGGGTAGTATGTGTGAGAAATCCGACATTAAACTAATATCAATTAAATTTAAATTTTTATGTGATGTTCCAGTATTTTAAGAATGATATGTAAAATGGAAGTGCTTAGAAACAAAAAAACAATGGCCACATTACAAAAAAATCTCCGGTTTAATTAATGTTAACTCGATGTACATGTTGGCCTGCTTACAAGTACGACCCCCATAGATTATATTATTATGAGTCAAATGTGAAGATCAGATTATTGTAATAGACAACCCCTAAAATTAGGGATTTCAAAGCCTAAGAGTCATTAAAAAATTGTCTCGTTAAGATTTAATTTCACCTAATATACACTTTTTATTTATTTTTTGTTCTAAAATGCAACCTTTTGAACCCACTTGAAAATGTAAAATTTACATTCATAGATATAATCTAAAACATGTATGAGTATTAAATCTTGATGATAAGTCGCGGTCAGAAAGGCTAATTTACCTAAGAATAAAAACAAGTCAATAACAATATAGGTTCTACTCTTACGGGTTGGTAAAATCTAAAAGTAAGTAATTTTACTTTGATAAACATGCAAAATTGTATATTTATCAAGTAATTACAATAAAAATAGGTCTAGATATAGACAAATGTGTAGCCTCTAATATATTGTATCAGACTAAATGGACATGCAACTTTATCAGTACTTAAACTATAAATTCATAGCACTTAAATTTTAATCAAAAGTCTCTTTTATTTACTCATCCAAAAACGTATTCATATAAAATACATGATCTATGAGTTAGGACTTAGGTCAGGTGGTGCGAGTTTTCCTAGTTTAGACAATTATTGGTGACCTAATTAAATTAATCTCAATTTAACCACAGAGAATGAGGTTGTTTACAGAGACAACCTAATCTAATAGTACCACGCTCAATTCTGGCACCAAAGATTCACCAATCTTCTTAATTAAGCCTTGTAATGAAGAGAAAGCTTATGCTAAATATTATTAAATTGCATAAAATCTTCAATTTCATGAGATTGACTTGCATTATGATATGAATTAATACAATTAATAAATAGCAATCGTACATAGGAATTCTTATTAATTAATACCTAAAAAGCATCGAAATCAGAAAATTAATAGTTGTAAGCTGAAAGAACAAAAACCAGTAAAAATATTTTATTTACAAAGTTACTGTTAGATTTTACAGTCTCCAATATGTTTGATTGACCTTATAAAACCCTAATTTTCATGCATTTTTAACTTAGTATTTTTAAAAGTTTAATAATGATTTAAATCTTCTTTATTTGTCTCTTGTTGTAGGGACACAGTCACCATCGATGACAGATCCATAGGATTTAATTTATATACTCCGTATGTTCATGTCTGCCGTTACTAGCATATTTTGATTTTATTTCGTTTAATTCAAACTGGTTTTTAAATTTGACTTCAATTTATGATAAATAAATTGACAATGCACTCAAAAATATTAAATGTGATGAAGTTTAACACCTTCGATCAATAAGCCAACCTATTGAAAATTGGCTGATTGAAATTAAACAGCCAAAAAATATGTTATTTACCAAACACTCAAATAACCTATTTGACACTTCAATATATAAGTCAACTTTTACATAGGCCTTTGAATAGATTGTTTATCAAATAGGGCTTTTTTTTAGTTGTTTCAAAATTGGAAACTCTATATATAATAGTAGTATTTGTAAAATGATATCATGTCAATATATACTATTTTTTGGTTGATTTGATTTGACCTTAATGGATTGTCAACTATTCTATTAGTTTGTTAACATGATATGAATTTATTTATACATTTACTTCCTTTTATATTCTATCTTATTTTTCATAAGTTCCTCATTGACTTAAATAGGTTTTCAACTATTTTGATTTATCAATATGATATGAATGTCGACTATGATAACATAAATGGTTTTTTTCCCCCTATATTCTATCTTATCTTTAGGGACGGCAACGGGGCGGATCGGAGACGGGGGAGTATATACCCGTCCCCATCCCCGCTCCCAGAACACATCCCCATCCCTGCTTTGGGGAATGATTCTCTGAGAGATTTTTAAAGCTATCTAAAATCTAACCAAATTTTAATCGGACCTGATTTTTAACCTGTTCAAAATATAATGTATTTAACTTGTTCAAGCAATAATACATCAAAATCAAACAACAATACATCAACAAATGTTATTCGGAAAAAAAATACAATAATACGTCCTCCTCAAGTGTGAATCAGAGTAGCATACATCCTCCTCAAGTGTGAATCAGAGTAGCATACATCCTCCTCAAGTTTAATGACAAGCATAAAGTAAACTAAAAAACAATTAAAAAGCATAAACACAGACAGACATCAAGTTTAATTACTTCTTTATCCTTGCTATTAATATATATATTGAATTAGAATAAAGGTTATTTGGTAATTTTAAAATTTTCGAGGACGGGGATTCGGGGATGGGGACGGAGAATTTTCCCCGGCGGGGAAAATGAGGACGAGGATGGGGAAAATTTTGTCCTCATCCCCGCTCCATCCCCGAGCGGATTTTGAAAAATCATCCCCTTCTCCATCCCGATCCCCAATGGGAGTGAAGATTTTTCCCCAGAGCGGAGCGGGGCCTCAGCGAGTTCGGGGATTCCCCGCCCCATTGCCATCCCTACTTATCTTTAACTTCATCTTTCATCCTTCTCGTGAGTGATGTACATGTACAATGATTAACGTTTAATAGCCACAAAAGTTACAAAACAATGTAAATCTAATATTTTAAAACCAAGTATTACCAAGTAAAACATTATTTACTACTACGTATTTAGGAAAATCACAAGAAAAAGGAAATTGAAAAAAAGGAGCATGATAAAATAAAATTAACGAAGAATGGACACAAACTTAAAATAATTAAATACAATATCCATAACCATAAGGTAGACATAAAAATTAAATACAATGATTAAAACTCAATTATCATCACAAGGATTTGAATTGGTCCTTTGAGAAATAAACATTTCTTAAAAAATAGGTTACCTGATAAATAATTAATAATAAAATAAAAAGTCAAAAATATTTATAATTCACCACCTAGGTTGGTCACAGTAGTGGAGGGCATGTATGGTCCACGTTGGGTTACCCTAAACAAGAAGGATCTTTATTTGTAATAAATATAAATATTCTATGAAATACAATGATTGAGGGGATGTATATTATCATAGAAGTTGGCACTTGGCACCTTCCCCTTTATTTTTATTTTTAATTAATGTATAACTTTGATTCGAATAATTATTATTTGTTGAAATGAAAATCCAATGAGTTAAAAAACTTTAATTTGCTCCTAAGTTAAGCTAGCTAGCTCAAAAAATATATAATGGCCCCATTTGCTTTTTTTTTTTGGGTATGGGTAAACGGATAACAATACTAGCTAGATTGTGTGCTTTCTTAACGGTTTATCTACTTACTTTAGAAATATTTCAGAAATTGAATTTAACGACAAGTTCTTACAATTGTTTAAAAGGATAGAATACGCAGGGTGCACTTGAATAACTCTTCGGAATGCAGCCATCACTTGCTCGGAGTAACTAAAGGTTTTATGTTTTTTTTGTGTAATTAAGAATATTTGGTTCTAAAACTTTCCCAAGTTTGATTGTTCTAAATAAATGGAAAAATTTTAATGTAGGACTCATTATTTCAGTTTAAAGTTCAGTAAACAGTTTCCTAAGCGGGTTTTACGAAAAGCTTTTTCTGAGAAAGTTTTCTCAGAAAAATCTTCCTCATGAAACTACCAAACACACCATAAGATACTCAATCGATCATTTTGTTCACAAAGTTAGATATAGGTCAGTTTTTATAATAGTATTATCGTATTTTTTTTACATATATAAAAGAAAATAAATCGAATCAATTTGTACTTAACTGTTTTTGCTAATGTTATTTTTTATTGCCTGATTTTTCCTAATGTTATCTTGTCAAGAGATTTTAAAGGAAGGAAAAGACCTTGACAAACAATTCGGTTCCACCACTAATCCATTATTAAGAGGCATAATCAAATTATTGAGTAAACACGCAGCATTAGACAAAAGGGTGAGGAGACAGTTGCATATTATCTCTAAGGAATCTTCAATTTAACTAGTCTTTTTAAATAAATAGCAATTTTAGTTTTACTTATAATTATGAATGTGTTTCAGATGTAAATTTACGAGAATAGGTTTGTTTATACTGACTTGATATATATTGATGTTTATTTATGGAAATTAATGTTTTGATAATATAAGCTTAATTAACTTCTTTTTTTTTTCTTTGAGAACAACTTCTTTCTTTTTTGAGGTATCTAATTTGGGAATTGGGGACTTTCAATTTTAACTTACTGTGGTTTTTATTTTGTTCTATGTCCTTAGTATTATAGATAAAGAAAAAGTAGGATTTGTGTCCATGGGACATACCATCAATTTTTTAAAGGGATCGGAATAGAAGTCATGAATATGTTTCTTGACAATTTCTTTTTTTCTTTCTTTTTTCATTTATTAGGCCATGTTCTTTTCTGCGGTATTTTGCAGTATGGTGTGGTAGAATTGTGGTGGGTGTGGTGTAACTGTGGTAGATTATTGGTATGTAGGGTAGATGAGAAAGAGAATGTAAAAAGTAGAGGAGAAAAGTGAGGAGAGAGAAAAGTAATGATTTGTGGTAAAGTGTGGTGAGTTGTGGCAAACTGCGGTATGCTGTAGTACCGTAGTTTGCCGACCGCAGAAAAGAACATGACCTTAATCAACAAAACATTAAGAACATTCTTTGAGAGTACGACGGTAATAAATGGCGGCTTAATTTAATGGTGAAGTCAAGATTCATAATCAGAAATGTCAAGATAAAATTTAACATGAAAAAGATAAATTATGTAACAATTCTAAAATTTAATATATTCAAACAATATAAAATTTAACAAAATGAGTTTTACAAATCATAAAAAACACATACCTTAAACAATTTGAACAAGTAACTATGATTTTATCATTAAATTTCTGAATCTACCAATGATCCAATACAAAATCAAACCAAAATTAATACATTATACCAAAATCAAACAAATTGTCAATATAGGCATATTCTGATGCTGATATTTGATTATTATGAATATTGAAACAAAATCAAACCAAAAATTTAAAAAAATCTAACTAAAATTATTAATAGATTATACTAAAATCAAACAACTTGTCCAGTGGCGGATCTAGATGTTCGAAATATGGGTGGCCACTACACTGTTACGATCACATAATAACATAAAATCCTTAATTTTTCTCTTAATTTTACTATTTTTTTCTTTGTATTTTTTGGCCTAGGGTGGCCATGGCAACCCCCAAGCAAAATGGGGATCCGCCACTGAACTTGTCAATCAAGGCATATTCAGATATATATATCTAATTATTATGGATATTTGAATAAAATCAAATCAAGAGCCCTAATTGTTCCATGCACAAATTATGATTCATCACCAAATTAATGAATCTACTAATTATCCAAATACAAATTTAATTAAAATTAATAGATTAAACATAATAACATACCCCGGTCAATTCAAGTATAGTTTTGATATAGAGAGTTTTCTGAATTGTGTAATAGACTAACAATAGGGAGGTAGTTGCTGACGATAGGTGTGAGGCCCTGAGGGTAAGTCGCTGACGTTAGTGGGGTGCAACGCTGCAACAACAATGGGTAACTGATTGAATGGGAGACTAACGAGCTAGGGGCTAGGGTGTCGTGTAACGGCAACGGTAGCATAAGGTAGGGGATAGGAGGGGAAGGCTCAAGGGGCGGATATAAACACACACAAAACAGTTTGTCGAATTGCTAAAAATGACTTTCGAATATGTGACCTTAAACTCGTGCATACGTCTTGGGGGGGGGGGGGGGTTGTCAAGGAACAAACCATTATGCCACAAATTTTATCACCCTCGCACTTGAGAAGATGGTTCTCCATTTTGTAAGGTATTTGTTCTGTTTTTCTTCAACCAAGTCTCCCGTCCATGTTGTTCCAACATGTGAACTCCCGACCAACAAAACCCTAGTCAGACAACACACATATATCTATCATCTCTTGGAAATAATCAACCACGCTTTAAGGTTTTAACGGTCCACCTTTTTTTTCAAAATTAAAGAAAACCAAATTGAGGTCTCCCGTCTTCCCCAGCAAGTCATGGGAAGTCTGAGTGAGTTTTGAAATCCTGTATTAGAGTGCAAGTCTACCTATTCGCCGAGCTATGTAAAATGCTAATTCATCTTCTATGTTTCTCCTTTTAGTTGTCAAGTCGATGTGATGAGTACGTAAGCACTAAGAATTTGGACCTCTAATTTGTTTTTTCTCATAGCATCCTCAGTCCGTCATCTTTATCCATACACAACCTTAAGCATAAAATCGCCTAAATGCTTCATCAAACTATCAAACTTCACACATGTTAGCTTAGTCGTCTTCGAGAGGAAGACTAGTCTTGGCTTGTAGACCCCTAACATCCATTGGAACTGCCTAGCTAGGGGTTAATAAACCCTTGATAATTTACACATAGTAGACTCATTAAGTCAGGTGGAACTGGTCTATGCTAGTCTTCATCTCTAGTTGTTCATTGGTATTAGTCTCCTCCGTTAAACGTATTTTTCTTTTACCTTACTTAGCCCGCCATAAATCTAAACTCCTTTTGTTGTTGGTGTCCTACACCATCATCTCCGCAATGTTCCCATTCTATATTGGTAACCTTCAATTATCTACCTGCATCTCTTGTTTTGACGCAGGACTATTAGGTTTTGTTCTCATGGCACTACTTTCCCCTCTCAACTCCAATAGCTCCCTATTGTCTTCCATCCAATCCTCATCCCCGCTCTACATCTCTTCATTTTTATGAGAGATCCTTTTAACTTTAGACCGTATGACATCTTCTATGCCCAACAATTTCATAATTTAATACAATAATAATTAGGAATACGCACATATTACGGCGGTATCCACCTTAAGGTTCCATAATCTCAACTCGCAATATTCTTTTCACTGGTTTCATGAAATATGAGTAGCCTTTTAAAGCGAAATTTTGGGACAGCACAATTCACATATTCAAAGTTGATTCAACTCCTTACTCAGAAAAGTAAAAATCATTCAACTTCAAAAGGTTGTAGCATTTGACTTTAGAGTTTAGACACCAATTAAACTAACTAAACATAGTCTTTTTTAGGTTTCCTTTTTGAAAAACACTAGTCATACAATTTTTATTAGTGGGCAAAAACCAGACGTTGATCAACAATTGCAGCCAAAGTAGGGCATTAAAATATGTAGGGGTTACTTGAATTACTCCCTCCATTCCTCAATATCTGTCACTTTAATCAAATTTCCATTTTTCACAATATTTGTCACTTCACAATTCCAATGCAACATTAATGACAATTTTTTCAAATTTACCTTATACTTTTATAATTCCCAATACAATTATATAACTAAAATAGAAACTTAACTCTTACTTTTACCATTTCCAATACAATTATCATTTTCAATACTATTTTCTTAAAATCTTCCTAAAACTTCAAAGTGACAATTATTAAGGAATGGAGGGAGTAATTGCTAAGAATTGAAAAATTCATTACTCATTAATCTCGTCTGGTTGAATTAATGCTTCTCTTGTTTTGATTATGTTGGGGAAAAGTGAGGACCATTTCCAACACTTTGATCGCTCACTAGGGGGACAAATGTATAGTATACTCTTTTCCTTCTATATTATCGGTCACTAATCAATAAATCTTTAAATAATATTTTATGAATAATTATAATATTTCACTTTTAATTACGTCAAGAATTTGGTGATAATAATTTTATATAACAAATCATTATGTAGGTTGAAAATTAATGCTCAGAGTTTTTAAAGTTTACTTGGGTATAGTTTTATTGTGCAAATGAACATGAGGTTGCTAAGATTTGCATCTGAGACCTTACTTTACTTAGCTCCTGTAATACCCCGGGTATGTAGTTAAAGTGTGGCTTAAAAGGATTGAAATGACTACTTATATCACCAAGGTGCATCTTCTTTTATGGTAGCTCATCCGTCGAGAACTCCTCAGTTAAATGTGCTTGGCTGGGAGTAGTCTCAGGATGGGTGATCTCCAGGGAAGTTTTCCTAGGCAACGTGTGAGCGAGGACGAAGCATGCTGGAAAGACTCGTGGTGATTTGTGGGGCCAGTCAACGATCTTTAAAGCAGTTATCGGTAATGTTCACGGTCCGGGAGGGGTCGGGGCGTGACAGCTCCAATGTCATGATGTGAACTATATCAAATTCTCAACTAAAAGTATAAGATAATAATTAAAGGTCCAACGATGGTTTATACTCCAATCTCCCCCTGGCAAACGCCTCTATTAGCTTTATGCATGTATGCTAAAAAGGTTTGTTTCACCCTGCGTAAATGAACATGAGGGTTGTTGAGATAAATAATTAATTTAAGTCCTTTTACTTAGTTTGACTTTGATGCTTTGTGAAACCATCTTAACCACAAACTTAAACTAATACTTGAAGGTCCAATGATGGTGTTGTACTCTAATGTCCCTTACACGAATACCCTTTAGACTCATAAAAACATCGATGTTGGAAAGATTTCTTTCACCTTGCGCAAATGAACATATATGACGCTATTGAAATTCGAACATGGCTACAACTGAATGTATGAAATAATCTCAACCAAAAATTTAAACTGATAGTTGAAGTTTCAATGATAATTTTACGATTTTAACAGATAATATTAATTGAAGATCGTAAGCTCGAATTGCAAATAAACTGAAACAAAGTGTTTACTTTTAAATTAGGTGCAGATTAACTATCAAAATTATTTCCCAAGGTTGTGTTTAAAAGGCATCATAATCATGTTCATGTAAAAAGTGTCAAGCAAGTTTGGTACGTGATCACAATTACATATCATTGTTTTGTGTTTAATATAATAAAAAGTGGGGTGACTTTAATCAACATACGTTTTATCTTATTTTCCAATTTGTACTACCATGATTCACAAACCCTACTACACCTACTTTCAAATGTTAGAAAATATGTACATATATATAATTGGATTCTAATAATCCCTACTTTTGCAGATTGGATAGCAATAATCCCTACTTTCAAATTATATTCTGGTGGTCCAAAAAAAAATAAAATAAAATTGTATTTTAGTGGTACCAAATCCATCACCACATTCTTTTCATTTTTTTCATGCCTACCCCATATTGTTTTTGTTTTTTTCGTTCCTGCCCCCAGATAGGTAATGAAGTGTAGTTGCTAAAACATTTTTTAAATTATTTTTTTGAGATTCCGAGCAATTACTATGATTTTTTAAAGAAAATAAAATTGAAAAAATCATAAAAAATAGAAAAAAAAATTCAAAAAAATTGGGAGAAGTGCTGTAAATTCATTAAAAATCGTGGTAAAGTGTTACACAAAATTTTGAATCAAATGCAACACAAAATCTATGATATTCAGGGTATACTCTCAATTATGTCCCACTACAATACAATTTTAATTTTTTTTTGGACCACCAGAATACAAATTGAAAGTAAAGATTATTGCCATCCAATTTGCAAAAGTAGGGATTATTAGAATCCAATTTCCCTATGTATATATATATATATATATTTAATGTAAAAGAACATTTTTCTCAATTTTTTTTGTGAAAAATAAATGTCTATTCTTAATATTAATTAATAATGCAATATTCAATTCTGAAAGATTTGACAAATATATTGTTCTATTATATGAAGATGTATAGGTAATTTTTCACATTATCAAAGAAACTTTATCTACATGAAGAAACTTCACCATACATATTCTATGGTTGTTTATTAATTTTTATCAAAGAAACTTTAGCTACATGAAAAAACTTCACCATACATATTTGCTCTTTATTAAACTTATTATTATTGACATTCATATTATTCGGTGATTGTTAGCACTAGTTAACATTTGACCATATTTTTTCAACATATTTTAGCAATATTCATCATTATTCCGAATCGAAAGTTACTTATTTACATTTTGTTTCTTATTAGCAGTTGCCAAACACAAAATTGAACACCATGTCCAAAGTTTAAAGAAAAAAAACCTTACTAAAACACCCCCATGATTTTTTTTAAACAATAAGTTCCAAGGGCATAAGATAACGAAAATCCTAATGACACTCAGGCCCCGTTTATTTTTATGGTGGGTTCGTTTGCGGTTCTACACCGTATCATAAATTTCCATTTCCTACCATAACTTACAGTAACTTTCCATTTCCCTTTTATTAAAAGTAAAAACTTTTCAAATAAAAAATCAAAACTTTCACTTTATACCAACCCAACTTCCATTATTTCCACCACAACCTTTTACATTCCACCACACCGTAACCAATCGTACCGTAAAAAAGAAGAGGACCTAAACAGTAAATAAAACACCCTTTGCTAATATAGCTCTAGTATATCAATCTAAGCAACTTGTGAACTTACCATGGACCACAGTGCCATACTCCTGACTACTGTATTAAGCAAAATACATGATTTTGTTTTTACCTTTGGATATGTAATAATGTTTCTTACCAACAACCTTTAAATTTGACAGGTTACCTATTTCAATCGTTTTTCATGCTAGCTGCTAAATATTTTTAAGTGTCCATCTTGAACCTTCAATCTTCTTTAATTTCTGTATAGGCGTCAAAAGTTTCATTATTTCCATTACCATTAATCCATATTTTTGTATAGGCGTCAAAATTTCTCTCCCGATTATCGCTAAACTTCGGAGTTAAGGTTAAAACTGATATTGAAGTTATAATACACCCTAAATCACTTAATAAAGATGAGATTATCATTCTCAACTTGAACTTTCCTATAACCTAGCTGCTTACTCAAGAGTTGCAATTTGAGAAAGAAGACAAACTTTGCTACAAAGTATAACATATTATAAGCCAATGTGTACAACAAATTCAATCAATGAAAAAGAAAAGAGTCGTGTATGTGTAGCCCTAACTAGTTTGTTGTCTTCGATGATGAATGTTTTTCATTTGTAATTTTTCTACCATTCACTTGATTACTACCAACATGGAATACAAGTACATTGATGTGAGAAACAAAGAAAGAGCACGAGAGCAACCTTCTCTTTTAGGCTTTAGCAAATTGAGACGAAAGTTAGAAAATAAGCCAAAATATTTTTTTTTTAATTTTTGAAAAAAAGAAAAAAAAAAGAAAAGGGAAAAGAGGAAATGTCACTGAAAAATAACAGTGAATAATTGAGGGGTTTGTCTGGGCCTGAGTTGTCCCAATCCAGCTTACAGGAAAGCGTGTTGTGGGCCTTCTCTCACCCACATAAGGTTCCCTACAAGGGAGCAATTTTTTCTCCCCACATTTATTTCCCACCCATTATCATAAAATTTATAATAATTTTCCTTCGTATTATGTTCTTTATATATTAATCTCCATTATCTTATGGTTTCATTTTATTTCAAAATAATATTAGTTTAATTATATTTATGAAAATTAATAAGTTCAAAGGAGCCTTTGATCCCACCAAATTTATGGACCTTGGAGATTTGAGTTTAAAGTAAAATGACTAGTATAATTAAAAGTAATAAAATAATAAACGTGTTGATGGTGACAAAATGGATATTAAATATTTTTTTTGAGGGAGGATATTGAATATTGATAAAGTAGTACTGCATACAGCTATTATGTTTTTTTTAAGTATATGAATTTTTTTATCTAAATAATGAAAAAAATAATTACGATTACTTGATTATTAAGGTTGTTTATATATAGATATATAAATAGGCCGACAACCTCATCTAGCATTTATTACTCATGCTTATTACCTTCCAACAAAGCTAGCTGCTGGTCTTAACCTATTTATATTAAAGGAAAAGAAAAAGGAAATTTCATCGTAATTAAATTTTTTTCTACTGTTGTAAATGGAATATATAATTGTCCTTAATTGAACTTTAAAACAATCAAAATTAATATATATATGTTTATTGCCTCCTAAGCTAGATGTGTGCACACCATTAACGCAGGCAAAGTAACTATACTTCCACTACTAAAAATATGTGTATTACCAACCACTTTTTTCTAACCAATTTAAAATGGTTGGAAAAACCAACTACTTTAGCAACCATTTGATATTCCAACTATTTTTCAAAATTTTAGTGGGAAAAATGGTTGGAAATTCCAACTAATTTTGCTAAAATTGGTTGGAAATTTTTCCTACCATCCTATTTCCTACTATTTGAAAATGGTTGGAATAATGGTTAGATTACCAACTATTTTTCCAACCAATTCCAAATAGTAGGAAAAATGATGGTAGGAAAATTTTCCAACCATTTTTCCTGCTAAATTTTTTAAAAAATAGTTGGAATATCAAATGGTTTCCAACCATTTTAAATTGGTTGGAAAAAAGTGGTTGGTAATACATATATTTTTAGTAGTGTTCCCATTTTAGGCCTAATGTTTTATGTTTATTTGAAACAAACCTTTTGGTTAATAAAACTGATGTTAGACTTCGTTGTTTAGGGTGTTTGTTGGGGTAGACGCTAATGGGTGAAGGGGGCATTTTGTTGCTTTGGAAGGGTATTTCTAATATTGATCTTGCTAAAATCACTCCCAATTAGTAATATGTACTTTTACCAATATCAATTGCAAGTCGTGGTATGGCGGTTTTGTGTATTTTCGAACTGGCAATTAACCAACACTGAACCGATAATTTTATAATTCCTTTAAAACTAAAATTATTAAAAAAAATATAGATTTATAAAAACCTGTCAGATATTTCGATCATACAGACTCATACTTATTGTGTGTGTGTAGTGCAGTAGTACAATAATTGGAGATAGCCTTGCATAAACAGTGACTAGTTAATTAAAGAGTGGGTTTTATTATCTTTCTACCAAAAAAATTAAATAAAATAGTGGTTTAATAAAATATGATATGCACATGTTATTCAATTGGTTATAAGATATTATTCAACATGCACGGTTGCTAATGCACTTATTCATATATACGCCATTCGTTAAATATTAATTATCGTTTTTGAAAATCGTGCAGTAAAATTTTTAAATATATGATGATAAATTTCTAAATATATACAACGAGCTATATAAAATTATTATCATTGGATTCGTAACAAAAAAATACTAAAATAAAAGTATAATATTACAATTGTTAATAAAAATATTATGTAAAAAATTATATATCAGAGTGATATTGAAGATCGTGACAATCAGCTAAATGACAATTAATATAGAATAGAAGAGCGAGTGAAGTTGCAAATGAACATGAAAGACAAATTAATGCTTAAGTGGGATTTAAGGCGGGCTTATTGTGACAAGGTTCTATTTATGAAAATTCAAGACAAGAGTTGTAGCAAATTAAACTCATGCTCTTCAAACCGCATAATGAAGTTTGGTTATATAAATAGGAGGATATGATGGAGCATACACTTAAGGCCCTGTTTTTTTTTCTGCGGTTGGTAAATTGCGGTGTCACAGGCCTACAATCTACCGCAATTTGCCAGAACCCATCACATTTTATCGCAAATCATTACTTTTTTCTCTCCTCTCTCCTCACTTTTCTATTTTCTCACTTTTCTCCTCTACTTTTTACATTCTCTCTTCACCTACCCCACATATCAATAACCTACCACAATTCCACCGCACCCCACCACAATTCCACCACACTTCACCACACCATTTCGCAAAATACCACATAAAAGAACATGGCCTAAATCCTTCCAAGGTTTGTATGCTAAGGATATGGTTTACCCACATTTAAGATAGAGATTGGTACTACACATGATGCAACAAGTCAAGGTATAATATCTCTATCTCAGGACGAAAATCGTTGGTTGTTGACTCCGTTTTCCCCAAGAAGGTCACTATGACCCTTTTTTACATCGAGGATAGGAAATCCCTTGGCCGGATGGCCGTCCACCTAGTTTTTTTATCAATTTTTTTTAAAGGAATTCCAGCCTTGTCTCAAGAGGACGGTAATCAACGCTATTTGTGTTGTGTTAAACTCGAGTAGTTTATTGAAGGAAATCAACAACATTAATATGATGCTTCTTAAAAAAAAGGGAGTGTCAATTGTGGTTTGCCTTAGTGGCAAGCTTCCCACCCTTCTACCCCTTCTTTCAGGGTTCGATTCCTAAGGGGAGCATTGCTGTTTACAGGGTGCGGGAGTGTGTAGCATGGAAGGTGTGAGCTCTGTATATATATGTGATCTAGAATTATTTAGAGTTAATTTGGGTGATTTTAGTTATGAATGTATTATTTTTATACCCGAATTCTCTATATTATGCTTGGTTGGAGTTTGGTATGGTTTTGTAGGAAAATGGAGTTATTTGGATCAAATCAAGTTTAAAACCAAGTCAAAGGAGTCCAAGTAGATCACAAATCAAGAGAGAGATTCACTTCAAGGCTCAAACATTGGCCATGATATCACCCGTGTTGGCTTTGTTTAATGCAAAAATGTCATTTCAATTGCCCTTAATTGCTATATAATTGCTGCTACGGCTGTTTCCATGATCATTGACTACCATCCATTATCATCTTCATCACTACTTTCATTCATCACTTCACCCATATTTCTATCCACATTCATCCTAGTGAAGATAGAGAGATTGGTTGAGTTTTGGAAGATCGGTTCTCAAGAATTGGAGAGAAGTGGAGGAGAAAAAGTCCCCGCGGATCGACATTCAAGCAAGGATTGAATTCCAACTTGGTTTATTTCTCATTCTCATAGTTTCCAAGTTTTCTAGAATAGTTTTTTTTATATGATTTGTGCCTTGAACATGAGTAGTGAGTAGTTCTTTTAGTTAGGGGGATAAACCCTTATTAGTTGCTTTTATGGATTGAATTTTGTTGGATTGAACAAGTTTGTTAATCTAGTTTGAATGCATTTTATTTATCCTTTGATTATGCTTGTCATTGCTTTTATTTGCGCACCACCATTAGCATGGTTATAGATTGTTGAGTGAAGTACCGAACTGAGAAATTCGATGATCGGAACCCTTAGAATTAAATGATTATGAAGTGAACTAGAGATAGAAGACTTTGTAATTAGGGGTCATTGGATAATTTGATCTTTAACTTAGATAAAATTGACACAATAAAGAGTCTAAGAGATCAATTTTACTAAGCAGCTCGTTTCATTGCCAAAAGCTCGCTACGGAAGACATTATGCGATTATCGGCCCTAAAATGTAACAAATTAGTGACATTCATGTTCAATCCACTTGTTTGATTCATAGAGTTACTTAGGTTTAATCCCCTGAACGTCTTTCTCATACTGATTGATTTCATCCTGTGAATTGTGTGAATATTTGATTTATTTGACCTTTTCAGTGATTAGAATTAGAATTAGTTATTCTCAATCTAAAACCCGACCGATTTAGCAATCACCTAGGAGGCTAGTTTGGCGCGTAGTTAGCAAAGTCCCTATGGGATCGACCTTGATACTTGCTACACGAGCACCCGTGCACTTGCGGCATATCAGACTGATGAACATGTAAACATTGATTTGTGCTACTGTATCAAGACAAGTAATCAATATCCACAAATCTACTGTGATGGTTTCCCCATGCCCCCCGCTCATGACAAGGAGGGTCTAAAACTAATGTTTGGTTTTCAAATTGGTCATTACTCTATAAGGTATCTTGGAGCCTCACGTATGTTAAGAAGCACAAAATCTACCAGTTTAGGTTTCTAGTTATAACAATACTAGATAAAAATCAGGGGTGGCAACCGCATTTGCTTTATTTTGCGGGAAGACTTGTCCTAATCAATTTTGTGTTGACCTTCCTTAACCAGCATATCCTAGCTCTCTACAAGATTCCAACGAAGATCGCACAAAAGATTACTATCTTATTATATATTTTTTCTAGGCTACAGGTAAATCTATTGGGAAGGGCACTTCATTGGACGTGCACAGGGAAACTTTTCCAATTGAAAAGGGCCTGGTGGGGGGGGGGGGGGGAGGGGGGAGAGGTGGAGGGTAGGAATATGTGAGATGGGGACGTATAATCAATCGTTGTTGATGAAACAAGGTTGGAGAGTCCAAAAGAACCCATAAAGTTTCTTGCTAAAACATTGGTAGCCCAATATAAATGTCAAGATATTTTGAATGTCCTGTCGAGCTATAAAGGTCATCTAATGTAGCCTAGGGGTTAGAGAAGCCTTGTTACACGAGTTATTCAAAAAAAAAAATACCTTCAGGTGGAATGGAAGGGAAATTTGGTTGGGGATCCTAGATGGTTGGGAAAACCAATTTCGTTCAACTCTGTGGAGGGACAGTAAGCCAAGTCTAATCGGTCGATCGCAAACCTAGTAGAAAACGACAATATTTTCACTTGGAATGTTTCAATGTTGAGGAGCATAGTTCGTGCAAACTCCGTATAGGAATTCCTCAGTACCAGGCCCCCCCTAAGGAACCACACTAGGACTCTCTCCATTGGGGCTTGACTAAGGATAGGCTACATTGTGAAGTTAATTACCTATTTTTCTTGGCCAAAAGCTCGAAGGAGAACTAGACAACCCTCACTAAGGAGAAAAGAAAGATGTGGAGTAGTCTCTGGAGCGCAAGAATTCAGCTAAAGTGGTCTTTGTTTCTGTCGAAAAGTTTGTAGAATGTCAACCCTATTGGGCAAAAATAGTGAAAGAGACAGTTACAAGCCCCTTAAAATTGTGCTTGTGGAAGACTTGATGAAAATAGTGGCAAATGCTTTGCGTGATTGTGATCTAGCTAGAACAATTTGCGCTGGTGGCCCTTGGGGTATTAGTATTCAGTTAGAGGTTATTGTATATTGGAACTTGGGTTCCAACCAGATCTTCTATTTCTACCAAAATAGGAAATTCAAGAAGAAAAATATCCTATTGTTCACAGGAAGAATGTGGCAAATTTAGAATTCTAGAAACCACTTTTTGCTTCAAGGAGATTCAAGTAGAGTGGTTGATGAAAGGTAAGGAAAGGTAAGATCAAAAGAACAAACTACAAATGGAAAAAGGACAAGGGGATCCTACTTTGTCAGCTCGATCAAAATCTCCTCTCCAAGGAAACGTTTCTTTGTAAGCTCAACCCCACAACTTTGCCATCAACCCGGTTTTTGGTGGATGGTACCTGGATAGCGACAAGTTCTAGAGCAGTCGCAACTTATATACTACTCATTGATTTATACTATTATAAATATGATACACACACAATAAATCATTTTATATACCATTATTCAAAAATTTTCAAAATTAATACACAAATCTTATAGTGATAATATTCATAAAAAAGAGTAATTGATATGTCAATTGTAACATGAGACTCTATGTGAACTTTCATAATTAGACTTCTATTAGATTTAGTATGATGCTTCTATAACTTTCTCTTCTATTTGTGCACTCCTCCCGGGTTTTTAATTGACTTTATGGGGGAATTTGCTATAAAATAGAAAGTTCAAAAAAATATGCAGTAGTTAATTGTAAAATTATTTAAATATGTTTAGTTAAACTTAACTTTTTATTTTTTTATTCAATAAATGTTATTGGTAAATAAGGAAGTGATAATTAATATGTTATTGAAATTATAAAATGACAGATAACATGAAATATGAAAAGTCGGACCCTCACTGCATGATTTATTGATTTATCTTATAATAATTATAATGTTTATCCTTATTAAAAAAAATTAGAGATTATCATGCAAACGTGTGGCCCTTCTTGGCCCCCTCAAATTATTTATTTTACTCCCTCCAATTTATCATCCAACAATTAAATAGAGCACACCTCAAAAACCCAATGGTATCAAAGTGATTAGTTAGTGAGGTAATCATGGGACACATGTATGGATATCCTTGGTTTGACCCAATCATACAACCAACAAATGCTAATCAAGGTTTGAATCAATGGCCATAAATTAATCTGCTTGGAACATTATTACTCACTCTTCTCATAAATATAAGTCTTGCCGACACCTCTCATGTGGGATATATGGGGTATGTTTTCTTTTTCCTTCTGAATTATTCCATTAGTCCAAGCCTAATCTCCTCACTTTCTAACTAGTTCTTTTCATTAATTGCTTACATTATTCCTTAATTTTCTGATTTATAATTCTCCATCCTACTTTTGTGGATGATCTTTTTAATAAAGGGTGGATAGTCAGTAGGGATGTCAAAAAACTGATTGATCTGAATATAATTCATTATCATCTGGAAATGACCAATTTATTCGAGCACGAAATAACCTGAATCTGAATTTTTGACTTACGTTGGATCTCTATATTGAGGTTTGCTAGGATGGATTAATAAGTTATATCTAACTATCAATAGCAAGTACTCCATTTTTAAATATTTATAGTTGTAGAAATTATGTAGTTAGAATGTTAGATTTTGAAAACTTTAACTATTAATTTCTCAACATATACCGTAATCTAATGATGTGAAACTATTATTATTAAATTCAAAACAGTGCCAATAATAAATTCAGAGGGTATCATCAAATTCATGGTTATTTATAATTTGTTTTGAATTATTCCTGTTCACGGATTAGTAACCCTTTCCAATCCAATCCAATCCAAACCTTACACAATTTCAAAAAAAAATCATCTCTAAAAACACAATTCCCTAAAAAAAATATCATAACTTATCCAATGCAATCCAATCTAATCCATCCAAACTTCATTTTATCCAATCCAAAGAACATGAAAGTTCATAATAGTTAAAGACTTCCATTTGAAGTCATGAAAAATAAAAAATTGATAGATATTACTGAATGAAGGGAGTATAATTCATCACTTATTAACCTCATAATTTTGGGAAATACAGCAAGATTTGCTTTGTAAAAGGCAAAGGTCAAGGGTTCAAATGCTAGTAGGTGTTAGTGGTGCAAATGGTCATTCTTCTTCACTAGAGTAATGAACTAAATTATGATCATTCTTCTTCACTAGAGTATACTATTTTGATCAATTGTTCTCAATATACTAAGATCTCTTTAATATTACAAAAGTGCATAAATAGTAGTTATTTGCTATTGAATCAATTATTTTCACCGTACTGGACCCAATTAATTTATCTGGTTCTATCATTTAACATACAACCAAGAGTTGTTTGTATACAAACTTTTCCTGAAATAATCATAACCTATTTCTTTTAAAGATATGCAATCTTATCCGACAAGTCAACTAACATCATGCTAATACTTATCATCGACGAAATTCAAATTCCTTCCAAATAATGAGTGACATACTCTTTATGAACATGAATAAATAGTAGCACACTATACACTTTCTTGCTACTTACAAAAACAGATAGACAATGTCTCTAAATGTCCCCTTTAAGTATAAACACTAGCCCACTTAAAAAAGATAAATGAAAAAAAGAGAGAAAAGACCAAAAAAGAGTCAATGAGAACCAAAATAGTTTTCTATTCCCCATCTTTTTCTATGATAATATCCGCATTATCCGCATTTACCCGTATTAATATTCACGCCATTTTCCTACCTCACTGTATCAATTTATCCGTATCCACAATTTATCATCTGCAGAAATGAACAGTACTTCTCAAAATTGAAACTAGTGAAAGTAGGTAGAAAAATTCCCTTTATTATAGAGCATAAATCCATGAGAATAATTGGATGTTAGTGGTGAGAAATGGAATAAAAATGATGATGATAAATTAAAAATAATCATGGAATTTTTATTTCACTATCAAAGTTAATGTGGCTGAGAACAATTTGTGGAGAGGAAACATGGGACGCATAAGCCCAGGGATATGTTAGGCCCAAAATGCGTGAATAATGGGAGAAAAGTGGGCCACAAGAAGTGAGATGAAGTTCCAAATTGGCCCATTTATATGCGCTGGAAAATTTGATTTATCAAACATCCAAACAACTCCCATCACATGGGCAGGTTTTAGCCTTATTTTGGGGCACTCTATGTGGTCTAAACTTGCTCCATTCGTCTCTACCTTAAAATAATATCTTTTTCAGTGATGTTTTTGCAACAAAAAATAAATGATTTGATAACAAATCTTTCATTCTTGCTTTTCATGTACAATAATGTTGATTGGAAGTTGACATGTATGGGGGGCATGTTTGGGTGTTCATTGGTTAATTTGATGGATCAACTAAGTCATGACAAATCTTTCGGTCTGAAAGTTGGTTTTCAGTTGATTAGGACCATTTTATCCTTCTAGAATCTTAAATTATTCGACAAATAATTATCATGGGCGACATTTATATATTTAGTAAAAAAAAAATCATACTCCCTCCATTCCGTATTAATTGTCGTCTTTAGAAATTGTGCTGTCAAAATTTAAAAATTTTGGCCATAAATTTTTGAATATGTATAATGACTTGTTATATAAGATGACTACCATTAAATTCGTAACGAAAAATATTAACATGAAAGTATAATATTGGAATTTTTAATATAATATTATACATAAAATCATCAATCAATTAGTCACATTGGAGATCGTGACAGTCAAATATATGACAATTAATTACTCCCTCCATTTTTATCTATCTGTCGCCTAGGAAATTGTGTTGAAAACTTTGACCATTAATATCTTAGTTTGTATGATGATTCATCATACAAAATTGATGTCATTAGATTCGTTATAAAAAAATACTATTAAAAAAGTATAATATTATATTTTTTTGTAAAAATTTTATATTAGAAATTATTGAAAACCGTAAATGACAGATAAAAAGAACGGAGGTAGTAATATGTAACAAAGGAAGTATATTTAGCGTGGAGAATCAATAATCTTACTTATCATGCATATCGTAAAACAAACACATAATAATTTGGGCACACTTTTGACATGTAGATCAGAAGTATCCATTGATCATTTAGCAGGCATGTAGAAAGTTGGGTAAGTAAGGTTAGATAGTTTCGATAATTTGTATAAAAGATTGAAAATAGGTAAAAATGGATAATGAATTGTTCTAGAAGTAGAAAAACTATATAACTTATCATGACAAAGAAAAAAAAGGCCTAAGATTGAAAAAGTAGGGATAAATAGCAACAACACGTGACAGGTTTGAGCGGGGTCTGGAGATCCTAATGTAGGCAGCCTTGCCTCCATGAACAAACGTTCATGGAGAGACTGATTCCGACAAATATGCAGCAAGAAGCAAAAAAGTAGGGATAAGTAGATGACATAATATCTTTTCTTTTTCTTTTTGGAATTAATTAGCGGATGTATAATGCTTCTTGATAATTGATATGGAAGTCATATTGTTAATTACTCTTTTTTTTAGAAAAATTGTTAATTGTTGTTTGCATTGCTTATTTTGATGGGTTGACTTAGTCATAACAAAACTTTTAGTTGGTTAATTGTGATTATGATTATGATGATTATGTCCTATGATAATCTGGCTTGTCGAGTATGTCGTGGAATAGATAAATGTCAATGTTTGAGCAAACTTTTGGCACATGGATTAAAAAAGTTGAATTGGGAAAGTGGGGTTTATATAGTACTCCCTCCTTCCCAAATTAAGTGTCACTTGGGACACAATTAAAAATACCAAGAAAACTTCTCATCTACATTAATTTAGTGCATTGGAAATATGGAGATATTGAATAAAATGGTGAATAAAAAAGGAAGAATGTGAATAAAAAAGAAAAATGAATGAAAACGATGTAACTAATAAGGTTAATTAGATAAATTAGTAATTAATGTGCTATTGGAAATATAAAGTGACAGATATTATGGGAAAAAAGAAAGTTAGTTAAAGTGACAGATAATATGGAAAGGAGGGAGTATCTCTTTTCTTTTCGTATCACTTAGAGCATTCATATTGCTGACTGATAATTTTAATGCCCCGATTCGAAGGATCGAACTAGTAGAACAGCAAAGGCTAGCAACCTAAGCTTTCATCTATTCACTCTAAATATTAGCTTTAGCTTGTAATAGGAAAATTAGATTCGAGTGAGCCGAATTATAAGGGGTTGAAATAATAGAACTGAACTGAACTTTCGAATTACATCACATATATATGGTGGACTAATTGAATCTTTAAATTTTAGTGTATTGTCATTGAGTTAATTCGGAGGTTTTCTTATGTGGCACCTGAGATATTGGTTCTCCTGACCGACACTTATATTATAGTAATTCTGAATTTTTATATATTATATTGTAATAGTGCAAATTATCATATACTTGATTGCACTAGTCCAAACTATTATATATTGGATAGTAGTAGTCCAAAATATCGAATAATTTGGAACAACTCGGTGGTGGTATCCTGAAATCTAAGAGTTCAATAGTTCAACCTATTGTGATATATATATATGTTAGGATCATATTTAGATTTGTTACCAGTTGTTAGGGGTGTAGAATAGGCAATATATGCAACAGGAAGGAAATATAAGATGATTATGGAATCGAGGATAATAATAGAGATCGATGCAAAAACAAAGATATATGGGGTGACAATATTTTTATGTGGAAACCCAATCGGGAAAAACGGGCGGCAATCCGTATGCATAAGTGAAAAGAAGATATTTTGATTATTTGTGGTCCAAAGACCAAACTGAAAAGAAGATATTACAAGATGTATAATTTAAACTCTTATATACTCTCACAATCTAGGGATAAGTATAGTGAAGATGCGGAAATAACACTGTACCTCCCTCACGGGGAGTTTCGAAGACACTCACATCTACCACATCTGACAAGGTGAATAACGACCTCTATTTATAGGGGCAAACATTCTATAAATCTGGCTTGACTTCCACTCCAAATACGATTAGGTTTTAGAATGTTATTACAATTGTGAAATTAGTCTAAATATAACTAAGAAATAAAATAATTTCCTAATAACAACCAATAAACTGGAGTTCAAACAAGTTTAAAAAATCTTGCCAAATAATAAGTCAAGAGAATTTGAGCCATTAACCCAACAATAGCTAAAGTTCAATTTACCAGTACTATTCCAATCCATATAGTTGCACTCATTAAAATCAAATTTCCCTCTTGGTGAGCATGAGTTCTACTCACTGGAGGAGGTGGAAGCAATATGGCCCACCAAAAAAATTAGAGTTAGATTCTCCATGTTAACTTGCCTTCTAATAGTGAGTGTGAGTTTGATTAAAATAAGTAAAAAAAATGTGTAGGCCCCATATTTAATAGTTTAAATACATTATAACAGAAATAAAAAAAATGAAAAAATATGTCGAGAATCTCGTCCTCGTCCTCGTGCGGCGAGCACAAGTTCGAGTTTTTCTCACCACCAACAATCGTTCTCGCCCCCGCAATGTCTTTCTCGTCCTCATCCACACTACATCAGCATTATTTAAGTCTCAAACTCACCGTTGTGGATGGTCTAATAACCCTGTGAGGTATGGACGTACAGTTGTGACAGTGACAATAATGATCAATGTCCCGTAATTTTTGAAAGATATAGATTAACGAGTGAAACCATAAGTAATTGGTCAAAGATTTTGATACAGTTCGTTAATTGCAATGCCCTAATGGGCATGAGACAACTTAACAACAACCTCATTTAAATTATTACGTTAAAAAAGAAAAAGTGCTAGTATAATTTTTTAGAAATAATTTACGCTTCCCTCATCGTTGGAGACTAGACATAAGATCTTACAATAATTGATATGTTGGGGTTGCAGTGCTTATTTTGATGAATATCTATATATTATTATGATATGATGAACATGTGCCCTCATAAGTTATATTTAAAAATTTACATATAAAAAATAAATATAAAAATAAATAAATGTTTCAAAGATATGTCACTATATAACTTAGAAGTCATGTCTTAAAATTGTATGCACAAAAAATTAATATAGAATAATCAATGTTTAAAAAGTGTATAAATATAGAATTAAATAAGGAATTTAAGAGTTAAAAAATGAATACAGAGTAAGTAAATGCTATTAATATAAATTTTAGAAGTTATGTCAACAAATTTTAAACATGATATATTAAATATATATGTTCTAAAAACAAATGGATTTAGGAAAGAAAGATCTCACATCTTATAACCAAAGAAAGACTGGACAATAAAATTACATTTTTATAATAGTGAGAGTATGCACTCTAATGAATGCTAATAAATTTCCTATTTTGATGGCCTAACTTAGTGATAATAAATCCATCCCAAATGAATTATCCACTTGGTTTTTTTTATGGGTTTCTTTGTTATACTTTGATCATTAATATTTTATTATTTTATTCTTGATCTTAACAAGACTTGTATTATTTTATCTAAATGAAAATATTTTTTTCATCACACAGATCTAATAATGTTGTTTTACACAATAATTCAACATATAATTTGATAATTTAACAATCAAACTAGAACAAATCATTCGGAACGGAGGGCATAATTATTATTCGCATTGTGCCCTTCAAAAATCTAAAATATCTAGCAACAATTTACTGTACGTAGGTCGACATTAGATTTTTGTGTCAATAAAAATCTTAGTTAGTAATAGTATAGACATATCAATAATTTTACTCGTGATGCATGTAGTGGAATGGGTGAACATCAATTTGATCGAGCAAGTATACATCGATAGCCAAATTGAGAGAGTGGAGGAAAACCAATGGACGATATATATATGTGGGTTTTTGGCTATGATGAAAATAATCCAAACTTATTTTTTGGCTGAAAATAATCCAAAATTTTAATCTATTTACTCGGACTAAACTGAAATCAATTTTCGACGTCGAATCTTGTGGGCCATTACCATGTAGACCCCAACAAGATAAATTCAAAACCAAAATGAATTAAAGAAACACATGCTCCGGCTACCCAGTCAGCATTCTAATGCCGAAAATCGATTTCGGTTTAGTCCAAGTAAATAGGTTAAAAGTTTGGATTATTTTCAACCAAAAAGTAAGTTTGGATTATTTTCAGCCAATGACCTTCGACTTCAGATTATTTTGAGCCAAAAACCCTATATATATATATATATAGCTACTATCTCTTCGTTTTTTTTTATTTCTTTCTTTTGAGGTGTACAGTGTTTGGTGAAAATGCATGCACCAATGGACCATGCATGTGTACTTTGTTTTTCCATTTTGCATGTGTACGTGTTCTCACTTCTCACAACATCGTCAACTTGGACAAACTGCGTGCTCTTTTGAATAGGTGTGATATGATATATGGACCATTGTTGTGCAAACAAATGAGAAACAAAAAAAAAATGAATAAACTGAATTTCTCACCAATCAAAACAGGTGATAAATTTTATTGCGCGATGGCGGATTTAGACGTTAAAATTAGGAGAGTATATTTAATAATAACTATCATTATAAAATGGGATGCTATTAAATTGGACACTTTTAGTAATATATTAAACTTTTTTAAGAGTGTTCATTCAACATAAATACACAAAATCCTCTAAATATAGTATAAATTTTTAATTTTTTTTTTTCTGGAGTTGCAATGTCAATGGACGCCCCTAGCTCCCACAAATATCCTCCCATTCTCACATAGAATTCTTGTGAGATTAATTCTTTCTAGGATAATTTTTTTCTATATCATTGTAGCTATAATAAATTGTATAAGAATGACTTATGAACGACAATTTTCCATACAAAAATATGAGCAACAATTTATCTATGAATTACTCTTATTAGAATTATCCGAAAATATTATTAGTCACTCTATATTTATAAAAAAAATTCACTAAAAAATTTGTGCATCTCAAGATCGTTTTATTGTAAGCAACCATAGATGAAACTTATGGTGATTATCATAATATGTCAACCATCATAATTGATAAAATCCCTACCTTATATTTACCGAATTAATTAATAACAACCACTTTTTTTGAACTTTAAAACTAAATTTATAAAATGTCATTTTTAAATTCCTCATGAAAAATATTTTAAAATATTGAATTTGAGATAGAATTAAAAAATAGAGTTGATGTCTGATGTTCTCGTACCCGTTCTTATTCCTTTTTTGGGGGGAAGTCTTCGACATAAAACACTATGCATTTATCCAAAACAAAAAATGCATTTAAGCCCAAAAGAATGAATATATATATGCCCATGGACTCCAAACTTTGGAAAAAAGCCCAATAACCCAATGCAATATTAATATTCACAGTAATTAACGTTTGCATTTCATTTGTGCCACAAAGTAGTCTTTACTCTTAGCTTCTCAATCAATATATTGGACAAGATATATTATCGATAATTAGGGAAATTGCATACAAATTACACTAATTGAATCATGAGTTTAAAAAAATATGGGTGAATCTGATTTAGAGACAGACACGTAAATAACACCATGCAACGACTAGTTTAATACTTAGGTTTGTTTTTGTTGTTCTTGTAACGATTAGTTTTGTCTAATCCGATTTAGGGATCAATATCCTTACATTGACTTCAATTAACTTGAATCTTTACTATTCCAATTGTGCGATTAACTCAACCTTAGAGCGTTTACAACGTTACGAATGATATTAGGTGTTTAAGAATTTACTATAATAAACATCAAATTTCACTTTATGAAACTTATATTTGTGGTGTTTAAGCTAAATTTTTACTAAGTTATTTTTCCTAATAAAAGTGTATCACATGTAATATTGTTTTAATAACTTTTATGATCCTTATATTAGCAGCAAATTGTACTCATTTTTCTATATTTGCCAAAAAAATAAATACAACTAAGTGGACCCTACATCTAAAATGTGGGCTACAAATGCTTCGATTTTTAAAGCAATTTTTAGCTAAAACACGTGCGTTATCAAAATATGGAGATTTTAGAGGAACTTAACATGATTAATATCTCTAAATTTCCACTTTAACTTCCAATTGCAAATGTTGTTAGGCAGTTCTAAGAGAACAATTTTCAGTTTGTTTTTTTTAATACTTTGCGGCCATTAAGTCAAATTTATTCACCAAATAAAGTGCCAAATAGCACAATATTCACACCCTAAATAAAAATGGGTGGAATGCAATGGATATAATTCCTATAAAAGAAGTGGTTATAATAAGTATTTAGCACTATTAATATCAATCAACACTCATAATAGATGTTAGACCACTTGCAATGGTAAGATGAAAATGAATTGGAATGAATAAACTCCATAGTGGTAAGAGATCAATTGAGGAACGAAAAAGATAAAGAGTATCATAGGGAGAGGGAAAAAAGAAGAGAGATAGACACAAAAAGAATTATTGAAAAATTGATCAAGTGACTCAACTATTGAGGGATTAATAAATTTACTCAATTCAAACTCCAATTAATGAATGACACATCATTTCCAAGTAAAAAATGATTCACCATTGCAATTGTATTAACCACTTGCAATGGTGAGTCGTTTTTTATTTGAAAATGATGTGACATTCATTGATTAGATGTTGAATTGTGTAAATTTATCAATCTTTCAATAATTGAGTCACTTGATCAATTTCTCAATTACTTTTGTGCGTCTATATCTCTCTTTTTCCTTCTTCTCTTCCTTAACTTACTTTTTGTCTTTCACTCTCCTTAGTCAATTTCTCAACATTGTGGAGTTTATTCATTTTAATATATTTTCACCACCTCACCATTCCAGGTGGTTTTAGCATTCATAACATCAATCAAGAGTAATACTACTAATTAACAATAATTGGATCAACACTCGTCAAAAGCACCTGTATCATTTACATGTAGGAGGGGGTGTGATAAAAGCTGACACAACACGACAACATGACACGGACCAAACAAGAAACAAGGCAAGTTGTGTCCCAAAATTTGAACATGATTAATCAAAATGGTTAATATGTATAACTTCTTTAATTAAATAGTAGGTTAAGATTGAATTTTTCGATATGAAAAATACCTTATTTAACACATTTGATTAGGTTATAAGGCAGATTTACCTATTTATTTTTAAAATTCGACAACACATTATGACTCTATTCTTTTTTTTTAAATAAGATTATGACTCTATTCTTTTGGAAGGTAAGTAGGACTTACCTATATCCTACATATCTTACCTATTTGTACTTACATTACTACTAAGAATACTTCAACCATCCTATATTACCTAATATTTAAACATTTGCATATTTCTATAGAAACATTCTTTCATATCAATACCTATCTAATCCTACCTAATTGTACTTACCCTATTTCTTTTTATCAACAGAAAGAACATGATCATACGGTACCTTAAAACAACACTTTCCCTTATAAACTTAGTGAAAGATGGTTAAATGCTCATCAAGTTATACTAATAATAATTATTAAAAGTGGTTGTTTAGATATGAATAAGTGAGTTCAATACAAATCCATCTTGATTCTTGGATTTTGCACGGGTTTAGAGCTAAGAAAAGCTGACCCAACACGATTACCGACTTGAACCTAACACGATATTAAACGGGTGTAGGTAGAAATTTTCAACCCGTTTAATTAAATGAGTTGAAAAAGTAAACTCGTTAAATTAAATGGGTTAGGTTCAAGTCAGGATTTTCGACACGAAAAAACACCTAGTTAACTCATTTAATTAGGGATGTTAAATGGGTAAAGTCATTTGCTCGATAATTGTTACCCAATTATACCGTTTATCAATAAGCTTAGGTGAAAGATACAATTAATACTTTTTGAAATATACGTAAGACGTGTAATTTTAACTTATATTTATATTTGACTATGAATTAAAAGACATCTCCTTATATATAACTTGAATTATATTACCAAGCAAATTGTTGAGTACAATATGTCATTATTTCGATCCCACAATGAGTTGTTTTGTATAGATGAGTTAATGCTTGAATAGGTAAATTAGTAACTTTATCCTGACACGTTTACTTAAATGGGTAAATAGGTTAAAATAAGGTCAACCCATTTAAAATTTAAACGGTTTCAATTTCCAACTCGTTTAATAAATGGGTTATGTTCAGGTCAGAGGATTTTGAACCCGTTTAAGTTTGACACGAACCCGACTCGATCTGACCTATTAGTCAGCTCTACACGGGTTCAAACAAGTTATATATATTAACCTGACGTATACCCACTTATTTTAAGCAGGTAAATATTAGGTCAACCCATTTAATTTATAGTAAGGTAAAATATGAAGTGTTAAGCTTATTTATTAGATAGGTAATTCCAAGTTGGAGTAGTTTCAACCTTTTATTGTCGACACTTATACAAACACAATTTAACATCATATCCCTACTTACATGTTATACTTTTCACTTAAATGCATGCGGACTAATAACAGTAATTAAGAGTAATACTAATAAACAATGATGAATTTAAAAGAAGATACAATCTCTAGGGCAAGGAATCCAAGGCAGAGGCATGATGGAAGACACTTGCTGTGTTCGCCACCAACTGGCTGGCAATTACCATGGTGTTTTCACTTTTACCGTAAAGCTACACTTCTTGCCATGATTGCACCTCCACTTATTATTCCAAACTCAAAATGTCAACTATCCTCACTTTTTACAATATGAATGCATCTTTTTATCAAGCCAACGTCTTCAAGTATTACCTGCTAGGACATTGATTATTTGTTTATGGATCTTTATTACAACTACATGTCCTTAGCCATGTTAATGCGAGATTTAAGAGACCCAGATATAGATAATATTATCTCCATGCATTGAAGTGCATGAAGATGTTAATTCTGACTTATTCGAGAACAAAAAAAGATCTTTTTATAAACTGCAAACTGTACCGTTTTAAAAGCCATTGAAAAATTATGTACTTCGTTTGAAAAATTGAAAATGAGGGGAAAGGAAAACTACATCATACATCGTTCGAAAAATGTGATAAATTATATATGTTGAACTTTGTTTGAAAAATGTGTCTGTTAAATGTTGTTAAAATATGTTAAATTACGTTGACATTTTGTTGGATATATTGAATCATGCTGAATTGGTTGAAAGTTGATCGAGCTATGTTGAATGGTGTAGAAAAGTTGCTACATGTTTGTGATAAGTTGCTCATACTTTAGGTTTTCAATTAAAAGCTTTAAACATTTTGATGGACATGTACACAAAAACTATCGTATCATTTGAATCAGGAATGGACATGAACTAAACACAAATAATAATAATAATAATAATAATAATAATAATAATAATAATAATAATAATAATAATGTTAGAAAAACAAAGGATGAATTAAGGCTGCAAGAAGGGCACTATCTAAGCCGTGGACAGACTATTGCCTTGAAAGCGATTGCGGCTCATCGTCAGTGCCAATCGAATATGTCGGTTGCTCCCCGAGGTTAACTCAGACAATCTTTGCACACGTGCACTCGTGGGCAAAGGCTTGAAGTATGATAATCTAATTGCCCAGAAAGTGAAAGAGAGGAGAAGGGAAGATTGTATTTTTCTGTGTATCAAAACAGTATAGCAAGAACTCCAATTTATAGGAAGACAAAAACGGAAGAGACAAACACAATAAAGAGATGCGAAAATCAAGGTGAATTATAGCAATTCAGAGAAGACAAAAAATCTGCGACATTAATGATAGAAATCTGGAAGAATTAATCCAATCAACACAAAAGGTCAAACTGGCATCAAAACAACACAACCCAACGCCCAAGTCACGCACCTCACCCGGCCCAAACAATAGTTCACAAATGGAAGCCTAAACTACACCCTCCTCCATAAAACCCACTTTCAAGACAATACAACACAAGGAGGAATAATAAAATATATAAACTCACTTAAAACTACACTATTCTTCCTATGTGGGACACCAAGTGATATAGAAAAAGAAGAAAAAAAAGCCTTGTTGCCATTATCTCTCAAACCTCCATATCAAACAAATAATAGAATCACCCATATGACATTTTTTTACATAGATAAGTAGTCGAATCCATTGGATCCCGAACACAAATAAGAATGTATCCCCATAATACGAACCCTAGAGGTGAGTGATATATAGGAGGTGGATAGCAGGCAAGGACTAGTTAATATCAGTATGCACATTATCAGTAAATAAGCTTACCAACACATTGAAGATTGAATGGAGCATCACACATCCAAAACCCTGAAATTTCCTTGCGAAATAGGATGTAACTGTTTGTTGTAGCAGTCTTATCTCAAGATGAAAACCGGGAGTTTGTCAGAGAGAAATTTGTAGAGCCGAATTTGGCAACCTGGCTTCCTCCCTCTCCCTCCAAGATTGACAAAAACAAATACACAAGTGGAGTTATTTGTGTGACATTTGAGTGCAGGATTAATAGCAGGAAGAGGGAGGTAGACAGAATGCCAAACATGGCTCTACAATATAACCTCTGAGAAACACCCCAGTTGGTCGTTACAAATGAAGACATAATGTATATACAAACTGAGTTTGATGAATTATGAAGGTTTTCAAGGCGTGCATGGAGTGCAACTATGCAACCCACTAAAACACTAACACTTTTTTACCTTCTTTTCTCATTATCCTTTTGACTTTATTCACTATAAAGTTGGAATATGTTGTTGGTCTGACTTTACCCCTTCCCACACCATAAAGAAAACAAAAAGAGACCCTCTAATGATTTCTGATGGCACGGTCAACTACATGTATTTTTTGTGGGGAAATTTAGGGTTTTGAGGGCTACATTTAAAATAATAAAAGTATATATAAATCCTCTAACATATCATATGGTTATATGATTAGAGAAATAATTTGTATGATTTATAGGATGATATTGCACATAAATTCCCTAGCATATCATACAATTGTAGTAACTAGTAAGGGATAAGTTAATGCCATGCTAAAATAAATGAAGGCCACATTTTAGACATGTCAATTGTTAGTGATAAGAATTAAGAAGCAATGTGAAATACATCAGGGAGAATGTGCAAAAAGAAAGGGAAGTTTACTTGAAGAACCATGCTTAGAGAACATTGCAATATAACTTTTGCTACTAGATTTTTACTTTTGCGATCTTCGCTTATTTGTCTTTACTGTTGTTTCTAGTCTAACTATTGTTTTGCAATACTTTGCATCTTTTAATCTTTTAATGTGGAACTTATAACCTCTTATTGGTTTTAAATAATTGAAAAAAAAAATGTTAACTTAAAGTATGTTCTGGTTGTAGAAATTGTAGCCTTTAGCTTAAGTCTGCCTACTGGGTCTTATCTTAAAGGTAACCACTAATCACTGACAAGCTCTACAAAGCAGGGGCAAGGACTAAATACCAAACTGCGAAGATCATGTTTAGCTTGACCCATAGCACCTCCCAATTTCCAGTTCAGCCAGGTTTCTACGTGAAGTTTCGGAGTCTGGTTGGATACCGAGGTCGTCTTGGCTCATTTTTGCTACGTTCTAGATTCTGCAAAACGCGAGGGATAAACCGATACATCAAAGAGAGGGTTGGGTTGATGACGACTACAACTGAACGTTTGCTATCCACCAGTTATGAAGTTAGCATCATATAAACAGCTTCTAAACATTATTGAGCACCCTTTACAAGGACATGTAATAGATCCTCTAGTCCTCTTATTTGACAGAAGAATGAACAAAATAGCTCAAGTGCTCAGCAAGTTAGCATTTCAAAACTTACAGGTCGAATTAAATGGCAAGCTAATGAAAAGGTAAGCACAACAATACATGTCCTTTCTTGCCCTTCAATGTCCAGCAAGTTATTTCTACCTAGAAGTCTTCTTTCCAGCAATTGCAACTTTCTTGCCCTTCAAAGTCCCACAATTGGTCTTTGTTCGTTGTCCACGGCAAGGCAAACCCTCAATATGTCTTACTCCTCTGTAGCATTGAATCTCCTTCAATCTCTTGATCGCCGAAGCGTCAAATCGCCGCTATATACAAATTGCACAAACCCCGTCATCCAGATCTCCGAAATATTACATAAATTGCGCTTAACAAACCAAAAAGCACGTAACGAGTGCTTGGATAAAATTGCCATTCAACTTTCCCGAATAGCAAAAAGGGTCACTAAATTTGAAAACATCCACTGATATGTTATACAAGAAAGCATGTTGAACCTATTAAAATGACATTTTTTAGTTTTAGTGAAAGTTAAGTGACATTCGGTGGATGTTGTCAAATTCAGGGGCATTTTTTTACTATTCCGTAAAGTTGAATGACAATTTTGTCTAAGTACTCCAAACATATAAGCTCAACTCAATTATAATCCTAGAATCAATTCTCAATAGGATTATTGGATAATAATACACTGAACTTTAGGGGTATTGGACAATAATGCACTGAACTTTTTTCTTGGACTCTAATACACTGAACTTTGAGGGTATTGGACAATAATGCACTCAGACCAATTCAGCTGGTGGTTGTCCCACTTTGGGTATCGTTTTTCTATTTTTTTCCAAAAAAAATATATCAGTCATCCTTAGACCTGTCAATACGGGCGGGCGGGCGGGTTACGGGTCGGTCGTATATCGGGTTCGGGTAAATACGGGTCGGGTGTATTTTGGGTTCGGGTAAATACGGGTCGGGTGTATTCCGGTTTCGGGCGGTTTGGGTCGGGCTTACGGGTCATGACCGCCTTTTTTCTCAGTCACTTACAACTAATAAAATTGATTATAATTAGTCAAAGACGCCTATGTAATGTATCATTCCATTCCAAGTTCGACCACCATGATATGTCATAGTTGTATTGACATATTATTATACACCTAATGGACAAAATTTAACAATCTTCAAGTCTACAAGTATTATGCGGTTTACGTCAACAATCACGAATAACAATACTTATGAAATATATAGGGTTTTGGGATGCTAATACACTAAGCTTTTGGTGTATTGGACAATAATGCACTGAACTTTGACCTTTGACAATAATACACTATTTTACTGAAAAAGAGGAGAGAGGCGGGACTGCAGGAGTTTGAGGGTTCACTGAAAGAGTGAGTGAGTGACAGTGTTAGGTTTTGTTTTGGTCATTTGTTATTTGATTATTTCATTTGTATATCTCTCTACGCATAGCTTTCTAAAACCACCCAATATTTTACTTTTGGGCCTTAATTTTCATGGAATGGACCCATTTTTTTGTACAAGGCCAAAGTAGACAAAAAACTTAAAATTAAAGTGTCTGACCCAACGGGTCGACCCAAACCTGACCCGACCTGACCCGCTTTTTATCGGGTTCTTTGGGTCGGGTCATTTTCGGGTCCCGGGTCGGAATTTCGTGTTCAAAACCCACTTTTTGCGGGTCGGTATGGGTCGGGTTTCCGGGTCGGGTCGAGAATAGCCAGGTCTAGTCATCCTGCTTAGGTGTACTTTCTTACACGGCAAAAGTTTTTTTCTGAAAAAAATAGAAAAACGACACCTCAAAATAGGACAGCCACCGCGTCAACCACCAGCTGAATTGGTCTGAGTGCGTTATTGTCCAATACCCTCAAAGTTCAGTGTATTAGAGTCCAAGAAAAAAGTTCAGTGCATTATTGTCCAATACCCCTAAAGTTCAGTGTATTATCATCCAATAATCCTTCTCAATATGTGCAATAACTCACAAACTTACAAACTTGCAATATAAACCCAACACCAAATTCACAAAAGTTAAGGGGGCATCCCAATATCAGGCTTGATGAACAACACAACGCAGACGATCCCCATTTCAAAGTCAAGTTCCATCCTAAAACCACTTATTAACAATATTGCGATTATAAACATGCCTAATGCTTTCCTATTATCTCAAAACCCCATTACAAATGTATGCAATTTTGAATCCAAATACAGCATTAAGAAGGCAAAACGAGAGAGCTTACCAGGTCACCCTCAATTGTGTACTTAGAAACTTCATCTCTGACTCGAACAAGCTCATATTCAGACAAGTCCTTTGTAATTTTGTTCTCCAAGCTCAAATCACAGAGAATTTGTTTAGCCGTAGCACGCCCAATACCATGAATGCATTGAAGAGAGTATTCGATTCGTTTGTTGTTAGGGATTTGATGAACTTTCCCAGATACAATTGCCTGGACATGAACATGAATCAGAATCTTACATTTTGACATCAGCGAAAACAAACAATACTCAACTGTAGCATCATACTCCACTACCAGTCGACCAGGTATCCAATATATGTTCACCAACAAAAGGAGGGTTCATTTTTTCCAACTTGAATAATTCGTCCGACCTAGAAAAAAACCGGGTCCAATCATAGATTTTCATCCTAATTTTTAATAATGACCGAGTTGTCCAAAAACTCGGACATAATGTTTCTCATATTTCTATTGTCCGAATGACCGAACTCGATCATGACACAAATTTACGTCTGTCAAATTGTCCGACCCCAAAAAAGGCAACGGTCACTAACCAATTTGACCGACCCAAATTTGACCCCGCGATCATTTTTCAAGCCTTCAAATTATTTTTGTTCTTTTCAATAACATACATCAGTTTACAGTAGTCTCTTTTCTAGAATTCCTTGTCAAAACCTGAAAGTTTAATTTGCAAGCATGATAAGGCATAACAAGATCCTTTAACACACAGAAACTGGGCTTATCATTTGTTAAATTCAGAGATGAGAAACACCCATAATTCAGAAACCTATAATAAGCTACGATCAAGCTGAACAATTATCGAATACCTTAGGAGCACCTCTGGGATTCCAGCCCCTTCCTTCACTGTTTTTTCCACCATGATTATCAGCATCAAAAGACACTGTGGAGTACCAATTGTTCACCCCACTTTGTGATCCAGACACTGATTACACAGAAACAAAATACTTGAGTTTGAAATTTACTATGAAAGTACAGCGGTTTAACACGATGCCGATGCACACAAACTGTTCGACAAAATGACTGAAGTCTAACCCAACACAGTACAGAGAAATACAAGAGAAAAATTGAAACCCACAACAGAAAATTGAGATCTTTCAGTCATACAATTGAATCCAAAGCAAAACTGAAGTTCCTCATAAAAAAATGGGGCTCAAGATTCTCCCAGCAACAGGTTTTGTGAATAGTGAGGGAGAAATAGAACAACATACCGAGAGCAGAGGAAGTTCTCGCATAGGATGTAAATTGCTTCCCGATTCTCCCAACAACCGACGACATAACAAATGCTGAAATGCAGAATGCGAAATAAGCAAATGAAAATTGAAATCTGGAAGATCGAATTTGATGCTGTTCAGTCTAGGGTTTAACGAGGTTTTTCCCCCCACTTTGTAGGGGCGCTCAATGACAAGATGGGTCAGGCGTTCGCGAACCGTACCTGAAAGTTATGTTAGTTAACCCGTGTATAAAATGCATATAGATGAATTGAAGCACGAACCTGTCTAAATATCACCGAAGTATAATATTTAATATGTGTTTAATATACGAATTATTCATTTTAAAAGGGAGAAAGTTAGAATTGTTGACGTAAAATCAGTATAATAATAAGACTTTATCAGTATTTCCGAATAAAAATGTATCGTATAAAACACGAATTTTTCATGTACCACCATTTAACAAAGTCAATGTTTATATCGACGGATAATTGACCATCCAAAGAAGACAGCTTCCTCCCCAGGTTTTCCCACATTACAGGCCGTTCATGAACGACAGGATGCTCATAGACAAAAACAATATACCATAAACCACAATCCATTTTATTAACAATACACACTACATCATTAGGGGAACTAGAAACAACGAATAAGATTACAAATATTTCCAACAAACAACTAAACCTCCACTACTACCAGGAGCACCTACACCATCAAAATTTAAAACTTTAACGACTGAAGTTTAGAGACAGAGACTACAGAAACATTAGATTCCATACAACATAATACATCCGGGTTGTGGGAGCGCGACAACTAATGGATATAGGGAACCGTAGAAGTTTGCGTATCACGAAGCCCTCCACAGTTCCGATTGATAATCCTAATTTGTTGATGGGAGGCGTTACATGAGCCGCCTCCATGCCCTCAGCAGGTACATCCTTCAGCGCCAAGTTGAAACCAACTTCCTTTAAATTGTCCCATAAAAATTCCTTTGCCCAAATACTTTTCAATTTTTTAATCACTCCAAAGATCACCTCCTGGTCCGCCTCTAACTCCCAGCACGCATCCCTAATTCTGGCATAGAACACTTCCTTTTGAGCTTTTGAGAAGAAGTGTTTAGATCCATATAACATGCCCAGGAATAACCTCCCTCATTATCCCACTTTTTCTTTCCATCGATCTGACACTAATATGAACGAATGCTTTTAACTCATCCCCACAGACACGGTATCCAACACCTCACTACTTTCCGACAATAATGAACCATTATCTTCCTTTATAATAGCAATGTACTTATCCCAAGCCTTATTTCCCACTAACTCCTGTGGCCAACCCTCTAGCCTCAAACACCTTCTCTGGGATACCCATGGGTTTGGTTGAGTCCTCCTCTTCCTAGAAATCAGAGAGATCTTGCAAAGATAAACAGAAAACATGGCGAGGTGGGTTTATGAAGGATTAACCGAGGCTCCGTCAGAATTAGCCCCATTTATAGGTGCATTTGACATGTCAATCAAGCCAGCTGATAGGTTAATAAAGACTTCGTCAAAAGGAGGGCCATTTTTTTTTTTTTTGGGGGGAGGGGGGGGGGGGGGAGGGAGGAGTGGGGTATCAAAAGTGAATTCAGAAACCAGATTGGGTCCATTCCCACCCAGTTCAATATAGAACCATGGTCCGTGGTGAACATAAGGCGAGCGTCCTGCATCGGAAGATTAACTTGTCCCCTCCTTTTCTCTGCCCTATATACATATATCTTGCACATGGGATGTGAAAGAGTTTTTTTTTTCCAAGCCATGAGGCCCATTTTGAAGGTAATCTCCTTTTTGGAGATTTTGGGGGGCCAAGAAAACTTTCTATGAGAAAGTTTTCGGTTTAGGACTATGAGGGTGATTCCTCGAGGTTCATGAGTTAGAAAGATCGATTGTATTTCATACAATCACATACTCATCCGATCTCGATTGGGCAGTTTAGCAGCCAGTGTCACACGTGTTGTGTGGACGGTTGGGGAGGTCTCTTATTTCGAAGACTTCCCACTTGGAGTTCGGAGTGACGTGTTCAAGAGTCAAAGAGGCATGTTCAAAGAGTTGAAGGTCATATAAGCTTGTCTGTTCGAGAGACTACCAGGTAAATAACTCAACCTCTGCTATCTATTTTTTTTCCTGTTATTGTTTTGGGTTAGGGTAGATTAAGTGAAGTTCTAAAGGTTAGGACTTTTTCTGCCCCTAATCTGGGTGGGTCTAATTAGATTGTCCCACCAACCTTTGGGCATAGATAGGATTTTTGCTCAGGACCCCTCATAACCCAGCACAAACATCCCTTTTGAAAGGGACCCCGACCACATGCTTCAAGTGGAATATCCTCAGAAGCCTCGAAAAATTATTCTTTTTCTCCTAAACTGCCCCATGTAGCTACATCCGACATATTTATCTCCTCCGAACTAGGATTTCCAACACCACCTTGAAATCCCACATCCTCTTGTACAGCAGCTTTGACAAACCCCTACAACCAACAAGGTTTTGTACAGCTTCCGCTACTAGGGCAACCTAGGAAGGTGGATCCTCTTGATGTGGTAAACCTCCTTAATTATCTTGATGTTGGGCCTCTCCCGACCTAGCAGGATGTGGTAAACCTCCTTTCACAAAGCTTCAAGCCCATAAATATCTGTTTTCCAACTTCCGCCTTAAATAAAAAAGAACGAGGTAAGAAAAGCACCTTCCAAACCCTATTGTACGAGAGGATTCAACTATGCAATAACTTCACTTTCAGATCGCCCAATATTGGATTGGAAGAAGAAACATGCAAATCCCGTGCAACCCCTACAAATAGAAGTAATGAATGGCTACGGGCTTTATGCAATTCCATTTCTAGATATTCCTGACAAGACACACACTATCGATCGTCATTCAAATCATCAGCTTGAAACTAAAACGCTAATCAGAAATAACCCCCAACCCTCTCCTTTCCCAACTACCACCATTAGCTGCTACTCTCTACTCATTTACTCCTTTATACACCAGGCATTATCACATCAGTTTAATGCTAATTTGACATTCATCAGACAATCTTGCACAATCTTCCCCTCGCTCGATCTTCACGTTTGAATAACTTGAACAATAAACGAAGACCTCTTGCATGCAAGGACTGAATCCAGTTCAACGCCACTGCGACAACATTGATTCAACCTAACTTGGACTTGAAAGGGAATAAGAGAAGACTTGGTAAAAGGGAAGAATGATAGTCTCTCTCTACAACTTTCTCACTAACGAGAGTCTTAATCGAAAAACACATTAGATTTGATATGCCCACTTTAGCATTGTTACCTTTTTTGCTATGAGCTATTTTCCATTATAATTATTACCTTGTTTGTAATATATATATATATATATATATATATATATGATAAACATATATATTAATCAATAAAGACCTTTTTATGTTCTTTACTATAAATTTATTTGTATGTATTATATATTGTTTTACTTTCCCTAATTAACTAAAACAGAAGGATAAAGAGAAGAAATATTTTCTTATATTATAAACTAAATCTTTTTAGTTTATTAATTTATTAGAAAATTATACATACAATCGTTTTATATATGTTCTAATGAGACATGTGTTTCATCATTGTCTTGTACAACGCACGAGTCTAAATAGTAGTTCATATTTGTTATTAACTTCCCTCTTTGATATTTTTGTGGGTTATTCCCTTATATTATTAATAATTAGTATTTGTATTTGCATTGTCTACCAACATACAAAACCGTTCAAAGGAATGTGCAAAAAAAAAAAAAAAACTCATAAAATGGAAACGGAGAGTATAATAAAACTGCACCAAAGAAAGAACAGTTGATAGATGTGAAGATTCATGGCTATTTGCAAGTTTAACGAAGAGTATTGCCACATAGATAATTGAAACGATTGGATTACTTATGCCTAAATAACTTCCATGAATGTAGGCATTCATTGCTCCCTACCAATTCCTAACTCGAAAAATAAGCAAATCACCCCAAATTCCAAACCAAATGAAAATTTTTCATACCTTCAATCTTAATGTTGCAATGTTTCCATAAGCCCATCATTCACAATTAACTTGAAAAGTTTATCGAAACTTGAATATTAAATAGCAATGATGGTGCTTATGTAATCGAAGAGGATGAAAGGTGTAGATAAAATGAATCGTAAGCTTGGCATTGTGATGATTGTTGTAATATTGAGTTTATCAAAATGCAAAACTTGCTATTCAGAAGAACATCATCATGACGATGAAGAATACTCGGACAACCCAGCAGGACTTCAAGTTGCTGCACAACTCTTATATGAACGGATAGCAAATGCCGCCCTCGTCTTTGAGGAAGACATCAAAACACATCTTGGCTTTTGCATAAAGAATGTGTATGTTGAAACACTTCGCCCTTTTTATTTAAAATTTTTGCACGTTAATAATATCAATTTTAGGGATATGGCCTGTCAAATTCATTGGCAAATTGAGTTTACCAGTTTTTACTTAAGCTTACCAAAATTTACGAAAAATTATCAAAGTTAAAAAAAATAATTTTGATGTAATAGGATAAATTTGATAAAAGTTATCAAAATTTACCGAAAGTTTTCAAAAATTATCAAAATTTAACTTTTACCCAATTGTTTTTTACCCATGAATTTGACTATTTTCTTGGTCACTAACAATACCAACTATTGACATATTTTCCACCAGTAGTACACCACGATTTGGTATGGTTTTGATTCATGGAAAGATGACGTATGCGACTCCATAATAGGTAATGTGGAATGCTGAGTTGGTACTATCAATTTCCAAAAAAAATAATTCATATTATTAATAGCGAATACCCCTAAAATTAATATTATTCGATAATGCTTTTGTTTACTTTCCAACTATTGGCACATAAGTTGTTTCATCTGCATGTTTGACTAAGAACGACATTTGATGATTTAGGAAGGATGAATGGAATAATGCATTCAATTTTTCGAGCGATCTTGGATTTATAAAGAATTGCATGCAAAAAAAGAAAGGTGATTTCTTTTCTAACATGAGAACAAGATTTATAAAGCTTAGTCAGTAATCGTTATATGGTCCACCGTAATGTACTTACTTAGGTATATATCATTTGTATTGAACTTTTTAAAAATTTTTATCAATATTAATTATAAAATTCATCATATATTTGTCAATACTATCATAAAATTCATTAATATTTTTAAAAATTATCAATTTTTTTACAAAAATTTATCACACAAAAAATTGATATATTTTAATACATATGGTGTACCTAGGTACACCACGGTGGATGATATAATTTGCGGTTAGTCAGAGCCTAACTAGAATTGGTTTAGCTTTCATATATAATTACGGTTAATTATTAAAATTGAGGCTCTGTTCTTTTGTGTGGTGCAGTACCACAACTCATTATACTACTCAATAGTCTTCCACACTTTACCACAATTATTACCAATATATCTCTTTAATTTACTTTTTTGTCCCATCACTTTTTTTCTCTACTTTTTCACATTCTCTCTTCTCATCTATCACATTAACAATACTTTCCACAAATTTCACCATATCATTCCACATTTCATTGTACTTTCCACTATTTTATCACATGACACTACACCATTTCTATATCTTACCAACTGCACAAAAGAACAGGGCCTGAAATATGCATGAAAGGAGTGAATTTAAGGTTGTTTGGATTTATACAGATGTTCCAAGGAGAATATGTAATGCAGCAGAAGTGAAGATATATTTTAACAGTTTCTTAGATGAAACTCGTGAGAGCTCAAATTACTTGGAGCCAAACCAAAATTGTAATTTGAGCTCATGGATTGATGGATGCGAGCCAGGATGGGCATGCAGTGTCGGTAAAGACCAGAAAGTTGATTTGAAAAACATACAAGACGTGCCTTTGAGGACCAAAGAATGTCAACCTTGTTGTGAGGGCTTTTTTTGTCCCAAGGGTATCACTTGCATGTTACGTAAGTATTTTTCTTTTCCCTTTTTTAAACATTATTCCCACCATCTTTTTTATCTGTCATTTACATTTTTTAAAGGTAATGTTTAATCAATAATTTCTTATATAAAATTTTTATTAAAAAAATATAATATTATATTTTTTTAATAATATTTTTTATTACTTCTAATGACATCAATTTTATATGATGAATTATTATATAAATTAAGATATTGACGGTCAAAATTTTTGGCACAATTTCCTACAAACAGAGGGAGTATTTATTCTTAGATTACCAAAGTGTTACTTAAATGTGAAATTAAGACCATGTTTGGTAGGACAATTTTTTGAGGGAGATATAACATTTTAAGCGCAATTAGTTATTTTGACCAAGTCAAAACAACTAATAGTGTGTTTGGTAAAAAGTTTTTTAAATTAGCTATTTGGCCCCAAAAAGCTTTTTTTCAAAAAACTATTTGAATGAACTTTTTGGATGAGGTTTTAGCTATTTGAAACTAAAATTACAATATTGCCCTCATATTTTCACCAAATTACATCATATATTGTATAATAATGGATTTAAATAATATTTGTTAAGGCTGGCTTTTAATAAGTTTTTAATATATCAAATGAAATTTATACTTTCACTCCTTTGGGTAAAAGTCATGTTTTGATGATATATTATCAATAAATGTTGCTAGAGTTGTCTATTAAATTCGTTTAATTGTTTTTACCAAAATAAATAAATGTAATTTTGGTAAAGAAGAACTAGTGACTAATTTAACATTTTCTTTAAGTTAACAAATTGCCATCATATTTTCACCACAATTGCATCATGTGTAATTATACAATAAGGCTTTAATAGTTCTTTCACCAAAATTGTATCAAATGAAATTAATATTTTTTATTATTCAAATAAGAGTTATGTTTTGATGATATAAAATGGTAAAACAATAATGATGCTAGATCGTCTATTACCTTCACTTTATTTTTATCAAAATAAAAAATGTAGTTTTGCTAGAAATAATTATTCATTAATTCAATATATATATTCGTAGAGTTAACAAATTGTTCCTTTTGTTAGCTCTAGTCATATACTGAATGATCTTTTTATGTAATAGATTTTAGTAATTATTAAAATAAAAATGGAGTTGGTATTGAATAATAACATCACAAATGTATATTGAAGAAAATTATTTTGGAATTATAAAATTATAATCTATTTTGAAATATTTGTAAAATTATAATGAAAATAATTATATTGCTAAGGGTATAAATGGAAAATCACTAACTTACATTTTTTACAAGCAACTAATTTTATCAAACACTTTTATTGCAAATAACGAATCCTAACAACTGATATAAACAATTAATAATTAATAGTTAATTCAAACAGCTAACAGTTAACAGCCTGCCGATGAGGTATATATTACGGTGATGAGTCTTTCTTTTCACTGCATGGTAAACCTTTCATAATATTATGGTGATGAGTCTTTGTTTTAACTTCATGCAGCCTGCCCATTAGGTGCTTATTGTCCATCGGCAAAGATGAATGAAAGTTCGGGTACTTGTGAACCGTAAGTCGTTTTGCATGTTTTCTTTCCTTTTGAAAATTTGCAAGTCAATATGTTTATGGTCGGCTTTATTTAAGTACCTAAGTCAATATGTGTAGCCTACATGCATTTTACCATCAATAAACTCCTCGATAATTAGTATGCAAGTGTGAGGTATTTTTGCATATTAATAAATTCAACTAGCATTGGAATTTTTGTTTGCATGATTATAACATTAAGAAGTATGTACCTCATTATAGCTCCGTTCTTTTATACGGTTGATGTGGTGTGGTAATGATGCGGTGCGGTAAAATTTGATAAAATATAGTGAAGTGTGGTGAGAGTTGTGGTGAGAGTTCAGAGTTGTGGTAAGTGAAGTAGGTGAAAAGAGAGAATGTGAAAAGTAGAGAAGAAAAGTGAGAAGAAAGAAAAGTAAGAAGATATATTGATAATAATTGTGGTAAAGTGTGGTAGAATATTGAGTAGTGCGGTGCGATCTGGTACCTCACCCCAACCTACCGCATAAAAGAACAGAGCCTAAGATGCGTTCTTCCCCACATGATTTCTTTTTTTTTTCTTTTTCTTTTCAATCTATGAAAAGTTGCCATTTAAGGGAAAAAAAGACAAATATATAATAATTAAGATAAAATGGATTCTATAAATAGATATTTTAGAGTGAAAAAGTAGAAATGAATTTATTATTATAGAATAAATAGATTAGAGTTCAAAATAAGAATGATTAACGATGTGGAAGGATAGATTATCAATTACACCCCAAAAAGCAGGAACATTATTGCATCTTATAACATTAAGAAGTGCAATGTTGCAGGTACACGTATCAAATGCCACCTGGACAGCCAAATCATACTTGTGGTGGAGCTGATTTATGGTCTGATGTTATCAACAGCAGTGAAATATTCTGTGCACCTGGCTCTTATTGTCAAACTACAACCCAAATAAGTCCATGCAAAGAAGGGTATTACTTTAATTACTGAAAAGAAATATGTGCACGTCAAAATTCTCAGAAATAGTAGAAGTTATTTGAAAATATAGAGGGGTAAAAAGATTAATATAAAAAACCACATGATCGAGAGATGAATGTAAAAACTCACAGTAAAATGTTCAAAGTATGTGATAACAACTTATCATATTTGGTTTCTAATGGTATGATTTTCTCTGTTTCAGATACTACTGCAGACAGGGTTCTGTTCAGCCCACAGGTAAGTTGTCTTTCTAAGTGCTCACTCAATAAAATTGTTTGCTACAATGTGTCTTGTGTATAGGGATGGGCAACGGGCCGGTTCTCAATGGGTCAAGAGGGTCGGGATGTAAAAACAAGAGTCGGCAAAGGGTTGGGTTCATGAAAGGGTTAGGTCATTATAGGGCGGCATGTGAAAAGGGTCGGTGAATGGGCTGGATTGGGTCGGCTTATCAATAACTCAAAATAAATAGTTTTTCCTATTATTTTAAATGTTAAACTACTTAAGTATAATTTTTTTTTTTGGTATCAAGTTAGGCCGATTTCATTAATAGTATTAATATGTCTAATGACACTTACAAAGGTTGTTAAAATCGGGATCTTAACTCGAATTCATGGGATAGTTAGGATCGGAATAAATCCACGTCGGATCATGGATCGGAATGTAGTAGTAGAATCGCATCAAGGATTTCGGACCATAAAATTGTAGGATCGTAGCTCAGGATTGAGATTTTAATAACTATGCTTACAATGAAAATTGTGACTGAATGATTGTAAATCTAAAACACAAACATGAAATTCAACTTACAAATAACTAATAAAAGTTACAAAAATGTGAATTATGGGCAATTCAAAATGTTTATTAACCATCTTGATGCAAGATGTTTATGAATTTGCTTTTTGATTGACAAGTAAATGGCTATGATGTCCAACATTTTCCCAACCCTTGTGCGTGCAGAGTGCTTTCAATTGGCAACTTGTAATCCGAAGACAGCGAACCAAAATGTACATGCATATGGTATTCTGCTGATAGTAAGTAAACATCTCAAATCCATGCCACAAGCATATATATGTTGATTTACATTATAGGACAAATTTTCTTAAATTTTGAGTTATAACTTGCAGGCTATATTGTCCACAAGTCTACTTTTGGTGTACTCATTTTCTGATCAAGTTCTGACAACCCGAGAGCGAAGGGTGGCTGAATCAAGGGAGCGAGCCATAAAGAGCGCAAGAGAAACCGCACAAGCTCGCGAAAGGTGGAAGTCTGCCAAAGACAGTGCCATGAAGCATGCAATCGGACTTCAGCAGCAGCTATCGCGCACATTTTCAAAGAGAAAATCTGCCAAGCATGATCAGCACTCGAAAACTTTAGGAAAGCTAGGAGGATCATCTGACGATGCAGATACACAAACAAAGAAAAAGGACCTAACCAAAATGATGCAAGAGATCGAGGAAGATCCTGACAGTCAAGAAGGGTTTGACGTCAACCTACGGGATGACAAGACTGCCAAGAAGGCGTTCAAGGCGAAAGAGCTGCACACTCGTAGCCAGATCTTTAAGTACGCGTATGGACAGATTGAGAAGGAGAAGGCGATTCAAGAGCAGAACAAAAACCTGACATTTTCAGGAGTCATTTCCATGGCTACCAACCAAGAGACTGAGGTCAGAAAGAGGCCGTTGTTGGAGATCGCTTTCAAAGATCTAACACTTACATTGAAAGCCAAGAACAAGCATCTGTTGAGATGTATCACAGGGAAACTTATGCCTGGTCGGGTTTCAGCTGTCATGGGTCCATCTGGGGCCGGAAAAACTACATTCCTTTCTGCTGTTACTGGCAAGGCTACTGGGTGTCATGTTACAGGCTCTATTTTGATAAATGGAAAGAAGGAATCAATCCATTCTTATAAAAGGATTTTCGGGTTTGTACCGCAGGATGATATTGTCCATGGTGACCTAACTGTTGAAGAAAATCTCAGGTTTAGTGCAAGATGCAGGTATATATCCACTATGTATGCCTGTTGCTTTATGTTTTCTCATCCTACTTAATTACTCTGCTGATTAACCAGTGTTTTTGAACATAAATGTGCAGATTACCTGCTGATCTTCCAAAGGCAGAGAAGGTCCTTGTGATTGAAAGAGTGATAGAAGCATTAGGTTTGCAAGCCATACGCGATTCATTAGTTGGGACAGTTGAAAAACGAGGGATATCCGGAGGCCAAAGAAAGCGAGTAAATGTAGGACTGGAGATGGTTATGGAACCTTCGCTCTTGATTTTGGATGAGCCCACTTCTGGTCTAGACAGTTCGTCTTCTCTATTACTTCTCAGGGCACTCAGACGTGAAGCTCTAGAAGGTGTCAATATCTGCATGGTCATTCATCAACCCAGGTAGGTACATATACTACTTAACTAACAAACAACTCGAAAACATCCATCACTGAATAACAAACATTTGCTGTTTCCTTCCTTCTTCAGCTTTGCATTGTTCAAGATGTTCGACGACTTCATCCTGCTAGCGAAAGGAGGAATAACAGTGTATCACGGATCAGTGAAGAAGGTAGAGGAGTACTTCTCAGGGCTCGGAATAAACGTGCCGGAAAGAGTGACCCCTCCAGACCACTACATAGACATACTAGAAGGGATAACAAAACCAGGGTCGAACATAACCAGAGAACAACTCCCAGTGAGATGGATGTTGCACAACGGGTACCCGGTGCCTCCAGACATGCTGCATCTCTGTGATGAACAGGCATCCGCGTCTTCCAACGAAGACTCTACCAAGCCAAGTGTCCATAACAAGCCACTCGAAAGTTCCTTCGTTGGTGACTTTTTGCAAGACCTCAAGTTTGCTGTGGTCCTTAGGGCTGAACATCTTATGCATAATTTTCTGAGGAAGCAGGATCTCTCTAAGCGCGTCACCCCTGGCACCTTGCGCCAATATAGATACTTTCTTGGAAGGTCTTTTCGCTTATTCTGGATCGTAATTTTACTGATTAGAACAATTCTATATGCTTGAAATGGAATAAAAATCGTACATTGTTTAACAGGGTTACGAAGCAGAGGCTTAGGGAATCGAAACTACAAGGTGTGGATTATCTGATTCTACTACTTGCTGGTGCTTGCTTGGGGACTCTTGCTAAAGTGAGCGATGAATCGTTTGGTGCGCTTGGTTATAACTACACTGTAATTGCTGTATGTAAGTTTAACTTCTATTCCTTTACGAACAATGAGTTGATTCATTTGCTGACATCACTGATATGTATGTATGTATGTATGTATGTATGTATGTATGTATGTATGTATGTATGTATGTATATATGGAGTTGAGTGACTCGAGACCCTTAATTTGTCGATGTATGGCAGCTCTTTTGTCGATGATAGCAGCGTTGAGATCGTTCACGAATGACAGATTACAATACTGGAGAGAGAGCGCATCGGGGATGAGTAGCTTGGCATATTTCATGTCCAAAGACACAGTTGATCATTTCAACACAATTGTGAAGCCTTTGGTTTATTTGTCCATGTTTTACTTCCTCAACAGTCCAAGATCAAGTTTTTTCAGCAACTATGTGGTCTTGCTTTGCCTTGTCTATTGTGTCACTGGCATTGCTTATGCTTTGGCCATCTTCCTTGAGCCTGGCCCAGCCCAACTGGTTAATTCCTCTCCATCTTTTCTTCTTAATTGTGTTTGGATAAAAATGTCACTCAACTTTCCATTTTAGTAAAAAATGTCATTGATCTTTAAAAAACTGTCGGTAATACCACTCAACTTTCTAAAAAATAAAAAATGTCACTCTAACTTTGCAAATAAGTAAAAAATGTCACTGTTATCTTTTATAGCATTTTTGACTTTTTTAGAAAATTGAGTAGTATTTGTACTGTTTTTTGAATGTTGAGTGACATCAATGTCAGTTTTTGAAGATTAGTAACATTTTTACTAAAATAAAAAGTTGAGTGATATTTTTGTACAAACACTAGCTATCATTTGCATCTCATGTCTTTTTCTTTTTTTTAATTCAATGCAGACGTGTGTACTTCTTCCTGTTGTGTTATCACTTGTAGCAACTCAAGATAAAGATAGTAAAATAATGTACGAGATTGGGAAATTTACCTACACCAAGTGGGCTCTGGAGGCTTTTGTCATTGCAAATGCCGAAAAGTAAGATACTTTCTAACCTTCATTTTCTTTAAACATCATAACATCATATCCATGTACGAGATTGGGAAATTTAGCTACTAGACTCCTAAGTAACCAAGGTCTAATTAAGTAGACCAGACATGAATAAGAGAGATGTATTATAGTTTCAATATTAGTTTTAACTTTAATCCTAAAGTTTGACATTAATGAGGAGAAAAATTCAAATGTGGCAAGAAAAAGAAAAACAATACAGGGCCTTTTTTTTAACCCACAAAGTTTAAAGTTCTTTTTATTCAGCCCATAAATTTTAGGGTCCAAAAAATTAACAATGAAAATTAAGGGTTCAGAAAATTAATTAATCTATATTTCAAAGTCTAAAATGCGAAAAATCTTTTAAATATGTAGCCATTTTAAACCCCCTAATCTTCAAGTTTATTGAAAAAGGAACTAAAGTAGTGAGAACAACAGTATGTACCTTCAAGGATAGCATAGAACTTAATGAAACCAACATATGTTTTAGTACTACTTCCATCCAAGAATATTTATCCTTTTACCAAACTTCTTTATGTTAAAATATTAGTTTCATTTACAATTTCAATAATTGTTCCTTTTTAGTTTTTACCCAAATTAATCAATGTATTTATCACTTTTACAATTCCAACAACTGCTATCTTAAATTAAAATAGGAGTATTTTAGGTAAATTACAAACTTTTCACCTCAATTCCAATATGCATGGATCTTCTCAAATTAGATGAATAGATAAATATAATGAGACAGTGGTAGTATTTTTTTTAAAAGACTAAATAAAACTATTGTATAATTATACTTTTTTGGGTAAATTTATTTTTTTTCAAAACAACTCAAATTAGATAAATGGTTTTAACTTTAAATGGTTTGAACTTTATTTTTTATGAAATAGGGTACTGAATATGATGAGTCTTATAATTTGAAAAACCAAAATGATGATCTGGGTTTTGGGTAAGATACCTTTTCAGTATCTTGCTTTTGTATAAAAATCATATTATTGTATATTGAATAAGAAAAAGAATGATATGATTGAATTTTATAAATAAAATACCATACATAAGTTGCACAAAATATATATTTATGAATTGTTTTTTATATTTACAAAAGTATACATATACAGTAATGGATATAATTGATTTGATAGAATGTGATTTAAGTTTATTGACATAACTAACACGTCCAAAACTTTTTATAATTAATAATTGATACTTACCGTACCATTTCATAAAATACCAATTTTTTTAATGTGATTCGTTACTATTTTGTAGGTATGATGGAGTATGGTTGATAACTCGTTGTGGCTCCTTGATGAAACAAAATTACAGTCTGCATGACTACTCTCGGTGTTTAATATTTCTTTTTGTGGCTGGCGTTGTTAGTCGTATCATGGCGTTTATTTTGATGTTGACGTTTCAAAAGAAATGAGACATACAAGATTAGGTTTCTAAGTGTTAGTGTACAGAAATTTAGGGTGGAATTGCAATGTCTAACTAATGTTTACAAAAATAAGTGCATTGGAATAGAAAGCATGTAGTAGGGAAAAAAATTGTAGTTTTAGACAATACATGCTGACCATCTAAAACAACGACTGTATGAATGTGAATATGTATACAACTTTTTTTTTATATTTGAAGCCCAATAAGGCAAAAGAGTTTCGCAACAAAGCTTGCATGCACCAACAAAAACGGAAAAAAAAAACATCCAAAATACCAAAACAGATGAGTAAACAACTTTCAAGATATGTACATACCTTTACTCATTTGTAGTTTCTGAGTGCCCAGTGCCCCAAGGAATGTGTTTGAACTAAGAAAAACGACGTGGAAAGAGAAAAATTAGAACTTCGATCCGAGCGTCATATCTCTAAGCTTTTGAGCATATGCAAAATGCCCACATTGAAGATTGAACGGAGTGTTTCAAATCCAAAACCACGAAATTTCCATGCAAAATAGGATGTAAGAGTCTGCTGTAGCAGTCTTATCTCAAAATGAAAGCTGGGAGTTTGTCGGAGAGAAATTTGTAGAGCCGAATTTGGCACCCAGGCTTCCTCCCTCCCCCTCCAAGATTGAAAAAAACAAATACACAGGTGGAGTATTTGTGTGACATTTGAGTGCAAGATTAATGGCAGGGAGTTGAAGGTAGACAGAATGCCAAACATGGCTCTACAATATAACCTCTAACAACCCCCCCCCCCCCCCCCCAGTTGAGCTGGTTTACAGATGAAGAGAGCAGAATATAATGCAGATATATACAAACTGGCTCAGTCAAAAATGTGGGATGGTAGCCAACTGAGTATTTTCTAGCTAGACAGACCAAACCTAGAATCCAAAGTCAACCACCATCAACCACACAAGTAACATTTGTTTGAATAATGTTGCCTTATACCATTCACCAATAATGTTGTCTTGTAAATAGAAGCAACTTTATGAAACTAATAATTAGGGTTTCAGATACAGAACTAGATTATACTCCTCAGAGTATCAGGTTCTGGACTCCCAACACATAATTCTATGAGAATGATTTATAATTTTATAAACACAAAAGATGAATTAATATATGAACATACTTGTAAAATGAACCAATGTACACATACTTATAAAATGAAAATTATAAACTCACAAATTTATTAACCTACGGCTATGTATACATTATGAATTCAAATTTATACATGTGTGCTCACAAAATCACACATATAAAACCAATTCTAGGAGTACAGAAACATAGTACTCCCGGGAGTATAATCCAATTTCAGTTCAGCCAGATTTGTTCATGAAGTTTCTAACGTCTGGTTGGATACCGAGTTCGTCTCGGGACATTTTTGCTAATCAACAGAAGGTTTGCGATCCACCAGTTATGAAGTAGCATCATATACACAGCTTCTAAACATTATTGAGCACTCATTATAAGGACATGTACTAGATCCTCTAATCCTCTTATTTGGCAGAAGAATGAATAAAATAGCTCAACTGGTTAGCAAGTTCACATTTCAAAACTTACAGGTCGAATTAAATAGCAAGCTAATGAGAAAGCCACATTTTTGAGGAAAACATTCGACAGAACAGGCATCAGAGGCTCATAGCAAAATCAACAAATACTACTTTCTTGCAATTCCAACTGTAACACACCGGGTATATGAATAAAGTATGGCTTAAGAGGATTGAAATGACTACTTATATCACCAAGGTGCATCTTCTTTTATGATAGTTCATCCGTTGGGAACTCCTCAATTAAGCGTGCTTGGCTGGGAGTAGTCAAAGGATGGGTGACCTCCTGGGAAGTTTCCCGGGCAGCGTGTGAGCGAGGACGAAGCACACTGAAAAGACCCGTGGTAATTTGTGGGGCCAGTCAGCGATACTTGAAGCAGTTATCGGTAATGTCCGCGGCCCGGGTGGGGTCGGGGCGTTACAGCAACTTTCTTGCCCTTCAAAGTCCCACAATTGGTCTTTGTTTGTTGTCCACGGCAAGGCAAACCCTCAATATGTCTTACTCCTCTGTAGCATTGAATCTCCTTCAATATCTTGATTGCTGAAGCGTCAAACCGCCTCTGTATACAAATTACACAAACCCCATCATCCGAAACTCCTAAATATCACATAAATGGGCTTAACAAACCAAACAACACATAGAAGCTCAACTCAATCATAATCCTAGAGTCAATTCTCAATATCTGCAGTAACTCACAAACTTACAAACATGCTTAGTAAACCCAGCTCCAAATTCATAAGAATTGAGCCCACTGAGGTAACAAGTAACAACCCAATATCAGGGTTGATAAACCACACAATGCAAATGATCCCGATTCCCAAGTCAAGTTCCATCCTAAAACCACTTAAATAGTGCGGTGACTGCCAAACTTATAAACATGCCTGCTGCTTTTCTATCATCTCAAAACCCAATTCAAATGTGTGCAATTTTCAATCGAGATACAGCAATACATCATTAAGAAGGCAAAAGGAGAGGGCTTACCAGGTCACCCTCAATCGTGTACTTAGAAACTTCATCTCTGACTCGAACAAGCTCATATTCAGACAAGTCCTTGGTAATTTTGTTCTCCAAGCTCAAATCACAGAGAATTTGTTTAGCCGTAGCACGTCCAATACCATGAATGCATTGAAGAGAGTATTCGATTCGTTTGTCGTTAGGGATTTGATGAACTTTCCCAGATACGATTGCCTGGATACAAACATGAGTTAGAATCTTCCACTTGACAGCAGTGAAAACAAACGATACTCAACTGTAGCATAATATTCCACTACCGGTCTACCAGATATCCAAGATGCCATGATATGTTCACCAACAAAAGGGGGGTTAATGAATGTTAGAGCAGGCAAAATTTTGTCTGACCCATAAAAAAACCAAGTCCGACCATGGATTGTTCATCCGAATCATAATATTGCCAAATTTTCCAAAAAATTCGGACACAATACATCTCATATTTCTATTGTCTGAACCGATTTTGTCTTGAATTTACGTCAGTCCGAATTGTCCGACATGGTCCGACCCATAAAAAAGAGGCAACGTTCATCAATTTTCGTCCAAATTTGGACATAGACCGATTAACCAACCCAACCTGGACCCAAGTTTTTGCCACCACAACAATACTAATGTATCATGTTCTATCATTTTTCAAGCCTTCATTTTTTTTTCCCAATAACATACATCAGTTTAAAGTATTCTCTTTACTAGGATTCCATGTCAAATCCTGAAAGTTATGCATAAGAGGACCCTTCAACACACAGACACTGGGCATATCATTTGTTAAATTCAAAGAGGAAAACCACCCATAACTCAGAAACTAATACTAAGCTACGATCAAGCTGAATAATTATCAAATACCTTAGGAACACCTCTGGAATTCCAGCCCTTTCTAGGATCCACTGTTGGGTGTGAAGACCAAACTGAGGAACGAAGAAGGAAGAAAACGCAGGCTGCATTACCTTGATGGGCTTCGTCCAAAGGCCCATATGTGTGTTATATTTTTTGAGCGGCAAGTTTTTTAGGGTTTTCAGTTATTGTTAACCTAGTTCCTCTTATGTTTCTCTAGTATATATAGGGGTTCAGGTTCTCCCTATTTTGTATCCCTGAGATCAAGTGAGATAGAGAGAAACACAACCTTGTATTGTAATCCTCATATTACTAGTGCATCGATTCCGTGGTTTTTTTCCCGCTTTGGGTTTTTTCCACGTTAAAATCCTGGTGTCAAATTTCTTATTTCTTTTCCGCTATTATTTCCTATTGTTTGTGTTTTGCTTGAGTACTCTTGATCCTAACAACTGGTATCGAGCTTTCAGATTTGTGAAAGAGAACTGCTTTCAAACAATGGCGGAGATAAGTATGAAATAGAAATTTGATGGATCGACTTCATCTCCGGAAGTTGCAGTTGAGGATCTTACGTATGCGAAGTCATTGCATGTTCATTGTTGGATAAGCCAGATAAGATGGAGCAGGCTGAATACGATCTGCTGGATCGACAGGCGATGTCCCTAATCAGGATGTCATTGGCTCGGAACGTCATGTTTAACATCATGGAGAAAAAGACAACGAAGGAATTGCTGAAGGCACTGGAGAATATGTATGAGAAGTCTAGTGCAGCAAATCAAGTATATTTGTTCACTAAATTAACAAGCTGTAAGATGGCTGAAGGTGGGGATGTGGCTAATCATATTAATGAGATTACTAAAATTTTATCGCAACTTGCTTCAATAAAGATGGTTTTTCCTGAGAATGTTAGAGCTTGCGTATTATTATCTTCTATGCCTGAGTCTTGGAGAACCCTTGTAACTGCTTTTAGTAGTGCTAAGGATACTGACGAGATGAAATTTGATGATGTCAAGTCTGTATTGCTTAATGAGGGTCTTCGCAGGAAGAATTCTGGTGAGGAATCTTCGGGAATTGCATTAAGTGTCAGGGGTAGGAAGAATAATAAGAATTCGAATAATTCCAGGGGAGGCAGGCCTAGGGACATGAGCAATGTTGTGTGTTATGGTTGTGGGGATAAGGGTCACTTTAAGAGGGATTGCCCTAGACCTGGGAAGGGGAAGGGTAATGATGAACCGGACTCTGAACGAGAGAGCCAGGAGCATGAGGATTCATGCTGGACTGCCCAAATATATGTGGCGAAGCGATGCACTGAAAGATACCTAATCAGGAGTCCGTCGGTTCCTTTAGATTTGAAGGTACCTGAGGAGGTATGGGGCGGTAAGAAAGTTGATTACTCCTTTCTTCGTATTTTTGGTTGTACTGCTTATGTGATGACTGATCCTGACAAGCGTGATAAATTGGATCCTAAGTCCAAGAAGTGTTTTTTAGTTGGCTATGGGACTAATGCTTTTGGATACAGGCTGTGGGCAGGGGCGGATTTGGGGCCCAGGCAGGGGTGTCCATGGACACCCCTGGTCCAAAAAAAAGTTTAAACAGCCCATATTGACTAGGAATCAAAATAATATCCATAGACTAAATGGACACCCCAAAAAAAAAGGCCCAAAAAATTGATATAGATGTGGGTGAAGCTGGGCCTGGCGCGCGCATCTCAAGCCCAATTTGTGACATTTTTTTTTATAAAATGAAGTATGGTTTCAATTTAATTTAATTGAAAAAAATTTAATAAAAATAACTTCAATTCTTTCCCAGTTTACATAGTAGCACAGCAAGAACTGAGAAGTGAGAACCCTTCGTTCGACACTTCGAGTCTTCGACCACAGCTAGCATCCGCCACGCCTGACACCCCCACCGACATCCGCCACCGCCAGCGACCACCGCGGCGCTGACTCCAACTCCAACTCCGGCGACGTGTTTCTGACTGAGGCTCGAGTCTCTGTATTCCACAGTCCCACTCCAACTGGCGACTGTCTGAGTCTCTGACCGAGGCTCGATTGTTGATCCAAAGGCGCTGGCGCCGCCAGCAACCCAGCCTAGCCTCCCAAAGTCTCACTCCGACTCCGGTGACCGGTGAACGGAAATCCAACTTGTGAGTCCTCTCTCCTCTGATTTTCAATTTTAGGGTTTACAATTTACAGTTAACTATTTCAATTTTAACTTGTGTTTTGTGTGTGTTGTGAATTAGTAAATTACTTATTACTATCAATGATTTGTTTAGTAATTCAAATTATTCAATAATGATTTGTGATTTGTGTGTGGTGTGTGGTGTGTGGCTTGTGAATTAGTCTGAAATTTATAATTTGTGAATTATTGAACACTTTGTGATTTGTGTGTGGTAAGTAAATGGTTTGTGAAATCACAAAGTGTGATGGTGAATGACTGACTGTAAAGTGTAAACCATTTACCAATTATTCAATAATCCAATGGATCCTGGGTTGAGAATGACTAATTCCAATGACTAATTGAACACTTTGTGAAATTACAAACCATTTACCAATTATTGAACACTTTATGATTTAGTAAATTATTGTGATTGTGAATGACTGAATGTTGAGTATTTTTTGTTGATTTGTGATTGTTGTTTACTTGTTTTGTGTTTGTATGTTGTTTTTTTTTCGGTGAGTAGCAAAGTGTTGGGTATAATATGGAAGTATTTGACAGTTTGTAATGTCGACTCGATATCAAAAAATGAAACCACGTAGTGGCCAATTGTAATAGTTGACTATTGAAGTATTTGATGGTTTGTGTAATTTTTTTTTGTCCAAATGTATGATGGTTATTGGTGTAAGTGGACACCCCTATTTTGGAACTCGAGATCCGCCACTGGCCGTGGGATGGTAAGAAGATATTGAGACACTGTGATGTAGTCTTTAATGAGAATCTATTATATAAAGACTGGCAGGCATCAAGTGACTCAGGAAACAAGGAGTTAGTGGGAGCAAAGGTGATGGAGCCAGAAACTGTCAAGTTTTCTGATGGTGCACCGGAGAGGAAAACAATGGAGACAGAGGCATCACAGGAAGTTCCACAGACTACTGATCAGGCTGCTGAAGAACCTGATCCACTAGAGTTGGCTGGAAGCTCTAGTGATGATGAACAAACTCCACCACCCACTGTGTGGAGATCCATGAGGGCTACCAGAGGTAATGCACCTGAAAGATATTCTCCATCTTTGCATTATTTATTACTGACAGATGCTGGTGAGCCAGAATCCTATACTGAAGCTATGCAGGTTGAGGATCGTTCCAAGTGGGAGCAGGCAATAGATGATGAGATTGCCTCACTTGAGAAAAACAAAACTTGGGAACTAACGGGTTACTGCAGGAAAGAAAGCCTTGTTGAATAAATGGGTTTTCAGGATCAAGAATGAGCCTAATGGTGTTGTGAGGTACAAGGCTCGATTAGTGGTTAAGGGATTTTCACAGAAGGAAGGTATTGATTATAACGAGATTTTCTCTCCTGTTGTGAAACTAACCACTGTTAGAATTGTCCTTAGTATGGTTGCAGTGGAAAATTTACATCTGGAGCAAATGGATGTAAAAACAGTCTTCTTGCATGGAGATTTGGAGGAGAACTTGTATATGAAGCAACCTGAGGGATATGAAGTTCCAGGGAAGGAACACTTGGTATGTAGACTTCGAAAAAGTCTATATGGGTTGAAACAGGCTCCAAGGCAATGGTATATCAAGTTTGACACCTTCATGTACAACAATGGGTTCAAGAGGAGTGATAAGGATCAATGTTGTTATTATAAGAGCCTTCCTAACTTTTACATTATTCTACTTCTCTATGTGGATGATATGTTGATTGCAGGAGAAAGCATGAAGGAGATTACCGGGCTTAAGGAGAGGATGTCCAAAGAGTTTGAGATGAAGGATTTGGGTGCTGCAAATCAAATCCTTGGCATGAGGATTACTAGAGAGCGAGGACAAAGGAGTTTTGAGGTGTCTCGGAGGACTACATCAACGAGTGCTAGAGAGGTTCAGTGTGGTGATTCAAAACCTAGGGCACTCCTTGGCAAACCATCTCAAATTATCTAAAGAACAACAACCCGACCAAGGAGGAGAAAGAATACATGGCTAGAGTTCCTTATGCTTCAGAATTGGGAGCTTGATGTACGCGCCATGGTCCGCGAGACCGGATATTTCTTTTGCAGTGGGAGCGGTGTCCCGCTTCATGTCCAATCCGGGGAAATCACACTGAGAAGCTGTGAAATGGCTGTTGAGGTATTTGAAAGGTACCTCTCATTATTGTCTTATGTTTGGCGGAACTAACCTTGATCTGAAAGGTTACGTAGATGCTGATTTGAGTGGGGATTTCGATACGAGCAAGAGTACAACAGGCTATGTGTTCACTCTTGGTGGCTCGGCAATCAGTTGGATGTCAAGATTACAGAAGTGCATTGCTATGTCAACTACAGAATCAGAATATATTGCTTTGTCTGAGGCAGGCAAAGAAATGATATGGCTGCAGGATTTCTTGGAGGTTCTTGACCAGGGGCAAGATGGTGTTCTTCATTGTGACAGCCAGAGTGCCATTCAACTAACAAAAAATCCGGTGTTACACTCAAGGACAAAGCATATTAGAAGGAGATATCACTTCATTCGGAACTTGGTGGAAAGTGGTGAAGTGAAGCTCGAGAAGATCATGACGATAAGAACGGTGACATGCTAACCAAGCCAGTGGATGTTGGGAAACTGAGACTCTGTATGGCCTCAGTAGGCCTCTCTGACTAATGAGGAGGTCAGTCGATGCACTAGGAGAACTTGTGGTGAAAGTTGAGGATGATTGAGGTTTGGTCTCCAAGTGGGAGATTATTGGGTGTGAAGACTAAACTGAGGAACGAAGAAGGAAGAAAACGCAGGCTGCGTTACCTTGATGGGCTTCGTCCAAAGGCCCATATGTGTGTTATATTTTTTGAGCGGCAAGTTTTTTAGGGTTTTCAGTTATTGTTAACCTGGTTCCTCTTATGTTTCTCTAGTATATATAGGGGTTCAGGTTCTCCCTATTTTGTATCCCTGAGATCAAGTGAGATAAAGAGAAACACAACCTTGTATTGTAATCCTCATGCATCGATCCGTGGTTTTTTTCCCGCTTTGGGTTTTTTCCACGTTAAAATCCTGGTGTCAAATTTCTTATTTCTTTTCCGCTATTATTTCCTATTGTTTGTGTTTTACTTGAGTACTCTTCGATCCTAACATCCACACCTTCACTGTTTCTTCCACCATGATTATCAGAATCAATAGACGCTGTTGAGTACCAACTCTTCAGCCCCCATTGTGATCCAGATACTAATCACACAGACAAACAAATTGCTTGAGTTGTAATTTTTTCATTCCATAACACTGTCATTCCAATACCCAGAACATGGAAGGAGCCAGAAATTTGAGATTGAAACAATGGAATCAGAGCAGTGTAACGCAATGCAACCTAATTGTTCGACGAAATGACCAAGTGTAATACATCACAGTACAGAGAAATACAAAGAGAAAAACCTCCCAAACTTTATGAAAATCCATAAAACCAAACTCAAACAATTCAGCAATACAGTTGAACCCAAAACGAAACTGAAGCTTTTCAGGAAAAAAAAAAAAAAGGTTCACTATCGGTCCTAAAATGGCTGAATGATGGCAACTTTTGTTTGGGAATAATGAGAGAGATAGAGAGAACAAACATACCCAGAGCAGAGGAAGTTGTTGCAGAGAATGTGAATTGCTTCGCGATTCTAGAAGCTACCGACGACATATCGAATGCAGAATGCAAAATACGCCAATGGCGGTGTGGAAGATCGAAACTGATACAGGTTTTGTAGTTTGCTCTGTCTTTGTAATTGTAGGGGCGCTCAAGGTTGATGAAAAACGCAGCGTTTCATGAGTGTTTCATGAAATTGTCATTATTTTTGTCCCCCAGCATCGTTATTAAAATCTCGATTCTGATCTACGATTTAATGATTTTATAATCTAAAATTCCTGATGGGATTCTACTGTCTGCATTTTGAACCACGATCCTACATGGGTTAATCTTAATCCTAACTACGAGTTAGGATCCCAATTCTAACGATTACATTTATGAATTTATTTTTTTTTGAAGTTTCTTCTAGGAAAAACAAAGGTTTTTTTAGGCAACAAAGGCTTTTTTTTAAAAAAGAGAGATTGTATTTTAATTTTTTAATCAAAAAGAAAATGAAGAGTTATGACTTGTGACATTCTCATTTTTGCTGTAGAAACCCAAAAAATGATTAAAAAGGCTTTGTATTTTGCCTTAATTATTTTAAGGGTGTTGTATTATGAAAAATAATTTTAAGGTGATATAATAATCTTAGGGTGACATAATTTATACTGTAATTATTTTTGGGTGACAAGTCTACAATAAATTCAGTAGGAAGATGATTTTTTACTGAACATTTTTTTAAAGGAAGTCGACTCTTTTTATGGGTTGATATATGTCACCCCAAAATTATTTTTGAAAACACATGACACTTAAAGTAATTATGGAAAAATGTCACCCCAAAATTTTATTTTTAAATAAAAAACTAGTGTTCTACTTAAGCGCCATATACACTATACTTTTCAATTATTGTGGTCAGAATACTACCCTTGATTTTAGCACTGATAATGAAAATTGAATACAAGCAAATTATGAATGATGTGCGTCACATTAAAAATTTTATTTATTTATTTATTTATAAAAATTAGGTTCCACCTCCCATACACTTGCTTGTTATGGGTTCTTGATTCCAAGTATGTGGAATTTGAATATGTCTAACAGGTTCCGGTGTAGTATTATGGGAACCTTATTGTTACCCGCTGCGACAAGTTCTTAAATTTTAGGTTCGTTAATCTTACTTATTTGTAGGTTTCAATTTCGAAACCGCTCACCCCTAAACAGAAGCAGAAGGGTTCCAAAGTGAGGTGAGAAGATTTCCTCAAGGCTTTAGGGTGAAGGTTAGGGTTTTTGCTTTTCTTCCCATTTCCACTCAGATCTTAGGGTTTCGCTAATACTTGAGTTTCATTACCCTACTTCCATGAGAGAAATGATAGCGACGGATTGGATGTGGCGAATAGACATATAGTAAACTGAAACTAATGGAGGAGGATAAAGTACTCGAGTTTGAAGAGGAGATTAATGAAGAGAAGACTAATCGACTTTTGTTTACTGGCAAAACTTCATACGAAGAACTCTTCTAACGGGCGCTATGAAATCAGTCTTCAAGAACGTTAATACAAAAGTACTTACTAGCTTACATAACACGACTTTACAAGATAATTGCACCCATAAACTTTCAAAGATAGGATTTATGATCGACCTGTCTAGCTCGACTGGTTTTTGCCATAAAGTTTAAACCGTTTTATACAGTTGCCTTGCAAGCCAGATGCAACTAGTTAAATTTCTCGATTTGAGTTAATTCAGCATTTCGGATCCATTTTCAAGCGAAGTTGTTTTGGATGTCTGATTGGATTACTTGATATGGATACAAGCTGGTTTGCTCGTTGAGGATCAACTTTGCTGCACCAATGATCTGAATATCAGTTCACCTGAACTGTTGTCAGATTCTGCCAAGCCAAGGAAGAAATGCATGATAGCAAGTTCTCATTTCCGATATGCATGGTAATGGTGAAAGGATCACAACTTAAGAACCAAAGGAAGAAATCACAACAATGCATGGAGGACCAAGGATGGAAAGAAGCATAAAGTATAGAAGGAAGTATAAACAACAGCTTAATTGCTTAGCATCTCAAAATCACAGAAGTACATACAAGCTACTGAGAAAGACAAATCTTTCAGGAAAACATTCCATAAAAAGACACCATATTGAAACTCATCAAAATATAGTATACCACCTATTTGCATCTCAATGAACAAGCACAATAATACACCCAATTACCTAGGAGTTATGTCTACCTAGGAGCCTTCTTCTTTCCAGCAATCGCAACTTTCTTGCCCTTCAAAGTTCTACAGTTGTTCTTGGTTCGTTGTCCACGGCAAGGCAAACCCTGAATATGCCTTACTCCTCTGTAGCATTGAATCTCCTTCAATCTCCTAATTGCCAAAGCATTGAATCGCCTCTGTGTATAAGATCACGCAAACCCCATCAAACCCCATCATCCAAAACTCTTAAATTTCACATAAATAGGGCTTATCAAACCAAAACCAAATCAAACTTAATACCCCAAACTTCCTGCCAACAGGCGAGATATGGAGGAGGGGGAGTTGTATGTTGTAACAGTCACGCCTCTAAATTTTGCAATTCAAAGTGACTGCTTCCAATTGACCCAAGATTGCTGACTACTTACTACTTCAAGGAAAAGAAGAAAAGGAAGTTTAGTGAGACATTTCGCTTTTATTCCATTACAATCTAAGTTGAAACTTTATTAACTGGCCAGATTGAGGACAAAAAACAACGACACAGACAAGCTCAACTCAAGTTGCATCCTAAAATGAATTCCACAAGTAAAGTAACTTGCAAAGTTATAAACATGCTTCTTTTAATCTTCTCCAAAAACCCCAATTCCAAATTCAAATTCATAAAAATTGAGCTCAACAATCAAAATTCAGGCTGAATTCCCAAATCAAGTTCACCCTAAAACTACATAACAACATTACATCAACTCACAAACTAGTTACAATGCTAAATGCTCTGTAATCATCTCCAAAAACCCAACTCTGAGTTCATACAAAATTGATCTAACAATCCAAAATTAGGCTAACAAACCAAACAGCATACACAATTCCAATTCCCAAATCAAATTCCACCCTAAAACCTCATAACAACAGTACACTAGCTCACAAACCTATAAACAAGCATAATCCTCCCTTATCATCTCAAAATCCAATCCCAATTTCCAAATATACAATTCCAAACCCAAATAAAGCATCAAAACAAGAAAATGAGGGGGTAGAGAGAAAGATTACCAGGTCACCCTCAATCATGTACTTGGAAACTTCATCCCTAACTTGCATAAGCTCATCCTCAGACAAATCCTTGGTAATCTTGTTCTCCATGCTCAAATCACAGAGAATCTGTTTAGCCCTAGCACGCCCAATGCCATGAACGTACTGAAGCGAGTACTCGACCCTTTTGTTGTTGGGGACTTCCACCCCGCCAATACGCACACATTGGATGTTCAACCCACCGACCTACACAGAAAACCCACAAATTGATGAGTTTTTCCCCACAAACAAAACGCAATTGAAGGCAGATATTGAGGAATTGGTTTACCTTGGGAGGGTTTAGGGTGGGGAAAGAGACGGAGGAGGAGAGAGAACGAGATGGCCTGGTGTTGCAGATGAGGGAAAGAGAAGGTGCCACGGGAGTTGCGAGGGCGTGCGCCATTTTCAGAGAGAGGATTGGGGGGAGATAAGCTTGTTTAGCTATGGCTTCTTCTCTCTTATCCAGTATTCTGTGCAAGGGAGGGGAGAATGTATAGTGTATAGTAAGGAAAGCAAACACCGTGGAATGTACGCTGTTGGGCTTGGATTTAAGTTGGGCTTCACAAGTTGCTGTTAGGCTAGACCTCTTTATTCAACTGAGATATCAGTCGTAATATCTGGGCTTGTACGATTACACAACAAATTATATGCCATCAAGGTCCGGTTCGGCAAAATATAGTGGTTTATAGTCATGTTTGGCAACCAGCTGATAGCAGGTAGGCTAGTAAATGGTAGTTGTTTGGATTAGCTGTTTGACTTTAACTGTTTGGGTTAGCTGATTGTAAGAAATGTGTTTGGTAAACTAACTTTTTGAGAAAAAGTTACCTCAAAAAGCTTCTTCAAGTAGATTTTTAAAAACTAGCTTACTGGGTTCAAAAAGCTAATATGAAAAGCTTGCTATCAAACACCTTAGGTAGTTTTTTCACCTTGGTCAAAAAGCTAATAGTATCCAAAAAGCTAAAAGCTACCCCAAAAAACTCACAACCAAACACCCCCTACATAACTATTTATATATCGTATAATGAATAATTGTTTAAGGATGTGTTTGGTTCTTTCTCAAGCGAGAAACCTTTTTCGAGAAAGTTTTTCTTGGGAAAATTTTTCCTAGCAAAGAATGCATTACAATGTTTAATTACATTTCAATATATGAGAATGTTTGTAAGAAAGTTTATTTAAAATGTCCAAACTACCCTTATTTATAAAATTTATAAACGTAGTTTTTATGGGAATTTTGGGAAAATAAACTATAAAGTTTACTTTTCCATAGGAAAAAAACTTTCTCAACACCCCCATGGAAAAGTATTTCCCGTCAACTATAGAAAAATATTGGGTCGTACGCACAAATTTCTTCTTCATTTTACAACCAAACATAGTAAAATTTAGCCAACTTGGGAAAGTTGACAAACTTTCCTAGGAAACTTCTCTAACCAAACACTCCACAAATAAAATTGTGTTCGGTAAATTTAACAGTTTAGTTAGCTAATTAATATGAATTTTCAAAGGATAGTTTACCGAAAAAATTTGAAAGACTACCTTAATGCTAAAATGTTAACTTTATTAATGTTCTAGATAACACTAATTAAGACGTTGAATACTACTTGAATTGCTAACTTACCGAACACTACTATTTGTCTAACTAGAGTACAGTATTTGTGATGGTCAAAACGTTACCCCAAACATTATTGTTGAACATAATCAATCTGGGTGGATTATGTAAATTGTACTGGTAATAGGTGGGCCACGTGATAAACATATCAATATTCGAATCCAAGTAGGACAATAGGACCCTATTTGGCAACCAGCTAGTAGCTTGTAGCTATTAGCTGATAGCTATTTGACTTTAGCTGTTTGAGTTAGCTGATTGTAGGAAAAGTGTTTGGTAAAGTAGCTTTTTGTGAAAAGCTAACTCAAAAAGCTTCATCCAGTAGCTTTTTGGAAACTAGCTTATTGGGTCCAAAATGTTAAAATAAAAAGCTACTTACCAAACACCTCAAGTAGCTTTTTAACCTTAGTAAAAAAGCTAAAAGCTATCCAAAAAGCTGGATAGCCAAACACCTCTTAATTGTTACTGTTTGATTATTATTTTGGGTAAAGATTGTTCAGATAATAATAAAGTTCGTGTCATATTATATATGCTTCAGGTAAAATTTTTCAGTTTAACTGTTCGGAGTTTTTGGTATGGCCACATGGAAATATAGTGAAAATGTCTATATTCTCATGTTTTGTTAAGATTTTTATGAGTAGATTTAAATGAGAGTAATCCCTATAAGTTCAACAAGTAAACCTAAAACTAAATTTAACAAATAGGTGACAATAGTTCAAAGTTAGAGATGTTTAGTGACAATAAAACAAAGAGTATACATACATTTATAAATTACTTCTCACAACATTACACGTTACTAGCATTACTACTAGCAAAAAGACTACATTTGCTGGTGTATGTATTCATAAAACATAACAAAGTCAAAACTACTCCTTAATTCCTCTTATTAATATTTGATTTATTTACATGGTAAAGAACTTACATAGCATGCTTAACTATTACATGTTTACCACAAAGCTAATAGTAGTATATACTACTATAGTAGGCTACCTAGGGCATACAGAAGCAGCCTGGACTTGACCACAGCCAACAAACTCCCCTGTGTGGCTGTGTCATTACTCATAGTGATTACCTCCTTGCATTCCTACTCCCACCACCACGGACCACATGACCCGGTCCATCAGGCCCGGGTGGTCGCTGCTGGTTAGGAAACCCACCGAACCAGCTCTCCTGGTGGAACCCACCATTATTCCCTCTCGGTCCAAAGCTGCCTCCGAACCCAAACCCGAACGGACAGAACCCATTTTGATTAACCCCTGGAACATGACCTTGACCTGATTCGCCACCCCAGCCAAACCCAAACCCGCCACTGGGCCCGTTACCGCTGAGCCCTCCAGAACCCGACCCGAAACCGAACGCGGACCCTCCTCCAGCCGCTGGGCTCGAACCGTAGCCCCATGTGTAACCCCAGCTGCCATCAGGCGAAGCACCGGAGCCCCACTGGAAGTTCCACCCGCCAGATCCGGGATGACCCGGACCCATGCTGCTGCCTTGGTGGTTCGCCATGCTTTGTGGGTCTTGATTCTTGACCCGAATTGAATGAAGTAGGTTCGGGAGATCAGGGAGAGTTTAGGGGGAAGAAGAAATGAGATGAAGTTTGAGAATTAAGTAATATACCAAATCCACTAATAAAATGGCATATCCTTATCTTAGACTTTCTCCGTGACTGTCACTTTTGTCAACATAAAGGGGGCGCCCACCATATTTATGATTCAATTTTACTGCAAAATTAATCAAATTGATGAAAGACACATGGAATTCAAGGTACCTAATTTTAGTTATTGATCTTTGAGTTTTTTTCTTTTATATTAAAAAAATTCAATTCAAATTCTGTGGGTTCATGAAAGTGGGCTGATTGGGCTAAACTCAAAGCCTCGAACACAATGGGCTTATATTCTCTGAGGTTCTCACAGTAACTAAAGCGTATTTTTGAAAAGAAAAATGAGCAAGTAGTTCACTAGCTAAATCCTTATTTTAGGCGGCGGTGGCAAAAATTTGACCGACTAGAATGATCGAATTTGACCGATTTGAAAAATTGGTTTTCGGACATGATTTTTTAACCGAATTAAAAATTCGATCATTCGGTCATGAATGAACTTAAATTCGGATTGAGTTCGGGTTTGGGTGTTCCCGAATTTTGGTTAAAATTTAGATTCCGTCAATCCTGGTTCGGGTTGACCGAATCTTATTATGAAGATAGTGTTAATAACTCATGTAAAGAGGCTCAAATTACGTATATTCAGTCAACTTCGGTCATTTGGTCAAATTCGGTCAACTGGTCATATTTGGTCAAAAATATAGTATTCAGTTAATTTTTAGTTTTGACAAAAAATTAAATTCGGTCATTCGGTCAAATTCGATTATTCGAGTTCGGGTCTGGTCATTTTGTCCGAATTAAAATTCGATCAGGGTCTGAGTTTGAGGTTTTTGACCGAATACTCGAATTGACCAAACCTAATAAAACCTAGACTCGAATTTTTGTCACCCCAAATTTTAGGGGATAATTACCTATTATTACTTTTATAAAGTTTTAAATATTGGTGAAAAACTTAGAAGATGGGGTGTAACCCAATTAAACTGCCATATCTTCTGTACTATTCATTTTCGTTCTGTATAATATTCTTCTTATCATAGTTTACTCTTAAAATGTAACATAAAGGAGGGGCTGAAATGATTTAAGTGATGGTACGAAATTCAGTTAATTTCACGATATCAAAAGCATTTAGTTTTGTGAATTTATACTTATTTAAGATTGTGTTTTTTCAATAGCATAACAGAGAAAATAATACATCTAATTTATCAAGTATATCTATTAACATACTACTCTAGAGAATAAATACATGGTAACAAAAGCAAACACAATAGAACTTACACATACCACTTCTTTTCTGTAACAAAAAACTCTTACTATATATCATAGTTTATTTCAAACCATATGGGATTTATAATCTCGACATTTTCTTTAATTCACCCACACTAGTCTCAAACAATAGTCCAACTTCCTAATCACCAAATAATAATAATAAACCTAATTAATTAAGGAGAGAATCAGTGAGAAGCTTAAGCTCTTGAGAGCTAACAGCCCCATCTCCATCCCCATCCATGGAGTTAATAATCTCCTGGCAACTCTCAAACGAGAACCCACCAACCCCCATGTCCCTCATCGCACCGAATAACTCCTCCCCGGTGATGACATCATCTCCATCCGCATCGATCGACTCGAACGCGCTCTTCAGGAGCGTCGCCAGGCTACCAAGCTCCATATCCTTGGTGTTCAGTTCGAGGAACTCGGCTAGGCTCAGCCGCCCGTCCCTGTTGGAGTCGGCTTGGCTCAGCATGTCTCGAACCTCTCGGTCCATCATCCTGTAGCCGAGCGAGCCCATGATCCCGGCTAGCTCGGCTTCGGTTATGAGCCCCTCATTGTCGGAGTCGAAGGCGTGGAAGGCTTGCATTAGGGTTAGGACGTGGCTTAGGGTGTCGGCTTCGATTGAGATGTTGGCTCCAAGCTGAGCCATGGGTATTTGAGGCTGAGATTAGCTTGAGCTTGAAATTAACAAGCTAGGGTTGTGTTGTAGCAATTCAAGTTCCTGTTAAATAAGAATGTATAGATGAAAGAATTTGAGAATGTTATGGTGATATATGTTAAATTCTTTTCTTTAAAATAAAGGTAAGCTTTGTGAATGAAAATATAGATTCTAGCTAGATTTTCATGTTCTCATATTCTTCTTTATCTTTAAAGAATAATAGTATTAGAGTGATGTCCATATATTCGTTCTTTCTTTATGATCACTATCTTACATGAAATATTCTTTACGAGATAATCTATGCAAAAAAAAAAAAAAAAAATCATTTCTCAAAAAAGAGAATATTATTTGCGATTTATTTGTATCATTCAGTTAGGATTCCTCTCTCTCTAAATTTAAACAGAAACCGTAAACCTTTACCGTGCGTCACCGGGCAAGGTCATCAGGGGCACACTCAGGCCCTGGTCGCCGTCGATCACTAAGCACCCCTAATCCCGCCCGCATCGGTTCTCTTAGCATTTTTTTTTGTGTTTTTGGTTGTTGCTTCTATTCGTCTGACTCTGTCGTCATTTTTATTGGTTGCAAACTTGCAATCGTAACAACATTCTGAACGGAAGTTACGGGCAGGACATGAGAACGGTCATAAGTGTGATTTTTCAAAATTTTCAGCCCTCGAACCTTTGGCAATGGGTCATGGGCGAGACTTAGTGGGACATGCCCGTGACACATAATTTTCTTTTTCAATGTTGCTATTCTTTCTTTTTTTTTTTCCCTTTTTGCTTTATCTCTTTCTTTTTGTTTATTACTCAAGAGAAAAACAAACTGATGAAAATAAAGAACTCAAGAAGGTCAAATAAAACCTAAAAGACCCTAAAGTAATTAACCTAGAAATTAAAACAAAGTGCAAGAAAACTAGAGTAATAATATAAAATTCCTAAAAATGAAAGAAAATTAAGAAAAATCAAAATGAGAATTACAATGTTTTACACCTCACCCACTTAATCGGGGACGTGGTTTTAAGTGTTTGGAGGATCGTGCAATGTGATATACTCCACATCCTCTGCCCTTGAGAACTCTAAGAAGGGCATCAACCTATGCATATTCACCTTAATCATTGATTCATTAGACGAATCTTTGATTTCAATCACACCATATTGAAACACACAATGCATAATATAAGGACTACTCCATTTAGATTTCAATTTTTCAACAAATAGGTGAAGCCGGCAATCATAAAGGAGGACCTTTTTCCCCGAGAAGAAGTCCTTTATATAAATGATTGTATCATGAGGAGCTTTGGACCTCTCCTTACTCAGGCTCCCATTCTCATAAGATTCCCTCCTTAAATCCTCTATCTCATTCAGTGTAAGCATCCTTTCTTCACCAGCCAAAGTCAAATCTAAATTTAGAGTTCTAATGGCCCACCAAGATCTCTGCTCAAGTTAACAGAAGTTGGCAAGGCTTCTCAAACACCACTTTATAGGGAGACATCCCTATAGGAGTCTTATAGGCGGTTCTATATACCCAAAGAACATCTACAAGTTTCAAAGACCAATCCTTCCTATTCTTAAACACAATTTCTCAAAGATTTGTTTGATTTTCTGGTTGGACACTTCTGCTTGACTATTGGATTGTGGATGGTAAGTGCTAGTGAGCTTACGCACCATAGAGTACCACTTCAGTAAGGCCTCAAAAGAACGATTATTGAAATGGATGCCTTAGTCACTAAGGATTGCTCTAGGAACCCCATACCGGGCAAAAATGAACTCTTAAGAAACTTTGTAACCATTTTAGCATCGTTGCTTTTAGTGGGGATAGTCTCAACCCACTTGGACACATAATCCACAAAAAGAAGAATATACTCATTGTTAAAAGAGTTAGGAAACGGTTCCATGAAATCAATGCCCAACAAATAAAAAAAAAATCAACAAAAATCTTAGGTTGTAAGGGAATCGAATCTCCCCCAGTGAATTTTCCCCAAACTTTGGCACCTAAGGCACTGTTTGGCATAGTCATGAGCATCACGAAAAATTGTTGGCCCATAAAGGTCACTTTAGAGGACCTTAATGGAAGTCTTCCTTTAACTGTAGTGCCCTCCACAAGATTGGTCAAGGAAAAAAGAGAAAACATCAACAGTAGACTCATCTGGGCCACATCTCCTAAGAATCTAGTCAGAGCATTATTTAATCAAATACGGCTCATCCAAACAAGTTCTTCACAGTATGAAGGAAACGATCCCTATATGCATGCTTGTTCCACTTTCTAGGCATCTTAAAGTTCACAATGTCTACAAACCAAGGTTTCACCCCCACACTATAGAGTTTTTTGTAAAGAAAGTTTGCATCAATGGGGATGTTACTTCTATCATTCATTCGTCACAATTCTCTAGAAAAGTGGTCGGCAATAGGGTTTTCGACCCCTTGTCTATCTCTAATTTCACAGTCAAACTGAAGTAGCAAAACCCACCTAACTAGCCTAGGCTTAGAGTCCTTCTTTTCCATATATAGTATCTCAAAGGAGAATGGTTAGTGTACACTATCACATGAGAACCAAGCAATTAAGATCTAACTTTTCAAAAGTATACACTACAGTCAAGAACTCTTTTTTAGTCACTGTGTAGTTTACCTGAGCCTCATTCAAAGTGTGACTTGCATAATGAATTACGTGAGGCTTCTTTTCAATTTTTTGGCCAAGCAACACTTTAATGGCAAAATCATAAGCATCACACATCAACTCAAATGGATCTTCCCCAGATGGGAGGCTAAGGATAGGGGGAGAGGTGAGGGCATCTTTTAGCTTATCGAAGGCCACTTCACACGCATTAGAAAAGTGGACCGACACTTTTTCAGCTAGTAAAGAGGACAAGTGCTTAGAAATCTTTTTAAAGTACTTAATGAATATTCGGTAGAAATCGGAATGTCCTAGAAATTAGCAAACATCTTTCACATAAGGAGGGAGTGAATTCTTAGTCAAATTAATTTTTGCCTTATCAATTTCATTCCCATCAATCACATGACTTAGCACAATACCTTTTTTTACACTGAAATATTATTTTTCCCGATTCAGGGTGAGATTCTTTTCTTGGCATCTTCCAAACACACAATTCACATTAGACAAGAAAACATCGAAGGAAGTTGTAACACCCTGGATATGTGGTTAAAGTGTGGCTTAAAAGGTTTGAAATGACTACTCATATCATCAAGGTGCACCTTCTTTTATGGTAGCTCATCCGTTGGGAACTCCTCAGTTAAGCGTGCTTAGCTGGGAGTAGTCTAAGGATGGTGGGGCCAATCATCAATCCTTGAAGCAGTTATTGGTGGTGATGCCCGCGGCCCGGGAAGGGTCGGGGCGTTACAAATGGTATCAGAGCCGACCCGCGACCGTGAGCTGCGCCAATGGACAGGAGAGCCATGGGCTGTCACCTAGCGGGGCAAAGATTCTGGATTGGATTGTGGCACAACGAGGATGTTGTGCGCTTTAGTGGGGGGTGACTGTAACACCCCGGATATGTGGTTAAAGTGTGACTTAAAAGGATTGAAATGACTACTCATATCATCAAGGTGCACCTTCTTTTATGGTAGCTCATCCGTTGGGAACTCCTCAGTTAAGCGTGCTTAGCTGGGAGTAGTCTAAGAACGGGTGACCTTCTGGGAAGTTTTCCCAGGCAGTGTGTGAGCGAGGACGAAGTACACTGGAAAGACTCGTGGTGATTTGTGGAGCCAATCAACAACCCTTAAAGCAGTTATCGGTGATGCCCGCGGCCTGGGAGGGGCCGGGGCATTACAGAAGTGCCAAAAACAAAAGAGTCATCCTTGAAAATTTCTACACATTGCTCCACCATATTAAAAAGATGGAGATCATGCAACTTTCAAAGGTTGTAAGAGCATAACAAAGGCCAAAAAACATCATTTGAAAAGTAAAAGTGCCAAAGGGGCAAGTGAAGGCTGTTTTTTCTTGATCACAAGGAGTTATGGAGACTTGAACATAACTAAAATATCCGTCAAGGAAATAGTAATACTCATGTCCGACAAGTTTCTCAAGCATTTGGTTAAAGAAATGGAGAAGGAAGTGATCTTTCCTAGTTGCCTTGTTTAGCTTCCTATAATTAATACGCACACACCACCTAAAAAGAACACGGTCAGGAACACACTCTTCCTTATCATTCTCAAGAACACTTAACTCAGACTTTTTGGGGACAATGTGAATAGGTCTTACCTACTTGCCATCAAACATAGGGTAGGTGATTTCATGATCTAGCCACTTTATCACCTCCTCCCTAAATACATCTTTCAAATTAGGGTTTAGTCTCTTAAGCCAATCTCAATGCGAGGTATACTCATCCTCTCAGAAGATGTTGTGTTGCACAATGGAAGGTCTAATCTCCTTAATGTCTCCTAAAGTTCATCCAAAGGCTCCTCAGTTCTACTTGAGAACCTCAATCAGTTTAGTTTCTTGAATCTCACCTAGGTTGGATGCAACAATCACTAGGTAGGTCTCAAGAGGCCTAAGGAACACCTAATTCCAATCATGGGGAAGGGATTTCATTTCAAGAGGGGAGGAAGATGGTGTAGACACTGGGTTTTATACCGGGAAAAGTATACAAAAACAAACCGGGAGCAATAAAAAAAGAGGCTAGAATGAAAGCAACGACACTGGTCCTTCCTCAATCAAAAGCTACTAGACTCAATCAAAAGCCACCGGGCCAACCCACGACAAAAGCCTTCATTTTCCACCCTTTCCATATACATGTGCTCACTATTTCGAATCTCATTTTTTTTACAAGTCTTATTGGCCCTATTTCTTTTGATGAAGGTAAAACACACATCATAAGCTTTCCAATACCTTTTGAATTGACTCAATCGGAGTCCATATGAAGGAATTATGGCCGTTTGAAATCGAACTAGCCTGGCACCAAGGCCATGCGACCTTGACCAATTCCCAGGCCCAGAACAGGCTGCCAAGGCCACATGGCTTGGCTGTTCAGGCCCTATAGAGCCTACCAAGGCCGCATGCCCTTGGCTAACTCACAAAGCAGGCCCAAGGCGCGTGAAAGTCACCTTGGCCGCATGGCTTACGCTGTTGCAAAGCTAGATGTGCCTTGCCACGTCAGCAATCCATGCACTGGATTGCTATTGGCCGCATGGCCTTGCCTGTTCAAATTTCATTTTCGTGCCTTTCCCTTCATCAGCTGATCCCGTGATCCATGTCATAGCGCCATTGACTCATGTAGAGTCAAAGGTTATGCGGCTGTGGTGCTAATTAGGGGCGTGATCATTGGATCATGCTCTCTCCTTCCATCCAAATACTCTCCCCTCCTCACCTATAAATACCCCACTCCATCACCACTGAATTCATCAATTCTTCCCACCGACAACCATCATCAACAATCCTCTCCCATTTTCCGGGGTCCTACAGATGGCACATTAGAAAGTTCTTTTTTTCATGCATGGACTTGGAATAAAACAATGATTCATAGAGCACATCACCATCAATTATATCAACATTACAAACAAAATCCACACATTGAGGATCGATCCCCATCAAAGCATGATCACCCTCACAAGGTATCAAGGCATTCAATCGTTCACATTCAACGTCACTCTCCTCACAAAAGTCACTCACCAAATTAAGGGTTGAATGCTCCCCCTCATCAAAACCTATGAGTGATTTTTGAAGATTAAAGATGTTTAACCATATTGTTAATAAATTTATTCTCCCATCCTTGAAATTAATCCAAGATCTAGAGGTAGCAAGGAATGGGCAACTAAAAATGACTGGAATTTTATCTCTAATGCTTCTAACCTTAGCAGTTTCATGCACCACAAAGTCAACGGGGAAGACAAAATCCCCAACCTTAATCACCACATCTTCGACAACACCCTTAGAAACTCTAGTGGAACGGTCGTCCACTTGCAATACTATTCTTGTAGGCTTTAGTTCACCTAGCTAGAGATAACATCTCATACACATGCAATGGTAGAAGATTCACATGCACTAGGACCCAAATCATGCAAACCCCCCTCAATGAAACTATCACCTATGGGAATAGAAATTTTGGGGCGTCCAGGGTCTTTATATGAGATGAGAATTTGGTTTAAAAGAATGGAGCTGACATTTGAGGCTAGGAAAGGTTTCTTGGGCACTTGAGTGGCCTGCTTTGTTGTGCAAATCTCCTTGAGAAACGAGCATAAGGGGGAATTTGTCGGATGTCATCCAACAAGGTAATGTTCACCTTAACTTTAGAAAAGATCTCTCTAATCTTGTCTAGAAACTTTTGGTCTTTGCACCCCTTTGACCTATTAGGATAAGGTGGAGAGGGTTTGAAAAACTCTTTACAATAGTGGATTAGTAAAAGAAGTTAAAGGTTTGGTCTTGGAAGAAGGCTTAACAGTGACAATTGGCTCTTCCTTGTTGGATACATCATCAAGGGATGAAGTCTTTACAACATCATCATCGTCATGCATACTGTCACAATTAAGGGGAGGGGAAGAATTCAGATTTTCACCAACATGATTGTCAACTTCCTTCCTAGAATGAAGAGTAATGACAACATTCAACCCTCTCATTTGATTAGGATCAAAGGAGGAAGATGAGGAAGCATTTCCCTTAGGATTTTCCTCCAGTTGACTTGGGAAGTTTCCCTTGTCTCTACTAGCAAGTAGCCATTGAGGGAAATTTTCATGCATCTGTTTCATCATCTTTTCCATGTTGTTGTTCGTGTTTCTCTCAACCTCTTTTAATCTTTCTTTTAGATCTCTAATCTTTCTTTCTTATGTTTGTCCTCATTAATGGAGTACCCTCTTCACTTTGTGCCAGAAAGGGTTGAAGTGAAGGTCCTTTTGGTGAAGTATGGATATGCCCCTTGGACCAGTGGTCTCGAAGGAGAGGTGGGTTCCTTGAAAACCCCCACCTTGATTTGGAGCCCCGAACACATTTTGATTGATAGTACCATAAGAGAGCAAGGAATTCTTATGATATCCTTGATTGTAAGTCACGAAGTAAGGGTCATGCCTAGGGTTTTGGTTCAATGCATTAACACTCTCATGACTTGAAGCTAATTGTGGCACATACATGGGGCAAGCAATGAAAATATGATCAACACCTTGACATAGAGTACATGATATGGGCAGGGAGGGGGAGAAGAAGAAGTTTGATCTCAAGAATTAACTTTCACACATGTTTGGGATTGAGATGCAAGTAGTTGTTGTTGAGCTATGGTTTTTATCATATTTTCAAGAGATACATACCTAGCCTTATACAGTGAAGACTCAATAAGAGTATGCACCCCTTCCTCATTGCACTAGAAAATTATGCAGACAAAGACTCATCCCTAGTAGTGTGCCATTGCATGGTTCTTTCAACCATATTCTCCAAAAACTCCCATGATTCAGATGTAATTTTGTTCAAAAATCCCCCGGGACACATAGACTCTAAGATGACTCTAGTTTGTTAGTCAACTCTTACACATAATTAGACACAACCAAGCAACATCTAGACCAAGGTGGGGATATTGGGACAACAAATTCTTAAACCTCTCAAAAGATTTTCAATGTGGCTCTCCTGACCCTTGCTTAAATTTCAAAATTACATTTCTCAATTGCACAACAAAAGAGTTAAGAAAGTACTTTCTCATGAACACTTTCAAAAAGCCATCCCATGTATGAAGTAATATAACTTGGAGGGATGCTATATATCCACCACTTAGTAACGTCCTTCAGGGCGAAAGACAGGTATTTCAATAGAATAAAATCAAGTGGGACTCTTAGGAGAGTCACCATACTCGAGAATTCTTTAAATTCAGCTGCCACAAAAGGCTTGATCCCGTACCAGTGAAGAACGATATGGCTTGGCCATGTTAATGCTTGGGGTCAAAGGTCACCCCCTCAATTAAGTGAGGTAACACACGTGTGAAGATACTAAATCACCTTCTATATCCCATGCTGGATGAAAACCATCTCATTTGCACCTTCTACAATATGAAACTTCTCTTCCTATCAAATTTTGGAATTTCATACTTCATGATCGAAACCATCTCAAATTAGAGCTCTAATACCACTTGAAAGGAAATTCAAAGTACTACTTACAAATTACGGATAATGCAAAAACGTAATAGAGAGGACAAAAATTACACAAGATCATAGAAGTAACTGAATCAAAGAAAACATACACCAGGAATACGTGGAAACCTAAGACTAAGAAAGAAGAAATTCACTTTTTGTTGACGCCACGACCCATGGCTAGCTTTACACGATCATGTCGACCACTACTAAAAATATGTGTATTACCAACCACTTTTTCCAACCAATTTAAAATGGTTGGAAAAACCAACCACTTTAGCAACTATTTGATATTCTGACTATTTTTCAAAAAAATTAGTGGGAAAAATGGTGGGAAATTCCAACCAATTTTGCTAAAATGGTTGGAAAATTTTCCTACCATCCTTTTTCCTACTATTTGAAAATGGTTGGAAAAATAGTTGGATTACTAACCATTTTTCCAACCAATTTCAAATGGTAGGAAAAAGGATAACAAAATTGGTTGGAATTTCCAACCATTTTTTCCACTAAATTTTTTGAAAAATAGTTGGAATATCAAATAGTTGCTAAAATGGTTGGTTTTTCCAACTATTTTAAATTGGTTGGAAAAAAGTGGTTGAAAATACACATATTTTTAATAGTGGACTGGATTTTAGGGGATTCGCATATTTTCACCTTAGGCGGCCCTTAAGAATATCCCATGGTCATAAAACAGCTCAACAGTTGATATTTTTTCCCACTAACACAAATTTATCACCAATATTTAGCATTCATATACTCATTAAATTTGTATAAATAACTAGGTGATTGAAGTTTCCACGAGGCAGATGATTGATGAGTTGAGTCATGCAACAATATTGTAGAAGCGATGGGGCCAATCTTATAATAACATCATTTCACACAAGAAGTTATACTAAGGCCATAGCTTATGAAGAATTTTTTAGGAGAGAGCATGGAAGAGAGAAAAAAATGAAGGAAAAATGGTTGGGGAAAATTCTAAAAAAATGAGACTATTTTTGGGATGGAGAAGTATGCAAGAGAGAGAAAACGGGAAAAAAGAGGGGAAAATGCAGCGTGAAAGGGGAGGGTGTGCGGCAGTCGCTGGGCTAGGCAAGGGCGCGTGCGACGCACCGGATGGAGGGCACGTCTGTCACGTTTCACGCAAACCCAGTCCTTGTTTCAATTTTTTTTTTTTTTGCTTTTTCATTTTTCTTATGTTTATTGAGCTATTAAATATTTCAACTTGTCCAACAATACAATTAAATATTATCCCCTACTTTCCTTATACTTCCTCTCATCCCTCATTTTATACTCCATTATAAACAATATTCATATTCAACCAGTGTCATTAAAATATTAATATTTATACAATAATTATATTATCGTATTCCATCAACAAATATACCATAAGTCATGGCCTAAGAATACTAGCGATTAGCGAAGCTTATCTAATATAAATGCAAAAGTAAAAAAGAATCATAATGGAGACGATGCATGGTAGATGCAACAGATTGATTGGCCGGGTGCAAGAAATAGGAGAAGAAAATGCCAAGAATAGAAAGATGGTGACTATAATCGAAAGATAATAATATACAAAAGGAAGACATATAAAAATGCTATCATGCATGCATGTGTGTTGTATTGTTGTCAGTGTTGAATAGAAAGGGAGCATGGACCTCATTCTGCAACTGCAAGCTGCTGCTATATGTGTTATATGCTGCCAAGCCCTAGCAGCTGCTAGCTAGTTGACTGTTGAATACTAGTAAGGTCGCTTACAGATTATACCCCAACCCCATCCCCATCCCCATCCCCATGCAACACAACGTACGTGTACAGACAGACAGCATGCAAAGGGTGTGCATGTGCGTGCATGGGTAGTTTATCTAGAACTTGCCATACTGATTTCTAGACTTTCCATTCTAACATGGGCACCTATTTTTGTTTATTTCCTTCCTACTATTTTATCTGTCACTTTGATATTATATGTATCCCTCAAATTTTGATTATAGATTTCCTAACATATATAATAATCTATTATACGAATGTAGTCTTATCATAAAAATATTAAAATGTTATGCAACAACTTAAACTATCAGTCAAAACAAAGCCAGGAAGAAGTAAGAGTGATCATCTAATCAGTAAAACTAAACGTACCCATAGAATAATCAAATTAAAAAGTATGAGATTGGTGGAAAAAAGGGGCGTATATGATGATGGTGAGGACCTTTTATGGCATCTCTACTCGGGATAATGAAGAAGGATTACATGTAATTTGCCAAAATTTGAGCAAAAATAGGGTTTGGAACGTTGTTTTTCTAGAGATATAATGGAGAAATATTACAAAGAGAGATGAGGTTTATGGAGACTGGGAGGTGGAGCGCTGACAAAAACTCGGATCCGGGTAAATTTGGGTTCAGTTAATATTAGAATTCGAACGAGAAATTAATGTCCGGATCCCTTTTTCGGGGTCAAATCGGGTCGGCAGACAATTCAGACGGAGCTAAATTCAGGTTAAAATCGAGTTGGGGCAATAGAAACAGAGAATATTGTGTTCGAATATTCGGTCATATCAAAGTTCGGTTCAAACAAAACTAGGTTTTTTCGGGTTGGACAAATTCGAATATTCGAGTCAGACAAAATTTTAACAGCGCGCTGGCCAGGAGAAGGTTGGTGAGGACACATTAATCTGAACAAAAAGTATCCTAAATATATCTTGCTGCCTATTAATTCACTCGACATTTTTGTCCCTTGTCTTTTCAGAGCAAGCATCAGCCAACCATGGCAAATATCTACTTGAAAAATACAGTTATGTATATCAAATACTATTTAAGTGTTTTCTTTTTTATAAAACCAATACGTATTATCATTTTTAACCTCATTTTTTTGACAGATCCTATTAATTATCAATTATCAATTATCAATTATAAGAAGCTTGGAACGTGTTGGTTACGCCAATAATTAAAATTGATACCCTAACGAATGAACCTCATACGTTTGACATATTTTAGATGCCTTTTTGTAAATTTTAAAAAATATAGATAAAAGTGTGATTTTATATCATTTATATATATTATTATAGTTATAGTAACCAATCATGTAATTTCTTTTCAATTTAATTTACAAATATATAAGTTTTTTTGTCAAGACAAGATATTTAATATGTGTCTTTGCCAAGATATTTATCATTTCCATGTCAAATAATGCTGGGGCAGGGATGATGAGTAAATATCTAAACATAAACCCTAATATTTGGAATAATATATAGCACTAGTAATCAAGTACCTAAACAATGGCTAATTAGTTAATATTTGAGGGTTGGGGGGCCAATCATATGTGATATCATCAACCTATTCCTTTTTTTTCTCTAGATCTCCTCGTCCAATATAACTATCCAAGAACAAAAATGATAACAAAACTTGGGTAAGAAACATTTTAAATGTCTTGCCTTAATATAAAACTCATATTATTACATATTGAATTGAAAAAAATGATATAATTGAATTGTATAACTATAATATCACATATAAATTGCATAAAATTATACTTGTTATATATTTTCGGATTGATAGTGACTTTTGTTAAGATTCTCAGGGCGTTGTTAGCCGAAAAACATTAATAAAGGGTGAAAAATAATAAAGATTCGATACAAGACATTAACGTGGAAAACCCCAAACTAGAAAAAAAAACCACGAACGATGCACTATCAGAGGATTACAAGTGTTTATCAGAGATTCTCATACCTCCACAATCTCTCACAACATCCCTAGAATTACAACCTGAGAACTCAACATTCACAGATGAGCGTTACACAACTCCCTCAGAGACACAGAGATTATAAGTCAATTTCTCTTGTGGTATGTATAAGATGAAGCACTCTCAATTGCATACAATAAAGCCTAAATCTAAGGCTCTATTTATAGTACAAGACTACAATAATATACTAGAGTTAATCATAATAATAACCTTCCGAAAACATGTGTTTCCTAATAATTTGATACTATATTCCAAAATAATACTCCTATATTCCCATTGTGATCAATCAATCTTTATGTGATTGCTCCATCACAATTTGGCAACAATGTAATATTTTCCACTTAATATAATATTTTTCCTTAATGAACACAATCTTGGAAGAATCTTCAACATTATATGAAACTTGCCCATCAAGCATAACTTTGACTTTCCAAAATTCATCCCACCAAAATAATAATTTGGGTTCCACACAATTAACCCGGTAGCTTTGAGGCGTGATTGACATCACTTTCTTTAAGACAAGATTCGTCCCCTCATACAAATCGTATCTTCAGGATACAACAAAACTTCCTGGATTAATGACTCATATAGTCATATATAATCAATCCCCATGATGATCGTCTGTCTGGCTAAAGATGACAACCCATGCAGTTGGATAGAATTAACAGTTGATCGTTGTAAACATTTAATTCTATCCAACTGTATTCAATTGTTTAAAAAGTAGTAGTAGTAGTAATAATAATAATAATAATAATAATAATAAATTAAAAAAATAATAAATGTTATTATGTTGTCTGCTCCTAGGCTTCGAGCTCACGTGCTAAGGAAATAAATGTATTTGTTCTATCAAATGTCCCACGTTAATAGAATAGTGTTGTATCTAGCTCCTAAAAAATATAAATAGGTTTTTCCAATTAATGTCCCACATGAACAAAATAAGATAACTTATAACTCTTTATAAGTTAAAAAATTATATGAGTTTATAAATAAATAAACTATGGACTGAACTAACCTGTGCTTGAATTAAGGTTCAATATTTCGCATTGAATCACACACGTGCACTCACTCATATAATTTCTCATCTTGCTGTTGAGCTAAATTGTACTCAAGTTTGACTTGGTGAATGCCTTTCGGGGTTTTACCCAATCTAGTGGTCTTCGAGGTGTATGTTGAGGACTCTTTGATAGATATACTATAGCTCAGCTTGGTTGCATTTAGGGGTGTGCATATTCCGGTCTGGACTGGAAAAAACGCGTGGCCCGGTCCGGCCCAGACATAGCCCGGACCAACTCAGTTATGTTCGGTCTGGTCTCCAGTCCATAATATTTATTATTTCGGGCTTCTGGGTCGGTCCCAGTCCAAACCTTAAAAATTGGGTTGGACCGGTTAACCCGATTTATAATTTTTCTAAATATATGTGTAATTTAATTAAAATTAAATCCAATAGATATTTTATCCATAAATATTATTTTTTTAATATATTTCAAATTATACACTCAGCACAAGTAAAGCGTAATTATTATTGCTTAGTTGTCTTTGAATCAACTGAAAAGATCCTTTCAAAAGTACAAATTTCCTAATTATGGACCACTCTGTCTACTAGTAAACATACATCTGTAATATTATTACCGTTAATTTTCCGAATTTCAATTTATGGATATAACATTCCTAATCAAGGTTGTTAACTATAAAAGACGGTAGCTACTTAGCTAGACCCATAAGTTGAAGTTTTAGCAAATTAATCTTCAATACAAATTTTCTAATCTAAGGCAGCCGCCACCATTTTTTTTTTTAAAAAAATAGTCTATTACTATTAATTTGTCACTAATGCATTATGGAATTTCTGGTAATTAACTAATTATACACACTAGTACTGTGGAGTATAATTAAACATAAATTTCCTAATCAAGGTCCAATTGGTCCGGTCCAGGTCGGGCCATCCATTTTCTCGGTCCAGTCTGGGTCTAAGGTGAAAGTGGTCAGGTCTCAATCTATTATTTAGTAAAAATTTCGTCTCTAGGTCGAGCTAATTCGATCCGAGTTTGGACCGGTGCACACCCCTAGTTGTATTTTCTCAAAAAAGAAAATAAGATAAAGCCTACTTATATTCATAACTCTGCTCATGCAGATTGAGTTAGTCTTTCTTTCACCAAGATAACTATTATAATATATCAATTTCAATATAAAAAATAGATTAAATTAAATTTAAGAGATATTAAAATGTAACACTCCCATAAAAATGTATACTATTGTTTTATATTCTATTTAACAATTGTAAAAAGAAAATAAAATTGTAATGAACAATACGATAAAAAAAATTGTGAATTAATATTATACAAGTAATGTAGGCGTCATATGAAGTTAAACCAAACATAAAATACAAAGTATCAAAATTTGTCTCAATGTATATAAGATAAAAGATTAAGACTTTGAGATCATTATGGTCATTTAGAACAATTAAATATTATTTCTTATTAGAAAAATGGTGCATAAATTACAAATATGGCCACCACACGAAATACATAAATTGTAAATTCAGACAAAAATTAGAACCTAAATTCTTGATTTATTCTCCTAAGTTAATTATACATAACTAATAATACACAAACAATAATATATTATTAATACACAATTAAAATAATATTCATCAGCTTTTTATAATTAAAAAAAAATATTCATCGGTTAGTATTTCTTGTACCAAATTTACTATTATAATATATCAATCCCAATATAAAAAAAAATAGACTAAAGTGAATTCTAAGAGTTATTAAATTGTAAAACTCCCATTAAAAAAAAACCTATGTTATTGTTCTCTATTTTCTTTAATAATTGTAAACGAAAAAAATTATTAACATTGCGAAAAAAATGTAAATGAATCTTTTTTTCTTATAAAAAAAATAATTCAACTTTGTTGATGTTGTGATTGTTGATATATACTTAAATTTTAGAATTAATAATTATTTCTAAATTTGTGATTATTAGTTATTTACTACTAAATAGTAATGTTTTATAATTTTTCTAACATTTTATATTTTAATTATTTTTATTAAAAAAATTATATTTATTTAATCAAAAAATTACTTAGGGGTACCCTAATTTTTGGTGAAATGTTTTTCTGGTACCCTAATTTTCCAAAACTAATTTTTGGGTTCCCTAACTTTTAGGATTAGAAATTACTAGGTGAATTTCCGGCGAAACTTCGATTGATTCAAATCATTTTCGTCCACGAAAACAAAGGGCATTTTCATCCACAAAAACACTTAATCAATTCCCCGCCTAAAACTCACCGTTGAATTCAAATAATTGGCCGAAATTTCACCTAATTATTTCTAATTCTAAAAGTTAGGGTACCCCAAAATTAGTTTTTAAAAGTTGGGGTACCAGAAAAACATTTCACCAAAAATTAGGGTACCCCTAAGTAATTTTTTGTTATTTAATGAAAATAAGTTTCCAACAATAGTTTTATTATCTCAATCATCATTTCTATGTTTAAGATTTTTTATTATTTTTTTGCATGTTATTGAGAAAGATTCAAAGGAAATTATGGAGTTGGTTGCATTTATTCAAATTGACTAATAAAAAAAATTACTACTGTTCTAAATTATATATATGTAATTAAGACAATATTAAAAAAATATAGATTTTAGTATCCTTCACTACTATATTATCTAAATTAATTTTAAAGACAATTACAAAGATAATGATAGGACAATTGTAGTATAATTTTTGAAAATTCTAATTATTATTAGAATTGATATTTATTATGCAATTACACCGAAAAATAAATCACGTATAAATATTTAAAAAAAAATTTCATATATCGCACGAAATATAAAATACTGGTGTAAATTAAAAATTCTTTCATTAATAGTTCACTTTGAGCAAGAGTACTAAATTCAAAAAACAAAAAACTTTTGTAATATTTTAAAGACGTACGAATGTACGATGTATGTACTGTTTTATGAATGGCATGTCTTAAACTTGTACTACTATCTACACAATATATTTCAAATATACGATGAAAATTGTATTATGGATGGAGACTTGAGATAAAACTGCAGATTTTTTTTTATAGAAAGTATCAAACAAATGCATGACATAAGAGAAAAGCGAAAAAGGGTGACCTTTGCATTCACCCAAAAAGCAAGAACGTCCCAGAAGCTTTAAATTGGCTAAGTTGTTGCTAACAGAAGGCCAATAACTGCCTACAATATTTATTTTTCTTCCAAAATTTATTTAAATTATAATTATATTTATACAGTGATTTCAACCATTCCCTCCTCTTTAAATTTAGGAAAATTGGAATTTAATAAACCAAATTTTATGTCCATTTTGATCTAATAAATCAAACTTAACTTTTTGTTAATGACAAACTGTACTTAATATAATTTTTTTCTTAGTAAACCTCCACCAATTTCCGGCTACCGGTAAAATGACATTGAGGTTTTTTTGCTGATGTGGTGTGTTTTATTGGCAAAAAATAAAAGGAAAATGAAGATGACTTCCTCTTCCTTTTCTCCTTGATCCCTGATCATTCTCTGTCATTCATTTCCCATTCTTGTCACTTCAGACAATAGTTGCTTGAGCCTTTCTTCCAACACATTGTTCATTTCAACTAGGTTCATTTCAATCAGCAAAAAAACTTCCATGTCATTTTTCTGGTAACTGAAAATTGGTGGAGGTTCACTAAGAAAAATATTATGTGAAGTACAGTTTGCTATTAACAAAAAGTTAAGTTTGGTTTGTTAGATCAAAATGGACATAAAATTTAGTTTATTAGATTCCAATTTTCCTTAAATTTAATATATAACTAGTGTTATATATCCGTGCGATGCACGGGAAGATTGTCAATTATTAAATTATTGAGACTTATGTATCAAACTTTTTTGATAAGAATATGTGTTAAGCTAATTAAAATTGAAATATTTATTTTTTTAATATATATATATATATGTGATATATTAGAAAATACTTATAAATTAATTTATTTTTCAATTTAGTGAATTTATTATTATTATTATTATTAATATGATAAAAAAATCAAGAAATATGTGTTATAATTTTGTCTTAAATACATATAATAAAGAATAATAGTAATTTTTATTTTAGTTAATTTGAATAAATGCAAACTATATAATTCATTTTGATATCATAAATCAATAAAAGGTAGTAGGTTGTCAACTTGTCATTAAGGAAAAATAAGAAAAGTAAAATTTGCATGTGTAAACGACAATGTCTCTACATTTTTCCATGAAGATACATTGTATACTTATTGGTTGATAGCTATTATAATAATTTTATTAATTAAAAACTATTAATATTTAACATCATGATTTAAACAAATGAGCCAATAAAAATTTTTCAACTCAACATAAATGAGAAATATTTATAAGCATGACACATGGCAATAGCTCATTCAATTTGTTTTGCTTTAATATACTCAATAGATAATGTAATCTGTCCATTAAATTAATGCACAAATTATATTATTATATATTAAATTAAAGAAGGAATGAAATATATGGATACGAATAATAAAAAAAGTTCTATAAATTATATTGCTATGCATTACATATTTGAGAACACCAAAATCCCGTGCTTAATATATATATATATATATATATATATATATATGTATATGTATATATATATATGTATATGTATATGTATATATGTATATGTATATGTATATGTATATATATATATATATATATATATATATATATATATATATATATATATATATATATATATATGGAATAGATAGAGTGAGAATGGAGATATTGTGAGCATGTGAGAAGGATGAGTATTAGACATTATATCAAATATCAAGGGTTGGGATTAATCCACCTTTTCCCCCTTTTTTTTAGACAAACTCACGTGATAATTAGAGCAAAAAACAAGAAAAGGAAAAGGCAAGGCTCATGGCAGCTAGCATTAAATGCATTCCAAGTTTCAAAACTCACTCATCATGAGTTCCAATTTGTTCACCATAGCCTCAGAGAAATCAGAGGCGTGAAAAGAAGCCACGGGCATCGTAGGACTATATCAAGACGACACAACTCCTGCTCCTTCAATGGCTTCTATTCGTTCCCTCGTCCGGTTGCTACGCCGCGATAAAGAACATCATCGAGAAGGGACTCATCGGATAGAAAAAGCGTCCGGCGACACCGCCGATGAAATAGTCGAGTCGCAGTTGGACGATCTCATCGGTGATTCACAGAGCTTCGATGGCGGTGATGAACACCGTCAAGTTTCTACCTCATGTTTGTCTTCAAAACACACGATGACCGATTTGTATTAGCAATTTGCGTTTACTTCTCCCAAATTGTGGGCGTTTACTTCTCCTAGATTGTGGGCTTTACCGATTTATTTCGGTTAGGGTTTTAGAATAGGAAGGTTTAGTTCACAATCTTTTGTTGAAACAATCAAGCATTCATCCACAGTCAGCTATGGCTATGGTTGGTGAGCTTTGATGGAGGGGAGGGGGGGGGGGTGTAATAGCTGATGCTCATTCTAGGATGTCTTGATGTCATTTTTAGTCATACTTATTGTTCATCTGTACATGAAGTGTTGCCCATTTGAATGTTATACTAACCAAATTCAAAAACCGTAAAACTTTGAAGTTATGCTCATTGTTGGATGTCATAATGTACTTTTTTGTCATACTTATTGTTCAGTTATACATGATGTGTTTCCTTTTTATGTTTCCTTTTTAAATGTTATAGTAATCAAGTTCAATAAATTTTAAAATTTCCGATGTTCACATCAAGTAATAAACACATGGATATCAAGTAAAAAAACATATGGACATCATGTAATAAAAACATGTACAACAAGTAAAAAGTCAATGGACATAAGTAATAAACACATGGACAATATTTAAATAGTAATAAACATACAGACATCAAATAATAAACACGTGGACAATAATTAAACATACAGACATCAATACAGACATCAAATAACAAATCAATTAGTTGAACTTATAGTTTAATAGTCATGAATTTTGACAAAAAGTCACAAATTCTGATAGATTTGAACTTTTTTTTTAAAAAAAATTTGGGTCAAACGGGTGGGTCGGGTTTTACCAGCTAAGTTGATCTTTCGGATTAAGAAAATCGTGTTCAAAATATAAAATTTTAGGACGGGATTGGGTTGGGTCAAAAAATTGAAGAGACTAATAGACACAGAAAAGATCACAAAAGCAAGAACATTATTTACAATCATTGTACCATGTTGATTTTGAGCAAATGCAAAAGTCAAAATCAGAGAGAGGGAGAAATAGAGAGGGCAAGACGAGGTTGGGAAGGAGAATTGTTATTAATGAAATCCTCAACCTCCCAGAGGAGTTCCAACAAAGTATATATATCCAAGAGAATGATAGAGAGTAACTCTAACAAATGAGAACAACACAACAACAATTGTAACCAACTAACAGTTGTAACCGATTTGCTTTCTACACTCCCCCTCAAGTTGGTGATGATCGAGAAGCAACACCCAACTTGGCAAGAAGAGTATTGTGTTGAGACACAGATATAGGCTTGGTAAGCACATCAACCAACTGATGTTTTAGAGAGATGTATATAGGAGTAATCTTCCCAAACTTCAGCTAACCACGAACATAGTGGCAGTCCACTTCGATGTGTTTAGTGTGTTCATGAAACACAGAATTATTAGCAAGATGAAGGGTCTCCTTATTATCGCAATAGAGAACAATCGGGTGAAGTGTGGTTAGAGTCAGATCTTGCAAAAGAGATAAAAGCCACTTGACTTCACAAAAAGTAAGGGTCATTGCCTTATAGTCAACCTCAGCCGAGGAACGTGCCACAACATGTTATTTCTTGGACTTCCATGATATAGGTGATGAGCCTAAGAGGATGCAGAAGCCAGTAGTAGATCTTCTAATCATGGGACAACTAGCCCAATCAGAGTCACAGTAAGCTGACAGAATTGGAGATGATTGGTTGGACAAAAGAACACTTTGAGGTGTTATTCCTTTAAGATATCTAACCACATGATATCTTGCCATAGGACATGTTATGCACACTGTACCATGCATGGTCCTTAGGTATACTCACATCAATTCCATGCACATACTTCAATGTAGACAAAGGCAAATGCCCTAATTTATGATGCTACAACTTAATATCATGCAGTTAGACATTATTACATGCATAGTCCTGAGTATTAGGTGATTACTCACACAATATTGAGGATGTAGGTTGTCTAGCTCCATGATCCACAAGGAAGTAAAGGCCTATGTTCTCCTTACCAATTCCTCTTACCTCATGTGTTTCACAATCTTGTATCACATACATACGTTCATGGAATATGACACAACAATCATTGTCTCGAGCTAACTTGGACATAGATAACATATTGTACTAGAAAGAAGGAAGACACAACACATTCACCAATTCAAGCCCAATGTTCAAATTGATATTACCCACGCCACTTACTGGCACTCTATCACCATCTGGTAAACATATCTAAGACACTAGAGAACTCAAACATATATTTTGCAGGTCATCACCACGACTCATATGATCTGTTGCTCCAGTGTCTTGTATCCAAACATATGATTTAGTTAAAGCAGATGAGCAAAAACATTACTAGTAAAACGACTTTCCAGCTCATCATTTGTATCAGGTTGTGATTGCGGGACAAGTTTGAGTATTTATTCAATCTGCCAAGATGTCAACAGAGCAATGTGTCTATCTGGATTAATTTGAATACTTTCTGTTTGAGCAGCCATCTTCCCATCCTTGTGAGCCACTGCTACTAGTGGTACTTGATCCTCCTGACTCCTTAAACCTCCTTTGTGGCTGTTAAGAATTCTTTTGTGTCTTCCTTTGTGGTTACTGTTGTTGTGGATTTCTTTTGGACAGTGGATGCCAAGGGAGATAACCAATCACCGTCCAACATATCTCCTTTGGATGTCCCTTGTTACCACACTCAGAGCGTGGAACGTCAGCTCCTTTACTCAACAAGGCTGTTTATTCAGAAAATGCACTACTCTGGCCTCTAGAAGTTCCCCTTGAAGTTCTTCTTGCTGAATCATCGCGCACACAGTGTCAACAGAAGGCAAAGGTTGCATAAGTAGCACCTCACTTCATTGATGACTAAATTTGTCACTTAAGCCATTAAGGAACTGAAAGATATTCTGATCCTCTTGTTGCTTATTCAAGGCTTACAAGAAAGCCGTCACATCTTCTGCTATAGTCTTTATTTGGGGTAAGTCATTCATGGCATCTAATTCCTCCCAAATACTTTTGATGCCATTGTAATATTCACTTACACCTCCTATTTGCTTCAATTCATATAATTTTCTATTTAATTGATACTTCCTGGATCCATTTGCCACGGAAAGTCTTCGAGCAAGTTGCTTCCAAATCTCATATGCATTCGTGACAAATAAAATAGACTTAGAAATCACATCCCTTACATTGTACATAATCAAAGAGATCACAAGACTATTGCAGGCATCCCATCGCTCTGCCTTTGTCTGATCATATGCAGATCTGGCCAGGGTTCCTTCTGCGAAAACGAGTTTATGCTTAGTCGTCAGAGCAATCTCCATCGCGCAACGCCAAGTTTTGTAATTCGAAGCTTCGATCAATTTCTCATTGAAAGAGACTGAATTTGGTCCATCTGAAGGATATACGAACTACGGATTCTGTAAATCGTTCATGTCTGCATTCCTCCCACTCATCTTCAACCAACCGATTTGACGCAGACGCTCTACTGATCGATTATTGAAAAGTGATCCGATCAGTTTTAAAATTGAGTTCGAACAACAAGCAGGATCCTAGATTTTTCTCTGCAAAGCCTACTTTGATACCATGATGATTTAGGGCAAATGCAGAAATCAAAATAAGAGAGAGGGAGAAATAGAGAGAGAAAGACGAGGTAGGGCATGAGAAATGTTATTAATGAAATCCTCAACCTCCCAGAGGAGTCCCAAAAAATTACATATATATATATATATATATATATATATATATATATATATATAATATATATATATATATATATATATACATACATACAAGAGAATGATAGAGAGTCACTTAACAAACGAGGACAACACAACTACAATTTGCTTTCTACATACCACAAATTCCACTATATATGAAACTTTAAAATTTAATTTTAATCCTTGTAGATTTTCTTATTAAACATCAAAAGATTAAGAATTTTTCCTTTACATCATATCACAAGTTAAACTATAAAGAAGAGACAACGATTGTTGATTAAGAGATGGGGTTGATATATGTTACATTATTATAAATATTATATAAATAATATCGAGGCATGTTATCATATTGAGTCAATGTTTATGCTTAAATTGATAATAACAAAATGGTATTGAGATATCTCCTTCTCTTATATATATAGACCCAGAAAAGATTACATAAGAAAGAAAATTATTTACAATTATTTACAGCTATGTACAACTCTTCTTCTACTTAGTTCTTCAAAAAGATGTTGAAAATAGAGAAAATGGTAAAATAATTCACCTACAATGTCCTAAATTTTTTTTTGAGAGATACAATGTCCTAAAATTAGTATGTATACAACTGCTAAACGAAAAGCTTCTCTAATTGTTGTGCCACAAGTTCCACTATATATGTAACTGTAAATTTAATTTTAATTCTTATAGATTTTGTTATTAAACCTCAAAAGATTAATAATTGTTCCTTAACATCATGTCCCAAATTTTCTAAACTGGATTGAACTGCAAGGACCATAGGTTGGGGCCCACACACGAGGGCCAACACTTCCTCACGAGCTTCAGGCACGTGCCCCCTAAGTATGCTTTCCGTCACAAATCCGGTGTCGTATTCCCACGCTTCCCTAACACTCTGTTGCACCACGTACCACACTTTTACTCTGCTCTCGAACTCAACCGCCCATTGATCAAGCTCATCTCGGAGCAAAATATCGTCCTCCGTCCGATTAGCATACACCAAGTACATCTCCGTCCTGTCCTCGGGATCTTTTAGTACAGCCTGCATCACCTGATAAATCGGCGTGATCCCAGTCCCTCCAGCTATCATTGCTAATTTTTTAGCATACTTAGATTTCCCGTTGATCAAGAATTGGCCCCTCCCATTGTACTCGATATGGCCCAATGGGCCTTTCACTTCCATGATTGAGCCCAATGGGAGGGAGTCCAAATATTGGGACATCACCCCACCATCGGGATATTTCTGATGCTTACCCTTGAAATAGATCTTAATCAGTAGATCAAAATAACCGATGGTGTCTACACTCGAAGTGGGAGTGTAGGCCCTCATATAGAATCTCCCATGGATGGTCGCACACACATATATGTGCTTACCCACAGGCAATCCCAATGTCTGGTCCTTCGAGGGCAGCTCGAGCCTGAACCGTCTGACGTCATGCGAGACCGAGACCTTCTCGACCAGCCTACATGGGATCCGGTCACGTGACTTTAACGGGTTGAGGGCCACATTGTTTAGTGGGGCCATCTCCACGATCGGCGACAACAACCCTTGACTTTGATTTTGACTTGACCCTCTACCGTGGACCGAGTCACCGGACGAGTCCAACTCGCCAATCCGGAAGTCTTCTAAAAGCTTCTTGGCCTGGTCAGAATGAATGGCCTCGAACTCCTCTGTACAGTCTATGCCAGCGTTGACGAGGATGCTGTCGACCCCGCCCGGGTGGTCCTTGAGGAACCCAGTTGCATCGTACACGTGTCCATTGACCACGATCCACGTTGACTCGGCCGAGTTGTGTTTCCTGACTTCCGACATTAAGATCATATTTGGATTGTTGCTAGGTTCGCCTTGATGATGATCGCTCTTCAGGAAGGGGGTGGACGAGGTCCTCTTGATCAAGGAAGCCCCATTCGAGTCGGTGAGGTCGAGGTGGCGCTCTCGGACCATCCACCCGCCCGGTTTGTTCCCAGGTTGGGTTGGGTGGTCGAATGTGATACCGATCTCGCCTTTGTTGGGTCTGCACACGTTGATCCTTATTCGATACCAACAATTGTTCATCATCCCCTACAATATGTACAAACCAAATCAGCAATTTAGATGGAAAAAAATCCCTTACAAAATAATATAAGACTCACAACCAACATAAGGAAATTTATAAATTTATTATAAAAATTTATCCTTTAATAAATTAATCTTTTTTTCCAGTGATTGATACCGCGAGGTCCCCTATTAACTTAATTTTATAAAATAAAGTTATAAATTTATCATAAATTTATTCATTAATCTTGTCTAAATTATATAGGAAGAATCAAGATAAGTTATCTTTAATGTGTGGTGTAATTTATGGTAGTTTTCATTGTGTTGTTTCATATAAGGCTTTGTAATTATACAGTACTATATATGAAATTTATGTAATCAATCAAAATGTTTTTTAAAAAGCTTTTATAGAACACAAATACAACACCCAATGAATCAAATGCGTTTGCGGCATATAAACTAATCCGTATACACCAGACGGGTGGTTGGGGACTTGGGGGTTGGGACGTTCCTTTGATTGCCAAAAGGCCAAATCAATAGTCGTCTCCGGAAAGTAAATAAAAAAATTTAGCAAAATAACAAAAAAAAAACAAAAAAACAAAAATAAAAATAAAAATCACTAGTTGACAGTAGACAGTAGTTGTGATGGAATGACGCCGTTTGGCGGCTCAAAAGCGCCTATAATTCCATAAACATAGGAAGGGGACAACTGCATCGAATATTTTATATTTTTATTATCTTTATAGATATCTAAGCAGGCCTAATATTTTATGGTTAATAGTTTATTCTTCTCATCTAATTTTAAAATTTAATTTTTCAATTTTTACTTAATTTTATCCATATTTTCATACCAATTGTGGACGTACACCCTTAATATAGTAAGGGCCTGTCAAATATATGGGTAAAAAATAGTTGAGTAAAAGTTAAATTTTAATAGCTCATGGTAATTTTTGGCAAATTTACGTTAATATATTAAAATTAATTCTTTTTGTTTTAACTTTGGTAATTTTTAGTAAATTTTGATAAATTTAGACAAAAATTGATAAATTTTGAGCTGGAATTACCCATCAATTTGACAGACCCTAACTCCCTAAGTGTGAGAAGTCATAGCTGACAAAAAAATATGTATAACAAAGAAAGGACATAAAATTGGGAGATTCTACCACAGTTGAAAACTTTTTCAGCTATGGTAGTTGAAATATATAATTATCCTTAATTTACCACCATAGGACTCGTTACAATAAGTCAATTTATATGTTAAGTTATAATTTTTTACAAAATTGAATTGTTTTAAGGAAATTTGACCATAATTGACTTTTTTTCAACTATCATAGTTGAAAAGTGAAAATACCATTAATTTTAGCATAAAAGTTTAAAATCAAGTTGATGAAAGTAACTTGTTACAATAATTAATCATGTTTAGAAGGATAAAAATCATCTTAAAAAATATAATTTATTTTTTATAAATAAATGGTGTAAAATTTTTAACTACTATAGTTAAAAATAAATTCAACTTCACATAAAATTACCATGAGATTCCAAATGAGGTTCTCCGGTTGGGTGTTAAGGGCTTCGTCCCAGGCACGAACCGCAATTTCTTTGGCTCGAAGTAAGTCTAAGACCTCGACTTGGAGTGACCAGAAACACCAACACCAATATTTGCCATATTTACTTGCCTTCTCCGGGTGGTCTACCTGGCACACTTGCCACGTCGCTCCTCCATCCATTGTCACTTCCACCCTAGTTACTTTTCGTCCACCTCCTGTACAAATTTATTTATCAGATTTTTAACATCGAGTTGGGAACCGTGTGTTGGAGCTTAAATCAAGTAAAAGCTAGTCTAATATATAGATATATGGAAATTCATCAGACATATATATATATACATAAATTCAATAAATACGATAATTGCGTCGTTTTTTTATACGGCTGGCTGCAGTGAGGTGCGGTGCGTTGTGGAGGAATTGTGGTGTATTGTGGTGGGTTGGGAATAATTGTGGTGGATTGTGGTGGAATATGAAAAGTTTAACTTTTAATAAAAAAATAAATTAAATTAGAAAAAGTAGATTATGATGAGTTGTGATAGACTGTGGTGGAATATGAAAGGTTACGGTGCGGTGTGGCACCGCATCATATCCTACCAACCACATAAAAGAATAGGCCTTATGTAGCTCATAGGTTGAAATTATTATGTGTGTTGACACGTAATAATCAATCATCTTTACTTTCTCATTATCATTACGAATATTTCATTCAATGAGTGTAGAATTATTTTCCACCTTATTAAAAATTAAACATAATAACAATACATGAAGGAGCAACTGAAATTTTATTATGAAATTATTTATTGAACAAATTTATATTCATTTTCTATGACATATTTAATTGAAAATTTACAATATTGTAGTTTTATACAAAGTATTTTTTGTTATTATTTTATTAATTTATAATAAAAATTTGAGAAATTTACTGAACTCCAAAAAAGAAAATTAGAGTAAAAGAAAAAGAGGAATACAAACCAGAATAGGCGTAGCCGCGCAGCGTGTAAGGACGTTGGGCGGTCCATGAGTTGATGCGCAATATTTCCTCGTGGCATGGCGTCGTAATAACTGAATTTATATTCAGCTCTGTTATCACATACTCTGGCTTGTACCACCAAGCTATCACACAACAAAATACAATTACTACTTGTCAGTTTAATGCCCACTCATCTATATTTTTATTTTCTAGTCTTAGCCCACATCCTTACCACCAATCCAATCCAATTACCTCGTTATTAAGAAATTGTTCATGCTCCCTCACAAAACGAGAAATTATTCATGCACTCTATTGAATTTTTCTATTCGTCATGCATGAATTATTTGTTCATTTTAGGGTCTATAAAATTTATAGATAAATTATAGATTGGTAAATATTGGTAGATGAATTGTGTATAAATAAAAATAGAATTTTTTTATTAGTCATCCTCCTATATTTGTTAAAATTCATTCAAAATTACGAAAAGTTATCAAAAATTATCAAAAAATAATGAAAATTTAACAAAATTTACTTACCATACCCTACCTTACACATGAATATGATAGGCTATCAGAAAATGTAGCTAGTTACCAAACTCAGTACTTTCTGACACTTTTTTCAGATTTTAATTTTTATATATAAAGTCACTGTTATTAAATGTACGAAAGAATGTTTCAATAACAAAATATTGAGTTACAACTTTTTTGTTGAAATTTTAGGTGATAATTGGATAAAATGATTGGTAATTAACAGAGGTAGTACATACCTTGAGAGTTAGCGAGCTCAGCGTCTACATGAGAAGGGAGGACCCGGTTGTCATGGTAATGGTAGTAACTATCCGACTCCACGGTTGTCACCACGATCCGTTTGAGCCACTTGACCATCCGTCCCCCAATAAACCCGGGTATTATGACCCGGATGGGGAACCCGTGGTCCGGGGTGAGCCTCTCCCCGTTCTGCATGTACGCGAGGATGATGTCGCGTGCGGGGTCCATGGCGAACTGTTTTTTGATGCTGGTCCCGTACTTGGACCCGCCGCCACCTGGCAGGTCCTCGGCGCCCTCGAAGCAAACATGGAGGGCGCCCTTTTGGGAGCTCATGATCCCACAGAATTTGAGGATGTCTCTGAGGAGGACCCCACGCCAGACGGAGGTGGAGATCGCCGCTGGGCCCCAGTTGAACCCGACGGTCTGCTTGACCATGTTATGCTCCATGCGCCGATTCCCCGCACAGACCAGGGTGGCCGGGAACTCCCTGCTCGGGAACCCAGCCACCAGCCGGTCCATGGTAAGCCAGGCTGGCCTGCGAACCAGCCCGGTCACCTCCACGGCCCAGTCCTCCCAACGGGCCTGTGGGACTGGGCCGTGGTTGCGCACGTAGTGGACCGGGACCGGGGTGATGAACCCGTGGCGCATGAGCTCAGCCAGGGGCGGCTCGCTGTTGTACGGGTGCTTCCCCGTGAGCCGAATCATGGTCGGGTTCCGCTCCACCCACCGATCCGCCGTGGATTCGTCCCGGACATCACGGATCAACGGCTGTAGATCCGCGTTCGCGTTTCGGATCATCTCGTTCAGTTCGTCTTCATCATTGCCACAGTCGCAGTTGTCGTCGCTGTCGGAGGAATAAATGTGTTTGTGATTAAGAGGGTGAGGCCGAGGCTTAATCCGAGGATTAGGGATGTCGTTATTGCTAATTAAGCTACTGCAACCACGATTAGGGGAGATTTGACGGTGGTGGTGGGGAGAAAACGGGGACCCGTGAAACTGCCTATCAACAGCGGCCATTGATTATGTAAACTTAACAACAAACAGAATGCAATTTTGAAGGATGAAGAAGATAGACAGAAAAACAGGAATTTGGTAGCAAAACTTATACAGTTTATGGGTTTTTAGGTCTGTCGTGGGTTTTTCTGAATGAGAAACATAAATGAGAGGGATGTTCGATGGGTTTATATAGATGCTCGGTGCATGGACCGACCCGCCCAAAAAATATCAAGCCTCGTGGGACCCACAATATTTTCCCAATTTTCCCAATTTATTATGTAAAATTATTATCATAAAATTTTATTTTATTTAAAAAGTTGTGTGTCAAAGAAGGGTTGAAAAAACGTTTAACAAATATATAAGGAATGCATGGAAAATGCATTAATTCAGGGTTAATTGTGAAGTCGAATTCTGTATTTGTAAGACCTAAAGAATTCAATTGGCTGATCAGAGATTGTCGTGTTTTGATTTGCATTTAATAAGAGCAGTAAAATTAAAAATTCCCAGATATAAATATTTGTTCTGGTTGGTTGTGCCTCAAGTGGAGGCCAAAACAATTAATTAAAATTTCACGTTGGAAATATCGTTTAATAAAAATAAATTAGATTAATCAAAGGATATTGGAAGAAGAATTGAAATGGATTTTTGCTCTAGGTTTAGATAGAGATCAATTTATTGACGCATGCAGTGACAGGAAGAAATTGAATTACAAGATAAGGTGATGAGCATTCTGGGGAGAGGAAGGTTGAGGAAGCAAAGGGATTGGAGTAAAATTGTCACAGGAGATGCAAAGAAATTAAGATCTTCTCTGAAATTGAATTGAAATTCAGATGGGTTATGAATAAAGAAAGAGTGAATATGGACGATGGAATGTGCACAAATTTATGAGTGGTGAATATAAGACGAAAGTTTAAACAGGTGAATGTAAATTGGTGTAGGTTGATGCAAATTAGGGTAAGTAGGTGTAGGTTGATGCAGGTTAGATAATGTAAAAGTAGGTGACATAATATAAATATAAGTTATTGCATTTTTTTTTCAAACTATAAGTAATTGTAATTTAGGGACTTGTTGATGATGTTGTAGTTATCATATTAATTGATATTATATATATAGTCATATATATATAGTTATATATATAAGATAATATTTGTAAATGCTAATATTTGTTAAGATATAATTGATTTTTTGATTGATTGCAATCGGCGTAAATTGGTGCAGGTGAACGCATATAAGTGCAGGTGTAGGTTGGCAAATAGCCTAAAGAAAAGAGAATTAGAGAGGGTGAATGGTTTGAAAATTGATAATAGAAAGTTGAAGTTGAAAACAAAATTTTATACCCGTCGACGGGGAATGTTTTTGAGAAATAAATTAAATGAACTCTAATTAATAGTTTTTAGAAAGTCAACAACAACGACAGTAACTAATTCTCGGAGAAGTATGTTTGAGCGCGGTTTAGGAATCTTGATGTAGGCCTCTTTTTTCCACAGGTTGACGTTTATGAACAGAAAGTAATACAATAATATCAATAAAAAAATATAATTATTATTTTTGTGCTAGAAATCTAATTAAAAGAGTTTTTAAAAAAAGTGTAGACATCCTCAATTTTAGCAGAAATGTTAGACTCCGAATCAATGGATAGGGAACCACTTTCCAAGGTGTTCTTCAGTACCATGTCCCTCACAATCGATTGTAGATATGTAGCTCACTCACAAGACAAGCCTTGTATGACCCTTTAACAATAAATTGCAACTGATTTAAATTAGAATTAAGAGGGTCAGAAACGCTATAATTGAATACCCCACAAAATACGGTGCGGAAATTTAACGGATAAAATACGTTATGTGTTTTACAGTCAATTATTCGTTGATATAAAAGTTGACTTTTATTAAACGGTGGTGCATGAAAAATTCGTGTTTTATATGGTAGCTTTTTATTCGGCAACACTAAAAAATTCTTATTATTATATTTGATTTTATGTCAATAAATCTTACTTCCCCCTTTTAAAACGAATAATACATGTATTAAACGCATATCAAACATTGTAATTGGCGAAGTAAAAATAAATCCCTTATTATTCGGTAGTCTCCATAGGAAATGGATTCGCGCTTTTTAAACGGTCAATTCATCTATACACATTTTATACGCTTATTAAACGCATTTTAATTAACAATATTATTTGAGATATTTGCATGGTTCACGTAGTTATCGACAATAATTTCAATCAACTCATCAACCTTGTTAGTAATACAATTAGTAGCATTGACATCTTAATCACCCTTTTGAAGTGCTTACCAAACTTCTTAGTAACCCATGCACATCCTAATCACCCTCAGCTATGAGAAAGTCATCTTCTTCTTAAACATATAATTTCATCCTATTGACATCTTAATCAATAAACTAAGGATATAACACCTATTGCAAAAAGATTGAGAGAGATTAAATTGAGATGGTTCAAACATATCTTTAGAAGGAGTGAAGATGCCCATGTTAAAAGGTGCGAGGTTATTTTAATATTCCTTGACCGTCGAAGATGTGGAGATCTAAAAAATCCATAAAAGACAAATATAAATAAATATAAACAAATGAATAATCCATACACGAATATAAATAAAAAGAACATTTGGTATTTCCAAAGTTTGTTAAAACAAATAGAGGCAGTTGAGGAAGGCTATGAGGAAGAGTTGTGCATGACCCTTTGGAGAAGCATTGAGTCGCCTCTTATCATTCACATAGTAGAAATGGCAGTTGATGTGTTGTGTTGTGGAGCTTGCTCTGCTAGCTTGTGTTCACACGCGTAATTACTCTTTCACCCTTCAATATAATAATATAATCAGTATATAATAATTTACCATTTTACCCTTGAATATAATAATTATCAACAACTTGTCATATATCTTTTATTCAGATACAGATTTACTATATTACCCTCAAATAGAGGAGTACTATTGTAGGGCGCAAAAATTGGAACAGAGGTAGTATATAAAGTCAATATTCATTAACTTTTTATTGCATATGCCACAAAATTCTGTCATATGTTTATAAATTATTTTTTTCATTTTAACAAAACTAAGATAAATAATTTTAGTAATTACCCACCCTCAAATATAGGAGTATTATTGCAACCTTATAGATCGCAAAAACTTCCACCTCAATTTCAAGATGATTGAACTTCTCAAATTAGTTAGGGTGACAATTAAATTGAAATGGTGGTAATATATAGTCAATATTCGTTAACTTTTTATTGAATATACCTAAAAATTCAATCATATGATTATAAATTTTTACATTTTAACAAAAATAAAATAAATAAATTTAGTAATTACCCCGTCCTTTGGACGGGTATAATAACTAGTCATGTTTAGAAAACCAACCCAAGTTTGTCGTGAAAGACAAACAACTTCTATTTAGTACATGCAACGTACTACTACTACCTTCTATCTTTAGGCGCCGTTCTTTTATGCGGTTGGCAGACTACGGTGCCACACCGCACCATAATTTTCCATATTCCACCATAACCCACCGCAACCTACCACAATCTACCATAACCCACAATAATCTACTTTTTCAATTTTAATTTATCTTTTTATTAAAAGTTAAACTTTATTTACAAATACATTTCTCAACACATTTACAATTATTTAAACCACAACCCACCACAACTTTCCACAACCCACCACATTCTACCACAACTTTTCCAAAGTCACCACAATCCACCACATTTCCTCCACAACGCACCGCAACCAGCCGTATGAAAGAACAGGGCCTTAGTGTAGAATAAGGGGTAATATTTGGGGTTTATTTGGTTGGAGGTTGTGGAATGGAATGTCATAACTAAATGTATAAGTTCTTTTATTTTGTGTCTAGTTAAGAATTTTAGAAATGAAACTTCATATTCATATGAATCAAGTTCCCCCCGTTTGAAGGGACTTGATACCCCTCCTTTTTTGAAGGTTCATATCCCATTCTTAAAATATCAATATATATCTTCAAAAATAAAAATAATTTATACCAATAATTTTATTTTCATATTTTCCTTTAATTCACCTTTGAACCCATTTCCAATATTATTTATTATTTAACTTCATTCTATATTTAGATCAAATAATAACAATGATTTTGATTTCATTCCTTTAATCAACCAAACACATAATATCAAAGAATCAAGTTTTATTCCATTCCTCTATGTATCAAGTTTTTTTTTTCCGTTAAATGAGGTAGAAGCCAAAACCAAAATAGCAACAAAATTCACAACACCAACAACATCCTCACAAAAGTTGACACCAAGCAATACCAAATAGGAAAAGGAACAAGAAAACCACAACACAATCAAAACAGGAATAACCACCAAAACCGAAACAGTAAGCCAAACCAAGACAACACCAAAAAAACAACCCATAAAACAACAAAAATCATCTGCACCAAACTTTAGCAAAAAATATCGGGCTCGAAACTCATACACTATATAAACTATCCTTGATGCTCAAAACCACACATTAGTCAGTCAACCATTCAGGCCTTGACTTCAGCCAACCTCTTCTCCTTTAACAGTTTTATAGTTATCTCCCAGTCTTGTAAGATTTTCAAGACGCCATTATTGCTGATATCAACTGTCAGGCAGTCCACAAAATCATCCCAGCGGTAGAAGGAGATTTGGCCTTCAACACCGTTGAACCACCTTTTGAATGCTTGATGTCTCTGGATCTTCTTATACTCTTGTTTGGTCGGTTCGAAGATTTGGATTGCATGACATAACACTTGCTTAACCTTCTATGGTTCTGCTTGAATGCCTTGACTTTGGCCTTCTCTTTTCTCTTGGCCCTGGCTAAGACCTTCAACTCTTTAGGGAGAAAATCTTCAAAACCAGGAGGAAATTCAAGGTCCGGATTTGAAAGAGATAGGTCAAGCCTAGAAGACCCTCGATAAACCCCAAACCTCTCCTCAGGAACTCTAAAGGCCTCACTAGAATCAGAATCACAGATCAAATCCCCATGTTTGCCATCTACTGCACCTTGCGAGGCCATACCCCTCTCTACCTCTTCAGAGTTAGGAACAATAGAGGTAACAGGGTAATCAAGGCCAACACCAGGGCGCACTGGCAAACCCCACCAACTTCCCTAGAAACATCGATATCATGGTATTACTGGAGTTACTAGAAGATGAAGCAAGGTCAGGACAGGTCGAGACAAACTGAACATCTTGCACAGCCACATTGTCCTCAAAGACACTAACATAATATGACACTTGGTCAACCTCAAGAAGGACTTCCCCATCAATCCTAGACCGATGTCTCGCAAGAACGCAGACCTTGAAGGAATCAAAAGCATCCAAGTTTAAGGCAGAAGAATCAATAGCCAACACATCACCCCAACAACCACCAATCAACCCGTTGCCCCTAGGCTGGTGGTTGATGCATCTTGCTTCAACATTGTGGTCAGGAGTTCGAGCATTGGTACTCTCTCTCTCTCTCTCTCTCTCTCTCTCCCCCCACATGTAAGGATGTGATTGTGAGCAAATGAATCAAGTTTCATTCAATTTTATTCCTCTCTAGTTGAACCAAATATACTTAGTAGTACTATTGTTTGGATGGGGAAGTTTCCTAAGAAAGTTCATCAACTTTTCCAAGTTGAATATGAGTGTTTGCTTGGTTAATTTAGAGATTTATTCATAAATTATATGGTTTATGTTTGAATATCCTAACTTGAATTATTACTAAGTAAATAATTAGGTTTGATATATTGATGTGGTGGTTTTGCTTATGATATAAATTTATCTATGAATGCGAGCATTGTTTCACCTTAGATATATGTTTGATGTTAATATAGAGAAATATATGTTTTTTTATCGCCGTACGTATTATCTTAAATTAATTGTGAGTTCCCGTAGATCTAAAATCCTTTATTATTATTATTATTATTATTATTATTATTATTATTATTATATATATATATATATGTATGATGTATGTATGTATGTATGTATGTATGTATGTATGTATGTATGTATGTATGTATGGCAGGGGAACAAACTAAATGGCCCTGGGCTCGACTTGTCTGGAACAGACTAAACACACCCAGACACTCCTTCTGCACCTAGGAAGGCTACAAGTCAAAACAAGAATGCACCAAACCTCAATCAACCTCGCATGCCTCCTATTTCAGTCATGCGATGAAACTATACAACACATCATGTATGACTGTGATTAATTGATTATGCTTCAGATATCAGAACCCAGCTGACAGCCTGGCTCAAGTATCCTACTGGCCTCTCCTGGGAGAATTGGTGTAAGAAAATACTCTCCAGTAAAGCAAGCAGCAGAAGCAACTAATGTTCGCAGAAACCATCTCCTACATCTACAATATTTGGCATTCGCGAAACAAGAGGTGCTTCCAAAACATTATACTAGATCCCACCACTGTTTTCCATAATATCAGGAAGCATCTGCGAGATAGAACCATCTAGATAGGGATAGGGGAAATTTCATACAATGTATAGATACAATATGCAGTTAAGGTTGTAATTTTTGGGCTTTAGTGCCTTTCTTGAAATAATACTCACATTATTTCAAATATATATATATATATATATATATATATATATATATATATATATATATATATATATATATATATATATATATATAAACCCTTCTCTTAGGGGACATACCAATCCTACCTCATACATATATCAAAGAGACTTCTATCCTCACTCGGGTTCTAATAGACCGACTCCATTACTTCAAGACAATTTTTGGCGAGCCAATCAGCTACATGATTTGCTTTCCTTTATATATGGTTGGCGATCAGTGATGAGAAGCCCCTGAGAAGTGTACGAATATCTTCGACCAGTTTTCTGATGTTCAGATTATCTTGTTTAAAATTGCTTAAAATATTTTGGACTTCATGAAGTTGGTCTAAAATAAGACGACATTCGATCATGCGATAATTCATGAATCGACTAACCAAGAAAATCTTACTTGATGCATCCTCCGGTGTGTGTTTGTTTTCTAATGCCTCCTAGAGATCTTTAGCAATCTCCATGTTTCTATAAACATCAAACAATGTGTCCTCCATGTCGTTGAGAATATACCCACGACATATGCGATCATCATTCTCGAATTTCTGGCGCCTTCTCATCTCTGCCAATGTCTCTTCATCCGACTACTCAGGGTATTGCAAGGTTAGCACGTAAACAACCTTTGGCGTGGTTAGTATGAATGCATCTTCTTTTGCCACTGATGAAAATTCACATCGTCAAACTTGTCAAGTTTTTGGCAACTGGATGTCAAATCCTTAAATGATGCCAACACTAGGATATATAAGTCAAAGTTTGTTTAGATAAGGGGCATATTTACGATGAGAACTAAGATAATCAAGAGAATTGTAGGCGTACCCACTCTCCTTTGACTTATATACCAATCGTACCTAGTCGCAGAATAAAACCCTTGCCTTATAGGAGTAGAGTTAGTCAAACTCTCAATGCTTGTCTAAGATGTGTTGCAGTCACAACCTAGAAAGGGGGTATTTGGGAAGGAATGAAGTAAGTGTTAAGAGGCAGAAAAAACACCCCTATTATAATGTAAGGGTACACCTTTGGACAGGGTAGAAATGCCTTGTTCATAGGGTGATGATGCCGGAATGTTGGAAAAGATGGGGTAACCCGGTCACTTACACAAGATAGGGGATCACTTGGGTAGCTAGGAGTCGAGGGTGAAACCCCTCTCCCCTTAAGACTTATTCACTAGACCGCGAATAGACTTAAGGGTAAAACCTAACCTCTTGTAAGCAAAGTATAAGATCTCTCAAGAACTCTCAAGAAGTTACTGCAGTTAAATACCTTAAGAGTTGGGTTGAAACTCTCTAGGAAAATTCCCTTATAACTTTTCAATTTAGTTAAAAATGTCATTGGTTTAAAATACTCAAAACTGTCATTTAACATTCCATCTTGATCAAAAATATCCTTCTAAGTCATTTTTAACCTACTGTAATAGGTAAACTTCCAAAATAAGTTACCTAAAATTAAACCTTCCCCCCCCCCTGATCCATATTTTCCGAGGGTCCTTAACATCGGAAAAAAAATAACGAAAGGGGTCCAAGCTATTTTCCTTCAAGTCAAGCTCGGGTCACTTTTGAAGCACCAAATTAACCGTCGAGGACGTGTAGGGATGTTTTGATCATTACACAAGGGTCGGGATGGAACCATGGAGGGTCAAGTCAAGCCCCGAAAACTAACCCCGAGGAGGCTAGGAAAAACTCATGAGGAAACAAGCCAAGTCAAAAGAATAAGTTGAAGAATATGATGTTTTGGGCAAATTGGATGACAAGAAAAGACATGTCTTCACTCTTTTGGTCATAACTCCTTCAATACAACTTCGATGGACTTCAAATTTTGGGATCGTAAAGTACACCGAGAGCTTTCCATTGATACCTTATGGGCCTAAAACAGTGTCCGAATGAAGAAGTCATACTAGTTTGAAGTCGACAGAAAAACTGCCCAGATCGTCACGCCCGCTACCCCCAGCTGTAACACCCGTGACGCTTCTCGGAAAAAAAGGAAATCATGTGACGCTTCCGGAACTAAAATTTTGTTGTTTTTCCCCTTTCCTATATATCCCCCAATGTTATATTTTTGTAGGGACTTTTGATGAAACTTTTAGATTTAGACTCAAAATTCCTCTCACTTGGAGAGTTTGTAATTGTGGATTTTCAAACCCTAATCAATGAAAGTTAATCCTTTGGGTGGAAATTGCTTGGTGATTTCTCCTCTTGGTGAGTAGGTGTTCTTCGTCCACTCTTTGTGAGATTTCTTGGGTGTTTCAAGACTCTTTGTTTGTGGAAGGTCCTTGTGCAAGTGATTGAACATCTTATTTCAATTGGGTGAGTGATTACTCTTTACAATTGTCCATATCCCTTTTAATTCTTGTTGTGTTTGTTGTTCATCTCCAAAACCCCAAAACCCTAAAAATTAGTGGTAGTTTTATGAGTTCTAAATTGGGGTTTTCTCAAACCGTAAGTAGTTAGTGGATCCTTGGCCTCCCGTATTTATCCATTCGAAGGACCCCCGGGTTTCCCGGATCACCCCCCCCCCCAAATTTCCAGATTATTTTGGGAGTTTCAAGAATGGAGAAAGTTGCCCAAAACCCTATGTGACACATTGTCAGGTCTAATTCTATCGTTTTAGTGCATATGCAATGCGAACTTCATCGCTTGATTTACATCTCTCTCAGTTGTCACTCTCTCTCTACTTTTCTTCATTCCAGACCGAGTTCGAACTGCAGTTCCAGAACTCAGTGGAATGAAGAAAAAGCAGGAGAGAGGATAACAACTGGGAGAGAGAGTGTAAGAATTCCACTGATGAAGTTCCGCATTGCATATGCTCTAATCTGCTAAGTTTAATCCACTATGTTAAGGATTTTAAAATATAATAATCTTTTTCAAAATTACCCAATTACTTTTTCTCTCCAATTACTGGCTTGTTTCTTAAAAAAGAAAAATAATTCCAAATAAAATAACCCAAAGAGGGTGGCCTAGTAGGTGTCACATTCTACTGTCATTGCCAAAAAGAAAATAAAAAAAATTAAAAAATGACTAAAGGGAAAAAATGATTAAAGGGTACTTGTATTTTGATATAATTATTGTAAGGGCTCTGTATTTTGATAAATAATTATAGAGTGACATTATCTTTATTGTAATTATTTATGAGGACATTCCGATCTATTTTCTGGCAAACAAAGTATTAATTTCAGTACTACCTCTGTCCCAAAATGTTTGTTCGTTGACTAAAATTTGACTTTTAATTACTCACAAATTATAATGAATTAAAAAATGAAATCATTTTACCATTAAAAAGATAATTTGCTAAAGATTACAATGATGATAATTTTATATTGTAACTCATTATATTTTGTGAGTAATCAACATTCAAAATTTAGTCAACGGACAAACATTTTGGGACGAAGGTAGTATTTATTATTGATTATAGTTATGTATCTTTGGCTAACCTTAAATATTAAGTCCTAAAATGATAGTTGACTTCAATTAAAACAATCTTAAATCCAAAAAATATTGTTTTGCGCATCTTTAAATTGAAAAATTGGTCAAAATATTCATAATAAATAATTACTACAAAGATAATGTCATCCTGTAGTAATTTGTCAAAATATAAGAGCCTTAAAATAATTACAACAAAATAAAGGGATTTGTTAGTCATTTTTTTAAAAGAAAAAACTAAAAGGCAGGTAATAGTGTGTATGACTGAATCGGCTAATTATACGAACGCCAAACGGAAAGGTAGGTCATATTATCATATTTATGAGAATTCCTTTTTAACCCAATTAGAGCAAAAAGTAGTTTTGACGCAGAAAACGATGGATACGATTCCGGCGCCGGAGAATCAGTCGACGGCGGACGATGTAGTGAAGAAAAAGAAGAATTCCGGCGCCAATGGACCCCCGGTGAGTCAGTCGACGGCGGACGATGCAGTGAAGAAGAAGAAGAATTAGGGCGACAATGGAAAGACGAAGGACATCAGTGTGAAGAAATCGAAGAGCAAAGTAGGAGGAGTAGAAGAATGGAAAAAAAAGGTATTCTGCTATGAACAGATGAAAGAGGAATGCCCTTACTGGAGCAGCGAGGAAGGCGACGTCGACTTTTCCGACGCCGCTTTGGTGGTTCTCCATGCCGACGATCTCAAGCCCAACCCCTTGGCATCTACCAGTGGCTCATTCAGTTTGCTCGTGAATGCCGTTTCAAGTGCTGCCTTCAGGTCCTCCCTACTCTACTCTTTTAATCTTAATCAATGAATTAATGAATATCTGGAAATTTACATATGTTGAATGCCTTGAAATCAATATGCTTGGTTGGCCATCTAATCTTGATACATGCATGGCCCTTTTAGATGATTTATCTAAACTAGACTAAAAACTCCATTAAAAACACTACAAATAGTTGACTGTAGAAAGGTAGATATATATATATATATATCTTTTGTATAATGTTCTGAATGATAAGGGATTGTGTGTGAGTGTGTCTGTGGCTACCCGAAAAGGAATTGGGATAAGATTATTATTATTCTAGATGTGGCTCACTTGGATCCTACCTGAGAGCATGATACCTAATTATGGGCGTAGACCTTATCGGAATATGTCATTTCACTTAGGAGGGAGCGTTTGGTTTACAAACTTTTTCGGGAAAGTTAGTGAACTTTTTCAAGTGAACAAACTTTCCCATGTTTGGTTGTGACAAATACATGGGAGAATTTTAGTATGAGACGTATTATTTCACTTTTAAGCTCCTTAAATATTTTCTCAAGGGACCTAAGAATAGTCTTTCCTCAGGAAACTACGAAACACACTTTTAGGGATTTAGTAATGGGATTTTTCAAGCATATTTAAGCAGTATGACATTTGCTTTCTTAGGTTTTTGGTACATGTTCTGTTTTATTTGTCTGTGTTGTAGCATTACTCCATCCCCAAGTTCAGCTGTAGTGCTTCCCATGATTGGTTTGCATGTCTTGTACTACAGCTTATCTAGGTAATGTGATATCCCTCTTAACTCATAGTATTGCACAAGATACTCAGTTACAGCCTGTTTGCCACTGATTTGAGTGCTCCTATATACTGTCAAAGAGAGACTGGTAACTACTTTTGCTGTTGTTACTTGGAAAAACATCTTACCACACTGATTTCATTAGCCATTTCTCGATACAGAATATTCACATTCATAGGGTCCTTCTGTTGGGCATTTTGTGCATCAAACACCTGAGTTCTACCGTTCTATGTCACCATATAGGTGCCTGCAATCAGTTCAACCAGCTCAAATCGACATCGAGGCTATCAATTAAGGAGACTTAAAAGCTGACTCCAATCTTCAGCCTTAATGTTGGCCAATGTATATATAAGTTGTTGCTATTGATCTCACATTGTGTTTGAGATGTGAAGGTTTATTTTGGTTATTGTATTGCTGTGTTTTTTTGTGTAGCAGTTTGGCTGTAACATTTCTCTTTTGGAAGTGGTTGGTTGCTATTTTGTTTGCGGTTTGTTGTTTTCTATGAAATTTAAGCCTTTTGGCTCTTAATAATCGAAAAAAAATAAGTTGTTGCTTAGGAATAAGCATGTAGTTGATATTGTTGAGGGTTTCATTGGATCCATATATATCCTTCCTCTATGGGATGAGTGCTATGGTTGCAAAAATTCTACCAATTTGAAAAACTGCTCATAAATCCCCTTGAAAGTTCACCAGCCTTACCTTTGTTTTTATTAGCCCCTTCAATCTCACTTTACTAGAAGCACTTTAATTGTTACCAAACATAGTCATATTTGAAGATTTTCATTTTTTTTGTTTGGTTGGGCGGTGTCAGTACTTTCGACATCCGGGTTACTCTCAATCGGGCCCGTTGGCTGTTATGGTAGGCTACCGTATCACTGATGAAGAGCGCAAACTTGCTCGTATTGCTATCGAGAAATACCAGCAAGTTAACCAGGTATTCATTATTTTCTATGTATTTTTTTATGTTTTGTTAACTATTCATTGTTACTCTTCTCTTTTTATGTATTTCATTAGGTTGACGATGGTTTTTGTAGAATGTGAAATTGCAGCTAAGGGAGCTTATGAAGGTCAATTTTATTGGACCTGGTCTTTTTATATTTTACATGACATTTTCTGCTGAAAATGAGATAACCGGAGAAGTTAGACCTTACCAAGCTGCATTAGCAGAGCATTTTGATGATGAGTACATTCTGGGTTTGTTCAGAGATCTTATTGATAACAAGATTCTAGCCATTCTATCCATCGAAGGTAACAAGAATTTTCATATTTGTTGTTATTATCTTGAATATTAGTATCTCTTTCATGGGATTCTTGATTCATGCATATTGTATGACCCTTTCTCCTTGCTTCACTTAAATTATAAAGATGATGAGTTTCTAGAGAACATTTGAAGAGAAATTAACTATAGGTATCTATAGTCTGAGTGAGCTAAATAAGTTGTGAGCCACTTTTACAACGGCTAAATAAACATAGCTTTTGTGAAAGTTGCTGTTGAATGAATTATTAGTTATGTTAGTTGAAAAATCAATCAATAAATAGTTAGCCTTCTCTAGACTGTCTCCACTGTCCACAAGAATTTATCTTGTGTTGTTAGTTTCCCAAGTTGCTTCACATACTTACCAGGGTTGGCAACATCTCGAGTTCTCGGATAAAAGTTCCACTTAACTATGCCAACATTCAAACTTGGGTATTTTTCGCTGCCGCTTGACTTTTGAAAGTACAACTTGGGATTTCAATATATATTTAATTTGATTAGATGCGCAGTTATGTTCAAAGTTCGGTGGCCGGTGCTTATTATCTTGTTGATTTGGTCTGTTTGCTTTCAATAAATGTTGTTGCATTGTATTTATTTTTTCATCGTCAACAAATGGAAGGCTCTGAAGAGGATCGGGCACCAAGGCAAGCCGAAATGCAGAAGGAGAAACAGTTAGAGAAGGAGGCGAAGAAAGCCAAGAAAAGAAAAGAAAGAGAGTAAAATCATGTTCAAAGTTGAGGTTGTCAAGCTTCTTATGTTGATACCAAGTGTAGTCGAAACTGTTTTGTCGAATTTTGCTGATTAATAAGTGCTGCTGAAGCTTATGCTACTGACTTGCTCGAGTGATCTGACTTGATTCTTGACTTTTCAGAAATCTCTAGGAGTCTTACTTTTCATTGACATAAGTCTCAAAGACATAGCATATTGTTGAAATAATGATGACCAAAAGAGTAGACATGTAGCAGTTTTCGCACACTTTCTGCTATCTTACTCATAACTTCTTCATCTTAACTCGGAATTCAGCTTATAATATATCATCGGAAAGCTCTTTCAATGAGGAAGCAAGGAATGAATGCGAGCTTTGGAGTTCAAATCACTAATCTACACAAATTGAACAAAACACATAGAACTCAGTTAAGACAGCGAAATAAAGACATAAAAGATCAATTAAGCATATTAATCCCTAAATTTCACTATCAAAATGCTCCAAATAGTCATTATATGCCCTCATCAATGTGTCGTCTTCAACACTGGCACTTATTTTGGATGGAGGCCCTGGGGCCATCCGACTTAGCACACCTAGCCATGGATGTTACACCGCCGCCGCTACCTCCAATCCACATTTCTGACAAGGGTAAGGAGGTCCTCTCCTCTACACTTCCACTTAAAAAGACACAGTGGGGACATCATTGTTGGCATGGTTGACCCTCCTCCACCTTAGATGAACACCAATCTCTCCCTACGCAACATCTCAGACACCACCCCCGCCCGATCTTCCTCTGATCGTCCACGTGATCCATCTCTGGTCCCACCGAAAGATACAAGCACCAATGAATCACAGACGGTACATGCTCACCCTCACCGGCTGTCTAAGGGGATGACCTTACTACCGCCTAGCAACGATGATAACATGGATGTGGATTTGGGCGCCACCCACAATCCACGTGCCAAACTGTCGGTTTGTCGCCGCCTACTACCTTTTGTCACATCACATATGCACCGTTAATTGGTCTTGGATTCACCACTCTTCCAGCTTCACCTCGGGGTCTACCATTCAACACCAACAACCTTCTCGCTGGACCCAATAGGCTTTGGATCGGAGGAGGTATATGTAAACATTTCAAAGCGACTCAAATCTTGGCATCAACAAACACTTGTGACGGTTCAGACTCGGAATGTGACAACATCGACTTTCACATTTGGTGATCATGCATTGGCGGGGGCAAGCCTTGAGAAACCTCCTCTTCCAGGATGAAAGTCTATTCTTGGAATTTAAGGTGTTGGTTCGGGGGACGCCTCGTACTACCTTACCTACGGAGGACTCTTCAGCTCCACACCCCAACGTGTTATGTTTGTTTGAATCTTGTTATGACGTCAGTGTCTTCGGCTTATTCCCGTATTAAGTGTCTTTGTTTTAGTCTTGTTGTAGGGGTTGATGCGGTGGGTAAAAGTGGGGGTATCACAGTTTTTTGTAAGTCCACCGTCGATGTAGTATGTCTTTTCTCTAGTGCAAATGTTATACTGTGTAGTGTTAATGATGAAAAGGAGGGTTTGTGGTATTTGTCCCTGGTGTATGGTCATCCTCAATTTCAACATCCCCAATCAGTACTGTCATCCATCCATGAGTTGTGTAGCCAATACCCAGGTCCCATGGTCATTATGGGGGATTTTAACTAGTTGAATTTTCATCACAAAAAAAGGGTGGTCTCATGTCTATCCCAGGACAATAGGAGTTTCCACAGTGGCGCTCCGCTATGGGACTTTTTGCCATTCCATCGATGGGCCCCTCTTTTACATGGACCAACCGACGTACTGATGACCAACTCATGCTTGTAACTCTTGATCAGGGTTGTTTGAATAAGGAAGGTGCTGGCAAGTTTCCTTCTTCCTATATTCACACCCTCCCATTACTATTCTCCGATCATTCGCCCATTGTGTTTCATTCACATAGCGAGAATACTTTAGGTCGAAAACCCAAGGGTTAATGAGTGGAAGTGTGGGCGCTACAAGTCCAAGAACTGTGTGATTACATTGCTGCCGATTGGACGAACTCCAACCCTAGGGGCAGTCAAGCCTATTGCCTAGTTCAGAAGCTTAAATCGGCTTGTCTTCGTTGTCGCCTTTGGTGCCTTCAGTGGAAACGACAGCGACATCAGGTGCTTCATGATAATATAAAAACGATGTCCAATTTACAGGAGTTACGAGTCCTTGGGTTGGAATGTTGGATCAATCTACCATTGTTGCGTACTTCCGAGCCACTGGAGATTGTGGGCGTGCTTTATCCATGGCAGATACTTACTGATCGACGCCAAAGATCCAAAATCAAGTGCCTTAACGAAGGGCATAAGGTCACCAGATTCTTTTTTCGGCAATACCAAAATAAGCGGGCATGTACCTGTATCAAAGGGCTCACTCTTTCTAATGGGTCGTGGACGGATGATATGGATGCTATCACGGGCGAAACAATCACATATTTTCAATCTCTATTCACTGGCATTGACGATGGAGCCCATTGCCGCCAATGCATGATCCACACTTGCCTATCTAGCTATACCAAACATCTGTCCCAGAATGATTTGCTCACACTATCTCCCCCCTTCACTGCTGATGAGGTGGACAGGGCAGTCAAAAGTATGGGACCCTTGAAGGCTCTGGGTCCAGATGGTATCCCTGCAGTTTTCTACCAATCCTTATGGCCAATTACCATTGGCCCAGAAGTCATAGCAGGCATGTTGCCGGTGCTCAACTCGGGCTATCTTCTCAAGGAAACCAACCTGACATACATCACTTTGATTCATAAGGTCCATTCGCCGAATACGATGGCTGATTTCAAGCCCATTAGCCTCTCCAATGTGCTATATCGTATCATTTCCAAATGTATGGTCAATCGACTGAGGCGGGTTATTATGCATTTCATTGATGACAATCAGAACGCATTCATTCCAGGCCGCTTGATTGGTGATACATGTCTCACAGCACATGAATTGCTTAGTTATCACCAACATAAGAAACAAGGGAAATCTTATGCAGCGCTGAAGGTGGACATGAACAAGGTCTATGATCGTATTCGTTGGAACTTTCTACACTAGGTCTTGTAAAGGGTGGGATTCCCACGTTTATGGGCCCGATTGGTCATGTAGTGTGTCACTACAGTTTGATACTCGATCCTCATCAATGGATCTCCTTCATCTGTCTTTGTTCCTCGGGCAAGCTTGCGTCGACTAATACCAATCCAACCCATTTCATGAATAAAATGTGACCAATTAACCAACCAACAAAACTACTTGTTACAAATAACATCTTGTTGTTGCATCGAAACATATAAATGTGTGGACCCTCTGTCACCGTACTTATTCATTCTGTGTTTGGATGTGTTGTCCTCCAACCTACGCCTCAAGCAATCTTCTGGTGTGATCCGGGGTATTAAAATTGCACGCCAAAGCCCGGAGGTCACCCACCTATTCTTTGCTGACGACTCTCTATTCTTCACGGAGATTGATGGGGTTTCTTGTCTCAATTTAAAGCGGGAAATTGATGTTTTTTGTCGGGCTTTGGGGAAGGTGATCAATATTTCTCTAAATCACAAGTTATGACGTCACCTAATACCACTACCGCTGTAACTGAGGGGCTACGTGTTGTCTTTTGTTATGATGTTGTTGACATGTTTCCCAAATATTTGGGCGTTCCTCCAACAGTGGGCCGCCACAAACCTACGCAATTGGGGTTCTGATGCAGTTTCCAAACAGTTGCAGGGATGGAAAGTTGTTATGTTATCATCGACAGTTCGTCTGGTTTTAATCAACTCGGTTTTATCGGCTCTTAACCAGCATGTGCTCTCTGTTTTTAAAATACCCATTTCCACTACAAAGCGGATTATTATTTCACCCACAAGGAGTGGGGGGACTAGGTCTCCAGAAAACTGAGTGGTTCAATGATGTTCTATTTGGTAAAACAAGCTTGGCGGATGTTGCAGAACCCACAGTCGTTGTTGGGTCGACTATACGAAGCCCGCTGTAATCCCACTCCCCACTGGTGCCTGAGACAAACTTATGAATGAATCTAAAGGATGGTTTCAGGTAAAACATCGGGTCTGGTAAATAAGCACGGATACTAGAGGATGTGTTGCAACAACGTTTTTTGAAGATCCTCTGGGGGTTGAACATCCCTTGGAAGTGGAAACTACAATTTTGCAAGGTTTTCTATGATGCTCTACCAGCAGCTACTAAGGTGGCCCACTGGATGCCGGATGTGAATACCCGCTGCCCTTTGTGTGCCAGACATTCACAAACTGTTAGATATAAAATATCATCACCCACTTTATAAGATAAATATTTAGGAAAATTCTAGAGAAAAATAATTATATTATTAAGAGAAAAATCTAGATACTTATCTAGATTTTCTAGTAACATAATATCTAGGATATTTACCTAGATTATTCTAGGTACTTAAGTAATTATCTAAGATATTAACAGAAGGATCTAGAACCCTATTAGGATTATGACAAGTGGTGTAATAATCACCATAAATTGAGGAGGTGAAGAAACTATAAATAGGAGATAGGACTACTTACGTAAGCATCCAAGAAAGAGGTGAGGCATACACACCCAAGAGAGCTAGAGAGGTGTTTAGGAGAGTTAGAGAGATCTCCCACCAAATCAAGTGAGTGTGTGTATTAAAGTGTTGTGTAATAGTCTTACCATATTGTTGAGTAATAAGAGAAGTATATTATTCTAGTGTACTACTTGCTCCCAACTTCTCAACAGAAACTACCTCTCATCTATTTCATAATTGTGATTTTGCATGACTTTTGTGGTTTATATCGGATCTGGGCATCTTGAACCAAACGGGGTTCAAGTGTCTTGGCAACAGTGGTTGTCAAATTGGGTTTTGTTCTTACACAGGCAGACACCAATGTGCCCTTTTTTTTTTGGCGATCATATGGTTTATCTGGTTAGCTCGAAACAAAAAGGTTTTTGATAAATATTCCTTACACCTAGGTTTGCTCCTACTCTAGAGTGTGCCTTTAATTATTGGGGGTTCTCTAGTGATCAATTAGAATTGTATTTGTAGGCAGTGGAACATGCCCTTCTCTGTGCCAAACGAGCCCATATTAGCCGGCTCCTAATCCATACAAACTCCAGCAAGGTTGTCCAGTTCTTCCTCGGCTCTTCCTCTCCTCCTGTGGAATGCTACCATATCCTTACAGTTTATCGTTGGCTTTTTCTCCATTTTACCTATGTTTGTATTCAAAAGGTGGCCCGAGCAGAGGATAAGGACGCCCATTCTCTAGCAACTGCAGCTAAGAGGAGGGCTGATACATAGTGCTTGCCATTGGTTTGTTATTTTGCATATTATTGGATGTCATCTTAGTATCTTACTAAAAGAATAAAAAATATATATATAAGCCTAAAAACATGAGCTTGAAAATTTGAAACGATTACTAAGGGTCCGTTTGGACCTTGGAAAATAGCATGGAAAAAAAATTATTTTGGAAAATGAGAATCTTTCCATTGTTTGGATTGAAGAAAAAAGAATGGAAAAAAAATAGTTGGAAAATTGTATGGAAAATTTGAAGTAATAATGAATAAAAAATTTTCCCTTCAAAAATGAAAGGAAAGTTGGGAGAAAAATTTTAGATCAAAGCCAACCTTTCTTTTCATCCTCCAACTCATCTCTCTCTCTCTCTAACTTTCGTCTCTCTCTCTCTAACTCTATTTTCTCTCTCTCTCTCTCTAACTTTCTTCTCTCTCTCTCTAAGTCTCTTCTCTCTCTCTCTCTCTCTAACTTTCTTCTCTCTCTCTCTCTCTCTCTCTCTCTCTCTAAGTATCTTCTCTCTCTCTAACTCTCTTCCCTCTTTCTCTCACGCACTCTCTCTTCTTTCTCTCTAAGTCTCTTCTCTTTCTTCTCTCTCGCTCTCTCTCTCTAACTCTCTTCTCTCTAACACTCTTCTCTCTCTCTCTCTCTCTCTTTTTTTTCTTTCTCTCTCTCTCGTTCGCTCTCTCTCTCTCTCTCTCTCTCTCTATCTCTCTCTCTCTAACTCCCCCTCCTCCAAATCACGTTATATAATCTTGAAAAATGAAGCCTGACATTTAAAAGTATCATGCAAATTTTTTTTCCATATATTTTTCTTCAAACCAAACAAGGAAAAGAAAGTTGAATAGAAAATCAATTTTCTTCCTTCAAAATTTTGCTTGAACCAAACAAGAAAAAGAAATTTACTTTACCCCAAAATTTTTTCCTCCTAATTTTTTTTCCATGAAATTTTTTTTCCATCCTGTTTTCTTAGGTCCAAACGGACCCTAAAAGTTTCTAGATGGTCAGTTATTAGCAATAATTCTAATCAAAGGCTTAGACATTATTAAAAAAGAAAGAGATTTTAGTTTGCAAGTTATGAGCGGACTCATGCAAAAGAATTTGTCTTGATCCATACATGCAGACCATTAAACTGTTGATGCTTTGCGCCAAATAATTAATACAAAGAAGACAAATTATAAACTAACATATTTATAACTTTGGATTAATAAAGGTTTGAAACCGTAATCTTGGCAAATTGGATAAATTCGATTGAAGAGTGACGAAGTGTACCAGATGTCGATGGTCAGTTATGAAACATCGAAAATTGCCAGATCCACAAACCATTGGGGATTTTAGATCCATACGCCTTTGTAACGTTTTTTATAAGATTATTAGCAAATGTATGGTTAATAGTTCCCAGTAATAAAGGATATTATTAGTGGAACTCAAGGGGCATTTATACATGGCCGAATTGGCATGGAACACTGTCTTATTGCTCATGAGTTATTTTATACCATGTGTACTCCCTCTCTTCCATATTAATTAATTGTCATAATTTTAATTTTCACGGTCTTCAATAACACTTTTTGATTGTTAATTTCTTGCATAATATGTTATTAACAATTGTATTATTATACTTGTATGATAGTATTTTTTGTTACGAATCTAATGGTGGTAATTTTATATAGCAATTCATTGTATATATTGAGAAATTTATAGTCAAAATTTTGGAGTTTGACTGCACAATTTCCAATGACGACAATTAATATGGAACGGAGGGAGTAAAAAACAAGGCCTACAATATGCTGCTATTAAGGTCGATATGAGGAAGGCATAAGATCGAGTGCGATGGGATTTCCTGGAAGCAGTTTTGAAGGCCTACCGATTTCCGATGAAGTGGATTCGATTGATTATGAAGTGCGTCATTACAGTATGATATTTAGTAGTTATCAATAGAGAAGTTACGAAATGGACTAACCCACTTGCAAGATTACAACAAGGTGACCCCTATCTTCGTATTTTTTTCTATATTAGTTATGGATTGTTTAACACAAATATTAAATGCAACAAGACAACGAGGAGAGATAAAAGATATAAAGGTAGCAAGGGATTCACCGGAAATTACTCATTTATATTTTGCAGATGACTCAATTTTTTTCATAAATATGGATATAGAGCATTATGAGGAGCTCAAAAGCATTTTGAGTAAATTTAATTATAGCTCAGGTCAAATAATCAACGTGAAAAAGTCATCGGTCATGTTTTCTGCTAGAGTTTCACAACAAGAGAGAACGCAATTTAAAGCTATATATGGGTATCAGGAGTGTTCTTTCTTTACAAAATATTCGTGGATTCCGCCAGTTATCTAAAAAATAAGTCCGATCAATCTTGTTAGGATTTTCAGGGTGTATTTAGCAGACAAATAATAATAGAAGGTGAAAAATAAATAAATATTCGACACAAAGAATTAACGTGAAAAAACCCAAACCGGGAAAAAACCACGATGCACTATCAGATGATTACAACGGTGTTTCAGAGATTCCCAGACCACCACAATCTTTCACAACCTTCCTAGAGTTACAACCTAAGAACTCAACACTCACAGTTGAGCCTCACACAACTCCCTCAGGAACACAGAGATTACATGTCAATCTTTTGTGGTATAAGATGAAACACTCTCATTTGCTGTGGGTGTATCATAAGGAGAACAAGACCCTTACATATACTAGTATGGTACAAGGAGACCTAGGTTACAATATGGCAGTAACCTAAACAATATGGAAATCTACAACAAAAAGAAAACAGTAGTAGAATAGGAAACAATATCTTGGTGTATAAAGGAAAACAATCTTGCGCTGGCACCGTCCAAGATAACTCGCCGACAGACCCAGACGCTGGCAGCGCCTTATCTCGCGCGGCTTCTAGACAAAACGCTGGCAGCGTGTCCCGGGGCGCTGGCAACGTCCCACTCGCTGCTGGCGTTCCTTTCTCGTTTCTTCCACCGTCTTCATCCCTTTCCTTCTTCCTTCTCCTATTTGGTCTCCACTCCCAACAAATTGGTCTTCACACCTAACAAATCTGTGTTCCTAGTAGATGCTTTTGTTAAGAGATTACAAGGATGGAGAGCAAGTTTGCTACCACCAGCGGGCAGACTGATCTTAATTCAAGCTGTATTATCGGCGCTTCACCAACATGTGTTCTCGGTATACTTGATCCCGGTTAGCGTTATAGACAAGTTAAGTACATTGATCATCCAATTTTTCTGGTGGAATTCCAAAGGAAGGAATTCTATACATTGGCTCTGAAGAGATCATCTTTTCAAATTGAAAGGAAGGGGGGGTCTTGGAATCAGAGAGTTATCGAGTTATAATCAAGTCTTAATAATGAAGCAAGCATGGAGGATACATCAAATGAGGTTGTCACTACTTGCTCGGCTTTGGCAGGCAAAGTATAAAATTACGTCTCCACTGTTATTGCCAGACAATTACAAACCTCCCGCAAATGCCTCATACACATGGAAAGGTATTGCACGTACAGTAAGCTTACTGAAACATAAATTACGATGGAGAATAGGCAATGGTCGATCAATTGAGGTTGGAGATAGTAGATGACTAAAAATCATACACCTCAAGTAAAGACGGGGAATACATCAGACGTTTTAAGGCTACTAGAAAATGTTTATTTGGAAATGTGCTCATAGTGCCCTTCTGATTTGAGAAACCGAAAAAAAAGAGGTATCTTGGAGAATAACAATTGCTGGTATGATGAAGAAGTTGAGTCTATATCACATTTATTTTGCAACTGCACAATAGCGCAACACTTATGGAAAGCTAGCCCATTGGGAATACAAGATTGATTTACATTGGAGAAAATGGTTGGAGGACTGGCTAAAATATTTAATGAACACAGATAAAGATGGAGGCACACGGTTAATGTTTTTACTATGGTCGCATGGACAATTTGGAAAATAATGAATGCAGCAAAAGTATCAGCTGATTCGATAACATAGAGCATTATTTAAGTATGTCTCTTACAAAGGGTTATCAATGGATACGATGCTACTCAAGCCAACATCGCCATATGCCTTCAACCTCTTAGAAGGATATACAGTTGGTTAAAAACTCATCATAAATGCAAATAACCAAAAATTTAAGCATTATTGTGGATGAAGCATGGAAGAAATCATCAGGGTTAGCTGCAGCAGCTTGAGTATCACTTATTGGAGATATCGGGAATCATGGAGAATATGGAGAGAAAGCATTCATGGCTTATTCGGCTGTTCAAGCATAATTGGAAGCTATACTTTTGGCATTACAAGTAGCAAAGAGAGAGACATGTGATGCGATAGAAATAGCTACGGACTCAGAGCTAGCCATTAGATTTATAAAAAATCCACATTTGTGTTATTTGGAAGTTGCTTTGCTTGTAGCTAATATAAATAGTTACCTTAAGTTTTTTCAGATGTATAAAATATATAAAGTTCCTAAAGTTATAGTATATAGGGCACATACATATGCAAAACACATATTGAAACATTCTAAGATCATCTGCAATGGTGAGTTTTAATTCGACTCATTGCTGACGTTGCATGAAACGAGAACGAAGTGAAGTCGTGTAGGACATTTCAGTGGTGAGAATGAAATTTGTCTCGCGAGAATCTCGCTTTCAGTCTCACGAGACGAGTTTGAAAGCGAGTTTGAAATATTAATATTTTAATCATATTTTTTCTCTCTCCTCCTCCATCTCATTTTTATCAATATAACCAAATTAATTATATTCTTAAGTGGGACCCATTTACTTTTTTTAATTAATATGAGTCAAACTCATTCTGTCCATTGGAAAGCTAACTAAATAAAAAGTTAAATTTTGACTCTCTTGATAGGGGTCCACAAATGTCACGTCATACAATTAATCAAACTCAAACTCACCATTACGGATGCTTTAACAAGTTGTAATTTGTGTTGTCTCCTGAAATAAAATGACTATTTTGGGTTTAAAAAAAATTGTCAGAGAACTTGTCACCCAATGACCAAGTTTTTATCAAGATAAAATCCTCTGAGAAAATTGCATTCAAGATTTCAAGTTTCTCGATTCTAAAATACTGTATTTTGCCGTCCTTGTACTCGCTTGTTTCATATTTGATAATCTTCCCTTTACTTGCAAATTGTCTTGATTAATATTAAAGTCTAATGTTGATAACATATTATAAAAATATGAATATAAGAACACACTGATGAGATGAGCAATAGAAACAATAAAAATAGAGATATGAAGAATAAGATGATCTTATTCATAACTCGGAAGGTGTATTTATACTAGTTACAAAGCAAGTTAAGAGTCTTACATAATATAGACTTCATATGGAAATAGAATCCTCCCAAATTATATTATCCTATTATATAAGATACTCAAAAGATATCTTATTGATATATATTTATATATATATATATATATAATTTCATAACAAACATGATAATCATCTTGACTCAAGATGGTTCTTAACCATCTTGAATTATTCATATTTCACATTTTTGTAACTTTTATTAATATTTTTTTAAATAATTATATATATTTATCAATTATAATAATATAATACTTATTAGGAAGGTGAGAAAATATAATAATAGCCTACTTTTATCAATCATAGTAGAAAATCCACATTTTATACATAATTTTATATTTATGAAATAAATATAAATAAATAATTATTTTTAAATTGTTTATAAGTTGTAGTAACCTTGAAAATGATGAAACATACCTTTAGAATGATTTAAATACACTTATATTTCACTTTATTAGTGATTTGGAAGAAATGCAAGATGGTTAAGAGTCATCTTATGTCAAGATGTTTATCATTGTATTTTAAAATTTGAAAATACATGAATGATATCTTTTTCAGTAGAGGAGTACTAAAAAAGAAGTGGAGAGTAGTAGGAGGCGTGAGGGCCCTTAAAAATTTTTTATTTTATTTTTTATCACTAGGGCCCTTTAAAATTATTTGATCAAGGAATTTGAAATGAATGCGCTCTGCAAACTTTGTATTTCTAATCATCTAGCAATGAATCTGCAAAGGTTGACAAATAATGAAAGCAAAATGATAAACATCTTGACGCAAGATGGTTCTTAAACATCTTGACGCAAGATGTCACTAATAAAATTAAATGTAACTATATTTAAATCATTCTAAATGTATGTTTTATTATTTTCAGGGTTATTACAACTTATAAACAATTTAAAAATAATTATTTGTTTATATTTATTTCATAAATATAAAACTATGTATAAAATGTGCATTTTCTACTATGATTGATAAAATGTGCATTTTCTACTATGATTGATAAAACTATATATTATTATAATTGATAAATATATATAATTATTAAAGAAAATATTAATAAAAGTTACAAAAGTGTGAAATATAAACAATTCAAGATGGTTAAGAACCATATTGAGTCAAGATGACTATCATGGTCCATAATGAAATAAGTAATGAGTTAAGGCAGAGCTCATATGTACGTCTAAAGTTGTGAAGGCGCTTAAAAATAATTTGTCAAGGAAATAAAGGTAATGAAAAATGAGTAAGCTTAAGAGTCCGTTTGGACATAAGTAGCATGAAATTTTTTTTTGGAAAGTGAGAACTTTTTCTTTGTTTGGATTGAAGAAAAATGAATGGAAAAAAAATAGTTGGAAAACTACATGAAAAATTTGGAGAAACAAAGAACAAAAAATTTTCCCTTAAAAAATGAAAGGAAAATTGAGAGAAAACTTTTGGATCTAAAAGTCAACCTTTCTCTCATTCATCTTTCTTGACTTTCTAGATTCTCTCTCTCTCTCTCTAACTCTCTCATCTCTCTCTCTCTCTCTCTAACTCTAACTCTCTTCTCTCATGTCTCTTTCTCTCTCTCTAACTTTCTCTCCTCTCCCATCCCCCCTCTCTTTCTCTATCTCTCTCTAACTCTCTCGTCTCTCTCTCTCTCTCTCTCTCTCGCACTCTCTCTCTCCAACTGTCTTCTCTCTCTCTCTCTCTCCAACTCTCACTTCTCTCTCTCTAACTCTCTCTCTCTATATATAACTCTCTCTCTCCCTCTCTCTCTCTCTAACTCTCTTCTCTCTCTCTCTAACTCTCGTCTCTCTCTAGCTCTCTTCTCTCCCTCTAACTTTCTCTGTCTTTCTCTCTCTCTAACTCTATTCTCTCTCTTTCTCTCTCTCTCTCTCTAACTCTCTTCTCTCTCTCTCTCTCTCTCTCTCTCTCTCTCTCTCTCGTGCGCGCGCTTGCTTTCTCTCTCTCGATCTCTTCTCTCTCTTTCTCTTTCTCTTTCTCTTTCTCTCTAACTCTCTTTTCTCTCTCGCTCTCACTCGCGCTCTCTCTCTCTAACTCTCTCTTCTCTCTCTCTGTAACTCTCTGTAACTCTCTCTCTCTCTCTCTCTCTCTCTCTCTCTCTCTTCTCCAAAATCACATCATATGATCTAGAAAATGAAATTTGTCATTTACAAGTTTCCATGCAAAATTTATTTTTCCATGCATTTTCCCTCAACCAAACAAGGAAAAGAAAATTGAATGGAAAATCAATTTTTTTTCCTTCAAAATTTTACTTAAACCAAACAGCGGAAAAAAATTTACTTTACCCAAAAAAATATCCCTCTAATTTTTTTCCACGAGATTTTTTTCCACCCTTTTTAATTTCCTAGGTCCAAACGTACCCTTAATGTACCACAAAAAAATGTTATATGTTTCATGTTCGTAATTAACTTGCTAGCAATCGCAAGCCAGTTGCTAGTACCTTGTTTTTCTTGCTATATTTAAAGTTCTGAACTTTGATAGAGTACCTAATAGCAGAGTTGAGTGCTAATTTAATTGCATACCCCCTAATTGTGCCTACTTCTGAGCTTTATCCACTACATAATTAGGGACAAAAAAAAATCACAAACTATCCTTAACAAAAATGTATATTACAAGTGACAAATTCTAGCAAACACAACAAATTATAGTTTGATTCAACCAAACATTCGACTTATTACAAAAATTGGGGCAACAACTCATATTGTACTTCAACACAACCTTAGAATGATTATAAACATTTAACAAATAATCATTCGAATACTAGTTTAACAAGTCTGGATAAATCCCCTTCAAATGTTAAGTTAATACTGTCCAAATATGTTTGTCATTTACTCTCCATCTGTTTAGTTGAGATCTTTGAAGATCATCTTTTCTCCAATTGACACAACTATGACCAAAAGTTGCCAAAAGTATCAATTATCAGTCGAAGTTTGATTCAAACTAATGAAGTCATTGAGATAAGAGATCGAACATTTTTTTTTTGTTTTAAATATAACAAAGGACATCATCAACACACTCGTTTTAATTTCTTAAAGTCACAGGGTCATAGTCATGTTTATAGGTTTACAACATCAAAACGATAATTATAAGTAAAATTCACGTACAATCTGTTTAACTTTAATACTAATAATGCTTTTTAATTTAATGAGACAAAAACACTTAAACCTAACCAGTAATCCTCTTTCTATTCCTTACAATCTTCCTAACAATCATCCTACGACATATTTTACCTTCTTTTGTTGACTCGACGAACAGGAGATACGACATTTTCTTTTAGAAACATCTCTCCAACCCCTACTACAAACGACACTGGGTTCAATTGATCGTTGCCTAAACTTGAAGGCATCCTCACCAAGTATTTTCCATTTGTTGATGCTCTGATGTTAGTAGGGTCACGGACCCAATATGCATTGATACCATCCACTTGTTCCCAACCTGTGATGGTAACAATTTGATTGAGAGAAGAATCCAATCCTTTATATGCTTTTAATGCATCCATCTGTGCGTTGAAGGCATGTTCTTCCACAGTGTAAACCAGTTTTTGTGGCGACTAAGATCAATAAGCAAAACAAAGGAAATGAGTCATTAAGATCAATTTCAACACAATATATATATATATATATATATATATATATATATATATATATATATATATATATATATATATATAATATATATATATTCACACACACATACATTTATTTAAATAACTATTTTGTAATACACGCGTAAATCGCACAGGTTTAAAACTAATAAATAAATAAAACTTAATGTTTGATTTACCTCTCCGATCCTGACAAATTCTCTTCTAACCACTTGCAATTGAGCAATGATAGCACCTTTATCTACCAACGCTTGTCTGATCTCATTCTCCTCTAAACCATTTATGTAAAATGAATCTTTCAAAATTAAAATTTGTTCACCGTATGGTTTTTCTACTGCGGTTGATTTAACTCCTGTATAGCGAGGATAGTCATCAGCTAAACATAACCCATTCGCTTTGATCCACTCAACTACCTCAACAGGATTCTGCCAATAGGAGTGCCCATTTGGTTGTTCTGGACAACATTTGTCCAGTAACTCTTGCTTGGAGAGGCGGATCCACTCGCCCTTTTGCAAAAAGTAATTTATCTCCAGCATATCCACCACTGCTGCAGCCCAAACATCCCCTAAAAAACAATTAATAATTAGGTGCAAGTAAAGTTTGACAGGCAAACAAAAAAAAACTTATTAAACTTTACATACTACATGCTTGCCGATCAACTGGATGATCAACTTCCAGGCAGTCATAATAACTCCGGCTCCAAACCTCGTCCTGTTACGAGGGTGTCATTAATCAGAATTTTATTGTACTCTAGGGAGCGCCATGCTTCATACTCCCAATCTAATATTTAATTATGTTTTTCTTGTTGTGCTTGACCAACTTATATTTAGTTAATTTTTTAATATAAGTATCAAATATGGTGTTGCTATATATTTTAAGAACTCAAATTATAAATATATTTATTTATAATTTTTTAAAAGTAACGTAAATGAAATTCAAGATTGTTACTAATAAGCTTGATTCAAGTCACCTATTATTTATAAACTTAATAAAGGGTAGTTTGGCGATATTAAGAAGATAATGAATGGATATATACCTCCTTTTGTTCTTCTTCAATTGGTTGTTTACCTTCCCTTTGGCCGGGATTGTCGTCGTGGTCATCTCCCGAGCCACCCTCATCACTACCTCCATCATCACCACTCTTATCACCATTGCCCCCCTCATCGCTATCATCTCGACCACCATCACCACCACCACCACCATCATTGTCCCCTTCAAGACCGCTGCCACCACCATAATCGTTCCCTCCATGACCACCACCATCATCATGGTCATCCCCTCCATGACCACCACCTCCACCACCATTATTATTATCTTTATCGTCATCTTCATCATCATCAGAATCATCATCTCCCTCTTCTCCATCATCAGTATCGTTATGATCAACGCAACCTCTACCAATTTCGTCAGAACCACATGTAGCATCATCTGAATCTTCTTTGTCTCTACACAGTAATTAATTATGTTGAGGTTAATTAGGTAACCAAACAGATAAACTAAAGAAGCATGATTGGATGAAACAAATACACATTAGAAGAAGCAGAATGATGAGAAAATGTAGAATTAAAAGGAAATATATCATACATCTAAGTAATATATTAAAAATTAAGTATATTCAATAAAGCCTTGTGAGATAGAGAAAAAATGTAATTAGGGAGGAATAAGTTTAATATTACCTACCTATAAGGGAATACTATAATCTTTAACGATAATTTTTTTAACGATAATTAAAGTAGCCATAACAATAACAATAATAATAGACAAGATTGAAAAAAAAAAAAGAAGGTAAATTTAGATGCACCACAGAGTACTTAGTTCGAACATTGTATGTAAAAAGATTAGTTTGTCAGTCAATAGACAATAATATAATAGAAGGTCAACTTATGTGCCATGATTTTTTTTTTCTAAAAAAAAAAAACTATGTCCATGAAAGCATGAAGTGATTTAATTACAACTATTTAAAAAAACTTACTAAAATATTTATATGAAAATTCAAAAAAGTTTCTTATAGTTATCTGGCCAACAAATTAAAAATCCACATTATTTTACTATAACAAAATATATGTAGTATATGAATAATAAAACTATTTCTTTATAATTATAATTGAGAGATAGACATTAGAGAAAATAGTTATTGTAGTTACAACATAAGAGTCATGACCATATCATGATGTTTGTGAAATAGATATTACATCTGTTTCATTATATTTGTTCATCTACCTAATTTGAGAAAATTAATATATATTGGGAATTGGGGTGAAATGTCTGCAATTTACTCAAACTACCGCTACGTTAGTTGAAAATAATAATTGTTGGAATTATAAAAGGAGACAAATAAAGTTCTTAATTAGTGGTAAAAAAAAGAATGAATGATAATTGTTGGAATTATAAAAGAGACAAATATTTTGGAACAAAGAAGTTAAGTAAAAGAACAAATATTTTGGGACAGACATAGTAGATTATTTGTAGAAGTAACATACAATATTTTATCATTTGATAAGATTGTTCAATGAAAACCTAATTTTTATTAAAAATTACCCCAAAATATTGAATTCAAAAGATTCAATATTAGTTAACATTAATGAACATATATAATATATTGGATTACAATAACTCAAACTTTAGGCTATTGAAATAATAACCTTACTTTAAAACTATATCACAGTCAAACCTACTTTTCACCCCTTAAGTTACAATAAACCTACATTAGGTAATTGACTATAATAATCCTCACCTATATAAATTATTATAAGTGTTGGTCCAATACAATACAAGAGGTTTAAGATAGGGTTATTGTGGCACAATTCTAAAGCATGGATTATTAACTACCCCAAATATGAATTATTGTAATCGAACGTTTCTAAAAGTAATAACATCAAGGGAAACAATATAAGAGTCTTATATATATATATATATATATATATATATATATATATATATATATATATATATATATATATATATATATATATATATTCCATGATATTACACATACTAGATAAAAAAATATTAAATCATAAACATCTTATCAAAATATTATATTTTTTTATTACTTGGTAAATCAAAACAACTTAATTTCAAAAAAGAAAATGTATGGACACATAGTATTTTAATAAAATTAAATATAGTTGTATGGATGTTTCATTTATCAATTGTACTTTTTAGTTGATAAATCAATATAATTTAATGAAAGTTCGTAGAATATGTTTTAATAAATAGACACATAAATTTCTTTACATATAAATATGAAAATAATGTAGTGTTAGAATAAAATTATGTAATAATGTTAAAGCAGTTGCTCATTTGAAAAAACAAATTACTCATGCTATAGTTTTGAACAATGGAAAATTTAGTCCTTCAATCTTTAAGCAATAGAAATTTTTATATTTTGTAGCCTTAAGATACTTTTACTTATTAAAGAAGAAAAATTACTTAATTTTTATAAATTTTGAGAATAATTTTAATTATGATAGATATGACGATAATTTGTGTGAAGTTCGAGCATAATACTAGTACAAGTCAGAAAGACTGCAATTAGTGGACTGATCCATGTAATTTATGTCATCGATCAATGCCGTCAAAGGAACTTTTTACACTATATAGGAGATTTTTTTGTTGGTCCATGATATCCGTGTATATATGAATTTATGTCAAAAGGTTCATATTTCACATATTTATCATCAAGAAAATAGGGTTGCAACTTAATTGGCTAAATTTTATCTCTAAATTCAATCAACATAACTAAATAATAACAAGACAATGAATGTATGAAACAGAAATATATATAATTAATAAATGGGTAAAGAAAAATATTTACTGAACGTCACGATCAGAGTCATTATGTTCTTCTTCATCATAAATATCATTCTGATCATCGTAACTTCCCCCCGTCCCATCGGAATCACTAGTAATATCATCAGAATCTCCTTCATTTCTGCACAATAATTAATTAAGTAGAGGTTAGAGATTAATTATTTAGCGAGATAGATAAATTCAAGAAGCACGCAAGCTAACACATGCAGAAAGAAACATAATTATGAGAGATTGAAACCAAAAAAGGAAATATTTCCTATGTTTCATATTAATGGTCATTTTATTGAATATTATGGTCTTCAATATTATTATTTGATTAATAACTTTTAGATAGTATTTTGTTAATAATTGCAATGTTATACTTTTATAATAGTATTTTTTGTTACGAACATAATAATAGTAATCTTATATAATAAGTCATTATATATATTGAGAAATTTACGATAATCTAAAATTTAAAGTTTAACTGTGACAATTAAATATGAAATAATCGATCAATGCCGTCAAAGGAGCTTTTTACACTATAGGAGATTTCTTTGTTGGTCCATATATCCATACATGCATGAATTTATGTCAAAAGGTTCATATTTCACATATTTATGATCAAGGAAATAGGGTTGCAACTTAATTGGCTGAATTTGATCTCTAAATTCAATCAACATGACTAAATAATAACAAGACAATGAACGTATGAAACAAAAATATATATTATTAATAAATGGGTAAAGAAAAATATTTACTGAACACCACGATCAGAATCATCATATTCTTCTTCATCATAAATATCATTCTGATCATCGTAACTTCCCCCCGTTTCATCGGAATCACTAGTAATATCATCAGAATCTCTTTCATTTCTGCACAATAATTAATTAGGTAGAGATTAGAGATTAATTAATTAGCCAAATAGATAAATTCAAGAAGTACGCAAGCAGAAACATAATTATGAGAGATTGAAACGAAAAAAAGGAAATACTTCCTATGTTTCATATTAATTGTCATTTTATTGAATATTATAATCTTCAATATTACTATTTAATTGATAATTTTTATATAATATTCAGTTAATGATTGTAATATTATACTTTTATAATAGTATTTTTTATTATGAATATATATAATGATAGTAATTTTATATAATAAGTCATTATATATTTAGAAATTTATGATAATTTAAAATTTTAAAGTTTAACTGTGACAATTAATATGAAATAAAGAGAGTATGTATATACATGTAGTAAAAGTTGCTATGAGTAGACATTGAAGACAATTCTATCTGAATTCTGACACACTTAATTCGCAGAACAAATGAACCCAAGCTCTCTTTATATAGTGGAGAAAAGTAAGAAAATGGCATACAAATACATATATTTGGAGCTTTCGGATTGGCTAGTCATTAACTCACACAAAACTAATTTAGTCTAGCTCAACTTTGACATATTTAGCCCCGACATAATATATATATGATTAATACATGTTTATAGTTGATGGTATAAAAGGTGAAGATTGAAATATTTATATTTTAATAAAGGATTTTATGGTAATTTATAATTATGTATGATTACTTTTCATTTCCTTTCCTTTCCTTTCTATATCTATATCTATATCTATATCTATGCATAATAAAAAGAGGTTTAATTTTTGGGGGAGGACGGAAGTTTGTTTGATGTTGGACTGGGCTGGGGTCTTCTGGGCCTCATGCGTGGGTGAGCAGTGAGCACCGCATCACATGATTAGGATATGGTTGGCCTAATAACAATTAACATAGCCTCCCAAATCACGTGGCCAACTCAACTCAACTCAACTCTCTCTTTGATGTGGTGGTCCGCACCCTCACCCAGTCACCCTCACACTTTTTCTTCTCATTGTCAATCATCTCCCATAAATCTTCTCTTTCAATTTGTTCCCACCTCTATCAAATAAAAAAATTAATTTCTTAAAAGAAATTATGATTCAACATAATATAAATGGACAACAGTGTTGAATAAATAACTTCAATAAATAAGTATAATGATATTTATAGACATTTAAGATTTGTTTTTATACATACTACAAGTTATCATTTTACCACAACAAGTATAATTTTCTTAATTTTTTCACTACTTTTTAGATTTTCTCTTCTCACCTATCATATCAGCTATTCTTACGATAAATTTTATCATAATTTACCGCATTATACCATATCATATCACAAATATGCAATATAAACATTTTACCATATCATACCATTAACACACTTCCACCATGGGAAAAAAAAGAGCAGGGTCACAGTCCTAAAATAAATATACTATTACTGTAATTCTTGTATTGGTCATTGTAATTTTTCATACTTATTAAAATCATACCTATTGTTTTCTTTTAAATAAATTATGTGAGTTAAATAAAAGAATTTTAATATAAATTACCTAAAAGTATAGTCATATTTTTTTCGAACGGTAAGGTAATATAACACAATACAAAGTAAGGCCATGTTCTTTTATACGGCTGGATGCGGTATGGCGCGGTGCGGTGTGGTGGAATTGTGGCGGGTATGGTGGAATTGTGGAGGGTTATTGGTAAGTTGTGGTGAGTTTTATTTTTTATAAATGTAAATTGTATTGTTAAATGTGAAAAAGTTGATTGTAGTGGGTTGTGGTAAATTGTGGTGGATTGATATGTTGTGGTGGGTTCTGGCAAAGTGCGGTTTGTTGTGGCACCGCAGCCAGTTAGGCGTATAAAAGAATAGGGCCTAAGTCAAGGTAAATTTTACTTTTCAAGAAAACAGGGTGGAAAATTTGGTAAGGAAATATAAATAAAGTAGTGAAAGTAATTAAATATTATATCACCTATTTTATATTTTTAAATAAATTCTATGAGTTAAATAAATAATTTTAGATATAAATTATGTAAAAGTATACTTATGTTTTTAACTTAACTTGTAAAAGAACATGACTTTACTTTACCTTTATATCTCAACTAATAAAAAGTATAAATGAGCTGAGGTACATGATGAAGACACACATGCACATTAAACTAGACAAGTGCATAATTTCCTTTTTGCAGGAGATTCTACCATAGTTGAAAATGTTTTCAACTATGGTAGTTGAAATGTATAGTTATCCTTAATTTTTTCATTAAAAATTAAAATTAATATATATATTCACCATATGACTTGTTACAATAAGTAAATCTATATGTTAAGTTATAATGTTTTACAAAAATGAATATTTTTAAGGAAATTCTATCATAATTGACTTTTTTTCAACTATCGTAGTTGAAAAGTGAAGATACCATTAATTTTACCATAAAAATTCAAAATCAATGTAGGTTTAATAAGGCATTGTTCGGCAAAAAGAGCGGATTGACTAGCGGATAGCTGTTTGACTAGCAGATAGCTGTTGGGCTAGCTGATAGCTGTTGTATACTAGCGGATAACTGATAGCGATTAAAGTAACTGTTTACGAAGAATGTGTTCAGTAAAATTAGATACTCCCTCCGTCCCAAAAAATTTGTCCCAATTTGACTAACAAGGTCAAACTTTATAAACTTTGACTATTAATTTGTAAAATTATATAATGACTTAGTGTATAAAATTATCATTATTAGATTTGTGATACAAAATACTTATACCTGAATACAACATTACTAGTCTTGATGAGATAAAATGCAAAAAATTAATGGTCAAACCATTGCATTGAAGACTACGTAAAGTACATGATAGTTATTATTATTATTATTGTTGTTGTTGTTGATGGTACTCCGTAGTCCGTATTATGACTTCATGCTGCTAATATTGTTGTCGCTTTTTCATTATTATTATTATTATTATTATTATTGTAAATAATATTTGATGAACAAAATGAAGAGTTTCTAAGTAAAAAATGAAACAAACGCAAATAGGATAGAGAGAAGTTGGGGAATGGACTTTTTTTTACAGAGAAGCATAAGAAACAAAAGCAATTCTAGATAAAGTAGTGAACTTCCACATGATGACATCATGACATAATGATGAAAATGGACAATGGGCATATTAGGAAGTAAGCAAGGGAAACGCTAATTCACAAGTCTAACGTTAGTCATTATAACGTCGAGAGTTTGGCAACAAAAACGCGACACATGGATTTTAAACGCTAATGCACCGAACGACAAAAATCAGGATTAATAGCGTCTTATAGCCGATCAAAACGCTAAATGCTGCTTAAAACACTATTGCCGAATAAGCCCTAAGTAACTTGATACAATAATTAACTATGTTTAGGAAGATATAAATCTTTTAAAAAATATGATTTATTTTTTATAAATGAATGACATAAAATTTTCAACTATCATAGTTGAATTTAAGAATTTTCATTTGCAAATCAAGTCTTTAGTTCTGAAATTTTTGTACAATAATTTCCTAAAACAATTGTACAAAGTTTTCCGTTGTCGTTGAAGCAAATATGTAAAATCGTAGGAATGCTTATTTGTTGATTCCGTAAAAAAAATCCACTAATTTTATACCCGTGCGGTGCACAGGCAACATGGCTAGTACTTTATAATAAAAGCGACTAGATATTTTTGTTGTTTTGTTGCTCAGTCTGTCTGCTTGTTTGCTTGTGTTCACATACGAATTTACTATTTTATCCTTAGATATAATAATTAATCAACAACTTCTTTTTAGCTTGTGTTCACACTCAAATTGACTATTTTACCCTCGAGTACAATAACTAGGTAATATAGGTCGATTGTATATTTGGTTAAGGTAAACACGGGTCGGGTGTATTTCGATTTCGGGTAAAATTCACTCTAAAAATATGACTTGGGTGTATTTCAAATTCAAGTAAATACGGGTCAGATGTATGTTAGTTTCGGGTAAATTTCACTCGAAAAATATTACCCGTGTGTATTTCAAATCAAATTCAGGTATGTACGGGTCAGATGTTATTTGACAATAAAAATTTCTTTTAGTTTTTTACGGGTAAGATGTTCTTTGATAGTAAAAATTTGAGTAAATTACATTTACCCTACCTGACATTTGTGGTAATAATTTTTACACACCCGACATTTGTGAAATAATTTTTATCTTACCCGACATTAAGTGTTCATATATTTAAACCTCCTAAGATATTCTATAATTAATTTTTGTTGGATTTTCCGGCAAACTTTAAAAAGATAAACAAGAATTGACTTTTTTACCCTTGATGTTAATTCATATGACTTTCAATTAAATATGAATTGACGTTTTTACCCTTAATATTAATTCATATGACATTTAAACCCCAACATTTTCTCAACTTTATTTCTTCGAAAACTCAACCCCTCCTCATTCGGAAAATGAAAAGGTCATTTAAGTTATTTCTTTCTCAATGTTAGGGACGGCATGGTACATTCACATAGTCATATAGGGGCATTCTGGTATTTTTCACATTTCCAATAAGAAGTAATTGAATTCTACCACTAAAAATTATTTTCACTTAATGTCAGGTAAGGTAAAAATTATTTCACAAATGTCGGGTGTGTAAAAATTATTACCACAAATGTCAGGTAGGATAAATGTAATTTACTCCTGTTTTATTTGTATGTGTTGTAGCATTACTCAATCCCCAATTTCAGTTGTAGTGCTTCCCATGATTTGTTGGCATGTATTGTACTACACTTTGTCTAGGTAATGTGATATCCCTCTTAACTCATAGTATTGCACAAGATACTCAGCTACAGCCTGTTTGCTATTGATTTGAGTGCTCCTATATGCTGTCAAGGAGAGACTAGTAACTACTTTGCTGTTGCTACTTGGAAAAGATCTTACAATACTGATTTCGTTGGCCAATCCAGTTCATCTTCAGCCCTTATAGCTATAGCTCCCCATTTCTCCATACAGAATCTTCATATTCATAGGGTCCTTCTGTTGGGCACTCTGTGCACCAAACAACCGAGTTCTAGGTTTCTACGCATAGTTACCAGGAACGCTACAGATGCAGTATGCCTGTGATCCTCTAGGAACAAGTGTTCCATAGTCAAAATTAGAGGGACTAAATTTGTACAAAAATTAGTGATCCACGATCCGGAAGGAACAACCCAGGGAGCGTTCCTGGTAACTATGGTACTATGTAGCCATGTAGGTGGTTGCGATCAGTTCAACCAGCTCAAGTCAACATCATTGTTGAGACCATAAATTAAGGACACTTAGAAGCTGACCCCAATCTTAAGCCTTAATATTGGGCAATGTATAAGTTGTTGCTTAGGGATAAGCATGTAGTTGATATTGTTGAAGGTTTCATTCACCCCATATATATCCTTCCTTCATTGGATGAGTGTTATGGTTGCAAAAATTCTACCAATTTGAAAAACTGCTCATACAAATCCCCTTGAAAGTTCACCAGCCTTACCTTTGTTTTTATTAGCCCCTTGAATCTCACTTTATTTGAAGCACTTGAATTGTTCCCAAACAGAGTCCTATTTGAAGATTCTCATTTTTTTTTGTTTCGTTGGGTGGTGTCAGTATAAACAATTATAATTAATTTTACAAAAAAATTTAGTTAACTAAATTTGAAATAATATTAAAACCCTAGTATGTGATTTTGTCACGCAGGCCATATTCACCACAGCCGCACTACTATTCTACTGCCTAATGCCCATCTTCCTCCCCTCTCACCTCACAATCTCACACACTCCATCTCCATTCACAGTCCACACACCACACTCACACATTCTCCAATCTCCACCAGGCGACGCAACACCGCAGTCCGCAGCAACAACACCACACTCACACATTTTGTTGATGTCTTGTTGACTTTTGTGATGTTTTAACGTTGAAAACTTAGAATTCGCACGTATCATCGTATATTGGTATTTTGATGTTTTTATTGTGTTAAAAATAGGTGTTTTTAAATAGAATAGTTACTATTATACATGTATACAAGTATAAAATTAACCCTAAAAGTTAATAAATCTAGTAAAAAATGAATAATATGGTTGGACCCATTAAGGACCCGTTAAGGACCCGTGGACCCGCTAAGTCCGGGTCCGGGTCTGAATTTTTGAGACCCATCTGGTCCCGGTGTCTGAGTCCAAAAGTTTTAGCGAGTCTGTCCGGTCAGCGAGACCCGCCCCAGACCCTACCCATTGCTATCCCTAGTCGGGTCGATCTTCTTACATATGCTCATCTCCTTCAAGATATAGCCTCCTTAAATCTCCATCAAAATCTCAATCCTGCAACGTCGATGTTATCTATACCTAAAAAGGTAATCATCAACCTAGTCTAATTTTTTTTAAAAAAAAGTTTAAATCAATAACAAATTTTAAAGTTCGTATCAAAAAGATAATCAAAATTCTACTGCAAATAGTTCATGTCACCATTTAATTTGAAAAGGAGGGAGTAACGATCAATGAATTGACACTCAAAATATTGTGGCGATGTCATGTCATGTGATATAACCGGAAAAATATGTCAGTACTAAAAGAGATTGTTAGAACCCCTCAAGGACCACAACAGACCTAGGCTTAAGGACTTTGACAGACCCAAACTCAAGGACCTTGGTGACTGGATCGGTTTTGAATGAAAGTCAAAATTCGAATATCTAGAAAAAGGAAGTTTCCATCATTAGAGAAATCTAGATTAGATCCTATATTATATATTCTGATTATGAGTGTGATTCTTGTAGATAGAAGGAAAGAAGATCAGAGATAATGCACAAGGAAAGAAGAGCGTGAAACAAGAAAGGAAGGAGAATCAACTCCAACAGTCTTCCTCTATAGAAACCCTCCCTGTGCGGGACAAAAGACATTGCTTCTATCTACAACAATGATGTTCACCCGAGGAGAAGGGTTTTGAAGTGAAAGGCAAAAAAAAGTAGTCGAAAGGGAAGTTAATTTGATTAGCAAAATCATTAATTATTATCTTCCGACCTCACCATAAATAAACTAATTATGTCGCTCTAGTTTGCATGATCAAAATCTCCTATGAAAGGCAACTCCGATAAAGGAAAATATTGCAAATAAAAGGGAAGATCAAAATAAGGAAGGAAGATCTCAAGGCAAGCAAGGAAAGAGGATTTCCAACGGATCCCAAACTACTTATAAGTAAGAAGACTCAAGGCTAAGAGACTTAAGCGATTCCAAGGAAGAAATCGAAGAGTAGGAAATCCGTGAGGATTTCTGAGTGTAGTCTTTGAGAGACGAGTTTTTGTGTTCTGTTGTAAGTCAAGGACATTGGCTAGCTAAGTTGTGAATCCTTAGAGGATCTAGGATTCGAAAGAGTGTGTTCTGCACCAAAGTGAATTTGGTGTGTGTTTGTCAAAACATCTTTTGAAAGTGCCCTTTAGTAAGGCACTCCTCAAGCAGTTGCTACAAGGACCTTACCCCTTGAGCAAGCAGATTTACTCTGTTCTGTATTTTGCTTAAAGTGATTGAATAAAGGAAGTTTTTCATTAATATATTTTATTGCCCTTTATGATTGTGAAGGTGAGTTCTTAATCTGAAAAAGATTAAGAACCCTAACGTCATTTATCTTAAGTGTGCAGAATATTTATAAACCATATTCATCCCCCCTCCCCTCTAGGGTTCTTTCAAGATTCATATATCTTAGTAAGCAAATAACATTGACAAATAAGAAAAGATGTAAAAAAAAAAAAAAAAGATCTCAAGCTTTTGGCAGGAGTAACCCTGATGAATAGCAAAAGACCTATATTTTTTCTTTGGTGCGATTTCAAAGCAGTTTTTGTTGTTGTTTTTCGTGGTTTTTGGATGTATCTTCTAACTATTGTAGTTGGGTTTAGCCTTTTTTTTTTGTTTTACTGATGTGGATTTTTGTAATATCTTTGATGTATTTTTTTTAGTCTTTAATGACTTTGAGTTATCAAAAAAAAATAGAAAAAGACATCAAAATATGTCAATATTACAAGAAGTATTGAAAATAATTTGTAGTATTTATGGCTAATTATTTTAGTAAAATGTATGAACAGAAAAAGAGGAGGCCATTAGACCCATTGAGAAAACTTAGGCTGTCATTTGGTGGTGTTTTAGCTAAAAAACGATCGTGATCCCGGGCTCACGATGCCTCCGTGCGCCCAGCCCAATTAATGCATGAAGCCCAATTAATGCCTAGTCCATTGAAGAAATAGCGTTATTTTTTTATTTTTTTAGCCTATTTATTTTAGCCCTAATATTATTTTAGTCAAATGTGGAGTATTCTATGTATATTATAGAATATTAATTACTCTCTCCGTCCCATATTAATTGACATATTTTGAAAATTTTCACATACCAATGTTTAACTAACAAAACTACCCATATAATTAAATAACACTATTTTTCAAGGTATTTTTTCGGATACCAAGACGTAGGTAGTGAGAGAATGTGAGTAGAAGTAGTTTTTATTAATTGAAAAAGTAAAAAGTTAACATGATTATTAAAATTAAAATAATTAAATTAGGTATTGGGAAATGGAAAGTGACAATTATTTTGGGACAAAAAAAGTTAGTTTAAGTGTCAATTAATATGAGACGGAGGGAGTATGAACATTCTCATTTAGTTGTTGAGCATTTATGTTCAGAGTAATGAGCATTGTAGTAATATGTAATAAGCATTATGGTTTTATGTAATGAGCATTGTAGTGATAGGTATTGAGCATTGTAGTTCAACTTGATGAACACTTTCATGTAATGAGCATTGTTGTTATAGGTTATGAGCATTATAGTTTTGTTTGATGAGCATTATGGTTTTAAGTAATGAGCATTGTAGTAATATGTAATGAGCATTATGGTTTTATGTAATGAGCATTGTAGTTATAGGTAATGAGCATTGTAGTTCAACTTGATGAGCATTATGGTTTCATGTAATGAGCATTGTCGTTATAGGTTATGAGCATTGTAGTTCAACTTGATGAGCATTATGGTTTCATGTAATGAGCATTGTCGTTATAGGTTATGAGCATTGTAGTTCTGCTTGATGAACATTGTAGTTTTATGTAATGAGCATTGTAGTTATAGGTAATGAGCATTGTAGTAATAGGTAATGAGCATTGTAGTTCAGCTTGATGAGCATTATGGTTTTATGTAATGAACATAATAGTTATAAGTTATGAGCATAGTAGTTGTATAGTATGAGCATTGGTGTAGAGGCTTATGAGCATAATAGTTATAAGTTATGAGCATAATAGTTGTACATTATGAGCATTGGTGTAGAAACCTATGAACATTGACCTTGTAGGTTATGAGCATAATAGTTATAATTTATGAGCATAATAATTATTATATTTAAATAATTCTTTTTGTGTAATACACTTTAAATATTTTTGTGTGTCATGTTTTTTATTCTTTTACTACAATATTTATAAATCATTATATTTTAAATTTGAATTTCTATTCAATTTAATTATGCTTTTCATTCGTGTATTTTTAATTTTAATTTTCTTTATCTATTTTCATTATATTTTTTGTATTATTTGTAATTTAATTTTTTTGTACGTACTTTTGGATATACAGAAGGACGATAGTGAGCCCGGACGTACGTTGTTTGGTGAGCCCAGCGCCTACCATCGTTTTTATTTTTTTAATTATTTTTTTGTGTAATATTATATTTTTATGCTTTTTATTTTTTTTACTATAATATTTATAATCTACAAGGCCAATACTCATAAACCTTAACTACTAATTATTATGCTCATAAATTATAACTATTATGCTCATAACTTACAAGGTCAATACTCATAAGCCTCTACACCAATGCTCATATTGTACAACTCCTATGCTCATAACTTATAACTATTATGCTCATAAGCTTCTACACCAATGTTCATACTATACAACTACTATGCTCATAACTCATAACTATTATGCTCATTACATAAAACCATAATGCTCATCAAGCTGAACTACAATGCTCATTACCTATTACTATAATGTTCATTACCAATAACTACAATGTTCATTACATAAAACCATAATGTTCATCAAACAGAACTACAATGCTCATAACGTATAACGACAATGTCATAACCTATAACGACAATACTCATTACATGAAACCATAATGCTCATTACCTATAACTACAATGCTCATAACCTATAACGACAATGCTCATTACATAAAACCATAATGCTCATCAAGCTGAACTACAATGCTCATTACCTATTACTACAATGCTCATTACATATAAGTACAATGCGCATTACATAAAACCATAATGCTCATTACCTATTAGTACAATGCTCATTACCTATAACTACAATGCTCATTACATAAAACCATAATGTTCATCAAGCAAAACTACAATGTTCATTACATGAAACCATAATGCTCATCAAGATGAACTACAATGCTCATTACCTATTACTACAATGCTCATTACCTATGACTACAATGCTCATTACATAAAATCATAATGCTCATTACCTATTATTACAATGCTCATTGCCTATAACTACAATGTTCATTACATAAAACTATAATGCTCATTACTTATTACTACAATGCTCATTGCCTACTACAATGCACATTACATAAAACTATAATGTTCATCAAGTAGAACTATAATGCTCATAACCTATAACGACAATGTTCATTATAAAATATATTGAAGTATTATATTGAAAGAAAAGCCTTATTATATTTATTTTAGAAAAATTAAAAATTGCACAAAAAAAGGAAATTAAAAATATAAAGAAAAAGAATGCATGGGCGCATGGAGCACTATGGACCCGGGAGCATAGTTTCTTTTTTTAAAACTGGAATATAAAAAAATTAAGAAAATCAAAAAATAAAAAAAAATTTATACATCTGCTTAAAATAATTCTTGATAGATACAAAAATAAAAAAAATTAACAACTAGAATATAAAGACCCATAAACCTAAACTACAGTGCTCATAAACCAATGTTTGAATATTCACAAACATATCCCATGTAATTTCATAATTTATAACGTGGATATTCATGAATTTATACTACAATACTCGCGAACTTTAACCAAAATGTTCATAAACACAAATCGTAGAAAATAAAAATAAAAATAAAAATAGATAAATAAAAATTGAAACTCCAAATATATTAAAATATTAAAGTTAAAAAGAAACTTTATTATATTTACAAATAAAAAAAAGAAAAGAAATCCTGGGCTCACAATGCATGGTGAGCCCGGGCTCACGGTCGTATCACCCTGTTTTAGCGGTAGAGGCGAAGCATTGAGATGTCAAAATATTGAATCGAGGGGTCAAAAAAAAAAAGTGTCGACTATGCCATCCGAGGAGGATCAAATGGAGTAAAATTTCCGAGGTATCAATTGAGGCCCCGTTCTTTTATGCAACTGGTTGATTGCGGTTTTACACCGTATCACAATGTTTCATATTCCACCACAATTCACCACAACCTATCACAATCTACCATTTCAATATAAAAAATTTCATCTCATTTTTTCAATAAAATATTTCAACAATCCAACACAATCTTCCATATTCCACCACAATTTTCCCCAACCCATCACAATTTTCAAATTTCCACTACCCCACACCACAATCAACCGTATAAAAAAACAGGAATAAATAAACATACAGCATACTTTTTTATTTTTTATTTTTGAGTTACAGTTTGAATTGTTAATTTGTTTCCTTTTCTTTTCTTTTTTTTGGGGTTTTTTTTTTTGCGAATATTACTACGTTTGTTGAAACCGTGGTTATCATCTTAGAAGTCCAACAATCAATCGTAATTACTAATTCCTAGAGCAGTTAGCAAACTTGTACTTTAATGTCCTATATATTTGAACATCAAAACACAAACGATCACACAATTAATTTTTCCCCGCACAAGGGCTTGTTCTTTTGAATTGAATACTATTAACATTGATTGGAACAGACTTATTAGTATCGGTACCAATCAATTGTCAATTATATTTTTCACTTATATCTTTAACTCTAATAAGCATTACATGTGACAGTATTGATTACTCCCTCCTTCCCATATTATTTATCCATTTAGACATGATTTATAAAACCAAAAAAACCTCTATTCTACATTAATTTATCTCATTGGAAATGTGAAAATGTTGAATAAAATGGTGAATAATAAAAGAAAAATGTGAATAAAAGGGAAAAATGGAAGAAAAAGATGTAATTAATAAGGTTAATTTGATAGATTAATAATTAATGTATTATTGAAATTATAAAATGACAGATATTATGGAAAAAAAAGAAAGTTAGTTAAAGTGACAAATAATATGGGAAGGAGGGAGTATAAAAAAAGAAAAAGAAAAAAGAGTCATTAATGCAAATATATACACATTAATACACACGTTAATATTACATGATTTTAAAAAAATTAAATAGAATCAATTATAGGTTTCCCAAAATGCCCTTATTAGAATCTACATATTTCGATCCTCACCCTTTGTACCCATAAATATATTTATTTATATACAAGTTTTGATTCGCACGCATTGCGTGCATCGATTTTTAAATTTATTTATTTTTTGTGTGTATATATACACAAACACAAAAAAATATATAACAATCGATGCACGCAATGCATGCGAATTTTCTTTAAAAAAATCCTCAATAATAATTCAACTTTGGCTCAAGATGGTTGTTGACGAGTCAGTATAGTTAAGATTATCTTTTTTCAAGTTGTTTCTCAAAATAAGTTAAATAAGTTTAAGAAAATTTGCAAAGCGACTCTTTCAAATGAATTCAAATAAGATCAAACAACTAAGTTCAAGTTAGTTAAGTATACTAAGTTCAAAATAAGTTTACATAAGTTCAACTTGTAATGAGCTCAGTCAAAATAAGTTGGAATGAACATATTCAAAATAAAAATATAGTGAGACGGAAGCAATATTATTCATTATTTTCCGTTTACTCTCAGAATGAATAATTATGCATTATAGATATGCTTCCTCATGATAATTTTTTTTTACTTTTATATGATTTATGGGGCAAATATTATCGAATACCTTAACGAATCATTCTGTTTCTATTATTTATTTGTGACATTGGATTTACTGATTGTTAAAAGAATGCAATTATGTAACTTAAAATAAAAATATGATAAAGCAAACATTTCTTAGTTAATTAAGAATCTTGCCTTATAAAACAATATAATACATAAGAAATTTTCCCAAAACTAAAATCGAGGTATAAAAAGATTATCAGTGATACTCTAACTCTGATATGTAACGATAATTTTTAAATAATTTTTAAATTGTACCATGTACTTACTTTTAAATAATTTTTGAATACTAAATAAAATTCTGACATCTCTGTCTTTCTCTTAGTCTCTGTATGACACACACACATATATGCATGATTTAAGTTAACACCAATCAACATATTACGTAGATTTTGTTTTTTCTCATTTTCGTAAATGATAGAAAACTTTATATATGCATGATTTAATTTATTTAACATCAACCAACATATTAGATAGATTTTATGATTTTTCTTGTTTTCATAAAATAATAGAAAATTATATATATGTATGATTTAACTTAACCTTAAGTTAATATATTAGATAGATTTTATAATTTTGATCAATAGGAAAATAATTAGTTAATGAATGAGAATGAGAATAAACATGAAAAATGGAGGAGGAGAGGTGTGAGGGAGGTTAATAGAAATAAGATTATTGACTAATTTCCTTGTTTATAATTAATTTATAAAGAAAGATAAATAGACAAATAAAAGATTATACAATAATTAGTGTATTGACTTATGACATAAAAATATTATGTTGATACTCTAGGTATAATAGAGAGCAAATTATCCTATCAAAAAAAATAGAGAGGAAATTAGGTATATGTTGATACTCTAGGTATAATGTAGTAATGATTTTTTTTTAATGAAGTTGAATTTTTTTTCTAAAGAAATAGAGATTATTAAAGTTAATATTATACTTTGCACAAAACATTAAAAAAATAAAATAATGTAAGATAACAACATAGGAATCTAAAAGAAATTTAAAAAATAATAATATAATGTAAATTAGGGAAGATAGAAACAAAAAAAAAAATAAAGTAAATGACAGTTCCAATGTGAAAGAGTGACATATATATATATATATATATATATATATATATATATATATATATATATATATATATATATATATATATATATATATATATGTACTACTAACTAAAAATATGGTGGTCTAGTGGTGTAGACAATGGAGTGTTTTTCCTTGCATTAGAGGTTCAAATCTTGGTGGTAATAATTTCATTGATAACCATTTTGGTGCAAATTAAAAGTATTGTAATTACTATTCTATCCTTATAATTTATCAGTGGCAAGGGATAAGATGGGCAAAGTGAAATTTGCGTACCATAACCCCTTTGGCTTTATATATTACATATATATATATATATATATATATATATATACACACACACACACACTGAAGAACATGCCCTAGTTAAATGCCCTCTAGCTTTAGAGATTTGGATGAACAGTGGTGTAGCTGAGGAGATTTGGGCTCATGAAGCCCCCACAATACTTGATTATCTACTGGAGATACAAGGAAAGGCCACTGAAGACCAATTCGGAGAGTTAGTTGCGATTTTATGGGAAATCTGGAACACAAGGAATCGGTTTATTTTTGGCAAAAAGATAGGGCTTCTCTCGAACCTGGCTAGAAGGGCGGTCAATTATGTTGAAAGCTTCAGATCCTTAACTGTAGCAAAGGTGGAGCCTCAAATAAAGGATAGGTGCTGGAAACCGCCGGAGCCAGGGATGTTTAAATTGAGTTTCGACGCCGGAAAATTGGGAGGTGTCAGAGCCGGCTGGGGCTTTGTTTTGCGAGACCATGTGGGAGATGTTGTTCTCTGCGGTGTGCAGCAATCGTCGAGGTTCGCTAACCCAGAAACGGAGGAAGCTCTAGCATGCCTTTTTGCCATCAAAAAAGTGTTCGACCATGGCTACTCTCATATTGTAGTTGAGGGAGACAACTCCTCGGTAATATCTAAACTCAGAAGAGGAGAGAAACAAGACTCTTTTGTGGATTTTGTACCGGAGGACATTAGAACTTTAGTTGTTAATTTTGGTTTTATTAGCTGGAATCATATTAGTAGGGATTGTAATAAAGTTGCACATGCTTTAGCCCATTTACAACCCATCTCTTTTGAGGAGAGGGTTTGGGAAATAGGCTGGCCTGATATTGTTGAAGAATTGACAAGTCAGGATATGTGTAACTTCTTGAATCATTCATTAATATAATCCCTTATTTTCTGTTCAAATATATATATATATATATATATATATATATATATATATATATATGATATATAGGGATAAAATAGTCATAACAATTATTATTTTATTTAATCTATATATATATAATAGAAATTTATGTGGGGCCTACGAAGTGGAGCCATGGGAATGATTGTAGAAGAATTGGTCAAGCACAATGTAGAAATTTTTTTTTTCTTTTTTCAATCCGGATTTTATTATTTTATTTTAGAATTAAAAAAAAAAACCAAAAAGTATCATCAATCCATTCAATTTTTTGATTAATTTATTTTCTCCACTAAAATTCAACCGTCTATATCCCAAACTATTCACCAAAAAATCGGACATTCTTCCTTAACGCACATATTCTTTGCGGCTAGGTCAATTACATTCATGACTTTTCAAAAACATATAAACACAATACATTTATTAGTGATAACAACTTTTTCCCAAATATTAACCAGCTATGCATCTACATTCACAAGCAAGACACTAATCTATATAATATCACCAAATGGAGAATGAAGATTAATTATAGGGATTTTGACCTATCAGAAAGTATAGAAATACCGAATTAAATTTGTTTCAAATATCAGTAATTATTTTGGAATAATAATAATAATAATAATAATAATAATAATAAATAATAATAATAATAATAATAATAATAATAATAATAATAATAATAAAAAATAATCTATGTAAAAGTTCACTCCGTGCATCGCACGAGTTGAGGCCCAGTTAGCGGTGGAAAAAATTCGGGTCCGGCAAAATTTGGGTCGGACAAATTCGGACCAGAAATTCATGTCCGGACACGGTTTTATTTCGGGTCGAACCGGGTCGGACAATTCGGACGAAGCAAAAATCGAGTTCGAACAATAGAAAAAAGAGAAATTTTATGTCCGAATATTCGATCAATTCGGTTAATACCAAAATTCGGACGAAAATCTATGTCCAAACCCGATTTTTTCCGGGTCGGACAATTCGGGTCGGATGAAATTTTGTCTGCGATAGGCCCAGTTTTATTTAAGGAACATCTTTCACATTCTCCCTCCCATTAACCACCCCAACTACACCTCTCACTTTTTGCACTCTCCCTTAACCGTAGATTCAATTCTTTTGATTTTATTTAATCTTTTTTAATGAAATTAAGCAATATACTCATTAGTTATTTATTTATGAAAATTTTTTACTACAGCCACCATTGTAGTGTTACTTAACCTTAAAAAAAATAATCTAATGAACTTTAATACCATCTCTTTATAATTACAGTAACTTCTTTTTTGAAAATAATTATAGTAATTATCTAATTTTGGTAAAAAAAAACTATTCTATCTGTGTTATCTATGTTATAAATAAGAGTGAAAGGGGCTAAATGATGTAAACTTTTGACATTATCAAATTTAACCATTTTATATTATATCTATCTATGTTATAAATAAAAGGAGAGGCATTTACGGTGTATGTAAATTATAAATTGTCAATTTTACCCTTTCTCTACCTTCAATCATAAGGTCATTTTATCATGTAAATGATCGTGTATGAATGGTCATCATTTTATTTAAAATTCAAAATAGTGTTAATTGATCATATATATTGCACATTAAATTAAATGTATATAAAAAAAGGTAGTAGTAACATTTTTGTGGGTAAAATAACCAAATTTTCCAAGTTAACTAATTTTCTTTTATTTGGTTATGTTCTTTTATGCGGTATTTTGCGGAATGGTGGTGGTGAGGTGTGGTGAAATTGTGGTAGGTTATTGGAATTGTGAGAGAGAAACTAATGATTTGTGGTAAAATGTGGTGGGTTGTGGCATAGCAGTTTGCCAACCGCATAAAAGAACATGGCCTTAAGTTGGATGGGAAAATATTTACGTGAGGTCTACAGTTTTACAATGTAATTGTTTATTTAGAGAGGAGGGGCTAATGGAATTCTTTTTTGGCATGTATTAGTTAGAAAATTTGAATTTCCAAAACACCCCTAAAATTATACATTTCCTCTTATATATATATATATATATATATATATATATATATATATATATATATATATATATATAGGGGTAGATTGTGCATTTAACTAATTTTTCCATGAAATTTATAGCTGCAACCAAATTTAATCCATTTTAATTAATTACAAGTTTTAATTCACACATATTGCATGCATCGATTTTTAAATTTATTTATCTTTTGTGTGTGTATATATATATACACACAAAAAATAAATAAATATAATAATCGATGCATGCAATGCGTGCGAATCAAAACTTGTCACCAATAATTCTAAGGTGCGTTTGGTTGATCAATAATCCCGGAGAAATGGTCAATTTTCCCAGGTTGATTTATTTTCCCCATGTTTGGATGCGGATTGACTTCGGGAAAATTTTTACGATGGACTCACCATTTTCTCCAATTTTCTAGGGAAAATTTCTTTTAAGGGGACTAAGGGAAATTTTTCCTGAAGAAATTTTCCCCGTAGAAAACTTCCCTAGGTTACTACCAAACATACCCTAAAGAAAAGTATAAAACAACCCACAGGGGGTGGCCTAACGAACAGGCAGGTATTAGTGTGAGACTGAATCGGCTGACAATACGAACGCCAAACGGAAAGATAGGTCATATGACATATCTATGAGAATTCCTTTTTAACGCAACACCTGTATGAAATTAGAGCAAAAAGTAGTTTTGACGCAGGAAATCAAATTGGGGGAGATAGCGATCGCTTGGGGAAAACCCTAGCGGGAACAAAACAATGGAGACGATTCCGGCGCTGGTGAGTCAGTTGAGGGCGGATGATGCAGTGAAGAATAAGAAGAAGAAGAATTCGGGCGACAATGGAAAGACGAAGGACATCAGTGTGAAGAAATCGAAGAGCAAAGTTGGAGGACTAGAAGAATGTAAACAAAAGATATTCAGCTGGGAGCAGATGGAGGAGGAATGTCCCTACTGGAGCAGCGAGGAAGGCGACGTCGACTTTTCCGATGCGGCTTTGGTTGTGCTTCATGCCGACGATCTCAAGCCCAAGCCCTTTGGCATCTACCAGTGGCTCATTCAGTTCGCTCGTGAATGCCGTCTCAAGTGCTGCCTTCAGGTCCTCCCTACTCTACTCTTTTTCATCTTAATCAATCAATGAATGAATGTATGTATGAATATCTGGAAATTTTCATCTGTTGAATACCTTGAAATCAATATGCTTGGTTAATTGGACATCTAATGTTGATACATGCATGGCCCTTTTAGATGCTGTATCTAAACTAGACTAAAAACACCACAAACAGTTGACTGTAGGAAGGTAGATATATATATCTTTTGTGTAATGTTTTGAATGACAAGGGAGTGTGTGTGTGTGTGTGTGTGTGGCGCTACCCAAAAAGGAATTGGGATAAGATTATTATGCTAGATGTGGCTCACTTGGATCCTACCTGAGAGCATGATACCTAATTATGGGCGTAGACCTTATCGGAATATGTCTTTTTCACTTAGGAGGGAGCATTTGATTTCCAAACTTTTTCGGGAAAGTTGGTGGACTTTTTCAAGTGGACAGACTTTCCCATGTATGGTTATGGCCAATAGATGAGAAAGTTTCAGTATGAAACCATCAGTAAACTTTTTCCCAAGGGACTATAGGGAAAGTCTTTTCCAGAACAGTGTTTCCCAGGAAACTACGAAACGCACCATTAGGGATTTAGTAATAGGATTTTTCAAGCATATTTAAGCAGTATGACATTTGCTTTCTTAGGTTTCGGTACATGTTCTGTTTTATTGTTTGTGTTGTATGTAGCATTACTCGATCCCCAATTTCAGCTGTAGCGCTTCCCATGATTTGTTTGCATGTCTTGTACTACACCTAATTATCTAGGTAATGTGATATCCCTCTTAACTCATAGTATTGCACAAGATACTCAGTTCCAGCCTGTTTGCCACTGATTTGAGTGCTCCTATATACTGTCAAAGAGAGACTAGTAACTACTTTTGCTGTTGTTACTTGGAAAAACATCTTACAACACTGATTTCATTAGCCATTTCTCGATACAGAATATTCACATTCATAGGGTCCTTCTGTTGGGCATTTTGTGCATCAAACACCTGAGTTCTAGGGTTCTATATGTAGCCATGTAGGTGCTTGTAATCAGTTCAACCAGCTCAAATCGACATCGAGGCTATAAATTATGGAGACTTAAAAGCTGACTCCAATCTTCAGCCTTAATGTTGGACAATGTATAGGTTGTTGCTTAGGGATAAGCATGTAGTTGATATTGTTGAGGGTTTCATTGGACCCATATATATCCTTCCTCCATGGGATGAGTGTTATGGTTGCAAAAAACCAACCAATTTGAAAAACTGCTCATACAAATCCCCTTGAAAGTTCACCAGCCTTATCTTTGTTTTTATTAGCCCCTTGAATCTCACTTTATTAGAAGCACTTTAATTGTTCCCAAACAGAGTCCTATTTGAAGATTCTCATTTTTTTTTTGTTTGGTTGGGCGATGTCAGTATTTTCGACATCCGGGTTACTCTCAACCGGGCCTGTTGGCTGTTATGGTAGGCGACTGTATCACTGATGAAGAGCGCAAACTTGCTCGTATTGCTATCGAGAAATACCAGCAAGTTAACCAGGTATTCATTATTTTCTATGTATTTTTTTATGTTTTGTTAACTATTCATTGTTACTCTTTTCTCTTTTTATGTATTTCATATTGTTCACGATGGTTTTTGTAGAATGTGAAGTTGCAGCTAAGGGAGCTTATGAAGGTCAATTATATTGGGCCTAGTCTTTTTACCTTTTACATGACATTTTCTGCTGAAAATGAGATAACTGGAGAAGTTAGACCTTACCAAGCTGCATTAGTAGAGTATTTAGATGATGAGTACATTCTGGGTTTGTTCAGAGATCTTATTGATAACAAGATTCTAGCCATTCTATCGATCAAAGGTAACAAGAGTTTTCATATTTGTTATTGTCTTGAATATCGGTATCTCTTTCCTGTGATTCTTGATGCGTGCATATTGTATGATCCTTTCTCTTTGCTTAACTTAAATTAAAAAAATGATGAGTTCCTAGTGAACATTTGAAGAGAAATTCAACTATAGGTATCTATAGGCCGTGTGACCTAAATAAGTTGTGAGCCACTTTTACAACGACTGAATAAAGGTAGCTTTTGTGAAAGTTGTTGTTGGATGAATTATTAGTTACGTTAGTTGAAAAATCAATCTAATAAATAGTTAGTCTTCTCTAGACTGTCTCCACTCCCCACAAGAATTTATCTTGTGCTGTTAGTTTCCCAAGTTGCTTCACATACGTACCTGGGTTGGCAACATCTCGAGTTCTCGGATAAAATTGCCACTCAACCATGCCAACATTCAAACTTGGGTATTTTTTGCTGCCGCTTGACTTTTGAAAGTACAACTTGGGATTTCAATATTTAATTTGATTAGATGCGCAGTTAAGTTTGAAGTTTGGTGGCCACCCGGTGCTTATTATATCTTGTTGATTTGATCTGTTTGCTTTCAATAAATGTTGTTGCACTGTATTTATTTTTTCATCGTCAACAAATGGAAGGCTCTGAAGAGGATCGGGCACCAAGGCAAGCCGAAATGCAGAAAGAGAAACAGTTAGAGAAGGAGGCGAAGAAAGCCAAGAAAAGAAAAGAAAGAGACTAAAAGCATGTTAGAAGTTGAGGTTGTCAAGCTTCTCATGTTGATAACTAGTGTAGTCGAAACTGTTTTATCGACTTTTGCTGATTAATAAGTGCTGCTAAAACTTGTGCTAGCGACTTGCTCGAATGATCTGACATATGTTTTGAGTGTAGTCAAAACTTGGGCTTGTCAAGTAATCAAGGTATATATATGTGAAGTGTTTTTGACTAGAGCTGATGATCATACTGATATTGTATGTGGTTTGAAGAGGCAGGCACTCATCCTCTCTGTACATCTCTATTTGTTCTTGTGTGAGTGTTTTTCGTATCATGGAACTTATGTGCTTTGTGTCGATTTATATGCTGCTGATTTACCAAAAGGTCGGTGGATGTTAAAAGATTTTCATGTGTGTATGTATTGTGAGTCAATGGGTCATGTCTATTATGTACCTTACGATCAAAATGCTATTTTGGATAAAATACTTCCATAGGTTATAACGCACCCCCTGCCCCCACCAAAAAAAAAAGGAAAATTCGGGTTCGTGCATGCGGAGGTCAGTCAAATTCGAGTAATGTCAAAATTTGGATGAGAAATTGATGTCCGGATCGGGGTTGGTTTTATTTCGCGGATCAGGCCATGCATTCGGGCGAAACTAAATTGGGGTTAAAATTCGGTTTGGACAATAGAAAAGGGGAAATATTCGGTTAATTTGTCAATGTAAAATCAGGTTTGGACTATTTCAGATTTTTTCCGGATCAGACAATTTTTTGTCGGCGCTAGACAAATGAAGGCAGTAAGTTTTTTTTTTAATCACAAGTAGTTTGATGATGGTTATTATTTACCAAACGGAAAGAAAGTAAAACAAAATTTACCCTTCATTAATTAATTGAGGAGTAATAGTGAAAGGCAAAGCAATTATTAGCAAATAAAACGAAAGATGAAGGAAAATTGAAATCTAATAAACTAAATTTTATGTCTATTTTGATCTAACAAACCAAACTTACATTTTTACTAATGACATACCATACTTAACATTATATTTTTTTTTGATTGAACCTCCACCACTTTCCAGTCACCGGAAAAATGACGTGGAATTTTTTGTGTTGAGGTGGACTGTTTTATAGACAAAAAATAAAAGAAAAATGTTGATGACATGTGCTTGCTTTGTGACTCACTAATTATGTCACAGAAAAAATAAAAACCCCAACCAAAATAATAATAATCACTCAAAAAAAAATACTTTTAATTTTTTTAATTTTTAATTTTTTCTGTTTAGGGTTTAGGAAAATGAGGAAGTAATTTTTTTTTGAGTGATTATTAACATTTTGGGTGAGGTTTTTATTTTTTCTGTGACATAATTAGTGAGTCACATAGCAAGCACATGTCATCAACATTTTTCTTTTATTTTTTGGCTATAAAACAGCCCATCTCAGCACAAAAAAATTCCACGTCATTTTTCCGGTGACCGGAAAGTGGTGGAGGTTCAATCAAAAAAATATAATGTTAAGTATGGTATGCCATTAGCAAAAAGGTAAGTTTGGTTTGTTAGATCAAAATGAACATAAAATTTGGTTTGTTAGATTCCAATTTTCCAAAGATGAAAAAGCTTTCTTACACAATGTTTTGATTAATGCTTGAATTGGAAACGAAGGATTTATTGTCTCAATTAGAAGATCACAATTCCATTATCACTCCAACATAAAAACATAGAGTTCAATTCCCCCCAACACAAAATAACTATCTCAAAGCCTAACTCATTTGCTTTCTCTATATCAAAATCAATGAGCAAACAAGAGAGGAAAAAGTGGAGTGAAAATGGTGTTATTGTGACAATATATGAAGAATCCTCAACCATTGGATCTCATGGAGTAGCTGTGAGAAGCTTAGAAGAGTAAGAAACCCACATCCATGTCAATTTTTTGACCGGTGGGCCGATCTTCTTGCATCTGCTCATCACCTTTGTTGGCGGGAAGGACAATATATAGAGAATTCTTTGTTAGTTAGTTTGTTAGGTTCTTGATTAGTTAGTTGTTTCTTTTAATCTTCCTCTTTCTCTTCACTTATTCTCTATATAAAGGGATCATTCCTATTGTTGTAAATCAGAGAGAAAGGTTGCCATATTCTAAGCAATAACACATTTATTTTCTGCTTAGTTTCTTTCTAATATAATGAGAATGTCACAAGGAAGATGGAGAATTAGACATGGTATCAGAGTCTTCCAATTGAATTCTTCTTCATTATCAGCTCAGTGATCCTGTGATCTCGGGTGATATCTTTTCTCTTTTCATCTCCCTTGTTTTCTCGTATCTGGTTTATGGTATTTTGTTTTCCTCTCTGTCTGGCCTTTCTTTTGTTTCTCCATGGGGGAGGAAAAGGCTGTAATTCTAGAAGTAGTTGGTCCTAATCATCCCTTATACCTTCATCATTCATATAGTCCCAATTTTAGCCTGACCAATAAACCATTAACTGGCTCAAATTATGGCCAATGGAGTAGATCGTGTACAGTTTCTTTGAAAGCCAAGAACAAACTGACTTTCATAGAAGGAAAAATTACAAAGCTTGCTGTTAGTTCTCATCTCTTGCCTTTTTGGGAAAGATGTAATAGCATGGTTATTTCTTGGCTTCTTCATTATGTCACAAAAGACATTGCATCAAGCATTCTTTATATTGAAACAACAGCTGAAATTTGGAGTGATCTGAAAGAATATAACCAAGGTGCCAAAATCTATCAGTTACAACAGGATATGAGTAACCTCAGTCAAGGAAATCTGTCTGTTTCTAGTTATTACACTAAATGCAAGCAAGTTTGGGATGAATATGTGATGGTTATTATCCCTTGTAACTGTGTGTCAGATTGTTCTGCATCCAAACTTATAGCTAGACAACAATTGTTTCAATTTCTGATGGGGTTGAATGAGCAATACAAACAGTAAGGGGCAACATCCTTATGATTACACCTTTACCAAGTGTTAGTCAAGCTTATAGTATTGTTCTTCAAGAAGAACAACAACAAAGCATAAAGAAGCCATCATTCCTTGAAGAAGGGTCCATGGTGTTCAATGTGTCTAGAAATCAAAATCCCAAGAATTAGTATGGTTTTTCACCCCAATATCCTGGTTATAGTCCTCAGAGGTACCCTGGATATCCTGGTTATTCAACAACTCAACCTGCACCTAGGCCACCTAACAGTAGCTCCAATTCTCAGCTTAATCAAAATAAGAGACCCTATTGCTATTATTGCAAGAAACCAGGCCATCCTGCTAAAAAATGCTTTAAATTAGCCAGGAAACAAGCTGAAAGGTCCCAAAAAGTTGCTGCCAATGTGCAAATCACTTCTAAAATAGCACCTTCTACATCTGACAGTCAAGAAATGTCTAGGCACACTCTGAGCAATGAGGAGTATACACAGCTAATGCAACTTCTTGGCAAATAGAATGTGCATGTTTATGATCAAATAGACCCACAACAGTCAGCTTTCTTGGCAGGTAAATCTTTCTGTTTGATATCTCACAATCAAAATGTTCAATGGGTAATTGATAGTGGTGCAACCGATCATATAACTCCCCATTTGCATCTTTTTTCTTCTTTTACACTTGTTATTACTTCTTGTTTTATTACATTACCTAATGGTGAACAAATACCAGTAAAGAATGTGGGAAATGTTATTCTTCAATCTAGGATTGTCCTTCATAATATCTTACATGTTCCTGCTTTTCATTTTAATTTGATTTCTGCCTATAAATTGACCAAAGATCTTAGAGTAAACTTAGTTTTTACTCCTGGAAACTGTTATATCCAGGACCCTATGAAAACTCAACATCTAACCCTTGGTAGTGATGTATGCTAGCTCACAAAGATCAGAGTATTGAACTAGAATGCATCATACAACACACACATACACCAGAATGACTGAAATAATAATAGCTAATTGGAAGCAATTAGCTGGAATAGATGACAACCCAACAAGGAAATAAAGGATAGGCTTGCTTACAACTGATACAGACACACCACAGCTGCAATCAAGGGCAAAGGACTCTCATATACATACTCCTACAGACACACCAGAGCATGGATGATCAAACACAGTTAACACTTGCTGGATTCTTGCCAAAATCCAGTGGCAGGAGCTGATTTAACCAATGATTGAGAGTTATCTACTACTCACAAACATACAGAGGTTCTAAGACACTCGAGAATACTATTGAATAAAACACTGGGATGCCTTTCATTGCTTGAAACTTCAGAATATAAAGAAAACTACAGTTTGATTAGCAGCTGCGTAACATAAGCTAATCTACCTAATCTCCCTGACTTAATCTAACTTACAAAGCTTAAAATAAATACAACTGATTACATCCTAATATAACTAATATCATCCGGATTACAACTTGCAAGAAAATAAAAGGAAAATACTAGCTAAGCTCTGATTGGACCAAATGCCAAAAGGGTGGCAAAATGAACCAATCACAACCTTTCCTGCCTAAGGGGGTAAATATTTTGTTACTAAGGTAGTTCCCGCGCAAATCACTAACCTGGAAGTAATCTCAATAGATTAAGAATGAGCTGGAAAGACCAAAATAACCCTTATGGACAGATACAAAAAGACTTTTAGGAGTATTGGACAATAATGTATTATAAATCTCAAAAGGATTATTGGACGATAATACATTGAATTTTAGGGGTATTGGACAATAATGTATTGAACTTTTTTTTTTGGACTCTAATACACTGAACTTTGAGGGTATTGGACAATAATGCACTAAGACCAATTCAACTGGTGGTTGACGCGGTGGCTGTCCTACTTTGAGGTATCGTTTTTCAATTTTTTTTTGCAAAAAAATATATTACTCATTCTGGTTATGTGTACTTTCTTACCCGACAAAATTTTCAGAAAAATAGAAAAACGATATCTTAAAGTAGGGCAGCCACCGCGTCAACCACCAGTTGAATTGGTCTTAGTGCATTATCGTCCAATACCCTCAAAGTTCAGTATATTATAGTCCAAAAAAAAGTTCAGTGTATTACTGTCCAATACCCCTAAAGTTCGGTGTATTATCATCCAATAATCCATCTCAAAAGGAAAATTCTAACAATATTTTTAAGCTATTAAATGAACATATAACTTTATTTTTTTTGTACGTAAAAAATCTGTCGTTAAATTTTTACCAACTTTTACTTATTTCTTTTAGATTTTTCTTCGCCGAAAACTAGTTTGAAAGGTGAGTCAACATTCACGTGAAAGAAAAATACCACTATCCGACCCGAAAATTGGCGGGTCAGGGCCACTTTTTTGAAGGTGACCCGGTCCGGTTCAAAAAGACCAGGGCCCCAAATAATGGACGGGCCGGGCTCGGGCCAAGGTCTGTGACCCGGCCCGGCCCGCCGACCCGCTAATATATATGAAAAAATAAAACTTAGAAACCAGGCCTACCTGACCCCGCCCGACCCGCTTAATGTCTATGTCTAAAATGTATGGAGTATTCAAGGTTTTTGTTATAAAAAAAAAAAACAAAAATTCTAGGTCGCACAATTGCTGGCCCGCTGGCCCGGCCCGTGGGCCACCGGGTCAGGGCTCGGGTCGACACTGCCTGGCCCGAAGGACGAGTCGGGCCGGGCTCGAGTCGGCGGGTCACAAATTTTCTGCCCGCTCAATGCCCAGGTCTAGTTGCAGTGCGGTATCATACTGCACCGCACTCTTTAATTTCTACTACACCACAATCATAATCAATATAATTGTTCACTTTTCTCTTTTGTTTTTCAGATTCTCTCTCCTCATCAATCCACCCACCATCACAACTCACCACACTTCCCCATACTTTTTCAAATTTCACCGCACCGCACCATTACTATAACGCACCAACCCTATAAAAGAACAATGCCTAAATAGAATGTCATACACAACTTTAGAAAATTCTTTAATTAAAAAACCAAAACTTTACAAAATTATTGTTAAAAAAAGATTTTTTTTTGCCACTAAAACTAACTGAAACTTTTAAAAATTCAAACTGAACTGTTTAACTCGAAACTTTATGATTTGATAGTATGGGCTAAGAAAATCTCAAATATAAATTTTGAACTCCAAATATTTTCATTTGTAACATATATTGCCACGTTTGTCGACATTTTTTTTGCAGTTAAATATGATTGAAACTTAAGAGCCAAATTCAATTTTATCGGTTTATCACGAAACTTTACAATACGATAAAAATGATTAAAAAAAGTTCAAACATAAATTTTGAACTCCAAATATTTTCATTTGTAACATATATCATTACTTATGTCAACACGTATATATGATCATTTTCCAAAAAATGATTTGTCTCCTACTAAATAAAGCAAAATTTAATATGAATAGAGCTGAGAAAAGTATACCCAACACGATTACCGACCTGAACCGGACACGATATTAAGCGGGTTTAGGTAGAAATTTTCAGCCCATATAATTAAATGGGTTGATACGATAAACTCGTTTAATTAAATGGGTTAAGATCAGCTCAGGATTTTCGACACGAAAAAACACCTATTTAACCCGTTTAATCAGGCATGTTAAATAGGTCAAGTCATTTGTTCGATAAATAATTGTTATCCAATTATATCGTTTATCAATGAACTTAGGTGAAAGTAACAGTTAATACTCTTTGAAATATAAATTTAATGCTGAATATGCCCTACTCCAATGATGAGATCAAGGATGCTATTATGGCAATGAACCCAAACAAAGCCCCTGGTCCGGATGGGCTTAACCCATATTTTTTCTAGAAGCATTGGGATATTGTAGGGGGTGACGTGACACGAGTGGTAAAGCAGATACTTCATGGGGGTGAAGTTCCAGATGGCATTAATCACACCTTGTGGTCCTAATACCCAAGGTAAATAATCCATCTTCCCTTACCAATTTTAGACCCATAAGCTTGTGCAATGTTCTCTATAAAATAGTCACCAAAGCTGTTACACATAGACTCAAGTCAGTACTTCCAAAGATTATTTCTGAGACTCAAAGTGCCTTTACACCGGGGCGTCTCATAACTGGCAACATTTTTATAGCTTATGAGGTTTTTCACTCCATGCATAACGACAAAGGGAAGAAGGGTTCCATGGCCATCAAACTAGATATGGCCAAAGCTTATGATCGGGTAGAGTGGGGTTTTCTTCGAAAAGTCATGCTAAAATTGGGGTTTCAAGAAAGCTGGGTGAATATGGTGATGGGATGTGTAGAATCTGCCACTTTTTCCTTCATCGTTAATGGTCAACCAAGGGGTTGGGTGAAACCGAGTCGGGGGCTTCGCCAAGGAGACCCGATATCTCCCTATCTATTTCTCTTTGTTACGGAGGGTCTTACTGCACTCTTGAGAAGAGCGGAGGCATCGGGACAGATCAAAGGTCATAAGGTCTGTAGGGATGCACCCAGTATAACACATTTACTTTTTGCGGACGATTCGATTTTTTTTCTGCAAGGCAACCAATGAACAAGCTGAGGAGATAAAGAATATCTTGCATAAATATGAGATGGCAAGCGGGCAAAGAGTAAATTTGGGGAAGTCGACATTGACTTTTAGCAAAGGCGAATCTGGGGTACCGGCCCAGTTTCAGTTGGAGGAGTTTATGGGGAGTGAGAGATGTAGTTCGGAAAGGAACGAGGTGGTTGGTAGGGGACGGGAATTCAATCCGGGTGTGGCAGGACAGATGGATACCCAGACCTCTCACCTACATGCCTGTAAGACCGAGACACCCTGAGGAGGCAGACCAGAACATTCGGGTTGCTGGAAAGAGGACCTTCTAACTCAAAATTATTTGGAGTGTGATGTCGATAAAATCAAGGAGATACCACTGTGTATTTCATGGCCAGCGGACAAACTTAAATGGCATTTCGAGGCCAATATTAGATTCTCTGTAAAATCGGCCTATCACTTAATCCGAACAATGCGGGACGAGTCAGGCATCCACATCAAACCAAGAAAGCATGAGGAAGTTCTAGAAAAAACTATGGAATCAGAGAGTCCATCCTAGAATTAAAGTTTTCACCTGGAGAGTGGCAAAAGGAGTTCTACCAACAAAGGCTAATATTAAAAAACGAGTCTTGAATTTTGATATGAAGTGTTCCATTTGTGGGGCGTTGACAGACACGGAGGAACATGCACTTATACGATGCCCGTTAGCCATGGAAGTATGGATGGCAAGTGGAGTAGCAGAGGAGGTGTGGGCGTTTGAAGCTCCCACAATGCTAGACTACCTGGTTGAGGCTCAGAGAGGGAGAAACGAAGACATATTTGGCAAGCTGATGGCAATACTATGGGAAATTTGGAATGCACGAAACCGTTTCATCTTTGGAAAGAAGGTGGGAATCCTCGCAAATTTGGCAAAGAGAGCTATCAATTATGTGGAAAGCTATAGAATGTTGGGAGAAATGGACTCAAACCCTCACCCGAGAGACAGGTTTTGGAAGCCACCAAATTCAAGCATCTTCAAGTTGAACTTCGACGCCGGAAAATTGGGCGAGATCACTTGGGAGATGTGGCAGCGGAGTAAAGCAAACAGCAGGTTTCATCAACCCAGAAATAGAGGAAGCATTGGCTTGCCTTTTCGCAGTTCAGCAAGCTTATGAACAGGGATATACCCATCTGGTGGTAGAGGGAGACAATAAAGTAGTGATATCCAAGCTTAGGGAAAACATCAGATCAGACTCTTTTTTAGATTTTGTTATTGCTGATATTTTGGCTGTAGCCTCAAACTTCTGTTTTGTAAGCTGGGAGCATACCAGTAGGGATTCTAATAGTGTTGCACATAAGCTAGCTCACCTGCAGCCTGTCTCATTTGAGGAGAGAGTGTGGGAAGTAGGGTGGCCTGACTTTGTCGAAGATTTGGCAAGCCAGGATATGTGCGACTTCCTTAATACTTCATTAATATAATATAATCCCTTTATTTCGTCAACAAAAAAAAAAAAGAGAAAAAAAGAAGGTAATAATGTGTACGGCTGAATCGGCTGATCATACGAAAGCCTAACGGAAAGATAGGTCATATGATCACATATCTATGAGAATTCCTTTTTAACGGAACACGGCCAACACCTAAACGAAATTAGAGGAAAAAGTAGTTTAGACGCAGAAAATCAAATTGGGGGAGATAGCAATCGCTTGGGGAAAACCCTAGCGGGAACAAAACGATGGAGACGATTCCGGCGCTGGTGAGTCAGTCGACGGCGGACGATGCAGTGATGATGAAGAAGAAGAAGAATTCGGGCGACAATGGAAAGACGAAGGACATCATTGTGAAGAAATCGAAGAGCAAAGTAGTAGGACTAGAAGAACGGAAAAAAAAGGTATTCTGCTATGAACAGATGGAAGAGGAATGCCCTTACTGGAGCAGCGAGGAAGGCGACGTCGACTTTTCCGAAGCCGCTTTGGTGGTTCTCCATGCCGACGATCTCAAGCCCAAGCCCTTTGGCATCTACCAGTGGCTCATTCAGTTTGCTCGTGAATGCCGTTTCAAGTGCTGCCTTCAGGTCCTCCCTACTCTACTCTTTTAATCTTAATCAATGAATCAATGAATATCTGGAAATTTACATATGTTGAATGCCTTGAAATCAATATGCTTGGTTGGACATCTAATCTTGATACATGCATGGCCCTTTTAGATGATTTATCTAAACTAGACTAAAAACTCCATCAAAAACACTACAAACAGTTGACTCTAGGAAGGTAGATATATATTATCTTTTGTATAATGTTCTGAGTGACAAGGGTGTGTGTGTGTGTGGCTACCCAAAAAGGAATGGGATAAGATTATTATGCATTTATGCTAGATGTGGCTCACTTGCATCCTCCTAAGAGCATGATGCTTAATTATGGCCGTAGACTTTTCTGAGAAAATTAATTTTTTCAAGTGGACAAATTTTCCTATGTTTGCTTGTGACAAATGGGTGGGAAAATTTTAGTATGAGACCTATTATTTCACTCTTAAGATCAGTAAATATTTTCTCAAGGGGCCTAAGAAAAGTCTTTCTCGGGAAAGTTTTTCCCCAGGAAACTACCAAACGCACCATTAGGGATTTAGTAACCTCTTGTTGGCATTTTTAAAGCATATTTAAGCAGTATGACATTTGCTTTCTTAGGTTTTGGTACATGTTCTGTTTTATTTGTTTGTGTTGTATGTAGCATTACTCGATCCCCATTTTCAGGTGTAGTGCTTCCCATGATTTGTTTGCATGTATTGTACTACACCTTATCTAGGTAATGTGCTATCCCTCTTAACTCCTAGTATTGCACAAGATACTCAGCTACAGCCTGTTTGCCACTGATTTGATTGCTCCTATATAGTGTCAAAGAGAGACTAGCAACTACTTTGCTGTTGTTACTTGGAAAAACATCTTACAACACTGATTTCATTAGCCATTTCTCGATACACAATATTCACATTCATAGGGTCCTTCTGTTGGGCAATTTGTGCATCAAACATCCGAGTTCTACGGTTCTATGTCACCATATAGGTTCTTGCAATTCAACCAGCTCAAATCAACATCGAGGCTATCAATTAAGGAGACTTAAAAGCTGACTCCAATCTTCAGCCTTAATGTTGGCCAATGTATATATAAGTTGTTGCTATTGATCTTACGTCGTGTTTGAGAAGTGAATGTTTACTTTGGTTATTGTATTGCTGTGTTTTTTGGTGTAGCAGTTTGGTTGTAACATTCTCTTTTGGAAGTGGTTGGTTGCTGTTTTGTTTGCGGTTTGTTGTTTTCTATGTACTTTTAAGCCTTTTGGCTCTTAATAATCGAAAAAAAATAAGTTGTTGCTTAGGAATAAGCATGTAGTTGATATTGTTGAGGGTTTCATTGGATCCATATATATCCTTCCTCTATGGGATGAGTGCTATGGTTGCAAAAATTCTACCAATTTGAAGAACTGCTCATAAATCCCCTTGAAAGTTCACCAGCCTTACCTTTGTTTTTATTAGCCCCTTCAATCTCACTTTATTAGAAGCACTTGAATTGTTCCCAAACAGAGTCCTATTTGAAGATTCTCATTTTTTTTGTTTGGTTGGGTGGTGTCAGTATTTTCGACATCCGGGTTACTCTCAACCGGGCCCGTTGGCTGTTATGGTAGGCTACCGTATCACTGATGAAGAGCGCAAACTTGCTCTTATTGCTATCGAGAAATACGAGCAAGTTTACCAGGTATTCATTATTTTCTATGTATTTTTTTTTATGTTTTGTTAACTATTCATTGTTACTCTTTTCTCTTTTTATGTATTTCATTGTGTTGACGATGGTTTTTGTAGAATGTGAAATTGCAGCTAAGGGAGCTTATGAAGGTCAATTTTATTGGACCTGGTCTTTTTATCTTTTACATGACATTTTCTGCTGAAAATGAGATAACCGGAGAAGTTAGACCTTACCAAGCTGCATTAGCAGAGCATTTTGATGATGAGTACATTCTGGGTTTGTTCAGAGATCTTATTGATAACAAGATTCTAGCCATTCTATCCATCGAAGGTAACAAGAATTTTCATATTTGTTGTTATTATCTTGAATATTAGTATCTCTTTCATGGGATTCTTGATTCATGCATATTGTATGACCCTTTCTCCTTGCTTCACTTAAATTATAAAGATGATGAGTTTCTAGAGAACATTTGAAGAGAAATTAACTATAGGTATCTATAGTCTGAGTGAGCTAAATAAGTTGTGAGCCACTTTTACAACGGCTAAATAAACATAGCTTTTGTGAAAGTTGCTGTTGAATGAATTATTAGTTATGTTAGTTGAAAAATCAATCAATAAATAGTTAGCCTTCTCTAGACTGTCTCCACTGTCCACAAGAATTTATCTTGTGTTGTTAGTTTCCCAAGTTGCTTCACATACTTACCAGGGTTGGCAACATCTCGAGTTCTCGGATAAAAGTTCCACTTAACTATGCCAACATTCAAACTTGGGTATTTTTCGCTGCCGCTTGACTTTTGAAAGTACAACTTGGGATTTCAATATATATTTAATTTGATTAGATGCGCAGTTATGTTCAAAGTTCGGTGGCCGGTGCTTATTATCTTGTTGATTTGATCTGTTTTCTTTCAATCAATGTTGTTGCATTGTATCTAATTTTTTCATCGTCAACAAATGGAAGGCTCTGAAGAGGATCGGGCACCAAGGCAAGCCGAAATGCAGAAGGAGAAACAGTTAGAGATGGAGGCAAAGAAAGCCAAGAAAAGAAAAGAAAGAGAGTAAAATCATGTTCAAAGTTGAGGTTGTCAAGCTTCTTATGTTGATACCAAGTGTAGTAGAAACTGTTTTGTCGAATTTTGCTGATTAATAAGTGCTGCTGAAACTTATGCTAGTGACTTGCTCGAGTGATCTGACATATGTTTTAAGTGTAATCAAGATATACTATATGTCAAGTGCACTTACCCAAAACTTAAATAACTTGTGCCTTTTGACTTGTGCTGATTATACTGATATTTTATGTGGTTTGAAGAGGCAGGCACTCATCCTCTCTGTACATCTCTTTTTGTTCTTGTGCGAGTGTTTTTCGTATCATAGAACTTATGTGCTTTGTGTCGATATATAGGCTGCTGATTTTACCAAAAAGTTGGAAGTTAAAAGATTTGATGTGTGTATATGTTGTGATTTAATGGGTCATGTCTATTATGTGCCTTATGATCAATATGTTATTTTGGATAAAATATTTTCCAAAAAAAGGGAAAGTTTAGGTCCGGGCAAGTGGAGGTCAGTCAAATTTGGGTAATGTTAAAATTTGAATGAGAAATTGATGTCCGGAATTAGCTTTATTTTAGGTTGGACTGGGTTGTACATTTGGCTGAAACTAAATTGGGGTCAAAATTAACTGGGTTCGGATAATAAAAAAGGAGAAATATTTGGTTAATTCGTTAATGTCAAATCAGGTTTGGACCAGACTGAATTTTTTCTGGATTGGACAAAATTGTCGGCGCGTTATGGGAGAAGACTGTAAGTTTTTCTTTTAATCACAAGTAGTTTGATGATGGTTATAATTTACCAAACGGAAAAGGAAAGTAAAACAAAATTTACCCTTCATTAATTGAGGAGTAATAGTGAAAGGCAAAGCAATTATTAGCAAATAAAACAAAAAGATGAAAAAGCTTTTTTACACAATGTTTTGATTAATGCTTGAATTGGAAACGAAGGATTTATTGTCTCAATTAGAAGATCACAGTTCCATTATCACTCCAACATAAAAACATAGAGTTCAATTCCCCCCAACACAAAATAACTCTCTCAAAGCCTAACTCATTCTCTTTCTCTATATCAAAATCAATGAGCAAACTAAAGAGGAAAAAGTGGAGTGAAAATGGTGTTATTGTGACAATATATGAAGAATCCTCAACCATTGGATTCCATGGGAGTAGCAATGAGAAGCTTAGAAGAGTGAGAAACCCACATTCATGTCGATCTTTCGACCGACGGACCGATCTTCTTGCATATGCTCATCACCTTCAAGATATGGCCTCCTTAAACCTCCATCAAAATCTCAACCCTGTAACGTCGATATCACCTACACTTAAAAAGGTAATCATCAATCTAGTCTATTTTTTATTTTTAAAGCCAATAATAGACTGAAAAGTTCGCATCAGAAAGATATAAAATTTTACAAAGATATAAAACTATTATTAATCATAATGACTCATTATATGTATTGAAAAAAAGTGTAAATCGAAATTCTGAAACTTTTCACTGTAAGAAGTTTATATCACTATTTAATTGTGAAAAGGAGGGGGTAACATTTCAATAATTGACACTCAAAATATTGTTACCATGTAAGATATCACGGCAAAAATATGTTAGTATTAAAAGTGATTCATGTATCTTAGTAAGCGAATAACTTTGATGAATAGGAAAAGACGTAAAAAGGGTCTAAGCTTTTGGTAGGAGTCACCTTGATGAATAGGAAAAGACATGTTTTTCTTTGATGGGGTTTCGAAGTTATTGTTGTTGTTTTTGTGGTTTCTAGATATATTTTTTAGCTACTGCGGTTTTGTCTAACTGTTTGTTTTTGTTTTGTTGTTTTGTGAATCTTTATAGCAGCTCTGATGCATTTTTTTAATGTTTAATAGTTTTCAATTATCGAAAAAATAGGAAAAGATGTAAAAATATGTCGGTATTAAAAGAAGTATTTATAACTAATTATTTTAGTAAAATGTATGAACAGAAAAAGAGGATGTCATTAGGCCCATTGAGAAAACTTCGGCTGTCATTTGGTGGTCCTTTTAGAAGCAAAAGCGAAGCATTGAGATATCAAAATATTGAATCAGGTGGTCAACAAAGAAAGTATCGATTATGCCATCCAAGGAGGATCAAATGGAGTAAACTTTCCAAGGTATCCATTCAATAAATAAACAAACAACATTACTTTTTTTCTTTTCCATTAATTTTTGAATTACAATTTACAATTAGGATTGAATTATTGGTTCCTTACCTTTTTCTTTTTGTTTTGTTTTGGTTTTTTGCAGATACTACTACGTTTGTTGAAAGAGTGGTTGTCAGTTTGGAAGTGCAACAATCAATCATAATTCCTAGAACAGTTATCGCAAATTTGTATTTTAATGTCCTATATATTTAAACAACAAACATCAATGATCGCACAATTTTTTTCGTATGAGGGTTTGTTCTTTTGAATTTAGTACTATCAACAATGATTGGGATTGGAACAAACTTGTCAATATCGATACAAATCAATTGTCAATTATGTTTTTAAGTTATATCTTTAACTCAAATCAGCATTAACACTTGTCACTATTGATTAACATTCATCAACAATCAAGTAGACAAGTACTTATTATCAATTGAAAAGAACAAGTCCAAAGTCTAAACTTCTATCTATGCATTAAACCTACCTTCCCCCCCCCCCCCCCAAAAAAAAAAGGTATTCAGTTTATTAAATTGTAATGGATGTAGGCTTTAGAATTAAAGTGAAGTTGCACGAGGGATTGATGGTAATGCAAAGCCAATTTGATAAATCAACTGCTTGAAAATGGTAATAAACTAATGATTGATAACGTATTCCATTCTAACAACCCTCAGCGGTTAAAGGCTATTGACCTTTAAGCAAAGTTAGTGCTAGCAAAATTTAGGATCCCGTTGAATTTGAGCAGGTTAAATTAAATCGGTCGATATAAAAATTTAGACAATAAATTAATGTCCATTACCCAATTCTTTGTACTAAATTGGATTGGATAATTTGCACAGATCCAAAATTCAGGGCAAAATTAAGTTCAAACTTCTGACAAATAAAAAAATAGAAATACTGTAACCAAATATTCCATCAAAACGGTCGATGTTAAAATCTGTTCGTAACTGAATTCGAACATTAGGGCCAGACATAATTGTGCCAACTCTAAGCAAAACCATCCCTTAGAAGTTAATGCCAATGATCTAGCGACCAATAGCAAACCCTAATGCTCTTTTGTAAGGTTCAAAGTTCAAACATCATCATTCATCAAATTATAAAACACTCTATGGTTGATAGTCCATATTCATATGGACACTTTGGTACTGACCCATTTCTACTGGGTTGTCTTGAGATAGGTGTCCATCAGATTGAATCAAATACGTGCATACATTCATACATTATTGCATGTCCAACGAAAAGTAGACGATGCACCTGTTGAGATCACATACACAACAGAACCAACTGGAAAAGACTGAGCCGAGTCTCGTTGAAAAAAGATAAATGGATAGACAGAATGACTTTGATTTGAACAATTTAATCCCCTTGAGGCTAAATGTTCACTATGCACAATCAGGCATTCAAATGAGGAGACCTGCTTAAATATTCAGGCTTACTGGTTATGTTTGGTACCTACCATACCACAGCATATCCATGCTTTTCATCTTGCTTCTTCTATTCCTAAAATCCCCCCTACAGCTGAGCTGAATCACTAGAAATGGATTTGTATCTAACATCCACAATATGTCCAACACAAGCCCTAAACATTAGAAAGAAAAGAAAAGATGATAACATGCCCTATTGGCTGCTTCCAAGGAAGACGAGGATTTGGGCCCCTAATGATTGAAATTAAGCACAAAAAAACCCAACTGACCGTGGTTTTACTGCAGGGCCCCCAAAAGGTTGTCTTTTCATGGTTGTCACCCATTTCTCCACCTCTGGCGTTGCTGGTGGGGCCTGCTGAAAATCATCACTCTTCGATCATGCCGATTGAAGGGAAGCCTGGCATTACCCCCTACATCTCGGGAAAAGGCTGGATGGCGACCTCGGACTACTTCCATTTCATCATCATGGTCATCATCGTCGTCGTCGTCAACCCCGAATGACCCGAAACTAATCCTGGACGGCCTATGCAACTGGAAACCACCACCCCTGAATCGGCTCCCCCCGTATATCTCGAGATCATCATCGTCATCTTCATCCTCATCGTCGTCATCGTCCTCCATTCCAAGACCCATGTTGAAGTCCCCGAGGAACCGGTTGAGGTTGAGGTTGGGGAATGGGTCGAGAACGTAGTCACCTACGATAATGGTGCCCGGTGCCAGAGTGCTGAGGACATCCTCCCGTTCACGTTCCCTCTCGAGCCTCTTCCACTCCTCCTCTAGGGTTGGATCCACCTTCCTCGGCCGGGCCAGAGGGTGCTCACTCTTGACGTGCTTCTTGAGCTGTTTGTAGGTCCCGACAAAGGAGCAATTCTCCTCCATGCAACCTCGCTTCTTCTTGTTGAGGTGTTTACGGGCCGGCTCAACCAGGGTCCACCCCTTGACCTCGCCCCGGCAAAGAGGACACAGCAACAGCTCAGAAGCAGCCCCAGCCTTGTCATTGAGGGTGGTTAGGGCGGAGGTGGGTGAGCCTGAAGTGGCCTTGGTGTAGGCCTTCTTGTATTGGTCGAGACAATTGGAGAAGCGATCGTTAGTGGCACACATGTATGGACGGCAGCCTTTGTTGTAAGAAGAACAGAGCAGAAGGACAGCGTTATGAGGCGGCTCCATGCACACCGAGCATGTCGCGTCCTCCCAGTCCTTTTTTTCGGATAACTTACAAGCGTTCTTCTTCATGTCCTTGAAGATCTTGTGAGAGCAAGACTGCATCCGGTAACGGTCCACTTTGTCACTAGGGCACCTGCGCTTCAGATGCCTCACCCTGTTTACTTTCGCCATATGTTGAACCTGAACGATGATATGCAGTGTGAAGTGAAAAGACTACTCAGATCATGAAGATAACCAAGGTCATCCCTAATATAGCACATGTGTATCAGTATTCAGTGAAGATCTCAAAGCAAAATATCAATTAATGACCAGGTATTACTTCATCCTGTTTAGAAATCACAGAGTGATGGAACTAGAATGAAAAATGTCAGCAGAAGTAAAAAAAAAGTGATTCTGACTTTCAAACTCCTATCCCTGCACCATATCATCGTGTGTTACAACCTTACTTGAACAGATCTGCCCTACAATTTATTTGAGTGGCATGAATTAGGTCAACAGCATATATCCAAATCCATTCAAAGGGGTACTGCAACGGATGGATCCAGAGCAAATTTGAGAAGCATCACAACTGAGAATGTAAACTAGGCAGCTTTACAAATAACACAAAGTTCCAAATAGAGTACGGCTCAATGAAGTCATACTTTCACAAATTTATGAATAGGAAAAATGACAGCTTTCATTTATTCTAACATAATGCACTCACTGAAACATCAGGCATTGCACCGAGAAACGCTCATTCATAAATAATTTAAAACTACATTACCACCAAACTAGCACACCAATAGAAAACCAGCTAAATATCTCCCATCTCAGTCAGTCTCTTTGTCTAAAGACTAGCATTTTAATACTTACTCTAGTCTCCATAATATCACATCACATACACATAATTTAAAACAAAGGATTTTCTTCATGAACTAGAGGGGTTTAGCATAAGTAAGAAAAGCCAGTCAAGACAAAGGGCCTTTTTCCAGCTACATAGAACACCACCATGGGTAGCTCTAAATGGGATCCAATCCTGCGTCTTGACAGGTCATGGAAGCTACTCCCGACATATCAAATGTGTTCTGCACTCGTAGCATGCTGATAGTACTGGTAATGAAGGGAGCCATGCAAAGTACTTGATAAAAAGCAAACCAGGGACTCAGGATGGCAGGAAAAGAAGTCTATGCAAAGTACCTATAAAAAACTTGGTATGTACAAAGGGAGCCACACAAACTTCTCTCCAAATTTCCAGATAACAGCATGTCATTAGTACTTGGATAGCTGAATCCTCCATCATTCTGCAAGAGTTTCTCCTCTTCTTTAAGCAGTCATTAGAATGATCCCATGTTTCCAAACACATCAGCATCCCCCCCCCCCCCTTTAACGACTTTCAGCCACTAAAATTTGCCTCCCCCGCCCCCCACACCCCCCCCCCCCCCCCAAAAGGGGGGGAAAAAAAAACACACGCACACACTAGGCGGTCAAACCCACCTGACACAACTCCTCTCTTTCATTTCCCCTTAGCAAGGCATGCAGTTTCCTTCCCAATACTTTCATTGTTTGAGCTTAAGTCAAACCTCAGTTGAAATGGTATACTGATCAAACAACTATCTAAAGTATTAACTCAAAGCCCTAAACAGTTCATCTTATGTCCACCACCCAGCTTGGATTGAGCCACAGATAAAAGAATATGAGAACTGAAACTAAAAAAGCTTGACACTGAGGAAGGAAATAATCTCCAGCCCATTTCATTACCAGTCACCAAGTTGACTTCCAACTGCACCACTTTATTCACCAGATTAATCAAACCTTTACATGGCCCACTAATCCTGGGGTACGCTTAACTAATCATCAAATGAACGACAACCCAACAGTTCAAGAAATTCCTTTTCAAATTTAATTGCCCACCAATTTCACATGGCTTTGAAACTTATGTCCAAACAAAGTTAAACCTAAAAAATAGATAAAGGATGTCATATCCTAAAGATTGGGAGGAGGGCTTTTCCCAAACACAAACCTCCTTCAACATCTCTGATAACTCGTGAATGACCTGATATCTTCAGAGCAAAGACAAAGACCTACGAGTTCCTAACAACTTGAGAAGGGCATAACAACATTTTACATATTAACATACACAAACAACACTACAAGTTTCCAACAAGAAAATGAAGTCTCCCGTTCATATAGCTGCTGCCAATTCACCTCAAAAGATGGGCTTTACCCAAACAAAGACATAAATACTTTTAAAAAAATGTACCCCAAGAGATCCTGTCCAATAATGTACTGAAGGTAAGCCAACTACAAGGGTTAGAGACAAATGACACAAAAAGGATATGAAGAAGAGGCAACGATATCAAGTCAACAATAATACAATCCTCTCCCCTTAGTAGGAAGTACTAAGTAGTTGTAATAAAACTCTCCCTCCTCTAAGTTATACATCAGTGGTCACGTCTTCTATATGACCTGGACTTTGCACAAGTTTTTGCTTTATAAATTGTGATATAACAACCGGCACTCAGGTTACAGTAGCACACAACCCCCAACACAAAAAAGCTCTAGAAAAGGTCAAATGATAAGCAAACTCTCACCCCTTTCGCAATCTTGAACCAATTCAACAGTCACTAGAAACGGCTTTCCAGGTCATTTGTTTCAGAACACAGATTTCTAACTTTTGCTCAAATTTAGTCTAGTTTCGGCTTCAGAGCGCTCGTTCCCGGAATGGTGATATGCAACAATCCCCATAACTATTCCATTCCCATTACACCATTCTCCAAATTTGACTAAGTCCTCACCACTCCTGCTTAACATCTAAACCCACCTTACCACAGGAAAACCAAACCACCTTACACATTTCATACTACCATCTCCAACCTGAACTCAAACAACACAAACTCAATCACAAATACTAATCATCAAAAAAAATTCCAACTGAATCTTGAATTGAACCAATTCAGCACTCGGTCAATTGATCATCCAGAACCACCAAGAAATCATCAGAAAGCTCTCACTTCAGCTACACCTAACTCCAAAATTCAGAATTCTTCACCAAAACAAAATCTAAAAGTTCAAATACTGCCCAAATCCAACCACACTCCATCCAGCAAACATACAATTTCTTTAAACAAAAAACAAACAATCCAGGCACCAACAGAAGGGGAAGGGGAAGGAAACAAACAATCCAGACACAGTTACAGTGCCGCATCACAACAACATTAACACAAAGGAATCCAAAATCAGAAAACCCTATACCATCGAAAAGTGACGAAACGAAACCCTAAAGAATCAAGAATCGAAACGAAAACATACCGAATGATAGCGCGAATCGAAGAGAAGATTGAAGAATGAAGACGAAGGAGGAGAGAGAAATGGAGGGGAAATCCGATCTCCAATCACGTTCGAAGGGAGGGGAGAGAGAGCGGGGTAGCGTGGTGCTAAAATGGATTATTAATAATAAATATAAATGTAGGAGAAATTGATAACTAAATTAAATTTGACAGAAAAATAGAAAAAGAAAAGGTGGAGAAAAAAAAAATAAAGGGATCTAGAAAATAGAAATGGTGTCACATTTACGCCATGTTGAGGAGAGAGAAAGAGAAAGCCATGAATTTACATACGTGGAGGCTTCAAACACGAATATACTATCATTTTCATAGTATTTGTCTGTACTGTATGTAGCAAATAGCAATAGTATTATTCGAGTTTTGATGATCTCTAGTAGACTAGTAGTCCATTCGTCCCAAAATAATTGTATTTTTGAAATTTAGTTTTGATTTATAATATTTTATAAAACTTTTATTAAAGAATATCATTTTACACTTTTTTAAATATTATTTTTTATTTTTTATTGTGTGTATCTAACGATATTAATGTTTGGTGTCTTTTCTGGTTAATCATGCAACTGTAACCTCTGTGAATTGCCACAACCCACCACATTTTACCGCAAATCATTATTTTTCTCTCTCCTCACTTTTCTCTCTCTTCACTTTTCTCCTCTACTTTTTACATTCTCTTTCCTCACCTACCCCACATACCAATAATCTACCACAATTCCACCACAACCCACCACAATTCCACCACACCATTCCGCAAAATACCGCATAAAAGAACAGGGTATATTCTCATTAAACCTCTTATGTGTGAAGAGTAGGTAGGGAACAATTTATAAATTTTAAATCAGTTGAAATCAGTGATGGAAAGTTACATTCTACCCTTCCATATCTTACTTGTAGGGGCCCCCTATAAAGTTTTTCCTAAGGTCTGATCTACGGTTGGGTCGGACCGGGTCATGGGGTAGGCCAGTCAGGTCGAAAGTTTCTGACCCATCAGCCCGAGCCCGACCAAGCCCGACCTTTGAGCCAGGTACTTTCGGCCCAAGCCTTGACCCTATGGGTCACGGGCCGGGTCAACGGGCCGTCAATTAAATAAGATGGATTTTATCTATACAAAAAACCTAAAAATTCACGCATTTAATTTATTTAGTAGGGTCAGGCACGGGCCGGTCACAAAAATTAAAACTTAATCTTGGATTTTTTTTATAAAGTCAATATGTTTAGTCGGACCGGGTCGTGTCACAAAAAATAAAACCTAATCTAGGAATTTTTTTACAAAAAAAATTAATGTATTTAGTTGCCTCAGGCTCGGGCCCGGCCAGGTCACAGACCTCAGGCCCGAGCCCGGCCCGATATAGTACAGACAAATACTATTGCTATTTGCTACATACAGTACAGACAAAGGGCCCCGACTTTTCGGGTTGGGTTGGCTCACCACCTAAAGTTACGGCCTTGACCCGTATTTTTTCGGGTCGAGCGGGTCCCTAAACCGTTGACACAGGTCTACCCAAGGTCAACTTATATTCAAACATGGAGAAAATAAGTTAACCAGGGAAAATTGATCATCTTCTCACGGTTTTTGATTTACCAAACGCGCCCCAAAAAGTAATCGGAGGAAGTATTAATTTTATAAGGATTAGGGAGCGTTTGATGAAAACCTCAAGAAAATTTTTCTATAAGAAGTTTTCATAGGAAATTTCTTTTAGCTCCTCCCCAGGTAAATTTTTCACTTGGAAAATGTAGGAAATAGTGGGCCCTCCTATAAAGTTTTTTCTAAGGTCAACCTACATCTCTAAATATGGGGAAAATAAGTCAACCAGAAAAAATTAACCTTTTCCTCAGAGTTTTTTATTAACCAAACACGCCCTAAAAAATCGGAGGAAGTATTAATTTTATAAGGAACGTTTAGTAAGAACCCTAAGGAAATCTTTCTATAAGAAGTTTTTCATAAGAAAGATTCCCCCCCCCCCCCCACCAGCCACACCAAACCCCCCGAGGAAATTTTTATAAGAAAATGTGAAAATGATAGGCTTCCTGTAAAGTTTTTCTAAAGTCAACATACATCCAAACATAGGGACAATAAGTCAACATAGGAAAATTGACCATTTTCTCAAAGTTTTTGATCAACCAAACGCATCCTATATGTAAAATTCTCCTATTATGTGTATTGATAATTATAATATTATATTTTTAAATAATATTTTTGATTATAAATTTAATAATAGTAACTTTTATAATCCTTCTAAAGTAAAAGGGCATGTAGAAATTCATTTGTTCATCTCGTGTATTAGTTTGGTGTTAAATTTTTATAATTCTTCAGTCTTGTACATAGCTCTACACAGAAAAAAAAAAAAGAAAAAGAAAGTTGGAATATTTAATTACTTTTTCCTTTCCTTTCTAGTCGGAGGAATTCTTGGTTTTTCTTATTCTTCTAATTAGTTCGAGAAAATTACGTCTAGGACTTTCTACTTTGTGCTTTGGTGAGGTGAAATGAATTGTGGAGGTGGTAATGACTAATGAGCCCCTTCGAATGGTTTTTTCTTTTTCCTTTCTTTTTGGTATTGCCTATGTAAGGTAGGACAATTTTTTTATACTACCTCCATCCTTATATCTTTAATAATTTATCTAAGTTTTAACTATTAATTACTAACAAATTATAGTAAATTATAATATTAAATTATTGTTATTAGAAATATTACTAAAAATTACAAGTTGTTTATTATTATATTATTATTTAAGGGTAAAATAATAAATTTATATGTGAACACAAACTAATAAGCAAACAAGCAAACAAACTACAAAACAAAAATTCTTCACAACATAATTATTATTCTCTTTTATATATCGGTGATCATAATGAAATGAAATGGGTGTTTGGGGTACATATGTAAGTCCTTTACATTTTACACTTCTTTATTTGCCTTAAAATAATTATGTAATTTTAGCTTTTAATAGCTCTTAAGAGTTCATTTTAACTAATACTATCTTCGTGCTTCATTTCTTAATAATTATCACTTTAGATTTTTCACGATTTTTAATATTAGGCATTGAATATCATATTTAACAATATATTTGTGAAAAAAATAATAAAACTATTTTATAAAAGGACATTTCACTATTAATCTAATAATTAGTGATGAATTTAGGATTTTTTTCCCTATGGGGTCCGACCTATGTTAACAGTTCTTTCGATACAATTCTTTTCATGATTCAATCACAATTATTAGCTCTACTTTTAACATCAAACATAATTTAAGGATATTTCTGTTTTAGGAAATGACAATTTTATGAGCCAAATTTGAGCTTAGAATAATATTGACAAAGTAGGGTAAATAATAGGATGGATGTATTGAATATTGATGAATGAAATGAGATTTTCTCAAAACTCTCTCCTCTCAAGTCTTGATTTCTTTATCCTCAATTGCATTATGGTGGTGATCCAATTCAAATCCTTTAAAGAGTTGTGACTGTTTAACCTTTGGTAATTCTTATTGGATTTGTTAGTTCTTGAGTTATTGTTATGCTTTATCACAAGTTCACATCGGTGTGAAAAGTTAACCTATAGTTTAGTTAGTATGTGCTTCTTCAGTCTTCACCTCCATCATCAACTACAACTCAAGCAACGAATTTCCCACTATGATAGCTTTAGTAAATAAACCACAAATTATTATTTTATTATTATTATTATTATTATTATTATTTTATATCGTGTATCATAATAATACTAGAGGCCAATGAAAAAGTTTAATAGGTTTTGGATTAAATATTTTAACCTTTCAAGATAACAATTTATAGAGCTCGGGTTTCAAAAACTAATTTTTATGGGGTCCAATTACCACCAATATGTATTTTTAACCTTTCAAAATAACGACTCCACCTTATCGTAGGCCTTAGCCACATCAATCTTCAAAGTCATACTACTACTTGACGCTTTGTTGTTTCTCACGGCATGAAAGACTTTGAAGGCAACTAAAATATTATTGGAGATCCTTCTCCCCAGGATAAGAGTAACTTGATTCTCGAAAATGAGGCTCGGGAGAAAATTTTTAAGCATATTCGTAATCATTTTAGTGACCAACTTATAAACCACGTTGCAAAGGCTAATAGACCTAAAGTTCATAATATTATTTGAAATTTTTCTCTTTCAGGATAAGACTACATGGGCGTGGTTAAAATTTTATAGCAAAGGCTAATAGGCCCAAACCCCATTGCAAAAATATTGAGTTCATAAAAGTTTTAAAATATTTGCTCAACTTGGTTAGAAACGCAAGAGATTACTTGCATGAAACCCTTAAAATTCTTACTAGTCTTCTATAGCGCAGTTGCTCATAGTCAAGGATGATAATTTAGAAAATTGTTCCAATCAAACATGTCAAACAGAAGTACTGAATTTCATGTCGTCAAATTACAGCTCCACCTAACAGTTACTCCCTTTGTTCTTATTTATTTGTCCATTTAACTAAGTTTACAATCCTTAATTATTTATCATTTTACATTCTCATTGTAGTTTTTACCAATTTTACGTGTATATTTCTCATCCCTCATCATTAATGTTTACCAACAACAACCACCACCTCTTAGGAAAAGCACATTTTTAGCATGATGAGGTGGATGTAGAAGTTTATTTGTCACTTAATACTTTATTAATTTTTAATTAATAACGTCTCACATAATATTTCATAAAAAAATTACAAAATTGTATTATTACAATAGTACTTTTCATTACAGATCCAATAATTATATTTTTATATAGTGGATAATAATATATATTGAAAATTTCAGGGTTAAAGCTTTTAAATTTGACTAACACATCATATCCATATATCCACAAAGACTACCCCCCCCCCCCAAGCCCCCACCAAACAAACACACACACACACAAAAAAGACACAGAGAGAGAGAGTGAGAGAGAGAGAGAGAGAGAGAGAGAGAGAGAGAGAGAGAGAGAGAGAGGGGGGGGGGGGCTTTAGGAGCATTGATCTTCGTCGATTTACCCAAAATTCTGCATCTTAGGTCTTTCTTGATCACTTTTTTTTAGCCATCTTGATCATAGAACTCCAATTTCAACATTAACTCAAAAAAAAAAAAAAAAACATTACAACTCAAACATTTTCAATTTGTACATCTTTTTCCATAACCAGATTAGAAAATACAACAGCACATACATGTACTATAACACACAACTCCTCTCAGTGTGAGTCCCACTTATAACCTTCCGCTATAAGACAAGCATGCAGTATGGCCTAATCTACTAGTGATGTATCTGTTGCAATGTCCCAAAGGCCTATACATGATGGAAAATCAAATCCAGTAGAAAGATAACCCAGTGAAAGATAACATAAATACCACAAACACACCAATCATAACAGATCTGAATGATGAATTACTACTACAGAAAAACCAACACTGGCAATTATTTCATTTTTATATATACAGAAAAAGGGAAAACAAAAAAGCTACAATACAAATGTCCCTAGATTGTGGACTTTTTCCCCCATACAACAACACTCCATCTTCATAAGCCATTTGCATATCTTAATCACAAACAAAACACACCCTAAACAATTGGTTTTAGAGCTCTGCTGTGTTGCAATGTTTTGTTCAAATGAAGAGGAAAGGAATCTGATTGCCGTATCTAGGACCACTTCACAAAGCATCTGAGTTCGATGCTCAAACGACCTTTTTTTTCTTTTTAGATCTCTCGTTTTTACCACTTTTTTTCAGGACAGATCGTGAAGACTGCGGAATAAACTTGCATCTCCAGATAAACAATACCCACAGATTCCAAAAAGTGGTCCAGTTTCTGCAGTGAACGAAGAAATCTTGATTAGCCAGAAGGAAGAATGTCACTCGAAAAAGTAAAGTAGCAATCTGGATCAAGGGTAGCACGCAGAAAGCAAAGAAACACCCGCATATTGTAAATATGAAAGTAGATTCATTCCATAAGTTTCGCAGTTCAAGGATCAAATAAAAATGTTGCAAATATTTATATTGTCGTGTAAGAATATCCAAACTAGGGCTTTCAATGAATTTGGAACCGATTACAATGGAGCCCCAAAGACCGTCCAACCAAAATCAATACTCTGAAATACCAACTTGGCGGTGTATGGAGCGGCCGGATGTAGTAGTCTTACCCCTAAATTTTGCAATTTAGAGAGACTAGTTCTAATTGATCTAAGATTTAGAAATCGTCTGCTACTTACTACTCCATGGAAAAGAGGCAGACGAGGTTTAATGAGACATTTTACTATAGTCCATTATAATCTAAGTTGGAAAAAATAATCTTTTTCAACTATCCAGATTGTGCACATTTGGATTCAAAAATCCCTTCCGCATAGTCCAAGGCATCCCTTGGGGATCAGGGCGGGCTGTTGCTGTTCACTCTTATGTCCAGGTTTTCAAACTAGAATACGAAATGTCATAGATGCAATATCAACTTTTCTAGACTGCAATTCTTTTTGGGAAAAAGGGGGGGGGGGTTGTTTAATGGCCGAGGATCCTTCTCCAATAAACTGTTTGTTAGGGATCAAACTTTCAAAGGGTTGTTTAAGGGCATGAAGAAATCAAGAAACTTAAGCTAGCAAGATGCAAATAGCAACTCAAAAGCTGGATAAAGTCTTACTGCCTGACAGAGTGAAAGCAGTAACCCCACAGCCTAGAGGGGGGGGGGGATAAGTTCAAGTGAGCAGGATTAAACGGCTTACCTAATATCTAATTTACACAACATTATTAATATCTTCCAGGCATTGGAGACTCTGATCCTGCCGGTACATAGAGTTGCCTCCGTACAAATGGATGATCCAAGAGCTCAGCAGCAGTAGGTCGATCATTTGGATTCACACGTATACATTGCTGTACAAAATTTCTTGCATCTCTTGACAAAGAATCAGGAATTGGAGGTGGTTCACCCTTCCCTATCCTAAAGAGTGCTTGCATCTGCAAACATTACCAACAAGGAAGCCTTGAGCACATTAACACAAAAAAAAAAAGGCATGGTTCAGGTTATGAAAGTAATGAAAGTTCTCATCAGCCTGATCAAGGAATGAAATGTTCACGATATTGCATGCCTATGTACAATAAGATATGAAAGAGATTAACAGGATTTAGCACGGTTTCAATGTACAAGCAATTTGATGGTCATTTCAGAAATGTGAGTTATTACCCACCAAAACACAACAACAAAATAAACAAATAAATGATGACCTGATAGACATAATGAAACACCATAATGCAATAAACATAGCACCCAGACAAAGCTGCATGCCTACTAAGAATCTTAAACTAATTTCTGGTACAGAACTGGATGACAGCTCAACTAAGAACTAGAGTAATAGAGCTTTCAAATCAGGTCTAATGTTTATATAGTTCAATCACAGAAGTATGGCCATAAGCCTGTAAATATTTCCCTTCCACCGACCACCCTTACCAAAATGAATCAAAATAACCAACCGGACAAGGCGGAATACCAAGGGAACGGGGTTTTCTTAAACGAATACCCAAAGAATATCAAATTGCACACAACCAAACAGTTTATCATCCAATTTGGTCCTTTATAAAACAATTTCCTAGGACTGTTTGATCCATGCTGATGCATTTTACAAACCTAATGATATTGCCTCATGGAAACCTAAATCAGACCAGAAAAAAATGCAAACCATTTACAGATAGAGGAAATCATACACCAACTTAAATAATTGCAACTCAAGTCCAAGCCAAGCACTTAAGTCTCTCATTTCTTGCTATTAAGATTCACTGCAGTGAATGCCAAGTTGCTAGGAGAAACCGATGTGAATTAAATGGTACGAAAAGCAAAGCCAATGTATCTCCACAAGAGGAGACACATAAGAAGATAGAGAAAATAAGCATAAATAACAGATGAGCAGAACAAATGTTAAACCAGAAGAGAGTTTCATAGCAATGTTTCACATACAAATTCTAAAGGATAGTAAGGAACATGTCCAGTTAGCATCTCTAAGACGGTACATCCAAGACTCCAAATATCTGCAGCAAGCCCATAACCTTTATTCTTGTGGTTAACAACCTGAAATTGAACAATTAAACATCAGAAACATCACAATGAATCAAATAATTATACACATGTTGTACCAAGCAGAGGACATAGTTCTCATACATGTTTGCAGTGTTGTCCACTAATCAAAACACTAGCAAAACAACTCCAAGGATATCCCAAGTAAAGTAACAATTGCAAGAACAGACAAGAAGTTTAACCAAATATTGCTGAGGAACCCACCCGAAAACTCTCCAGCAAGATTTTCATATGTCATCAATAGAAAAAGAGGCATATTACTACGTTCACAAGCACATCAGCAAAGACCAAAGGAGCTGGTGAAGTACCATTTATGGCACATCAAATCATACACACATCAATACAAAAGAAAATTTAGACAAAGAAAACTAATGACAGCAACCAATGTTTAAACCAAACAGATATGAAATAGGTCAATTTGGATCTTCAAGGTCAGAATCTACTTGGATTCATTCACTTTCTAGATTTTCAGGTCGCTTGAATGGAAGTAATGGAACATTTGTTATTATGCTTGAAGTCATATTTTAGATTACTAAGATATTTGTGCACATAACGAACTTTTCTCAAAGTAAAAGTTCAATATACAGGATGGATAACAATATAATCACAAAATATTAGAGCAATAACTGGTCTAGAGGCCATTATTCAGAGTATCGACCCATTTAAACAATCATATAGAGTCTAGTTAAAAACTTCAGCTTGAGTTAATCTTAAATCTAAATGCAATATATCCTGATTAGATTCTAGACAGAGATATATTCCTTCTAAAACTCCTACCTCAACTATATATACATAAATGCAGAACATGGACATTGACAAAGCACAAGCACATAAATATAAAGACAGATTTGCTATCATAAAATAGGAACGGAATGCTCAACAAGTTCCATGTTTCCACTCCACATAGTTTGTGTAGGATGACAGAAGCAAACCTCAGGTGCCATCCAGAATGCAGTCCCTTTGCAAGACTTCAAATCATTCAATTTGGTTGCCTGAAAAGGAAAGCAGCATCACATTGGGCACACAGGCAGGAAAAACTCAAAAGGGAACTGAAGATGGGAAAGAAATAGAGTTTTAAAATGGCATGGTGAATCAATAGGATAATGTTCAAAAGGCAAACAGTAAAATACCTTTGCTAATCCAAAATCAGCTAGCTTCACTGTTCCATCTGATGCCACCAATATGTTTGCACATTTGATATCCCTGGAGAACACAAAACAGAAAGATACAATTTAACCCCTTCAGATTCTTCCCCTGCCTGACATTTCAAATCAAAAACTTAACACAAACAGAAAACATATGATATCCCTTGATATGATTTAGGGTTAATGCCATAGGAAATGGGTCTTAGTTAGGTTAGATACGGAAGCAAGGCAAATTTCTCAGCCAAGTTATACCCGCTTCACCAAGTCCTTTCCACACCTTTCCCAAACAGTTTCAGAGCTTTAGCGAACTCGTTCCTCATTCTTTTGGCTGCATCCACGTGATTCTCCCTTTAACACATCAGATAACTATAAACAATGCAGTTAAGCGTTGTTTAGGGTGGAGCTCCCTCAAAGGGGTGACGCCTCCTCTTAGCTCAATGAAGAGCCTCTGGACAACCTCTCCATCCTTTTTTACCTTATCATCTTCTGCAAGCACCACATATTCTTCAGCTTCAGTACAAATCTCATTTCAACTGGTTCAAATACTTTAGATCTACTCTAGTATTTGTTGTCTTGAAAACTTCTCCTCCATATCTAGATGTCCATCTGTGACTTGTGACACACCGTGCCACATATTCAAAGTCCGCTACACAGTCACATAAATCATGTGGGTGCACATTGTTGGCATCTGTCTGTTGGCCCCAACTGAGATCACCCCAAAACACTCTGAAAGCATTTAAGAGTTTCAGCGCTCAGTCACACGGAGAATCTATGTCGCATTCTTACAGACCTCCCAGAATAACTTTGCAGTCCTCACATACGACACAATCACATCTTCAACAGCACGCAGCATTTTATTCCATGGAAGAGGAAGATGGATCATTGAGCAAAGTTATAAGGAAGTACCACTTTGATCTTTCATTGAAGACACATTTTGAGAAGGGGACTCTGAGATTTAAGTTAGGCTATATGTTATTATGGTTTGTGAAAGTCCAATAATCAAAAAAAAAAATATTGGTTTGTTTTGTAGATAGAACACATGCTAGTATTGATAAATAACATAAGCAGCAAACTTCTAAAGCCTAGAGCTTCGAATGAATCTAAAGCTCCTGTTAACCCCCCCCCCCCCCGCCTTTTTTTTTTTTTCCTTTTCGCAATGGAACAAATGGCTCCGTGAGTTCCATATGACAGCAATACCAACAATAGACCAAAGATGACATGTGCACACACAAACATCTTTGAGTTTTCCATTCTCTTTATTGAGTTTTTAGGAGATAATTATGCTGGAGAGAATTCCCATAAAAACTATAAACGCTGGCGATGAACATGGTAGAGGATTTCGTTGCTTGTAACAGAAGAGGTAAGGTACAATACTCAACTAAAATGGCATCAAAATATATTAAATAAAGTTATTTAAAGATATAAGCTTAAACCATGATGACGCCAAAAATTTAAACCTAGTGTAAGTCATAATAAGTGCATAGCAACAACATTATCTGTCTGTAAGAGTTCCCATGCGAATGTGCAGCCATGCATATGAGTTATGACAATTCAAGAATAAGGGCACTAAACAGCACCAAAAAATGGAAAAATAAACAAAGAAAAGCCTTGATCAGCACACCAATAGCCAAGATTGCAGTCATATTTCTATAGTATAACTACACATACCTATGGACCACATCTCTCTCATGAAGATACTTCAAGCCCAGCAGAATTTGTCTTGTATAATTAGAGGCATGAGAATCACGGAGATGATACTTTTGATATAGACTTGCGAGGGAACCTTGGGTCACAAGCTCCAAGAAGATATATAGTTTAGAGTCATCCTGCAAAACGCAAAGAACATTGATGAATACTAAAAGCATTCATTGGAAAGGGAAAGCATTTACTTTATATAACTCAAATCCTGCGACTACACCATTTCTCTCAGCTACGATGCTGAACAATAAAATGTTTACAGAGAAAACACTTTATCAATAAACATAGTAATGTTTACAGAGGATAGAATCATAGAATACCTTGTCTGTCCCAAGATACCGTACGATGTTTTCATGTTCAAACTGACTCAAAAGATCAATTTCCTGAGTGACAAAAGAAAGGGAAATGTGAGAAAATACCAGCGAAAACAAGTATAATTTGCAATGGTGCAACAAAGCAAGACTAGTTCTAGACTTCTAGAATATTATCAAGTACTCCAAGAGATGGATTTTCCTTACCTGTTCAAGATAGTATATACTCTCCTTTCCTCGGACCCCATGCTCAAGGAGAGAAACCTCTTTCACTGCGAAAAAGAATCCCTCACTGCCAATATATTATCGAGTCTTGTGAGATTTCACATAACAAGAATCCAATAGAAAAGCAACATAATTGGAGCATCACATACATATTCTCAATTAATTTTGGCATCAAGTCACAACATTAAATCCTTCATCAGAAATGAAAAGTCAGGAATGCTGATTGAGTAATTTAGGACACCAAAACCACTCTGCTTAGTCCCTACTTACTAATATCCAACTGAAAGATAACTAATAAGAAGTTTCAACTTTGAGCAGTAAGTGCTCGTGCAGGCATACTTCATTTAAGTGAAAGTCGATCTTAGAAGAAAACCAACATATTTCACTTAACCATAAGTTATTACAATTATTCCTATCATGTAATATAAATTGCCCCAACATCTTTCAGGTCTCCAACTTCTCCCTTATTTTCTAACAAACAACCTTCTCTACCACTTACCCAACCATCCATTCTGTGCAGCCAAAAAAAATAGCTGAATGAAAATGATAGAGAAAAGGATGTCTGAGAGTAGCGTTAACATGGACCATAGTAACCATGAAAGAGGTAGCTACCACAGGCAAGAAAATGCAAAATTGCATCTGTATCAAATGAAGAAGAAAATTCAAACAAGACAAGACTTATAATAGCTAGAACATCATTTCACCCTCTACATCTACACATATAAAAAAAGAACAGCACGTACCTGGAAATCCCTTCATATACGGTTCCAAATGACCCCCTTCCTAAAAGCACACCCTTTTCCCAGTGGCTTATATTCAATCTGCAGCCACCATTTGGCGAGATAATTGACACTGGCTCTGTAGTTGTACTGGACGAGTCGTCATCATCATTTGTCGTGGTAAAAGAACAAGACCCTGATCGGATAATGAGATCCCCACTCCTGAGCCTATTAAGCCTCTCTCTGGTGGCATTCTCTCCATCGGTTTCTTCCTCCATCCCAGGAACATGAGTTGTGTCCTGATATGAAAACTGAGGGGCACCAACTCCATCGGGGGCTAATCTTTTCACAATTTCCCAAGTGGAACATTCATTATCGAGCATAGGAAGGGACATTGCTGGAGGAGGCATGAGTACCGGGGGCCGGTCACCCTTGATTCCTCTCCCCTTAGCAGCCGCATGATTCAATGGTGGCATAGGAGCCTCAAACAGCTTCAGCTTATGGTTACCAGCATCAGCTTCAACTGTGTCATTCCTTAAATCAATTTTACCATTCGTACTAGCAGGAGAGTTGACAATTTTCTCAACCTCTTCATTTTGAGGCTCATCGGGCTCATCCTGCTCACCATAACCCTTATTAGGACGCAAAGTGATATCAGATGGTGACCTATTTTTCATAGCCTCCCATGCTGCTCTTGGAATCTCAAAATCTTCAGGCCCAGAAAACCCTAAACCTTTAATTACAGATTCTACTTCCCCACCATTTCCATCAATGCGAAAGCTAGCTCGATCCACTTCATGATGCAAGTCGAACGACCGTGCTCTATGAGCTGGAGAATTACAAGCTGACGGGGACGTCGAAGATGAAGGAGTATAATTAAAGTTCTTGGCTGCGTTTCTCCTGTAGAGTTTCCTCCCAGGGGATGATGATGTCAGCTCCATTTTCTTGCTCTGCTTCCTAAGATCAAATATCCTGGGCAAGTGATGCATCGAAACAACCTATACCCATCCACCGTTAACTTAACTGATTTTTTCCGTCCCCTCTACCCACCCCCAGCAAACCCTAGAATTGAGGGGGGGTAAAGACGATCACAGAACACACACAGCCCAAACTTCTTCTAAATTACTCTCCCTTGCACCAATTTTCCTGCCGAAAACAGACCCAGAAGAACCCTAATTCACAAACAACTAAATCAGGACCTCAATTTGCACAAAATTTGTGCATTTGTCCCTTTCCTTCATATCTCATCAATTTCAAACAACAAAACTGCACAAAAAACTCGAGCTAGGGCACAAACTCAAACGCCCCCTAGATTCTCCCCCGTCTTTCAGTATCGCCGTGCAGGCTGAATTTTCTTTCGATGGCAAAAACAGCACAAAATTTAGCATAAGAGACCAGAATCACACGACGCCAACATACTTGAATTCCAAGAAATTGAGGATTTATTGCCAGAACCTACTCGGAAACTCACACAAGACAAGAAACTTCGAAGAACTTACATACACGTCGATACTCCCAACTTGATCAGGAAATTGAATTAAAACGCCGAGATCATTCCAAATTTTGATATCATCTGCTACCTCGTTGTTGCAAATAGGGTTTCGGAGAGTTCAATTTTAGGGTTTGTCAGGAATTTTGAGGGGATCTGTGATGACGGCAGTGAAGCTGACTGAAGGAAGCTAGATGAGAGAGAAAGGGGAGTGTACGGAAACGGAAAGTTGGAGACGAAGAGAGAGAAAGAGAGGATGAGAGAAAAAAGCCAACGCGGGGATGACGGGCGTGATTAGGTAATAAATGGTGAGTTGTAGATGTAGTAGTAGTAGTAATTGGATTGGGTACAGCAAAATTATTAGTAGCTTTTTTATTTAAATAATCTCAAATAACTATAGCTCTATATTAAAAATAAAATAAAATTGAATCCAAAATATAAGAATTTCATTAATAATACATCAAATCGACAAAAATTCGGGTCGGGTAAATTTTGAGTCGGAAAAATTCAGATAGAGTCAAAATTCAGACGAGAAATTTATGCCCGATCTCAGTTTTACTCCGGGTCGGACCAGGTCGGACAATTCAAACCAAGCTAAAATCGGTTTCGGACGATAGAAAAAAGAGAAATTTTATGTTTGAACATTTGGTCAATATCAAAATTCGCACTAAAAATCTATGTTCAGACCTGATTTTTTCGGGTCGAAAAAAATTGTGCCAGCTAATCAAATCACACCTACAATAAAAAGTATGACCCAAGAATTGTAGATATAAAATATAGATATGAAATTCAACTTCTAAATAACTATTATACTAATTCTACTGGCATATGGCTCTGATATCTTCAATGACCTTGTCTTTCTCTAATTACTCGACATCTTTATCATTGATATAGAACTTTATAATTTGTGCTATACTGATTCGAAATTCAATGTTCATCTAATGTATTATACCATACCAATTGAACAAAACTTTGGAGAGAAACTAAAAACTTAAGATAAGGGATAAAATAAAACTCTTACAGATGAAGAGACTAATTTTATTTGAAATCTAAAATCAAACTAATAAGTTGAATAAAAATTAATCAAATTGAGAGTTATCATCGACAAGAAAGATCGATGGCAACCCCTCAAAAAAATAAAGGTTAGAGGTTATCTAAAGAGAAAAGAAAATATGGCGGCTAGGTTTATTTTGATATTAAAATATTGTAGCAAAGGAAGCTAAATAATGTGAGAAGCTTGATTAATCCTAGGTAAACTCAAAACCTATTTACTATAAATTATAAATATCATGAAAAAGAGTTACTACCTTTTCAACTATAGTCATCAATAGATGTTTGAAACATTGAAAGATAAATTAATTATTAAATATATTTTCTACAAGTAACTCCAAATTCAACGTAATTAGATAATATAGCATCAATTTATATAATTAATCACGCAAAACATCAATTTATATAATTTTAAACTGTGAAGAACAAATTTATTATTCGAGATTAGACCTATTCAATTAGCCGGGGACCCGCCCGGCCCGCAAAAATGCGGGTCAAGGTCACAATTTTAGAAGGTGACCCGACCCGACCCGAAAAAACGGGGCCCCGATGTATGGTCGGGTCAGGCTCGGGCCAGGGGTCGGTGACCCGGCCCGGCCCGGCGCGCCGACCCGACTAAATACAATTTTTTAGTTTTTTGTGACCCGACCCGGCCCGACCCGACGACCCAGCTAAAAAATAAATAAAATACGTAAATTTTTATGCTTTTTTAATTAAAAAAATTCATTTTATATATTTGTCGGCCCGTTGACCCGGCCCGCAGCCCGTAGGGTCAGGGCTTGGGCCGAAGACATTTGACCCGAAGGTTGGGCCGGGTCGGGCTCGGGCCGACGGTCAAAATTTTCCGGCCCGACTGATCCGACCCGTGACCCGGCCCGACCCGACCATTGAACAGGTCTATTCGAGATGTTTTGTAATTATTTTCAAATATAATCTTTTTTTGTGACCTAAAACTCAATTTATATTATTTCAAAGTTGCAAACGGGAAAAAAGGTTGTGGACTGTGTGAGCTGCTCATGGAGGACATGGTGGAACACCGTAGTTCATCTTTGTGCTAGACTAGATGTCCATGTAAATAGTGTTATGGTGCTTTCTGGTAATTTTCCAAATAGTATCGTAATCCTTTGTGCTTTAAATGGAATGTCTTAGCTGTCATTGGGCTTTCATCAAACAAATTTGTTAACATGACATTGCACAAAGACTAGTTTTATGTTTAACATGCAATTTATTAGGTGTACCCGAAGCATGTGTTCCAAATATTACGATTATTTACCTATATATATTAGGTTGTTCACTCACATATATTAGGTTGTTCACTCTGATTATTATGATCGTTGACTCGCAAATATCTGGAGTTCATGCTCCGGGTACACATAATATATGTTGTGTTTAACATATTGACATATTCCCTTTGCTTCAATTTGCCATTTTTCTATAAGAAATTTTTATTTGCCATTCTAACTAAAACGTGGTGTTAATAATTGATATGTCAATTTTGTCATTATAACTTTTTTTAAAATCGCCACTCCCTTTGGCAGTATCCACTAATTCGGAACTTAATTTGAAAGCCATATTTCGACCCGGACGTTTTCGGGCTGCCCCGCCCACACCGGATATGGACCGAACTGTCTCACGACGATTCGTTTCAAACGTTTACAACGAATAGTGAAACTCATTCGACCATAAGGGAAACTACGGGCTAACCCAACACCAACCCAATAGAGCTAGCCAGCAAGCTCAGGCTAAGAAGAGGCAAAAATTGGAACAAAAATATCATTTGATTCGCAACGACTGGAGTGGGAGAGTCAGAGTCGCAGCTCGAGTGACAACGAGAGTGATATCAATTGCAAAGGATAAGTTTGTCATAAGCTTGAAATTTATCAAAAAAAATTGTTGAGGCTTGATACTCAACATAAAGTCACAAAGTGGAGGGAGTATTGAATAATTCAAATTTTCACTATACAAGTTAGTAATTGAATGGTACCTTTGGTAGAGTTTGGGGACAAATTCTATTTACTGGATTTAAAAGTAAAATAATGGGTCCGCGTCAAAATTTACATATATATATATATTATGTACAAACAAGTAGAAAAGTTTCCAACTTAGAAAAGTCTACTAACCAAACACACCACAAATTTAAGGTGTTAAATTCAATAGACAGCCACTCATTTTAATCCCTTAAACCATGGTAAAATGGATATGAGAGCAGTGTTGCTCTACAAAAACTATCAAAAATCAAACATACTTTACCATCAAATCACTTTAACATCAAATATCATAACCAAAACTTAAATGTAGCCTGTTAAAATCTAACGTTCCAAAATTCAGATTATTTGAATAGAACTGACAACTGAGTACAAATTTACATAAAAGATTATAAAACGCATCAATTTGTCCAGATTCTACCTAATATTCTAATAATGTCCTGGATCTTATCAGCTCTTGGCCTCTTGCAAATTTTGGAGAATACTAAAGCATTCTGCCATGGTGGCCTTCTTTACCCTATCATTTGATCATATTCAACAATTTCTTCCCTTTTTCATAACAAACGTATTAAAAATCAAACCTAAAACCTATTACATCGAACACAATGCTAAATCACTGAATTTAAACGTCACGAACAAAAGGAAAAGGGAAAGGGAAAGCGAAGCAATAACATAAACTCAAATAAGTATATGAACTAATAATAGCGAGAATATAAGCATGTACACGAACTCGAAAACCAAAAGCTTTCCATATCTTCTTTCTGCCATAATAAATTTACCAAAATCCATAACTTTTTCTTCACTTTCCCAACATTTTCGAAGGAAATAAGAAAATGGGGACTTCTAAAGATAACCAAAAGAAAAAAGAAAAGAAAAAAATGGATCGAATTATGCACATTCTCCCTATTTGTTGCAGAACAAAATAGACCCCCCCTTTCATGATCCCCTTCATCACCAAAGCCAGGGAAAGATACCAACTCCAGATTGGCAGGCAACATCATCAGGACAGGATGGATGGATGGCGAAAACTGTACCGTCTCAGTTCTCAGTTTCAACACCACCCGACCAACCAACTTCGTTTCTCATACCCATCTCGATTAATCAGGCTTTTCCAAAACCCCGATGAGAGAAGAAAAAAGTAAAGAAGAAAAAGGAGTAGGAACCCAAAAAAAGTCTACCGGTAACCATTCCGCTTCTTTTCCGTACCACCAGTATATAAGAGATCAAAAATTCAATCTTCAGAGCGAAGAATCTGTTGTCCTCTCAGTCAGAGGATGGACCAGCAGAACAAGAGGCTTGAGGGTCTGATTCTGGTGCGATCTTTAGCTGCAAGTTTTGGCACAGTTTTGATGCTGGTTTGTGCTTCATGTACTGCATATGTGACACATTTATGTCAGAAAACATAAATTGGGGTCAAATTTGCGCCGGTCAGATTGGAACACCTAGTGACCTAGAAACAAGTGCATTACTTTTCATCAAACTAGCGCTGGCACAAATTCTAGTCTGGGTCGAATTTGGGTCAGTTAATCTCAAAATTCATTGTGAAATTGATGCCGGCCACTGGTTTTTCTGACGAGTAGAACCGGTTAAAATCAGGTTTAGACGATAGAGAAAAGTGATGTTCAGGCCGAATATTCAATCAAACTGGACAATGTCAAAATTTAAACAAAAAACCTATGACCGCAGCCGATTTTCTCGGGTTGAAAAGAATTTTACGAGCTCTAAAACAGATAAATATAGTCACAAAAATAAAGGTAAAAAGGGCAAGGTGCAAATTCATTACCTTCTGAACAAAAGCATTTATCTCTTCCTCTGTCAAGCCACCCTCATCTCCAGTGTTGTCCTCCCAGCCAAGAGAGCGCAGAAATGCTTCTTCTTCCTCACTTGGGTAAATGACAGCATTATCATCTAAAGCATTCTCCTTGCAACCAGAAGAGCTTTCACCCAAGTCACACGCCTCACCATTGCATTTTGATTCACACCCATTATTCCCACTCTGGTTCGCTTCACCACTAGCCGCCTCTTTCTGCTCATCAGAATTAGGCATGCCGGATGAAACTGATCCAGAATCAGCAGAAGATGATGTGTTACTCATTGATTTCTTCCTCACCAAGTTAAAGAAATCATTCCGGCTACGGAGCTGTGCTAGGGACAACCGTTTATCGACCACCGGTCCAACATTCAAGTTATAAGAGGATGCCTTGCGCTCATTGGTGGCAAGCTTCAAATTGTTAGGATTCTTCAAAAAAGCAGATGCGGGTGGAGGAGCACCAGTTGACTGTCCATTTGCAATCACAGCAGGGACATTGATTGCCTGCCCAGGACCATCCTTCAAGGTAGGTGAGGCAACAGTGTCTCGTGTAGGTTTAAGCAACAGTAGCTTTCCGGCAGAAGATGATTTTGGACCATCTGCTCTGGTACTTCCACTACGAACTGAGTGACTGCCTATCTGCAAAGATGACAATTGCTGCAACCCATTCTTTGGTCCAGATGCCACCTCAGTGGATCTTGTTGCTGTCTTGGGTTTAAGCTTATCCGATGGATTAAGTACCTGGTCAGAAAGTTGAAAATCATCAACATTTTGTGCTTCGTTCAGTAGAGAGCAAACCACATCACATGGTCCACACATCAACAACGTCATCCAAATAATAACATGCGCAATGATTCAACCATCAATGCATCAGTGTTCCAAGGAAATGGGCACTCCAATTTCCACATAAAAAGTCCATTTTTTGACATTGGAAAATACCCCACCCTGAGATTCTCCACATGACAACTGGTCACCTACAGTTAACTCCTGCACCAAAATCACACCCCACCCTGGAAACCCTTGGACAACTTGCACAATACAATAGAAAATAGACAATGAGAAAAGTTTGAGCAACCCCTATGCTTTAACTACATCCCTGACCCCCTCGTCCCTCAACCGCCAAAAGAAAAAAAAATGATAAATTAAAAATCATTCACCTCAACAAATAATGCTCAATGCACAAACGCAGACAAAAATCTAAATTCTTGATCAATGGAGACCAAAAAGGACGAGTATGCAATTTCACAAAAAGATGAAATGTATCATTTTAGATACGTTTACTAGTTCTTCATAAACCTAAACTTCAAAAGACCACAGGGTCACTTCCAAGTGGGAGTTCCAAGGGTGACCCATCCAACCTAACCCAAGAAAAAATATACATGCACACAATCACCCAAATAGACAACTCCCACACATCTGTGCTATCAGTGGAAACAAAATCGGTGTGGAAATGGTTTGCACATCAGAAATAAGCAGCAATTTTTCGGAATAGAGAAATGTTTCTTTTGGACTTTACCATTTCAAAAAGAGCAGTGCTCAAAATAGCTAATAGTCCTCTCTCAAGAACAATTACATAGCACAAGCAAGGCTTAATACCGATCACCCGCCCCCTTCCCCCCAAAAAAGGAAAATGGCTAAAGTGCAGTTGCAGCTAGACAAGACTCCCAGCTCTGTACGAAGTGCCTACTATGGTAGTTTCCTTCCTCCACTATACCATTTGATATTTTACTCAAGCAATCTTGAAAAGTTATACTACCATGAAAACTCTAGTCAAGAGATTTCCACATCACTTCATGCCAAAAATAACCCATTTTAAGCGTTCAAGTTAGTAGCCTTATGCAATATATACTGACTCTAATATTAACTGAAAATTGGAATGAAGCAAAATGTTAGTTGACTGAAATACTTCTACCATAGGATGACCCATTTATTGTCAGGCACAGGAAGATGCATATAACAGTTCCTAGTTCGATTGGATTCATAGCAGGCAAATGTCCTCAGCATGCAGATCAAATTAAATAGTCGATTCCTCCCTTTATTACAATTTACTTATTCACTTTTGGCTCTTTACAATATTGTACTTCAACAATCATTTCCCACTAATACAATTTCAAAAACAATTACAAGATTGTACTTTTATCAAAGTATATTTTACTTTGAATCTAATGGTTAAAGGTTCATATATGCTATCAAATATGTTGAGAAATTAATAGTCAGCTTTCAAAAGTCGACAACACGAAACCTATAGTGACAAAAATTAGGGAAAGGAGGGAGTCAGTAAAGGCAACAGTGTCCTTTAGTATATATATTAAAGGACTTCAAATAATTGAAACTTAACCAGGAAATTGCAGCCAAGACACCACAGTTGTTTCTGATCTTAGTTTAGATATGTGCGCCTAGTCCCAGTTAGGCGCAAGGCTCAGACCTTGCCGCCTTAGACAGGGCGAGGCGAGGCTCACCCAAAAACCCCACAAAAGGCGCGCCTTGTACGTTTTTACAGCACCTTTGTGTGCCTTTTTGCGCCTCTTTCAGATCCCAGTGAAAAAGGAAATGTAAAAGAGATTCATTTTGCTGTCTTTCCTTCGAACTCGATCCCCTCAACACAAAAACGTCTCCACAAACACTCACAAGTTCTGCTTTTCTCTACTACATTCATGTGGGAATGATTTTCATGCTAAAAAATGTAAACATATGAAATGCGCCTCACGTCTAAAAGGTGTGTGGCTTTGCCTCGGAGCCTATGCTCAGGGACCCCTTTGCACCTTGAGCTTTTTTAATCTAAGCACCAAACATATCCAAACAGCAACACTAAGACTTCCGCTGAAGAATAAGGAACAGACAATTTTCATACAGCCCAGATATATGGGACAACAATGCTAGGAAATATTGAAGGACGTCAAGCCAATGCAAAAGCCAGGACAAAATGACAATGGTAAATTACATACGCATAAAGCCAATTGAAATATAATATGAACTAATTATGAGGTTATGATGGATTCCATAACAATTAAGAATGTCATACAACAAACTATCAGATGCCAATGTTGAATATCTGAACAGTCATACCAACATGTGATTTACTAACTACGACACAAGCATACACTACATGAATCCATCCATAAATCCATGATGCAAGAGATAGTGATCTTCATGTTACTTATTTTACTCACAAAGTAAATGTACACACAAACATATAAAAGAAATGAGTGGATTTTGCCCAAGCAAGGAATAAGTACATCAAGAACTTAAAGGTCATTTGTTGCTTTACTGTGAGTTTGGAAGGGTCCGCGGAGCTAAACTTCAATTACCTAGGCTTTTCTTGGGTTGTCTAATTGGATTAAAACCATCTTCTAGCTTGGGCGGTTTCTTTGGGAGGAAAGAGAAGGCAATGAGGCCATGAGGGGGTACCTCATGTAATTTTTTGGATTGTTTGGAGAAAAAGAAACCAAAGAGTTTTTGAGGGTTTGAAACTTCTCAGCAGATGAAAGACATTTTCATCAAGACTATTTTTGGGATAGTGCAAAGTTTAGCTTATCCACTTCATATATGGCTGGCTTTATAGATAGCTTAGTTGTGGTTGTGCATAGATTTGTAGGATGCGAACCATGCATCTGTTCTTTTGTTCATATTTATAATATAATTTCTTTCCTTGTCAAAATTCTATTCAGAGTACGGATGATTCACAAGGCTGGGATTTGTAAACCTTTAAGGATCTTGACTGTTCAGTTTTTGTGCGTGGGTGTGCACATGGTTGAAGTGCATAAAGGAGCAAACAAACAGACAGAAAATGAATATGAATGTCATAACAAAATCAACAGATTAGTTTCCCAAACTGCAATGCAACCAGCCAGCCACAAAGAAAATATTAAACAAAATAAAGGTAGAAGAGTTGAAACTTCACAAAAAATTGACTATAGTGTGCAGAAACTAGGTTCATGGACAATGGCAACCGACCAGTAAGGATTTACAGCAGAACATTGAAGTACAACATCAGCCAACCAGTAAGGATTTCCAGCAGAAAATTGAAGTACAACACCAACTGCACATACTAGTAAAAGTAACAGATTTAGGACCAAAAACGCATTGTTAACATGTAAACAAACAAACAAATTACCCCCCCCCCCCCCAAAAAAAAAATGCAGAAGGAAGGTGTGAGAATGGATAGGCAGAAGGAAACATAAGAGCATGTTCCTTACCAAGGTTTTAGGTGAGGGGGTCATAGGTATCAACCGTTTGGATCCCAAAGAAGACAGTTCCTCAGACCTCTGTGCTTGTACAGATTGCTGCTGCATAAATTCAAAGAGTGTTAATTCACAAAATACATCGTAGCAAGACATAGAACAACAAAAGAGTGAACAGTTTATACCTGCTGAGCATTCTGAGATCTTGGCGTCTGCACCAATGCTTCAGCCATGTTAAGGCCATTAGTCGCAACAGCAGCAGTAGATACTGAAACAGCAACTGGCTGCACAGCAGGGGCAGCAGCAGCATAAGGAGGATGCTGTGAAGTAGGTGAAGATGTATTGCAGTTGTTTCCCACTACTGTAGGAACCTCAGCAAGAGCTGATGTCCAACCTTCGTTGCCAATCAATGATGAAGATCCGATCGACAAACCTTGAACACTCTTGCTCAGCCCTGGTGATGGGACCCTGATTACATCAGGTGTAATGGGCCTCTCATCAGATCCCAGTACCGGGAAATCTTTGTCAAATGATACCTTTGGGCCACCAGTAGAGCCACTAGCAACAGCAACCGTACCATGTCCATTCAAGTTGATGCTACTACTATTCCTCATATCTGTAGATACTCTACGCTGTGAAAACTCATCAGGCCTCCTCGAAATCATCGAATGAGAGCGTCTCAGAGTATCCTTCTCAATCCTCCCAGTAATAATGCTCGGCAAGGAATCAGGATACTCGGAATCCCAAGTGTCAGTAATGCCTATCCTTTCTCTACCTTTGTTACGTTGATTTCTAGTGGAACTGCTATACGAACGTAAATAGGTGTTTGTATCATGCTTACTAGAACCATTACTGCTTGAATTTTTCCTAGAATTGGTTGAAGAACTCCGGTTTAAAAAGGAAGAATGAGGGGCATTGGAGTTACCGATGCTCTTGGAACTCTTATTCCTTTTAACTTGCGCCGAAGAAGGACCATCTACAACAATCAATACAAGAAAAACAAATATTCACAATTCATTCTATTCATCGAAATACAGAAATCATACCCAACAACAAATACAACAGTCTGAATAGAACAAATAACCACTAACAAAATCCAACCAAATACCTGATTGTAACGACGCAAAATGATGGCTCAAACTGCCACCCCCAGTGCCACCTCCACTGCTTCTCAACCATTCTGGTGCTAAACTGGGCTCACTTTTTTCCATAACAAATGCTGAACATTATAATGAAATTTACCAAGGTTAACTTTTATCTCCCCACACCTAGCCCTCTGTCACTTCAGTACACAACTATATATCACACTAGCCAGTAGTTCTGCAGCAACCAACCTTGAACCATCAACAACTATCAACCCTCTAAATAACAATCTCAAATCAGACCTTACCACTGACCTCGAAAACTGCTGTATGCTGAACCCTTTTTGCCTATACCTTCAAAAACCTTCTCTATGTTTTGCTGCACAGTTCTTCAAAGAAAAACAATCACCCTCGAATAAACCCAGACAAAAGCCTTGTTTTTTCAAGGTGCATTCAATGTGCAGCCTACCTACACTACTAAATTAAAAGCCCAAACCCTAATTTTCTTCCTGTACAATCAAAACTATGGATTCCAACCCACACCACAAACATCAAAGGAGGCGCAGGCAAGCAACACAATGCCTTCCGCAGAGATAACAACAACTAAAACCCTATTACGCCTCCATCTTTCAACAACCAAGATGGATTTTATACCCTCATAATTCCCCAAAACTTCATCCCGACCCAATCAGGCACACCGCGCATTCAAAAACCCTAAAATCCCGTGCCGAAAAGCAATACAAAAGCCCTAAAAATCCAAACAATCGCGGAAAAAGTACGAAACCCTAGAACACCAATCAATCCAGAACAAACAGAATGTTTAGAGTAAGTCCAGAAATCCCGACCTATAGGGGGTGAATGCTTGTTCGGAAGTGTTTCTCAAAACCCTAAAAAAAGGGTGTCAGTAACAATATCCAAAAGGAGAATTGGTGGTGATTGTTGCCCCAATGGCGTGGTGAGGTGAGCTCGAAAGAGACTTCAATGGAGAGTGAGGAAGGACGAAGAGAGGATCGTTAATGGAGGGAGGCTGGATGAGATTGTTAGGGTTTTATGGATGTCGAAGTCGAAGAGAAGAGCAGAGAAGAGAGCGAAGAATTGCAGTTTTGGGTTTGTGAAGGGCTGAAGGCGAAAAACAGAAGAGAGAGAAACAAGAGAGAGAAATTTGCGATGTAAAATTGTGAATAACAAAATAACTCTGCCCTTTTTCTTTTTCTTTTTTTTCTCTTTTTTTTTTTTTTTGGGGGGGGGGGGGGGTGGGAGGTGGTGGAGGAGGTGGAGACGAGGGAGCATCCTAAAGGCACAAGGTAACCAACTTATTAGACTTTTCTTTATCCTTTCTATTCCTACATGTAACTAATTTGTTAGTTAATCACTTAATCCTTAGTTTCATGTTAATAGTCGTCTTCAGAAATCATTTCAAAAATTTTGACCATGAATTTACCAATATGTAAAATGAGTTATTATATAAAATTATCACTGATTATCAAAAAAAAAAATTATCATCATTAGATTCGTAACGAAAAATACTATAAGGCAAGTATATTATTGTAATTGTTAATAACATATTATGTAAGAAATTATCAATCAAATATGATATTTAAGATCGTGAAAGTCAAAATTATGACAATTAATATGGAACGAAGGGAGTAGATAATTAATTAAAACTTTGAATTTGATTAATTAAATAATTAAAACTTTGGATTTGATTAGTTAATTAATTAGTGTTAAGCACCTTGTTTTCGTGGGAGATTTTCTATTTTGGATTTGCATGTAAAAGGGAATAAATCACAATGGAAGATCCTATTGTGAAAAGGATAATCCAGGTGTTGTTTGTTGGTTTATCAAAATCAATAATGGTGTGTTTGGTTCTTTTCTAAAAAAATGTTTTCTTAAAAAAAAATCTGAGAATTTTTTATACTAATAAATATTTTCTAGAGACAATATATTAAAATACAAAAAATTACTCGGAGGTACCCTAACTTTTAAAGAAACTATTTTTTTGGTACCCCAACTTTTGAAAACTAATTTCAAGGTATCCCAAGTTTTAGGATTAGTAATTAGGAGGTGATTTTCCGATCAAAATCCGATGGATTATGTAAACTGACCAAAGTACCCTTAATTTTTTATAGTGATTGACTATAATGCCCTTTTAATTCCTCTCCTTCACAAAATGAGTACATGATTTTTATCATGTAATTTTGAGACATTAAAAGCTACTGTGGGTACACTTGCTTTCTTCATCCATCAAATCCAATATTTCTCTTAATTAATTTTTAAGGATGGAGCTCACCCCAATTATCACAGAACTGGGGGCTCGGCCAAATCCGGCAATCCCAGCGGGCTGGTGGATGGATTCATCAGAGGAAGCAGCCAATTAAAACCCAGTTAAGTTTCTCATCTTCCATTTCAATCCCTCATTAGCTCCTCTCCCATGGCTGCTTCAACTCTACCTCTTCCTACCCCACCATCATCTCCACCCCAAAATTCATTTTCTCAACGTTCTTCCCACGTATCTCTTTCTGGGTTTCCTCCCGATGAGCCCCCGATGTCTCTCAAAACACCCTCCATTCGATCCAGACTGAGCAGACTTTGTCAAGATGGGCAGCCCCATATTGCACGCCAGGTGTTCGACACATTGCCTCACCCAACTGAACACCATAACTATTGGGTTTATCTGTAATAGTCCCCCATTTGACGCCCTGATGTTTTATGCTCGAATGAGGTCTTGAGTTTTGTGAATGTGTTGCATGCTATTTCGCGCGTTTGTGATTACCGGCTTGGGAATGTGTTGTATGGGATATCTTGGCTCCCTTGTACAACAGAGGATGCTGAAAATGATATTTTTGGCTTCTTCAGATGCTGGGCTCGAGCCAGGCTGGTTTCGGTAATGTGGGAGATGAATTCCCATGAATTGGATGATGGTTTTGGTTGTGCTTTGAAGGGGTGTTTGAATTCAATCTGTGTTTTTTTCTGGGATTTCTTCTTATTTATGTGTTTTGGGGGCCAGAAAAACATTTCACAAGGCCATCAAGTTGTTGCTACTCATTTGGAATCCTAATAAATAAAGGGCATTTTTGTCCATAAAAATCCTTAATCAATTTACCGTCTAAAAATCACCGGTGAATTCAAATCAATGCCCGGAAATTCACCTAATTATTACTAATCCTAAAACTTGGGGTACCTCGAAATTAGTTTTCAAAAGCTGGGTACCAGAAAATATGGGAAACTTTGGCCCTGTTCGGCAAAATTAGTGTTTTAGATAGCGGATAGAGGTTTATGTAGCGAATAGCGGTTTAAGTAGCGGATAGCGGATGACTGTTCAAATGAAAATTCTGTTCGATAAATTTAGCGGTTGAATTAACATATTAATGTGAATTGACATAAAAGGATATGAATAATTTTGAAAGATAAAATTTTCGAAGGGTATTTCTTGACCGAAAAATATGAAACGCTATACCCCAAACGCTAAACGTTAACTTTATTAGCGTTTCACAAACCGCTCCTTAAAACGCTAAACGCTCCTCAAAACGCTAGCTTACCGAACACTAAGATTTACGCAATTAGAGTTTTGACTTAGTCAAAACGCTAAACGCTACCCCAAACGCTACTGCCGAACACAGCCAAATGTAGAAAGTTTTTTTTAACTGGTTCAAAGTACCGTTATTTATTAAATAGTTTTTAAGTGTATTTTAGAAAACTACATTATAATTTGTTTCCTTTTTCCATGGGAAAGATTCCTCAACAATCATGAAAAAATATTAGACCTCATCCAAAAATTGTCTCATTCTCATTTTGCAACCAATTATATATATATTAAAAAATTAAAAATTGGTGAACATGGAAAAATCTAATCAACTTTCCAGGTGGCTTCGTTCTTAACTTCTTATATGTGGTGGGTTCGTTTGCGATTTCACACCGCGCCGTAAAATTTCATTTTTCACCACAACTCACCCAAACTTTCCATTTCTCTTTTTATTAAAAGTGAACTTTTCAAATCAAAAATCAAAACTTTCACTTTATTTTCACCTACCATTATTTTCAAATTAAAATATACCAATCCACCTTCCATTATTTCCACCACCACAACTTTTCACATTTCATCGTAACTTTCCACGTTCTATCACACCGCAACTAACCGCACCGTAAAAAAGAAACGAGGCCTAAATATTTGTTGTCAGACCCTCCTTAAGAGTAAATTGATTGCTCCACTTTTTTTTTTTTTTTACTCTATGTTAGTTTTTGAAAATTCTACCTATATTTAATTTTTCAACTATGACAGTTGAAAATTTCATAATCATTAATTTATCAAAAATAACTTATATATATTCTAAAGATTTATATTTCACTGAATATAATTAACAGTTGTGATAAGTTACTTTCATTAATATATTTTAATTTTGATTTTTTATGGTGGAATTAACGTTACTTACATTTTTCAACTATGATAGTTGAAAAAAAATTTAATTTTGGTAAAATTTCCTTCAAATATTATATTTTGTAAAAAATTATATCTTAACAAATAGAGTTACTTATTGTAACAAATTACTTAATTAATATTATATTAATTTCAATTTTCTTAAGGGTATATTTTAGAGTAATTATACATTTCAACTAGCAAAATTGAAAAAAAATTCAACTAGGTAGAATCTCCCGTTAATTTTTATGAGATATATGCATGTTAATTAATATATATATAATTTGAAAAATATATTAATAGAAATAGATGAACTTTAAAAAAGGATATTTAAAATGTTAAATAATTTATCTATTCAAAATCTCATGGCATTTAATTTTTCGTGGATGCTTTTTCAAAGATCATATTTGCCTACCTGTGTTTTTGCTATATATTTTAAAGATTTTTTTTAGCTTATCCAGATAATAGAAAGTTACTTTTGCTTAAAAAGTTAAATTGTTATTTTTTTTTTGAAATCAAATTAAATTGTTATTGATCAACATATTTATGTAGTATTTGGGAATTTTCCTTAAAACGATAATGACTTATTTTTCAATTTCAAATACATCAAATAGAATAAAAATTAATTAAATATAAATTTTTAAATGTGGGGTTAAGAAAGGGTCATAAGTCATAACGTTTGGGTAAATTAAATAATTGCAAAAACCTCCACAACTACTGACCTGTATGTCACTCGTTATATGTACAGAGAAACAAACAAATTAAGCTAAAAATAGGTTAGATAAAAGTTTCACCAAGCTTAGTTCAAATTTAGAAGTTTTTTTTTTTTTTTTTTTTTTTGGGATAAACCCTAGACGTATATAGATCAGTTCAACTTCTTTTTTGACAGAAATTAGCTGAACTCAGTTTTTCTAACGGAAAAAAAAAATCAATTTCATTAATATGTCCAATACAAAATTTAAAAAGTGTTATATTGTCATTTACTCTATAATCTATAATAAAAGACAGAGTTGCTTTGATGAGTTGTTGTCTGCTTGTGTTTTGCAGCTTGCATGCCTTATGGTCAGCGTTTGCATACGAATTGACTCTTAAACCCTAAACCCTAAAATCTGACCCAATCCGAAACCGATTTGATTTGGAAAAAACCTAAAATATAAAAAAAAACTAAAAAACAAGGCATATTGAACCCAACCCGACCAAAGTGACAGGTCTATTTGTAACTTATTTCGCACTCGAATTTTAAAGCTTAGGTTTACACTTGAATTACTATTTTGCACTTGAATATAACAACCAATTAAGTTCCTAGCATCATTGGAAAATTAAGTCATTCTATCAATTTGGCCGAACGTGTTGAATACAAATTATGTATATATCTTACTAAAGCAAAAACAAGTCAGTTGTATTTAGGATTCATATACATTGAGCGTAAAAAAATACAAATTGGGTATATCTAATATACCCGTGCAACGCGACTTTGTATGGATAGTTACTTATCCATGATTTTTATAAAATTTCAAGTAACTAATTTAGTTCACTCCGTGCATTGTACAGGTTGAAGCCTAATATAATTTTAATAGTAATATGTAACTTATCTTATTCATAGGAGGGGGCTGGATTACTAGTTAGTATTCATGAAATAGGGATTAAATAGTGACTGGTTGACCATAATGGTTGATGGGTGATTTCTCTCTTTTGTGTAACCTCGAAGGCAACGGGCGGGGAATCCCCGAACCCGTTGGGGCCCCGCCCCGCTCTAGGGAAAAATTCCCGTCCCCATTGGGGATGGGGACGGGAATGGGGACGATTTTCCAAAATCCGCTCGGGGACGGGGCGGGGATGGGGACAAAATTTTCCCCATCCCCGTCCCCATTTTCCCCGCCGGGGTGAATTCCTCGTCCCCATCCCCGAAAATGTTAAAATTACCAAATAACATTTATCCAAATTTAATATATATATTAATGGGAAGGACAAAGTAGTAATTTTCCAATTTATTCTCACTTGTTGATGTATTATTATTTGATTTTGATGTATTATTACTTGAACAAGTTAAATATGTTGTATTTTGAACATGTTAAAAACCGGGTTCGATTAAAAACCGGATCCGATTAAAATTTAGTTAAATTTTGGATAGTGTTAAAAAATCCCCGTTGGATACCGTTGGGGATGGGGAATCCACGGGGATGGGGATGGGGCAAGAATCATTCCCCGAAGCGGGGATAGGGACGGGGATGGGGATGAGTTTTGGGAGCGGGGATGGGGACAGGGGTATACTCCCCCATCCCCGATCCGCCCCGTTGTCATCCCTACCAATAAATCTTGGTAGGCTTCAAATTGAAATTGAGTGATTTATCTTTGATATGCTGATTTCATCTTGATATTTTTAAATCGGAGACCTTTTAGACCAAAAATTTGTTGGGAGGTACTATACATTTCTAACAACTGACTACTAGGGGACCACATTTTTTTAATGCACTCAAAGGGGACAAAGTTGTTAAACAATTGGCTCCTAGGTGACTTTCCGGCCATTATTAGTTGGAATCCGGTAATAGTTGATTAAAGTTAAAAAAAATTTTGAAATGGCTTTGTGGAATATCGAGACTACCCTCCATTGCCTCCAAATCCTTTCTTATATAACTGAAATCTTCTTCCTCTCAACTTCCATCTGCTTATGCTGTCTTCTTTTCTTCTGTCTTCTTCGTCTGTCTTCATCATCTTCCTTCTTCTTCTGTGTTCTTCCTTTGTTCTTCATTGTGACGTTAGCAAACACCCAAATTGGGTAACCCTAACCCTAACCCGAATTCCTGGAAGATGGGAGAGAAGGAGGAGCAGCAGAGTCGGATCATCCATTGGAGAGAAGAACAACAAAACATGATCGTGCACCATTGGAGAGAAATGGCTCAGATTTTACATCAGATAATGTTGACAACAAGCAAAGCATGATCGTGCACCATCAGCTCTCAATATGAATACATCAAAATATGCCCAATTTCCCATCCAAAACAACAGAAAAACTGCATATTTACATCTGAATGTTATCAGGCATACCCATCTACATGAATCACTTGATTCGAATCATATGAGACCTAAACCAAGAACAATACAAGACTAAATTTTTAACCCACCAAAGCACTTCCCTCCAAAATTACAGTATCAAGATCAACCAAAATCGCATTTTTCTCTCATTCAATGGAGAAATTAAAGAAGAAATAGAGGCAAAGAGTGAAGAATTGGGGCGAAAACTTACCAGAGGATGAAGCGGCAGCCATGGGAGAGAAAAGGGTCCGAATCTTCCTGCCATGACATCGTGCAAAGACAAACACCAAAAGGTAGCCCAAACACCAAATGGTAGCCCACATAAATTTTCAGATAACAATCCCAAGACTCTAACTCGAATCAATCTTAATCCACCTCGACGTCGTCGTCGCAGATTAGGAAGGCGCTTGTCCTGATCCAACGGCGGGGGAGGAATCTCGAGTTCAAGCTGTTGGATGCTTGAGGGAGTACGGTAACTGGTGCGCCTGCAGAGTAGAGGAGAGAGAGGTTTCTGGAAAGTTCAGCTAGGGTTTCCCCTGGCGTTGATGGGTTCCCCCAGAGTACCACGACGTCGGAGACGAATGGAGATGCTGCGTACGCGCCGGCGATCGCGCGTAGGAGAGGGATCCAGAGCTCCGAATACCTATTGATGAGGACTGTAAGTTGATCGCACCGGAGGGTTTGGAGGTTTGCTAGGGTTTTTGGGTTGCAATGATTTGGAGTTGGGGTGAAGAATCGCAGAGATTGAGATGGGTATAGGAGAGAAAAGGAGCAGAGGAGTGAGAGACTGATTCTTACCGCCATTAAAGCTGAGGAGGAAGATAGAAATGTTGATGACAGTATTTGTGATTTGTTAAAATTGTGGGGCGGTAATTGGTAAAGTAATACAATGGAAATTTCCTGATTTACACAAGGAGAATGGAGCGGGCAAAAATAAGGGCAACATGGTCTTTTCACAAACTTCCCCAAGGGTTTTTTAGTATTTTCATTGATTCCGGCTATAAATGGCCGGAAAGTCACCTGGGAGCCATTTGTTTGACAATTTTGTCCCCTTTGAGTGCATTAAAAAAATGTGGTCCCCCAGTGATCAGTTGTTAAGAATGTATGACACCTCCCAGCAAATTTTTACCTTTTAGACTTGGCTCAAGCTCAAACGCTCAACTTGACCAATATCCTGCCCGGTTTTAGTCATTACTATTCAGTTTTGAGACCCATAATCTTAATATGATTAGTCCTACAATTATCTAGGCCCACTACCAAAAGGATACTAAAAAAATACATTTATAAGGGTATATTTGGTTGGTGAAAAATTATGGGGAAATATTCAATTTCCTCATATTTACTTAGTTTTTCATGTTTGAATGTAGATTAATCTTGAGAAAAATTTTATTAGGAACCCACCATTTCCTACGTCTTCCTAGGGAAAACTTCCCTTCGAAGAGCTAAGGGAAAATTTTCCTGGATAAGTCTTTCCCGTGGAAAATCTTTCTCTAAGGTTCCTACCAAACACACTCTTATTAGTTCTACATGAATCAACCACTTAGGAATTTTAGATCATGAAAAAAGACCGCTTACAGCTGGATTCATCAAACTATGCATAAAACTTGTCATCCTTAAGAGTTTCTTGTTTCCGTACTCTTTCAATTTGTTGTCATACTCTTTCAATTTGTTGCCATTACAATACAACTCAACATAGCATGATTAAAGGGAAGAAAATGGCAAAAACTTACACTGCTAGTGTGTAAATACCATTCAAAAGAGAAGCACGGACTCCCCATCTTTATTCATCCATTAGGTTTGAGGAATTAACAGAGAGGGGGTAAAGGGGGGAGGTTGATACAACATTTAACTCTCGCTCAGACAAGAATATCACATTTTGGTATTTCACTAGAGGAAAATTTGCCCGACGAGGCCCCGGGGGAGAAAAAAGAACAAACACTATATGAGAAATCAAAAACTATATCTGAATTTCCTTTTTTTTTTTTTGGGGGGGGGAGAAAACCTACATTTACCAAAGAATCTACTGCTGCGGACCGTATGGTAAGCTTTTTTTTTATTTTTTTTATCCCATCTCTTCGCTCCAGGCATCAAAAGGACATCAGATTAGGTAGAGCAGTACTCAGCAGTAGAAACTTATTGCAGTTATCTGGCAAACCAAATTTTGTTAACAGAAGTACCAACCAGAGCCCCCAAAATGCTGCTTGTATATGCCCCGGCAATTAGCTTTCTGCCACGCCAAACCCGAATAGAGGAAATAACCAAAAGAAGAAAAAAAGGAAAAAAAATAAGATGACTATCTTCCATATAACTCTCCCACCTATGTATCAGTCAAAATCACGGTTTCAAGCTTCAGTCTGGGAGGCAGATGCACTAGGTTCTGTGGAAGCTGCACCGGAGCACGCAGCACGGATTTCACAGTGCGACAGTATCTTTAGCCACAGCCCTCGACATAGTTTTGAAGTTGCCCTCAATTTCATTACCTGCATAATGGAACTCGAATCAAAAATAGGGAAAAATTGACATCATTGAGGCCCAGTTATAAGGTAAGGTGTAAGTGCATCCAGCGTAAAGAGCAGTACCCCAAAGTTGAGGAAAGGTTTAGCACACTACACCCTAAAACTGAAACTTGTCCAACTTTAAGAAGAAAATTAAAAAAAAAAAGGTAATGTTGGCCTACCCTGTAAAGTTCAGTGGTAAATGGTAGGTATGGTAAATATTATTTTTGGTAAGTTTTTGATAAATTTCGGTAACTTTCGGTTTGTATGCTAAATGTTATTTGTGGTAGGTAGGGTAACTTTTGGTAAGTTTCAGTAATTTTTGGTAATTTACGGTAACTTCCATTAAGTTTTTACCCCCACCCACTTACCATCCAACTTTACAGGTACGATAATCGCCAATAAGGCTTTACAGGCCAAGGTAAAGGGTAGGTTGTAGGTAACAAACTGCGTGTGACAACCACGGCCTGTTAACTCCACTATTTGCACCTATCATCCACCAAATATTGAACCTTGGTAGGGAGGTTGGAAGATGGGGGTGGTTGCCAAATACCTCTTTGGTTAAAACTTATGTGAAAATGCCTTCAGGAGAAGCGAAAACTGATATAGATGCCCACATTCTTCCCAAGCCTCCTTCACACATATTGCATTTATCTCTTCCCAAGCCTCTTTGTCCACCCCAATCCCCAGTATAGTACAGAACAAAAAGAAGAGAAGGCTACATGTTGCATGGCATGAAAAGTAAATGCTCAACTAACAAATTAACAACTCGGCTTACCTCCTGATAGAAAGCATTTATCTCTTCCTCCGTAAGGCCCTCGTCATCACCAGCATTATCCTCCCACCCAAGAGAACGTAAAAATGCTTCTTCTTCCTCAACTGGATAGATAGCTGCATTGCCATTCTTCTTGGAATGAGATAAACTTTCAGCTGATGCACATGTTTCATCTTTACACTTAACCTCATTTCCAGTTCCATCAGGAGTCATTTCAACATTGGGCAGTTCCTTCTCAACTTTGTCGGACTTGTCCTCAGTGTCAGACGCAGGAGCCCTTCCAGAATCAGCAGAGCCGGGTCTGTTTGTAGACTTAGTCCTCATCAGGTTAAAGAAATCGTGCCTGCTTTGGGCTTGTGACAGGGACGGCCGCTTGTCAACAACTTGTCCAAGATTCAAACCAAGGGCAGACGTCTTGCGCTCACCAGAGGAAATCTTAGGGTTACTTGTGTTCTTCAAGGCAACAGAAGCCACTGGAGGAGCACCAGGAGACTGACCATTAACAATCCTGTTATTCATGTTGGTTGTTTGACTCTGAGTGTCCTTTGAAATAACGGAGACACCATTCTCACGCCCAGGTTTAAGAACCAACAGCTTTCCAGAAGAAGGCGACTTAGGGCTATCCACCCTAACACTCGTCCCACGAGCAGATTGACCTCCAAGCTGCAAGGGAGATAACTGATGTACTCCATTCTTTGGTGTAACCACCGTGTCACCAGCCCTCACAGCTGTCTTAGGCTTCAGTTTATCAGATGAATTAAGGGTCTGCAAAATATGAAAAGACTTGATATAATCATTCTACAAAGCTGAATTGGAAAAAAAAAATGGACAGAAACAGGTCCTCAAAATAGAAGAACAAGGTTGATCTCTCTACCAAACTGACCAAAAACAAAGAGGCTGGAGTAATAAGATGCATATCATATGGCAAAATTAACCCCAAAAGAAGTTAGCCATTCATGCCCTAGATTCTAATGACTGCCATGGTGCCACATGTCCTCTCAAGTGAAACAGAAAACGATTAAAGTAGTTCATTCAGACTTAACCTTCACCTAGAATTCCTCTACCTCAGATAAACTCATAAACCTCAATTAAAAATACTGAGTGAGGAAGGAATAAGAGCCATCAACAAAATCACGTAGCTGCTAGCTTGTACAGCAACTAAGATTGAATACCACACCTAACAGGCAACTCCACGCATACAGACCAGGAAGGCCATCTTCAACAAGAAAGACAAATGCATATTCTAACCTAACAGGAGGGTAACAGAAACAAGGTTTAGGTTAGCATGCCTCTTGTCCCATTTATATACCCATGAGAACCCAGCAATATATATAATGCAACCCAACCTGAAAAGGCAAAGCATAAAAAAGCAAACTTTGATTTGATATTCATATGACATAGAACTTTGTTTCAATATATCCAACATCGTAAGCCCAGTAAACACATGAGAGACGAGCCCGTTCAATAGCAGCATGGACTAGACCCTATCCCTTCCCATTGAGAACAACACATATGATAAATTGCCCATAAGTCCTCGAATCACAATCAAAACAGAGCAGTTGATTTTCAAATCAGAGAGTGACAGGCCTCTCTGGTACCATCAACAGTCCACAAATAATTTACCAAGTTCCCTTTCTTACTCTGAGAGGATTTGGCTCCAATTAGGGTTGGCGGCAGGAACAGATTTACAGGAATGGTTCAGCATCACTACTCCTTGTTCGGGATTGTTGAGAAGCTTGAGGGGATGAGAGTTTTTGTACTAAACATTATGTACATGGACAACATCTCCCTTTGTGGAATATATCTTTTCATTACTAGTCGAAAAAATCACTACTCCCCATTTAGGAAATGAAACAAAGAAAAAAATGAAAGCAGAGAAAAGTTTGTTTCCTTGGCTTGGATCAATGGTGAAACATAAAAGAAAAACTTTTCACTCCCTCATTTACTTAATGGTTCGAAAATGAATGGAAATGCATCATAACCCTTTTGAACTTCATGGTTTCAATATTACCATTCACCACCACACACTAATAGTAATATTACTTCTGAGGACCCATGCTACTTTAAATATTTAATAAGATATCTTTTTACCCACTTTCTCTCCCTCTTTTGCTTGTCTCCCTCCTTTCTCAGGAATGGCCTGCCAAGAGCCTGGCATTGATGACCACATAAATGAACACTCCTTTAGCACAGACGAGGAAATCATCCCTCACACTAGCTTCAGTCCAGTTGCATTACATAGTGGATGCTCTTAAGAAACTTTTTTTTAAAAAAAATAATAATACAAATGAACCTGCTAGCATGGATGCTCAGGGAGCATCCTACAAAAGGCTACGAACAAATAGAGACAAACTATCCACAAAATTAACCACCTCCCAACAAAGGCTACACACAAATCAAGTTACAACCACAACATAATGGAAACGAACAAATGCCATAACCGAGTATGCATACACTCATAGCGTCCTTGTAGCCGCAAAACAATTAATGATTGGAAAATGTACAATCAACAGACGCAAGCTCAACGCCTCAACAAATCAGTTAGCATAACCTAGTAGTCATGCCAACAACATTTAATGCATCATACCATCAAAACATTTATACACATTCTAATGCTTCCTCTATCCCTATTTATTTGTCACTTTAGGAGATTGGGAAGATAAACTAATAAAATTAAGAGTAAAGATTGTAAAACTACTTAAAGTGGTAAAATTTAATCATTACTCATTAGGGATGGAGAATATGGAGGTGAATTTGGTAAAAGTTGCATTGGGAATGTAAAGCGATAAATAATTAGAGAGAAAAAAGGTTAGTTTAGTGGACATATAAATATGGACGGAGGGAGTATTCTATTTACTAGCTAGATTATCACCAATTGGATTTCTAAAAGTAAAACAAATTGCTGAAAAAGTTATTCATGAACAACAATCCATTCCCACTTCCCAAACAACTTTGGGCTCACGCCTGCAACTCTAAGTTACATTTTACTGTCAGGAAAAAGAAAGAAGTGGAAACTTCAGTTCAGGTGCCAACTGTTCCTATTAGAAATCAGATAGACTGCAGTTTGAGCCTCAACGGAAACAAATTACAGGGGGAAAAAAACAAAGAAAATCTTCTGGATCATCCATTCTACCATTTTATGAAAAGTTAGTCTACTCTTATCTTATGAACTTCCGATAATCAACCATGCAATATCTGCAACATCGAAAAGATACAAAATAGCACAAGTTCACCCATTAGGAAATATTTCAATTTCACCAGATCAATCTCTTCTCATGCGAACACAAGCATTCAACTGCAAAGTAATACACCCTAAGCATTGACAATGTGGCTGATTACCAGGTCTAAAACCTGTCAGCAAGCTTTGCTCCAGACCGTCTCCCACAAACTCATTCTAATGACACTTATTAGTCAAGGCAAAATCTTTAGAAGATCACCCTTAACGGACTTTGCCTCACAATAACTTTGAGGCAAGACGGCCTCACCCTAGAATTGGTGAAAATTTACAATTACCACAAATCCATCGAGGCAACATGGCCAGCCAAGTTGGACAGTCTATCCCTAAAGATTATGAAATTTTCGAGTGAAATCAAGAATTTTACACCTTAAAAGTTAAAAACAACAAAAATGTCAAATTGCTTTCCAGCTTTCAACCATCTAAACACAGGATAAAAACTCAAGTAACCAAATGCAGCAGCATAAATGAGAGGTTGACCACTCAAAGACATGTACCCTCGGCATTCAGCAATCAAATCCAAAGACAGGGAATCTGACATATTGTCCACAAAAGGGAACTATTTGCCATAGCACCATGTCAAAAAACAGAGAGAAGCAGATAATCATAATGCTTTTTCCCAGTCAGTCAATCTTCAAATGACCCATAACTAAAACCTATGTTCAAGATGGGCAGCAACTTCAGTAAACCTGCTTAGAGGAATGAAGAATCTAAAATAGATGATCAAATTCAACTTTACTGAGCCTGCATGCACGTTCAGTTCACAAGGTAAGCAGCTAAAGACCAAGATCAACAATCCATCCACACAGGTCACAGCACTACGAACCAAGTATAACTTCCACACGAAAACATACAACAGTTTATGCATTACATACAGGTGTGAAAAAGCTGTGCATATTCTTGCTATATAAAAAAACTCTCATTTTACGCCCCAAAACAATAGGTTACTCATACAATATAACTTAGATGCATATCAGAAGAAAGGGAAGCAGCCAAACACACAGAGTTAAGGAAATTACTAACCAAGGTCTTAGGTAACACAGGTGTCATTGGAATTAATTTCTTTGATTGTGCAATTGCCAACTCATCCCTCTGTGCCTGTGCAGATGGCTGCAGAAAATACAGATGTTTCCATTTAGATGATGATCCATCAGAAAAGAAGCATACCAAAAGAAAGTTGATAAAAAAAGAAATATCCACACCTGTGGAATGCTATTAGTTTTTGCAGGTGCCTGCACCAAAGCTTCTGCCATATTAAGACCAGATGACATGCTTCCGGCACCTGATGTTAGATTTGCGCCGGAACCAGCATTCGGAGCTTGGGAAGCTGAAGAGGACCCAATACCATTGCTTCCACCACCCGTGGGCACCTCAGCAAGAGCTGAAGTCCAGGCCTCTCCACCTACCAATTGTGAGTTACCAATGGTTAGGCTCTGGACACCCCTGCTCAAGCCCGGTGAGGAGACTCTGATTATATCCGGCGTTTTTGGAGTTTTAGGTCTCTCATCAGATCCAAGCACTGGAAAATCCCTTTCAAATGACACCTTCTGCAGGCCACCAACACTGGTACCAGCAGTATGAGAACCATTCCCATTGTCATGATTGCTATGGCTTCCATTTCTCAGGTCTGTTGAACTCCTTTTCTGCAAAACCTCACCCTGCCTCCTCGAAATCATGGATTGCGAGCGTCTCAAGGTGTCCTCTGTCCTCCCAGTGATCATGCTCCTCAAAGGGTCAGAATACTCCAAATCCCAATTGTCAGCAATGGCTAGCCTTTCCTTGTCTCTATCACGGTGACTTCTCGTAAAATTGCTATAGGAACGTGAAAACGAGTTCTTATCATGCTTAACCGAACCATTACTGCTTGAGCTTCTCCGGAAATTGGATGAACTCTGTTCTAGGAGTGTAGAATGAGGGCCATCAGAATTTCCAATGCTCTTAGAAGATCGATTTCTTTTGGGTAGAGCCAACACAGGACCATCTGTACCAACAATACATACGATATGATGTAAACAACTACGGTAAGACTATCGCAACAAAATCACAAAATTTTAAAACAAATATCTACATGAAGTACCCAAATAAAAGAGGGTTACAGTGGTAAGCACCTGCTTGTGACGACATGAAATGGTGGTTTGAACTGCCATTCCCATTGCTTCCTCCAGTGCTTCTCAGCCATTCTGGAACTAAACTAGGTTCACTTTTTTCCATACTGGGCGCTAAGCATGATAATGAATGTATCGCGGCGGGTATAATCAATCACCTTTCTGAAACTCTTCCACCTCTTCACTACAGTATACGACCCTCTGAAGAGCCGAATTCGCCTAACCCTAATTATCAACTGATCAAAACCACTGTAACCCTACTTCTGTTCTTGTGATTAGTCCCTTTTATCACCACTAACAGAAACAATTTGCTTGAAGTAAAATCAGCCTATTCTCTCGATTGTTATCAGACGCAGGCAGTAAAATTAAGGAGCCTTCTTGGGCGTATGATCACTCTTTCTAATGTAAGCGAATCAGAATAGTTCTCTTCACACAATCAAAAACTAGGGTTTCATAAAATTGGTGGCCCGAATCATGGGTTACCCAAACCCGAAGAACGTCAGGGACTGAACAAGTGAAAAAAATTGAAAGAGAATACCCCCGATATTTAAAATAAGAAAAAAAATTATATATATTCTACGCCTCCATCTTCAATCCAAGATGGATTTGCAGAGGTAACGAAAACCTCGTCACCAGACAATCCCAAAACCATCCACAAACATACCCAATCCTCGTCGCAACACCAATCAACCTACCCGAAACGTAACCGTCTACCCCAAAGGCTCACACCATCAACACTTCCGATACAGAAACCCTAGAAATCCGGTAATCACGCGCGATTCGATTCAGAATCCAACAAACGAAAACCCTAACCAATTTCCCACCACAAACGACTCCGACTCCTTTTCCCCGTCGATTCAAAACCGCAACGGATTGACAAAAATCCACAAAAAACAACACGAATTCAAACCTCTCGATCACCAACCTGAATGGAATCAAACAGAGGACCCAGAAGGAAATGCAGCGAAAACCGGGACGTGGAAGTGATGAAGAATCCGTCAATGGCGAGAGAGTATATGCGGAGGAAGAGGAGCTGAATTGGTGCGATGAAATTAGGGTTTTGTGTGAGAGCGAGAGAGAAGAAACAGACACAGACAGACAATTGCAGTTGAGAGAGAGGAGAGGGGGGAAGGAAGAGAAGAGAAGAGAAGAGAAGAGAAGGATACAAAGCGTATGAAGAACCACCTTTGGTTGTTGTTTGGCAGGAGAGGAGAGAGTTTGTTTGAGTGTGTTGTATTTATTTGAGTAATGTTATTAAATTAACCCTGAAGTATTTGGAAATGTCAAAGATATCACCTTAGATTATTTTTTGTCAAAAATATCACTTTAGTAATTAACAACCAGTTGAGCCATTACCATCTCCTTTCTTTTTTATTTTTATTTTTTTGAGAAATATAACTAGAAATGGATTATTGGATGATAATACACTGAACTTTAGGGGTATTGGACAATAATGCACTGAACTTTTTTCTTGGACTCTAATACACTGAACTTTGAGGGTATTGGACAATAACGACTCGACCGATTCAATTTGGTGGTTGACGCGTGGTCATATTTTGAGGTGTGGTTTTTCATTTTTTCGAAAAAACTTTCAGTGTAAGAAAGTCACATGCGGGATGGACTAATATATTTTTGGAAAAATAGAAAAAGGATATCCAAAGTGGGACAACCACCGCATCAACCACTGGTTGAATTGGGAGTGCATTATCATTCAATACCCTCAAAGTTCATTAGACAGTCCAAGAAAAGTTCACAGATTATCATTCAATACCCTAAAGTTCCTGTATTATCATCCAATAATCATTTCTAATTTCTTTAACAATAGCCCCCATCCCCTACTCCACTCCCAACCTTTCCTCCTTTTCCTGCGAAGCTTATTCTTCCATAGTTCATGGTGGAAGAGCTCGATCAACGTGGCTAGCGTCAGATCATGGTGCTTTTCTTTTCTGCCCCTATTCTTCCACTGTTTATGGTACTTTTCATTTCTTCCCTATTCTTCCACTGTTCATCATGTGTTTCTTTTTCTTTTTCTTTTTTTTAAACCACAAATTTTGGAATGAGTTTTCTGATTTATTCAGTCTCTACAGGTTATAACCGGTCAAAGTGTTTTTTTTTAACTTCTATAATAAGTTCAGTGTTATTTTTGCCAAAAAATAATCTATGGTGATATTTTTGACATTTCCAAATAATTTAGGGTTAATTTAATCGCAGTACTCTATTTATTTCCTTGCTTTTCTCATTCTCTAATTTTTCTTCTTTTGTTTTCTTTTTTGGTTTTTCGACCGTACCAGTGCTGGAGTTTGCTACCACAGGAGGCTGAAAAATCTCCAAACGCAACGCAAGGGGCGTAATCACGGAATGTAACCGAGCCAACCCCTTTTTCCGTTTTTATAATTGAAAATAAATCAAACAAAATTGAATTTTACCCGTCCCTATTTTCAATTTTTGTATGCAAGTAAAATTGTATAACTTGTCAAATATCTGGATAAAATGGAGAAAGTAAGTTTTGACCAAAATTTTAAAAAAATTTAATTTTGATATATTAGGTTAAATTTGACAAAACTTATCAAAACTATCAAAAATTACCAAAATTTAATCTTTACTCAACTATTTTTTACTTATAAATTTGACAGACTCGTACTCGCTATTTTTTTTGTATTCTAGTGATCCTAAAATCAAATAATTATATTCTAGTGGTACCAAATCTATCTTCACATTTTTTTCATTGTTGCGCATATCGTTTTTATTTTTTCCATTCTTACCCCTTAAAGGTTATGAAGTGTTGTTACAACCCCATTCTTTATGCGGCTGGTTGGTTGCGGTTCCACACCACACCACAACTTTCCATATTCCACCACAACCCATCACAATCCACCGCAATCCGTCACAATCTACCAACTCATTTACAACTATTTACACCACAATATTCCACAATCCACCACAACCCTCCACATTCCACCACAACTTTTCTCAACCCATCATAATTTTCAAATTTCCACCACATCACACCGCAACCAACCATATAAAATAACAGGGCCTAAAATAATTTTTAAATTATTTGTTTGAGAAATTGAGAAATTATTATGATATTTTATTTTTTGTAAGGAATAAAAGTAAAAAAAGCAAAACGATTTGGGACAATATTATAAATTCATTAAAATACGTGGGAAAGTCTTGTGCTAAGTCTTGAATCGAATGCAAATCAAAATTTACAATATTTAAGGTATACACTCAGTGGCAATCCACTAAAATACAGTTTTTTTTGGACCACCAGAATACAAAACAAAATAGAAATTATTAGAATCCAATTTTTCAAAACAAACTATATAATCAAACAACACAAATAACTAATAATAAACTTTTAAAAAGGAAAAACACTATGAAAATGTATGACTGAGACGAGAAAAATGACCAAAAACATATATGGTGACTAGACTTGTGAGAGTGATTCCTTTGCATGGAATAAAGAAGAGACCATGTTGAAGTTAGGTCAAATTTGTATTTAAGACATGTTAGTTTAAGATTTTGGAATAGAACTTATTACTCAAATATCAAATTTTCCTATCTTGTGTCAATAATCTGGTCAATTTAATATGATTATTTTTTTTAACTTAAATTTTAATTGACTAAAGTAAAATGTATAATTAACTCATAAAGAACATATAATTAAATCTTATCTGTTTCTTTTTCATGGAGTAGTAGGTAATAAATGATTTCTAAATATTAAGTTAATTGGAACCGGTCTCCCTAAATTATAAAATTTAGGGGTAAAACTATTATATCTGGCTCTGCCTCCATACTCGCGTAGGCAGGATTTCAAAGTATTGGTTTTGCATTTTGATCTTGGGCCTGAACCTTAAGATGTAATAAAGGTGATGATGATGACCATTTGATTTTCCCAATGATGATAATGCCCAACAGATTTCTCGAGGCGGATCAGATTTTCCTAGACGTTGATGGAGTGGTGACTGATGATAATTTATCGTATTTTCCCGAAGTAGATAATGCCCAACGGATTTTCCAAAGCTCCTCTGAATTCCGAGGTGAGGAATAATGAGGTCGAGGAGCTATATATATTGGTGAAGGGACTAGGGTTTCTGCTATGGCATCTCTGACTGACTAGTTTCCACGACGGCAGATTGAGTTTTACGTGATGATCTCGTTGTGCTGCACATATACTCTATAAGCTGACTTACCAGCCAGGTGTGGGTGGACTCGGCCATTGGCTACCTGACCTAATATGAAACAGTCTAGTTACCAAATGGGAAAACTGGCCGATTTGGTTCACTGGGCTATAGGTTGCCTAACTTAAAATGATCATATCTCCCTCGTCCAACCTCTTGTTAATGGGATTTAGGTGTTGTTAGAAAGCTATATAGTGTACTATAAACTTGTAAAAGGAGAATTTCAACGAAAGTTTGTGGAAAAAATGGCGTTCAAAAGAGGGAGCCTTTGTACGCGGGAATGATGAAAAATGAAGTTTTTTGAAATGGAAATAGTGGGAAATAATAGACTTTTTGTGAGAGGATGAAAATGAGAGGAAATGAGGTATTTTGTGGTGGTGTGATGATGTGTGCTATCACATGATTGGCTGATTCGAGTTCTAATTTAATCAAGAAAATAAACTGACAATGTTAATAAATAATTATACAAAAGCAAAACAAAATCTGATGTCTACAGATAACCCCTATTTTGATGAAGTCTTGAACCAAACGATGATCAAAGTAATTTTGATGATCTTTGCTGATGCTGAATTCCTCTAGCCTGGGCAGCACTTGAATCTGATTCAATCATATTGTAAGCCCGACGAATGGTTGTTGGAGTGTCGGCAATTTATTGCTTGCATTGTATTGTAAGCCCGTTGAAGGACTGTTGATGATGAGTTCGTTGCCCCGTAAGCCCGACAACCGGTTGTTCAGACCATCATACTATTAAGTCCGATGCCCAACTATTAATGACGAGTCTGCCATACTGTAAGCCCGATTATCAGTTGTTGAGTCCATCATACTGTAAGCCTGATGACCGGCTATTGATGATGAGTTCGTCGTACTGTAAGCCCGACGACTACGTTTAAATCCATCGTATTGTAAGTTCCATGATCGGTTATTGGTGATGAGTTCGTCCTACTCTATGCCTGACGACCGGGGATTGAGTTTATCGTACTGTAAGCCCAATGACCGACCGCTGAATCCATCATACTGTAAGCACGATGAATGGCTGTTGATGATGCTAAAAAGATTTTCCCAAAGTCGATGATACTCATCGGATTCTTCCAAATAGGGTATGATGATGCCCGACAAATCTTCCTGAGGCTGATGTTCATTCGATTTTCCCGATAGTTGATGATACTTGTCGGATTTTCCCATGATAAATGACGAAATGATACCTAACAAATTTTCTTGAGGCCGTTGATGCTCGTTGGATTTTCGATATTGACCGATTAAATTCACACAATTTTTACAAATTTCTACTTTCCGAACCTGACTTAGACCTAAATTTATGTTTATCCAATTTTCAACCCAAAAAATACGCAAAGAAATTAAATATCGAACATCAAGTTTTCATCCGATGACATTTGTCAGAACCAAAAATTAGCCAGACCCAAATTTTTGTCGGCTCTGAGTACATATATACTCCCTCTGTTCTATATTAATTGTCATCTTTGAAAATTATGCAACAAAACTTCAAAATTTTTGACCATAAATTTCTCAAAATATAAAATTACTATTATCGTGACAATTAATATGGAACACAACAATCACACGTCTACAACATTACTCAATGCTCAACATTATTTTATACAACGTTGCTAACAAATTAGAGTTAGAGCTGAGAAGAGTGGAAAGATAGCTAGCTGGATAGTTCATGGTATACAGCACCAACAGCAAGAGAGGGTTCAAGTAAGAGGGGTATCGGATGAACCCAACACACCTCTCGTCTCTACCTTCTTCTCCATCCCTAGTTTCCCTCTCCAGACCTCCTCTTTCCCAGAGAGTTTACATCCCTCCCCACATCTACAAACACCCTTCCGCCATTCTCCTCGAGCTCTGCACCTCCATTAAAGAAGTCCATCAAGTCATCCCTCTTATCTACAAGCATGGCCTCTACGATGAACACCTCTTTCAGACCAAGCTCCTCAGCTTGTTCTGCAGATTCAGTTCCCTCCACGATGCTGCTCGTGTGTTCGACTCCATTGAAGATGGTGATAAGCTTGATGCGCTTTACCATACTATGCTTAAAGGGTATGCTCAGAACTCCACCATTGATGATGCTTTCGCCTTCTTTTGTAGGATGAAATGTGATGGGGTTGAGCCCGTTGTGTACAATTTTACGTATCTGTTGAAGCTCTGTGGGGATAGTTCGGAGCTTAGGAAGGGTAAGGAGATTCAAGGGCAGTTGGTTGTTAATGGGTTTGGGGAGAATTTGTTTGCAATGACTGGGGTTATGAATATGTACGCGAAATGTAGAGAAGTTGCGGATGCGTACAAGATGTTCGATAGAATGCCTGTGAGAGATGTTCCTTCTTGGAATGCGATTATAGCTGGGTATGCTCAGAATGGGTATCCCAAGATTGCGCTGGAGCTTCTGCTGAGGATGCAGGAGGAAGGACGAACCCCGGATTGGATCACACTGATCGCAGCTCTCCCTGCTTCTGCTGATATGGGTTATCTAATTCTAGGCAAATGTATTCATGGGTATGTTCTAAGGTCTGGTTTTGATTCATATGTCAATGTTTTAACAGCCCTGGTTGATATGTATGCAAAGTGTGGAGCAGTGAAGACTGCTAGGTTGATATTTGATGCCATGGATGCAAAAACTGTGGTCACTTGGAACTCTATGATTGATGGGTATGTCCAAAATGGGGATCCTGAAGAAGCCTTGGCTCTTTTTGATAAAATGTTGGGCGAAGAAGGGATTAAGCCCTCTGATGTTTCCATCATGGAAGCTCTACATGCTTGCGCCGACTTGGGGGATGTCGAGAAGGGTATGAGCATCCACAAGATGTCAGATGAACTGGGGCTCAGCTCGAATGTGTCTGTGACGAACTCCCTCATTTCGATGTACACCAAGTGTAAGAAGCTCGATGTTGCTTCGAAATTGTTCGACAGCTTAGAAAACAAGACCCGGGTATCTTGGAACGCGATGATCCTGGGTTTCGCGCAGAACAGTTGTGTGAATCAGGCTTTGGGTTACTTCTGTAGGATGCAGGAGGAAGGTATCAAACCCGATTCCTTCACTTTGGTCAGCGTGATTCCTGCTGTAGCAGACTTGTCTGTTCTAAGGCAAGCAAAATGGATCCATGGGATCGCGATCAGGACTTGTCTCGACAACAACGTTTTCGTGAAAACAGCTCTTATTGACATGTATGCAAAGTGCGGCGCAATCCAGACCGCAAGAAACCTTTTTGATGAGATGGACGAAAGGCACGTGACAACTTGGAACGCCATGATAGATGCGTATGGAACCCATGGCCTTGGTGAAGAAGCTGTGCAGCTTTTTTCCGAAATGCACGAAGGTTGTACTAGTAATAGTACTAGTACAATACGACCCAACGAGGTGACATTTCTGTCTGTCATTTCGGCTTGCAGTCACTCAGGCCTCGTTGAAGAAGGGCGATCCTACTTCAAAATGATGAAGGAGGAATACAAACTGAAACCCGCAATGGATCATTACGGGTCCATGGTGGACCTCCTAGCTCGAGCTGGCTTGCTTAACGAAGCTTGGGAGTTCATTCAGAACATGCCTATAGAGCCTGGTAAGATAAGTTTTGGAAACTTTTGTGGGTGGGGGGGAGGGGGGGTTGTTGAAGTATAGTAAATTTTGATAAATTTTGCCAAGTTACAGTTACTTTTGGGAATATTTACCTGACCTCCACTTGCCACCCAATTTTACAGGCCCTAGCGTATACGGTGCCATGTTGGGCGCCTGCAAGATCCACAAGAACATCGAGCTCGCCGAAAAAGCAGCCAACAGACTGTTCGAGCTGGGCCCAAACGACGGTGGTTACCACGTGTTGCTGGCTAACATTTACTCGGCCGCTTCGATGTGGGACAAAGTGGCCGAGGTGCGATCCAAGATGGACAATATGGGGCTCCGAAAGACCCCAGGTTGCAGTTTAGTGGAGCTTGGGAACGAGATTCATACTTTTTACTCTGGAAGCACTGTCCATCCACAGTCAAAAGAGATCTACAATCACCTGGATTCGCTGATGAAGAGGATCAAGTGTGTGGGTTATGTTCCTGATACGAATTCCATACACGACGTAGAAGCTGATGTGCAGGAGAAGCTGCTGTCTAGCCACAGCGAGAAGCTTGCGATTGCATTCGGGCTTTTGAACACGAAGCCTGGCGTTCCTATACACATACGGAAAAATCTGCGCGTCTGTGGTGACTGCCATAATGCGACCAAGTACATTTCACTTGTGACGGGCCGAGAAATTATTGTCAGGGATATGCAGAGGTTCCATCATTTCAAGGATGGAAACTGCTCGTGTGGCGATTATTGGTAGGAAGTTTTTTCTTCTTTTTCTCTGATTGTCTCGTTCTCTTGGTTATTGTTCATAGTTAATGATTGAAAAGAACTAAAACAAATACCGGAAGGCGGGACAAATGTGGATATTATTGAGAAAATAAAGATTCATTACCCAAAAACCTTTGTAAATCACCCTAAAATGTTAAGGTGTACACGGGATCCATATTTTCATAGTGAATTCCCCAATTCTGCTCAATCCCAGCAGGTTTTTGATCCTCATTGAACATTGAAAATATGAAAATGTCCAAAATATTTGTAGGCTTCCTAGGTGTTCCACTTTGCTTCATTTTGTCAATAAGTTTTTGATTGTAAGTTTGTGCATTTTCCTTGCTTGTATGGGGCTCATTTCCTGCACTTGGCCAACCAGTCTCTGATACCACCAATGTCACATTGGTCCCTCCAACTTTCTCCAAGGCAACATAAAATGCATCAACCATGGCCTCAAATAGGCTAAAGTATTTGTATTCGCGGTCAACCACAGGTCGATCCGTGTTAAATAGGGCATACCTTAAGGGAATTTCGTCAGGGCTTGCTGCATACGCCAAATAAGGGTAAACATTGAGCAAAATAGGGTTATTAGTCGCCGCAAGCCATCGGATGATCCCATTCATAACCCCATGAGCTTCGCTAGAGAAGGCTCCGGCTGAAGGAGGAAAACTCTCCCCTAAGACAACGCTACTAACCACGGTTGAGACCTTGATGTTGGTTAACCCGTATCCATTGAGGCCGCTTTAAATGTTGTTCATGGCTTGAGCGATTAGCTCGGAGCCCTGCCCTGGGACCATCTCGTTCCCCAATGTGATCCATTCGAAATTGATGGTTTTGGCATAAGGGACTATGTTTTTGTTGACCCAATCTGTTGCTAAGTTGACATCGCTGGCAATGGAAGGGACGTCTTCGTTCTTCACACCTAACGAAACCCTAATGCCCGAACCTTTCAAGGCTTCGAGCACCTCCGGCTTTGGGTCAAACAATCGCATGAGGGTGATGTTCTCGCGCTTATAGAGGGAAACTACATCGCTAGGTGATGGAAGGGAGGATCCCAGCATCCCGTAGTTAGCTCCAATGGCGGCACCTTTCATGCACAATAACAAAAGGGTCAGTTAAAAGGGCAAGCACTGTGGAACATACTCCCTCTATTCTTTAATATATGTTACTTTTGACTTTTCATGGTTTTCAATGCATATTTTAATATTAAAAAATATTACAAAAATATTCATATGTAAGAATTTTCACCATGTTAATTATATAACTTAAACCATTATATAAATTGAATAAATAGAAGTCAAAGTCTACAAAATTTGACTGTTCGCACCCTACAGTGACAGATAATGAGGAACAAATAGAGTATTATACGGGGACTAATCTAACAAACTAGAAACCGATAATAAAAAGTGGTGAATATATTCTTGACTAGCTAATCTGAATAAAATGGTTGTAGGTTTAAGATGTTGATTGGAAGGGAGATTAAATTTGAGTCTTATGCTAATAGCTAGTAATTAACTCGACTCTATTAATTGGTGATCAAATGTACATAGAAACCTATACTAGAGTATCCTCATTTTGGGGATAATAATCTTTTGGGGATAATAAGTTTGTGTTTGTGTTTGTAAAAACTTACAAGTAGAAGGAAAAATTTATTGCCTCAGAAATTTAGAATGCATCATTATAATTTTTTCGATAAATAAAAGATCTAAAAATAAAAGAGAAAAAGAGAGAAACCATATAAATGAGTGCACTGATACTTACTTGCCAAATGTTGTTGTATGTTGTTCACTACAATTACCAAGCATAAGGAAAACATGAGTTTGGCATTGGGAAGCTCCATCTCACTTCAATACTTCAATTAGGTATTTAGATTAGTTCTTTTGCTAAAATTGAGATGATTCTTGCAGTAAAATTCATGCTTATTTATACATGACTTTTTGGAGGGCATGGCAATCATAAATGTAAAGACATCTGTTTGGATTCTACTCCCCTCCCTATTTAGGTGTCACTGTGTCACTTTAGGGATGGGCAGACATAAAAACAACCAATAAAATTAAAGAGAAAAATTAATGAAAATTATCGAATCCAAAATAAATTAACTGTTTGATAGTAGATTGATCGATTAATTAAATATAAGAAATTGGAATTGACACTCAATTTTTTGGTATCATCCAAACAAATCCAATTTAATTGTTCACTTATTCCATTTTGACTTATTCTATTCAATTTCACTGAGTGAATTCTCAAGTTCAATCACCCTATTTTCAAAATAAAATAGAAAATAATTGATGAACAAAAATTTTGAGAAAGTCTTTTAGAAAATTACTTAAATTGGTAAAAATTAATTATAAGAAATAGAGAATATAAATATAAAATTGATAAAAATTAGTTTTAAAATATAAAATAACAAATAATAAGAGACAAAAAATTAGCTAAGCGAACTAATAAATCGAGCTTGATTTCTATAATTGACTTTTAAATTTCTTCATATCGATTTGTTAATAATTCACTAAAAGAATTTAAGAGAAAAGAAAAGTGAATGCATGTTATTTCCTCTTTCCCAATTTATTTGTCATAAAGTGATTTCACCGTTCCTTTTTGTTTGTCATTTTTATAACTTTAATAGTGGTCATTCCTATTATATTCCTAATAAACACATCTACTTAAAATTCCATAGAACTTTACAAGGACAATTTGGATAATTTATAGACTTTTCATCCTATTATCAATACATCTAGATTTTGTTCTTGTAAGGTCATCCGCAATGTTGAGTTTAAATTCGACTCACTGCTGACATGACATGAGATGAGAATGAAATGAAGTCGTGTAGGACATTTCAGCAGTGAGAATGAAACTCATCTCGCGAGATTCTCGTTGTTAGTCTCGTGAGACGAGTTTGAAAACGAGTTTAACACACTAATATTTTAATCATATTTTTTCTCTCTCTCCTCATCCACATCATTTTTTTATCAATATAACCAACTTAATTACTCCCTCTGTTCTTTTTTATCTGTCATTTACGGTTTTCAGTGCCAATCTTTAATCACTAATTTCTAATATAAAATTTTTATAAAAAATTATAATATTATACTTTTTTAATAGCATTTTTTATTACGAATCTAATGACATCAATTTTGTATGATGAATCATTATATAAATTAAGATATTAACGGTCAAAGTTTTTGCCACAATTCCCTAGGTGACAGATAAATAAAAACGGAGGTAGTATATTACTAAGTATGACCCACTTACTTTTTTTAATTAATATGAGTCAAACTCATGCTCACTATTGGAAAGCCAACTAAATAAAGAGATAAATTTTGACTCTCTTGATAGAGATCCACAGATTCCACACCATTCAATTAGCCAAACTCAAGCTCACTGCTGCAGTTGCTCTAAAGTATTTTGTGGAGGGTAATCTTTGAACTACACTTTCAAAACTTATTGTAAACATTGTTTTGGAGTATAGGGTAAAAGTACGTGCCTTGTTATTATCCAATAAAAAATTGATAGTTGAAAATAAGTTACTTTGTTTTAAATCATGGCAAGTAATAGTTGAGATATTTTAATATATTTTTCTGTTATATAATAGTAAGCTATCCCCCAAAAAGTTTAATGGGCTTAGTACAAAACTTTTTCGTTTTCTTCCTCCCTTCTTTGAGATTGGCATACAAGAATATGGAGATTCCCTTGGGCCTTTAGTTTTGTTGTTATGTTATTGTTTTTTTTTTTTTTTTTTTTTGCTGCGGTAGGTAAAGTGTGAAAATGGTATGGTAATTGTGGAAAGTGTAATATATTGTAGTATAGTGTAGTAAATTGTGGTAAAATTTGAAGTAAAAATAATTGGCATGGTAAATAATGAGAGAGAAAAATGAAGAGTAAAGAGAAAATTAAAGAGAACAAAAATTATGGTTATTGCGTTAAAGTGTGGTATAATATAATAAAATATGATAATTTGTAGATAGTGTGTTAAATTGCGGCAAGTAATAGGGCCTAAAAAAATGGTCAAATACATATCCATACATCCTTTTATTTGTTATAAATGTACACAACAGAATCATATAAAAGATGCCCAATAAAAGGGATGCACGATATGTTCTTTTAAAGGTAGATATAAGTATATAACCTAGTAAATTCTCCAACTTTTTCTTGTCTTTTTTGCCAAAATTGTCCATTCATCAAGAATAAACTATAAAGGTCAAGTCAAAAAAGATTTTGCTATCTTATGAGTTTCTTGTACCTGTCGTCTAGATACCTTCCTAATACTGTATCCTCTGAATTTACCCCATGTTTGTTTAATAGTACAAATTAATGGATAACATACAACCCATGACGTTGATGAATCTACTAGGAATTGAATTGCCAGCTCAGAATCTGTTTCTATTTTCACAAATTCAGCATTATGAGAAGCGACATCCTGCAATGCTATTGCTAGGAGTATGACATGAAGCTTTGCTTCTATTACAGATTGCACTAAATACTAGTACTTCCCCAATTTTCAATAGATTCTTGTGGTCGCTTCACACTTATCCATGTCGCGGCTACTTTGAAGGTTTTTTTGGTCTTCATGCTCCATCCATTCTGTACAAAAGGCTAGATGAGTTGGTTTCTTCAAAATTTTGAATCACCTGTTTCGGAGTTGTATTAGATTCTTGTTGACGCTCCTTCTCGCATATGTCCACCTTCGATAACCCTGCTTGATAGTTATCTTTAGCATAGCTTCCACTATGCTTTGGTTTATACTCTCGATTTAGCTTTACGATGTTTCTGCTTTTCCAGATGGCCTAAAACAACAATGAAAGAGAATAACCTTGTACCACCATCTTTATATGTATTCATTAGGTATTGTAGCCAATCTTCTAACCACTTTTGCAAATTCAGATCAATATCGGGCTCCTTAATGCCAAGGGAGCTTGCTTGCCAAAATAACTTAGCTATATGACAACCCCTAAACAGATGGTCCATCATTTCTAGTTGGGAATCAAATCAGCATGTATTGTCCTCTTGGATTCCCCTTTCCCGCCTTTTAGCTCCAATCAGAAAGCTTGATTTCCACATTTCCAAACACATAGTTTCCATTTGGGTGGCTAAAAAATGTTAAACATTTTTGTCGACTTAACCATTGACCACTTAACTGAATAATAATAATAATAATATAAAAATAAAACTTCGATTACTTTTTTATTTTTTTAATTAAGTTGGTTAATAATCTTGTCTAGTAGGCAAAAAATGTGGCAGTTAATGTTTTTGCCACACGCTCTAACTTCCAGCTCAGACAATTACGTGACATGTCATCTTTTCGTCAAATCAAACACCTACCAACTCGATGGTGTATTGTGGATGGAAAATAAGACCATAGTGTTCTAGTGTCCAACAAAATTATTTATATTATTATCAGCCAATATCCTCAAAATTCACACTATTATCTCCAAAAATCTTAAAATGTATTTTTAATTGTATACTTCGAGCGACTAATAATTTTATTGTCAAGATACACAAAAATGAAAATCCTTTTTCCTATTATATTTATCAAAAACTAACATAATTCGAAACACCCCTTCTCCTAGGGGAAAAATAAAATGCAGACCAACAAAGAAAAAGGAAAAGTATACAATCAAAGGTAACTAATTGGACTGACCTTTATTGTTCTATTCTTTTGTGTGATATCATACTGTATCTACCACAATTTACCACATTTAACACAAACCATCACATATTACCATATCATATCACATTTTACCAAGTATAACTTTCTCTTTTCTCACTTGTTTTTACTTTTCTCTCTCTTCACTTAACACATGAATCATTCTTAACACAAATTTTATCACAACTTACCACACCATAACACATCCTATCACACTATCCACATTTTTACCATGTCATACCATTACCACCATTTACCCATCACAGAAAAGAACTAGATTAATTGGCATAGTACATGTCTGTTATTATTAGTGGGCCTATTATACCACGTAGGTAAGCATGTCAAATTCAATTGAATTTTAGTGGGCCTATGATATCATGTAGGTAAGCATGTTAAATTCAATTGAATTTTGACCTCAAAGGATGATCCAGCATGTACTATGTGGAATTGCAAATTATTAGGTGCTCCCGAAGCACATGCTCCAAATTTTACAATTGTTCACCCATATGTATTAGGTTGTTCACTCTGATTATTATGATTGTTCACTCTGATTCACATGATTGTTCACTCACAAGTATCTGGAGCACATGCTCCGGGTGCATGTAATATATATTGATGTGGAATGGTTCAATGGAATTTTATTATCTTCTCTCTCCTCTTATCTCTATCTCTCTCCTAATCACCCATCATTTTCACAAGAGATGAAATGCTGCACCATTCCATCTTTTGTGTAAATTAATAGTGACTAGGCACTACAACAGAACAGGCCTGCGGCGACCGTTTATATCGGTCGCTGGAGAGGGCGGGCGATCGATATCAGCGACCAATACGTATTGGTCGCTGCATATCCGTCGTTTTCCAATCCGGGCGAACGATACGTATCGGTCGCTAATCAGCGACCGATATTGTATCGGTCGCCGTGTATCAGCCGCAAATTTTGCGGCCGTCTGATGTCGATCGCCGGTTAACGATCGATAATAGTGATCATACAATGATCGTACGACGTATCGGTCGCTGATTTTAATTTTTTTTTTGAAAAGTTCAAGATTGTGGTCGAATGGATTATAATCACGCTGTGCTAGGCGCTATGTTTATGAATTATCGGTCGCTGCTATTATTATTATTATTATTATAATATATATATATATATATATATATATATATATATATATATATATAAATATATATATATATATATATATATATACATACATACATACATACATACATAATCAGCTGCATATTTATTCACCTGTCACTTTCATACATAACATAATTATATATATAGAGTATTGAAAATTCATACATAAGTTTTATACATATGTTAAACATTCATACATATACTAACTAAATATTCGTACATATACTAACTAAAAATTCATAAGTTTAAACATTTATAAGGTTCATGGTTGGGGAGAGGGTTGAAGGGATGCTGATAAGTTTAAATATTGAGATGGGGAACAAGAACTATCGGCCTATTGTTGTTGTTGCTAAACTTGTGTTAGTTAGCTTTGAATTTGGGAGAGGGCGGATGAGTGGACAACAACTTGATCCCTAAGAATAACATCCATGGACGGGGTTGCACCGACATGACTCGAAGAACTACCCTGGGTGGGGGGTGGAGTATCGTAGAACATCGATGTCGCACTACCAAGACCATAGACAGCTTGGTCTTTGGGTTTGTACCCCCTGCCAACTGGAGGTACAACTCCCTAGCTTCCGGGGAGTTTTTCGGAATGCCACGCGCAGAACATTTTTGGCGAAAAGTTTCCTGTAGGCATTCATACATAAGTAGCAAAATTGGGATGGATGTATTGCATCATAAAAGTTCAAACACAAAATATGATCAACGAACACACGCCGGAGTTCAAACACATTCCCAAACACACATAAAAATTCAACGGCCACACGTCGGATGCACAACCACAACCACGAGCACTATATATGTTCTACGGCCACACGCCGGAGGTCAAACACTTGCACAAACACAAATAAAAGTTCACGGCCACACGCCGGATGCATAAACACAATCCCAAACACAAAACATGATCAAAGGTGACACACCGGAATTCAAACACAATCCCAAACACAAATAAAAATTCACGGTCACACGCCGAATGCACAAATACAATCCCAAACATAAAATATGATCAACGACTACACGCCGGAGGTCAAACACATGCACAAACACAAATAAAATTTTATGGCCACACGCCGGATGCACAAACACAATCCTAAACACAAAACATGATCAACGGCCACACGCCGGAATTCAAACACAATCCCAAACACAAATAAAAATTCACGGCCACACGCCGGATGCACAAACACAATCCCAAACACAAAATATGATCAACGGCCACACGCCGGAGTTCAAACACAATCCCAAACACAACTAAAAGTTCACGGCCACCCGCCGGATGCATAAACACAATCCCAAACACAAAATATGATCAACGGCCACACGCCAGAGTTCAAACAAGCAACAAACACAAATAAAAGTTCAAACAAGCACCCAAACACAACTAAAAGTTTACGAATATGTGTAATTACATCGAGTGTGGCGGACGGTGTGGAACTCCACACCGGATTCCCTACAGCATCTCGCCCATAGTGGATATGGGCGTGGACATCGGACAGGGTCATGAATACCCCCTCGGCAGCCTAAAAGTGAGAACAGTAAATGCAAACAATTGTTTAAAGAGTTCTTACTGGTTAATGTATACATAAAATTTTATTAATTGTGCCAGTATAGGGTTCACCTTCTTCCTCATATAGGTCGCTGCCGAAATCGAGCCGACATGCGCAATGTAATTGGCCGCTTTCTCCGAACTCCGGTTTACTTTGGCGACATTGGACCGTCGAATGAATTCCTCTGTTTGGGATTCCTCCAACATTCTATCACGATCCTCTTCGCTCATATGCGGTACATGGTCCATCTTTTTTTTTTTTTTTGTCTTGACCTTGTACCCCGTATCAAAAGTCCGGTCGCCCAACTTCGTGTGCCACCCACTAAACATGTCTCGTGTGAGGTCTTTATCCCACACATAATGAGCTGTATAAAATGAATTGATTAGTGATTAGTTAAACGACTATTATGTATAAGAAAATCATATTCTAATTTGCATAATTACTTACACAGAAATCCGCCAACAAATCAACTTTCTCCCCTTTGGACCATTTAGAAGCAGGCTTCGGATTCGGGTGACCACGACTTTGTTGTCTAACAAAGCGTGCTAACCACGTGTCAGCAAACCTATTCATTTGCCATAGATTATCAGGAACAAACACACTCTCCTTGGACACTAACAGGATCCAAACTCAGTCTCTTTTATGTCTTCATTTGGAGTTGTGAGTAATTAAGTTAGCAATTAGGTTGGATTAGCAACAAATTTACGCTACCGATTTCGTTCGATCACTTAATTAAAGGCAGGTCTCTAAATGTCAATTCAGCCTTGTTGTGATCAACAAGTTGTCGAAGTTATATGTATGGGTGATCAACCGGTTGTGACGTAGCAAATGTCGATCGTTGTGCATTTAGCATCCCAACCACCTATAAAACGAACACCCAAGAAATCAAGATTGAGTTCCTGGGTGTTCATTTTATAAGTGGTTGGGATGCTAAATACACAACGATCGACATTTGGTATGTCACAAGCGGTTGATCACCCATACATATAACTCCGACAACTTGTTGATCACAAAACGACTGAATTGGAATTTAGAAACCTGTCTTTAATTAAGAGGATGCCAAGTTGGGCAATACTGAAAGTTGTCATCGTCTGTATATATTATTGTAATTATCAATATGTGTCCGATGTCTCTCCTGATCTTGAGGATTCTATCTTGGGACTTTCAAAGGTCGGTGCTAGGAGTAAGAGGAGAGGTAAAGCTGTGTTGAAAGCTAAATCGAGATTGATTTTGGATGCGTCTCGGAAGTCTAAGCCGACGTCTTCTGAGGATCAGCGGAAGTCGAAGGTCATCAAGGATGCTAGAGCGGCGATTGATTGAAAGAAGGCTTTGGTGCGAGAGGTTTGTGGGTTAAAGGTTATTCCATCCAAGAAAAAGTGAATTGTTTTTTTCCATCTTTGGGTGGTTTTCTTGCTGTAGTGAGGTACATTTTCGGGTTCTCCTCACTATAGCTTCCGGCTTTTACTGTTTGTTTTTTGAGGTTTGCTTCTGCTATTTTTATTTTTTTGGCATCTATGATGTTTTTTTTGCCTATTGACTTCCAACAATCAAAAAAAAGAAAAAAAAGCTAGCAATACCATTGAGAAATAATACACACATAAACTAATCTTATTCGCAATAAGATTGTCAAATTTCTTCGCACAAGGGTGGAAGATTGAAAGACAACAAACACACAAAGAATTGATATAGAATTTACTGTGTTCTCCAAACCAAAAACTACAAAAGGTGATCGATTGAAAGACAGCTTTTTCAAGTGACTATAAAACACTCCACTCTCAGTCATCCAAGAATGTCCCCAGTTGTTGCATTAAAAATCTTCCATCGGCAAAATATTTCCAACCTTTGACTCTGAAAAGCTTCCACTGGCAATATTGATGTGAGACATCTCATATTCCATGCTTCCACCCACCTTAATTTGGAACTCCCAAGTTCAACTGTACTCATTATACAAAATTTTTCATTGAAATTCCCCAATAATCTTAGTTCTTCCACTGCTGGACAAGGAGGAATACATTCCAAATCAGGGCATTCTCTTATACTCAACTTCGAAAGTCTAGGAAATGATGGCGACAGACCAACGATTTCATCACACCATCCTTTCAACTTTGGCAAGGACTTTAGTTCAAGCTGCTCAAGAGATGGAAAAAATGTTTCAGCTTTTGAAGCTCTCGACCAGACATTGTTATTTCCCTGACTACTGCTCTCTATGTACTCCAAGTTCTTCAAATGCTTGATAGTCAAGGACTTCAAGTTTTGCAGTTTTCCAAACGATGCCAAATGCAGCAACCCTTGGCAGGAGTCCAGCTCTATTCTAACAAGATGTGGAAGAAATGATGTCAAGTTTTCTTCCATTGCCCAACTTGGCATCCTCTTTCCTGTATAGTTATGCAGCTCCAACTCCCTGAGATTTGGATGTGGTTGTAGGTCTTCTAAAAGTGATTCTTGCTGGGTATCCTCCATTATGTTGCCCACTTCAACTTCCAAAGGAAACTCAATTTTTGCACGACTCAAATGCTCTGTGTTGCTTATGTATCCTCCTCTAACAGTTTTCGCAACGTACTCGGTATTTTTGAGGATTTTAATTTCCAACTGCCCTTTCAAATTCACAAGAGCCTTCAAGTCTTCCAGCTGATGAACAATACTTTTTGTCATACTTGAATTTTTGTCTCCTACGACGAACATAGGCAACTTTCGAAGGCATGTCAATTTTCCCATTCCTCGAGGCATGCCATTAATCTCCCGGCAACCATCTATATCCAAAACCCTGAGTTTTACTAGTAATGAAAGATCTTTCGGCAGCTCCTTTAGTCTCCACCAATGCTGCAAGTTTAAAGTCTGCAGATTCTGAAGGTTTTTAATTGAGCTGGGCAACAAATCTATCTCAGAATTTCCCGATAGGTCTAGATACCTTAAATGCACTAGATTTCCTAAAGAATTTGGCAGACTTTTGAACCATGAGTTACTCAAGTCTAATACCCTTAGGTACACCCACTTCCTCAGCAACATATCCACATGTATACATTGTTGTCTCCATCCAACACGAAGATATGTGCGAATTTTTGTCCTAGTAAAAGAATGAGCCATATAGCCCATATCTTCATCCATGGAAAGATATGACAGATGCCTAGTTTTGGTGTTCAAACTCCCCATCATTGAGTTGGTTGCGCAGATCTCATTCCCTACGACTTCTTGCGCAATATCGTGCATCAGATCATGAATTTTGCATGATACGATTTCTCCATATTCATCTGTTTTGATGTCTTGAAAGAAACATCTCCTCACCAAAATCAAGAAATACTCATTACCAGCATCTTCTACACTTTGTCCTTTTTGTAAAGGAACGATATAGTCTTGTGCCATCCAAAGACCGATCAATTTCTCTTTCTCTATGATGTGATCTTTGGGAAATAATGCACAATAACTAAAACATGACTTCAATGGTGAATCGAGATGATGGTAACTAAGTTTTAGTATAGGCTCAATACCACAATTCTGACCATGTTTAAGCCCACCTAATCCAATCTTCTGAAATGACAGCCACTTTTCCTTGCCTTGATTATAGAGAAGAGTTCCCACCACTCTTATTGCGAGAGGAACATTAGCACATCTTCTAACAATGCCTTGTCCAATTTTAACCAAGTCGGGATAGTGTGCTTCATCATAGTTGTGACCAAAGGCTGTCATCTCAAATAGACGCCATGAGACCTCTTCTGATAATCCTTTTAACTTATAGGTGTGGTTACCTCCTACAATAGTGGCTGTTTTTTCAGAACGAGTAGTCAACACAATCCAACTTCCCCTCATACCACTCATGAAGAACTTCACCAATTCAAGCCATTGGAGACGATCCTCATTCCAAACATCATCTAAAACAAGAAAGTACTTCTTTCCATGTAGTTGCTCTTGAAGTTGTCTTTGCAAAGGCTCCATTGCAAGGTGCTCATGATTCCCACAAGTAACTGAGTGTAAAAGCTTACATAAAACAGCTTTGACATCCAAATAGTGTTGATCTTGATCAGAGACACAAGTCCATAACCTCAATGAAAAAGTTTCTTTTATCCTAGGATCATTATAAATGAGTTGCGCAAGAGTAGTTTTTCCCAACCCTCCAATCCCCACAATAGGAAGGCAAGAAACATGTTGATCAACATTAGTATCTAGCAACTTAATGACAATCTTTTCTACATCAACTTCCCTCCCAACAACATCTTGAGCATACACATAAGAGCATGTCTCTTCTCTTCTCCTACGAGTGGGCTGACAATCAAGTTTAAAGCCAAATTGACTATGATTATAGGCTATGGCATCTAATCTCCTCCTAATTCTCTTAACTGCTTGGGACATTTTGTGAACAGCAGGAAAGGATTTCAACTGATAAACGAGAAGACGCACCTTTTTAGAGACCATGTTACCCTTAAGGTGTTTTTGTCGCCTTGCGAGAGTCACAAATTCATCTAGCAAGTCATCAGCATCAAAAACAACATCTTTGAGCTCGTCAATGTAGAGTTGAGCCTGAGGGAGTAGGTCAACTTGCAGTTGCTTTAACTCAGCATCAACCAGCACAGCTTTGACGATGTTCACAGTTCGTTCCAAGTTCTCAAGCTCCAATCTATAACCCAAAATGGAGCACAAATCTTTAAGCTCTGAGCATTGAAGAACTGTCAGGAGAGCTCTAGCAACAGACAAAATTGTTCCCAATTCCATTCTTAATTTGTTTGTAGGTGATCAAAAATTGATGCAGGAGGTGATTTACTTCAACAATTGAGTAGTTCCTGGTAGTCCCTGAATAAAAAAAATACGACAGAGTCCAATACAATATGATAAGCTACCCACCACTGACGTTAGATGTACTACATACACTAGTTTTATATGCTAAAAGCAAATGAATAATAGATAGATAACTAAACCATTGGAAGAAAATTCAACGTGACTTCAATTCATTGGCATTTTCTATCATGCACCGCAGTGAGTAATCAATATGACATAATTGTTGATCTTTTATGGGTTGGATGAAAAGGAACAAGAAACTGCATGCCCCAACCATTCATTTTGTATTATTTTCTCTCTTTTTTATTTATATTATTTTCTAGTAAGGGCAACTATAATGAGCAAGACAAAATTGATCCCAAAATTATTAGATAAAGGGTGGAAATGAACCAAATCAAACTCAAGCTCATAAAGCATAGAAGTTTGGTTTGTTACTTTTTGGGTGAGTTCGAGTTTGGTCTATGACTTGCCGAGTTTGAATATATTCGGCACTAGCTTAGTTTGTCGAGACTCATGAGCTTGCCTTAGCTTTTGTCTTGGCATGTAGCTTGATTTTTATGACAAAGAATAATTATTTACACTTTAAATACTAAATAATTTACAAAATAGGTTTAATTTGACTATAAAGACATGATCATGCTTGATAATTTAATTTAGTTGTGGCAATGTGCAATGCTAGTAGTCTATATAAAATTACCTTATAGGCTTATTTTTAATGTTTTGAACTATTTTATTGACTTCTTTGATTAATAGTATTTAGAGGCGTGCGCGCATTGCACGAGACGCAAGTAAACCATACGTAGTGTTGAAAATGTTAACGAGGTTATATTAAAAAGAAGGACCATGATAATCATCTTGACTCAAGATGGTTCTTAACCATCTTGAATTGTTCATATTTCACATTTTTGTAACTTTTATTAATATTTTCTTTAATAAATATATATATTTATCAATTATAATAATATAATACTTATTAGTTAGGTCAAAAAATATAATAATAGCCTAATTTTATCAATCATAGTAGAAAATGCACATTTTATACATAGTTTTATATTTATGAAATAAATATAAATAAATCATTATTTTTAAATTGTTTATAAGTTGTAGTAACCCTGAAAATAATGAAATATACCTTTAGAATGATTTAAATACACTTACATTTAATTTTATTAGTAATTTATAAGAAATGCAAGATGGTTAAGAACCATCTTATGTCAAGATGTTTATCATTTTCGTAAAAAGAATAAAGGAAAAAGTCATAATGAAAAGTAAAAAAAATAGTTTTCTTATTTAAGGATAAAGAAAAAAGAATAGTGCATATGAAAAGAAAAAAAGAAAAGGAATAAAAGTCAACAATTCAAACATGCACACATTAATATACACATTAATATTACATGATTATTTTTTATAAAAAAATAAAAAGGATCAATTATAGATTTCCCAAAATACCCTCATTAGAATCCACATATTTCAATTATCACTCTTTGTACCCAAATATATATATATATATATATATATATATTAATTAATTATTATATTTAAGGATAAAAGAGTAAATTCGTGTATGAACACAAGCTAGCAGACCTAGCTTCACAACACAAAACACAAACATCCTTTTCTACTTGATTAGGATTGGCCTCTTTATAAATATATATATATATATATATATATATATATATATATATATATATAAGTCAATGTAATAATGGGTTATGTTTCTAATAGTAAAATACAACACATGAGCTTACGAGACTTGGCAAATCTAACAGAGGCGGGCTATTTGTTACTTAGTTTGGCTTATCTAATTCACAAATTCGAGCTTTAATCAAGTTGAATTGATCTCAAGCCAAACTAGAGCTTCCCATCGAGTCAGGCAGCCAGCTTATAAAGAGTACTCACACTCCAACTCAATTCATTTACACCCCTAATGCCTTATATATATTAGTGCCGGCAAAAATTTGGGATTATGTGAATTCGACTAAAAGTCAACTTCAATTAAAGTTAAATTCAAATCAGAAATTGATGTCTGGACCCAGTTTTTATTTGGGTCAAATAATTTGGATGAAGCTCAATTCGTGTCAAATTGGATTTAAAACATATATTATGTGTGAATATTTGATCAATTCAGTCAATGCCAAAATTGAATTCAGACCAAACTGAATTTGTTCCGAGTCAGACAAATTCAAATATTCAGATCGAATAAAACTATTCCTACGCTAATATATATATATATATATATATATATATATATATATATATATATATATATATGTCCTAAGGGATTATTATTATTATTATTATTATTATTAGAATTAGTAGTAGTAGTAGTACACACAAGCACACTCACTACCGTATAGTCTTCTCTTAACCCTTTCTCAAATGGATATTTTACATATATGTACCTTCTAAGGTTTAATCAAGTTACGATGTTACCTATGTTATTGCGTATGTTATTTGCAACTAATATACTCACCAGTCACTACCTAGTCTTTTTAACCTTTTTTTCATATCACTTCACCTTTACTGCTATTACATTTCCAGTTAAAACATTGTTTTTGACACTAGATGGACCGACCTACCCTTGTCATTGTGTTTTAAATAAACTTTGGTTGATCTCCTAGTTTTTATTTTCATTTTGTTTTGTTTTATTTTTTGTATAACTAATCTTTTTGTTTTAAGTTGAAATTATTATAATCCAAAAACACATTTATAAGTATAATTTTTGCCAAAAATTACTAGGTCTATCAAATTCATGGGTAACTTCAATTTACCAATTACCGCTTTTTGCCTAAATTTACCAAAGTTAAAAAATAAAAAAAATTAATTTTGATATATTAGCATAAATTTGCCAAAAGTTACTAGAATTTACCAAAAATTACCAAAATTTAACTTTTACTCAGCTGCTTTTTAACCATGAATTTGACACACCCTAAGTGTTTTTTTATCCTACCCGAGGTTTGCATTAATAATTTTTATGCACCCCACCTTTGTGAAATAATTTTTACCCTACCTCACATAAACTGTAAGTGATTTTTACCCTATATGAGGTTTGTTGTAAGTGTTATTCTAACCCTACAACATAGCAAGGCTACGACGACTTAACAGAGCGATCAATATTGTATTGGTCACAGAATTTGTTCGCGCAACCAGTAGCTTAGATAATGAAGCATTTAGCTTGTACAAGGGGTATTCTTTATTATCACTTCTTATTTTAGTGGTAATTAATGACCGCGAAAGGGTTTAGGATTGATCTATGTGATTGACAGTGGATATGGTAGTAAGGGAGGATTGAGATGTTAAGGAAAATTTAATGGAGCGTAGATGACAAAGATTGATATTTCATTGTAACAACTAACCTCAGGTATGGTATAAAACACTTATAGGTTATGTGATGTAAGATAAAAATTATTTCACAAAAATGGGGTGGGTAAAAATTATTACAGCAAACCTCAAGTAAATAAATGTAATTTACTCAGCAAAGTTGGGAGTATGAAAATTAAATTGTAATACAATTATAATTAACATCAAGGTTCAAGGGTGTGTGTATATATATATATATATATATATATATATATATATATATATATATATATATATATATATATATAACCCGAATTAACACAAGTTTGACATTATCTTTGCCAATGTGGATGACAAGATGAAATCTGAAATTTTGAGTAGTCTGGGCTTCAAGGAGGGATCTCTTCCTTTCAGATATTTGGGTGTCCCAACAAAACCTTATCGACTAAACAGGCATGACTGTGCTGTTTCGATCGAAAAATGTCCAAAAGAATCCAAGGTTGGGCGGTCAAGAAACTTACTTATGCTGGGAGCTTATTAACGGCATTTTGATGTCGCGACACACATTGGGCGCAAATATTCAATTATCCCAAAGGAAATTATTTCTACAATTGAGAAAATTTGTCGTGGTTTCCTTTGGGGTTCTGAATCTCGAACCCCCCCTATATCATGGAGCACATGATGCCTTTTTAAATGTGAAGGTGGATTGAACATAAGGGATGCTCATGCTTGGAATACAACAGTTGTCATTGGAAATCTGATTTGGCAGTTAGTGAGTAATAAGGAATCTCTTTGGATTCGTTGGGTTCACCATATATATCTGAAGAATTGTCATATTCTTGACTGTGTGGTGAAGCAAAATTCTAGTTGGTATTGGCGGAGAATCCTTAAACCTAGAGATTTGCTTCGTCCGTTATTTCAGAGATTGATTCTCGAGGGTAAACGCTATAAAATCAAGCTGGAGTATGATTTTATTATGCAATTTATTAGGTGCACCCGGAGCACGTGCTCCAAATTCTATAATTGTTCACTCATATGTATTAGGTTGTTCACTCTGATTGTTATGATTGTTCACTCTGATTTATATAATTGTTCACTCGCAAGTATTTGGAGCACATGCTCCTAGTGCATGTAATATATATTGATTTTATTAAGGAGCACAAGCAGGCAGTTCATTGGCAGTTCATCCCGAAATGTGCTTTTATGACTTGGATCGCTATTAATGGAAGGTTGGTAACTCTTGAAAGAATTCAGAAATTTGGGGTCCAACTTGCTAATAGGTGCTTCTTATGTCACTGTCAGTTGGAGACTAACTCTCATATCTTCTTTGAGTGTGACTATGTAATCAAAGTTTGTGGTGATGTTTGGTCTTCCTTTTTCGATAATATGCCCAACATGTCTGACTGGACAAGTCCAGATTGGGTTAATGCTGGGTTCAGAGATGTGAAGAAGAGAGTGGTACTTTCTACAATTGTCTATCATATCTGGGGGGAGCGTAATAGGAGGATCCACCAAGATATTGCTCGTGACTCCTATTCTGTTTGTCAATTCATAAAAACAGATGTCAATTTGAGGCTATATTAGAGCTTGTGTTTGTCTCTAAGGTTTGTTTCATATCGTTTTGTTGTGTTGGATTTTGACTTCGGGCTTGGTCTATTGTGTAGCCCCTCGGGTATGCCCGAGTATCTTGTACTCGATTTTGTCAATGGATAATCTTACCGATTTGTCCAATATATATATATATATATATATATATTAGCCTATTTTATTCAAGTAAAAAAGAGCTTACATCATAATAAATCCATGGGCTTTCATTCACTCCTCGTGGAGGAAAAACTGAACCTCATTAGGAGGTTCCTCTGGATACATAATTTTGGTTAAACCTCTACCTAATGCAAGTTTAGGAAGACCATTTGCAACCTTGTTCGCTTCACGATAGTAAAACTTCACCTCAACCGACCACCCCGACATCCTTAGCCATGTGCGACTTTGCAAAATGAGATTGTTCAAGAAGTCATAATGTGGATCCCCTATCCTGGTAACCATATGAATTACCACCAAGGAGTCCATTCTCACTTCAAGATTGTATATCCATCCCTTTGGCTATTTTGAGGCTTTCTACTAAAGCATAAAGTTCAGGCATGAGTGGAGATTGGCACCCGAGACCTTTCATGAAAACAGAAATCCAGTTCCCGGCCGCATCCTTTATCACCCCCGCATGAAGTTCAAGGGTATATAAAAAGAATACCCCATTTTAATGAGAATTTTAAAATATCCTTTTTTTTTACTGTATTTTCCTAGAGTCAACCTCCTCATAGGTGAATAATCACTGCACCTGATCCCTTATAAAAGGTCAAAGTTCGTATATTCATCACAGAACTTACGAGATATGTTTGTTTTCTACAAATTCACTTTCTGTTTCAATTTTTTGGAGAGAAAAAAAAACTAATATTATGCATCCCTAACACCCGGCACAGCCAATACTCCCTCTGTTCCATATTGGTCTAATAAAATTGTACAATCAAATTTCAAAAAATTTGGTCATAAATTCTTCAATATATACAACGAATCGTTATATAAAATTATCATTACATTCCTTAAGAAAAATACTAACATAAAAGTATAATATTGATATTGTCAATAAAATATTATATAAAAAATTATCAATCAAAGAATGACACTGAAGATTGTATCAGTAAAATAAATAACAGGAGTAATAAGTTTGGAGAATTCAATCTTTAATTTCAATTTTGGTTCAAATCAAATGAATAAAGTTAAGTTCACTTTAAAATCAAGTTCTTTAAGCATAGTTGCCTAATTGGAATAGATGTAACGTCCCCATTGAAATCCACTGGGTAAGTCTTCATGATTAACCATCTCAATAGACCTTGATACATGATAATATAACTCCCAAATCTCCAAGATCTCATCTCAAATCTCGATAGGCTTCCTCAACAAAAGACTTAATATACAAGTCATATTGCTGCTCAATTGGCCATAAGTTAGACGATTTCGATCCTCCCACATCATTTAGGCCACTAGCACTTCAACAATACAGCTCAGAAATCACGTCCATAACACGACAATTGCCTGATTCTAAGTCATGTTAAGTCTGAATGGAGTACATCCCAGGAGGATAACACTGAGGATAACACTTGAGAGACAGAGAGAGAGAGGGAGATGTGTGTGTGGGTGTGAGGGAGAGAGAGAGGTGTGTGTACAAGAGAGCAAGAGAGAGACACACACACACACACACATACACAGAGCCAAGATAACAATATGAACATACTGAGCAAAACCTTCACCTTACAAGGATTGTTTACTCAACCAACAGGATACAACCAATTCTGTACCAAACAATCATGAATCTTGCAACCTTGCAGTTTCTAGATCAGCCTTCTGCAACAAATCATACATAAAACAAAAAAGAAAGAAATTGAAACGCAGCCATAATAGCATCCATACATTACTTCCAAACATGAACCACAAACCCTACATGGACAATGTAGTCATGTACTATGAAAGGCAGGCAGTTGTTTCATCAATAGCCATTCTTCTGAACTTCAAAGCTTTTTCCATTAGCCCTCAAGTTCACTTCACATATCTAGAACAAATAGTCGTAAAAATAAAATAACCCCCCCCCCCCCCTCCACACCAGTTCTTTTATCTCATCTCCACCCTTGGGAACAGGCACAGAACAAAGGAGCCTCAGTTCAGGTATGAACACCCCCTTTGTCAAAAGTGGGTCAAAAATACCTCCCTGAACTCGCAACTGCTAATAGGTAAAGAAGGCATTCAGATCAGGCAGCAGTATATGATGGAAAAAAACCATCAAAACCAACACATAAATACACCGAAGTTGAGCTACAGATATATGGGTCTTCGAAAACCTGCTGCTGCAAGATCGTCAAGGGGAACTTGAAATACCTACCTGTCTTGTGTATAATTATCAAGAATCACACATACCATGCCCAAGCTTATAGCTGTGAAAGTCTACGGGAGCTCCAGCTCCCAATCATACACACCGCGTGCAAATAACTCAACTGAACCCATGGATCCTAGGAACAATTGCAGCCTGACTGCCGCAAGCAGTGATTTCCCCTGACAAATTCACCAAAAGAGCCTGTTCAGATTGGAGTAGAACAAGATTGAAAAAGCAAATGAATAAGCAGTACCAGCAAAAGCAAACTTACCTGAAAATCCAGCATCCAATCATCCAATCCTACATGCCGATAATGAAGCGAGCTAGAACTGCATCCTCATTGGGGGAGAAAAAAGAGGAGGGGGGGGGGACAAAGAGTAAAGAACAACAAGGATAGGGAGAAGCACAGTCTGGAAATAATTTAATTCTGTATTGATCTGAGGTACGAACCATCGCTTTATCACGCTATAGGGAATTATATACACTAACTTTACAAAGCATTAACAGCAGGTGATTGCTTCTAACAACTTTGCTTACAGTTACAAGGAAAAAGACACATCTCGCCGACAGCAGAAGGAAAGCACTTCAGGACCGATGAGATGCAGCCAGGATCAATCAAATTTCACCCACTCTACAATTGCTTTGACAATGAATATACAACAAATGATGCCAAAATTTCTCTACAAGAAAACGAAACTCAAACATTCATCATGGCATCGATTTGACACTCATGCTCAAACAATTGCAACTGCAGGAGCATCAAGGGACACGTGAACCCCAAACATGTAAGCCAAGAAGCAGAAAACTCTGCACGCTACCCATCTCCCTGTTTTTTTTCATCTGCGTCACGTGTAGCCTGCTTCCCATTGGAGAGGCTCTTCATGGGAACATAGATGTATCCCTTGGGTAACCGTTGATTCTTCATTAGCGCTTGGTCAGAAGTCATTACAAGTTCCTTCTTGAATGTTTCTGTATGCTGCAGAAAACCCACAAACAATAAATAAATAAAAGGGTGAGGGTCTACATCCTAAACAGCTCATCTCCTGATCATATTATAACCAGTTTGTGAAAAAGCTATTATACAACATTGAGAAACTCATCATTAAAATGCTGTTCAGGGTTTCCCACATCAAAGGGGCTTGTACACATCCCACATAATCATTCACAACACCAGCCAGACTTTTATCAATAGTCACACACTAATACCTATGATAGATGTGACTTAAGAGTCAGATGTTCACAGCATTTAGCCTCACAACTAGACCTAGCAATTTTTGACCCGACCCGAACCTGCCCGAAATTTCTGGGTTTTGAACACGATTTTTTCAACTAAACCTGAAGAACACCGAACCCGAAAATTAGCAGGTTAAACCCGACCTGCCCGTTTGACCCGAAAATTTAAGGTTTTAAGTTGAACTTTATTAAAATTTGTGACTTTTCATTGGAATGTTTAACTATTAAACTATAACCGCAACTTATTTATTTGTCATTTCTCTTATTTAATGTAAAATAGTTACAATAATCTATCGTGTTACTAGAAGATAATCATAGTTTATTATGTATATTGTACAAAAAGTAGTTTTTAGAGACCATTTTTGAAAAAGAAAAAACGGAAAAAGGTCGCAATCATAACCCGTTGGGTTGATCCGAAACCGAAATACACCGCCCGTATTTTCCCGAACCCTAAATATACTCGACTTGTATTTACCCGAACCCGATATACGACCGACCCGAAACCGCCCGACCGACCGAATTGATAGGTCTACTCACAACTCAAAGGCCACAACTGCCAACTAATTTAAATCTAAATGGACAGTCAATTTTGGATAACCTGAAAAGAAAACGATAGCATTTTATCCTATAAGGAACCATTAAATACATTCAATGTTAACTGCAACAGACATTGCTGCCTAAAAATCAAAAGAATGATAACCAAAAAAGACAACACTAGTAGAAAGAGAATACTGCAGTACCTTCTTGGACTTCTTCTCCCCTTTCTGTGAAAAATTACGGCACGCCATGGCTGCTCTAATAGGTATCTGCTTGCCACCAAATGACACCCTGTCTGTGGGCTTCGGTGGAGGGAGATGTTGTGAAGTGGAGCTATCATCTGTTTTCTGATCGTTATCCATGGGTAGCGGCAGCCTGATGCATTTCTTGCCTGACAATGCACTGTCAACAGTTACATCATCAGATTTTTGCATTGCTTCACTGCATGACCTAGAACCATCCGTATTCCCTTTCAAGGAAGTAGTCGCAGATTCTGAACTAACTTCATGTGATAGGTATGGATGGCGGACAGGCATTGATACAGCCAGAGAGTCACGTTTTGAAGCCAGAATGTCATGGGTGCAGAGTACCAGATCTCTCTGCATCCAAAGGGGCAAAAACATGCAAAAGATGAGGATGTTTAAACAATACTTAACCCTTAATAAAACAACAACCAAAAAAAAAAAACATTTATTCAACAGTCTGCAGCAGCACATGAGAATTTAACATCACAAGAAATATAGCAGAACTAAAATAAAATATTTCATGGCTCCCATATCCTCACATAGGAATATAGATCAATAGGAAATGATGTATACATCGTAATCCGCACATTGCAAGCCTATCATATGACGAAGCCTAGTACCCATCATTATGTACTTGTTCAGGAGCGAAATCAACCATGGGTGGCTTAAACTTAATATAATAATTAGTGTGGATGTACTTGTTCAGGAGCGAAATCAACCATGGGTGGCTTAAACTTAGTATAATAATTAGTGTGTATGTCAGACAATAATGAGATGTTTACTCTGTATGTGGGTGGGTGGGTTTATATCATCCCGCTAATTCTTTTCCACTTCCCCCCCCCCCCCCCCCCCAAAAAAAAAAAAAAAAAAAACAACTTCTTTTCAGCATCTAGGTATTTTAAACTAGGCATGATAACTATCAACCATACAAATGTTCAAACACAAAGTCAGCAATCTTTAAGATACCATTAAATCCTAGGCCTCATTCACAAAAATGTTCATAAATTACCTTCAACTTTTCACGTTTGACAATCCGCTCACAAAGAAGACGCAATTTCTCAAGCTTCACCTGGCAAAGACCCACAATACAATCTGTTTAGGTGGTTGCGACAAATAATTAACCATAATGTCGAAATTCACATCCATATGCCCACAATGCACCAAGAACGAATGACAAAAGCGACGTTACCCAAAAAAAAAAAGAATTTCCTTTCTCACTTGAGAAATACAAGCAAGATTATAAGCAAATACAACAGTTCTATCTATGGAGGCAGGGGGCATGTGAGGAAACAGGCAACAGTTCAGGTAACAAGAGCAGCCAGCTAAGAACAACAGAAGTACCCAACAGGTAACTGTTCTAACTTAAACATTACCAAAATGGATCACATATACGCAAGCTGCAGTCATTCAACACACCTAAGTTACACAACAGGAAACAGTACAGCACCATCTAACATGACTATAGACAATAAACTAAATATTCAATCACTAAAAACACAACCCAGGCATAATATTCAAACTCATCTTTTAGATCTCACTCACCCGATGCTGTTTAACAATCTTTAAGTCTTCAGCTGCATGTTTTTGAGTTTCAACCTAGTTACAGAAATAGAAATGGTTAAGCAGTGCGACAATACAGAAAAATAACTACATGGACTTAGGTTAAAATACACCTACTTTTGATCTTTGTTCCAAACTATGCTTACAGCAGTAAGCTTTGCGCTGTGTTCTACCCCCACCAACATTCCTAGCGTACAGATAGTAGCCAGCAGATCTAGCACAAGATGGATGGAACGTCGCCTGGCAATTTCCGTAATTGCACTACACGCAACAGTTACAGAGCTAAAGTCAGACCCAACCAATTCCCAAGATGGAAGTAAGACTTTCACATGAAGAATAACAGGGACAACCACCTTTATGCAGACGCCATGTTTACGATCACAAACAGAACAAACATCATTCCCTTTCAGCACTGTCTCCTGGCATCGAGAAAGTATTGCAAATTCAATACAAAAACTTGGGATAAAGGAAATATCCAGAGAAGCAATAGACACACACACACACACACACACACACACACACACAAAATTAGCAAATAACCAATTATATTTTAGAGACATACCATTCCTTCAACAGGATGCACTTGTCCTCTTTTAAAGGTTGAATCAAAGACCCACTGCAGAATAAAAACAAACAGCAGCAGTTCAATATGGCCGTGATATACAGGAAACATCATACAAGAAACTAATATAGCAGCTGTTTCACCTCAGCACAGAATGCATGGACCCATTCACCGTTACTTGATTTTCTAAAAGCACCAGCTGAGGTCCCACATAATCCACATTCAGTGACAGGGTGATGCGCCGAATTAAGTACAGCAGTGCTTAAGGCTTTTGGTAAAGACGACTCCTCACATAATTCACAGTACCAAGGACCCGTAGTTTCCTTAACACTGCGATAGCAATTCAAATGGATCGCAACCTGAAAGAACAAACACAATGTGTGATTTCACACGCTCTTTTACAAATAGAAAAGCTGGGAAGAACATATTGTAGAGTTGACAGTTAGACCAACCTTGCAACTTGAACAAACTAATATGGGATTTAATAAGCTTTCAGGACGGCTGCAGATGTCACATGATCTTGAATGTCCTTTTGGAGATCCAGAAACGAGCCGAGAGTTATCAGTGTATCTGTCTGACATAACTTTGGATATACCCGAGCTTGCATGCGTCTCCTTCACATGTGGAACAGAGACAGATTGTTGCCCACGAGCCCTGGTGGATCCGAGCTTCAACTGGTTCTAAATAGATAACAATGAATATATCAATAAATATTGAAGAACAGAGGTGCCACCATACCAGAGGAATTTGTCACAGAAGTAATTCATTAACAAGAAAATAGAGTAGCAATGATCCCCAACCTCTTGCAGACATTCATCAATTGCGTCTTTCCTCAATGAGGTTCTGGATGAAGCGGCAGCGGCAGCAGTTGCAGCAGCAAGCACAGCTTGTGCTTCCTTGTACCTTTTCTCTTTCCTTCCCTGCTTCCTTGCTTCTTTAAGTTCATGCACATATTGATTAACAAGAACATTATCCCATCTTTGCTTCCGCACTGCATCCATTTGATGAGGCAGATTCCTGACAACCTTACAAACTAGCTGATCTGCAACAAGTAATATCCACAGTTAACAAAACCAACATTCAAATAACCGTGTCTAAATACAAAAAAGACTTTATAAGATCCTGCACATATATGCAGACGAAGTGATCCCAAGAGCAGAATTTAAAAACAGAATTCAAAGTTACACAAAAGAATAACAAAGGATATGAGCAAAGCACAAACCAGCATGATGCTTCTGCGCAATAACATTATCGAGCAACCTCTGCTGATAAAAGATAATTTCTCCTTCAAGTTCATTATCAGGGCTGAGGTCATGGGTCCCCATCTGTTTAGAGTATCGCAAGTCACGTGCATTCATGCCATTGTGTTTTTCATCCCCAATGTGAGAAACTGGAAGATTCTTGTTATTACAGCAAACACTAACATCTGAAGACTGCTCTGTGGAAGAAAATTTGTGTTCGCCACAACCTGCAGATAAAAGTAACTATTCAACCTTATTTCACAACGTTGACATAAGAAAAAGAAAAAAAAAAGTAATCACTACCATCATATTTCAGAGGCATAGCCTGGCTGATCCAACTCTGCACTTCTTCCAGCTTCTTCTGGATATATGGATGCATCGAAGACTCTGCTCCACGCTTGATGTCCCTGCAGCATAGAATGATCTCAACAAATTATTATCAAATAGAGAAATGCTCAAAGTAAAAAAAAACACGTTCTAGTTGCACCAAAAGAGGAACAGTCAACAAGCATATGGAGATGATCCAATATAACATCCTACCCTTCATAATGACTAAATGCATCTACAGATGACGAAGGAATGTCCAGGTCCATATCCACCAAAGAACTTTTTCCAGAATCTGTACCCTCATCGGATCCATTACATTCAACATCAAAAAGGTTGTTTGATTTCAGCTGGGGACCTGGCAAATAGACATCAGCTAGAACTATATTAGAATAACAACCAAACATAGAGCAAGTCATGAGAAGTTTTTTTTTGGGGGGGGGGGGTGTTAAAACCCATACTTTCAGATATAGGTGAAGGTTCTCCCAGATGATCCTCAAATTCCATAGGATCAACCACAATCTGCAACAACAAGGCAAGACAAAGGATTTACAACTCTTTCAACTGGACAAAAAGAAAAAAACAAGTGAAGCATATAAAAACAATACAACTCAATCATTAGGCTTCATTAATCACACGATTGTTGACACCAAAATGCCAGTCTCTATCTCTGTGATAAGATAAGAATATGCATGCTTTGTGGTAGGCTGCAATCTTAACAATATTTCAAGCACAAACTCTAGGCAATGGAGTAACTTACAAAACAATTAGGAGCTATTAACGTCCATTCTACAATCCCAAGAGTGGCTTTTCCCACATTTGCAAACTTTGCACAGCAACACTAGCTACGTTACTCAGAGACACATATGCAGGTAGGGGTGTCAGATATGGACATGGGATACAGTCTCATACAGGTGTCAAGCCTCGGGTATTTTTAAGAAATTTTGCAGATCATCTTTGCATTTGAAGTACATAGCATCGTACCCTTGTCCTGTTGTCCAGGTGTAAGATGCAGGTACAGTAGGAAATGAAGAGTCAGAGTAACGTAGCATACATAGTTACTAGGAACAGTAAATACGCCTGCAACCCGCATTCCGGGAACAAGCGTTCCAAAGTCGAAACTAGACTAAATTTGTGTAAAAATTAGCGACCCGCATTCCGGGAGTAACGACCCGGGAAGCGTTCTTGGTAATTATGGTAGCATACCATCCATCTCTCCTTCCCTTTTTACCATGCCCTTCCACTTGAGGCGGCTTAATAACAAGAAATCCAGGAATAAAAACTTCATCAGTAACCCCCCCCCCCCCCCAAAAAAAAAAAAAACCCATCCCCATCTCTTTCATCCACATTCATGCCCATTGCCCACTGCCATGGGTCCCCTTTCCCAATGAACATTACATAAGGACGACCAATGGCTTCATCAGTTCTTCCATATTAAGCTTACACACTGTAAAAAATGGAATGACACATCAATTGTGCCCAACCCCTAACACAAACAAAGATAAAACAAAAAGACCATTAAGGAGAAGCGAAACGCATGTCTTTTACGAGAATGACTGGTGCATAGAAGCCAAAAAATAAAAGAAAAACTGCAGATTGGAAACGTTCTAGAGGTCAGAGTTTTGACTCCTGGGAAGATCACAACCACGTATCAACCATTTGTGAAAAGAACATTAAGGAGCAGTTCAGGTAACACATAATTGGCTCATAACATGTCAACATGAAAACTTGGACAACAGTTGCTTGAGGTACTAAATTACTCCACTGCCATGTGAAGCTTGCATGCCACCAACAAGACTAATACCAACAGCTATTATGGTCAAAATAACACCTGAAGGTTATAAGGTAGTCACCTTGTCATTGCGATTTGAAACAGAGACACTATTTGACTTATCGACGCCATCAGCCAATTGTTCTTGATCCATTCCCTCACCAGCTGATACAACACTGCCACTCAGATTGTCATTCAAGCAGGATATAAGCTCATCTTCCTTCAAAATCCCAATTTTTCCGACAGTCCTCTGCCTTGAAGGGACAGACTTGACAGGGACGGCATCTGGCATATCCAAGTCCGCCACCGCAGCTTCAGAACTATTATCTGCTCCTAACATGGCCTTGGAAGGAATCAAGGGTTTGACTTTTGTATCCATGTACGCATGATCCCTGAGCCACATAATTATCTTGGAATATAACTCAGCCCCCAGATGATTACCCTGCATCAGTATTTTGGTGGTGACAGGAACACAAGTGAACATGGACATTTAATGTCATGGATAAATGCAACCAACAATACATGTTGACCCTTTTGTATCCTAACAAAAAGAAGTTGCCTAAAATAAAGTGAACATTACAGCAATTTTAGATGCCAATGAATCCGCTGAGATGCCAATGTCCAAAGCAAGTTGTTGCAAGCTCACTTTTCCACGATCTACAAGCTGTTGAAGCCAAAAATAAAGACATTTTAAATCACATATATGGGGAAACAAATTGAGTCCCACCCACCATCCTTGTAATACAAAATCTAAGAAGCACCTTCTCCAAAACTAGGCCAAGATCAAGAAGACGAGATGACTTGGCATTCTCACTCAAGTTCCTTTCAAGAGGCTCCATGCTATTCATCCTGTGTGCATCACCTACCACTGGCTTAAGATTTGTGCATGCATCCTTATGTACCATTTCTTCTGACTCACATTTACCCAAATTACTTGGTTTGGAATCAGCTGCTCCAATATTCAAGGTCACTTTATCCCCATTCTTACAACCAATTTTCAGCTTCTTTATTTTATTCACTGACAACACTGCAGGTTGATATGAGGCAGCAAGTGAATCACCACCAACACCCTGGGTTTGCTCGCTTTTCACACCAGGATCAAGACAGCCAGAATGTTTTGCACAGAAAGCTCGCAACTCAATCTGTATATGAAACAAATGAAATCAGGTTCACTCAGACTAGGCAAAGCTTAATAAAATCAGAATGATCACTTTGACATCAAATTCTTAACCATCTATGAAAACTTAGGATCTAAAGACAGATAGCTTACATCATCACACCCAAACTTCCCCCAGACCTCAAGCTTATTTCTGGCCTCCCTTGCACATATAGGGTGGAATGAAGTTCTGCATGACCCTGCACAGATAGTCACGACAACAGAACTTAAGTCTAGAAACAAAGGGATACTTCATTGTAGATTATTGACTTGAAAATGCAGATATAATTATGACACTCAAGAAATTTCAATTCTAATAGAGCTAAAATAGCCAAACAAGGTACAAAAACACATACGAACGGCACTAAACAATATGAACTACCCAACAAGTAATACCACCTGTCAGCAACCAAAATTATGGAAGTATTTCCCACATAGAGTGCTTTATGATGTCATCACTCACCATTGCCTCTAATGGTATTAACAGCCACAAATAAGCAAATAAAAACTTTGGAGCCATCCAAAAACCTAGTTCACTTCCCCATACTATATTTGAACAAAAAGAAAAACGCAAAAATAACTATTCCGAAAAATTCAAACAAAAGTCTTTCAAGTATTTCGTTTCCACATTGAAGAACAATGAAACACAAAAGGGAAACAAAGTACACACACCACCCTTCAAATTCCCTCACCCGGGTGGGAAGGGGGCACATAGAGTGGAAGTTTCAAGTTCACAATGTATCTTTCATGAAGGACACTTCTCCTCCTCATACTATACTTATGTAACTGGCTTTTAGAAGACAATCCACCCGTTAATTCCCCCTTAGTTTTAAAAAGCGCGCGCCTCATGCGCTATAGCCACAAAGCACACACCGTTTCCCCTCTGCGCCTTTTATGCCTAATGGAGCTTTTACTCTTCAGCTCGTAAAAAAATGAAAGGTTTGTTGTACTTAATTTTTTAAAAAATATTTTAAAAAAAGGGAAATTGGATTCTACTAATATGAACTTTTGGCCATATAAGACTAAATAATACGAACTTTTGATTTGGTGATAAATAATACGAACTTTAACCCCATGTTACTCTGAACAGTACGCCACCGAGTTAAGTTGAACTTAACTCGGCGGCAGATGACGTGGCGGCGGAGAAGGTATGACTGGGCTTGAGTTTTGGGGGGGTTCGTCACACCTTCTCCGCCGCCATGTCACCTGCCGCCAAGTTAAGTTCAACTTAACTCGGTGGCGTACTGTTGAGAGCAACATGAGGTTAAAGTTCGTATTATTTATCACTAAATCAAAAGTTCGTATTATCTAGTCTTATATGGCCAAAAATTCATATTATTAGAATTCAATTTCCCTAAAAAAAAAATCAAATCAAATAACTTCTAAATTGTTAGGAACCACAGACCGCGCCACTCCCTCCCCTTCTTCCTCTCTTCTCGCGCAGCTAAGCTTGTCTTATTTAGAATAATATTTCGAAATTACATCTTATGTTAAAGACAATGCGTGATTTTCTGCCGTATTACTTGTGTCTAATCCATTATTGGATGCCCTTTTTGAGTTTATTGCATGAAAATATAGCTTGGACAAAACTGCGCTTTGGTGCGCCTTGCATGTGTGAAGCGCATGCGTTCTCTCTGCGCTTTTTAAATCCAAGCCCTCCCCCTTTTTTCTAATCCCAATCACCTACGTAACAACCCAGTGATGACACTCCAGCATGCTCCTCCTCATAACCAAAGCCACAGAAGCACGTTACATGAGTTCACTTCCATTAGTGGTTTCAAGCATGCACATCAACATCTAAAAAGAACACTAGCATACAAACATGGATTAGTAATCTATGATCAAATCAACACACATAAAACTAAACAGCGAAGGGGATGGGCAAAAATGACAACAGAAGCCATGATACCAACACCGCGACAGATATCAGACCTCTTTTTAATTAAGTAATTCAAAGAATATATTAGTAAGATGCCAACAAGGTCTCAACCCTATACAAATGAAGTAAAGCAAAAGTGCAAAACCATACATCCTTACGCTCCATTCTCCCTCGTTAATGCTCAATGGCACAGTCAATTGCACATTTAACGGTTGTGAAAAGAGGGAAAGTATACACCTAACACAAAATTCATATGAGCACCTACAATCAACAGATTACTTGCACGTTACAAGTCAATCACATAGTTTTTTGTTCAGCAGATCCCACAAGCAGGTAATGGCAAGAGGCCAACATTATCCAAATAGCCTTCAAAGATCTATAGTTTACTTCACAAGACCAGGGCCTATTCTGATTAAGAGAAGTTCCATCTAGTTTCAAGTTGCCCTAACATCAGCTAAAAGAATTTCAGACATATACTTCATTAAAATGAAAAGCTACAAGAAGCCTGATGAATGCCCAACTGCAAACATTATACTGTTACCTTATACAATCTTCAGTCACAATTCCAAAAGGAAGCACCACAAGCACAACAACAGAGCATTTTGAAAGTCTAGTCCACAGTAATGCATGACTTTTTATAAGTAACTGAATTGACAACATCAAGCGTACAACACAGAAAATAACACTTGCACTAATTGAGTCCTTCACAAGTTTAAATTTCCCAATAAGTATTTGCAAGTCATCAAGGACAGACACGCACATGATATGAGATGAATACACACAAGTGCAAGGTCTGTTGAAACTTTTGCCTTCAGCAAATTAAAGGTTCAGATTGTTTAGTTTTAGAGCAAACAAATTGGGCATGGCGTCATTGTTTTTTCAAAATTTACTTGATCGAGGTCCAAGATCCTCTCCGAGGACTCTGACCACAGACTCTGAGCACACACAACAACAACAACAACAACCTCCCAGGGGAAACACATTTGACCGCGGTCTGGGGGATAAGATGTAGGCAGCCTTCCCCCCATGAACTTAAGTTCATGGAGAGGCGGATTCATGCGGATCCAAAAAAGACTTTCCGAAAAACCTTTACAAAAATCATTTAGGCACAAGCAAAAACAAAGGGAAAATGTTTGAAAAACCCTAAAGGAACACCCTCAGGATTAAAAGCCTGGCGTAAGTGAACAGAAGCATATCTGTGCAGTCCATGTTGTTAAGAAAGAACTAAGCGTACAAGGGTAAGGAAAAACAAATAGAAGACATACATAACAAGTCAAAGCAAAACATATCAACCTATCTGAGGACTCTGGGCACATGTGCACATTAATTTCCTCCTAGCAAGCCTTTGTTTCCATTCATTTCACAGAACACCTTACAACTGAATACTGTGCAAGCTATAATGACTGTTGAGACAAATTCAAGATGCTAACAACTCCAAATGCTAAGGTGACACTATGAAAGCTTTCATCAACAAATTTGATAATATCAATCAATGACTACTATCTCAGCGGACATGAATGGAGATATATTGGCACTGTAAAAATACTCCACAACCCACTCAGCAAAAGCCTCAATATATAGCGAATAAGAGCACAACACCGCAAGCCATTAAGTAAGCTGCAAAACATACCATCGCTGCAACGAATGCAGGAACCAAGCCTGACTTTGCACAAATTGCACAATAGCTTTCCACGTACATCCTTTATTTCTTCTACGCTTAGAAGTGGCTCCATTAACCTTGTATCTTCAATGTAAACCTCAGGCATCCACTGACTACAGAACAGATGAGCAAACTCAGTGGCCTCACCACTTCCCCCACCTGCTCTCTGGAGCCGCTTCACAGCTCCTCCTTTCTTCGGGCAAAGAGCACAAGGTCTATCACTACTATGCACTTGTCCCGTTTTACCATCTGCAATGTGCTTGCACCAGGCACATAACCATGACCCATGTACTTCTCCTTGCACACCATAACACTTCTGATGAACAACAACATTACAGGAGTTGCAAACAACCAATTGGTTCATTTGGTCCCCTGTGTCGCCCATACTACAAACATGGCATAAACTCGAACTCCCTTCACAAGGCTGAGCAACAATGAGTTTTTCCAATCCTGCAGTCTCGCCCAACAACTTCCTTTTCTTTGTCGGTCTTGTTGTTGTCAACAGTACCCTGTTTCTAGAACCTAATACCCATTCTACACTGCTACACGATTGAGAATAAACCGGTTCCTGAGGCAAACTAGACTGCTCAACTACGGCTGAACTATCTCTATCCCCACTGTCTACTTTTGCATGATGTTGTTCTATTTCGACATTAACCTCCGGCATTTCCGACCCCCCACAATCCGAAATGCGGTCATCAGCACACACTGTTTCCTCCTGCTTAGCTACAACAGCTTGCACACTACCTCCATGAGCATTATCTATATTCTTATCATTCCTAGCAGCATGTCCTACAACTGGAATACTAAAGCATGAATCACTAGTACTGGACCAAGAAGCAAATGATGAAGCCAATCGACATAACACCTCAATATCCTGCAATGTCAGCTCCCTAAAGTAATCATCCAACTCAACCCATATATTCGAACTTTTAGACTTCTCTGTGGAGCCCTTGCGATTCGACTTAGTATCAGAATGTGGTCGTTTGTGCTTCTTCCTGCTGTCTGCATGCTTCGACAACAAACTAGCTAATCCACTAGGTAGAGTAGGCACGGTAGTGGCTATAACCTCATTCGAATCAAACGGCGAACGCTCCGAGAGTGCTTTAACAGCCTGAGAATACAAATCCACACCTGGCCGAGCATGTTCGAACTTTTCCGGCGACTTTTCCGGCGCCGGAATATTCGCCGGCGCCGGCCGAGTCACCGGACATGGCTTCTCCTCCGTACCGCAACCTCCGTCTGCTCCCCTACCCATCATCTTCGCCGGTCCCCGACATCGGCTGTCTCCGGTCATCAAAGACCACCAATATCGATTCTCATACCTCAAACCCTAACCCTAACCCTAACCCTAACCCTAATTTCTCCTACGCAATAGTCCGCCGACAGGAAAGCTAGAGACCACCGATATACCCCACGGAATCAGATTCAGAGACAGATAAAATGGAGGACGACGACGATTAGACAGGATTCACGACGATTAGGGTTAGGGTTTCAGGTTTTTTTATTTTGGTTCTTCGGAGTTCGATTTCGCTGTCGGGAGAGAAACTGGGAGAGATAGAGAGAGAAAGATAGAGGAGTTTTAGAGAGAGAAATTTCACGAGAGAGTCGAAGAGAGAGAAAGAGAGAGTTTCTTCGAGACGTTTTTTTTCTTTGTTTTTACCTTATTTTTGGGTTTCAATAAGGGGGTGTGATACCGTGTAGTGAGGTGCATTTAGGATAAGCGTGAGGATGAGATACTGTGGACACGCGGCGTCATTTCATTGGGGTAGGGTCGTCATCAACTAAACGCATCAACAGCTGGCGTTTTGCAACTACTATTCTCAAAGGGATAAAAAAAAAGGGGAAATAGAAACTAAATTCCAGGATCGTGCGCTCCTTTTTCTTTTACTTTTTTTAATAAAATTGTGGTCCCTCTTTTGTTGTCGTTTTCAGATGCGGGGACATGTGATTCGATGTATAAAGGTCACTAGAAAATACGTGGGGCGTTAAGATACATCATAAAATTATACATTTTGATACTACACTATACATATGTATACTTCATTTCTAATTTTCGGTTATTTAAATATTTTAAGGTTTTTAATTTATGGCTTGTATATTAATTTTTTATATTATATTCTTTTAAAAAATTGGAAAAAGGTGATTGAAAAGAGGTATTGTTGTGTGCCTAAGAATCAATTTGATTTTATTATCTGAAGATCGATAATAGAAGTTATGACCTTCATATCTTCTATATACAATAAAAGAGGTGTGAACGAAAAATTTGTTTGAGCAGCTTGTCTGGTTATTTGGTTTATATAATTTGTGTTTACATGCGAATTTACTCTTTCCTTAATATAATGATTTGTTTGAGCAGTTTGTGTGGTTACCTGCCTATTAGTTATGTTCATACATAAATTTGCTCTTTTACCATTGAGTATAATAAATAGGGATCCCAACATCAAATGAAAATAATGTTATTAAACCTCTCAAGTCAGACGGGAGGGCTAAGTACGGGTCATACAAATTTGGCATTAAAAATGCGAGTCATGTGTATTTTGAATTCAGGTAAATGCTTGTACTTTTTATTAACGCACGAATTTAATTTCATACTTTAATACAATAACCTGTTAAATTATACGAATGGGTTAAATATAGTTGGAAAGTATATTTGGTTATGGCAAATACTGCTCAAATGTATTTTAGGTTTGTGTAAATTTGACATTAGAAACACAAATGTATGTGTTTTAGGTTAAGGTAGATATAGATAAAGTATATTTAACTCGTCCATATGACGGATTAGTTACCTAGTGATGTTTATAAATTTGGAGAATGTCTATGATAAGGTCTCTAAAGAAGTCATCCATGTGGGAGAGCTTGGAGGCGAAATGGGTGCAAGATTTTTATATTCATATTATTGATATGTATGAAAATGTTAGAACTAATGTCCGGGCGGTAGTGTGTACAATGAGAATGTTTTCAGTCGGAGACTTGGGTGCATCAGGATCAACGATTAGTCATTTACTTTTTACTTCGGTTTTGGGTGAGTTCACCAACAATATTCAAGATAAAATATCATTGTATGTGCTTTTTACAAATGATACGGTGCTTATAGATGAGTCAATGGAAATACTAAATAAAAAAGGTGGAGTTTTGGAGATATGCATTGGAGTATAAAAGTTTTAAACTAACTATGTAAAAAAAAAAAAAGAATATATAGTATGACATATTAGTGAATTTAAGAACGAGAATTCACAAGCAATAAACATCCATTGGAGGGTTAATCAAGCCCGGTCCTAACATCTTTAGGGCCCCGGGTGACATAGTAGCCCATTTTTAAATTGGAGCCCTTTTTGAAAACCTGTCATCGTTGATATTAAACAACCTTTTTTTTTTTTGACAAAACGACATGTGGTTCCCGCCTCTCTCTCTCCTTCATTGTTTACATAACATGTGAGCATGTCAAGCCTTTTAATACTACTATCTATGTTCTCGATTGGGACACTTGGGACCCTTAAACTAAGGTAATTATTTTTTTTTAAAAAAAAAACTCAAGGCCTTAGGTGGTCGCCCATGGAGCCTACCCACAAGATGAGGCTTGGGGGTGATCATTCAACAGGTGGAAAAGTTTAGATATTTAGGTTCTGTCTTAAAAAGTGATGGAGATCGAAATCAATGAAGATATTATGCAATGAATTAAGGTGGATTAGTTAATTAAAAGTTGAAAGCAACTTCAGCGGAGTTTTTTTATAAGTGAATTCCACTTAATCTTAATGGGTCACGTGTATTATACGGTAGTTAGATTTGCGATGATGTATGATATTGGGGTGTTAAGCAGTTAAGAAGATGCATTTCCGGGTGCTGACTATGGTGGAGAGGAGGATGGTTAAGTGGATTTGCAGCTGGTTGGATAGAATTAGGAATGTCATCTGTCAAGATAAACTCGGGTAGCATTCATCCAAGATAAGTTGTGAGAGACTATATTAGAATGCTTTAGACAGGTCATTAGGAGAAGTGAGGACTCCCCTGTTAAGAGATGGAAAGGGAATATTATCCCATTAGAAGTTAGGAGCGTGGGGGATCTACAAAATCCATAATTGAGAAAGGTCATAATTAGAGAATACAGGGGATACTTAGACCAGGCGGAGAACATGGCATTGGATTGGATGATTTGGTGGGCCAATATTAAGGTTGTAGGGTGAGGTTTGATGGTAGGGTACTTGCTTGTTCCTTCGAGTTGGTTTGTTGTGTTGCGACCTCTATTTGATATGTTGTCTAGCTGGTACGTTATAACTCTCTCTCATTTATATGGGACACGCATATATATATCTCTCCTTCTCTCTATCTCAACTCATGAGTTTCCGTAACTTAAATTTACCCAAATCCTCCCAAACGTCATATAAAAAGAAATGGAGAGGGGTTGTAGTTTCTTGTCACTCTATTAGTCAACATTCAATTGTAGTTGGAAATCAAATTTGATTTGTTAAATTGACCAAGTTTCGTAACCATTTTGTTAGCATTTGGTGCTTTCCTGATTAATGGTGACCCACGTGACATGGAATTATATTCTATTATGGATTAAAGCCTCATATTGAAATTTGGAAGTATTAAAAATATGTTAAATTTAGTTGTAATTGCAATAATAACATGAAGTCAGTTATAGTATGTGGTCTTCCAGCTAGCTATTCAACCCTTCAACGACCTAATATCGATATGTTATATAATCATAGAGGAGATCACCAATTAACACTAATGATGTAAATTGTCATCTCTTGGGAGACATCCTATAGAAAAAGAAGGGTACAAATTGTTTAACGTCAAGCATTTACTCAAGGTTTTCGTGTAGAATTCTCATCTTTAGGGGGTCTAGCATTAGTAATAGCACAATGCTTAAAATGATGCAAGACATATAATCTCTATGATTTATAAGTTATTTTATTAGCTTTGTTTCAATCTTAAGATCAAAATATAATTTTTGTGGCAGTAGAAAAGTAAAATTAGCTATAAATAATTATTTATTTTCTAAACCACATATTGTTTGTTTAGGGTTCATATGCAAGTTGTCTTTAATATTATTTCCGTATAGCTTAATCTTATGTTCATCTTGAGGTAGATATTTCTTCATCACATCTTTTTTTATTGGTTTCTTGGACAAAAACAACCCCCCCACCATACCATCTCATATCTCAAGATCTTTTATAAGGAATTGGACCTATAAAGCCAAAATAATTTCATCCTTTTCTATGCTTCCTTCGATTGGGACTCTTTTGATTATTGTCGTCTCAACCAATACCAACTAAACTTTATCACCCCATGGGCCCGTTTTGAAGAAATTGCCTATGCAAATCACTGGCCTACATCATATCTCTCTAAAACAACATTTCTTTAATTTGTTTAAGCAACCATATATGCATAGGGCTAACAAAATTTTGTCTAACCCAAATATTCAAATTTGTCCGACTAAAAAAAAAACATGGTTTGGTTCGAACTCGATTTTGATATTGTTCCTATTAACCTAATATTCAAACAAAATATTTCTCTTTTTTGTCCAGACCCAATTTCGACCCATATTTAGTTCGATTCGAATTGTTCGCCCCGAAAAAATTGGGTGATAACATCAATTTATCGTCCAAATTTTGACATTAATCGATCTGTAGTTAACCCGAACCCGAATTTTTGTTAACACTTAATACATGCGAGCTCAGGTTAGTCATCATAATTCTTCTTGTTAGCATTAATTACTGTGCTAATTGAATTCGTACAAGCAGGATCACAGATATAATAATATAGTTTGGCAAAATTATTCCATTTAGCCTTCCACGACAATAGTTATGACCTTTTTTTTTTGCTCCTTAGCACATTTCGATTGATGTGTGGCGGTTTCTTTCGTAATGCACTACATATTAGGACATTATTGGCTTCATATTTGATTTGATCCTCAATCATTACATAATTAGCTTATTAGGTTCTCAATGTTAGTACCTTTTGATTACGAGTGCCTTTTATTATCCACATACTACCTCCGTCCCAGATTGTTTGTCCATCTACCTAACTCCCTTGTCCCAAAATGTTTGTCTATTTTATAATTCCAATGATTATAATTCATATTACACCCCTAATAAATACTCTTTTGTTTCTTTTTGATTTTTCTTCACATGAGAAAAGTAAGGACAATTTTGGTACATTACACATTTTTCACTCCATTTCCCATGACCATTGGACTTTTAAATATAGTTGGATAGACAAACAACATGAGACGGAGGTAGTATAAAATAAATGTTCATGGAACGCGTGGAAATTTGAAATCATTTATATCCCCTATCACATGCAAGAATGGCTAACCGTAACAGTAAATTAGTATATGTGCTTGTCACTCTTGGTGGATGATCTTCAAGTTATGTTCATTCATATACTCTCTTAATATTATCCAACTTTTAATTAATACAATTTGATTAATAAACAATGATCCACAAAATCAAATTCATGGATTCTTACAAGTAATTTTCCCACACCATTCTTTATTTATGTTAGGATTTGTTCTTTGTCATTGGTAATAACAAATTTTACCATTTATCTCAACTTGTCTATTTTGATCATATTTATCCATATTTTGCCTATGTTTACCAATATTAACAAAAATTAACCTAATTTGAATTCAAAATAGGAAAATTGGATATAAAAAAAAATATTTTTTGGATCTTTTTCTGAAAAATGAAACAAATTAACTTAAAAAATAATAAAAATGAAAAAAAAATCAAAATAATCCTTCTCTCTCCATTCCACCATAACCACTCACCACCATTGCTAGATCCACCAATGCGGCGGTGGTTACCGAAGGGTGTGGCGGCAATGGTGGGTCAGTGGATGGTGGTGGTTATGGGTAAAGAGAGAGAAGGAGAGAATCACCACCCTTATCTCTCTTCTCCCACAACCACTACCCACGAACTTGCCACCGCCGCCACAGTTGCTGGCAACCGGTGACCATCGACACGGTGGCGGTGGGTCAGTGGGTAGTGGTGGGTGGTGGTTGTGAGAGAAGTAACATGATAGAGGAGAGAACCACCACCCATCTCTCTCTCGCCCCACAACCAACACCCACCACTACCCACCGACCCGTTGTTGTCGCCATAAACACCGGAAACCGGCGACTACCGTTGTGGCGATGGTGGGTGTTTTCTTTTATGACAATGTGTAGGGCCCACAACCCGGAGGAGTGCCCTCCGGGTCGCGGGCCCTACACAATGGTTTCAGTTATACAAAATAAAAGTAGATGAGACCAACCAACGTTCACTAGCCTGAATGGATAAATTGTAGATCAGACTTATTTTTTTTAAGAATTGTAAGATACATATATTACATAGGTCTTCTCACGAGGAATCTACATAGAATGTCACCATACAAAATGTTGCAAAAATCTATACATAACTCATTGTTTCACTTGGAACAACCATCGATCGTATGTCTCGTCCTTGCAAGTCAATCCAACGCTTTATTTGCTTCCCAAAAAATATACGATACTCAGACAATTCACCTCCTGCATAAAACATCTAATACCAATTACTATATTATAAATCATCCAAAGAATACAACTCACTCATTGACTGCATCCACCAACACTTTGTTGTTTCTTTCAATAATAATGTTCTTCATACCACTATTACTTACCTTCTTAAGAACATTACGAAGATTCCTTGCCTCCGCTATAAGGATAGACACTTCCCCCAAATTAAACGAATGCGACGCCACCAAAACAACATTCGCATCACAAAATTACAAAGCCACCTATTGTACCACTAGAGGTTTTAGAACCATCAAAGTTGATTATGTGGAGATCACCCCCGGGTGCCCTCCAAGCAATCCATTTCAGCTCTCTCCCTGCCCCTTAAATGAATAAACTATGACGCCAAGACTATGAAATCTTGATGAATTGAAGCAAGATTGTAGCAAATTACCCGTTTGGCACATGCCTTCTCGGCCTAAAGTAAACTTCATAGTGAATTTACTTCTTGGGTCATCCTTGGGATCAACCCTATGATGAATTTCCCTGTTTGACAGTGTGATTAGTATTTTTGTGGGCTTTTCAAAAGTTGGACACTTGGGCTGAACATATTGTTACATGGGCCAAATCAATTTATTAGGACTAAATTGTTCCCTTACCGTGTCCAAAGTTTTGGCATGTGTCCCTGTATCCATAATTTTTAGAGATCCCGTGTCGGACCTAGTAGTATGAATCTGCACCTGTATCCAGATAACGAAGGCCAGCAGACAGAACTGGATAATTAAAGCTGTGTGTATTTCGTTATGTCTGCAGATGCAATCATCCACAGACACATATCGTATTGCCATCTAATACCTGCTGGACACACTGGTTTCTTCATCTTGTCTCAATTAATACTTCCTCTATTTCATATTTTATTATGATCTTCAATACTAACTTCCTTCTTTTTTATTTATTATTTACACTTTTAAGTGTCAATTTTTAATCAATAATTTTTAATATAAAATTTTTGTAAAAAATTAATATTATACCTTTTTAATAGTATTTTTTATGACGAATTTAATGACATTAATTTTATATGATGAATCATTATACAAATTAAGATATTAACAGTCAAAGTTTTCAACACAATTTCCTAGACGACAGATAAAAAAACAGAGGCAATATTATTTTTTGATCGATGATTACTTACATAATATTTTTGTTGAAAATTACAATATTATACTTTCAAGATTGTATCTATCGCTACGAATCTAATCATAGTAATTTAAGAAATTTATAGTTAAAATTTTAAAATTTTGACAATATAATTTCCAAAGACAATAATTAATATGAAACGAAAAGAGTATACAAATTTCCAAAAATGTACCTGACAATGCTATTTACTTGGGTCATATTTTTTAGAGGTCAATAGAATTTTTTACCTTGTCAAATCTTATTTTATTTTATCTTATCATACCTTACCATTTAAAAGAAATAGACATACATTAGATAATTTATACTTAAATTTTTTATTTAATTCACAAAATTTATTTAAAATATTATAAAAAAAATTAGATCTTATAATATTTACCTAACTCCGCTGCTTTATATATCTTTCCTTGCCCCCATATTAAAAAAGAAGGGTCTAAGTATATTTCTTACATTGGTGAAATCTAATGAGTTGTTTACTTGTTTATCAACCTTCAAAGATTGAAAGCAAAGTTTTGAAAAGTAGAATGTGTACCACTGACAAAAATTACTATTTAAGCAAAATTCGAGTAGGTTAAATTTAATCAACATTAAATTCAAGTCAATCCCGAATTTATTTGGGGGAACAAATTCTACGATTTGAATCGGACAAAATTTTGACAGTGCAAGTGGTATGGGGAAGGTAGCTACTAGACTAGTAGTAGTAGTATTTGTGAAACATTTTATTAATCACTAATGCCATGATTAAGCCAAGCAGCATCAGAATCAAACATTCTTCAGCAATCCATTTCGCACTGTATAATTATCCAAACTCTATTCAAAATTCTATCGAAACTCAAACAATTGTTTTTTTTTTTAAAAAAAAAAACCAAAACTAATGAATTTACAAACTAGTCATAATCTGTCCTTGAAACTCATAATCATACAGTGTTTGCAGCTGGGAGAAAACTAGTCTGATTTTGATGAACTACTTGCACCTGTAAACTCCTCAGAGGAACCCCGCCGGACCTCCTCTTCCACAGGCTCTTCTCCTCCTCCTTCTCCGCCGCCGTAGCCGTCGCCGGCAGCCTCTTAACCACCGGCAACGGCGGATCTAACTCCTCCAAATTTACAACACTACCCTTGTCAATCTCACTCTTCCTAGATCTGCACACCCGCACTGTCTCTGATCTTACTCTGCTACTGTTCCCGGCGGTAGCTTTCCTGCCGCCGTAGTGGGTCCCACCTGCGGTGGTTTGAGCGGCGGTGGAGGGGCTGCCGGAGATACTTTTTGGAGAGAAGAATAATCTCTTATTATTATTATTACTACTGCAATTCTGAACGGAGGAGGGGAAAGCGACCACCTTGCTTGTCCTCCTGACTTGGCCCATGCAACCCACCTTCGGCGACGAGGGCTCCGCCGAGGGCCGCCTTCTGCGGCGGCGGTGCGACGGAAGCGCCGCCGCGACGTCGTTGGAGCACATGATGGGTAGGAATATGGCGGTGGTTTTGATCTGGTGCTGCTTTTGCAGGTGATGATCGTTGTGTTTGCTCCTCATCATCATGATCATCGTTGTAATTATGCGTAGATTTATTGTTGGATGTTAAAGAAATGCTCGAAGATTTGTGATGTTTATGAGTTTATGAAGGGTTGGAACTTGGAAGAGAGAGTGGTTGGGTGTGAAATGTTGCGTTATATAGGGGGAGGCGGTGTAGATGGAAGTTAGGGGGTGGTTTGGCACAAATTATTAGGTACACTATAAGGTCCACCGCATATTTTAAGTAATTTTTATGTGATAAATTTTTATAAAAATTGATTTTTTTTAAAAAATATTAATGAATTTTAATAATATGGATAAATTAATGATGAATTTATGATAAATATTGATATTTTTTTAAAAGTAATTGAACACCTTATGAACTTAGATGGTACTTCAATGTATATTCCCTATGTTCTATATTATTTGTTTTTTTATTAACTATTACGATCTTCAATGTTATTATTTGATTGAAAATTGTTTATACAATATCTTATTGACAATTGTAATATTATATTTTTTGAATTATATTTTTCATTATAAATCTAATGATAGTAATTTTATTTAACAAATTATTGTATATATTGAGAAATTTTGATATATTTTTTTAAAATTTGACTGTACAACTTTTAAAGAAAATAAATAACGTGGAAGAAATAGATACCTTTATACAACATTTTATTGACAATTGTAATATTATATTTTTTGAATTATATTTTTCATTATAAATCTAATGATAGTAATTTTATTTAATAAATTATTGTATATATTGAAAAATTTATGATGTATTTTTTTAAATTTGACTGTAAAACTTTTAAAGAAAATAAATAACGTGTAAGGAATAGATACCTTTATCCATTGGTGATTTGGTCGGGTGAGAACGTGAGATGTGATTAAACAAAGAGTAGGGTCATCTCACTTTTTTAGTTTTAGTTCTTTTTTCTAAAAACGATGGTGAATAAGTGATAATGCGGTACTTTAATGCATATATTTTAATAGGTCAAAGTATAGGTCAAATTCTCTTATGAAATCGTTACTACTTGCCTTGCTACTTGAGTTGGCACTATTAATTGAGCAAACTAGCGGCAAAAATTCGTTGGATCATAATATTTGAATTTGTCTGACTCGAATTAAACTGAATTTTATTATAAATTTTTTATTAAATTTTAAATTTGGATAATTCGGTCATGTCCTATTCTAAAATTAGTTCGGGTTTGGGGTAAGAAATTTGAACGTCTGAATTTTATCTCAAATTCGGATTGGGATAAATTCGGACGCATTCGGATAATGTCCAAAAATTAGAATTCGGACAAAATATTAGAATTATGTATAAATTTAGTGTAAATTCGGATTTGGTTATATTCAGATATATCCGGGTTCGGATAAATCAGACAATTCAGGTCTGGGTTCAAACACCACAAAATGTCCGAATTTAAAATTTGGACAGGATTCACTTTTTAAAGGTGACCGAGTACATAGATTGAATACACTACAAATATTCTTGTTAAAGGTGCTTTTCTTATTATGGTTCTACTCATAAGGCATTCTATTTTTCTTTTCTGATCAATTTACATTTATTAAAAAGTCAAATTTCGAAATGATATTAAATGTCTAAGGGTGCATTTGATTGGTCAATAATTCCGGGGAAATGGTCAATTTTCCTGGGTTAACTTATTTTCCCCGTATTTGGATGCGAGTTGACTTCGGGAAAGTTTTCACGATGGACCCATCATTTTCTTCATTTTCCTAGGGAAACTTTCCCTTATGAGGGCTAATGAAAGTTTTTCCTAAGAAAATCTTTCTTATGAAAATTTTCCTCAAAAAAAATTTCCTTGAAATTCTTTCCAAACACTCCCTAACAGTATTCTACTATCTTTTTGTCAAGACTACTTCCTCTCCCCCTTAAAAAACGCAACTCATCATTGTCAAGACTAATTCCTCTTCCGTAATTTTCAGTGATGATGTGGTATTGAGTATTGACCATGTAAGAGCATCTTAACTGACCAACTAACAGTTGTAAATTAAATGACGAACAACGTTGCAACAAGGACCACACCATTGGCAATGGCATTAATGGTTGACATTAATGGATATTTTGTTACTTGCTCCGATGTACCATATTTATAATTGTCATCTCTGAAAATTTTAAAGTCAAACTTTAAAAATTTTGACGATGATTTATTATATAAAGTTAGTAGCATTAAATTTATTATAAAAAATACTATCTAAAAAGTATAATATTGGAGTTGTTATAGTAAAATATTATATAAGAAATTATTGATCAAGGAATGATATTAGAGATTATGATAATTAACTAAGGGTGCGTTTGGTTGGTCAAAAACTCCGGGGAAATGGTCAATTTTCCCAAGTTGATTTATTTTCCCCATGTTTGGATGTAGGTTGACCTTAGAAAAAATTTTCACGACGGACTCACCACTTCTTCCATTTTTCTAGAGACAATTTACCTTAAAGGGGCTAAAGAAAATTTTTCTTGAGAAAGTCTTTCTTATGAAAACTTTCCATGGGAAAATTTTCTCTAAGGTTCCTACCAAATGTCCCCTAAATAACAATTAGGCCCTCTTCGGCAAAATTAGTGTTTTAGATAGCGGATAGAGGTTTATGTAGCGGACAGCGGTTTAGACAGCGGATAGCGGTTTAAGTAGCGGATAGCGGATGACTATTCAAATGAAAGTTGTGTTCGGTAAATTTAGCGGTTAAATTAACAGATTAATGTGAATTGACATAAAAGGATATGAATAATTTTGAAAGATAAAATTTTCAAAGGGTATTTTTTAACCGAAAAATTAAAACGCTATATCCCAAACGCTAAACGTTAACTTTATTAGCGTTTCACAAAACGTTCCTCAAAACGCTAGCTTACCGAACACTAATATTTACACAATTAGAGTTTTGAGTTGGTCAAAACGCTAAACGCGACCCAAAACGCTACTGCCGAACACCACTTTAATATGAAATGAAGAGAGTATTTTACTTTTCTGCTAGTGACACAGGCAACTGCTTAAAATGGGACCATCCCTTAATTTTTTTTCTTTGAGATTTACAATACTTGTACAACCGAAAACAAGGTTTCAGTCATTCAGAAGTACGGAGTAAAATAACTACTTGAAAATTGAAACAAGAGTATAAAGAGGAAACAAGGCATCTTTAAAAAAAAAAGGGAAAAAAATAAGAAAGTAAAAGTTTGTTTTTACCGCTTGTTACAGTACTCGATCCATTGAAAAAGTTCTTATCTTTTGGGGGGTGCAGAACGCATGATCAGCAAAATGATGCCATTTGGGATTCAGGGCTAATAATTTTGCGTACGTTGGTTTTGAATATGAAGAGTATGTTCGTTAAAATTAGCGTTTTATGGATCCGATCACAGTTTACGCGGCGGATAACGGTTTAAAGTTTAAATTATGGATAATAGTTAGGTCTCATTCTTTTATATGGTTAGTTGCGGTATGGTAATGATACGGTGCGGTGAAATTTGAAAAAATGTGTGAGTTGTGGCAGGTAGGGTAAGTTAAGAGAGAATATGAAAAGTAGAAGAGAAAAGTAACGAGAGAGAAAAATGAAAAGATATATTAGTAATGATTGTGGTGTAATCTAATGGAAAATTAAAGAGTGTGGTACGGTGCAGTGTGGTACTACACCGCAACCTACCGTATAAAAGAACGACACCTAAAATGACTATCATAATAATATAATCTTAATTCGAAATGCTTATCATGTCCTTACTAAGGAGTATTATATATAGGTTTAAATATGATTTTAAAAATTAGAAAACCCTACTATATATCACATGTAATGTAGATGAGTGATGATACGTGTCTTTGGGCAAGACATCTTGTTTCTTATGAAATTAATATTTATTATCATTTTTAACCCCAATGTTTTTGACAATTATTATTAATTATTAATTATAAGAAGATTGAAATGTGTTGGCTACTCCAACAATTAAAATTGACATCCTAACGAAATAACCTCATCCGTTATGCATATTTTAGATGCCTTTTTGTAAATTTTAAAAAATATAAATAAAAGTGTGATTTATACCATTTATATGTAATGTTGATCATATATTTTTTCAATTTAATTTACAAATATATAAATTTTATACAATGATAAAACACTTAAAATATATCTTGACCTAAGATTATTTATCATTTTCATTTATTAAAACTATACGCACCAAATCAAGAGCAATTCTTGTGACACGTATTATGAGTTCAATATCATAATCCAATACCCAAACACTATTTTGTTTAGCATAATGAAGGAAGATTGGATTGGGTATGGTTAGATTCATTCTTTCATTTATTTATTTTAGTAAGGAAAAAAAAAATTAACTTTTTACCAAATTCAGATGCTGTCTATACCTATATGTGCTGGAATTCAACAACATATGAACCAACTTTATAAGAAAACAATTTTTTAGAGCATTCATGTTGATGCTAAAGTTAGGCTATAGGTAACTAGCAGAATCTTCATAGAGTAACAAAGATTCCTTGTCTATAAATTACAAGGCTATCAAATAAAAATCGTCTCTAAGGAAATATAAGGTGACAAGTTTTAGGCAGCCTTACAGACTTTCTTTTTTGTTGGTTGGACAAAGATCCTGGACAATAACAGTAGTAGGCAAAGCATAAAATTCACAGCCATTAAATAAATCAAACAGAAGGATCGATCAATAATACACTAATCCTACAGAGGGATCAGTAATACAACAAATGGGTTTATACAATACATTATGGTGTGTTTGGTTGATGGTGTTTCTTGGGAAAGTTAGTCAATTTTTCCTAGTTGATTTAACTTTCTTATATTTGGGAGGAAAACAGAAATAGGAAAGTTTTTAACTAGGGTCCACAATTTTCCTACAACTCATGGTAAAAACTTTTCCGAGGGGGTATGGGAAAGTTTTTTTTTCCCCCATTGGCAAGGGAAAGTTTTTTGAACTTTGTTTCCAAAAATGTTCCTAAAAACTATTTTATGAATGAACATATGTAGGGTAGTTTGGACATTTCAAATGAGTTTTTTCATAAACTTTCCCATGTTTTTAAATATAAACCAAACACTGTGAATTATTCTTTCGCATAGAAAATTTTCCTAGGAAAAAGTTTCCCGAAATTTTTTTTTACCAAAAAACATTTTCCTGGGAAAGAACCAAAAACACCGTAATTTAAATAGACATTAGAATTAACAACTGTCTCTCAGTCTCACATATGTTAATATAAGACAATCATTCTATTTGTTTGCAAACATCTTCATCAGGCTAGTGAATTTTTTATGACTGATTTTTCACCCCTAAGATAGAAGAGTCCTACCTCCTTTAAGCAAGGTTTCACGTTTCCCTTAAATAAAGTCTTTTGTTCGAGTTTTCTGAATGGAGAAAATTTATAATAGAAAAATTGTATATCTTTATAAATTAACAGTAATTAAACTCGATGTCTGACAATAGAGACATAAGATTAAAAAAAAGACCACCATAAAATAAGTGTAGATGATCTCACAAATAGCTGTAAAGTACACTCAAGAGCTTCTAACACAAGCGGTATGGGAGTAGAATATGATGTGATTTCCATCCTCTCCATTATGTTTGAATCCGAGTGCTTATAATTTTCATAATGGAAATTGGTAAGGTTTGGCAACCTGCTCTTTCTCAATCTCTATTAAAGCTTAGATTTAGAGATGATAGCAAAAGTTTGAATCCACGTCAATTTGAGCTTGGATGTTTCGAATTTCAAATTCGAACACTTTGTGATATCCGAACCTAAACCTGAATTGTCCTAATATGGAAAAACTCGAATTCACACTGAATTTAGATAAAAAATCAATAATTTGTTTGAATTTTAGGCAACGGGCATTGTCCAAATGTAATCGAAGTTGAATTCGGTACAAAAGTCGGACAACCCGAGTTTCCTATCCCAAACCCAAGTCCGACCTGGTTTTATAATCGGACATGACCTAATTTAAAATTTGAACAAAAGTTGATGACCAAATTCGATCTAATTCAGGTCAAACCAATTTAGATATTCAAATCGGACAGTTTTTTGATACCGCTAAGTGGATTGATGTTAACTGTAGCTCTCTTGCTAAGTTTTCCCCGAAGAGATCATTGAGTGGACCAATTTACATGTGTACCCAAAAAAAAAAAGATGGCAGTGAAACATTCAAGTCAAATCTATCTGTGTAGACATGAGGAAGAGGGCTAGCTAGCAAGAAATAATTGAAGTAAAAAGACAAGCAAGTAAAAACAAAAGAGATGGGAGGAGTTGCTCGTGTGGTAGGGTTGAAACTAAAGACAGGCCAGGTTGTACGGCCATCCCTAGTGCTCTTTTGCACTGCCCCATTATTCATATTACATAACTACTAATCACTTTCCTTTTGTCCCAAACTAAAGTGTTTCAAATCATTGAACCCCCTTTTTAAAGTTCAAATTTTAAAATATACTCTTCCTTGTCCATTTGCTTATGCTTTCTTCTCATTCAGTGTTTTCTACAAAGAAAATGTGTAGAGTTTTGTTCTATTGATTGTTAGGATTTGTTTATTGCTTTGTGATATCTTTTATGTTATGAGTAGTTTGAAAATATTTGAAACATATTCTTGGTACTATCCACTATGTTTATCAAGAAAAAAAATGTGGTGGTTGATTGGATGACTAGTGCTAGTTAGTGTTTATTAGAATTGATTGGTGCTGATCAATGTTGATAACTAATATGTTCGGTATTCTGATTAGTGGTAATCAATGTTGAATGTTGATGATAAGTATTTAACGTAAATTGAAAAGAACAAAACGGTATAGAAGACCGAAGACCAGACTGATTTGCAAACACAGAATTCTTTACAATCCAAATTTGCAAACACAGAATTCTCCAGTTATAAAACACAGAATTCCTCGCAATATGTTGGGTGGCCGGACACTCACAAAAGAGTTGAGTGCAACCATCATTTGATTCGCTAGCTTATCTCCTACTTTAGCTCCGAGTTCCATGGCTGTTTTCTCAGTCGAAGATGGCAAAAGAATACAACATTTACTCATCAGAACCAATGACTAGATTACCAAATGTTTTGATCAAATATTACCCCTACACTGAGATGAAACTACAATACAAGAACCCCTGTATCCAAACCTAAAACTAAAGGGGCGCATTGAAGGAGGAACATATCGCCCCAATGCCACATCTATACATACTTCCAAAACTGTATGAGTCGAGAAGAAACAGCTAATCTATGCCTAATCGGTGCCTTTTGATCGATGATGGGTATCGTATGTGAACACTTAGGACTAAACCACCAACCTCTTCATGGGCTTCTAATCGCGACAATTCCTGCCTTCCTCGTTTAATTAAGGATAATTACCAAGATCTCATACTCGTGGAAATAAGTCAGAGAACCGAAAAACTTGATTAGCTGCATCATTTCGATGATCTTCATGTTTACATGTCCGATGTAAACCCTAATGAGACTCCCCATACTCCATCCTCACCCTCGCCACATTTTTCATGCACAACTTTCATCTTCTCCACGGATTGGCATATTCCACTGCAGCTCCAATCGAAGGATGCTACACAGACGTTGCCGGCTTGTGCCTTCCATTCACAATCTACAAACCCCGCAGAAAAATGAATAAAAAAACATATGAAGAAAGTCCGATGATAAAAACTTGTCCGAAAATTGATAGGATGAGCCGAAAACCCAATGAAGAGTACCTGGAGGAGTTCCGCAGCACATACTACGCTCATCGACGTGTTCCACATCAAGACCGATGAACCATGAACCCAGAGACACGTCTTCATTTGCATATTTGTGCAGTATGGGCCTGCAATTGTAATACGGAAATACATATCTTAACAATGACTAACAAGTGAATCAATATCACTCATGTTGCACTTGGAAGAATGCTGGCAAAATTTTCCTGAGAACTTTTATCGGGAATTTTTTTCATGAGAAATGTACTTTACAAATTACAATGTTGGAGTCACATTTTGAAATCCTGGGAAAAATAATTTGAAATGTTCATACTACATTTAGACTTTAAATACTTGGGGGTAATTTGGGAATTTCTGCAAAAAATGAATTTCTATTCCAGACAGTGAAAAATTTTCCTTTACCCCCTTCGGAAAAAGTTGTTCCGAGTTGGAGTGTGAAATAATGGGCTCCATGTAAAAATTTTCCCATCCATTAAACACAACCAACCACGAGAAAATAATTCGTCAACTTGGGAATTTGACCAGTTTCTCTAGGGAAAAATGCCAACCATTCAACCAAACTTTCCATCTCAAAAGTTAGCACTGCGACATTTCGAAAGAGTTCCTAAATGTCAAATAGACGTGTGTCACGATCGTTTTTAATTACTATAACTTTTGTACTTTGTTAAATGTGAACTGTGTGAATCAATTTTAATCCCCACAAAATAGCACCCTAAAGATGAGGAAAAAAGAAATGTAGCAGCTGCTTGGAATTATAGAGCCAGTGAACGATAAAGGAGAGATGAAACTCACTGGTTTATCGAAATATAAGTTGCCAAATCCTTCGAGATTGCGTAGATCTGTCCGGTTGCATGGCGGAAATACTTGTTCCCTTCTTCTCCAAACTTCCAGAACTCTGGTTCATGGTACTTAACATTCCTGTGAAACACAATGCCAACAGGAAAAAGAAACACAGTCAATTACGTCACATCAGAGGAAGAGTACTGATGCAACCCTCCAATCAATATGAGGATTACTTTTGAGCCAGAACAGGCCCGGATTTCATGCATCCAATGTAAACTCTAGGTTTTGATCGATAATGAGCAAGGGTTGAAGCCAGGACACCTGAAAATGATAAGCATACAGGAAATTAATGAGCGATGAAATCATCATATGAAACAACATGATGGGCATCCCCTGAATCAACGATAAGCATGCAGAATTACTGCAAAACAAATTATGGTAGAAATTAGAACTAGGGTATTTACCCAAATTGACATGGACGTCGTCATCCACTTTAACGTAAAAGTCAGCATCCCACTTTGCAACAACAGTAGAGAAGAATATCTTGGTTTTAGCAGACAGTTCATGGTACCCTTCAATATGCTCCTGAAAATGTTTTCTGTTAAGATCCTTCCAATCTGAAGTCACCCATCATCATAGTTATTAAAATCCCGATTCAAATCTACGATCCTACATTTTATGATCCAAAATCCTCGATGCGATTCTACTATCTACATTCTGATTCACGATCCTAGGTGGGTTAATTCCGATCCTAACTATCCCATGGATCCGAGTTAGGATCCTGATTCTAACAACCTTGCCCGTCATATAAAAAAAAGGAACTTGGTGTGGCATACTTACCAGTCTGAGAAAATCATGATGTTGGGCATCCTCTGAATCAATAGCTCGATCTAGAATGCTGTTGGATGTTGCACTAGTTCAATAATTCAAAGGGTCAGCATGAATGGTAATACCCATGACAGCATAATGTCCCAAAAATCATGTACATACTTTAAATGGGAAGCACAATTGATGCAATACAAAAGAAGAGCCCCGTCATATTTGGCAGCAATGAGAGAAATGAAATGCATAACTTCACCAAAATAATATCATGGAATTTGGTTGGGTGCAATGCAATGTAATCAGTAGATCGATCTAACTTGGAAAATTTCTTCAAGGTCATCATTGCAATGCAGCCTACCGCACAAACATTAATGTTTTAGACCACCAAGGACACAGCATGGGGCAACCATTCATTTATATTGCTTGGTTTGCATTCATAAGAAAACCCATTTATTTGCTAAAGCCAGAACTAAGAAAGTAGGGCATATCATATCTTGAAATCGACAATCGAGCAATTTGGAGCTGACAAAATTGTCCCCATTTCATTCAATGACATATATATACAAAATCACATAGTACAAGCACAGAAATGTCACAAAAAGCAACAAATTGACATACATACATACCTGTGACCTATCATGAATCGAATCACAATTCCCTTCTCTGTTTCCAATCTCTTCAATTTCTCTCCTGAGGCACACAGAACCGGGTGAGGACTTTGCTTGACTAGCAACACCACAACAAGAACTTATTAAGCATAGAACGAATATTATGCCCCGAATCCCCAATTAATTACCTTGAGGCATCCAAGTTTCCCTCACTGAATCACGTCGCTTCCTACTACTAAAAGCAGTGTTAATTCCAATCACCACAAATGCCTTTTTCTTCACTTGCCCTCCTCCACCTGCCAATGTATTGGCAGCAGTGGCCTTGTCAGAGCTAACCAGCTCCTTGGAGCTGCGAGTCGCTGCGAGCTCCATCTGAAGCATTGAAACCGATTTATCCAATGACCTAGAAAACTTGACAATTAGCAAAACAAACACATACAAGGGTGAAATAGTCAAGACTAGGGTCAGTAGCAAGGCCAATTGGAGGAGGCACTCACTTGATTGCTTCATGGGTTTTTTGTACTTCATCCATTACATCTTTATCATTTGCAGGTTTCTGCAACATATTATGGACTCCAAATTGAGATCATTTTTTCTACTTTCAATATCTAATTTCTTCCATCAAAACACATCTAGAGGATAAATCTGATGACAAAGTTGATACCTTTATAGTGTCAGACATAACACTGAGCTTTTCATTTTGCTGATGTGATGAGATCAGCTGACTGCCACTTTCTTGAGGCTCCCACAACCTTCAAAATCAGATCAACCCATCAAACTGCCAGCTCCAAAAAAGCTCCAAATCATGAAATCAACAACAAAATGAAACACCCAGATGGGAAAATATGAACCAAACCTGTTGGTGAAGAGCATGCCAAAGAAGAAGAAAGAAACACACAGAATTGGTACCCATTTGGTAGAGATTTTCCCACTGCTTCCTCTCTTCATCATTTTCTTTCTTTTTTTGCTTCTCTTTCTCTCTCTCTCTCTCTCTCTCTCTCTCTCTCTCTTCACACACCCAAAATCAAAGACTCAGAAGAAGGGTTATAACTTATAAATTACACCAAGCTCAGCTTTTTCAAAATGGGGTATTTCCTAAAATTTAGGCAGAAAGAAGACCTTGTTCTTCTTCAGTCACCAAAGTCTTCGATGGCGATCTGAGTTTTTCAGTGACAAATTCGTGGGTGGGTTCGGAGAAAGCAGCCGATCAAAATTGACCCGGCTAGCAAGCTAACCCGCTTCCTTACCCTGTTCTTGTTCTGGGTCAATTTTCTGCAACGACTTTTGGGTGAAATTTCCTATCTGTTTCTCACCTGACTTCTTCATGGTCTACAGTAACAAGAATTGCGAACATATCATCCTCATGAAAAGTGGATCCAGTTTGAGTTTGAGGGAGGAAGTCAAAACTGAAGATGCTGGACCGAATCCCAATGCTCTGTTGGCCTACGTACGGGTTACTCTGCAATTGAGTGGGCTTGGGCCCGAGTATTGGCAATGTGGTTAGGGTTCAAAGGGTGCGTAAAATTCACAAGTAAAAAAATAATTGGATAAAAGTTAACTTTTGATCAATTTTGATAAATTTTAATAATTTTTGTCAAATTTATTTTAATATAAAATTAGTTTTTTTATTTTTAATTTTGGTAAGTTTTGATAAATTTTGGTAAATTTAGATAAAACTATCCAACCCAATGAATTTATGAATTTGACATACTCTAAGTTCGTTCAGTAATTAAAATTACAATACAACCACTCTAAAAAAAACACATTGAGTTTACACAGAAAGTGCTTTGTGTGCCAGCCTGCTAATGGCAACTTCACATTTTTTAAAAATTTTAAATCAGAGTATATTTGGCGATTTGTATTAAAGTTTTTCAAAGGGAGATTTCCAAGTAAATTTAGCCATAGACAGTAGATTAATCAAGTGAGTTGCTGCAAGTATACATTCCCTCCAAAGAGTTTTTGGAAAATGAGCATAAAATCGAAGTGTTGTAGCTGTTGCAAGAAGATGACGTGTTTTCTTTTATCCACCCATTTTGTTGGGAGGTTTTAACAATAGAGCGTTGATGTAATATACCTTTGCTTTAAAAAAAAGAAAAAGATCCTTGCCGACGCTATTTTAAAATTATGTCCTATTGTCACTTCTAATCATTTTGACATTGGTTTTAAATTGTACCGCAATCATTTTACAATATTGAACCACAACATGTTTTGCTTGAGATTTGCTTTGTAGAAAGAGACGCCCCTTCAGGTGATGCCTAAAAGTGTCACTTTTTGGTAGAAAGAGACGCCCAAGAGAAAACAGGGGATTTACAAGTGAAAGACGGGGGAAAAGGCAATGGGGGGACTGGGGTCAGGTTTCGGATCGTTCGTATATTGGATTCGGGTAAATACGCGTCGGATGTGTTTTGGTTCGGGTACATATGAGTAGTATATTTCGATTTCGGATCAATCGAACGGGTTATAATTGCGACCTTTTCAGTTTTTCCTTTTCAAAAATGAAACCCTAAATATTCTTTTTGTGCAATATAAATAACGAAATATGATTATCTTCAAATAACGAAAGATTATTATAATTATTTTAAGTTAAATTAAAGAAATAACAACTAAATGAGTTGCACTTATAGTTTAATAGTTAAAAGTTCTAATGAAAAGTCACAAAGTCTAATAAAGTTGAACTCAAAAAATTAATTTTTCGGGTCAAACGGACGGGTCGGCTTTGACCCACTAATTTCGGATTCGGTGTATTTTGGGTTTAGTTGGAAAAAATTGTATTAAAAGCCTAAAAATTTTAGACGAATTTGGGTCGGATTATCAGATCGGATCAGAAATTACGAGGATTAGGGGTGACGTAAGAGATGACAAGCATTCTCATTTGACGTGCAGCATGTGCAGCACTTGTGTTTTGAGTCAAAATTTTCTCACCATTTGTCAAAATGTTGTAGGCAGGATCGGAAAGGCTTGCCACGTAAGAAGGAATTGGACATAGACCTGGCAATTCTCGACCCGACCCGGAAACCCGACCCAAACCGACCCGCAAAAAGTGGGTTTTGAACACGAAATTCCGACCCGGGACCCGAAAATGACCCGACCCAAAGAAACCGGTAAAAAACGGGTCAGGTCGGGTCAGGTTTGGGTCGACCCTTTGGGTCAGACACTTTAATTTTTAGTGTTTTGTCTACTTTGGCCTTGTGCAAAAAATGGGTCCATTCCATGAAAATTAAGGCCCAAAAGTAAAATATTGGGTGGTTTTGAAATGCTGCAGAGAGATATACAAATGAAATAATCAAATAATAAATGACCAAAACAAAACCCTAACATCACTCACTCACTCTCTCAAATGAACTCAAACTCCCGCAATCCGCCTTTCTCCTCTCTTTCAGTAAAATAGTGTATTATTGTCAAAGGTCAAAGTTCAGTGTATTATTGTCCAATACACCTAAAGTTTAGTGTATTAGCATCCCAAAACCCTATATATTTCATAAGTATTGTTATTCGTGATTGTTGACGTAAACCGCATAATACTTGTAGACTTGAAGATTGTTAAATTTTGTCCATTAGGTGTATAATAATATGTCAATACAACTATGACATATCATGATGGTCGAACTTGGAATAGAATGATACATTACATAGGCGTCTTTGACTAGTTATAATCAATTTTATTTAGTTGTAAGTGACTGAGAAAAAGGGCGGTCATGACCCGTAAACCCGACCCAAACCGCCCGAAACCGGAATACACCCGACCCGTATTTACCCGAACCCGATATACGACCGACCCGTAACCCGCCCGCCCGCCCGTATTGACAGGTCTAATTGGACAGTATTCTCCCATGGAATTTTCCCCTCATTTCTCAACATGGGGCAGGTAGTAATGGAAAAGTTTGGAAAATTGGATTTTAAGGGTCCGTTCTAGGAAAAAAAAAAGGTGGAAAAAAATCTCAGGAAAAAAATTAGAAGGATAACTTTTTTGAGTAAATAAGTTTCTTTCTATTGTTTGATTTAAGTAAATTTTGAAGGAAAAATTTTCAATAAATTTTCTTTTCCTTATTTGGTTTGAGGAAAAAAATGCATGGAAAAAATAAAATTACATGGAAACTTATAAATGTCAAGTTTTATTGTTTAGATCATATAATGTGAGTTGAGAGAGAGAGAGAGAAAGAGAGTGAGAGACAGAGAAAAGAGAGTTAGAGAGAGGGGGAGAGAGAGAGAAGGAGAAGAAGTTAACGAGAGAGAGAGAGAGTTACAAGAGAGTTAGAGAGAGGGAGAGAGAGAGAGAGAGAGAGAGGCAAGAGAGAGAGGGAAAGAGAAGAGAGACTTAGAGAGAGAGAGAGAGAGCGTTGGAGAGAGAGAGAGAGAGAGAGAGAGAGGCAAGAGAGAGAGGGAAAGAGAAGAGAGACTTAGAGAGAGAGAGAGAGAGCGTTGGAGAGAGAGAGAGAGAGAGAGAGAGAGAGAGAGAGAGAGATAGAGAGAGATGAAGAAGAGAAAGGTTGGATTTTAGATCCAAAATTTTTCTCTCAACTTTCATTTCATTTTTGAATGGAAAATTTTTATTGTTTGTTTTCCAAAATTTTCCATCTAGCTTTCTAACTATTTTTTTCCAATTCATTTTTCTTCAATCCAAACAAAGGAAAAATTCTTATTTTCCACATTAATTTTTTCCATGCCGTTTTCATACGTCCAAACGGACCCTAAGAGTCCCTATTTTTAGTTTTGGTATGTCAATAATATGTATTTTATTTTTAAATTTTAATGGCCCAACAAATAAAGATATACTCCCTCCTTCCCATATTATCTGTCACATTAACTAACTTTCTTTTTCTCATAATATCTATCACTTTATAATTCCAATAACACATTAATTACTTATTTATCAAATTAACCTTACATCGTTTTCTTCCATTTTTTCATTTTATTTACCTTTTTCCTTTTTTATTCACTATTTTATTCAACATTTTCACATTTTCAATGAGGTAACTTAATATAGAGGGAATTTTTTTTTGGTTTTCTAAATTATGTCTTAAGAGACAAAGAATATGGGAAGGAGGGAGTATTATGGTGGGACATTACCGAATTAATTGGCAGTTATTTGGTGGAAAGCTGACATACACCGATAAGAGTATGTTTAACACTAAAGTCAACATAAAGTTGTGCATTAAATGACATTTTTTTCATTTTCTTGAATGACTATTGTTATGGTACGAAGGGAATGCATAGAATACAAATAAGAATTTGTTTTAATAGTGTGTTCAAAAAAAAAAAAATTTGTTTTAATAGCTAATGAACTTTATAATAAATTAGTTAAATCTTCATATGTATGTTTATATTCCACATTAAATGAGTGAAAAGTTGATATATATCATCGAGAATTATTTAGATTAATTAATTTATAATTAACAAGTAAAATTTGAAAAGTATAAAATTTATTTCTAAGTATTTATTTTGCTCTTATTATTATGAATGATATCAAATTTTAATTATTTTTGCTGAAAGCAAGAAAAAAAGAAAAATCAAAGCAAATGAAGATTAAAAAAAATCTATATATATAGAGCAAAAACGTAAAGTAAAAAACACATTTTTAAGAATCAAAGATATAAACTAATTGTACAGTGTTGTTGTATTATTGGGAGTACGGTTGTTGTATTCACAGGGAGTTGTATTCCAGGCAGTCATAACTCATAACTAACTCAAGTGTTTCAAGCTAGGTGAATAAACAGATGATTGTGGTGGTGATCGAGGGAAACTAATGAACTATGAAAACAGTAAAAACTCGGGTTGCAATAAAAATATTCAACAAGTAATCAATATAATTAACCTAATCTACCAATTCTAAACATGCAATTAATAGTGATCAGTTGCACCATTAAAGCTCGCCAAAGCCCTCTTTCGAGGGTCAATGACTAGTCTAACTCTTCCAACTGTATATTCTCATGGAGTTAGTCTAATTAAACTACAAAAATAGCAACCCTAGACTTAACTCGAATTCGATTATTCTCATATCAAAAATTCTAACTATTTTCTCTAACACACTAGCAAATTAACCTCACCTCTCGGCATATATCAATTGGCTAAAGAAATATAGATGAACTCTCTCTCGAGCATTTCATCGAACATATGGTGGGCATGAGAAAACCTCTAACTATAAGTATGAATTTGGATAGATTAGGCATAAACAGAGATTAATTCATCATCAAATACATCAATCACAACCCAAACAACACAAAACTAACAATTAATCAACATATTAAACAATTAAAGAGAAACAAAATGAATCTAGCAAGAACATAAATAAACATGAAGAGAAAGAGAAAGAGAAACTTAGTCTTGAACTGCGGAATTGAAAGCGAAATCCATGAATACTTTGCATAGAAAAGTAAATTCAACCTAAGAACTAATCTAAAAGCCTCTAAAGAGGCTAATCTTCTTGCCAATTTTGAGTGTCGCAAGTTATCTCCCTAAACTCCAGGCCTCGTTTTGTTGGGATAACTTCAGAAACAGTAGTGGTGGTGGGACTGGAGGTGGATGTAATAGGGGTTGTGTAGGTGGTGGTAGGAGGGGTTGTAGGGGTGGTTGGGATGGTGGTGGTTGCAATTACCGGCAGCAGCAGGTAACAAATGGGTTTAGTGGCAGTTTTGACAATTTTAGAAACAATAGTGACATTTTTGACCATTTGAAAACAATAATAACAATTTTGACTTATTGGAAAACATGAGTGGCATTTTTATCCCAGCACTCCATGCAATCATTGTGGCTTGTGGAAACTTCACTCAGAGTTGGCCAACATACACGTATTTGGTACTTGCCAACAATTTTCCGCAAAGGAAACTTTCAAGGGAATCATACAAAACGAAATGAAGTTTTACTATATCATTGATTTTTCCTCCCTTTTGTTTCCACATGGTACAAAAGAAGTTAGATAATCCTTCTTATAAGGTTCCAATCTAGGTTATTAGTGTACAACTTAAGAAGTAAAACTGTAAGATCAACTATATTTCCATGATATACAAACATATATAAATGTTTCCTATCTTAAGGTAATCTTAATGAGTTTCAATTGCATTCGATCAAGTGAGTGTTTATGATCATTGGCCTCCAAAATATCAATTCTATAGACCCCTAGGGTTTCATGGATGAACTATACTAGAGCAAGCACTTAACAAATAGGAGCATATAGTCTAATAAAAATTTCACATTGATATAAAATGTGAACTCCATTTTATATCTCTAGGGCGTTGCAATGTACCAACTTAGTTAGCATATGTTCGTCCCTCTAACTCTCCACTTTCAACTAAATGTTCAATTTAACAATTTTGGTTGCTTAGCCAAAAAAGTCGAGAAAGGTATACTTTGGCTTGCTTACAATTCATCATTACGCTTAGTCAAACCAATAACAATATTTACTGCAAAAACCAAGTTTTGAAAGAAAGTATGTACTTCTGATATTTTTCTTGCTGCAACAACATGAGCTAATTTTAATTGGTGAGCTGAACACTGTACATAATAGGCATACTAATAAGGACTTGATCTAGGCAATAACAATTCGACGCTCGTGCGACTGTGCTTTGGTGGCAAGGATTAGATCTGAACGACAAGAACCTTGCTGAAAAGACTGGTTGGGTAGCAGAATTGGATCTAAACAACCAGAACAAATGCTGGCGGGGTTGTGTTAGAATGTTAAACACTTGATGACACAAGTAATGCTCGATTTGTAATTTTCCCTGAACTTTCCTCTCATTTTTTAGAGGAAAATATTATAATAAATATTTATAAAGTGTTCTTTCCTATTTTCCTCTATTATGATTTTTTTTTTTTGCCCAAGTGATTTTCTCTGAATCAAATATTGGAAAAAAAAAAAATTCCAATTTTTATTTCCACCTCTTTTCCCAAGAGGACCAGGAAGGGACCATGATCGGTTGCAATCTCAGCAAAAAAGGAGATAAGACACACAAGGCTCCGTCTTCTTCCTTTTGCCAATATGCAGCATCCATGGTATTCCAATTCAATCAACAACTGAAATTCTCCCCAACTTTTCTTCCTAGTTTTAACGTAATTTATGCATTGAAATGTTCATCACTGGGTTACTTTCCTCTACTCCGCTTAATCACATTCCTTTTCTCAATTCCATCCCCTGTAAACTGAGTTCACCACCATCATCAACATTCAAAGTTGAAGCTGCTACACCTCAACTTTCGGGTCTTCAAGACTTACCAGACCCGAATAAGAGAAACCCTGAAAACCATTTGTCTTCAATTCCTCAGAATGTAAATGGGTGTGTCAATCCCCTTGTTCAAACTGTTGAAGCCGCCATTGATGAAGGTTGCTCTCTCCTCGACCGTATCAACTCCAGTCGTAGCTCTGAAAGTTCTTCAGTTTGTAGACAAGTCCATGGACGTTTTGCGAAATTGGGTGCATTGGAGGGTAATTCTTTCATTGCAAATAAGTTAGTGATTGCATATGCACGGAGTACAGAGTTGTTGGATGATGCACGAAAGCTGTTCGATGAAATTCCTAAAAGAGAAATACCCACTTATGCTGCTTTGATAGGCGCCCTTTGTCGAGTGGAGAAGTGGGTTGAACTTTTCTCCATGTTTGAGATAATGGTAAATGATGGTATGTTACCTGACAGATTTCTTGTAACAACTATTTTGAAAGCTTGTTCTATGATAGAACGGGAAGAAGTTGGTAAAATGATTCATGGGTATGTGTTGAGAAAGGGCATGGAAGAGGATGTCTTTGTTTTGAATGCTCTTATTGACATGTATGCAAACTGTGGGGAATTGAGGTGTTCAGAGAGAGTATTTGATACCATGGATGGAAGAGATGTAGTCTCTTGGACTGCCCTTATTGTTGCTTATGCAACTCATGGTCTTTTGGGCAAGGCTACCGATGCCTTTAAAAGGATGGAGTTAGAAGGTATTCAAGCCGATTTTATCTCTTGGAATGCACTCGTCTCTGGCTTTGCTCGAAATGGTGAGATTGATTCGGCTCTTCAATCTCTAGAAGAGATGCAGGAAAGAGGGATCAGGCCAAAGGTCAATACTTGGAATGGTATAATCTCCGGCTTCATCCAGAGCGAACATTATCAAGATGCTTTAGATGCATTTGTCAAGATGGTTTGGACGTCCTTGGTACCAAATGTCGTGACATTCGTTAGCATCCTTCCCGCTTGTGCTGGCTTGAAGGATCTAAGCTTAGGAAAAGTGATCCATGGACAATCTATCAAACTTGGCCTTTCTGAAAACACCCATGTTGAAGGATCATTGATCGATATGTACTGGAAGTGTGGAAGGATTGACTATGCTGAAAGCATCTTCACTAAAGTGAAACAGAAAAGTACTGCTGTGTGGAATGAGATGATTGCAGCTTACATCAATGAAGGAAATACGGGGGCAGGTATGAAACTCTTTAGTTCTATGAAAGACATTGGACCGAAGCCTGACGTGATTACTTATAACACTGTACTTGCTGCATATGCTAGAGATGGGAAAAAGAATGAGGCATATGAACTGCTTAATGAAATGTTTGAATTGAGTTTACAACCAAATGTCGTCACTTTCAACATTTTGATATCTGGTTACCAACAGTCCGGCCTCGGTCATGAAGCTCTAAAATTGTTCCAGGCCATGCAATCACCTAGTAGTGACAGTTTTGTGTCTCAACTGATGAGGAAGTTTATTCGACCAGATCCTGTTGCTGTAAACAGCGTTCTTGCTTCATGTGCTGATTTAGGTCTAAGGCGTCAAGGGAAGGAACTACACGGATATGTTGTCAGAAACAGCCTTGAATCAAATGTATATGTTTCAAGTGCACTTGTCGATATGTACTCAAAATGTCGTGACATTGGTTCAGCAGCAAAAGTCTTCTGGAGAACAGAGAACAGGAACACAGTTATGTGGAACACACTGATGGCAGGCTACATCAACAAACAGAATCCATATGAAGCATTTAGTCTCTTCAACATGATGCTCAATGAAGGGCTCGAACCCAGCCCGGTAACCTTTATGATACTCATGCCTGCCTGTGCTGAAACCGGAGCTCTTACACTAGGAAAAGAATTACATGGCCATCTTCTCAAGTGTCAGTTTGACAAATCCGATACCCACCTCGGTAGTGCTTTGATAGACATGTATGCTAAATGTGGCTGCATAGAGGAAGCCAAACGGGCGTTTGGCTTACAGAGTGTTAAAGATGTCGCTATATGGAACTCTATGATCTCATCCTTCTCAGCTCACGGGATGACTGACAATGCATTTGATCTATTTACCCAAATGCAAATTTCAGGTGCCGTCCCAGATGGGAGAACTTTTACTGCACTTCTTTCAGCTTGTGCACGAAGTGGGTTTGTTGAGAAAGGATGGAGTTATTTCAGTTTGATGGAGAATACATACGGCATTACTCCAACAATAGAGCACTATACTTGCATGGTGGGAATCATGGGAACTTCTGGATTGCTCGATGAGGCTCTCGAGTTCATCAGAAAAATGCCCTTTACCCCAGATGCTTGCATGTGGGCCACTCTTCTTCGATCATGCAGAACACATTCAAATCCAGAGATAGGAGAGCGAGCTGCACAAACCCTGTTTGAACTCGAACCAGATAATGCTTCTAACCTTATTCTTCTTTCCAACATATATGCATCGGCCGGGCTGTGGGATTCTTCAAAGAGCTTGAGAAGCTTTCTGAAGGAGTCTCAAACAGCAAGAATAAAGGAGTGCAGTCGTATAAGCATCGGTTCGACAGTCCATTCATTCATGGAAGGCATGCGAAGTACCGAAATGTTGGATGATGTCATGGTTATGTGGAGTAAATTGGTAAACGACATGAGGGATTTGGGGCATTTTCCACAGGATCCGGTATATGAAGATGAGGAGGTGGATCCATTCTCATGTTTACACACAGAAAAGCTGGCAATATGTCTAGGGATAATCTCTACAAGTGGTTCGAAGCCGATTCGAGTGTGGAAGAATCTGAGGATGTGTGTTGATTGCCACACATCGGCGAAACTCATTTCCAAGATTGTTGGAAGAGAGATTTTTGTCAAGGATGTAAGCTTCTATCACCATATGAGGAATGGTGTATGTAGTTGCCAGGACATGTGGTAATGGATTAATATGAGGTTTACTTGATTTGGTCAATTCCATGGGAATTGCTGCACTTACAGCTTAGAGTAGCCATCTCTTGTATATTGCTGTTGTTTGTATCTGTGCATTGCTATACCTCATTGTAAATGTATATACTGTATTTTTGACAAATGAAGAATATTGGTTAAAGAGGATTGTTTGAAGTTTAGATTATTGGGGATCATTATTCCAAAATGTAAATTGTTTATATAGAATAGCAATTTAAATTAGTTCAAAAAAGCTCCAAATGAAATTGAGTAATAATATTCTTCCTAAACAACCCTAGTACAAATGGAAGGGAAAAGAATCATTGTGAACATTGAACAACAATAACATTATATTAATTGTCATTTTTGTAGTTAGACTTTAAAATATTTGACCATAAATTCCTAAATATATATGATGATTTACTATCTCTGTCCCTAAATAATTATCGATTTGACTAAACTTTAACCGTTGATTACTTACAAATTACAATGAGTTACAATATAAAATTAATATCATTGTAACTTTTAGTATAATATCTTTCTAATGGTGATAATTTCATATTGTAACTCATTGCAATTTGTGAGTAATCAACGGTTAAAGTTTAGTCAAATGAACAATTATTTAGGGACGGAGGTAGTATTATATAAAACTACTCCCATTAAATTTGTAACAAAAAATATTATTTTAAAATTTTTATTGCAATTATTCATAAAATATTATATAAGAAATTAATAATAAAAAATAACATTAGAAACAGTGACATTAAATGAAATGACAATAAATATGGAATAGAGGAGTATTAAATGAAATTAACATTAGAAACAGTGACACTTCTTTAAAAAGTAAGAAAAACAAATAAAAAAAAAAGTTAACCGAATCAAAATCCTAAAAAACGACGTCGTAGGGGGTTTGTCGAGCCCTTTCGAGAAGCATGTATCGTCGTAGTGTCCTACCAACCTCAAAACCCCGCGCGTGGGCGACGCTGTAGTCAAACCTGCTGATCTCGAAAATGGAGGCGTCGGCGACGGCAACTGCGACGGCGACAACGACTGGTCGTGTCCGGTACTTCCGGTGCAACATTTTCCGGCGATGCTGCCGTTGTTTCTGCTGCTGCTACACCTTCCCTTAACTTTCCTCTAACTAGGTATGTCGGATTTTCTTCCTACTGGTACATAACTTTTGTTAATTTTTAGGTTGTGTGCATCAAATTCGCATTGCATAGATTGTGAATTGCGTAATCTTTGCGAAAGAAATTATATAACCAGTCATCAATGTTATCAAGGTGGATTCATGGAAGGAAATTCTGCTTGTTTACATTTGTTTTTGGGTGATTACTGTTGAAGACTAAATTTCATCCATTGGGAAAGAATAAGGATTGTTGGAGTTTTAATCGGGTGATAATTTTGCACCTTTAGTGCTATAGTTTGGAAGTATGAACTATGAAGGCAGTAAAATGTAGCGCGGGCAAAATTTTGTCCGCGAATACCCGAATTTGTGAAAAACTTGGTTTGATCATAGGTTTTTCATCCGAATTTTGACATTGGCCAATTGATCGAATATTAGGACACAATATTTCTCATTTCCAGCCGAACACGATTTTGACCCGGATTTAGTTTCATCCGAATTGCCTGGCTTGAAAAAAGGGGTCCGGAGATCAATTTTTCATCCGAATTTTGACATTGACCTACACAAATTTGACCCGGACCCGAATTTTTTTTCCAGTGCTACTAAAATGGTGTGATCATTTTAGTAGTGACAATACTGTTTTTTGCTGCTTCTGGCAAATTGTTTGCTAAAATAGTATGTCTTTGTAACATTCAAGTTGGACGAGTCCAAGAGTTTGTACTTGGTTGAGTTGCAGCATGGAAGAATTAGAGTTATATGTGAGAATTTTAACATCAAACTTAGAGTAAGAGCCAAAATTAGAAACTTCTTCTCCTTAAATGTCAATATCTTGGGTATTTACTTGCACATCTTAAGATTGTGTGTATAAGTAATTTTGGCTGATCAATGAAGGTGGTATGCTGATGTTATGTTGCCCAGAGTTGGTGATCTGGGTTGTGAAGAAGTTCAGATATATGTTCAGGATATGCCTATTTTGAAAGAGTCTGTTCCTTTTAACAAACTTTTTCATTTGAAGTGTTCAAATGCTGGGGCATTTTGGCTTGATTTTGGGATGCCAAGACCCAGATAGAGACATATTGCTGGTAACCTGTGCAAATACTGTGCTGATGGGTTTGTTTTCTGTATGCTCAAGATGCGAGTTTTCTATCAATTTATGCACAATGTTGATCTGTTCAGTAAGAACTAGGAAGTGGCGGCTAAAGCTTGCAGTTGTAATGTATGTACAGCCAGTGAGTAAATTTGGCTTGAGGACTGAGTGGAATTTTTCGGAGTTATGGTGGATACTTCATACTAGCTCCTGAAGTAATTGTGTGGGTTCAAATGCTGGCCATTTTTGTTTGATTTTGTGATGCCAAATCCTAGATAGAGAAATATAGCTGGTAACCTATGTAAAGGCTGGTTATGGTTTTGTAACTTTTGTTATCTGTCTGCTCAAGATGCAAGTTTTCTATTTGTTTATGCATGATGATGGTGCATTCGGTAAGAACTAGGAAATGGTGGCTAAGGCTTGCACTTGTAATGTAAAGCCAGTGAGAAAATTTGGCATGAGGACTGAGGAGGAAATTTTTGCAGTTATGGGTGGATGCTTCAAAATAGTGTTTGGTCACAGGAAGTAATTGTGTGGGTTCCGGAGTTTTGCTTTGGCTGTTGGGAGTTGGGACAAGTGTCGTAGTTCTTTGTCATTTGTGTCATAACAATTTTGTTGTAATGATGTAGGTTAGATTTGTGTTTTAAGACACGATGCTGCGTAGGACGTGACTAGTTACTCTGTGGCCAATTACTGCCTGGTTTGTGTTCTGTCACTTCAGTATATAGTGAGACCTAATCAAACTTGTGTTAATGTGGGTTCGAGTGCCAGGCTGTATCGGATTCTTATGATGATTCAACGATTTTACGGTCTGATTTCTCTGTTTTATCTTGATGACTGCTTCCTTTTTTGGCTGGCTGGCTGTATCATTGGGGAACTAGCACTGACTCTGAATGTTTATGTGACCATTGACCAACTTGTGGCTCCATGACTTACACTCTGCAGTCAACAGTGATTGGTTGTCAATCTTTTTTAAAGCCATAGCTCCTCAAATCTCCATCCAAGTTCCCTGTACTCCTGGCCTCCTGCATAGTCTTTTTATTTCTGAATGAGCAATCTTGTATGCCCATCAGCATTTTTGTCGACATGACTGTGTAATGAGCTTTGCTTTCATAAAACCATCGATATCAACTCTTGCATGGACTACAAATATGTTAATCTCAAGTTAAGAATTTTTGGAATCTGCTTCAATTTGTGAAGTCTGGCATTCATTATTTGAATGTTGGTCACACACATCCAAGTTTGGTGAAATCTGTTCCTGAAACATCCAAAAACCACAGAGGATATGCTAACCAGCTGCCTTAACCATTTCCTTTCTGTTTCCCTTGTTTGCTCGGGCTTTTGCTATGTAACTAAGAGCCTCCTGATCTGCATACAGAATTCCTGGTTTCGTTTCCCTGATTTGATTAGTATGGATACATATTGTTGTTACTGAATGGAAATATCTCCCAAGATCACCTAGTACAAGGTCATGCTGTCAACATCTAGTACGTGTTTTTCCATCATTTAATTATGTCATGATCACAAGTGGCTAAACACCATGTAGCTATCAACTTACTAAAGATGTAGTAAACACCATGTAGCTATCATTATCAACTTACTAAAGATGTAGCAATTTCCGTTAATTTTCAACTGTTAGCTTATTAAATGATGCTAGTCAAAGTTTGCCCTAGAGTCCTCATACGTCTCCTTTTATGATTCTTTTAGGTACAATCAATGGAGGACATCCAATTTGTAAATATTTCAAATTACTGTGAACTTTTCGCCTAAAGTTTATGTCGATGAGATGTGTCTTTAGAAAGCTGCAGTGAGATGTCTGCTTTGGAATATCATCATGGATGCTCTACAATCATGTCGTAGAGAGACTTCAGCTGCTGCCTTCAACATGCCTACTCTCACGATCTACCCCGAAGGAATCTGGCAAGTGTTTAGGAAATGTTTTTCCTCCCCCTGTACGATATTTCCATACGTTGTAATTTGTGTGTGATTATGTATTGCACACTCGGGTTTTTCGTCAAAAGTCCTTTGTCGAGTTAAAATGCAGTTGTTCTGTCTAATAACTCTCTCTGGTTAAGTGCATTTATGTGATACAACCCTACCTGCTTGAAGCCAGTGTCTTTGGAACTGACCCGACCGGGCTTATACCACCACCCTACATTTTTTTTTATTTTCATCTTTTTTTTCGGAGGTGGGCCCCAGTTACTGCTCTTCAGGTTTTGCCATGTACCAATTTCTAAGTTGAAAACTACAGAAAGGAGGCAGAGCATGAGTTACACCCAGGATGGGACAAAAAAGCATGGATACCCCAACTCTTTATTATTTTGCCTCCCACATCTCCCTCCAAAAATGGAGACCATCTGAGACTGCAAAACCTGCACACATACAGGATAGAGAAAGAGATGATTATTGATAATTACCTGCACTACTTTGAATCTATGTTAGTAATGTTACTCATACATCATATGCCTTGTTCTTTTTTGCCTATGGTAGAGTGTGAATATTGTATGATAATGAAAGGATTGTGGAAGGTGTGGTATGATATTGTAAAATTTGTGGAAAGTGTGATTGATGTAATAGGTGATGAGAGAGAATGTGAAAGTAGGGGAGATAAAAAAGTTACGATTGTTGAAGTAAAATGCGGTATGATATGACACTTTTTTAGTTAGAGTGGTGAATTGTGTGGTAGGTGCGGTATGAAGCCATGGAGAAGAACAAAGCCATAACAGACCTGGCAAAGTTGACCCGACCCAAAGTCTGAAGTGGAAAACCGAACCCGAACCTGAATCGATATGCAGACGGGTTACATGATATTGACCCGAAATTGATTTGATCTGAAACCCAATTAAGATCAGCACCCAAATGACTCCAAATCGAACCAGAACTTAATATGAAAGAACCTCACTGAATAAAACTCACTCTAAGTCCGCCTGGACCCAAACCTCACCTGAATCGAACCCGACTCGAACCATGTGAATTGATTAACCTGTTTATCAGGTCTGCATCATTATTTAAAGTGTCTAGTATTGTGCCCTTATCTAAACTCCATATGTCTAAGTGTTTAACATCAATATGATTGAAGAAAATGAAAAGACAGAGTAACATAGCTTTGAAGCAAAAAGAACAACCGTGAATCTCTTTTTAACCCTTTGTTCAAAAAATATATTCCTTTTCATCATTCCCTTTCTCAAATTTTCTACATGATGAATGCTACTTCACTTCTACCAACTAAAACGCACTCCATCCAGCCTCCATCCAGCCCTGTTCTTGTCAACTAGTTCCCTTTTCGAAAAAATCAAACATAAAAAGTGAGGAAAAGTGAGCAAATCTATTGATCTTTGTACCCACTAAAGAGAGAGTGCAAAGACATGCTACTAAAACAGTAAACACACTGGTAATTTGACTTTGGTGCTTACCATTCTTTCCCTCTTAAGAAAATGGAGGAACCTTCCACCTCTTTCATTTTAAAGTAAAGAGTTATTAAGACCAAATCTAACCCTAACTTTTGCTTTTAATCATTCAGAACGGAGCATTTTAGCATGCTACAAAACAAAACATTACTACTAACTTTAAGTACATCATAAAGCTCTCCTCTACATTGAAAATGATGGATCATCGAAAGCTTTCAACTTTGATTACTGTATTGAATGCTAAATACACTTAATTAAACAACTATTGAACAAAACTTATGATCCTTGAGTAATAATTAAGGAGGAATTCTGTCATCAGTCTCTGTTTTTGCACACTCTGTCTCATCCTCTCCCCTGTTTTTTGCTGCTTGATTCTTTACTTTACTTACCTGTGACTACAGAAGTCCAAAAGTTTCTTCCTTCCTTCAACGATTTCGTCGAAGAAATCATCAAGTTGGCTGACAATATTCTCGGCGCCCGCTTGGAGATTTCCGAAACAACCCTTCAAATTCTCCACTCTTTCTCTGATTCCCATCTCTGATTCCCAGTCCACTCTCTGCCCTCCCTTTCTTTCCAATTCTGCCCTCAGTTCATCCATGGCTGCCCTCGATCTTCGAAACTCGTAAAGGAGAATCCCCGGCCGGTTTATGTTCATCTGGTTTATCTCCATTGCTATTCTCTGCTGTAATCTGGCTGTCGATATCATGAAGCCCGACCCGAATATCGTGCTCCCTTCGTACCCGGGGTTTAGAAAGTTGGATTCCGGCCGGCAGTAGACGAACCCGCATAGCAGGATCATTAGGAGGAGAGAACTGACGTTGCGCATCGCGTAGAGGACTCCTCGGAAGCCGTTGAAACCGTTGAGCTTGGATTCGATTGAGACCTTCTCGTCGAAGCGAAGGGAGAGTGGTGCAACTCTTGTTTCAATCAGTGCTCTGTTTTCTTCCTCCAGTCCCGTCGCCTCTCGCCTACACCCTGAAATCGCCCGAATCACCTGTTGATGCAAGAGTTCAACCAAAATGATGAAAACCCAATATCGAAAACACAAAACAGAAGTTGAATTTGGTGGGTTTTGTGTGTGTTACAGAAAATTCAATCAGTATGATCAAAACCCATTATCCAAAACACAAAAACAGGGGTGGGGTTTTGTGTGTGTTAAAGCAAAAATTCAACCAAGATGATCGAAACCCATTACCCAAAACACAAAGAAAGATATGGGTTTTGTGTCTATTGAGCAAAAATTCAATCAATGTGATCAAAACCCCATTATCCAAAACTCAAAAACATAGGTGGGATTTTGTGGGTTTTGTGTGTGTAAGGCGAAAATTCAATCAATATGATCAAAAGATTCAAAACCCATTATCTAAAACACAAAAAAAGAGGTGGGATTTCGTGGGTTTTGTGTGTTAAAGAAAAAATTCAATCGATATGGACATAACCCATTATCCCAAATTCAAAAACTGAGGTGGGATTTTATGGGTTTTGTGCGTGTTTAAGCAAGAATTCAATCAATAAGATCATAACCCATTATCTAAAATTCAATAACGGAGGTGGGATTTTATAAGTTTTGTGTGTGTTAAAGCGAGAATTCAATCAAGATGATGAAACCCATTACCCAAAACTTAAAAACAGAGGTGATATTTGGTGGGTTTGAGTGCATTAAAGCAAAAATTCAATCCATATGATAAAAAAACTCAAAATCAATTATCAAAAACTGCAAAACAGAGGTGGGATTTTGTGGGTTTCATGTAAAAACTTACCTGACGAGAGATTTGAGGGGTTATATGATGATGCCCATCAAGGGTAGAAGCAATGTTGAGTCCTGAAGAACAGTAATTCTCCATGGTAGAAATTCCAGCTTTAACTACTCGGCATGCCTCCCAAAGCTTTGAACTTTCATCCATGTACTCATCCAGCCATTTACCCCCTGTTGGCAGGTGAAGTTTCTGCACCAACACAGTCAATTGCGAGTGAAACGATCGAAGGAGAGTGAGTGCTCTCTGTAAAAACTGGATTGACATGAAATTGTTGGACAGAAAGACTCTTTCAAGCTCATCAATCCCTCTTGTTAGGAAGCTGTAAAACCCATTAACAGAGGTGGTGGGATCCATGGCTTGGCTACAAAACCAGAGTAGGTAGAAGAAGAAGAAGAAGATGATGATGATGATGGGTAGTTGTCAAATTTGAGAGAATGGGAGTATAAAAGGAAGGAGATAAAGTGAGAGCATAGGAGAATATCTGAGAAGAAAAGGTTTGTCAAGTTTAATAAGAAGGGGTTGAAAAGGATTGTTGGTAGCAATGATGGGTGTTTCCTTCACAGGGGAAAGGATGATGGGCAATCTGCCATTTTTATAGTTATATGGGCAGAAAAGGAATTTGCATATAAGTTGAATAAAAATGAAATGAAAAAAAAAAAAAAGAGAGAAGAAGAAGAAGAGGGGGAAAAAGTTGGCAAAGATGAGATGAGATGAGATGACCTATTAATTTTGAATTGTAGAGGGGTTATGAGTGTGAGGAACAGTGAAAGAATGAAAAATTAAACACGTTTCGATCATACAAATTTCATGAGCTTCCTTCCTATTTATTGCTTTTTTTCTTTCTTTCTCATGTTTCTCTTTTTTTTTAAAAAAATATTAGTGTATACACATTGCACCAACTACTAGTTGGTATGATATGCAATTTTGGGAGAAATTCATTTATGGGTGATTTTTTTCCTAAGAAAAAGGGAGATTCAAATGTAAATAATTTGATATTCTAAAGATAACAACGTTGTTGTGAGAAGTTAAAGGATTTTTTTTTCTTCTTTTCTTATTACAGGAAAGAGTACTAAGAATTTAAAAAGGTCATGCTATTTAGTCTATAAAGTTTTAGTTTAGTGGTTAAGATTGAGGTTCTGTGTATATGAGGTCACAAGTTCAATTTCCTCTCCACCATGTTGCAATTGTATTGTAATCCCCTTTGTGACTCCTAAGGATAAAAAAAAAGATAATCAATATTTGGTTATTAGCTAGCCTAGCAAATTTCTTGGTTGTTTGAAGTAGTAGAATTATTGTACTAATGATATTGATATTTAAATTTTACCCCTAATTAATTAAAAAAGGATCTTCCTTTTCTTTTTCTTGGTTTTTCTTAGCAATGTTTTCTTTGCAAGTTGTATGAGAATGTTGCCATATTGCACCAACTACAAGTGTTGATAAAATCTACATTTTTTGGAAGAGATTTGGATATGGGTAATTTTTTTCTAAGTAGAGCGAGATTTGGATGTTGATAATTCAACATTTCAAACATAGGAACGGCTTCGAGAAGCCGAAGAACTTTTCCTATTACAAGGAGTAACAAGAGCTTAAAAAAGAAAGGTTAATAATCAAGCATTCTAATCATGATTTTCAGATGTTAGTTATACCTTAGCTGCTAAGTGTTATAATCATGATATTCAAATGTTAGTTGTCTTATACTCTAACACGTCCCCTCATGCAAATGTTCTTTGGGCTTGAAGTGTGGGTGTTGCAAATGTCTCATTTACTTTGCACAAATGAATATTGGGGGTGCTGAGATTCGAACCTGAGACCTCTTACTCAAGTCTGGCTCTGATACCATGTGGAACAATCTCAACCAAAAGCTTAAGCTAATAGTTAAAGCCACAAGAATAATTTTATACTATAACAATTAATAATGACATTTATATTTGAATTTCACCCCTAATTACTCCTAATTAAGAAAGGGTTTCCCTTTTTTTCTTTCTTTTGCTTGGTGGAGTTTTCTTTGCAAGTTGTATGAGAAGTTGCCCATTGGGTAAAAAGCATTGACCAAAGCATTGACCAAGGAAACTTGTTTAATTTTTATCCTTTTATAACTTCCAAAATGCTTCTCCTATAGCAATACTTCTTGCATCTTCAATTCTACATTTCTACTAAATTGTTGAATGTTGGAATTTGGGAATGAGGGTTTAAATTAGTGTCTTGGAATTGAGTGCTTATTAGTAGGTTTTGGCATGTTGTTTGTTTTCCTCGAGCAACTGACTGACTTTGGGCCAAGGATCTCTCTACTACTGTACTTTTGTTTGTCTTTGTAAGGGACAGATGGAATGATGGGGTTGTTTGAATTTGTCTTGTACTATGCAAACTCTCTGTGTGTGTCTTTTTAGGCCCCCCTCCTCTTCCTTCTTTTCCCCCAAGCTTACTCATACTCTCAATTCTCAACATTCACCCCCTCTTCCTTGCTGGTCATTTGGTGCATTGCTCCCTCTTCACTCTTACACTCTTCACCATGGGGGCAAACCTACACTACATACATGTTTCTCTCTTCATTGTCCCATCCCATTTTTTCTCACTCACTTTTTTACCCTAATCGAACTGGGGATCTCGTACTTGAGATTGTCTGAGTAAAGGTGAAGTCAGATATGATCTCGGATTGAGGCAATAGATTAGATTCAATATTTTATGTGGGCCACAATACTAAAATTTAACTTAATTTGATATATTCTATTTTACTGTATATTTGAAAAATTAGTTATATACGATAAATTCAGGGGGTCGTGGCACCCTTGCCTTTGAGGGGCCCACTCACTTGAGGAAACCAACCTACTAAAGGGAAATTACATTCGATAAGCAAAAGATGAAGGGGCCTAAAAATCAATTCAACTTGTGCACCAAGGAGAAAATCACATGGATGCATTGTTTGAGGATCAGGTATCATCAGTCTAAGAAGCTCAAAAGAAAGAAACGTTGATTAGATCGGGCATCATGATACGAGGAAACTCAAAAGAAAGAGGCAATGTGAGTACACTAAAAATGAGTCAGGCAGAGTATAAAACCTTTTGAAAATAAGAAATGACATGAATTTTGCTGAGACTTTTCTAGACCTCCTAAAAAGACCACTTACTAGACTCATTCATAAAGGGTCTCTATGAGGGGGGAAAAAAAGAAGTTATGATCACCCTCAAGTATGTCTTAATGCCCCTAAAAAATGGCGAGTAAAAGGGAAATAAAAGAAATAGAGGCACTATAAAGTGGACCTAAGTTCAACATTTGGCAGGAAATGTAGGAAATAGGAACTTATAGTTTCCTAATTTGGCCCGTTAATAGAAACTTCAAAATGTATGAGTATGTTGACCATAAGTGATTTATTATTCATGAGTGTTCATTGATATTTACGAATGTTGATTGGAGTTAAAAATACAATTTGAACACATAATCAAGTGCTCACCCATTTTTTTTTTATTAGTGTCAATTATGGTACTTCAAATTTTATTATAAGTCGTTGGTTTGAAAAGAACAAGCTCGTACTCCTTAATTCACAGACGAACTAGTGTCATAAAATCCTCTAGTTTAACAATATTGTTTACTCTTTTTTCTTCGATGATTCAAAGCCTAAATTAGGCTATAAAGTTCGCTGTACAAGATACAAAATTCTGCGAAGTGTATAGTTCAACACCAAAAAATCAAAACACCAATGATAATCGATATACATAAGCATCAATAAGTAAAACAACTCTTTAAGATCGGCCATTCATCATTGTCCTTGTTGGAGTATCAAGAATTAAGAATGTTAAATTAAAATTGGAAACTCACTAAATATAAGTCAAGGGTTGATTGAAAAGGTCAATGCAAGCCTCAAAGCTGAAACTGGGCTGACACGGACCGTGTCAAGTGTGATAGGAGTCGTGTCAGCGTCCAGTAGCTCAAAAAAGTGCACACTAGGCTGACATGAATCATGTCTGCCTAGACACGGGTCATCTCATGGTAAACACAGACTATGTAAAAGTGTACATGGTCTGTGTCACTGCCCAATTATGTGAAATTTAAATTTCCTTATTTTTAGCCTTTGATATTAATGTTTGGGGATTATCTCTTGGCTGAATATTGACTGATTTGTCAGTCAATATTGATCACCTAATCATGATACTAATCTCATGGATCATGCTCTTGAATCAAGAGGTTTGTGATGCAAGTCTTGATGCTCTACTCCACCATAAAAGGAGAATGAATTCATTCATCCAAAACACACCACTACTCTAGCTTTTTCTATCCTAGAGAGTTTCAACACACTCTTAAGTAGTTGAATTGCAACAACATTTTGAGAGTTTTTTTTTTTTTTGAGAGGCCTTGTTTTTCTTTTCACAAGAAATTGGGTTTTACCCTTGTGTTTTTTCATGGTGTAGTAAATAAGTTTTAAGAGGGGACAAGATTCGCCCTTGACTCTTAGACACTCAAGTGACCTCTCATATTATGTTTGTGACTGCGTTACCCCATCTTAATTTCCAACAATCTTCCATTTTTTGTCATTTCTTCTTAAAATACTCAATATTTTCTCCTGATCATCACAAATGATGCTCAAAGTGTTGCCAATCTTCACCGTTCTACACTTTTCCTCACTAGTACATGAAAGAAATTCAAATACTAAACCACGTAACCATTTTGTTTTGAAAAATTTCATCCCGAAAGATTTTAAATGATCCTTTTTAATGGTTGAAAGGGTCAAGAAAGTTAAATAGTCATTTTTTCGATCAGTGAAAGCATTTAAAAGATTAAAAATTTGCTTTATAGATATTTTTACCTGATCTAACCTTTAAAAGTAGGTTAAATGGCCGTAAAAACCGAATCAAAACCCCCTTCTAGATGATAATAATATTTTAATGAAGAAGTTTTACAGATGGAGATTAGCTAACCACGTTTTCACACCTTAATTAGAAAAGTAATTAGTAAATAAAATAAAGATTAGGGGGGGGGGCTAGGGAAGGTAGGAGATAGGGGGGGGGGGGACCATGAAATCTTAAATTAATGAAGTATGTTTTTGTGTTGCTAATTTGGCCACTAATTACTAGTAAGATTGCTCTCGTGGGTTTTTGGAGAATGGGAAGGTTGACAGTATGTTGGTCTTTTAAGATCTCTTTGGAAACTGCATAGTGAAGCTTGCTTAGGAAACACTAGACCACATTTATCACCATTTTTTAACTTGCTTAATTACCTTCATCCAAAGTGTGGCTTTCTTATGCCTCTTTTTGTCCTTTTCTATACTACTATTGCTTGGTCAAACACTGCTTTTTATATTAAGTGTCTGTTTGACCTAGTTTATAAAAAAGTGTTTTTACTTTTTATAAACAGTTTTTATAAAAGTTATTTTTGGAGAGGTATTGAAGTGTTTGGTCTAACTTATGAGATAAGTAATTTTATTAAATTAAAGTGTTTGGCCTAACTTATAATATAGTGTTTTTACTAAATTTAATTGTTTAGCCTAACTTTTAAAAATATCATGTGTTTTCCGGAGTAAAATTATCATATGATTATTTACATTTTTCTCTTTTTATTAATTTTTAAACAAATTATCAAGTTTTAATTTTAGCAATAATTATAATCGTATAGTTATAATAATTATTATAACTATATATGGTCTTACTTAACTATACAATTCTTTAAATTAAATATTTATCTATCAAAAGTTTACTAAATACCATATTTGTAAAGAAATTAAATAATAAAAATATCTAATATAATATTAAAGGTTCTAACATAATATTAAAATATTCAAATGCTATATTTACGAGAAACAAAATATTTATTTGAAATTATGGAAACTAATCACCAAAGAATTCTATAGATTGAGTAGAGATTAGTTTGTAGGAAACAGAAGCAGCAATTTACTACTTCTACTTTTGGAGCTATTTTTTTGGCCAAAACTGTTTTTGGAAAACAATTATTAGCTTATAAAAAAACACCGTCTGGCCTAGTTTGTGTTTTTTAACTCCAAAAACACTTCCAAAAGTTAGGCCAAACAAGTACTAATTGTCATTAGATTTGATTTTCACTATTTCCGATGTCTCTCTTTGACTGATACTCCCTCCGTCACAAATTATTTGTCCATTATTCCATTTTTGGATGTCCCAATATTATGTCCATTTTCCTAAAATGGAAATTTTTATTTTATTGAAATTACTGAAATACTCTTAGTTTGAATTTTAAAAGCATTTAAATATGAGAGGGAAAAATATAAATAGTAGTTTCAAATTTAAAATTAAGGGTATTATTAATAGTTTATTACTAATTGAGATTAATTTATTGATTTTCCTTGAAATGCGTGTTAAATCAAAGGGGACAAATAATTTGGGACGGAGGGAGTAATTCCTTATATAATAATGTTATTAACAATTGCAATATTATATTTTTATGATAGTATTTTTTGTTACACATCTAATAATGGTAATTTTATATAGCAACTTATTGCATATATTGAAAAAATTATGGTCAAAATTTTTAAAATTTGAGTGCACAATTTCCAAATATGACAATTAATATATAACATAGAGTAGCTTGCAAAATTCTACTTGTTAGTCTTTGATTAAGCTGGTAAATCTGGTCCAATTTGATTATTTAAACTTATTGAACTAAAAAAAAGGGGCATATTTATAGTTTTTTTGTTCAAATTTCAACATTAACTGATTTGACTGAAAATCCTAACTTTTGGCAAGGAAGCAGACATACCATCCAACAAGTTGCTTTTAAGCTGGACCTGGTGAGCTATTTGTTTTCTTTGCATGTCTATATATTTTGGTGGATGATATGAGTTTTTTTTTTTTTTTTTTTAGTGACGGCTATGTTCAGTTATTATTAACTCCCCCTGTCCAATATCTATAAGTCATCTTTATTTTTATGATAGTACAAAAACTATTATCCATTTAACTATTAATAGTATTACGTTTGTTCTTCTCTTCGAAAATCGATACAAAACAATTTGTTAAATTATTTTGCTAAACAATTCTTTTATTTCCTAGAAGTCACTTTAGATATGGAACAAAGGGAAGTTCTTAAAACTTTTTCTAATCAACGGTTGGGAAAAAAAAAAAGAATTCCCAAAACAGGATTCTGAAGGATGTCATAGTGGAAGATGGATGCTTGAATTGATGAATTTGTTGTTGATTGAGATGAATGTAGTAACTAAACCCTTGGATAGTTGCTTCCACACAAGATATGGATTTGAGGTAAAGGAGAACCATCATCCAAAAACTATCAAACCCATCAAGAATTGCCAAAGGAATTAACCACCACAATTCTCTAAAGGATTTGATTTGAACACCACCTCAATGAAATTGAGGCTAAAGTAAGCAAGACTTGAAGAAGAGAGAGCTAGAGAGAAGACTCAGCTTTTGTATTCAATGTGTAATCAATGCCTCTTCCAAACCATTGTAAATGGTTAAATACAATGAGGAAGAAGAGAGAGACTATAGATCAAATGACAAAAGGATCCATGCTAAATACATTAAATGCCTTCCTAGATGCTTCACAAAACATTAAGGGAGGGGCAAAAGAGGGACTACAGAAAAAAAGGGGGAAAATAAAAGAGTTGAAATTGGAGGAAAACCCGACCTTCCCCTGCGCGTCGCAGCCGCGACACCCCAAACATTCCGAGGACATTGCAGGTGTGACGGCCTCTCCGTCACGGGCATGACGTCCTGTGGAGGAAAACTGGAAGAAGTGCTGCAGAATTGTCACAGGTGCGACAGCCAAGTCGTGGCCTTGACCATGCGTCTGTCGCAGCTGCGACAGTGGTTGTCACAGGCGTGATCCAGGCGATTTCTTTGCTCAGGATTCTCCAAACGCAGGGTCGCTAGCGCGATGTGCATCAGCTCCCAGAGTCTTGTGGGGGAATGTCACGGTGGTGACAGGAATGTCACAAGCATGACGTTCACTCCCGAAGCTTGTCGCGGTCGTGACAGCGTGTCATACGCGCGACACCCCTCTTGTTTCCAGCTCACAATTTGGCCGAGGGCTGTCACGGGCGTAACGCTGGTGTCACTGCCGCGACATCCCTGAAATATGTCCCAAGTGTTTTCTAATCCTCTCCTTGATGACAAAACAACCAATCACCCTCGGGAAATGGACGATCAAAAGCCCTTGGAGTTGGTGAACACTCTCGAGCCACTCAAAGGGCTTGAGACCGGTCCATAGGGCGGCCGAGACTAGCTTAGGTGTTCCTAAGTCTTAAGCGAATTAAACCTCCTCTCGGATGGGATTTGATGCCGACTTCTTAACTTGGGTGACAAGGAAAGAGTATGGACCTTGGGATACTTCATACTCGATAATAAGGATTGTGAAAATATACATGAAGCCAACCCGTAAATTTATTCAAGTGAACTCGCATCAATTCATATTCAATATTAACTCGTGGGGCTAAGAAATGCTTTTTATTTGCTGATTTATCTCATTATTGTTGGTGAAAATGTCCGTAAAACTAGTTGTTTTAAATGTCCACAACGATCATATATGAGTTTTCTAGTTATATATTATCAAGCAAAGCTAGAATGATAGCCTATTTACTAGGCATCAATTTGTCTTTTGTGTCTTCATTTTATTTACCATCATTTAGTTTATTCTCAGATTATTTACTATGCATCAATTTATCATATAGTTTTTATATATAATTGTTTTCTTTGTATGATTGACAACTTACTCTCCATTCTCTAATCATACACATCTTTTGTTCTTTATTTCTTTTTTAAACAACTTCCTCTACTTTTTGAAGCTAGGTATTGATCCCCTACAATTTAGATTCATATATAGCTCAGATTTAGGGCTAAAAAGATATAAAGTAATGAGATTAGATAATGTGTATAATTGGTTGAGGGAATATCTTTAAGTTTCAAATTATTCATAATTTTATTCTAATCTAGTACTACCTGATTACACCAACGTGGAATATTATATACAGTGCTATCTGCATATAATTTTGCAAGTGTTTAGTTTTAATTACTCAGTCACTTAATTAAACAATTAATTGTTAATCTAATCAAAGTGGACTATAATCATTTGATTCCATTCATCAGTATTAGATTTATATTTTGCTGATTAATTAACAATTGTTTGAGTTGATAACTTAATGTGGGACTAATTCTAGGCAGCATTCTTTGCCGAATCTCTGCGTCCAAAGTTCCTTGAGAAAAAGTAGATGTTCCTATTCTAAAACAATTGAGTTTTTATTTTTTATTTTTATTGTATCATCATGCATGCATACAAGGTTGTTAGAATCGGATCCTAACTTGAATCCATTGGGTAGTTAGGATCAAAATTAACTCACATAGGATTGTGGATCAGAATGTATATAGTAGAATCATATCAAGGATTTTGGATCATAAAATCGTAGGATCGTAGATCAAAAACGGAATCTTATAAACTATGCAAGCATATATGTATCTAGGGAGGAAGGTAAAATATTATAGTAACAAAATTGCTTGGGAGGTGAAAATGAAAATACATAATATTTACGTTTATTTGGCCAATTTTGAGACACTATTATAATACTTAAGTTATTTGAGATACTATTATAGAATCAATTTTGGACTGAAAATTCAAGCATAATTGACATGGAGTTAGAAAGAATTAATGAAAAAAACTTCAAACATATTGTAGTTGTTAATTTGTTTGTTACAATATTGGTTGCAAAAACTTGAAGAACTAAAAGTTTGTAATTTACAAAAAGAAACTAATTGAATTGGGTGGTACTTAAGAAAATGAATGGTGATAAAGAATTGAAATTAGATATATACTGTATATGGAGAAAATCAAAAACAATAGTACAACTTCAAAAGAATACAAATTTTACTATTGAAGATGATCGTACATGTTTTAATTAATGACTATCTTTAAACCTAACAACTTGTAGTCCTAGGAAAAGGAAAGGAAAAGGAAAGAAAAAGGGAATTTGATACGTGAAAAATTAAAAAATATAACCATATAGATAACAAACTTAAATTCACAAAAATAATCAATTTGATGCTTAACCAAATATTGGCCAGACATTGTCCAAACATAGTGAGACACAAAATTAGAAAAAGAGAGAAAGAGGGCAGAAATTGGGTAATATTTCACATTTTCAACTAAAGATATTAGAAAGATATTAATCACCTACTAGGTTCTTACTTGCCTCTCCTTTGAAGTGAATAATGTAGACTTGTGTGGGTTACTATAATGAAAGAATGGTTGAGTTATGCTTAGTTATGTATGGCAAATATGCTTGACTTCAATTATCATTGTAACTTGTGCAAAGTTAGTGGGTTTTATTAGTATAGGTTGATATTAATTAGGTATATAAAAAAGAAATGAAGTAAAACAAAGCCAAAAAAAAAAAAAAAAACTTAAAAGTCATTCTTCCCCTACTCCTATGATATGTCCTCTCCCTTTAATTGCATACAGCTGGTTGCACCGTACCTAGCACTAAGTTTTTACTTGTAAGTTTTCTGGTTTTGGATGTATAACATCAATATATATGCATATATGTGCAATCTATGAGACAATATTGTAGTAAATCAGATCTGTCAATCGGGTGAATAAGTTCGCTTTGGTTGCATATTAGTTTGGGTGCATTGACACCAAGTCTACCAATTTCGGTTCGATTTGAGTTGCCTTCCGGTGAGTCCTATTTGGATTGATTTAGATGAGGTTATTTCAAATTGGGTTCTAGTTTAATTTGAGATTATTTGAGTGTGAATCTTAATCAAGTTACTTTTTTGTTTGCAATTTGGATCAGTTCGGGTCAGATTTTCTTTGGTCAGAATCAACTAATCAAGATTGAATCGTCGATTTAATTTGAATGTGGATTTGGGTTAGTTTTGCCATAAGATTGTTACATGACAAGTTTAATTTGCATCAACTTGAGTGGTGGTCAACAAGTGCTATGTGTTTCACAATAAATTACCATAAGAATGATTCACAAACAACTAGTATTTTATTAGGTCTTAAAAACATGGGGAAAAACACTTGTTTTTGTTTCGTGACTTTTAATTTTGAGAAAGCATTGACCGAATCTTTTAGGCAAGTCAAAAACCTTGAATGATGACTGCATGGGGCAAAAGCATTGATTTAATGTAGGGAAAAACAATAAGAATAAAGCATCCAAAAAATGATGCCCCACAATATTATCTTCATTATTACTTGTTGCAAACAATAATCATAGAGGGATGACCAAAAGAACATTAAATATGACATTCATCCATGTGTTGATCGAGAAAATGAGTGGTTTAGACGGTGAATAACAGTTTATATAATTTATAACAGTTTCAGTAGCGTTAATAGTTTGTGTAGCTGATCGTGGATAGTTGTTCACATGAAAATTGTGTTCGATAAATTTATTGGTTGAGTTAGTTGATTAATGTGATTTAACATAAAAGGATATGAATAATTTTTAAAGATAAAATTTTTGAAAGATATTTTATAATTATAAAATATAAAATGCTACTTCAAACGCTAAGCGTGGACCTCATTGACGTTTCAAAAAACACTGCTCGAAATACTAAACACTCATTAAAACGCTAGCATATTGAATACTAACATTTGTTTAACTAGAGGTTAGAATTTATCAAAAGGCTAAATGTTATTCTAAATATCAACACAACCCTAATTGATTAATTTTATGCAAAGCTTAATTTTGATGGTTCCATTCATACTACATTTTTTTTTGTTAGGAAAGTGTTTCAAAATTATCCAGTATTTTGACATCATAACCAATTGTTTCCTATTGTATTAGGAAGTTTTAGGTTATTTATTTCATATTGGGCTTCCTCATTGTGTTAAATTTAGTAAATCATGTTAGTTTGAATGTTAGTTTGAATGTAAGTCAAATGTAGATTTATAAGAAGTTTATCCCAATAATAAGAGGAAGGTGTGGTGCAATCTTTATGTATTTTCTATCTTAATATTCATTAGAAAGAATTGATGATGTTGTCAGTGTTGGGAGTGTCCCGACAATGTTCAATATACTTAGAATTTTAGCCAAAATAATATAGTGATTATATGTCTTGCTAGAGACATTCATATTCGGTAATTAAATATGTTTTATTCTGTCTATAATATTTGGTCTTACTAGGTCACACTCATGTGACCAAGCCTGCAATGCCATAAGCTAGAACAATTGGCATCATTGACATTAGAAATCATGTTAGTGTTATCCTCAGTGGAGTACAAGGTACCATACCTCAATCTCTTTGCTACTACCATAGAACCTTTCACAATCTTCCATCTACCATTCCCGAACTCTACAGTATAGCCCAGGTCATCTAGCTGATTCACAAATATCAAATTTCTCTTAATCCCAGGAATGTATCTGACATCCTCCAACTTCCAAAGACCACCATTAGCAGTTTTAATAGTCACATCTCCCCTTCTTGTTATCTCATATATAATACTGGTCATTTGCAAGATACACCTTGCCCAAACTACCACTCTTGAAATTATGAAACAACTCCCTTCTAGAGGAAACATGAAATGACACACCAATATCAACTACCCATGACTCTTTAGGACTAGCAACACTCAAAATCAGGGCTTCACTAAGGTCTTCAGTGGAGTTAACAAAGTCACAATCATCATTGTTACCCTTCCCCTTCCTAGGATTAGGGCAATCCCTCTTGAAGTGACCATTTTCACCACAACCATAGCATACAATATTATTCATGTTCCTAGACTTAATTTTACCCCTGAATTTTGATCGCCCCATGGAGTTATTCGAATTCTTATTGTTCTTTCTACCAATGACACTCAAAGCACTTCCTGAAGATCTACTACTAAAATTCTTCCTACGAAGACCTTCATTGAGAATCACAACTTTAACTTCATCAACTTTCATCTCAACAGTTCCTCTAAAACTACTAACAACAGTTACAACTGTATCCAAGGAGTCAGGTAACAGAGACAACAATATATAGGCTTTAATCTCATCATAAAACATCATCTTAACATAAGCAAGTTGTGATAACACTTTTGTAATCTCATTAATATGATCGGGCATATCATCATCATCAAACATCTTAATTCTGACTAATTTGCAAAACAAATATACCTTATTTGTCGCCCAGGGCTTCTCATACATCTCCTCAAGTGCCTTTAGCAATTCCCACGTTATCTTTTTCTTCATGACATTGAATCTCACGTTACGTGCCAGAGACATCCTGATCTTGGCCATTGCCTGACGATTGAGCACTTCCAGTCCACTGGTATCACATTATCTGGTTTCTTCTCCAACAATGGAAGATGCAGGGACTTCGAGCACAACATATCCTCAATCTGTAATCTTCAGTAAGTGAAGTACGACTCGTTGAACTTCTCGATCTCAAATTCATCATCTGAGATTGTTTGAATGTGATTCTCTAACAACAATCTCAGGCTCTAATACTAGTTGTTGGGATCGTAGAGTACTCAAACAACCACAAACAATAATGATAATTGAGCGGAAAAGAGATCAAAAGGACACCAGAAATTTTAACGTGAAAAAATGCAAAGCGGAAAAAAAACCACGAAATCAATGCACTAGAAATTATGAGGATTACAAGTGTTATGAGATCTCCCTCAACCTCACTTTCTCTCAAACTAGATGAACAATATTATTGCATGTCAAACCCTCAATTTCTCACTTTCTCTCAAATTCATCATCTGAGAAATTTGTAGTGTGTATATTGCCCCTCAATTTCAATATTATTGCATGCTCCATGATTATATATATAAAGTATATAATCACCAAAAAACTTGTTATATCTTACATGAAATTCATTAACTAGAAAGGTAATTAATATAATCTCAAAGATTATATTCCTAATCAAGAACAGACCTCATACCACCACTGATTTTCCATATCAGTGGTTTCACCAAATAGGAAAGTGAATAATAATCCAATACATTATATTCCAACCTACCCATAGCAATCTTTGACCAATCTTCACAAAAGTCAACCCAACTAAGTATTTGACTCTAATATTAATTGGGCTCCACACACATAACATATCAGGCTTTATCAAGGGTTAATTCTTAGTCTGTTTCTTTTTAATGTAGTTATGGATGAGTTGACTAAATACATTTAAGATAAGTTGTCGTGGTGTATTCTTTTTGCAATCAATATTTTAATTTTAATTGACGAATCATGTGAGAAACTAAATGATAAGGTGAAATACCTTGGAATCTAAAGGTTTTAGACTAAATAGATAGAAGACAGAATATATGAGGTGATATATATATATATATATATATATATATATATATATATATAATACGTACGATTAAGGTGGGTTGGCACAAGTGGAAGGTTATTTTAGGAGTGTTGTTTGATGAGATAATTTTACTTAAGGTCAAAGTTAAGGGGCACCATGTGGTAATTAAACTAGCTATGTTATATGGTTTGGAGTGTTGGGATACAAAGAAGGTGTATTTTCAAACTTTGAATGTTGCAAAAATGAGGAATGTCCGATGGATTTGTTGGTTCACCAAATTGAATAGAACTAGGAATGAGGTTTGTCATAACAAGCCAAGAGTGACCTCCATTGAGGATAAGTTGCGAGAGAAAGATTAAGATGGTTTGATCATGTGTACAATGTACAATAGGGGTATAGATGCCCTCGTTCGGAGATGTGAAATTAAAAATTACACTCCCACCACTTCGTCGTGGGCGCGACACGCCTAGAAAATCAATGAGGGAGCGGATTAGAGCCGATTTGAAGCATATAGGGTTAATTTAGGATATGACACTGGACATGGGTATTTGATTAAGTAATGGGGTGAGGGGTGAGAGGTTTCCGATAAGGTTGTGCTATGCCTTTTCTGGGTGTTTCTTGTACTCTCCTTGTATTTAAGTTGTTCAAGAACATTTGATGCACGAACTGCACAGTGTTTGAAGCACATATAGATATGAAGCTTTCTTTTTCCATGCTGTGCTTGTACTATCAGTTTTTCAAGCAGTTTCTCCTTCTATTTTTCAAAATGTATTATTTTTTGGCTTTTTAAGAGGTCTTTTTGGGCCAGCTGGGTTTTTCATACACCCTCGTACATATGAGAAAGATTGTTTACATCTGAATCCTCCCAAACCCCCGCATTAGTGGAACCATACTGGAATCTGTTATTGTTGTTGTTGTATTAGATAAAGAAAATTGGAACTCAAAATTCATATTTAAGTTGCTTTAATGTACCCTACTATATTAGAAAAATTTGATCTTAAGTTTTGGTCCAAAATATTGAAATTGAATTTCGCCCTTAAATTTTAGTTTATTTTAGCATCAAAAATGTTTACATAACTCATGATATATGTTACAAATGAAAATATTTGGATCTCACGTACAATATATATTTGAGTTCTTTTTTGAATTTATCCAATTGTATTACAAAGGCTCAATTCAAACCCTTAAAATTGAATTTGGATCTTACGTTTGAGTTAGTTTTAGAGGAGAGACATGGCAATATATGTTATAGTTGAAAATAATTGGAGTTCAGAATTCACATTTGAGCTTTTCTAATATATCTTATCATATTATAAAATTTAGATCCAAACTGTTGAAGTTGAATTTTTCTTCCATTTCAATTAGCTTTTGAGACGAAAAATATAAACATAAAGTGGTGATATGTGTTATTAAATTAAAATATTTGGAGCTTAAAATTCTTATTTAAGCTTTTAAAAATGTCCTATCGTATTATAAAGTTTTGACCCGAACCGTTGAGATTGAAAATTGCTTTTAAATTTAAACAATTTTAGCGGTGAAAATGTCGAACAAAGTCACCATACATGATAAATAAAAACACAGGCGTTGAATTTATTTGAGCTTATTACAATTGATCGTATTTTGAAAACTGATTTTGACAATCAAATTGGAAAACAAATTTCATCTCATGGAAAAGAAAAGTTAATATCCTTCCTTTAGAAAAACATAATTTTCTTTGAAAATTATTTTTCCAAGTTTTTATTTACGTCAAATACTAAAAAACTGACAAATATTTTCCTAGAAAATATTTGCCTCCTACCAAACCACCTGATAATTTGTTTTTTTTCCAATAATGAAACTTCAAATGGTATTTACAATTAGAACTGTTGATGAACATGGTAAATTTAAAGCAAATTATAACATTTAAATTTTTAATAATTAATTTTGACTTTAATATGTGATTTCTTTTAAATACCAATTGAGCTTATAAGTGGTATAAAAATAGCCCTATCATGAAAATAACCTATCCAAATAAAAGGAATATATATGGTCAAAAATTGTTCGTCTAAATTTTAACATTTGATGATCTTTTCAAAATGTAGATACTTTTCTTATCTCTATTATATAAATCCAGATTTATACTCATTTATATTTACCCTATTTAAAATAAATTAAAAAAAATAAATATCAAAAAATGAATCTGAAATGATCGAAATTCAAACTTAGACAACCATGCATAAGAATATACTTTTAATAAGTAGCTTGATGTCGCTTACATACGTTGGTATCATGGCGTAGGTTGTTGCTCTAAAGATTATATGTTGATGGGTGAGAAATCATGGTGTCACGTACAAACATAATCATATGATCAATATATGTCATGCTGATGCCACAAATACCTCCTGTTTAATGAGTTTTTTTTTTTTGGGTTCCATAATTGGGTCTGTTAAATGGCTTCAATCCGACTGGACTAGCTTAATTCACGCAATAAGCCCATGAAATTATCGGCGCTTGCTTATGGGCTGAACGTGGCTTAATAAAGCCCAAAAACTGGAAAGGTAGAGAAAAATAAAACACGCTCGGTGGGACTCGAACCCACAATCCTCTGATTAGAAGTCAGATGCCTTATCCATTAGGCCACGAGCGCTGTTGTTGTTTGCGTTGACTTAGCAACAATATGCTGTCTTTTAAATTTTATTGTACCAAACACAAGGTAAATTCATGGAGAAATTGGGTTGAAATAATTTATATTTTGAATAAGATACAACAGCAACAATAGAATATGATAAACCAACAACTAATACATTATATATTTAAAAATTAAGTTAAACTTCATTTATACCGAAAATTTGGTAAATTTTTATTTATTATTGTATGAATAAGATAATAATAATGCCTACTTTAGTATTGTACCATAATAAGCTATACTTTGTACATATTGGATTGTGATAATTGATGAACCAGCATGCACTTTTATTTTACCTACATACATACATACATACATACATACATAGGAAAATTGGATTATAATAATCCCATGTTTTGCAAATTGGATGGCGATAATCCCTACTTTCACTTTGTATTCTGGTGGTCCAAAAAAATATATAATTGGATTGTAATGGGATATTTTCGAGAGTAAACCCTAAATATCATAGATTTTGTGTTGCATTTGATTCAAAACTTAATATAACACTTTACCATGATTTTTAATGAATATACGACGTTTCTCCCAGTTTTTTTCAAATTTTTTACTATTTTTTACGATTTTTTCACTTTTATTATTTTTAAAAAATCATAATAATTACTTGATTAGAGTCTCAAAAAATAATTTAAAAAATGTTTTAGAAACTACAATTCATTAACTTTCTAGGGGCAGGAATGAAAAAAATAAAAACAATACAGGATAGGAATGAAAAAATAAGAAGAATGTGGAGGTAGATTTGGTATCACTACAATCCATTTTTTTTTTTTTTGGACCACTAGAATATAAAGTGAAAGTATGGATTATCGCCATCCAATTTGCAAAACATGGGATTATTATAATCCAATTTTTCTATATATATATATATATAGTACGGATTTATGAGAAATAAATCGTTACGAGAAGGTGAGAAGGAGCAACGTCAGTTGTGAAATTTTAAATTGTGGAGTTTAATTAGTGGAGTTTAATACTTTAATCATCAAGATTCTATGAATGACTCTGCCCACTTTGCAGGTAGTCAAATCAAACTATTGTTGGTTCTTTTAAGTTTTAACACACGTTGTACTGCTAAGAAAATTGAATCCATTATTTTGATAATTGATACAGGAGAGCAAGTAATTATATGTGATATGATTTGAATTTATTCATTTCCAGTGATCTCATTTTGTCTATATACTAATGTCTTATGACACAATCAAAACAGTCACCATATATAAGGGGTACAATTGAAATCACTCCCAATATGATCATGAATAGATGTACGTACTTTACATTCCAGATTTCAAGTATAATATTCTATTTGTTATAAAGCTTCTTAAAGATCAAAAACTTTGCATTTTTATATATTCTGACAAGTGTATTGTTCAGGACCTTTTCACTAGTAAGATCGTGGTAGCTTCTTATGAGGCATGAAAATAAAGCAAATGATCAATATACAAGATGATAATTATATCATTAAGGCATAACTTGAAGATAAATGTCAAGATCAAAGTTGACTAGCTTGATCGGAAGAATGAGTCGGCCAACAATAGTGAATTTTAATTAAGCCAACGCCTAAGAATCGACCCACACTGATGACAACAATTCAACAAAAACCCCAATGTAGTCCTGCTAATATGAGGTTCAGACGAGTTCAAATGTAGGCGGTTCGTTCACAGAGATGCATTGAGAAGCTCATTCCAGTGGATCCAAATAAAACATTTTGAAAACAGAAAACATAACCATGTCGAAAACCCATTTTAAAAACTAAGTGGGAAACCAAGAGAACTAAAGAGTATAGAGAATAAGATAACGCCATACTTGTGTGCTCAAAGTCCCGATAATTCATTAACTAACTTCGTGGACGCCCAAAAATGTCAAATTACAACTCCTGATAATTCTTGTCAAACAAACTTCACAACATTAACACGCAACATCTTGATTCCTGAACCAGAAGTTGTAATACAACTTGTTGGGTAAAGAAAATAAGAGAGAATATTGCATAAGCGTGTTTGGAATGTAGATGTTGAGAAAAATAAAGACACAACTAATAAAGATAAAATCTGCGGACACTAAAGTTTTACATGAAAGTCCAAAACAGGAGAAACGTACAGGCGTCAAAAGAGCAAATAAACTCCACTATATATGTGAGTAGAGTACACAACCGATCTCATGACGATTGACCTTAAAGAGATCTATACTAGGAGAAAAATATCACACAATGCTTTCACACTAAAGAAACTGTTAATCCTGGCTCAAATACCCTTGTGAGGTTTTGATACCAGTCATTAGGATCGAGGTAAAATATAAGGCCTAGTATTTGCAACGGAAGATAAAATTATCAGGATGTATAAATTGAGAAGAAATATAACAAGATCAGTGATTAAAAGATAGAGAGTATAAAGACACACGATTTACGTAGAAACCCAAATCGGGAAAAAACCACGGACGGCAACGGAGCAATAATCTACTAGTATAAGGGGAGAGATTACAAGAGAGATCCCAAGGGGCTATATAACGCAAGGGGATCGACGGCTAGATCACAAGGGGTTAATAGCACAGGCTATATAACGTAAGGGGATCGATGGCAAGATCTCAAGGGGTTAATAGCACAGCGGGGAATACTGAAGACAGACGAGCTCTCTAAAGGACTCTCACAACCTAGGGATGGGTAGAGGTGAAGAATGCTCTGTGTGTGTGTTTTTCGTATGCCGTAGGTGTATAGGTTGATAACAACCTATATTTATAGTAGAATGAACGAAAAAAGAAACTAGGTTAAATATTACAAAAAACTAGAAATAAAAGTGAAGAGCCGCCGCAGACGAGAACCTAGGCAGAGGTAGCGTCGGATAGACGCTGGCTGCGTCTCGCTTTTGATGGTCTCTGGAAGACCCCCTACTAGGCCAATGACCCCCTGCTAGCGTCTTGGACCCCTGAATAACGCCTCACTTGAACAAAGTGCTGGTGGCGTGCGTTTATACGCTAGTAGCGTCTCCGTCTTGCAGTCTTCGTTGAGGGGCGCTGCTAGCGTCCCATGTGACACTGGTGGCGTCCCTCTCGTTCCTTCAATTGATTTTGGGTCATAAACCCAACAAACTCCACCTTGGGCCAAAATCTCCTACCGTCATAGAGCCCCGAAGGGCGATCAGATGTGATGAGCATCAACTGAATTCAAGTCACCCTTGAACTCAATAAGAGATGAGGTTGTAGAAACGGCTGTAGAACCTGTAGTAGTTGAACCCTTCATCAAAGTATATATATATTTTTTTAAACTCTCCAGATACTGAAACTGATCACACCGTCGAACTTCTCAATATCAGATTTAATTGCAGACATCCCGAACTAGGTAGAAAAAGAGATTAAACCTCGCTCAGATACCACTTGTTAGACCTGGCTCAGATACCCTTGTGAGGTTTTGATACCAGTCGTTAGGATCGAGGTAAAATATAAGACCTAGTATTTGCAGCGGAAGATAAAATTATCAGGATGTATAAATTGAGAAGAAATATAACAAGATCAGTGATTAAAAGATAGAGAGTATAAAGACACACGATTTACGTGGAAACCCAAATCGAGAAAAAAACCACGGACGGCAACGGAGCAATAATCTACTAGTATAAGGGGAGAGATTACAAGAGAGATCCCAAGGGGCTATATAACGCAAGGGGATCGACGGCTAGATCACAAGGGGTTAATAGCACAGGCTATATAACATAAGGGGATCGATGGCAAGATCTCAAGGGGTTAATAACGCATGAGAATATCAAGACAGAGGCAGTATCAAAGGACTCTCACAACCTAGGGATGGGTAGAGGTGAAGAATGCTCTGTGTGTGTGTTTTTCGTATGCCGTAGGTGTATAGGTTGATAACAACCTATATTTATAGTAGAATGAAGGAAAAAAGAAACTAGGTTAAATATTACAAAAACCTAGAAATAAAAGTGAAGTGTCGCCGCAGACGAGAACCTAGGCAGAGGTAGCATCGGATAGACGCTGGCTGCGTCTCGCTTTTGATGGTCTCTGGAAGACCCCCTACTAGGGTCCAATGACCCCCTGCTAGCGTCTTGGACCCCTGAGTAGCGCCTCACTTGAACAAAGCGCTCGTGGCGTGCGTTTATACGCTAGTAGCGTCTCCGTCTTGCAGTCTTCGTTGAGGGGCGCTGCTAGCGTCCCATGTGACACTGATGGCGTCCCTCTCGTTCCTTCAATCGATTTTGGGCCATAAACCCAACAGAAAGAAGTGGAATATTTGCTAAAGAAAAAAAGAAGTGGAATATAAAGATGGCATAAATTCCGAAAATTTCTCTAGAATGTTTAAAGTGCCTATAGTCATCAAAGGCACCATCACACATGGCGGGAGAAAAGACACACTTCGTGTGCGAAAAGATCACACTTAAAATGATAGAATAATCACCATATAAATAGGTAGAAAGGAAAGGTTTCGGATGAGTCTTGATTTGTTCCATCAATAAAAATTGTTCCATAAAAAGACTAATAATAACTCATAAATAAATCGGTCAATTAAAGAAAATGAATTATATATGGGAATTGCACTGGCACATTTAGAGCTAAGTCAACAGTGACTATTGTCGATCACTGATAACACGAGAAAAAAAAATCAGTATAATTTGGGATAAAAAATTATAATTTTTTTATATATTAAATTAATATAATAATATATTAGTCACCCTTAATCAGAAAATTTAGAGTCATTATCGGGGGATTAACTCTTCACAGCCACTTCAAGGCTCAATGGTAATTGACTTAGAAAGCCAGCACGATAACACTTAGACATGCATGCCACGGTCAAAACTAAATTATCACATCGTTTTATCGTGGCAACCTCTGTGGGCGTGAAAATTAACTCATGCATATGATCAACCGAAGAAGATGATAATGTGATTGAGACATAACTTGAAAAGGTCAAGATCAAAGTTGATTAACTTGGTAGGAAATGGTGTAACAATAGTGAATTTAATTTGGACCAACATCCAACAGTATCAAAGTACAGGTTGAGGTGATTTCATTCCTGCCCATGATAAGTAGTTTATATGTTTCATATAAAGAGTACAATGTTCTACTAAACAGAAGCATTACTATTAAATGTGTAATGAAAATATTATTATAGGAGTATAATGTTGTAATTTTTTGATATATCTTATAAGAAATTCCCGATCAAAGAAGAATACTGGAGATATATGACATATACTAAGCAATTGTTATGAAACGGAGAGAGTATCTTTTAAGATTATGAGGAGGGTATCAAAATAACACAACTTACTCAATAAATTCAAACTAAATGGTCTAATAGTTAGTGACTAATGAGTAAGGATTGTGGGAATATAAATTCACGATAAATTAGTAAATTATTAAATAACTATTCGAAGCATAGGGGGATTGATAATACTAATCAGACTATAAAGAAAAAAAATAGTTAAAATATATTAATTATGAAAAAGAGAGGGGTACTATCTTACATATTAAAAATGATAAGTATATTGAATCAAGATGATTAGTAATCTTAAATTATAAAAGCATGTTTCAAAAGTATATTTCATTATTTTGAGGGTTGTTATCACTCATAAAGCCCTCTTCTTTTATGTAGTAGGTTGGTGGATATGTGAGATAAAGTGCATAAAATAGGTGAGATAAAATGGAATAAAGTATAGTAAGTTAGATAAAGTGATTATCCGACCACACAAAAGAACAAAATCTAAGTTATATAAAATCTATGATTTATAATTTATATTTTGTCATAAATAAAAATTACACATAAAATATACATGATATGATTAGGAGATAATTATTTTTCAATGTAGTATGCTATCTTCAATCTTATTCTATTTTATTTTATTTAGCTTGTAAATGGAGATAATTACATTTACCCTACCTAACATATGTGGTAATAATTTTTGCACACCCGACATTTGAGAAATAATTTTCACCCTACTTGACATTTAAGTGGTCGTAAATTTAAACCACCTAGGATATATTATAATGGTTTTTTGTTGGATTTTCCGGCAAGTATTAAAAAAAAATAGGAAGTGACATCTTTACCCTTACTAATAATTCATAATATTTTCAATTGAAGGGTCAGTATTGTCATTTCCATCGCAATCTTAAGGGCAGTTTGGCACTTTCACATAATTATATAGGGGCATTATTGTATTTTCATATCTCCGATGACAAATTACCGGAATTTGACACAAAAAAACACTTTCACTCAATGTCAGGTAGGGTGAAAATTATTTCTCAAATGTCGGGTGTGTAAAAATTATTACCACATATGTCAGCTAGGGTAAATGTAATTAATTATCTCCTTGTAAATGCGTATAATTACTAAAAAATTATTTATAAAAATTATAAAATATAAATTATATACGATTTAATATAACTATTAGTCTATTAACCATCTAACTCACATATCATTCTTTTATATGTTTTTCCCACACTTCTCCTCTATTAGTAAAACTAATTTTTTACACACCCTTTTGGGTTTCCCACTCAACGAATCCAATCCATGCATGCAAATATGCAATTAATAATTGGTTAATAGCAACCATTTATTGCTTTGGTGTACCCCTTTAATTAGGTGGAGGAGGATGTCAACTAAAGGGTAAGACGTCAATTATATTAATTACACCCTGTCAAACCCAGATTGAACTTTTCTAAGGAGAACTCAAGGCATAGAAGTGTTTGCTTTTGTCCGTTTCTCCAAATTATTAATTGACAATTGACATCAACCTTTTAGCTAATTTAGACCAAGTGGTGATCGAGAGATCTGTAAATTCACTGAATGCGACGGACAACTATTTGAAAACCACATATATCACGCTCCCAATGACCACGACTTGCCAAGGGCATGTTAAATTTATGCATAATTTTAATTGATCAAAATTTATTAATTTTTGGTTAAATTTATCAAAATTTACTAAAAATTATCAAAATTAAAAAATAAAAAATTAATCTTTACTATAATAGCATAAATTTGTCCAAAATTATCAAAAGTTACCAAAATTTAACTTTTACCAATTGCTTTTTACCCATGAATTTGGCACACCCTAAATGAATTTTTTTTATGATAATACACTGAATTTTAATGATATTAGACAAATAAACAATGATGTTCTGAATTTTTTTGGACTCTATTACACTCAATTTTAATATGATAAGGATTTTCAAGGGATATAAAAGAGGTAAAAACCCGAGCCTCCTCTTTTCTTTTTCTCTCTAGAAAACCCTAGCATATATTTCCTTGGAGGGGCTGCCATCGATTCTTTTGTCGATGGTAATCGCCAGTTTGATTGATTTATACCCCAATTATTAGTTTCGTTTTACGTTTACGCAAAGAAAGTTAATCTCTTCTTTTGTAAGAATTTTTTTTTACCCTTATTTACGGTTTTTAGTCTCTTTAATTCTAGAGTTTTTGTTTAGTTGGTGTAGTCTAATACGTTGGATGAAGATCGACTTTCAAATCGCTATAGCACGGGTTGTGAGGTTCTCCATCAATGGTAAAGATGCAGAGTCATCGAAGAAAAATGCAGAGTCATCGAAGAAATCGGAGTTGAACGTAAGTAAGATTAGTATTAATTATTTAGGAGTTGAATTTCATATCTATGTTTTAGATCTACAATTGTTCAATCACGATTTTCATTGTAAGTGTCGTATGGCTTGCTATTAATGAATTCGTTATGTTTGATTTAAAAAAAATACACTAAATTTTGAGGGTATTGGACAATGATACACCTGGAACGATTCCGATGGTGGTTGACACGGGGACGATCCTATTTTGAGGTGTCGTTTTTCTTCTCTTTTCAGAAAACTAGATTAGTCATCTTGCTTATGTATACTTTCTTACGACAAAAATTTTAACTTTTTTCCAAGTCATTTTCTCAGCCAGACACGAGCAACATTACCAAGTCAACCACCATTGGAATCTTTCTGGGCGCATTTATTGCCCAATACCTTCAAAGTTCAGTGTATTTGTGTAAAAAAAAAAAGTTCAGTGTATTATGTCCAATACCCCTAAAGTCGACTGTATTATCATCCTAAAATCCCTTGCTAAATATACACTACAAGTCGGGCCATATATATTTCTTCTAAATATGCTAAGAGAATCTAATTTAAGGATATGTGCAAGTAGACAGAGATTCAAGCAAACTAACCTATCACCCTATCCGAATATTAATCAAGCATGGACTTAATTTTTCTTCAATTGATTGATTTAAAATCAACAATCGAAATACCTATATTGGTTAATGTTATGTGTATTGAATTAACCATTTTAGATGGACTAAAACTTATATTTTTATGATTTCAAACAATATTTTTTTAAGTCATTACACATTTATCAACTAGAAGATCAAAGCGCTTATCATATTTGTAATGTGTTAAAAAATATTAATGAATATACTCATATAAACCATGACAGAGAATGCACATTTTATGCATAATCAGATAATCTCATATTTAGGAAAAATCATAAGTAAATAATACATTTTATATAACTTATGAGCTGTAAAAACTCTCAAAGTAATGAAACATATATCTGTAACAAAATTAAATATACATAAATATAAATTTTAGAGCAATTTAAGTGAAATTCAAGATAGTTAATATATAATCTTAGTTCAAGTCACTTATCATTTTCAATCCAAATTTTCTTTCTATCTAAAGTGAAATACTTAAATTTAACCAATTACTAATTGTCAAGGGATTCTGATATACTTAGGGTTTATTACTTAAGTGATCATCTAATAACTGACTTCTCAATTTAGGTGATTTTCTCAAAATCTGACTCTCTATACAATCAAGTCAAATCCTAAGATTCTGGTGTTATATTTTACCTTATTAGTACCTCGCCCAATACCTGATACATGCAAGGAAGTGAACAATTTTTTCACAAGCGAATGAACTTCTAAGATTCAATTAGACAATATACCAATTGATTCCGGGATACCAAAGACATCAACTAGATCGAAAAATTAACAAATACTTACTTAAATCTACAATTAAGAAAAATAAAATCTAATCAACCAGAAGAGAAAAGAAAAGAAGTGTTCATTCAATTCGTTCTTGAACTTGATGATGTAATTCGACACATAATCCTTACATATCTACGACTCAGTGTCTCTCTCTATCTCTCTCTAAAAGTTGAATACTATCTCTCTCTCTAAAAGTTGAATACATTATATGGTGATGGATGGTGTGGAGGGGTTGTAGTTGCTACCATAGTTATTAAAACCCCGATCCTGATCTATGATCCTACGATTTTATGATTTAAAATCCTCGATACGATTATTGATCCACGATCCTACATGGGTTAATTCCAATCCTAACTACCCCATGGATTCGAGTTAGGATCTCGATTTTAACAATCTTGGTTGCTACCCAAAATCATGATTAAATAGATTTCATTCAACACTCAACAATTACAAAAACAAAACTAACAAAAAATAAACAACTACTCGAAAATTGTAGAAAACCTAACCATGTATCACCTAGCAGGTGCAACAAACCTTATTTTTGCATGGGAAAAATGCAGGTGAGTCATGTTCCTTTCCAACCACGAACGAAGTGCTAGGAATGTTGCGGCATTCCCCCATGCTGACATCCTTTTTTATTTTATTTTTAATCAATCAAACAATGTCATTTGACACTATAGGGGGAACCGGGAAGGAAAATTTATATTCAAATAAAGAAGGTTGCACAAATAAATATTTTAAAGTGAAAAAATAGGAATGAGTTGCTATTTTATAAAATAAATGGATAAAGTTTTAAGAATAAGAATGATAGGTAATGCGGAGAGAGTGTACTCTCACTTGCATTCCAAAAAATAGGAATACTGCACTTGTTTTTACTGGAGTGATCATTTCCACGATTCTACTCGTTCATGGTGGGAATTGGGATCCACCTCTATCCTTTTGGGTCAATATTTTTACCACAGGTAGAAGGGTCATAGGTGTTGTTCATTTCAACCCGTTTTCATTAAATATTTTAGAATTTCAGGCTGTTTTGTCCATAAATCTTTAATTATTAATTAAAAAAATAATACCAAGTGTCTATCAGAAATGAGATTTCATTATTTTTCGAAAATGATAAGTGTCTAATATACATTTTACGAAAATTATAAATCTTGAATTTCACTTAAACTACACAAAAGTTACAATATACAAATTTAAATTGTTATAAATTTATATTTCATTACTTTGAGGGTTGTTACCACTCATAAATGACATAAATTAAAGTTCATTATTTGTTTATATTTTTTCATAAATATAAAAATATGCATAGATATGCATTGTCTATTGTAATCATGTGTTTAGCTCATCATTATTGTTCTTTTCACGTAGCCAATAAATGCTACACCCATGTAGTTGATAAGTATGTGTAATTACTTTAAAAACACTATTCAAAATTATAAAATCATGCATTAATATAGACAATTCAAGATGATTTACCCTTTATATCTTTCCATTCAACATAAATAATCATAACTACCTCTTTCAATTCTTATTAGAGGTTTCAGTCATAATTGCTAGTGGTATGCCCCAATATTTTTTAGTTTTTATAGTCATTGATAGTTTTGTAATAGATATATTGATAGTTATTTCAATAAATTTTCTCTCTATTGTATGATAGTTTGGTTGTTGATCTCGTTTCTTGCCTAGGGTGAGTTATCTTTCTTTCTTGTAGTGCGAGTTTAATTAATGTCCTTGTGTCGTTGCAAATTTAGATAAATTGATAGTTATTTCAATAAATTTTCTCTCTATCATGTGATAGTTCAGTTGTTGATTTTGTTTCTTGCCTAGTGTGAGTTATCTTTCTCTCCTTCGGTGCAAGTTTAATTGTCCTTGCCTTGGTACAAATTTAGTAGATCTTAAGGCATTTAGTTGAGGAAATTATATGGATGTTGCTATCCCCCCCCCCCCCCCCAAAAAAAAAAGATGATTCAACAATGGAAGTTCATATGGTTCTACCATGATAGTCTTTCTTTCAAGAATCATTCATCATATCAAATAAATTTTTGCAACTTTAAAATTTGACGTTATAGCTCGCCAGAGTTCAGAAAATACTCAAAGATGTTGAAGAATGCAGTACTTAGTAGCATGAATAATAATGCACGTTTAGAGCAAGGCAGCAACAGATTTATCATTAACGTTTTGAAGACAAGTATTTGAATTGATATTATAGATTTATTCTTGTTGAGTGATTCTCATTATATATGTTGCATGATTTTTTATTAATGCATATTTTTCTTTTACAAAAAAACCGTAATTATTTATTAACCGTCTCAATTTAAGACATACTCCATCCGTTTTTATTTATGTGTCATTTAGGAAATTGTGCCAAAAAACTTTGACCGTCAACATCTTAGTTTATACAATGATTCATCATACAAAATTGATCTCATTAGATTCGTAATAAAAATACTATTAGAAAAGTATAATATTATATTTTTTTATAAAAATATTATATTAAAAATTATTAATTAAATAATAACTTTAAAAACGTAAATGATAAATAAAAAGAAACCCAGGGGAGTATATCATTGTCCAAAAATTACATAAAAGTACATGTCACTTTCATCAAGTGCTTGGCTTCACTTTTTTATTCCCATCCACAATTTTTCCCAAAATTCAAAATTTTCATATATAATTAAATTACAATATCATCGTTTTTTTTTAGGATGCAACTTAAATGAAAGCACAATTGAAAGAATAACCTCGAAAGAGTCCTATTCATTGGGAAAGCTTAATTTCTGTAGCCACTTGTTCACATGCAAAACGCACCCATTTTAATTTCTTTTCAATTTGTACGTTAAGTTATAATTACAGGCTTCATGATTCTTGTCGATTAATACAACTCATAAACCTAACGTTACAACAAACTAATAGGGGGACCGAATAACTAATTATAAGAACTTACTAGGACTTTTAAACTTTTTCTTTTCTTACGAAAAGTTTGCTAAAAAATAAATTGCATCCTCACCGGCATAATGCTTTGTGCATCCAATGTATAATTCTATTATACATTTTATTGAAAGTTGAACATATGAATATATATGGTTCTTAACTACAGTAATAGTAGAAGAATAGTGATGAAAGTTAAAAATCATAGAAAAATAGTTAGTATGTAGTTCGGTCTTCGGTCTTCTAATTCCGTCCAGGGACTAGATCAAAAACCAAAACTCAATATTCCTCAAACCGAGGACTGGACCGAACTATCTTCGATCCTTTTGGTCCAGTCCTTTATTTAGTCCAGTCCTTTATTTGGTCCGAACTAAATTATGAACAACCCTAAACATAAATAATAATAAAGACTAAAACTGAATGTAAAGATCGAACCACAAATAATAATAAATGTCAAAACTGAAGGTAAAGATTGACACAAGCCATGAATGATGCACTATATCAAAGGATTAATTACGATAGTATTTATCAAAGATTCCCCAATCTCTACAATTTCTCTTGATCTCTCTACAGTTACAACCCGAGTACTCAACGCTTACAGTTAATTGGCCTCATTTAATTCCCTCCAAGACACAAAGGTTACATATTTATATCTTGTGGTATAGATGAAAGACTCAATTGTTATACAATAAAATCTCACACCCCAAGACTATTTATAATGAAAACTACAAAATAAAATCTAGGGCTAATAACAATATATCCTTCATAAATTAATGTGTTTCCCACTAATTTGATACTGTATTTCAAAGGTTACAGACTAATATCTTGTAGTACAAATGAAAATCTTAGTTGTAGTACAATAAAATTGCACATCCCAAGGCTCTATTTATAATGAAAATCTAGGGATGATAACAATATTATCCTTTGTAAATTAATATGTTTCCCCCTAATTTGATATTGCATTTCAAAGTAATATTATATTTTTCATGTGATCCATTAATCTCCATGTAATTGTTCAAACATTTTTTGGTAACAATATAATTTTTTCCACTTTATATCGGAACATTTGCAGAAATAGTAAAACTTTACCCCCTTCTTGACCTTTGTAAACCATAAAGTTGATATGTTTAGCCTCGCCGATTGAGAGTTGTATATCATCCCTTTCTTGACCCTTGTAATTTGTAAATAGTAAAATTTTTGTCAAACTTTAGCGACAGTCTTTCTTATGGAACATGAGGGTTCTTTAATTATATGTGATACCTACCCTCATTGACCTATTTCGATGCAATAACTCTCTTCTATCTTTGTGTCTCTCTCTACCTAAATAAGAACCCCTCTTCTATGTTTATTCCGACAAAAATTTAAGAACCAAATTAAGTGAATGGATTTGTATATCCTTAAATTTAATACCCTACACACAGTAACACACATACACACCCATACATACATACATACATGAGTACGCGCCCATACATACATACATGAGTACGCACGCATACATACATACATACATACATATATATATGTGTGTGTGTGTACATAATGTAGTATATTAAATGACAACTATATATTTATAGCCGGAAGAATAGTAGCTAGACAAGTGAAGTGCAGAGATTGTCGACCTCTTAATTAGGAGAAAAATCAAGAAATAATAGTAGCAATAACTAACAATGGGTGACAGATTAATTAAGCCTAAAAAATCAAATTTGATTGGTATGCATAAATATTAAACCCTACCAATTTAATTTTTATGGAGTAGACAATAGATTTTCTTTTGTGCAGCTGAAGTTAGGCGTGGTCAGTTTAGCTAGTTTGTAACTTTGTATGTAATGGGAAATCGTCTTATAAAGAGATTTGTCATCAAATATCAATATTGTTTAATGTTAAACCAATTTAGTCCGCGTTTCATAGTTTTTTAGGGTTTGTTCGGAGAGAAAAACAAAACAGTGTGTATAGAATTAAAATTTTGAAGAGCTTGATATAAAATTAGAATTCAAAATTTTAATTCTATACACACTATTTTGCTTCTCTCCCCGAACAAACCCTAAAAAACTATGAAACGCGGACCAAATTGGGTTAACATTTAACAATATTGATATTTGATGACAAATCTTTTTATAAGACGATTTCATAGTTGAAAATTCTAACATATATCTCCCATATATGAAAATTCTGACATTTAACAATATTGATAGTTGAAAATTAATTTTCATATATTGGAGATTCTACCCTAATAATATATTTTCATTTTGATTTTTTTATGGTAGAATTGATGTTGCCTTTTTTTTTTATTTATAAGTAGCGGTCATACAACTATTTTATTCAAATAATGAAAGTGCCACAAAGCATAAAAAGAGCATACAACTCTAGAAGAGAGCCAAAAGACCAAAAGAAGCCAAACCATTGATGTTGCCTACACTTTTCAACTATGATAGTTGAAAAAAATCAATTTTGGTACAAATATTCTTCAAATATTAAATTTTGTAAAAAATTATATCTCAACAAATAGGATTACTTATTCTAACAAGTTCTTTAATCAATATATACTAATTTCGATTTTCTTAAAGGTATATTTTAGGGCAAATATACATTTTAACTACCATAGTTGAAAAAAATTTCAACTATGGTAGAATCTCCCATATACCTTTAAGAAAATCGAAATTAGTATATATTGATTAAAGAACTTGTTAGAATAAGTAATCCTATTTGTTGAGATATAATTTTTTACAAAATTTAATATTTGAAGAATATTTGTATCAAAATTGTTTTTTTTTTTCAACTATCATAGTTGAAAAGTGTAGGCAACATCAATTCTACCATAAAAAAATCAAAATGAAAATATATTGATGAAAGTAACTTATCACAATAGTTAATCCTATTTTTTGGGATATGAATTTTTTGATATGTGTGATTTCTTTTTGATTGTGTGATTTCTTTTTGATAAATTAATTGTTACGAAATTTTCAACTATGGTGACTTACCTTCCTTACATTTTACCTACACTCTGAAAGAACACTGGCAGGTGTACATAGATTATGTAGATCGATAATGTAGAAGTTGGCAAAAATATATAATATGTAAACTTAAATATTGTGAAAAATGTAATTAATTTTTTTCTAAAAAATTTGCATTTTTTCTTTATGGAATTAGGTAATTTATAATTTCAAAATAAGAAAATTTTCAAACATTTTGAAAAATAAATGTTGTGTTTTTTTCTTTATGGAATTGGAAAATTTATAATTTACCAAAAATAAGAAATTTTCCAATATTTCAAAAAAAATTGATGGAAAACAACCATATTTTCATATTATTTTTTTTGTAAGCTTAAAATTTTAAATTTTAAATATTATCTTTAAAACAAATCACAAAACAAATCTCATTCAAAACATGTACACATTTTATAAATTGTAATAAAATTTTTTAAATTTATATGAACTTTAAAAGGTTGTTGGGCTAGTTTAGAAAGGTGTAGGTAATTTTTTTTAGTTTAACTAGTTTATCAAAACAAACAAAGAAAATCTTTGTGGTTATATATAAATAGAATTTTCATAGATAAAAACAAAGTATTGATAATTTACCAATGAAAAAAGCATACCATTATTCAAACAAAAAATATTTAAAGCGACATTTGAATTTTGCCGGGTTCAACGATCTTACATGTCGGCCAAAGAAATTGGATGTTTTATGTTTACCTTAATTATCTAAAAAGAGAAAAAAAAATACATAACTCAATTTTAATTGGATAAAATATAATCTCAATGTGTTCCTAATTCCTGTGACAGTTGAACAAAATGCCCATTATCCATTCTCCTAAGAAATCACCAATGTATATTTTTCATTTTATTTATAAACTTAACAATCATCATAGATTCATACCACAAGTTTATGGCCGATATTCTTCTATGGGAGAAAAAAATCCAAAATATCTTTATCCAAATTGGAGAATCTATTTATTATTGTTAAGTTCTCACCAAGTGTGTATAGTTACGTGCAAGTTCAAGAAATTAAGAACAATTATTGCTACTATTATTTACATGCTTTCTTTTCTGAACTCCATGATTGGAAATGCTAGCTATTTTAAATATTAAAAATTTATAGTGGTTGTCAATCATAACAATTAATACAATGAAAATGAATTTCATTCATATATATATGTGTCAATTTTTATATTCATCATTTATTTTTTTATTAATATAACATTATAAAATATATTCCTCAGTTAAATTTTTTTTTACTACAGTTTTTTTAAAAATTAAATATCTTAACTCTATGTTTTAACCTAGTAAACAAGCATATTTTGAAATAATATTTATTTTAAATTTCTAAAATTTTAAAATAAACTAAATTTAAAAAGTATATTATATAATTTTATGTTAAATAAAAAAACTATCGATCAAGATAAAACTTAACACATACGTGAGTAAAATTTATTTTACTTATGGTGGTTGTCAACCCTTATGGTGGTTGTCATTAATATATGGATTGATTTGATGGTTTAAAATTAATTAGTCAATCCCTCATTTCTTATTGTCTGCCGCTATAATTTTGTGATGCATTTGTATTAAAGTCTAAAGAACTTGATTATTGATTATTGATTATTCAATATATATAATAATTTAAAATATAAAATTAATATTATTATATTTATTTTGAAAAATAATTTCATATAAATATATTTACATAATATTTTTGGTATATTATAATCAAAATTAAAGTATTAAATTAATAGTAGTATATGTTAAACCTCATAAGAAGACTAAAATCTAAATATTAAAAATGAGAGCCAAATATAATACTATATAACAACAAAAATAAATTGTTGCAAAAACCCTTTAAATATGGTCTGAAGAATTCAAATGTAGACAACTTTTCATGAATTAAAATTTATAGATATATTGATTCCGACAGATATAAATATAATTAATACTATATATATGAGAAACAAATGATTTGGGCACCAAATTTTTTTTTTCCTTTTCAAACAAGGGCAACCAACAATTTGCAACATCCATCTGTCTTGGCCCATCTTTTTCTGATGGACCCATTAATAAATCTTCAAAACGAAAATGTAAACTCATTTAATATTTTAAATTAATGAAATTAGCTGATGTGGTCGTAGAGGATTGGCCAATTGCGATGGTTGTTTTCATTAATTAATTAAAAGTTGCAACTGGGTCCTCCAAATTTCAATCATTTTGTTGAGGATTCAGGCCAACTGAAATCTGTCCTCGTATTATTTGTGGCATGCAATTTAGTTAATCCCATAACCACGGCTTTTGCCTTTGATTGATTGTATTTTTGGTCATCTCAATTATATATAAGATTTTCAACACTCCACGGTTTCTATAATTTGTAAATTGTAATATTTTCATGGTTTGCTTACACTTGTACAAGCTACATGTATCTCATATCCATCAACAATTTGTTTATTATTACTTTTTATGCAAATTTGTGTAGTATTTTTGGCTAGCTTCAATGATTAGATTATTAATGTAGAAAATGCATGAAAATGTAATACACACTATCTATGATCTTTGTAGTTTTTGTTTATAATCAAATAATTGTGGAACTATATCAACCAAGAGCTTGAGTTGATGGTTGAAGACATAATAATAGTTTTATATTCTAACATGTCCTTTCACGCGAATGCTCTTTGGGCTTGAAGCGTGGATGATACAAAGACCTCTTTTACCTTGTGCAAATGAATATGGAGGATGTTGAGATTCAAACTTGAGACCTCTTGTTCATCAGTCTGGGTCCCAATATTGTCTCTTGGCGTTCCAAGAAGCAACCTATACACAGTGTCTAAATCTTCCACAAAAGCTTAATATCGTGCGGTTGCAAACACTATTACAGAAACCTTGTGGTTACGATATCTCCTAGCAGAACTGGGCATCCTTCTCTCTAAACCTATGACAGTTTTCTGTGACAATATCAAGGTTGACTACCATTTTGTTCGCGAACGGGTTTCCCACGGTGATTTGGTCGTTCGGTACACTCCTACCCAACTTCAACTAGCTAGTATCTTTACTAATTAATTCATTCCTGTTACGCGGTTCTTGTTCTTAAAATCCAATATGTCTATGCATCCATCCCTACAGATTGAGGGGGCGTGATAGAATATTCTAGACTAATCTTGTATTATGATAGAATATTATAGGCCATATTGTTGTATAGATTTTTCCGGAATACTCTTGTGTCTTCTACACTAATGTATATCAATATAAATATATCGACCCATGGCCTCTCAATCACAGAAAGCATCCTACATTATTCTTTTAATTAATTTTGCACAATAATTGAGTGCTTGATTTTTATCGATAAGGTAGGTTTTGTTGAAATGTTAATATATCACAACATCACATATGTTACTTGAAAGTAAGATTCAATTGAGAGGTACCTCATATTTTGTGGAAAGTCTTTTAGTTAAGGACCTATTCTCCACTAATAAGCAGACACCAACCTATCTAGGTGTTGGTTAGAAGAGTTCACCAGGCGGTTGAGGATTATAATACTTAGGGTGCGTTTGGTTGGTCAATAATCCTGGGGAAATGGTCAATTTTCCCGGGTTGACTTATTTTCCCCATGTTTGAATGCGGGTTGACTTCGGGAAAGTTTTCACGATGGGTCCACTATTTTCTCCATTTTCTTAGGGAAAATTTCCCTTGGGGGGCTAAGGGAAATTTTTCCCAGGGAAATCTTTCCCATCGAAAACTTCCCATAGAAAATTATCCCGGAAAAAATTTCCCTGGGGTTCCTACCAAACACTTCCTTAAAGAATAAGAAGAAACTCATGCCTTAGACCAAGTACTTGGCAACCTTCGTGTGAGAATCATATTTGATGCTCTTATTAATGATTCAGGCTCACTTTGCTTAGGGGTGATAGGACGGAACAAACATGGTGAGTCTTTGATGTTCAAATTGTCAAGAGATTTAGATATGATTATGTTGATTGTCTCACTTCAATCAATCATTTTAAGAGTCGATCTAGTTTTCTTAATGAACTTGATATTGTTATTGAGGATTTGCCTATGTTTTCTACGAGTTTTTAGTAGTAGTTGGTCTAATCTTAGAAGATATGAGATTCTTGGTTCATAACATGGCAGATTGTCCCTTGTGAGAAGGAATAAGTCCGGTTAGGATCTCTCCCTAGTTAACTGATAGACTCTCTATCAATATAAGTCTTCATGTTTCCCCTCTAAAAAAATACTCATATTTTCTATTCCATCCAATTTTAACCAATCTTACCCCATTTTACATTTTTTTAAAAAATCCAAACTTACCAACCCTACCTATTTCCACCAAAAATTACAAAAATTTACATCTTATTTAACTTTATCCATTTTCACCAATCACTATAAAAAAAAAAAAAAACTATCAATATTTACCCAAACTTATCTCATCTTACTTTATCCAATTTATCCTACCCACCAAAAGAATAGACCTTATATCCTCAAATGAGTATAAGTTTTTAAGATAAATTCATCAATTTTTCCTCCTAAAATTCATCATAACTTATATCGTCAAAAGGCTTTGTGTGTGTTTTTATTAAAGATTTTCAAAAGGTTTTTTTGGATCCACCGTACTTAGCCTTTTTTCATGCACTCCCTTGCATGGGCGCAAGGCTGGCTACATCGAATTCCCTTAGAACCTGCATTAGCAAGACTATACTAGGGTATGTTATTGTTATTATGTGTACATTTCAACTATGAAAAACTGCATTTGGAGAAGTCATAAGTCTCCATAATTTAAGTCGAAATTTGTGCACAAGAACCCCAAAAATCCATCCTTTTCTTAAAATTGGGGAAGCATCAATTTCTCAATCGACATCTATCCCTTATATTTGCTAGTTCTCAATTTCCATAAAAAGTAACTTATGCAATTCTCATTATCACCCAATTTAATAAAAGCCAATATACATCTTACTGAAATTGAACTTCAATTGGAGAAATCATATAAAAGTTGGCATCCTATGAGGAATTTGAGTGCAAATAAATAGGTAAGTAGAAATCTTAGAAAATTCATCACCCTCCGAATCCTTTCACACAAAATATCCAAATTTTTAGTTGATATACTTTTTTTATCACTTGATTCAACAAAAATCAACATATAGTTCAAAAACTCTTACTAAAATTTATCTTCAACCCAAGAACACAAGCACTTATAAATGGTAAGCACGAGCACCTCGACAGAATTGAAGAGTAGGACAACTAGCGTAAGGGTGAGGATGGCGAGGAAAAAGAGAGAGGAGAGAAAGGTTGACGAAAGCATCATGGAAGAAGTCGAGGAATCGAGAGAGGATTTTAAGGAGTTTGAGAGATGGAAGTGGTTGAGTTAAGGTTTCTTTGATGTGAAGAAAAGAAGAGGGCGACACTTTTGAATATTCGTAGGTTCCACTGATTGTAGCATGTTGACATATATATTTGAGTTACTTTGATTCTTTAGTGGCATCAACTAGTGCTTAGATAAATGTCACTCAATTATCCATTTTAGTTAAAATGTCATTAATCTTTAAATATTGTCATTAATGTCACTTAACTTTTCAAAAAAGTCAAAAATGATACTCAACTTTTCGAAAGAATAAAAAATGTCAGTCAACTTTCCAAAAAAGTAAAAAATTGTCACTGTTAACTTCTATAACATTTTTGACATTTTTTTACTTTTTTTGAAAGTTGAGTGACATTTTTAACTTTTTTGGAAAGTTGAGAGTCATTACAGACAATTTTTAAAGATCAGTGATATTTTTTACTAAAATAAAAAGTTGAATAACATTTTTGTGCAAGCACTCAGTATCAACTGAATGGTTTCAAACTTAGTGGCAATTTTAATTATTTTCAATTTAATCCGAACACCTCAACTAAATTACTCGACTTCAAGAAAAGATTATATTCAATTCAACCTTTGTTATGATATTGTGTATTTTAACAACTTTTTATAATTTTCTTTATGAAAACCATTACTTCCTATAATATTATAAATAAAGGTTATATCCTAATTACTCTATCCATCGTTATGATGCTATCAATCTGTAATTCTTCACATTGGGAAAATTAAGCCTTATATCCAGAAATACATGAATTGTTAGACTTAACACGTTATGACATTAAGTAATGTTAAATGAAAAATGTTCTCAATATCAATTTTTTTTACAAACACACATGTTATTTTAAATGTCTGTTCATCAAAATTAGTTAGTTAAAAATCACATAACAGTAGGTAGTGGATAAGATATTCATATATTCTAGTTTAATAATTCGGGGAACAGTGGTTAGCATAAGCGTTTGAAAAATATATATATATATGGTAAATTTTAAGGAGAAAAATAAGGAACGATACATTGATAATTTGTTCATGAATACATAATTAGAATTCTAGTCCTTACAGAGTGGTATCTCACTGATAGCTTAGCCCCCCCCCCCTTCTCGGCCAAGGGAGGCCTTCTTCGCCTTCCACCTAAGCTGTGCAGGAAAGGGCCAAAGCCAATCCTAGGAACAGTAAAACTTTGTTGGGTCTTTCTATCCAGGTGTAGGTAGTCTGTATCTTCACAGACATGTCTATTTCACCGTGTCTCTCTTCAAGACAGTGCCTGATTGTTACGCCTTTGGTGCACTTTCAATATCGACGTAGCTCACACTAAGTGCACCAATTTGGCTAGGAAAAGTCACTAACCAGTTCTTCCCTGATCGTTATCACTTTCGCCAAATGATAAGCTACTAGGTAAAAAAAAAGAAAATAATTTTTGAAGTTGAATGTTTTCAAAATATAGTTTTTGATTAAAAAAATATTAAAAATGCTAAACATTAACTTTATTTACAAAACAATAGTTGAAATGCTAAAAGTCGTTAGGTTACAAACAATAATATTTCTGTCAATCAAACTTTAATTTGATCAAAATATTAAGCCTAAACCAATACTCCTAAAGCATGCCATGGTGGGATCAAATACTTGAGTTGATGAACTTGATGATGGTGATGATGAATGTCACAACCAAACCCTAGGAATGAAGCTTCACACACTAGATATAGATTTTGGGATAAAGGAGAACCACCTCCCAAGAACTATCAAACCCACCAAGAATTGATACAGTATTCAGCCACCACAATTCTATAAAGGATTTGGCTTAAACACCACCACAATTGAATTGAGAATAAAGTAATTATAAGCAAGACTTGAGGAAGAGAGAACTTGAGAGAAAAACTCAGCTTTTGCATTAATGTATATTCAATGTCTCTTCCAAATCGTTGTAAATGGTTATAAACAATGAGGGGGAAGATGAGAGATATGGATCAAAAGACAAAAGGGCCCATGTTAAAAACATCAAATGCCTTCCTAGAGAGGCTTTACATTTCATTCAGGAAAGAGCAAAAGGGGAAATACATAAAAGTGGGGAGAAAAAAATGGGGGAAAAGCAGCTGAAAGCCCGACTCTCCAGTTTTGTCACGGGCGCGGCAGGCGAACTTCCCAGATCAATCGCGGGCGCGACATGCACATCACGGGCATGAACTGGTTCGAGAAACTACACAAATGAGGGTCGTCAGAACGGTCACGGGTGTGGTCTCTAGGTCGCGGTTGAGACCATATGGTGGTCACGGGCGTGGCCTAAAGTGATTCTGGAACAAAGTTTCTCCTCGACGGGTCGCGGTTGTGACTCAGCACGTCACGGGCGCGACTCAATATGTCACGGGCGTGACTCTGTCCTCTAACTTCAAGTCTTCAAGGCTTCAGGGGGAAACGTCATGGGCGCGACCATGCTGGTTGCGGGCGTGACCCTCTTGTCACGGGCATGACTACCCGCTGCGTAGTTTTTCTGTCGAACTTAAAAATGCGCATAACTTCTTCATCTGAATTCCGATTTAGCTCTGTAAGATATTGATGGAAAACCCTCGACATGAACTTTACGTTACCCGAATCTCAAGTCCAGCGAAACTATATTGAAGGAGTTATGGTGTAAAGAGTGACTGCATGTCTTTTATTTACCCAATTTCATCTTTTCCCTTGGGTGATCTTCCAACCCCACCTAGGGGAATCGAACCGAATAAAACCGATCCAAACCGAACCGATTTTATTCGATTTGATTTTCGGTTTGGACTTTAGGTCTTATTCGGTTTTCAGTTTTCGATTTATTCGGTTCCTGTGAAAACCCATATAAATGTATGTATTATTCGGTTTTGAACACCGAGAACCGAACTAGTTTTATTCTGTTCGGTTTTCGGTTTGGACTTTACCTCTTATTCGGTTCGATTTTGAACCGAATAACCCTAACCCCACCCATGTTTGAAGTGAATGATCATCATGGTATGAAAATATCCTTGTGGTTGACATTGATCATTTGGATCCCAAAAGGAAGTCAAGTTTGGCTTCGATGCGTTATTCATGTCGAGGGAATCTCGGGAGCCTCAGGAGGCTCGGGAATGGCCTCGTTGAAGACCACAAACTTTATTTCTCGGTCTAGGATCCTCTTTGAAGTGTCTCCCGCACCTAATTTTAAGCAGAAAAGATCCGTCCATGCCTTTGGGGGTATTGGAAGGGCGAGTCACTCATGATTTGGATTTGGCTGGTCCCATCTCGATACGCTCCAACTCCAAAAACTCATCCAAGCTTTAATTTAAAAATCGTTCGCTACGTACTACTTTATGGAGATAAAACATGAAAGATTTAAGGAAGATACATTTTACTTTAATTATGCATGTGTAGGACCCCGGAAAAGTGATCACTTTTCCCGTGATGCGCTACTTAATTATTGGGAACCGACTAAGGTTGCTTAATCCTTAAATAAGGATATTTTTATTTTCGAAATTCATTTTCAGGGTGATGAAACTTTATTTATTTATAATTCCGTTTTTTATTATTTAAACACTCGAAATTACACCGAAACATTTTAAGAAATAATTCAACATTGGCCCAAACACTAGACCCAGGCCCACAAAAGGCAAACGGGCCGCCATAGACTGTTAAAACCCGCGGTGATTTTAACAGTTCATGGGCTGGACCGTGCATTTCCATGGACCAGAGAAGATGGGCTGAAACTAATAAAACCCACGGGGGTTTTATTAATTTCTGGCCCATTTTCTCTCGGTTTTAGCCTTGGATTAGTGAGAGGAAAATGTTAAACTATTTTTTTAACTATTTTGGTGTAAAATCCGTGTGTTTTAAATAATTAAACGGGTTATAAAAGAACTAAGAGTCGCCAGCCGATTTAAGGAAATCGACAAACCATGAAAGTAACAAAAATGACTCCGGTCTACGAAACCCGATTCTAAGTCCGGGGATAAGGTTAGAAATTCGAGAATTAAAATAATTCTCGAATTCGCCTGTTAGAAAACAGACTTTACTAGAATCAACATTGAAATGAAAGAAAGCGGGGAGAAGTTTAATTAATTTCGCGGAATTATATTCTCATCATGCAATATAAAATGAAGTTTTTGTTTACAAAATATGTACAAGTAAAGGGGTTAATATACAAATTCCATGATTAAACAATGATAATGATAATGAAAGCGAACCTCTTTTGGTTTTGGAAGCCCGAATGCACCGGTCAAATTTCTTGACTTTACCTTGACTTGGAGGTTTGGAATAATGAGTGTGAGGATGGTGGGAGGATAATATAAGAATGGTGATTTTATGAGAGTATTAGAAATGAGGTTTTGAGAGAGTTTTGGTATGAAATGGGTGATGGTAGTTGATGATAATTTGGGTAGAGTAATGATATTAGTTGATGATAGTTGATGAAATGAGTGTGATTAGGAGGAAGTATTCATAGGTGAAGAGGTGATGGATTTGGAGGGAAATGGAGGGAGGCACATCCCCATGATTATGCCATGCGATCCATGCAATCCCAACCCCCCCCCTCGGTTTTGAAAGTCAAGGTCAGAAGTCAAAGCACATGAGGCTAATATCAAGGGGTGATGATCAAGATTTTGGCACCAGCAATTGAAGAGAAAACCCCCGCGGGTTTTATATCCTTCACACGGATCACTGACGTGGACTAATCAAAACGACGCGTCCTGGGCAAGAGAAAACCCCCGCGGGTTTTGTAGTCGCCTGGGCCGGAAATTATCCTGGGCCGCTTTTGTTCTGGGCCGCCTGTGATTAATTATAACCCCCGCGGGTTATGTTGTATTTTTGTGGGCTGCTTTGCTTTGCCGGGCTTACTTTGTCAACTGCTTGGGCCCAATGACACATTTTGGTGTCCAACCCAGCTGATTTGTCGAATTTTGACAGGTAGGGATTGTATTAGTGCAAATCCCGGTGTCTACAGTATGTGGTAGTTTACTAGAAATGGGTTTCTTAGAAAAAAATTTCCTGAAAGACTTTCCCTATTTTGTTTATTGAGCTTGTGGATGAAATAATAGACCTCACATTAAAACTTTTCTATCTAATAAAGATAACCCAACACAAAAAAATTTGTCAACTTGTTAATGTTGATTGACTTTCAAGAAAATTTTCCAACCAGCCGTCCACAGTTCACTTAGGCCCTGTTCTTTTGCACGTTGCGTTTGCGTTGCGTTACGTTTCGTTGCGTAGCTAGATTGCATTAAGTTGTGGTGGAAATAGTTAAAAGATAATGGTAATTTGTGGTATGTTGTGGTAGGTTGCAGTAGATTGAGTTGCGGTTAGTTGCGTTAACGAACAAAAGAACGATGTCTTATTCATTTCTAAGAATTTTGCATATGTTGTGTCTTATCCATACTCGAATTCTTTTATTTGGTGAATGAGGTCATCTAGGGCTCAATTTTGCCCTTCTTTTTATATAACAAGCTGCTCCTCAGTCCTCACCAACCCCAAAAAAAGAACTACATCATCAAATCTCACAGAATGAGATCAACATCATAAACTATATGGATTGCAATCTTCCATCCTTAAACATATCAAAATAAATACCCACAGAATAAAATTAAATGCTGGTCTTCAGCACCATTAAAAATCTACTCAATTTTTTTTTTTAAAAAGGAAGGAAATAAAAAAAAGGATATTGACATGAGCTGGCCAACAACAATTCATAATTAATTCAGCCTTGCTGCTCTGACGAGGACAGCGGAGGTGGGACCCACCCACAGGCCACAACACATACATTTGACTCGTTCTCCTCTGCTTTTCTTCAATCTTCATTCTGCATTTCTGCTACTGTTAGGAATTTGTAATTTTTCCTCAACTTGGAATTTTCTTTTCTTTTTCTCCCCCTTTTTCTTGTGCTCTTCACGAGTTCTCCTGAATCTTTGTCTTCCCTTTTATTAGCGCGAAAGTTGGTGCAATCCCCAGAAATATTCTAACTTTCTTGCTTGAATTACTCATTGCTGACTTACTGTGGACTTGGAATTCTGTTTTCTGGGGAATTTCACCCTCTTCTTTGCTTCCAAGGTAAGTACTTCCTGTTGTTTTGATCTTTTTTTTTTCTGGGCTTTCTGTTCCAATTTATGGGTTTGTTGATTTGTAGTATTATGCATCCTAGTTTTGATTATTGGGTTGTTGCTAGAAATTGTTTATGGGTTTTATTTTGTGGGTGGGGGGGGGGTTTATTTTGTCATTGTTATTGGGGGTTTATGTTTAGGTTTTTCATTGATTCAATTGAGAATTTCTGGGATTTTTCTGGTTTATAAGAAAGGTTTCTGTGGAAAATGAGAAATTCAAACTCTTTCTGATGTTTATAGTTGGGCGGGTTCATAACTTCATATGGTGTTTGATGGCTTCCTTAAGCAAGTTGGTGGGTGGTGTAATTTTGCCTTGGTCTTGTTTATTATAAATTATTTGTACAGGGGTGAAATTGCTTGGTCAGAAATTGCTTGCTCCGGGTTTTTTTTCTATTTTTTTAATTTTAATTTTTTATAGTCCTTAATTATGTAGGTTTTTGGGAGGATAGTCTTGGATCATTGTAGGATTATGCTAGGAATGGCGAAAGACTGTGGGCAGTTCTTACTTGTCATTAGTCAAGTCAAATGCATTGTTAATGGTTTTCCCTATTGTTGTTTTGATAGATGTTCTGCATAAACGATAAACATATACATATTCAAATGATTCAATGGATTGAATGCTTCTTAGGTTTCTGACAAGATGGAAGAGATTTGCAGGAATTGATGTTTTAGTATGTGTGAGGGTTGCTCAAATTCAAATGAGCAAATGGAACCAACAGAAAATAAGCTCTTCGGGCCGAACGATGGACATGTTGGTTCCTGTATAGACCGCACCGCGAGTCCCGAGCAAGGAACCCGAAGGCAGGATGGTTTGAATCCTTCTGAGGGCTCTTTGTCTAGTCCAACAGTTTTAGTTACGGGCAATGATAGTTCCGTTTCGGATAGCAGTAAGTCTTTAATTACTCCGGTAATCATGATGAGAATTGATTTATTTGTATGTGTGGTTCTTTATGTCTCATCTGAATTTCAGGTGACTATTCTGTGGATTGCAGTCCGCTTGATGGGTACGTATGTACGAGCTTAAAACTATCTATGACAACATTTTTGCTGTGAAATAATAGAAATGGATATGAATTTGAAACCACTAGTTTGTCTAATTATGACGGGCGCTGTTGAATTTTTGTTAGGCGTAAAGAGGGTCTGTCGGAGAGTACTAACCAAGATGCTATGCATGAGCAAACGAGTAAATCTAGTCCTTCTGTGGATGCACTCAAGCAGTCAAGTGATCTGAAGGAAACTCACGGGGAGGACAAGAATAATCCCAGGCTTGAAAACTTGAAAAACCCCAACGATCGTGATGGAAATGTTGATGATGGTGGAGGTAAGAACGAACCTGCTGATGAGGAGAATGAGCGGGCTCCTACATTTGACGTCAAAGACGAGTTTTGGGACCCACCAGAGCCGGAGAATGAAGAAGATGATCAGGAGACTACTTCTGTTGGGTCAACGATTGTCAGCGTGGCCGATAGTGATGATGAAGGGGATGGTATGGCTGTGGCCGATTTCAACGATGACAAGGATGGAAGTGCTAATAGTGATGGAAAAGATTTGGCCAAACCGAGCTGGAGTGGTAACTCTGAGAGTGAAGCTTCTAGAAGCCGCCGGTTTGAGGAGGAAAAGCAGAAGGCTATGGTGGAGGTGATGAATGGAAAGTTCAAGAACCTCGTGTGCCAGCTGCTGAAAAAGGCTGATGTGGACGACAAGAATGAAGGGTGGGTGGATATCGTAACGCGGTTGGCGTGGGAAGCCGCTTCGTTTGTAAGACCGGATGCTGCAGAGCGAGAAGGAATGGATCATCCTGATGCTACGGAACGCAGTTCAGATTCTGAAGGTACAGAGGGCAAAGCAATGGATCCAGCTGGGTATGTGAAGGTCAAATGCATTGCGACTGGGACCCGTAGTGAAAGGTATTTGGACTTTGCATGCATGCTTTCCACTCGTTCTTCTGTGTGTTAAGCGGTCTATTGGAGTCAGTCTCTCTGCATGCAATTGTGTGTGCCAAGGTAAGAGAGGAACCACGCAAGTGGGACCCACCTTGGGAGTTGTTGTTGTTGTTTCAGTAGTCTGTTAATTTGTCTATCTGCATGTAATTATGTGTGTCAAGGTAAGACTGTCTACATGTGGATCTCTTAGACCCTATGCAAGCGGGACCCACCTTATGAGTAGTTGTTTCAGTAGTCCGTTTATCAATTTTATTGAACTTCTTACCGGATAACCCACAATTAGATCTGTCAATTCGGGCGGGCGGGTTCGGGTTCGGGTTCATTTAGGTTTCAGGTTTAGAAATCGTGTTCAAAACCCTTAACTTTCGGGTGGGTTCAGTCAGTTTTCAGGCTGGGTCAAATTCTGCCAGGTCTGAGCCACAATGTTTTTTAGGTGAGTGTCATCCACTCTTAACTTTTGGGAAGAAAAGGTGGGTAAAATTATGTAGAGTTCATGGTCTCTCATTAAGTGTTATTACTCTACGGAAGACGGGCTTTCTTTCTTATGAAAAACATAGCTAGCCTTAGCCCTGTGCAATTTAAAGTGATAGTTTTGAGCTGTACTTTGCACCTCATAGGAACTGTGTTCAGATGATTATTTGTATTAGCTCATGTTCGTTGTGTGTAATTGCGATTTGCAGCCAGTTGATAAAAGGTTTGGTGTTCAAAAAGCATGCTGCTGTCAAAAACATGATTACCGAGTACAAGAGGCCGAGAATATTACTTATAAAAGGGATGCTACAATCATCTGCTTCGTCGGGTTTGGCATCATTTCATTCGATGGTGAAGCCGACAAAGGAACCACATGTATGTATAATATTGATGAAGTCCTTAATGCTCATTTCTGATGATTCCATATGCTGATCACTTTTTCCCTTCCCAGTCTTTGGGGCAAGATGATGGCGACGAAAATGAAGATGCAGATCTCTTAAACAGTTTGATAGCATTGCATCCGGACGTTATTTTGGTGGAGAAGTCTGCTTCTCGCAAGTTATTGAACAAACTCCGTGATTCAAAAATCACCGTGGTCGTCGATATGAAGCTTCATCGCTTGAAAAGGGTTGCCCGGTGCATTGACTCACCTATCCTGTCGTCCGGGTCCAAGTTTGACCAGAAGCTGAAGCGCTGCGAATACCTTCATTTTGAGAAATTTGTAGAGGAGCATGCTGGTGAGGGCGAAAAGAGGCCTAGTAAAACCTTGATGTTTTTGGAGGGATGCCCCACGTGCCAAGGTTGTACGGTACGTGTATACGATTGTTCTCAGTCTCGTTTCAAATTTATTTGATTAATTCGACTCTGATTCTTACCCATGGTGCAGATTCTGCTGAAGGGATCGCACAGTGAAGAATTGAAGAAGATAAAATATATTGTACAGTGTGCTGTTGTGATGGCTTACCATTTCATCTTAGAAACCTCATTTCTCGTGCACCAAAAACTAATGTTCTCTACAATTGCCTTTGACGGACCGTTTGACATCTCTGAAACTTCCGGCATTCCCGGGCAGCTTAACATTAGTTATGCTTCTGAAAATGGAGTTCATAACAATGAGGGATCTTCTCAAGTTCAAGAGTCCGCCATTGAGACTGCTACATCAAGTGCATCCGACACTCCCTTTTCTAACTCTCTTCACGAGGAAAAGTCCGCTGTCGTTGAGGGGCCCACTACGGAACCTGCGTCATATGGGCCCCTCACTACAATCAACGAGGCTCTTGTGAATGTTTCGATCACCTCTCCGTCTACTTATGAGCAATTCATGGGCTCGATTGGAGGGGAGAATAAAGACCCTTCTACTCCTACTCATACCGCTTCGTCTGTTGAAGAATTAGCTAATCAAGATGGTAAGGAGCCGAAGATAGACGATAATCATCACCATCAGCCCTTATCGATATCCTTGGCAGCTGGGGATGCAAGACAAATTGATGACGATGGGGAAGATTATGTCCAACCGAAAGATGAAATCAGCAGCGTTTTGGATTCTGAGAGCATCTTGGTTCTGGTGTCCAGGCGAAACACGTCGAGGGGGACTATTTGTGAGCAAAGCCATCTTTCCCATATCAAATTCTACAGGAATTTTGATGTTCCTCTCGGGAAGTTCCTCCGGGAAAATCTTTTCAATCAGGTTCTTCTGTTGTTCTGTCTGATCTACAACCTTACTACTACTGTTCAATTTGCTCTAAATGTGTCGTGCTATTTTCCTTGAGGTTTCTGAGTCGTGATGCTCGTGATGCAGAATATTAGGTGGGTAGTTGCATGGTTAACATGATGGTTGATCAGCAGTTGTAGGAAGACTGCGTCCGTGTTAAGGTTGATCAAATGATTGTGGCAAACTTTGTGATTTCCTGTCACATAATTGGTTTTTTTCCCGTACCCAGTATAATTTTCATGATTACGGGAATCTATCTACCTCATCTTGCTGATGTTAGTATGTTACTGATTTGTACGATGATTATCTGAACTTGGGCTGTTTCATAACCGAGATTTACTGAATCCTTTCCTGTGTGTAGAGCGCCCGTTGTGAGGCATGTAACGAACTACCAGAAGGTCATTATTACTACTACGCGCACCACAACAAGCAGCTCACTATACAAGTCAGGCGACTTTCACCAGAAAAAAAGTTGCCCGGGGAATCCGAGGGGAAACTTTGGATGTGGAGCCGGTGTGGTAAATGTGGGCCCGATAAGGAGAAGGCGACCAAGAGAGTGTTGATATCTACTGCTGCAAGTGGTTTGTCATTTGGAAAGTTCTTGGAACTTAGCTTCTCAAACCAATCATCGTTTAATAGGCTATCTACGTGTGGGCATTCATTGCAGAAGGATTTCCTATACTTTTTCGGGTATGAAGATGTACCATAGGAAAGTAGTTGTTTTATCATCAATAATATTTGCAAATATGAAATTATCAATTGCGTCATGCAGATTAAGTTCGATGGTTGCTATGTTCCGGTATTCTCGAGTTGCAACATATACAGTTTCTGTGCCACCGCAGAAGTTGGAATTTAATTGCTCGGTTAGCGGAGACTGGCTCCAGCAGGAAATCGAGGGTGTAAGTTCTCATCTAAGGCTTCCACTGGTTTTTACTGCTACACTTCACTGTAAGTGTAAATACGGTCTTATTTCAACTATCCCTTGCAGGTATACACAAAAGGACTATCGCTCTTTAGTGAAATCGAAAAACATCTGAAGAAATTGGAATCTCGATTTTCTGGTTCAGATCTGGTTCTTGGTGACTCGTTAAAAGCATTTGATGATATCGCAGACATGTTAAGCTTGGAAAGATCTGAATTCGGGGTGAGTTTTTCACGTGACCAATTTTGTGGAGTTAATATAGTAATATTCTATGCACACTCCGTATGCTGTCTGAACTAGGAACGATTAATTTGTCATTTTTTCTGTATTTTTTCCCCTCTAATAAAACAGAGGAAGATCAAGGATTTTCGTATCCAGAATGATGAGTCACAGAATTCCGTTCGCATACTTCTGAAATTAAACGAGTTACGGTGGGAGATTCTGCTTGAAGCATTTGTCTGGGCACGTAGATTACAACTGTTATTGCATTCTTCCTCCAATATTCCCCATGGGACTTCCACTCATGGGGCAGTACAAAAGCAGACGGAGTTGAAGGAGGACGTCAATGATGAAAGAGAAAGCAAAGAAGGGTCCCACACTTCCTCGGAAAAGGGTGAAATGGCTGTCGAGGAGCCTGTATCGAGAGGACAGGATGGAGGAGAGAAACAAGAAGCTGAAGAAAAGGGAAAACCCGATGACGAAATAGCTCAAGGGCAAACAAACGAGGAACAAATTCCTGCAGAAGTTAGACCATCCGGGGTTGCAGATAGTGGACATCAAAATGTCGTGATTGAGAGTAAAGATGTTTCTGAAAAGCGTGCGGACATAGATGATGTCCAAACTGAGACAATTACGGGTGAACATAAGCCTTCTGTAGGAGACCTTCCCAGTGGTGAAACGCTTCAAGAAGGTGAAAAACAAGACCCAGGGAGATTGGCAGACAGTGAACTAGATATCGATCAAGGTTCAGTCTCAGGAGATTCGGTTCATAGTGTTTTAGTGTCACACGAGCCTGAGAGCAGTAATCTCCCATCTCCTGTTCCTCCTAAACCTAACGATGTGCCCGATAGTGGACATGGGAAAAAGAATTCAAGCGTAGAGGGGCCCGTAGAATGGGTGTGGAACCCATTTGAGAAAATTCGAGAGGAATGCATCAAGGACCTTCAGAAAGGCCGGACAACTAAATTCGGACATTTAACCAAGTTTGAAGAAGCACTCCTAAACACCCGCGAAATCTCACCTACAATCTCTGAAATGATCATCGAAGAGGGTTCGAGGGTGCATGTCCCTTTCTACGGTGGTGAATACGTTGTATCGGATTACGATGGTGAAATATCGAGCTCAGTTGCATGTGCCCTAGCCTCTTGGAACGAGCTGAACCCGGCTGAAAACGTGGGACCCCTGCGTGCCAATTCTATGCCATTGGATTTTCCGGTGCTGGACTCTTCTGGGCGGGATATGATCATCAGCGCGCCCAGTTTGCCGGCCCCTGAATCCTTAGCTGCTCAGGGACCGATGCACCCTGAGGTTAATGTGGGGGCCGAAAAGTACCCTCCCAGGGGAAAGTATTCGGTGGTCATATTGTATGCGGAGAAATTCCGGGATCTCAGGAAGGATTGCTGCCCGTCAGAGCTGGATTACATTGCGTCCCTTAGCCGGTGCAAAATTTGGGACGCGAAAGGTGGGAAGAGCAAGTCTCTCTTCTCGAAAACCCTCGATGGGAGGCTCATCATCAAGGAAATCAAGAAGACGGAGTACGAATCTTTCATGAAGTTTGCCAATCAGTATTTCGAGTACTTGCAGCAGTCGTTTAAGTTGGGGAATCAAACTTGCCTTGCTAAAATCCTAGGGATCTATCAGGTTTGTGTGTATATATGCTGATTTGCGTTCTCGTTTTTGGGTTTTGTGTGTGTTCATGCGTGCGGGACTTTCTTGATTCTTCTTTTTTAGGTCACTGTAAGGCACCCGAAGAGCGGGAAGGAGACTAAGCACGATGTCATGGTTCAGGAGAATCTCTCTTTCGGGAGAAACATCACCCGTCAGTACGATCTGAAGGGTGCATTGCATGCTCGGTTCACTGCAACAGCTGATGGAACAGATGATGTCCTGTTGGATCAGAATTTCGTGAACGACATGAACTCATCTCCTCTGTATGTAGGTCAGAAAGCCAAGAGGCTCCTACAACGAGCCGTATGGAACGACACAACCTTTCTCACCGTAAGTTTCATGTCTGTTGCCAAAAACACGTCATATGTTACAGTTTGTCTTCTGACATGCCCTTGTCTCTGTGACTGCAGTCGATAAATGTCATGGATTATTCTCTCCTCGTCGGGGTAGACAGGGGACGGAAGGAGCTCGTGTGTGGTATAATCGACTATCTGAGGCAATACACTTGGGATAAGCAACTTGAGACGTGGGTTAAGATATCCCTCGTCACACCCAAGAACATGTTGCCAACGATAATTTCTCCTCGGGAATACAAAAAGAGATTCAGGAAGTTCATGGATACGCACTTCCTGACAGTCCCGGATAACTGGTGCTCGCAACGTTCCTCCAATCCATGCAAGCTTTGCGGGATCAGGAGCGGGGATTCTTCGCCCGTTAAGTCAGACAAGCAACCAGAACAGCAGCTGAATGGTTTTCATTAGCTGGCACACATTTCGTCTAATTCGATTCCTCCATTTTTTTCTACAGAAAGAATATACTGTACATATAGTTTTATCCTGGATGCTGCTGCTGCGAATTGTAACTTGCCTGTTATTTTGCGATTATTTAGCGAGTAACTGGGCTTTGGCTCCCCTGGTGTTAGATTCAGGTGACTCTTGTCGGAGTTGAGTCATATATATATGTAATATATTTTTTGTAATCTATGCTGTAAGGTGCAGTGTGACTTTGATGACAAAGCTTGTGTTCAGAAGCAATGAAAGCTTGAATCTGTTCTTACAATGTATAATAAGTAGAGTTTGAAGGCTTGGAAATTTCGTATTCCGATTTCGTATAGATTTGTAGTCTGCACTCTGCAGCAGCACATAACACAGACTGGTTTTTGTGAGCTGTGTTGATTTGGCAATTCATTTTCTGGGCCAAATTGGTAAGTTTTCTGATGTATTTGAAAGATCAGAAGTAATTGGAACAGAATGTTAATAAATTCCATAACAAATGTGATTCAAACCTTTCTTATTGCAACATTGTAAGAATAGATTCAAACCTCCAGAAATCCATTCTGAAAACTTGTTTGTTCATCAAACTGCTCCCCACAACATAAATTACAAAAACAATATCGTACATAGATATCTCGATGCCACAATCATTCACCACAAAGGTTCTCCGACATGACAGAAGAAGAATCAGCACTCATCGGGTACTGTCAGGAATTGAGCATTCACGAAATTCCTGAACCTGTTTTTGTACTCTTTCGGAGAAGTTATCGTCTTTGTCTGTGGTACAATAAGGATTGCCTTTACCCATGTCTCTAATTTCTTATCCCATGTGTATTGCGTCAGATAGTTTATTATACCGCACACGAGCTCCTTCTGTTGAATGTTGACCCCAACCAGCAGAGAGTAGTCCATGACATTTACTGACTGCAGTAGCAGAGATGATGAAATGTCAGAAACTGGAACATATGACATTCTTTTACCAACAGAAGGCTTCGGTTTTGTTTTTCACAGAAACTTACAGTGAGGAAGGATGTGTCGTTCCAAACAGCTCGGTAGAGGAGCCTCTTCTGGCTATGACCAATGTATAAAGGAGACGAATTCATGTCGTTCACGAAACTCTGATCCAACTGAACATCACCCTTTAGGTCATACTGAGGGGTGATGTTTTTTCCGACGGAAAGATTCTCCTGAACCTTGATATCGTGCTTTGTCTCTTTTCCGCTCTTTGGGTGTCTGACAGTTACCTATACAATGCAGAAACAAGAATGTTCAGGAGCCCCGAAGATGAGAACAGAAAATAACATACGAAGCCGGTATCAGACAATCGAGAACGAACCTGATAGATCCCTAGAATTTTGGCAAGGCAAGTTGGATGGCCCGACTCAAATGATTGCTTCAAGTATTCGAAATAGTGATGGGCGAATTTCGTGAAGGAGTCGTATTCTGTCTTGCTAATTTTCTTGATGACAAACCTGTCATCAAGAGTTTTACCAAGAACAGACTTGCTCTTTCCACCTTTGGGATCCCAAATTTGACACCGACTAAGAGAAGCAATGTAATCAAGGTCAGATGAGCAACAATCCTTTCTGAGATCCCGGAATTGCTCAGCATAAAATATAACCACTGAATACTTGCCCTTGGGAGGGTGTTTTTCAGCCCCCAGATTAACCTCGGGATGCATTGGTAGGGTAACCAAAGATCCAGAAGAGCCCGACACGGGAAAATCTGTAGGAACAGAATTCACATCATCGGGGTTCAGTTCGTTCCAAGAGGCTAGGGCACAGGCCACAGAGCTCGATATCTCACCATCATAATCCGAGACAATGTGGTCACCACTTTTCAAAGCGATATGTAGCCTTGAAACCTCTTCTACAATCATTTGAGAGACTGTAGGTGAGATTTCCTGAGAGTTAAGCAGTACTTCAAACTTGGGGGTAAATTTCCAAATTTAGGCGTGGTTCCATTTTGAAGATCCTCCATGCACTCCTCCAGGATTTTTCCAAATGGGGCCCACACCAATTCTGTAGAGCCCTCTGTGTTCTGTGAAGTTACGACAGTGAGTTCTTCGGGCGCATTTCTGTCAGTTGAAGGCAACTGTAGTCTACGGTCCAAGACACATGCTTCAAGTAGAATCTCCCATTGTAACTGGTTCAATCTCAGAACTATGCCAACAGAATTGCCCGACTCTTCATTCTGGGTACCATAGTTCTTAACCTTCTCCTATTTTAAAAGTACAGGAAAAAAAAAAACAAATTAATCAGCTAACATATCAGAAGTCTGGTAATGGTGTACAGCAATTGGTCATGCAAAATTATGTGAAAAACTCACCTCAAATTCAGATCTTTCCAAGCTTAACATATCCAAAATTTCATCAAATGTTTTTGATGAGTTACCAAAAACCAGATCCAAGCCAGAAAACCCAGATTCCATTTTCTTCAGATATTGGCCGATTTCAGTAAAAAGCAGTAGCCCTTTTGTGTATATCTGCAAGGGATAGATGAAATAAGAGCATTATCGAAGTACAACTTCATTCACCTGTTGAAGCCTCAGAAGAGAACTTACACCCTCGATTTCATGGTGGAGCCAATCTCCGTTAACTACACAGTTAAATTCCAACTTCTGCGGTGGAATAGAAACTTTGTATGTTGCAACTTCATTCACCTTGTCATTTTCCAGCTGTTCACTTGACAGTGTAAGTGCATCAGTAGAAGGACGCGACTTGCGAGTTTCCTCGAGCATTTCATTCGACCCTATGAGTTTAGTTTCTGTTGGTTCCATTTGCTTATTTGACTTTGAGCAGCTTCCACAAGTAGTAACAAATGCCACCATGTCAGCAACTTACGAAGCAGCTGATCTATTTCGACATTTTAATAGAAATATGTCCAACTGATATGCAGAACATTCATCGAAATAACAATGGCAGACATGATAACAATAGGTGGTAAAATGATCAACCATGAAGACCGCTAAGAAACTCCCTTTTCATCGCTCATATCATAACCCTACAACAATCATCGAAGACTAGCCCAAAACCTAAATCACCAACTAGGGTGAGCAAATACAACGAATTAACAAACCCATCAGAAAACCCAGGGAAAAAAAAGTCAAAGCAACAGAAAGTACTTACCTTGGGGAATTTCCACAGCAAGTCAGCAATAAGTCAGTCAACCAAGAAAGCTAGAATATTAAAGGGGATTACACAAACAGTTGCAGAAAAGAAGACAAAGATTCAGGGGACCTCTTCAAGAGCAAAATCAAGGGGAAAAAAATTCCAACTTGCAGAACGAAGTCCGAGGATAGAGACAGTCTGGAGGCCAGACAAGAACAATAATAGTCGAATGAAGGAGAAGCAAAGAGAAAGAGTCAAACACTCAACTGTAAAATGTTTGATTGAGCTTATTTTCTATGTTATATGACCACATCAAGATATTTTTTTAGTAATAAAGCTCCCTCAAAGCTTTGAAATCGAATACGAGGAATCTTGATGCAGTAATAAAAAAATGACCAACTCTCCTTCTGGAAGAAAAAACAACACACACACTGATATGAACCCTAGCAGAAGATTGGGAATATGCATATTACAATATCAATGGGAACGCATACTTAAAAAGTTTGGCCAAAAAGTTCAAGACAGATTGATTAACTACAAAGTAAGGCATAGATTTAATGGATGGAATACTTTGTTTACCCACAAGAGCAAAAAAGGATCATCTGATAATTGCCTCCAAGCATGATAATCAAAACATTCTTTCTTTCCAAGTCTTTAAAAGGATGAATTTCTGAGCCTTGAAACATACCTCAGAGAACCCAGATTTTCCCCCCGGAAAATGAACTGCTCGATCGACACAGCTCTGCTTGAAACTGCAGAATCTGAATCTGACAACTCCAACCAGTTTGATGATGGCATCGATGAACGTCACTGCATGTACATGCTGAATGCCATTCTCAGTGGCACGGCTCGCCTCAACGTTCTCTTACCTAGTTTTACCATTCTAGCCTTCACCATCTTTGCTCCCCTCCTCACTGATGATGGCAAGTGCAGTAACTTGGACCGATGGCTGATGAGCATTTTCTGGGCAATCTGTGCTGCTTCCTGCGTATTTTTCTCTATTACCGACAGCTTCAGGGCGTCAAATGGGAGGGTATACTACGGGGTGGCGACCGTCAATGGAATATGGACCTTCAATGGAGGCCGGAAGAAGCCCCCTGTGCCGTCAGACTACAAGCTGAGGTGGTCAGATCTTTTCCACACATCGCTGTCGGTGATCGCGTTTCTGACATTCGCAGCGCTGCACAACGACGTTCAGCAGTGTTATTACCCTGCAATTTCACGTAAAGTCACCAACACGGTGCCTCTTGTGGTTGGGTTCGTGGTCAGTGTCTTGTTTGTTGTTTTTCCTTCCAGAAGACGGGGCATTGGTCACCCCTTCTTGCTTCAAAGAGATCCCTTGTATTCAAGGCTTTCATAATACAGAAAATATGTATGCTTTCATACAACAGGCGGAAAATTGTATATAAATTCAACAAATGAAATATTCCTTACTACATTTCACAGATAAACACAAATAGTAGCAAAGAATGTAAATAATTGCAGACTAAACCAAAACTAAAACCAATACTCTGAAAACCAAAACCAATACTATGAAATCCCACCCAGACGAGGGGTATGCAGGGGTTGGATGTAGCAATTTAGAGAGACTAGTTCCAACCGACCCAAGATAATTGCAGAAAATATGGGTACTTTCATACAACAGGCGGAAAATTTTATATAAACTCAACAAATGAAATATTCCTCGTTACATCTCACAGCGAAACACACAATGTAAACAGTACCAAAGAATGTAAACAATTGCAGACTGCCTACTCAAAAAAAAAAAGCTAAAAAGAAAACAGTTGGTATTTAGGTACAATGGCAACGAAGTGGAAACGACACACCAGGAGGTTTCCTTCTATCACGAATTATAGCTTCCTTGATCAGAGGCAGCTTCTGGTGAACCTTTTTCCAAATGTGGTTCACTGCACCATCTGGGGGAACGGGACCAATGCCGCCCGGATGACCATTGTCATAGACAAACATCGGCTGAACTCGGGCCATATTTCTTCGAAATTTGTCTCGCTGTTCCTTAGAAATACTTTGAAGATGAGATACCAGCCTTTTTGGTTGTAGGGCGTCATTGACTGCAACAAAGACCGAAAAGTCTGAGTAATCAATCATCCCTTCAAATGGGAGCTCAATGCGATCGCTGACGATGACTGGGATACATAGGCTCTGAATGGCATCAAAAAGCCGGCATGATGTTGGTGTGTCTCCAGCAGGATGCAAGCAGAACTCGGACCCTCTCATCCCTCTGATTGATTGCTCACGGCCAGTAGCATTAGGGAAACCCTCTTCCATCACAACCCCCGATTCGTTTACCAGCAAATCCCATAGCTTTTCTCGAATAATACCTCCCTGTAATAGCTTTGCTTCAGGTCAAAGAATTCTTCTTTGATACATCTTTTTCACCAATAAATAAAGTAGAAAGATAAGTGATAGCTAGGTAAACCAATACTTTAAAATCCCACCCAGGCGAGATATGGAGGGGTCAGATATAGCGGTCTTAGCCCTAAATTTTGCAATTTAGAGAGATTGGTTCCAATTGACCCAAGATTTAGAAACTGATCGCTACCTACAACTCCATGGTTTAATGATGCATTTTACTTTTAGTCCATCACAATCTAAGTTGAAAAAAATAATCTTTTTTAGCTATCCAGATTATGGACAAAAGTGATCGCTAGGTAATGAAGAAAAGACTGACCCTGTGTCTGTGCTTGGCTCCTTTGAAGTAGAGAAGGGTGTTACGTGGCTGATCCTCTGATAAATGCAACACTGGTAGGAGATGGGTGTAAGGAACTATCACATCCTTGATCAATGAAACTTGAGTGTGTTGAATCCTCTCCGATGATGAGTTGCCATTAGATGACTTGGAATCGAGTCTATACCACCCGCCAAAATCCACAACAAGTAAGATCGCTGGGGCTATCTCGTCCTTAACATGCCACATAGCAACAGGGTCTGCCAAATAATGCCTCAAGATTTAAATCAACCTGAGAATTCACACACTAAATCATAAGAAGCTAAAACACATACCAGTATTATCTCTATGGTTTCTATTTAGTCTCATGAAATTGTTCTTTATTATTACAGCGACATCAAAGTAATATGCCAAAAGAAAAACCCACGTCACAAAATCACAAAATATGCATTCTAAACAAGCAGAAGATCACAAATGAGCAACTTTGACTAATCACAAATCACATATTCAAAAGGACAAATTCATATTAAACTCATGTCATAACTCACAACTCAAGCAAACATAGTGGCAAACATCAAATGATTTCTCAATACCCAGAAATCATACAAATCTGCACAAACTAAACCAAAGCTGAATGTATTCATACCAAAAAACTTCATCATCATTTTCACTCATCCCCTAAAACTGGATCCACAGAATTCTTACCAGTTCAGAAATCATAAGAAACCCAACAAATCTGTACAAATCAAATCAAGCTGAAACCATTCATCCCACAAAACTTTATCATCACTTTCACTTACTATCACCTAAATCGAATCACATAACCATTGAAGACAGATAAATTCAGCAAGCACCGACACCCACACAGAATTCTTAACTGCTCAGAAATCATATGAAACCCAACAAATCTGTACACATCAAATCAAGCTGAAACTATTCATCCCACAAAACTGTCATCATTTCCACTTATTATCACCTAAAATCGGATCACATAACCAACGAAGACAGATAAATTCAGCAAGCACCAACACCCACACAGAATCTTTACCAGCTCAGAAATCATATGAAACCAAACAAATCTGTACAAATTAAATCAACATCGCACTAAACTTTGTCATCGTTTTCACTTACTATCACCTAAAATCGGATCGCATAACCATTGAAGACAGATAAATTTAGCAAGCAAGCACAGAATTCTTACCAGTCAAGATGAAAACATGATCCCTTCCCCCAGATCGTTTCCAAGCCTCGGATTTCTTCACAAACTCCACAACTTCCCTCTGCCTCTTATAATCCTCATTCCCATTCTTCTTCCTGAACGCCCCTCTATCCACACTCAGCTGCATCTCCGCACTCAAAGTCGAGAAAAACGGCACGAAGACCACATCCGCCTCTCTCTCATCAAAAACCCTCTTGGCAAACGACCCACCTCGCATAGCTTTAGGGGTCATCAGATCGCCCAACACCCAGTACTCGGCACTGTACTGCTTGATGAGGGGGTTCTCCGGGTAGGGCGGGAACTCTAGGGTTTGGTGGTTCCGGGTGGAATCGTGATCCGGGTCGTGGGGGATCCGGGAATCGGGAGGGAGAGTCCAATAGGTCTGGAGGAGGCCGTAGTTGAGGGATCTGGGTAGGTCTGCGATGAAGACATTGATGGAGTTGGGGTTGGAGGGGGTTAGGGTTAGGGTTTGGGGGATGGAGGAGAGGGTTGTGGAGGGTTTGTTGAGGAGGAGGAAGAGGGAGAGAGTGAGAGTGCAGAGGAAGCAGATGGTGAGGAAGATTGTGGGGATGGTGCATGGGAATGGTGTTGAGTTGGAGATGGAGTTGTTCTTGGGAGCCATTTTTTCTGGGTGATGGGATTTTGGAGAGATTATTGTGTTGATTTCACATTTGAGAGGGTATTTGAAGCTCGGTATTTGAATGTCTGATGTAATTTTGCAGAAAGAGACTAGAAAGTGAAGTAATGAATGAAAGAATGGTTTTGCAGAGAGAGAGAGAGAGGGAGAGAGATGTAGAAGAGGATTGATTAGGAAAGGTATGGAATGGAGGCAATGTAATGAAATCTGAACTTCTGAAGCATGGGCCTTTGTGTGCATTTAAGTCCAGCCAATGTAGCGGGCTTTCTATCCAATTCAGAAGATTTGCATGTACATACAACCCAAGCACAAAATCTGACACCGTAAATTGTATCCGGCAAATCTGTTATAAGATGTACTTCTTATAGCGTAGTTTTTCGACATTTTACTATGCCAAACAAATACTTTTTACGGTTTGTTGCGGTAGGTTTCGTAATATGGATATGACTGATATTCCCTTCTAATTTATTTGTCATACTTTACTTTTTGTTGCCTCCAATGCTCTACTTTGTCATTTTCTATTAATACATTCCATAAGAAAATTATAAGATTATACTTTTACTAAATAATATTTTGCTACAAATCTAGTAGCGTTAGGTTCACATGATTAGCCATTAAATACATAGAGAAAGTAATTGTAAAAATTTTCAAAAATTGACCATAGCCAATAATAATGACATATATTTGAAAACAGAGGTGCTATTGGGGTAATGATATGCAATCACGTTGTTGGTTGCTGATCGACCAGTTGAAGAATGTTGTGATGAAAGCGGGCTCTTCTTTGATCATTGGCATTCACCATTCCCGACCATCGTAAGGTCTGTCGGGTTAGTATTTCTCTTAAATAGGAGCACATTGGAATACTTACCTAAATAAATTTTAAAAAAGGTGAAACCACTGATCTGGTTCCAAATGATATCAGTGTGGGTTTTATGACTTCATGTCCCTTGTTGCATTGATTGCCCCAAAATTGCAAAATTTAGCATGATTCTGACAGCTTCCTTTAGCATGTTATGTGTGCCCTAAATGCTTTCTCATAGGCATGGGCATGAAAAGAAAAGGAGGGAAAACAAACTGCAGAGATACAACAAGAATGAAGAACCCACAATAAACAAAGATGAATGGCATGGCAAAAGGGTTAAAATCCCATTACTCTTACTGCAATTCAGTTACATTCGGAACACCAGTAGTTGGACAAAAACCAAAACGAGGGACAAGGGATCGGATCTAGCTATATATGACCATTTCCTAGATGACAAGTCTCTAATATACGTCGCTCACATTAACTACCTACTGTTCTACCTCGATCTCGTCAAAATTCCAGTCTCTGACACGGTCCCTTCGAACCGCCCTGCTCCGAACCAGTCTCGGGGTACCCGGTAACTCCCCGCCATGGTTGGATGTATCGGGCTGCGGGGTCACTTTGGACTTGGACGTGACCTGGTTGCCCATGGGTGGAGCGACACAGAGTTTCCGGCTCAAGCAGGCAGCCATTGATGAACACCTTCCGTCATTGTCAGAACTTGACACGGAGTAACTTCTGAAGGAGTGCGACGGGCTTTCAACGCTGTGGCATACTAGACAGGCCAGACTCATATTCAGTCTCTGTCAGAAGCAGCTATATGTATGTAGTGCTGCTTAAAGAACCTGCCAAATAGAGATGGCTATGCTATGTCAGGAAAAAAAATGTGTCTGATATCGAACAATCCAAAGATGGAAAATTGCAAGTATCATAGCGATTTTCCTCTAAACACGCTGTCAATTGGAGTACAGCGGAGTAAAACCCGAAACTACTGTTTAACATCATAGCTTCAGCTCTGCTTCCCGCGCAAGATCATCTCATTCTCAGATAAAGTTTCGCCTACATGTCTCAGAAAACACAGTTCCTGTTTTTGCTGTCAACCCTTAAAATGTTTTCATTCGAAAATAAACGTGTGACCAGAATCTCATCCAGAGTTACTCGTACTATAAAACAATTATAACCCAAAACGCTGTTGAATCAATCGACTATAACAATAACCAGTAAGTAATCTGAGCACAACTGTTGGTAGTAACACGTAAATCTCACATGGAAGAGCATTTAGATCATCTGAGAAACTAAAAATTTTCGAGAATCGTTTATAGCAACATCAAATTACTCACTCATTAAAGATAATGTAGCCATCAAAACCCAACTCAACATAACTGACTAATAAGGACATATACACAAGCATTCTTCAATCTAATACGTTCCCCATTGCCATTCACAATGTTATTTATCTCCGACACCCTCGAACCCTAATGATCTAAAAGCCAAATAAAGAAAGAAATCCCCTCTTAATGCTTCCTAATTAGTACAACAACCAACAACAATTAGGAACTAGCGAAACCCTAGAACACTCTAATCCACTCAATTCGAAAAATGTGGACAAACCAAGCTCAACAACTGAGAACCCAGTAAAAAGATCCCAGATTTCACAGACCCAACACAATTCAGATACAATACAGACCCAATAAGGCAAGAAATTAGGGTTTATAGAAAGAACAGATCTAGAAAGTATCAATCAATACAAGACCCACTTCAACAATCATTAGAACTAGGACTTAATCACACAGAAAAGGAAAGGCATTCATTCATTAATCATGACCCAATACACAGAATAAATCAGATTAGTGGAAATAATTAAGTAAATTGAAGAAGAAGATTGAGATGGGAAGAAGAAGAAACCTGTAGGAATGCAAATTTTGGTGGGGTGGATAGAGAGAGAAAGTGGGATTGATTGGATTAGAGTGGGGATTGATTGGGGAGGAAAGAAATGAATGATGATTGATCGTGGGACTTGTTCAGTTCTCTCCACTGAATCCTGCGAGGATGAAAAGACTCGAATCTTTTTAGCCGTATTTCTCTGCTTCCAATTGCTAATTATTTCCCCTTTTTACTTCTATTCCTGGGTAATTTTTATTTATGGGGCGTTTTGATCAATTTTCGGAGAAGGTTTTTTTTTTCAGAAAACAAATGCTCTTGTCTTTGATAAAATAGTTTACTCAGTTTTTTTTTTTTTTTTGAAACCTATGAATTAATAATTTACTCAGTTTGAGAGTAAATTAAGAGCAACTATAGCGGCGAATTTGGCAGTGACATGACGTTGATGTGATGTGGGTGAGGACGAGAAAGTCAGTACAACGAGGAGGATGAGTGTCGATGACGAGAATAGTTCAGCTCATGCTCGGCGTGCGTGGAGGAAGACGGGATTCTCCACAGTTTTTCATTTTCTTATTTCAGTTTTAGTGTATTTAAATTATTAAATAAGGAGGCTAGACCATGTTAGGAATAGTAAATCTTGTATTGTTTCCAATTTGTTCAGAATTTTATTTCTTTGTTTCCTTAACTTGTTTCTTGGTTTGTTAGGGATGTTGGTTATATATAACCTTCCTCTCCCCCTTGTATCTCTCGAGTTGAGATCATCAATAATACTGAATCATCATTTTTCAAATCTCTCTCCCTCTTTTCTCTTTAGTTTCACCAAATTTTGGTGAAATTTAACATGGTATCAAAGCAGGTTTAGTTCCTGCGGTCCGTTTCCTTCTTCTTCCGTTTCATTTTTCTCTCTATCACGATCTTATCACAATCACCGCCATCTTCAACCTCTTCTTCAAATCTTTGAACCATTCAATCAAAAAGATTCAAAACCCTGTGATTTTACCCCCTTTCTTTATAATCTCGGTGGTATTTTTGGGCGAACTTCTTCCGCCATGGAAACGTCGCCTGCGGAGGAGCATCTCAGGAAGATCCAGGAGCTCGAAACCGGACATGCCCACCTCCAGGGGAAGATGACCCGGCTCAAACTCTCCAGTTCGAACCGCCCCGTCCGGACCCAGTCTCACTTAGTCTCCCCTCAGCGGCCCAGGTTGCCCGGCCCGAGGAGGAACGGGCCAGAGTCGTGGAAGAAGGGGTCCGCTTCATTCGGACGTTCCTTCTCGAAGCTTCCGACGGCGTCGGTGGCCGTGTTCGTACAGATTCCGTCGACGACTTCCTTGCCACCGTCAACTCACTGTCTCCGCCCCACTTCTCTCCCACTTCTGCCGCCGTCTTCGCTTTTCTTGATCAGACGACCATTCAGGTGCGATTCTTGCCAAGTTGCCGTCAAATCGGACTCTTCCGCTTCAATCGGCGACGATTTAGCCGAAGATGACGACGAATTGAAGGGGAAACTGGAGCGACAAGTCAAAGGGATTAGTGAGTTTCTCCTAGGAAATGATGTCCTTCAATTGGGCTTGTGTAGGGTTTCCGCCGAGAGATCGCATCAAAATGCCCAACTCATATGGGGCGATTTTGCTGTCACTGTCTGTGTCGAAAAGGGTGAATGCTTCTTTCATGGCGGAAATTTGATCGTTGCTCATTGCCATCTTGGGGTGCGTTTGTTTCTAGGGTTTGGAATTTGGGTGTTTTTTGGTGCTGTTTGATCGATTGATTGTTTGTTAATGGGGATTGATTGATGTTGTTCTGGGTTTCTTTCTTCGATCATGTTTCTCGATCAAGTTTCTCGCTCTCTTTGTTCTCTCGTCCGATCAACCAGGAATATCTTTGATGGCCAATGTATTCGCCGGAGACAACTTCAATTCAATCCTGGAAAAAGTTCGGCAATCTATCTTTCTTTCTTTCGTCATTTGGTTCATAAGTTCTTCCGTGTCTTTGTCCATTTCACCCGCCATTAGGAGTTGTGGTGACGGCGAGAAAGTTGTTGGAGTTAAAGTTCAAGATTTCCATTGTGGCAAACTGGAGTTTTGACACCCTCCAATTTGAGGGGTGTTAGGATAGTAAATCTTGTATTGTTTCCAATTTGTTCACAATTTTATTTCTTTGTTTTCTTATCTTGTCTCTTGGTTTGTTAGGGAGGTTGGTTATATATAACATTCCTCTCCCCCTTGTATCTCTTGAGTTGAGATCATCAATAATATTGAATCATCATTTTTCAAATGTCTCTCCCTCTTTTCTCTTTAGTTTCACCAAATTTGGGTGAAATTTAACAGACCATTTTTTAATTATTTTAACCAAACTCACGCTCACAATTGGAAAGCAAGTTAATATAGAAAATCTAACTCTAACTCTCCTTGTGGGCCCTACTGCTTCCATCTCAACTACTGAGTATGTTCACCATTGCGGGTGCTTAATAGACTTAAACTATCTTCAATGGTAAATTTAAGTTCGACTCATTGCTCACTTGAGAGGTGATAAGAACGGAATCGGGTTGTGCATGAATTCTAGTGGTGAGAATGAGACTTGACTCGTAAGACTGATGACGAAATGAGTTTGAGGGAGAGTTTATCATACAAATGTTTTAATTATATTATTTTTGCTCTCCTCCACCACCTCATTTTTTATCAATATGACAAAATTAATTATATTATTAAGTGAAACTCACTTACTTTTCTTTAATTAATATGAGTCAAACTCATATTCCAACTCATACAATAAATCAAACTCAACCTTACTATTACGATTTGTAAGTGCTCTCATTGATATTTTCTCATCCACTAGATATGGTGAAATATATAGTAATACTTTATCAACTTGAACGCTAAATTCTCTAAGAAAGTTTTTAAACCACACGTGACATAATTTTGTAGGGCTCGTAACAATTATGGTTGAGTTATTTTTGGTCTAGAAAAATTGAACATTTAATGAAAATATATTCAATACCCAACTTTATGGATATATAGAATCAATCACTTCGAAGAAGCCTCACTAAAATAAATGTTTAAATTTTTGGTCAAATAAATTAACATTAAAGTTTAAATGAAATATCTATGACCATAATAAATTCTTTTTCCGTATTGGATTAAAATAGATACTCGATTGCAACCCTAAAAATTTGTGATGAAAAACCCAATGGAGTTAATTAAAAAAGGTATGCTAGTATGTGAAAAAAATTAGGATAATTGTTTAAAAGCTCAAGTTTTTAAATTATTGTCCACAGTTAAGTTTGCTCTTTAGTTAGGAACTTAGGATTTGGGAGCTGTAGAGCTTCGTTTAGATTTTTCCCCCATATTATTTTAAAAATTTTATACTCTTCACTTTTGGGGTTTGGAAGATTTGAGATGATTTTCGATTAATTATAGGTTGTGTAGGCAGTGTAGCTAGAAAATAGGACTCTGATTTCCATCCTATTCCCTCCGTTTCATATTAATTGACACTTTGACTAAATTTTAACCGTTAATTGCTTACAAATTACAATGAGTTACAATATAAAATTATCATTGTTAGAAACATACTTTACCCAAAATTATATACAATGGAGATAATTTCATATTGTAACTTATAACGTCAAAATTTAGTCAAAGTGCTAATTAATATGGAACGGAGGGAGTATCTATTAATTATTAGAGTTTCATAAGAGTAAAATTTCCTTTTACCAAAATAATAGGAACAAATATTTGCATTTGGAAATTGAGATGCATCAATAATCAATCGTCCTTCTTTTTTAAAATTTTTATCGTGAAAAAAATTTAAATAAGTACGCTCATCATGTCAAAATATTTGTCAACTTTGATTTGACATGCATTTTTTTCAAAAAAATTAATAGATTAATATCAAAATAAAATACCAATAATACCCTTTGTTACTAATTCAAAAATGCTATTTATACTTTTCTCTTCCATATTTAAATATTTTGAAATTCAAATTAACAATATTTTAATAATTTCAATAAAATAAAAGTTTCCGTTTCAAGAAAGTTGACATAATTTTGGGACATCCAAAACTGGGATAATGAACAAATAATTTGAAATGGAGGGAAAAATATTTTTTTTGAAATAACTTACATTCGAGCATATTTGCATATGTAATATCCACATTTTAGAACTAATCGTATAATAGTTGTAAATATTTATATGCTTGCTCATCTATTTTCCATTTTAAGTTATGCATAAATTTATGTTCATCAAAAAGGTAATAGTTAACGGACAACCATCTAATTTAATTCTTGATGGAAGTAAAATATTATTTATAGGTAAAAAAGTGGGATTAATATGTCATACTTGTCATAGACATGTGGGTAAAAGAAGCAGAAGAAAGTATGATGTTATCTAATATGCTCCCAAGATTGATGGTGTTAAGCTATGAATCAACCAAACAGTTAATTTGTTGAAGGGAGCCGACTAATCTAGTGAGACCCTGTTCTTTTATGCGGTGCGGTTGGTTGCGGTGTCGTGAAATTTGAGAAAGTATGGTGAATTGTGATGAGTTATAGTGGGAATTATGGTATGTGGGGTAGGTGAGGAGAGAGAATGTAAAAAGTAAAGGAGAAAAGTGAAGAAAGATAAAAGTAAGAAGATATTTTGGTAATGATTTATGGTGAAGTGTGGTGGAGTGCGGTGAAGTGTGGTAGAATATTGAGTAGTGCGGTGTGGTGCGATACCGCACCGCGCGGTACCGCATAAAAGAACGGGGCCTAAGAGCAGCAAGAATATTTCTTACTCTTTGAAAATTGACGGGAGAAGAGAGCCATTTGATGAAAAGAATGTCACAACTCACTAAGAGAGCGTTTGGTAGAAACCCTAGGGAAATTTTTTCCGGGGAAAATTTTCCGTGGGAAATCTTTCCCAAAAATTTCCCTTAGGTCCCCTTAAGGGAAATTTTCCCTAGGAAATTGTATGAAATGGTGGGCCCGCCGTAAAATTTTTCCCATAGTCAACCTATTTTCAAACATGGGAAATTAAGTCAACACGGAAAAATTGACTATTTCGCCAGGGCTTTTGACCAACCAAACGCACCCTAATATAATTGTGAATCCCCGTAAGGAGAAGATCAGGAGTTTACTTTTGTTATCCCTTTGATGACGTACTTCAAATGGACCTTCAAGTTCACGAGAAAAGTGACATATCTAAGTCTCCAAAGAATATCAAGTGAGCATAGTTCACGTGGTATTAAAGAGGGTCTTCCAATTTGGAGGTGATGAGATCAACTCCCACTACTTGTAAAATCCTCGTGTAGAATTCTGAAAGTTTTGAGTCTGGGTTCTCCCTCACCCTGATCCGTCCAACCTCATTAGGCAAACCTTGAGAGGCAAAGAAGAGCATGAAGATTGTTGTGAGAATCTTAAACATTTGTGAGAAAGTTGATCTTAAGGTTATAGGTGACAAGACCTTAGCTATTAGATGAATCACAAAGAGCTTGAGGAAGAAAACTAAGTAATTATAATTTTCTCGTACATTTTAATAGGGTTAGTTTTAACTATTTATATGTAACCTACTTTTAATTTATTCAATTAGCTTAGCTAAGTTGATCACTTATTAACTAGGTGACTATTAGACAAAATTCGGTGTTTTTTTGTATCTTCCCTAGACTACTATTGGACTACGTACTATGTAGTCTATGCTAGATGTTAAGGTGGTGTTAATGGTTACAAGGTAGTACATGCATTTGTATTAGCATCCTCTAGAGAGAGGTTAGAGAATCTAGTGAGAGAAAGAAAACTCATCCCCCCTCCTTCCTGAATGAAATCCTAGGACCTTTTCATTTCCATGGCTACAATTCCCCCAAAACCACCAGATCCCCCCTCTAGTTTCGATCGCTTCATACTTCCAAGTCCTTACCTTGTTGTATGTCTACTTATCAGCCCTAGCCTCTAGCTATCAAGAACCAATTTCAAGATCAATTGTCCAAATCTTGAAGTCCCCTCTCAAAAATCTTCTTTGAGAATTTTCTCTCACTACTTTCCTAAGTCTCGACAAGGGAGTCAATTTTTTGATCCCTTCTTGCTCAAGCCTCTCTTAGTTGGTGGATCTCGGAACTATGGAGTCGAAGGAAATCGCCCAATCTGGCCTAGTTTGGGCTCAAGTAGCTGTTCAAGAGGAATTGATTTGGAGACACTTTCCTGGTCTCGATTTGAACAATTATCAACGACCAATCTACTGAACCTGCAAGCTAATCTCTTTTTTTCTATCCCGTCGTATCCGGGTTCAATTGCCGCCATGGTTATATGCTCACCTCTTTGGCTCTGCATGCTCAGATCTGGGTTTTTCCCCATCGATCAATGTCCTCTCTGTGGCCTTTTGGGTCAAGTAAGTTCTTCCTTTTCAATCATGTCTCAATTGCAGGTATGACTGTCCTCCTCTCTCCCCTTGGGTTTCTATCTTTTATTGGTTTGCTCTTTCTACAGAGAACTTTTCTGGATTGTATCTCAACTTGTCCTGCCTTGTTTTGTTTGTCCCTCTTTTGATCCTTACTGTTTTAGTTTGAGTGGCTTTAGGGCTATCTCTTGGAGCACCTTCAATCTTATTAGTGCTAGCATGCTATCTCATTCTTGGATATCCTCATTGGTTTATAACGATCCCATTGTAATTGTGCTGAATTGTGAGAGTCCAAGTATGCATAAGACAATTTTGGATGTCGATTACTTGGCAACGCTTCATTGGGTTTGGGGTATAATTGTTGGTTGGAATTCAGTCTATTGTTGGTGGAAGTGTAAATCACTTCTTAGTTTCTACCAGTTCTTTATCTATGAACAATTTGTGTTAAAGTGTGTGTGTAATTTATCTATTATTGGAAGAAATTGCTTTGGTATTAGACTTATTTGTAAAGGCAGAGACAATGCTGGCAAGATATACGAGAAAAGGAAACACTTTTGGCAAGTCAGGCGTTCTTGGAACATCAAGGATGGAAGATTGATACAGGAAGACAGTTTTTGCTTAGAATTTGAAACTCCTTTTGTAATGTTTCTTAGTAACCGTTTTGGGCTTGTTTTATTCTTCAAAGTGCTGAACAATTTGTATGTTTATTTTGATAATAAAATGATTGTTCCAAAGGCGAGAGAGCTTACTATGATCATAGTAACCTCCAAGGCTGTTATTAAGACCTTCCCGACGGGGAACTATGAAACAAGATTAAGAGAGCAAATAAATTCTATGAGCAATAGCCTTTTAAAGCAGTTGAATTTTTTTTTTTTCAATTAGGATACTTGGATTTGTCATGGAGAGTGAATTTGTTAAACTTGCCAAGGTTTTAGCTAGACCTTTGGTCCTAAAGCTACAAAAAGAACCATTTATTTTGCATAAAGTCCAAATATGTCCTCGTATATTTTTATCATGGACTAAGAGGCAGCCTGCTATGGTAAGATTATTTGAAGGCATTTTTTACAACTTTTTAACAAGTATATTTCCTTGTCTGGTTACAAGTGGAGATTGTATTAAGAAAGGAATGTTGATAATTTCCTTAACTGTGAACCTATTGAAAGCAAGGGATGACCCCATTAGCAAACCTTTTAAACCTCAAGTTGTTTATTAATGAAAGTCCTTTATTGGAATGTGCAAGATATTAAAAACGACGCCAAGATAGCGGAAATAAATTTTTTAGCCTCCACCATTAGACCTGATATTGTTTTTCTAAGTGAAACTATGGTCAATGAAAAAAATACAATTAAGATTATTAAGAAATTAAGATTTGATAAAGTTGAATTTAGCGCTTGTAACAATCATTCAGGAGGCCTATGGGCTTTATGGAACACTTCTTTTGTGGAGGTTCACCTTCTCCAAAAAACTCAAAGAGAAATTCACTTGTTTGTAAAGGAAAAAAACACAGGTAAAGAATCCGTTCTATCAGGAATTTATGCTCCTGCCCAGTTACGAGAAAAAGATTCCTTTTGGAATAACCTTAAGCTATTAAATCGAGTGTTCCATCTACCTTGGTGCATCATAGGCGATTGTAATGATATTCTATTCCCTGAAGATAAATTGGGAGGACCAATTCCTCATGATAACAGATTTACAAGACTACGAAATTTTTGTCCAGAAATAAGTACGGTGGAAATTCAACCAATTGGGCGTCCTTTCACTTGGAGAAAAACCATTCATGGTCATAAAATTTTTGAAAGATTAGATAGGCCTTTAGCTCGCCCTGATTGGAGTATTCTTTACCCTTCAGCCTCCCTTACTCATGGGCCATTCTCTTTCTCAGATCACTGCTACTTGCTTCTAGATTCCGATCCTAGTAGAGACAAGGGTAAAAATCGCTCGTTTAGATTTAGCCAACACTGGACCAAGTTTGACAAAGTTGAAGACTTAGTTAAACAAGGTTGGAAGTGTAATGTTAGAGGTTTTGCAATGTTCCAAGCTACTCGCAAGCTAAAACAAATTAAGAACTCGTTAAAGGTCTGGAATAGGCAAAACACTAGAAACTTTAAAGAAAGATTAGAAACCAATTTATCTAAAATTCAGTCTATAGAGGAAAGACTTCTACAAGACCCGTTCAGTATTCGTTTTAACGATTGGCATAACAGACTTATAAGACAAAGGGAAAAAATGTTACTTTTTAACCAAAAGTATTGGGGAAAATTCAGCCGCAAGCCCTGGTTGACAGAAGGGGATCGTAGTTCTTCTTTCTTTCATAGATCAGTCACATTTAGAAAAAAGAAATCTTTAATTTCTGGTATAAAGGACCCATCTGGTGTTTGGATTCAAGATGAGGAAGAAATTCAGGATCGTTTTGTTGAGGAATTTTCCTCAAGATTCAAAGCTTCTAATACCATCACAAATATTGACCTACCGATCTTACCTAAGATCACAGAAGAGCAAAGCAAAAAACTTTCGGCCATGGTTACAGACGAAGAAATTAAAAATGCAATTGATCAAATGGACCCTGCTAAAGCTCCAGGTCCGGATGGTTTCGGTGCAGTTTTCTATCAAAAATATTGGCATATTATTAGCACTGATATTTCAACAGCCATAAAGGATTTTTTCCGTACTGGAAAATTGCTCAAAGAGGTTAATCATACCTTTATAGCTCTTATCCCAAAAGTGGAAGACCCTACTCTTCCCAACCAATTTAGACCAATAAGTCTTTGTAATACTCTTTATAAGATCATAGCAAAAATTATGGTCAATCGACTTAGACCGATTCTGGATAATATCATAAGCCCTTTTCAAAGCGCGTTTGTTCCAAATAGACAAATTCATGACAATGTGCTTCTGGCTCATGAAATAATGCACAAATTCAAACAATCTACAGCTGCAAAGCCTTGGGTTGCTTTTAAATTAGATATGGAAAAAGCCTATGACCGGGTTGAATGGAACTTCTTAAAAAAAATCCTAGATCAAATGGGATTCCCTCCAATATGGACAAACTGGATAATGGAATGCATCTCTTCTGTCTCCTACTCAGTGTTAGTAAATGATCAGCCTTGTGGGTTAATCAAACCAACAAGAGGGCTTAGACAAGGGGATCCACTTTCCCCTTACTTGTTTCTTTTATGTATGGAAGTCCTAACCCAATCCCTGGTACATCAAAGTCAGGACAAAAAAAAAAGGGATTGGGAATTAAGATATGTGCGTCAGGAATGAACATTCCGTGTTTGCTTTTTGCTGATGACAGTCTTCTTTTTTGTAAAGGGACTGAATCAGCCTGTAAAAGCCTTAAGACCATTTTGGACAACTTTTGTGAACAGTCTGGACAATTGATCAATTTTCACAAGTCCACAATGATATTTTCTTCAAAAGCTTCAGTTAGATACACTGATCGTGCAAAAGGGATCTTTAATATCCCCACCAAAGAATCCGTGGGTAAATATCTTGGATGTCCGTCCATTAGTGGCACTAAGAAAATTGAACTATTTTCTCCTATTTTAGAAAAGACTTCAAAGAAACTCTCTAACTGGAAAGCTAATTCCGTGTCAAAAGCTGGCAGAACAATTCTTATTCAAGCAAACTTGGAATCACTCCCAGCGCATACTATGCAATGTTTTCTTATGCCCAAATCTACTTGTGAACGTGTTGATCAAGTAAACAGAAACTTTTTCTAGAAGAACTCCTCTGAAAAAGGAATGCCCATGATCTCATGGGAAAAAAATCTGCAGACCAAAGGATAAAGGGGGGCTTGGCCTCCGCAAGACTCATGCGGTAAATTTAGCTTTCCAATGTAAGTTAGTTTGGAAACTGATTCATGATAGAAACAACCTTTGGGTCTCCCAAATGACTGCTAAGTACAACCACTCTGGTAAATGGTTTGTGAGAAACCCGAAGTCCTCGGACTCTTGGGTTTAGAAGAATCTTTGTAAAGCTTACAAGTTTTGCAAAAAAGTTTTCGATGGAAAATTGGGAATGGTGCGAAGGTGAACTTCTGGAATGATAATTGGTGCGATCAACTACCATTATCTTCTTTATCTAATCAGTCTTCTTCACTTGGAGATAGTGACGTCACTGTTCAAGAATTCATTTGTAATAATGATTGGGATCATCATAAGCTCAGACAAGTGCTTCCAGAGTCACTTGTCCAATTGGTTCTTAAGACCCCTATTCCTATTTTTGCGGAACATGATGAGGTTTGTTGGGGCCTAACTGGCAATGGTGAGTTTTCAACCAAGTCTGCGACATGGCTTTGTCATGAGTTAGATTCTGGGCCTAAATGGGAAGGGTCTTGGATTTGGAAGCTTGATATCCAACCAAAGCTAAAAATTTTCCTCTGGTTGATTTTTCATAATGGTCTCCCATTTAGAGGGAATTTAATGCATAGGGGTATCAACCTAGACCCCTCTTGCCCTATTTGTCTCCAAGATTTGGAGACAGATTGTCACCTCTTATTTCAGTGTCACTTCACAAAAAAAGTGTGGGATATTGCCAAATCCCATAGATGGCTATCATCTTCTGTTAATTTCCCAACAGACAGTAATGGTAGCATTATGCTACAAACTCTCAAAAATTCTCTCCCCTCCAACGAGGTTTTGAGAGCCTTCTACCTCATTTGAAGCATCTGGAAGGAGCGTAACGATTGCGTCTTCAACAACTCCGTCTTCAACGCCACAAGGGTCATCATTCGAGCCAAGAGAAGCTTTGCAGAATAGCGAGCCAGAAGCAGAATTTCTTTCCAAGATCGTCACCCTATTCAGCGTCAACGATCTCGATCTCAGGTGCCACGACGTCAAAATATTGTCCATGAAGGGTGGAAACAGCCTCGCTTTGGTTGGGTGAAGTTGAACTTTGATGGTTCCCTAAACCAATAAGGTTCATCAGCAGGATTCGTCATTCGTAATCATCATGGCCGTCTTCAAAAAGTTGGTGCCATGCCGGTTAATTCAGATTCCATTCTATTGACAGAAGCCTTGGGTCTCCGTTTTGGTCTTCAACAAGCTATCTTGGAAGGTTTTTCAAAAATTCAGATTAAAGGAGATAGTCTTATTCTCATCCAGGCTATCCAAGGGGTCGTCCACACACCTTGGCATATTGATATGATTGTTAGAGATATCAAAAACTTAATCAAGCAGCTGGAAGATTCTACAATTTGCCACATCTACCGAGAAACAAACTCAGCGGCAGATTGGATGGCTAATCTTGGTCATTCTTTAGATACTGCCAGTCTTTGGATATGTAGCCCTTTGGAGGCATTTTCATTTATTATTCGTGCAGATAACTTAGGGAGATGCCTTGATAGAAGGGTCCCCTAAGTTCTTGATGGCTTTTGTTTACCCGAGGTAAAAAAAAAAAAAATGGTTACAAGGTAGTGTTTTCTAACTTTCCTTGTCCCACATAGGAGGAAAAGAGAGGCCGAGAGTGGGTTTATATATCACTTTCTCCCTCCTTGTGTTGTATTGAGTTGAAAGTGGTTTTATGGAGGAGGGTGTGGTTTGGGCCTTGATGAGGGCATATAGTGACTAAATATTGGGAGCATTTTGATAGTGAAATTTGGGGATTAACTGATATATATCCACTCTTTTGGTCACCATTTTTTCACACTTATGATATGACTTTGAGGCTTATGCTAATGAAAAGTAGACTCCTAGAGCTTTCCGAAAAGTCAAGAACCAAGTCAATCGGACATTAGACGAAGGAGATATGACCAAAACAAGATGACCTAGAAAATTCTGAAAAGTCAAGAACCAACTCATCATAATTTGTGAGTAATTACAAACATTTTGGGACGGAGGTAGTAGTATTTTTCGTGACGAACTTAATGATGATGATTTTATATAGCAACCCACTGTATACATTGAGGAATATATTTATGATCAAAATTTTTAAAATTTAGCTGCACGATCTGCAAAAATGACAATTAATGTGGAACGGAGAGATCATTCATCTTCCAACAAATTTTTGTACATGATGGCACTATTTATTTTGTTACTTATATTAAACACAAGGGCCATGGTGGGTTTGGATGTTTAATCCATAATTAGTGCAAGCTCAATAATTTGTGGTAATAATTATGGAAGGGGCTCCATTGGCAATTAATATTGAATGGAAACGATGAGTAGTAGTTAACCGGTTTGCAGATAATTAAGGAAGAAGCATGCACTGTACCCGACACATCACCAATTTGCATGCCCCTAGGTATCTCCCACGTACGAGGCAGTATGAGCTTATTCATAAAATTATTTATAGCTTAATTATAACAATGATTAAAGATAGAGAAATTATTAATAAAGTAAAATATTTTAATAGAGTTATCATTGTTTTCAATAAGTGAAAATAGAACAAAGAGAGTGATAATGTGTTGGGAAGTGAGAGATAATACTCCAGCAAACATTTAGTTAATGATTACAAGTAAAATTAGTATAGTAGTTATTAAAAACAAGTATGAAGAAATAAACATTATACAATAGTAAGTTTGAAAGAACATAACTAAATTTGTGAGAGTTAACGTGATATGAGGCCGACTTTCGTCTTTGTTCGACCGGTCGCTATAAATAATTGTGACAGTTTTGTTATGAATAATTTTCCACGATTTTATAACTATTGACAAGGAATGCATAATTAAGAATATACGAGTCATTTAATTTAGTGAATCATATCTTTTGGAAATGACTCGTGTAGTCTTATCATATCAATATATGCGTCTATGCCTTTCAATTATTGGTTAGACGTTTTCACAACTGTGTAGCGATAACAACCATATATACTTAATACAAAATTATTTCAATTAAACTTATCTTAATTTTGTATAACCATACGGTTTTTTTTTTATTGAGCCTCTCACCTTGTCATGTTCTTGCCTTTAATTTGTTTCATGATATACTTCATCAAACATTTGAAAGTTTATTTTTTGGGGTATTTATTATCTAGTATCACACATTTGAAAGTTTATTTTTTGGACCCTATACTTTGTCTCCGACAATAATGTGGACATTTATTAGATGAGTCTGGCCCAAAAAAGCCCTTATTGACGTCTGAGTCTTTTTTCCTTCCGACTTTGCCCTTTACTTATTAATGAACTTCCAAGTTTGCCCTTCATTTATTCATTCTTATTTTTCCTTCACTTATTTATTACTACCAAAATTCTCACATTTTAAATTTTTTAATTTAAAAATTCTTAAGAACTTCAAAATTTTAAAGATTATAAATTAAAAATTAAAATAATAAAACATTTAAATAGTTAAAAAAAGTTTAAAAATAAAAAAATTAAATATAAACTTAAAATGTTAAAATTTTGAAAAATTTAAAATGTTAAAATGTTAAAATTTTAAAATTTTAAAATTTTAAAATTTTAAAGTTTAAAAGCTTAAAAATTTAAAATTTTGAAAATTTTAAAGTTTAAAAGCTTAAATTTTAAAATTTAAAATTTTAAAAATTTAAAATTTAAAATTTAAAATTTTAAAATTATAAAATATGAAATTATAAAAAATTAGCAACTAAAAAATTAAAAATTAAAAAATCAAAAATTAAAAAATTGAAAATTTTCAAAAATTAAAATAAAAAATTTAAAATTTAAAATTTAAAAATAAAAAATAAAAAATTTATAATTTTACAATTTTAAAAATTAATAATTTGGAAATTAAAAATAAAAAATTAAAATCAAAATGAAAATGATAATTAAAAAATTAAAAAATTAAAAAATTAAAAAATTAAAAATTAAAAATTAAAAATTAAAAATTAAAAATCAAAAATTAAAAATTTTAAAAATTTTAAAAATTTTAAAAATTAAAAATTAAAAATTAACAAAAGTCAAAAACCTTTAAAATTGATAGAATGATATATTGGGAAGTTTATGTATCATTTGGGTCTTAGCCGGAGTCAAACTTAACTTTGGGCCATATTTTTTGTGTACCCAAAGTATAGGGTCCAAAAAATAAATTTTCAAATGTGTGGTACCAGATAATAAATACCCTCAAAGTTCAGGGTCCAAAAAGCAAAAAACCCCTCAAATCACTGCCATTTTGGGGAGATTGAAATGCAGCCATTGATATACTGATCGCTTTCAAATCGTTGGAAGTAAAGGTTGAATCAAGGCTATGGGAAGGACATAAAACTAAGTTGTGGGCTGACTACTGCCTTGAAAGTAATTATGGCTCGACCTCAGTGCCAATTGATGATGTCAGTCACTCTCTAAGATTAACTTAGGTAGCCCTTAAATACGTGCTCTCATAACCAAGAACTTGGAGCATGAAATTCTTAGTGCCCAGGAAACTAGTGAAGGAGGGAAAAGAGGATATGATAGGATTGTGTTTTTTTGGTGATAAAAACAAGCTCGACAAAAGGTCAAAAATATGGGAAAAGACCCCCTAACACTCCATTATTCTTCCAATTTGGGACAAGGGTCAATTGATAGGAGAAACCATCAAACATTCCATTATTCTACCAATGTGGGACAAAGGTATGTAGTAAAGAAAGAGAGAAGAAAAACACACCCTTGTTGCCATTATCAAACTCTACATTCAACATACAATGACTTGAGCATCCGAGTGCAAGCGGGACAAAACATCCCTTTCCAAAGGTGGCCTACGAACTAGATGTTCTACCTCCATAAACAACAGGATCATCGAGACTGACCATGTGCAAACTTCTGCACCACTCTATGGAACACCTGCTCACCATAAATATTTTTCAAAAGATAACAGCCAACCCCGAGTTGTTTGCCAGCTAGGTTCGACAAGACATAACTACCATGGACTATACTTCTGCACAAAAACCCATGTCTCGCCAATCACAAAGTTTATCGGGGGACCGAGAATCATGGTTTCTATTTCCTGTGGAACCTCAGAGGCAATCAACTCTCGGTGCAAGGACTCCCTCAAAGATGGGACGCGATGAGCTATTTTCCAAGGAACAAGATGATTGAATCGGGTGGAATCCCGGGATCGGGTCTCTCCGTGGAACAGAACGAACTGCAAGCAGCGGATCAAGGGCTCATGTGAGCAATGTCGTTAGGGATGTAAAGCTCCGACCCCTCCCCCACCGTGGACATTACCCATAACTGATTCAAGGATCGCTGACTGGCCCCACAAATAACTATGAGTCTTTCCAGCGTGCTTCATCCATGCTCACACGCTGCCTAGAAAAAGCTTCTCAGAAGGTCACCCATCCTAAGACTACTCCCAGCCAAGCACGCTTAACTGAGGAGTTCCCAACGGATAAACTACCTTAAAAGAAGGTGCACATGGGTGATATAAGTAGTCATTTCAATCCCTTTAAGCCACACTACTTAACCATATATCTAAGGTGTTATTGAATTGATCCATGAGGATCAAGGGGGTACTTAGGGCCTCACTATCCTAATGGACCAATCTCGAGATTTTCAAATGCCTTAGGGAATTTGGTCTCAGATCGAAGAAGTCTCATAGTGAACCGACTAATTTTTCAACAGTCAAGCCCGAAAATCATCCACGAAGACAAGAACAGAGCTAGTAGATTCAATGCCAAGCCGGAGGAGTCAAGTTGGGGTCGAAATCCAGCCAAAGGATGTTTTTGTCATTACACAAGGGTCGGGATGGAACCATGGAACATCAAGTCAAGCCTGGAAAACCAATTCAAAGAAGGCCTAGGCAAAAAATTGCTCCGGGGTGCCATACATTCCCCATAAATGACTATTTGGGGACAACATTATTTTTTTTTTTACTCTTTGGGGACCAGATTGTTGTTAAAACTTGCTGGTTGGGTATTTTCCGACCAAAACCGCCGGAAACAATGAAAAGACGTAAATACCCCTTGATTATTGATTGAAAAGTCCAGTTTGCCCATTTTATTTCTCCATTTTATTCATCCCAACCCCAATTTCTTGTTATCGCCATTACAGTGCTTGTGTTTGCATTTGCCCAACTTTGTTGATGTTGATGATCCCCCATACTCATCGAGTTGTTGCTTAAATTCGTGTTGAGGTTGTTCATGATCGTCTCTTCCAACGAATTATCGCCTTGATCCGCTGTGTAATTATAAAGATTTGAGGATTGAATCAATGTGACCGAACATGGGTCGCTCTCAAAATTGGCACCCAGATTTGAGTATGGGAAGTTTAGGGCTTGATCGTTGTGTGGGGGAAGAGAGAAGGTCGAACCCAGAAAACCCTTATTGTTGTTCTCATGAATGTCGCTGTTGAGGAAGGCAATGGAGGTTTCTGGCTTTGAACATGGCGGATGCCTACCAAGTGTGTGATAAAATGCCTGAGAGAAAAGGCCGAACCCAGAAAACCCCCATCTTTGTTGCGTTGTTGCTTGTAATTTGTTGGTTGCTTTGTGTCTATATGGATATGATAATTACTCGGTTGCAATTATGTATTCACACAATAAATTACAAGAAGCAACGCAACAAAAATTACAAGCAGAAACCGAAGATTTGGACGTTGTTTTTAGGGCAAGTCATGAGAAGATTGAGCAAGTTCTAAGTTCCAAATCCAACTCAATCGCACAGAGATATACTTGCATTGAAATGAAGGTGAGGGTGGTGGTGCGTCGGGTGGTGGTAGGCGGTCTCCGGCGAGGCGGTGAAGGTCGTGAAGGTGGAGAAGAAGAAGGTGAGGGTAGTGGTGCGTCAGGTGTTGATTCTGCCCGATGCTTCTAGAGGTTGTCGTGCAGTAGTGGCGTCAAGCACCAACAGGGGTGGTGGGGTTTGAGGGTGTGGCAGCAGCGGGGAAGGAGAATAAAGAAGAGGAAGAAGAGGGGTGGAGGGTGGTGATCGGCGGTCTCCGACGAGGCAGTGAAGGTCGCGAAAGTGGAGAAGAAGAAGGTGAGGGTGGTGATGGCGTCGGGTTGATTCTGCCCGAAGAAGAAGAAAGAAAAAGAAAGGGAGGAGAGAGAGAGGAAAAAAAATTGGAGTCAAACAGGGGTATTCTTGTCAATCCATCTATCTAAATTCATTTTGTGTTGGCTCTGGTTGAATTCACCGGATTTTCATAACCTTTGGTCGGAAAAGACCCAACCAGCAAGTTTTGACAACAATCTGGTCCCCAAAGAGTAAAAAAAAATAATGTGGTCCCCAAATAGCCAATTTTGGAGAATGTATGGCACCCCGGAGCAATTTTTTGGGGAACTAGGCCAAGCCAAGAGGAGCAAGTTGAAGAATATTATGTTTTTGGACAAAATTGGGCAATAAGAAAAGATATGTCTTCACTCTTTTGATCATAATGCCTTCAATACAACTTTGATGGCCACCAAATTTGACGATCTTATAGTACACACCGAGATATTTCCGTTGATATATTGCATCTCCAAATCCGAGTTAAAATGAAAAAATTATGCGCATTGGAAGTCAGCAGATGCCGACAGACACTGATTGTGCCTCCCTTATTTTCTTCGTCCCAAGTTTTGTTCTAGCAGATCTTCGCGATTTCTCCCCATTTCTTTGTTATTTTTATTCCCCCTTTCCCCTCCCCTATTTAAACCCTCTTCCCCTCATTTGTACTCAATTATATTAATGAACATTTAAATACTTACAAGAATGAAATCTTATTGGGTATTTGAAAACTCTCCTCAAATATTCATCTTCTTTATTCATTAATGATGGTGATTGGGAGTGGCTCCTTTAGTAATTATTTGAAAACCCTCCTCAAATTTTAACCCTCCTCAAATATTCGATGCCTACTAAAGCCCGTAAAAATGATATTTTCCGTAATATTTTCTTTCCCATTATATCACATGTCTTTACTACAGAAAAAAAGGAAAAAGAAGTAAAGGGAACTATGAGACTATCAATATTCATTATCCATGGCACTTTCCCTGTTCACTATTAAGTGTCAACTTATTATACTCCAAAATAGTACAAGGAAACCGAAATTTACAAGCCAAGGTAAGCTTCATAGTGTAGCTGCCAATTCACGAAAACTATTCCTATCTCTATAATTTCGTGTTGATTTGTATTTGATTATCACAAGAAAAACAAGGCATAAATTAGATAGAAACGTGCTTACTTCTATTTTCAATTGAAACAAGGTAGGTGTAAAATAATTAAGAACATGTTATTATTACTATTATTATTATCTTAAAAAAATTACCTTTCTTCTATCAAAAAGAAATTATTATCTATATCATTGATAAGCCTCAAACAACATTAGAATATAAACATATTTTTCTTTGCCTTTAACTATTAGTTTTTCTGGATGAGACATTACATATTTGAATTTAGCTGGGATTAAACAAATTTCATTTCTTTTAAGTAGTACTTGCGCCTCTATTTTATTAGGATTGAACATTTAGTAAAATAGAGGCGCAAGTATTATTTAAAAGAGAGAAGATTTGATGAATCCAAGTTAGATTCAACTATGTTATGTCTCGTTAAGAAAAATGTATTCCCATATACAAAAGTCAATTTGACAAAAAATTAAATTAATAGTTAAAGATAAAGAAATATACTTACATTCTAAAGTTGTTGCTAAATATTTCAAAGATGAACAGTCGACCCTATACTATTTTCACTTAAAAATGATTGAATAACAGTTCTATTTCCCATCTCAAAAAAAAAAAAAATAGTGCTCCTATCTTTTATTGTTCATCACCATGCATGGTTCTAACAGAAGATTGGTACTACCTCCGTTTTTATTTATCTGTCGCCTAGGGAATTATGGAAAGAATTTTGACCGTTAATATCTTAATTTGTATAATGATTCATCATATAAAATTGATGTCATTAGATTCGTAATAAAAAATATTATTAGAAAAGTATAATATTATAATTTTTTATAAAAATTTTATATTAGAAATTATTGATTAAAAATTGGCATTGAAAACCGTAAATGACAGATAAAAAAGAATGGAGGGAGTACTATGGTATAGATCATGAATGCATATGTCAACTTACTCAACTATAATCTTCAACTTGGATATCCAAGTTGAAGATTATAGTTGAGTAAGTTGACATATGCATTCATGATCTATATCATAGTATTGCCTCTGATCTATATCATAGTATTACATCTGTTTCATATTAATTGACATTTTGACTAAATTTTGACTGTTAGTTATTCACAAATTGCTATGATTTATTATATGAAATTACAGCCACTAGAAAGATATTTTACTAAAAATTACAATTGAGGTAATTTCATATTATAACTCATTGTAATTTGTGAATAATTAACAGTCAAAATTTAGTCAAAATGTCAATTAATATGGAAAGGTGGGAGTACCGATCTTCTATTAGAACCATGGTGATGAACAACTTGGTACTTCCTCAATGGTGGGTGGGGACTTGAATTAATACTACAATTATTATGGTTGGCCAATTATTTTTGGCATCCTCTTAAATGACTTGATTAATACAATAATATCTTATACCTCAGATATTTTCCCCAAGCAAACATACTTTCTTATATAATTTGCTCTAATAGTACTCCATTTGTTTAACACATTATCTTGATTGAGAAATGTTAATAATACTATAATAGGTTGCAAAATTATTGATAAACATTTTGCTACTAGTTCTACTTTGGAGTAAAAGTACGTTATTGTGTGTTAAATTTGAAAAACAATGAACATAAATACAAATGTCTTCAAGGATTGATAGGGTTGATACAATCGTCATAATATAAATCTATAAGAAATTTTTTGAGAAAAAATCTATAAGAAATTTAATCAATTGAAGTTGAAAGTAATATACAAAAAAATTTGAGAAGTACTATTTCACGAAAATGATATGAGTCTTAGGACAAAATATTTATTAACTGTTTTGCCTTAATATTAAAACTATAATATGAGATATTAAATTGAAAAATACAATATAATCAAATTTTATAATATGACATATTAGATTGAAAAATATGATATAATAGAATTTTATAAAGTTAAAGTACTATATCACACATTAATATATAAAAATAGATTTTCATCCATAACTTTTTAAATTTACAAAAGAAATTAAAACACATGAAATATGTCTAATGTTTGGGGGTTGATTCGATTTGGGTATCACTTGTAATTGTTAGCGTAGTTAACAAACATTAAGCACCTTACAATAGTTTACTAATCATGACTATCCATCATTTTATTTATCTTTTATCCTAAACTTAAATTTATGTGTGTTAGAGTATAAAATCATCATTGGACCTTCAATGGATCCATATGGTATTAGAGTCAGACTGAGTAAGTGGTCTCAAGTTCGAATTTCAACAATCCTCATATATATTTGCACAATGTGAATGAGGTCTTTACAGCATCCGCGCTTCAAGCCTGAAGGGCATTCACGTGAGGGGACGTGTTAGAGATAAAACCATCAGCTTAATTTTTGGTTGAGATGATTCTACATGATATGACTTTGCTGAAATATCAATTTGGGAACATATACTTATGATTGCGTGCGTTTGTCTCTATATATATACAAATATGCATACACTTCCATACATCTTGTTCCTACATGCTATTAATGAAAGGAAAAAAAAGAGGGATGAATGTAGAAACGTGAGGTGTTCTAAACATCATTATCATTCTAAATGCAAAATAAGTTGACCTAATTAAATGAGTAGGTCATGTCATTAGTGCCACTAACTAGCTAACTATATATACAAACCAATCAACCCAATATTCAAAACCAACATTATGGCCAAATACCATAAATACTTCCACCCTTCACCATTTATATCATCATGCATTTGTTTCCTCCTACTCTTATTAGTTACTACTAATCACATCCAACCCTCCATTGCCTTGACCCAAACTCAAAATGCCACATTCACCCCAAACACAAAAATTAAGGGGATGTTTGTGTTTGGATCATCGGTCGTTGACAATGGCAACAACAACGATATCATGTCACTTGGCAAGGCAAACTATAAGCCTTACGGCATAGACTTCTTCGTTGGTCCTACGGGAAGGTTTTCCAATGGTAAGAATGTGGCTGATCGGATTGGCGACCTCCTTGGCCTCCCTCTTGTTCCTTGTTTTGCTGATCCGGAGACCAAGGGGGAGCGAATTCTGAGTGGGGTCAACTTTGGGTCAGGTGGGTCTGGGATCCTTGATGAGACTGGTTTTATGGAGGTACGTACGTGAATTTTTTTTCATTTCCATGGAGCACTTGATAGGGAACGATTTCTAAATCATAGATCAACCAAAACAAGTTTCTATAAATTGTAAAGTTTAGGGGCTAAGACTACTAAATCCAGTTCCTCTATAGCTTATCTATGGGGATTTCAGAGTATTGGTTTTGGTTTTGGTCTTACTTATGATGCATGAGTCAGTTTAATTAAGGGCTTCTTATTTTCGACTTATGATAAGTAACTTATAGCTAATTAGTGTTGATGAGTATTGAACAATGTTGAACGGTGCAGATAAATAGTTAGTAGCAGTTAACTTTTAAATTACCTCTATAATTGAGTATTAAGTATGATATGATTTTTTAGGATGTTAGGATATCAGACATCAGTACTCATTTGTTAGTTAGTAGCTGATTAACTTTTAATTAAGGGATAGTATGTTAGGATGTTGATCAGTGCTGAGCAATGCTAAGAAGTGTTGATCAATGCTTAATGCAGTTGATCGAAGTTGATATTGATTATAAGTACTTCTCATAAGTTGAAAAGAGTAAACCTTAAATGAGACCCACAACATGCAAGATTTGTTGAGCTCATACGTGTTGCTCACAACCACCCAAAATCTTAGTCATGCATTTCAAGTGATACTTTTAAGATCGTCTATATTTGAATATATCCAATTTATACATTATAAGCAGAACCCATAACGGGAGATATATGTATTGAGGTTGTACTTATATGTGTTTGTGGAAATCGATGATTGAGCTAAATGTTGATCAATGCTAATAAGTGTTGATCAATACTGAATGCTGCTCACAACCATCCAAAATCTTGGTCATACATTCCAAGTGGTACTTTTAAGGTCGTCTATATTTGAATTTACCCAATTTGTATATTATAAGCAGAACCCACAATAGGAGATATATGTATTCATGACCTTGTACTTATACATATTTGTGGAAAAATTGATGGTTGAGCAGGGGGAGAGGGTGAGTTTGAATCAACAAATAAGCAACTTTGTAGATGTGACATTGCTGCAGCTACAAGACCAGCTGAGAAACAAGTCTACAGAGATATTACAAGGGTATCTGTTTTTAGTGGCATCTGGAAACAATGATTTCCTGCTGAATTACCTGTTTCAGCCTGAGTCTCTTAGGCCTTCTGTCCCTGACTTTGTAACTCATCTCATGTCCACCTTTAAGTCTCAAATCCAGGTATATTACTCCATCCATTCCATATTAATTGTCTTCTATAGAAATTATGCAGTCAAATTTCAAAAATTTTGACCATAAATTTTTCAACATAGATTGTTATATAAAATTACCACCATTAGATTCATAACGAAAAATACTATCGTAAAATTATAATATTGCAATTGTTAATAACATATTATGTAAGAAATTATCAATTAAAGGGTGATATTGAAGACTGTAAAAATTCAAAATTATAACAATTAATATGGAATTGAGGGAGTATTAGATAGTGAAAATGATAGGATTTTATATATTAAAATTGAAAAAAATAATATGTTTGATTTTTATAACTATAATACTAATTGTAAATTGTATAGAATTATATTTTTATCCATAATGTTTAAAGTTTACAGAAAAAGTGTCTAATATATTCCTGTTAAATTTCACCCAATTTGATAAAACTAAAAGATAGGAGAGGGAGAGAGATTTGAGAAATGATATTATTTATTAATCTCTACTCAAAGATACAAGGGGGTGAGGTAGGTTATTTATAACCAACCTCCCTAACAAACCAAGAAACAAGATAAAAGAAAACAAAGAAATAAACTTGTGAACAAATTGGAAATACAAGATTTACTATACCTAACAGCCCCCTCAAATTGGAGGGTGTCAAAATTCCAATTTGCCAACAATGGAAATCTTGAACTTTAACTCCAACAGCTTCCTCGCCATCACCACAATCTCGTAATAACGGGTGAAATGGACGTAAATACGGAAGAACTTCGTGGAGTCAAATGACGAAAGAAAGATATATTGCCGAACTTTTCCAGGTATTGAAATTGTCTCAGGCGAATACATTGGCCTAATAGAGACTTTGTGGCCCCGACATTTCTCAAATCAACTGAAACTGGAGCATTTGTGGCCCCGACATTTCTCTTCACATGTATTTCAAAATCTCCAACCTTTAGTTGTAATTCAGCAATGCTGGTCTCATCACAAACTTCCAAAAGCAATGCCTCAAATGCTTTAGGGAAAGTGGCACTTCGCATGCCATACTTCTCAATCCACTCAATTGTGTGGTCTTTGATGACATTTTGACGGGATGTGACAACGGAAAAATTACAAAATCTTGCTAGCTTCTTGAGGGTGTTTTGAGCTCCAGGGATGGGGTGAATCCCATTCTTGAAGTAAGTTGTTTTAAAGAACTCAGGAACACGGATATCAGCTTCATCGCGGGAACACTTCCATATCTTAAAAAACTCATAAACGTGGTACTCCGATACTGAATGATTCGATGAATAGCAATCCGCAATGAATCTGTTCAAAGCTAAGACAAAGTTTCCGAGGACCTCATCAACATCCACAGCAACAACAACATTTTCAGGCAAGGAATCCCCATTAGAGAACCCAGTAGAACATAAACTTCCTCCTTTTTGACAAACCCCACCACTATGTTCTTCATCAGCCCGCCTCAATGAAGGCAATCTAATGATACTGGACTAAACAGCTTGGCCGGGCTTCTTGAAAGAACTAGCATGTAAGATGCTGCTAGCAGAGCCATGGAAGGAGCGTAGAGAAACAACAATCTCCATGAAATTGGATCACCAGCAAGAACAACAACAAGAACCATCCAACAATGATTTTTCTTACTTGGATCCCTCCTTGAATATCACTCAAAGATTAACAAGAAAACCCCAAAACAAAATCAAATACCCCAAATGATGATCCGAACCTGAAACGACGATTTGATCCTCAAGAAGTCATCCCAGCCACTGAAAATCCATCTCCAGTTTCACCAAAACAATCGCACCTGCCGCCGCGAATTCCACCGCAGCGCAGCCGCCGCGACGATGAGGCTGACGTTAGTAGAAGTCCAGCCCGCCGGTGCCGTTGAGCGTGAACTCTGCAAGGGTAGCCGGAGGGATGACGCCGGCGCCGCCACACTCGACCTTGTCGGAGGCGCAGTCGCCAGAGAAGCAGAAGAACTTACGGTGGACGGGTCGACGGAGCAGAGGGTCCGAGCCCAGATCTGACCCGACCAAGACTTGGGGAAGGTCAGAGTTCGGGATTTCCCGGAGGGAAGAGTGAATCCGGTGGTTGGAAGCGGCGGGGAGGTGGCGCCGTAGAGAAGTCCCAGCCATACTGTGTGACGGCACTTGTTGACCAACCAAAACGACGCGGATTGAGGCTGTGAAGGCAAGAGAGGAAGAACGAAGAAGAAGAAGAGGGAGAAGATGGAAGCCATTAAAGAGTAGTGGGGTTGCTGCGATTGATTTGAGTATTGAGAGAGGAAGAGGAGGGAGGAACCGTAAAATGTGGAAGGAGAAGAGGAAGAAGAACGAAACAGAGGCAAGCAAATAACCAAACCATGCTCTGATACCATGTTAAATTTCACCTAATTTGGTGAAACTAAAAGATAGGAGAGGGAGAGAGATTTGAGAAATGATATTATTGATTAATCTCTACTCAAAAATACAAGGGGGTGAGGTAGGTTATTTATAACCAACCTCCCTAACAAACCAAGAAACAAGATAAAAGAAAACAAAGAAATAAACTTGTGAACAAATTGGAAATACAAGATTTACTATTCCTAACAATACCTAATGGATGAGATTCATTCTATTAGGGTGTCATTTATAACTGTAGGTGTAGTCAATACATTCCAAGTTTCTTATAATTGATAATTAATAGCATCTATCAAGAGAACTGCAAATTCTAGTATAAGACCGTCTCACATAAACTTATCGTGAGACGGATTCTTTACAGGGTGACCTCTTTGATATTTTCCCATTTTTTATAAGTGATATCAGCATGACTTTTTGTTGGGTTTTATGGCCCAAAATCTAGTTTGATCCCACAATTATTTGTTTCCTAATTGTATTAGGATATTATTTAGATTTTCTTATTATGTTAGGTTTCCTAATTGTATTAGATTCTAAATCTAATTGGAGTGGGAGTCAAATTAGGTTTATATGAAGTTTTTCCTATAAATATAGGTTGTTATCAACCTATACACTTACGGCATACGACAAACACACACACAGAGCATTCTTCACCTCTACCCATCCCTAGGTTGTGAGAGTCCTTTAGAGAGCTCGTTTTGTCTTCAGTATATCTCGTTGCGTTATTTACCCCTTGTGATATGTCATCGATCCCCTTGCGTTATATAGCCTGTGCTATTAACCCCTTGTGATATGGCCGTCGACCCCCTTGCGTTATATAGCCCCTTGGGATCTCTCTTATAATCTCTCCCCTTATACTAGTGGATTATTAGTCCGTTGCCGTCCGTGGTTTTTTCCCGATTTGGGTTTCCACGTAAATCATGTGTCTTTATACTCTCTATCTTTTTACTAATCTTGTTATATTTCTTCTCAATTTATACATCCTAATAATTATCTCTTCCGCTGCAAATACTAGGCCTACCTTATATTTTACCTCGATCCTAACGATTGATATCAGAACCTCACAAGGTATTTGAGCCAGGTCTAACACTTTTTAATATGAATGTGACTAAAAATTCATTAAGGGGTGACTTTTATTAGAGTCGGCCTACATAAACTATTAATCACCCTTGTATTCATAAATAGTCACCATAATACTATACATCTTACGATAATTTATAATGAGATGGTCTTACACAAGAATTACTGAAAAAAATCGGTGTCAAAATCTATAATGAATATTAATTTCATAAAAAGTAAGATACTTAAACTATATCTTTCCTCGAAACACATATCATTGATCGATTAAATAGTCCCAAGTCTACGCACCTATGAATTTAGTCTTTGTATATTGTGAGCTTATTAAGGGTAACATTCTATCCTTATTTTATATGTCGCTTATTAGATTCTCACAGCTTTAAATGTAGTTCATCTTTAACCGAAAATTTCTCATATTTTACCAAAAATATAAATTATATTTCTAGCTATAATATATTTTGGTTTTGAATCTAGTAACTATAGTTTTATATAATCAATCATTATGATGAATGCATGCATTAATTTGCTGTTTGCTAATAAATGCAATTAAAATGTACGTACTATACAGAAATTGTACAACGTTGGAGCAAGGAAATTTGTGGTGTTGACAGTGTATCCCATAGGGTGCAGTCCAGTGTTGAAGAGAATTGCTTCAGATGGCAAAAAATGTGCAGAAACAATGAATGGAGCTACTGACTATTTCTACAAGGAATTGATCAAATTGGTTAATGGTTTCAATAAACAACTGCCTGGTTCTATGTTCATTGTTGTCAACATCCACAAGATCATCTTGGACATCATCCATAACCCTTATCTACATGGTATACATAATAAATATAAGCGCGAGCATAGACATATGCATTAGTTTCAAAACGTTTTATTTTTCGAAATTATTTATGGATCCACATGAATCAACATCTCCATGAACTTTAATAAGTGTTTGGATAAAATATCACTCAGCTTTCCATTTTAATAAAAAATGTATAATGTCACCCAATTCTCCAAAAAATAAAAAATGACACTCAACTTTTCAAAAAAAGTCAAAAATGTCACTATTACCTTCTATAATCTTTTTGACTTTTTTGGAAAGTTGACTTGAATTTTTTACTTTAATTTTTTGAAAAATTGAGTGACATTAATAACAGTTTTTAAAAATCAGTAACATTTTTGACTAAAGTGGAAAATTAAGTGACAGTTTTGTCCAAGCACTCAAACTTTTTTTTTTAAAAAAAAAGTAAAAAATGTCACTGTTACCTTTTACAACCTTTTTGACTTTTTTTGGAAAGCTGACCTAAAATTTTGACTGTTTTGGAAAGTTGAGTGTCATTAATGATAATTTTTAAAAATGAGCGACATTTTTGAGTAAAATGAAAAGTTGAGTGATATTTTTGTCCAAACACTAGAACTTTAATTCATGAAGGAAGGTTGCTTACATCACAACCCCATACCGTACTGAAATATAGTTTTTCTGAGAGTTTGTTGCTACTATTCTTGAAAACACATATATATTAGACTAAAGCAAAATATTTGTTGTTTTTTTTTAGTAAAAAAAATTGTTGTGATTTTTGTTTTGTAGGGTTTATCGACGGGTCGAATCCATGCTGTGAATTGCTGGGAATTTTCGAGATAGGGTTTTCTTGTAGGCAAGGGGGGAATGTTTGTGAAGAGAGAAACAAATATGTTTACTTTGATGGGCAGCATAACACTGAAGGTGTCAATGCTATCCTTGCTAAGAAGGCATTCTCTTCCATTGACAAAACTGAAGTTTATCCTTACAATATCCTAGAATTGATCAAGTAGACTTGTTGTATGTTTAGCATTTCTCAAGCTCCTTTTGTTTATCTTCATTTCTTAATCTATTCTTTGGGACCTTATTTGATGTAAGTACCACTCATTTTAATGTGAAATAATAATCATCATCACTTATTTGTAAATCGTCAGTATTTGATGGTGTGTGAGAACTGTCCAATTGTTATATGGTACACCTTGAAGTATCTATTAAACTTTTCCAAAGTATTAAGTTTTACAACAACATTCATCTATTGTTTTGAAATTTATCAATTTTTACACAAATTATCTTATAGAAAACTATTAGTACATATCCAAATGACTAGCAAATGACTTCTTTTATAGGAGACATCTTACACCCCTTAAAACATATGAATGACTTAATTAGCTAGGGTCTTTAATGAAAATTATGACTTTGACTAAGTTAATTGACCACATGTTATATCACAAATATAACTTTTGGGGTCAAATAACATGCACTAAATGGAGATCATGTATTAAACAATAAGATCAAATAATCATTGGACATTAAATAGGAGTCTGGGCACTTGCATGGACCGTGTCATGGGTGACACAACTTGTCCCGGGGGTGACACGACCCATGTCACTCTAGACACAGTCCCTGTCACGGCTTTTGCCTACTTTTTTGCTCTCTGGATCATGACACAGTTCATGTCAGATCCAAATCGGTTAATGTTGATCATATTCTTATTGCTAAGCTTATATATGATCTTTAAACTTGTATTACATGATTCCTACCTGTCTTATAATTCTCATTAGCGCTTGAAATAATCTCAGCAACTCCCACTTGTGACTACTCACTCACAGACTAGGGCGTTACGCTATCAAGTTGGCCATTAAAAAACTCTTGACTTTTGCCCCTCCCTCCCTAAGCTATGAGCCCTATCTAGCCGGCTATGGGTGCTAATATATTAGATGGTCCAAGCTCAATGAAAATAAGAACAATATATTTGTAGTATTAGTAATAATAATAATGAAAATTTGCTCAAAAAAATAATAATGAAAATGATGTGAGTCTTAATTTGGAGCAAGACGTATTTTGAGTGTCTTGCTCTATTACTTAAAACTATATTGTTATATATCTAATTGAAATGAAATGATAAGATCGAATTTTATAATTATAATATCACATATGAATTGCATAAAATTATACTTTTATCCATTATTTTTTATATTTATAAAAAAATCTAAAATATGCCTAAATAGATGAGGTTGATTTCATCAGGGTATCATTTGTGCTCATTAGCAATGTCAATGCATCCAAAGCTTCTTATAATTAATAATTATGCTTACTGTTAAAAATTAGTGCAAAAAAATCATAAGAAATACTAATTTGAAAGGTAAGACACTTAAGCAGTGTCTTTGGGTAAGAGGCATGTTATCGCGTTAAGAAAAGGGTGATGATAAATGTTTTGCCCCAAGATACTGCTTAAATGTCTTCTCTCTTATAAAATCAATATTTATTACCATTTTTAACCTCAATTTTTTTGACAGATACTATTAATTATCAATTATAAGAAGTTTAGAATGTGTTGGCTACGCCAACAATTAAAATTGACACCCTAATGTATGAACTTCATCCGTTGGGTATATTTTGGACGCATTTTCATAAATTTTAAAAATATAGATAAAAATGTGATTTTATAACATTTATATATATTATTATAGTTGAAGAAGTCAATCATTTTATTTTTTTGCAATTTAATTTACAAATATATAAATTTTGTAGCATCACAGGACACTTAACAAGTATCTGTCCAAGACATTTATCATTTCTCAAGCCTATATTGGTATGAAAAAGGAATTCAACAACCGTTACTACTACACAAGTACAGACCTCGTGCTGTTGGAACGTTTTTACAACCAGAATAGCTTCACTTCCACACTCTTATTTCACTCACATAAATACTCCCCTCAATCCTGCACCTCATGCATGCCTAAAACACACCAAAACCAACAAAGTGAAATGATAAAAGTCTTGTGCAAGACACATATTTTGTGTCTTGTCATTATAGAAAACCTATATATTTGTGAATTAAATTGGAAAAAAGTTACATGATTGACTTCTATAACTATAATAATATATATAAATTGTATAAAATCACACTTTTATCCATATTTTTAAAAATTTACAAAAAACGTCTAAAATATGCTCAACGGATGGGGTTCATTCGTTAGGGTGTCAATTTTAATTGTTGGCGTAGCCAACACATTCCAAGCTTCTTATAATTGATAATTAATAGTATCTGTCAAAAAAATTGGGGTTAAAAACGATAATAAGTATTGATTTTATAAGGGTGAAGACATTTAAGGAGTGTCTTGGGCAAGACACTTATCATCACCCAACCAACAAATTCAAAACCATGTCTAAACTTCTACCCTCAACCCTCTTCTCCATCCTTCCTCTTCTCCTAGCCCTACTCCACCAATGTGGCGCTACCTGCAACGTGACCCCACGATCCAACGAGGGGTCCTTCAACGGAATGTTCGTGTTCGGGGCCTCGTTCGTCGACACTGGCAACAACTTCGTGCCGACGCCCGTGAAGGTGAACTACTTGCCATACGGCATCGATTTTGCACCGGGTGGGCTCCCGACGGGGCGGTTCACCAACGGGAAGAACCAGGCGGATCGTATCGGGGATGTTCTTGGGGTTCCTTTGACACCGGCTTTCTATGATCCTCTGACGCAGGGGAGTAGGGTTTCTTCGGGGGTGAACTATGCATCGGGTGGGGCTGGCATTCTTGACTCTACTGCCTCCAATCTGGTACTTCAATCTTTACTTGTTTCATCTAGGACCTATAAAATTGGTCGGTAAAAGAAAAGTTAAAATTTGGTGATTTTTAGGCCCTGTTCTTTTCAAACTGCGGTGCCACAGCCCACAGCCTACCGCAGTTTGCCACTACCTACCACATTTTACTGCAAATCATTACTTTTCTCTCTCGTCACTTTTCTTCTCTACTTTTTACATTCTCTCTCCTCACCTACCGCACATACCAATAACCCACCACAATTCCACCACACCTCACCATACCATTTCGTAAAATACTGCATAGAAGAAGTGAAAACAAGTTTTTGATAAGTATTGAAAAAAGTGATATTTTTCAATATAATATTAATTTTTTAAGGAGAAAGTAGGAATGGATTAATGTATAACTTTTGATGAAATTTGGAAATTCTGATCACTTTTTATAAATAACTACTGTCTCATTTACTCATAGGATAGTTCTAGTCTTACCATGCATGTCATTGTTTTCTTTCATAAAATTATTGGCATAAGGCATTTTCGTCTGAGAACAAATACAACAGTGATTCTATTTTCTTGAAACTGAGGTAAAGGTTACCATCATTTTTACTTTTTGAAAATTTATTTCATTTTTTCTAAAAAATAGAAACTCATTTATTTGTGGAATCAACTTTAAAATACAATAGTTTTTTTTCATTGTTTTAGCTATTGGAGCCCATACGATGTCGTTTAGTTTGTTGAAAATAAATAAATAATAATAATAATAATAATAATAATAATAATAATAATAATAATAAGGCCATGCGTGTAGAAAGGTTGCCGCTTTCGGGAAATAAGGGCAACCATTTTTGTTCTTTGTTGGACAAGAACGTAATATGTTGGCACACAAAACAAAGCAATACCATTGACTTTGTTGAAAGTTATCGTCTATTTGGGTTTTGTTTAAGCACGGTTCTGTATCTAGTTTTGACTAAGGTCCAGTATGGGATAACTTTAGGTAAATGATAATGATTCAAGCGGTGAATGATAGTTTTTTTTTTCAACGATTAACGAATAACTATTTAGATGAGCATCTGAAGAAAATATATTCATTAAATTTAGCAATTGAGTTAACAAATTAAAGTAAATGGACATAAAACTTTTAGCAAATCTTGCATCCAATTATTTGATCTATTACTATGAGTCATGGGGTCTGAAATGTGAATTGTCACAGGGAGTGATCCCCCTGAGCCAGCAAGTAAGGAACTTTGTGGAGACAACACTGCCAAATGTAGAAGGTCAGCTGGGATGTTCAAGCTCGGAGCTACTTCCGCATTATTTGTTCTTGATTTCAGCTGGATCCAACGACATTCGAGAGTATTTCACTCGGGGAATCAGCAACGCTGTCACTCTTGAGGCCTTCACTGCAAATTTGACATCCTCTCTTGCTACCCAGATCAGTGTCAGTCCATGCATTATTTTCCTAATATTCATGAACCAACGGTTTTCATGCTTTTCAGTGATTAATGTTAATATTGGGAAAAAAAATTAATTATTGGATATACTGGGTTAAGAGTTAATATAACATTAATATAAAAAATGATCTATAAAAGAGTAGCATTGGAAATTATGATAGTCAACTAAGTGATAATTAATATAGAATAGAGGGAGTATTAATTACCCGATTTGTTTATACATAAACTTTAAAGGTTAAAGGCCTAATAATTCATTTTCAAAAAAAGTGAGACTAAATAATTCAGTTGTCAAACCTTAGTGTACACACAAAATGGTTAATTTTGGCTACATTCTGATTTCTGGCAAACTTACTCCTCAAGCAATGTGGTGTGTGTATATAAACATGCAGAGATTGTACAATGTGGGAGCCAGAAAGTTTGCATTTCTGAATGCAGGGCCACTAGGTTGCGCTCCTTTTGCAAGGGCAACAACACCAAACAAAGCCTGCAATGAAACCCTAAACTACGCCTCCTTCCTGTTCAACACCCAATTGATCGCCATGCTCAATGTTGTCAAGTCCCGAATGCCCGGTTTTCAATTCGTCGCTATCAATCTCTTCCAAATGACTCTTGAATTTACGGTGAACCCTTCTCGAGGAGGATTCAGTGACGTTGCAAACCCATGTTGTGAAGTTTCCGCAATAAGTGGAGGGATTTTATGCAGGCCAGGAAGCAATGTGTGTGCTAACAGAACCAGTTTTCTGTATTTTGATGGATTACATCCAACTGAGACACTTTACAGTATCGTAGCAACTAGAGCTTATCACTCTTACAGTATAAGTGAAGTTTACCCGTACAATCTCGAACGATTAGCTCGAGTTTCAGCTTGATTGATTGATCTTAAAATGAGTTGTGTCCATGGAATAAAATGTATGTATCAAAGTTTATGCACCATTATGAGGTGTGGTACCTTGAAAAAGTATCAGAAGTTCTTCCAACATGAGTAATAAAGATAGAACTTTAATTTCTTTTTTGTTTTTGTTGAAATGTAGGGTTTTGACGTACATTTGATGTTGTTTGTATGTATATTAGGGTTGTTTTTGTGTGTGTGTTGTTGTTGTCGTCTAGCTGCTTTTTTTTCGGCTAATGGGAAGTTTTACAAGAAACTAAACAAGTCAAGGATATTGTGTTTTCCTCGCTTTAATGGCAAGCGTATGTGCATCCTTGACTTAATTTTTACGGACTTTTTCAATAGTACAACTATAGAAATTAAGTAAGAGCTTTCTGCAAGACTCAAGAATAGAAATACAATCTATAGGACGAACAAAGTGTCTCAAAAAAAGCTGAATCACCAATGCATAACCAGAGAGCGCCTTTAGATGAATCCAACCCTTATTTCTTGCATTGATCAGAGAAGCTTCAATGATTAAAAGTTCAACTTGTAAAGCAGACATTGCGAAAGTCGCTTCTATTCCTGACATACTTTCACCTGAGATCCCTCTAATACCCAACCAAAGCTAGCCAAAAGACACCTCTCGTCCTAGACACCATCCGACCATGCCACAATCCAACCAATTTCATCCTCCACAATACCCCATATCTCTTATTCCCTCCAAACAAAGGAGTTAGGAATAGAGTTCCTGAAATTTCCTAACTTTCCTTGTAATTTAGTACCCTCTGAAGATGTATCCTCCTCAAGGGAAATTTGAGCATTGATGTCTCCAATGACATCTAAAGAACTCACCCTCTATTGATTACGCATCACACTATTCCTGACCTTCCAAATCAACCAAAGATAAGCGACAAATGTTGGAACTGTTTAGGGATGGCAACGGGACTGGGCGGGGCGGGGTGCCGGTGTGGGGGTATATTCCCCATCCCCATGCCCACACGGGTACCCCACCCCCATCCCCTCCCCATTACCCGCTCCAACGGGTACCCAAACCCAGCGGGGCCCCAGCAAGGATGAGATTAAAAAAAAATTAAGACAATTATGAAGTTAGAATAAAGAATTATGGTTAGAGAGAATAAATTATTTATATACGCTTAGAGTTTTTGATTAACTAAAATTACAAATTGCCCGAAATTATACATATAAATTAATGTAGGAAGGGTATTTATGTATTTTTTAAAAACATGAGGACGGAGATGAAGAATATGAGGTGGGTAATTTTCTTGAGCTGGGAAATGGGGGCGAGGATGGGGAAAATTTTTGTCCTCATCCCCGCCCCGTCCTCGTGCGGGGATTTAATTCTTCACCGTACCCCATCCCCATCCCTGTCCCCATCGGGAGCGAGGATTTTTCCCCAGAGCGGGGCGGGGCCTTGACGGGTACGGGAATTCCCCGCCCCATTGCCAGCCCTAGAATTGTTGTAGCTCTAGCAGTCTTATCCTTGAAAAGATAAGCGAACCACCCAGAAAACCATACACCGGAACTAATTTTCTGGGCAACTAATACATTAATACCCAAAGGGCTCACTTTCAAAACACGGGCACTCGCAATCCCGAAATATGTGTCCAGTAGTCCAGAAGTCATTCTTAAGAATGAGTCATCGCAACTCATCCACCTCAGCTCATTCCAACCCCTATAATTCTCCAGTAATGGTAAGACATTATCACAAATTTTCCATACAAACATTTTCCACTTTAGAAAAAGGTTAGATCCCCAAAGTCTCTTCCAAAACATAGTATCAATATGGGTTCCACTTGGGATCTCCCCCAACTTATTTTGAAGCAAAAAGCGATACCCAGATGTAAGAGTATAAGCCCCATAATCTGTTTTGCTCTACTACAAGCAATCTGGGTCATTAGAGCTGGTGGCAAGGAATGCAAGGATTCTATTTGCCTCGTCCCACCTAAAAAGTGACCTTACAAGAGAAACATTCCAAGGTCCACCATTCCACCGCAGATCATGCACTGGTCTATTTGCCTAGACACCTCTATCTCCCTTATTCCCAAGGGCAAGGAGTTTAGATCCTGCCCAGACATCCTCTAAAATTCTCGTGGTAACCCTCGAGTAAATTTTCCAACAATAAGTTTCCTTGGCCTTTCGACTTGCTTTGGCCAATCCCCTCCAACCCCAAGAGCCTTAGCGTTTATGGGACTACGAAGCCAACAAACGAGAATCTACTCTATTCCTTACTTTATAGATTCAAGTAAAAAAGGAACATTGATTATTATGAATTCTCCAAGCTTGGCGAAGTAAAAGTGCATCGTTAAATGTTTCTGCACTCCTAATCCCTAGACCTAACAGGACATCCTTCTTCACCCAATGTTTGCCCTGATTTCCATTCCTGTTCCACTAGAAGTAGTCGACCATCAACGAATCAATTTTTCTAGTGTTCATGGCAGATTTAGGATTAAAGTAGGGTTGTCGTATCTACAGGGTGGTGTTTAGGCAAAAAGACGTACACCAGTTTGGTAAGGTTTTCAAAGTCTAAAGAAGTAAATAAAGCAATAACAACTAATTTAACCTAACTATGGATTGAAAACAAATTTAACATTAAAAACTACAAACATTAAATTTTAACCAAACTAATTACGTCACGAAACTTTGTACAATATAGGAGTCAGAAAGCTTACATTTCTGAATGTAGGCCCACTAGAGTGCACTCCTTTCGCTCGGGCAACAACACCAAACAAGGCATGTAATGAAACCCTAAACTACGCTTCCTTCATGTTCGACACCCAGTTGATCGCAATGCTCTACGCTGTCAAGTCTCAAATGCCCGGTTTCCAATTCATCGTGATCAATCTCTTCCAATGACCCTTGAATTTACAGTGAACCCTTCTCAATGAGGATTAGTGATGTCTCGAACCCATGCTGTGAAGTTTCTGCCACAAGTGGAGGGATTTTATGCAGGTGAAAATCTAGGGTTTATGATTTGGCGATCGAAGAGCATATTGATACCTTTTCAAATGATGTTTTTCATTCGAAAAACATGTTATTCTAGATATTGGTAGTTTTTAACAATTCTTCTGAGGCATCCACCTAATTGGAGTCAATCATTATGTTCACCACAAATAGATAAGAATCAAGTTCATCTGTTTCACATAGCTTCAATGCACAAGTTATTCATCATCTTTTTAATGGTGTTGATTTAACTCATCTATAACAAGGTTATATTACTTCTTTGCATTTGTTCTTCATAATCCCGAGCTAAATTTGAATGGACAGTTCCTAAGGGAAGGTGAAGATACCCTTATTATGGATTCCCAGGGCCGTTTTATCTTAAAAGTCAGGGAATCCAGGTTGTAGGGCTTGAAATTTTAAAAGATAGTGCCACTAATATTGCAACTACCTTCGTCCCCATACGGGACAAGCAGCCACCACTGGAGGGGACACACTTCGGCGGAAGTAGCATATTTGGTATGCTCTTCGGGCACGAAGCCGTTAAGGGCAAGAAGGAAGTTGATGTTGTTATCGTTATGTTATCTAACCTAGGCTTCGATCCTAGCCAAATGATCACTGAAGATGGAGGTTGCCATGCGATCACTTGGATGGATGCTGATCTTTCAAATCCTGCTTGTAGGTGGTAGATTTATTACTTCCAAAAGTAGTACATAGGTGTCAGCAGCGAGATAACCACGTCTCTCAAGCCGACGCACTTGTCTACCCAACCTACCAAAAACAAAGAAATCTTCCACAAGTTCTGCATCCAACCAGTCCTCAACTCCTTGAGTCCAATCCTCAACACTTTTGAGCATCTTCCATCTAGACCTCAACAGCTTAAATCTCATCTCACACTTGCTGACGGTCAAGAGTGTTTTGAGTAAGAGTATAAAAGGGATCTAGAATATTTTTGTGGATAAAACAAACATTCACTCGCATTTTTTTTTATTTTGCAGTGAAGTCACAAATATTCGAAAATTGTTTTCTTTGGTAGATTATTTTCAGGTTTGGATAGATAAGTTAGGATAAGTTGGGATAAGTTAGCATAAGTTATAGTCCTGTTCTTTGGATTGATAACTCTCTCCAATCCAATCCAATCCAAACCAAACTTTACACAATTCCCCAAAAAAAATATCTCTAAAAACACAATTCCCCAAAAAAGCTTCATAACTTATCTAATCCAATCCAATCCAAATCTCATTTTATCCAAGCCAAAGAGTATGATTTTTTTTTTTTTGAGGAATTGTGTTTTTATAGTGGGTGTTTTTTTGGGGAATTGTGTTAGGTTTGAATAAGTCTAGATAAGTTATGATAAGTTAGAATAACTTGGGAGAGTTATATCCAACCTAACCAAAGAACAGAGTCATGTTCTTAGTCCCAATATTTAAGCCATGTTCTTTTGTACGGGGCGGTGCAATACTACAACTCATTATATCACTCAATATTCTTCTATACTTTACTACAATCATTACCAATATATCGCCTCACTTTTCTATTCTATTTTTCACATTTTCTCTCCTCACGTACCACATCAATTACATTTTTCACAAATTTTACCATATTATTCCACACTTTACCGTATTTTTCACAATTTCACCAAACCGCACCATCTGCACATCTTACCAACCGCTCAAAAGAACATGACCTTAAGGCACCAAAGTGATTTTCAAAACTGTTGATTATATTAAACCACTCTACCTTATAATTGATTAAAACTTTTGGTCTTCTAGAACTATGATTGTACCTTTGTAATTTCCTAGCTAGTTCCCTTTGTTTTACCCTGACTTTTTCTGACCCACCTTCAACTTCAATGGAATATTTCCACACACTAAACTCTGATTAATCTAACATCAGCAGACCATAATCATCCACTAAAAGTAAAGCAAAAAAGACTCAAGTGACAAGTCTTATTAGTAGAAATTTAGGACTATGTAAGCATGTAAATGTACTTAATTACTTTCTTAACGAGTAATTGACTAATCCAAGAGGGTTATTCTGAGTGTAATACACTGATAATACAGATGAAAGACATATACTAGTGCACATTAGGTGTTCGACGAATTATCTGAGCCAGCCAACCTCCCCTACTTTGCCTACCATCTCATAGACCAAGTCAAAAAGCTTCCTCCCTAATTTAATTATCCCATCTAACCCCCCTTTCTTTCTCTTCCCTCTCTACCGTTACTGTCACAATCTCAAATGCTGCAGCTACTCCTGCTCTTCTTGCTGTAAATTCCCAGCAGAAACATGGCAGATATGAGAGACAATTTGAGAGTTAGATTGATACCCAGAATCTTACTCTTGTTCTTTTGTCATAATCTCTTCACTATCTCCCTCACAACTGCAGATATTTCTCTGGGTTCATCTCTTTTCGCATCCAATCCAAACCAAACATGGCCATCTCCATCTAACACTTTCTCTCTCCACTTTCTCCCCTTCAACTCCTCCTCCTTCTCCCTCGCCATCACCTACGACTCAATCCCCATCTGGACGGCGGCGAAGGGCGGCGCCTCCGTCGTCACCGGCGGAGACGCGGCTTTCCGGCTACTCCCCGATGGAAATATCCGGCTACTCACCGGCTCCGGCGATGTCCTCTGGCAGACGAACATCGCCGGCAAGGGGGTCACCCATGCCGAACTCGATGACTCCGGTAATTTCATGCTCAAAAATGGGTCGGTAACTATCTGGTCTAGTTTCGATAATCCGACTGATACTGTTGTCCCGTCTCAGAATTTTACGGTTAATAATGTTTTATCATCTGGGGTGTATTCTTTCAATCTTACTAGAGGTGGGAATTTGACATTGAAGTGGAGAAATGATGTGGTGTTTTGGAGTTCTGGTGTGAATGCGAGTGTTCATGCTAATCTGAGTAATCCATGGTTAGGGCTTCAACCAATTGGGATTTTGTCGATGTATGATTCGAATGTAACTTCTGGGTCGATCGTAGCTTATAGTAGTGATTATGCTGAAACTGGGAACATACTTAGGTTTTTGAGGTTAGATAGTGATGGGAATTTGAGGATATACAGTTCTGCAAGAGGGAGTGGAACAACTACTGTTAGATGGACTGCTGTTAGTGATCAGTGTTTAGTGTTTGGGTATTGTGGAAACATGGGAATTTGTAGTTACAATGATTCTGGTCCAATTTGTAGTTGCCCATCTGAGAATTTTGATCCAGTTGATCCTAATGACAGTAGGAAAGGCTGTAAGTTGAAGAAGGAGATCAAGGATTGTTCTGGGACTGCAACAATGTTGCAGATGGATCATACCCAGTTCTTATCGTACCCTCCCGAGTACTCAAACGATGTCTTCTTTGAGGGTATTTCGGCTTGTAGGGGGAATTGTTTGTCTGGTGTTTCTTGTGTGGCTTCGACCTCTTTGGCAGATGGATCGGGGCAGTGTTTCATCAAGACGTCGAACTTTGTCAGTGGGTATCAGTCCCTGGCGTTACCCAGCACATCTTATGTCAAGGTTTGTGGCCCGGTGGTTCCAAACCCGCCCCCTTCTGCCCTGGGTGGTGGGTCGGACGGGAAGTTGAAAGCTTGGGTTATCGCGGTGGTTGTCCTAGCCACTCTTTTAGGGTTGGCCCTTTTAGAAGGCAGTTTATGGTGGTGGTGCTGCAGAAAGAGTCCTAATTTTGGAGGGTTGTCTGCCCAATATGCTCTCCTTGAGTACGCATCCGGAGCCCCGGTTCAGTTTTCGTACCGGGAGCTGCAACGGGCGACGAGAGGGTTCAAGGAGAAGCTCGGGGCAGGCGGGTTCGGAGCCGTCTACAGAGGAGTCCTCACAAACCGGACCGTGGTTGCAGTGAAACAGCTCGAGGGTATCGAACAGGGTGAGAAGCAGTTCCGAATGGAAGTCGCCACCATAAGCAGCACCCACCACCTGAATTTAGTCAGGTTGATAGGGTTCTGCTCCGAGGGGCGACACCGGCTTCTGGTCTACGAGTTCATGAAGAACAGCTCCCTCGACAGCTTCCTGTTCGCACCAGAGGACCAATCAGGAAAACTTCTGACATGGGAGCACAGATTCGCCATCGCCCTTGGAACTGCAAGAGGGATCACTTATCTCCACGAGGAATGCCGGGATTGCATTGTACACTGCGACATCAAGCCGGAGAACATCCTCTTAGACGACAACTACAACGCCAAGGTTTCAGACTTTGGCCTAGCCAAGCTAGTGAACCCGAAGGATCACAGATACCGCACTCTGACCAGTGTCAGAGGCACGAGAGGATATCTAGCACCGGAATGGCTAGCCAATCTCCCAATAACCTCAAAGTCCGACGTCTACAGCTTCGGGATGGTGTTGTTGGAGATAGTAAGCGGCACGAGGAACTTTGAAGTGTCGGAGGAGACAAACAGGAAGAAGTTCTCAGTTTGGGCGTACGAGGAGTTTGAGAAGGGGAATTTGGAGGGGATAGTGGACAAGAAACTGAGCCGAACTCAGGTGGATATGGAGCAGGTTGCGAGGGCGATTGGGGTGAGTTTTTGGTGCATCCAAGAACAGCCGTCGCAGAGGCCTATGATGGGGAAAGTCGTGCAGATGTTGGAAGGAATAATGGAGATCGAACACCCCCCGGCCCCGAAATTGGGCCCCGACGGGTCAGTCAGTGGGAACAGCTTGAATGTCAGCAGTAGTGTCAGCGCGCTTTCAACTTTCGCGGCCTCTGGTCCTGCCCCGTCAGCGTCCTCGTCGTTTCAGACTCCGAGGGCCCCGTCTTCTCTTTCAGGGATGAATGTCGAGAGGGCCGCTTCGGTATCTTGAGTCTTGACCAATAATGGAGAAGAGAAGGAAACTGAAGAGCGTCCGAGGTTTTTGTTGTGGTTAGGATTTCTAGGGTTGTGTTTCTGGTGTAAGTGTGAATGAAAGGTGATTGTTGTTGTACAAGGGAAAAGTATTGTAAATTTTCTGTATTTTTCTTCTTCCACTTGTTTGTTTGTCATACTGATGCAGAATGGTATCATGGCTGTCATTGTTAGCAATTGTAATGGAGGAATTGAATTTCATGAAAGCTTTGACACATCTTTTCATGTTGCCATAAACTCTCAGCTGTAAGTTTTATGTCCAACAGATAGATGTGCAGAAAGGTAGATTGGTCTGGTGCAAATAGAAAGCTTGTTACTTGTAGCTTATCATAAGTATGTTATTATTAATCAATGCCGATTAGCTTTGATAACGTTGATTAATGCGGATTGAAGTTATACGTGACAAGTATTGATCAATGCTGAGGAGTGCTAGTTAGTGGCGACAGTGTTGATCGGTATTGAATACTGACCATAATTGCTAATAATAAGTTGAAAAGATCAAGTTTACAATAAAGTTGCATGTTTCTGTGGACTTTTAGGAAGACAAGCGTTTGATTAGGATGATTTTTTTTTTTTTCTGGGTGTGATAGGCTTGACTTGGTAAACCAATGACATACGAAAATTGACGCTAAGTTAGATCCTTGTAAGGTCTTTTTTTTCGTGTAGTTGGTATTGGTAAGATGCGGAAATGATGCGATGTGATAAAATTATGAAAAATGTGATAAAATGTGGAATGATATGGTAAAATTTATGGAAAGTATGGCTGATGTGATATGTGAGAAGAGAATATGAAAAGTAGACGAAAAAAGTGAAGACATATATTGACAATTATTGTGATAAAGTATGGTATGATATGATAAAGAGTGAAAAATACTAAACGGTATGGTAAATTATGGTACCACACCGCACCGTAAAAAAACACAGGGTCAAAATCGTCTCAGTCTCACCCTCTCTGAGCAACCCGTCCCCAGGACCACCGCTCCCCTCTCAAAAACAGGACAACACATTGACTATAAACAGAGTGATTTGCTAGAAAACGTAGCATCAAAGTTGTAATCCATTGCTTACCATTATTTCAAAAATGACTCGTCCCTTCCCCACCGTAAATATGCTAATATATGTCAACGGTGTGGAGAGCGAACAGCTATGGCAAAATATGGGAGCATATTGGACAAATATCAACAAAAACTGGTTTCCTCAACTAAGAAGAGTTCGTGGCATTTTAAAATAGATTAGACTTTTGATATTTGCATCTTTTAACCGTTGTTTTCTGCTGTTTATTTTGTGATTTTTTTTATTATATCTTTATGTTGTAGTTTTGTCTTACTGTTTTATGATATTTTGTTATTTTATAGATTTTTACCGCATTTTTTTTATGTGAATTTTGTCATTATTGACTGCTTATTATTAAAAAAAATTGTGACAGACACAACTGAAATATTTTGTGGCTACCTACTGGGAACTTTGGAAAGAGGTAGAAATGAGGTTATTTTTTGCAACCAACAATCGCACCTATCACAGATAAATATCAATGCTTTAAATCCCTAGCTCCAATTAATCATATTTGAAGGTGGACCTCCACCTCTGACTATTATTCAGAAAGGATACAATTATACAAATCAGTGATGTCAAAGACATTTTCAAGCAAGCAATCATCATTACATCATGCACAAGGTCAGCATCGGACGAGGATACAAATCCTTTGGGATTCATACCAACGTTAAAACTCAGATTGCGGTCATGCAAGGAGTTAATGCTATCCTTCAATTTTGTTCTTATCAGGGATGTGTCAACCTACAAACCAGCAATGCTAGCTGGTAAACATTGGTGGCGAAACAATTGTTTTTGTTTTGTTTTCCTTCTGTAGTACTGTTCACGGTGCCCAAAAAATGTAAAAGCCGATGCATAAATCGCTGAGGGAAGATCCATCACAAAGGTGTAATATAGTCAAATTTTATCATATATTGCAATGCTAAAAAAATACCGGTAGTAAAGGGGAAAATGCCAATGTCATGGGAAATTGGCATAATTGAAGGGAAGAAACTTCTAAGACTGACAGTGACCTAAACTTGACTCCTTCCTTCTTTGGCGTCTCTGCTGCCCCCCGTGTAAGACGGGTTTCCACCATTCCACACTCGTCAAAATCCTCTGTTTCTCTTCTCTCTGCACATACATTCCCACCATTTATATCTCCAATTTTGATGATAATCACAACTTCAATTCTTCAAACAACCAAAATAAACAGGGGAAAATGGAAGAAACTGCAGAAAAACCCATCAAGTTTCACACTTTCTACCGCTTCCTTCTCTCTCTAGTTCTTCATTTTTCTTTCTCTTTCTCTGCTACTGAAATCCCACTTGGGTCATCTCTATTTTCTTCCAATCCCAACCAAACATGGTCTTCTCCAACCAAAACTTTCTCCCTCGGATTTCTCCCCATCAACTCCTCCGCCTTCTCCTTATCCATCTCTTACTCCTCCTCCACCCCCATCTGGGTCGCCGGCGGAGACTCCGCCGCCGTCGGCGGCGGCGCGTCGTTCCGACTCCTCCCGTCCGGCGACCTCCGCCTCGTCTCCGGCGCCGGCGCCGTCGTCTGGAGCTCCGGGACGGCCAACCTCGGCGTTTCCCATGCAACTCTTGGTGATGACGGTAATTTCGTACTCAAAAATGGGTCTTTGACTGTTTGGTCTAGTTTCGAGCATCCTACTGATGTGATCGTGCAGTCTCAGAATTTTACCTCTGAGATGAATTTCACATCTGGGTTGTACTCGTTTGGGTTAACTAAAACTGGGAATTTGACACTGACTTGGAATAATACTGTGAAATATTATAACTTAGGGTTGAATTCCTCGGTGAATGCTAATCTGAGTAACCCTTATTTGACCCTGATACCCACTGGGATTTTGGAATTGTCTGATCCCAACTTGTCAGACCCAGTAAAAATTGCTTACAGCAGTGATTACAGTGATACTAGTATTACCTTCAGGTTTCTGAAGTTAGATAGTGATGGTAATTTGAGAATTTACAGCTCAACCGGGGCTGTAGGATGGGCTGCAGTTGATCAGTGTATGGTGTTTGCTTACTGTGGGAACATGGGAATTTGTTCATACAATGATACGAGTCCGGTGTGCGGTTGCCCGTCTCAGAATTTCGAGCTTGTCGATCCGAGTAATGCTCGTGGTGGGTGTAAGTTGAACAAGCAGCTCAAAGACTGTCCTCAGAGTCAGACAATGTTGAGGCTGGATCATACCCGGTTTCTGATCAACCCTCTTGAGATTGTCAATGAGGTTTTCTATGAGGGTATTTCGGCATGCAGTGGCAATAGTTTGTCAGGCAATTGGCTGGCTGCGACGAGTTTGGGTGATGGATCAGGGCAGTGTTACATGATATCCCCTACTGATTTTGCTAGTGGGTATCACTCTATGGCGATCCCAAGCACCTCCTTTGTCAAGGTCTGTGAGCCGGTCCAACCAAACCCGCCTCCACCTTCGCAAGAACCCCGAAAAAATGGCAAAAGCTATGGTTTGATCATAGGTTTGGTTGTTGTAATCACCTTCTTTTGTTCCATCCTGTTAGAGGGCAGTCTGTGGTGGTGGTGTTGCAGGAAGAATGGCAACTTTGGAAGGATGTCAATGTCAATGACAGCGCAGTATGCGCTTCTCGAGTATGCATCAGGTGCTCCGGTTCAGTTCTCATACAAGCAACTCTACCATGCCACAAGAGGGTTCAAGGAGAAGCTCGGAGAAGGAGGTTTCGGTGCTGTCTACAAAGGCATCCTCACAAACAGGACAAATGTCGCAGTGAAGCAACTCGAGGGGATCGAACAAGGGGAGAAGCATTTCAGGATGGAAGTAGCGACGATCAGCAGCACCCACCACCTGAACTTGGTCAGACTGATCGGTTTCTGCTCTGAGGGACGACACAGGCTGCTGGTGTACGAGTACATGAAGAACAGCTCCCTCGACAACTTCCTGTTTCCAAAAACACAGCAACAACATGAAAAGCTGCTGACTTGGGAGCAGAGATTCAACGTCGCCCTAGGCACTGCCAGAGGGATCACTTACCTTCACGAGGAATGTCGCGATTGTATAGTCCACTGCGACATAAAGCCGGAAAACATCCTCCTAGACGACAACTACAACGCCAAAGTTTCAGACTTTGGGCTTGCGAAACTCATGAACCCAAAGGAGTACAAGAGATATCAGTCCATGGTGAGTGTCAGAGGCACAAGAGGGTATCTAGCACCCGAATGGATAGCCAATCTTCCCATAACATCAAAGTCCGACGTGTACAGCTTCGGGATGGTGTTGTTGGAGATGGTAAGCGGTAGGAGGAACTTCGAAGTGTCAGAGGAGACAGACAGGAAGAAGTTCTCAAGCTGGGCGTATGAAGAGTTTGACAGGGGGAATGTTGAGAGGATAGTGGACAAGAGGCTGAGTGGGTATATCGAGGGAGACGACATGGAGCAAGTTAGGAGGGTGATTCAGGTGGGATTTTGGTGCATTCAAGAGAAACCATCTCAGAGGCCTATGATGGGGAAAGTTGTCCAAATGTTGGAAGGAATACTCGACGTCGAAAAACCTCCTCCCCCAAAGAGTACTAGTGTCCATGAGGTTTGTCATGATACTTGTTCTGGTTCATCCATGTCTTCACAAACATCGCTGTATCTGTCTTTTGTTTCGAGGATGAATGTCGAAAGCCCTGACATCGCAAATGGATCAATCTCTTGAAAAAGAGAGCATCAATGGGACAAGTAGAAGCTAGTGCAAGTACTTTTAGTACAAGACAATTTCACAGTCTTAACTCTTAAGTTAAGGTATGTATGCATAGGTTTGCAAAGGTTGTTAGTTTGAGCTTTATACAGGAAGAAGCAATGTTGCTGGCTAGTATAAAATGCCAAGATAATGTAATTATTTGTCACAGTTAAATATTGAAGCCGATGATAGTTTCTTTAGTTTATATAGCTTCATAGATCAATAACTTGTAAGGTAGGTAACGCAGGCAAATCTATAGTGTAATGATCAATAAGTTAGGAAGGTAGTTAGCACATGCAAATCTCTAGAATAATCAGGCCTTGTTCTTTTCTACGGTGGATGCAACATGAAAGTGATAAGATATGTTAAATTGTGGAAAGTATGGTATATTGTGGTAAATAATGGTAAACTTTGTGGGAAACTGATTGGTGTGGTAGGTGAAGGGAGAGAAAAGTGGAAAAGTAAAGAGAAAAGTAAGGCAAGAGAACCATACCTCTCACCAGAACAACAGCTTGTGCATAGTACAGTAAATTGTTGTAAGTGAGGTATGATATCATAGAAAAGAACATGACCTCAATTATATCAATTTGTATCAAGGGAATTTGAATATATATATATATATATATATATATATATATATATATATATATATATATATATATATATATATATATATATATTGAAAGAAAGGGAAACAAAGAGGAATATATATTCCTTGGCACCATAAAAAATTTGAAATATGGTGTATGGTCTAGTGCTAGAGATACCTGATAGAGGATCATTGTTCCTTTGTTTTACTACCTCTGTTCTAAATTAATTGTCACTTTGGCTAAATTTTGATCGTTAATTACTCACACATTATAATGAGTTACAATATGAAATTACTGTCATTAGAAAGATATTTTCCTAACAATTACAATAGAGATTTTATATTGTAACTCATTATAATTTATGAATAATTAACGGTAAAAAATAGACAAAATGCAATTAATTTGAAACGGAGGGAGCAGGAGAATTCTAGGTCAAAGAACGTAGGGGGTGTTTGGCTACCCAACTTTTTGGGTAGCTTTTAGCTTTTTGGATAGCTTTAAGCTTTTTGACCAAGGTTAAAAAGTTATTTGAGGTGTTTGGTAAGTAGCTTTTTATATTAATTTTTTGGACACCCAATAAGTTAGTTTTCAAAAAGCTACTTGATGAAGCTTTTTGATGTAGCTTTTCACAAAAAGCTATTTTACCAGACATTTTTTCTGCAATCAACTAACCCAAACAGCTAAAGTCAAACAGCTAATCCAAACAGTTACCAGCTAACAACTACAAGGTAACAGTTAACAGCTTGCCAAATAGGGTCGTTATCTTCCAACTTTTGTCCCTAACTCATGACTTCGTCCTCAGCCCCTTTAACACTTGGATTAAAATCAATTAAAATTCAAATAAAGAAAAAGAAAGAAACCCTTCCTTCTCCAAATTCCAAAAAATATATAATGATCATCTCCACCAGAAAATACTAAGGTCTACTCATGAGAATACAATGTTCTATCCTCGACTCCTTGTACATATATTATCACAAAATTAAAACACGCTAATATATTTTGTAAAGCACGCGATAATAATAAAACTTGATGATAACTCCTACACTATCACACAAATAAAACACACTTGGATTTAGAAAATTAAAATTAAAAAAAGAAAAAAAAAACCTTCCCAAAAATACTAAGGTCTACCTATGAGAATACAATATTCTATCCTTCGACTTCTTCTACATCATCACACAATTAAAACACGCTAATATATTTTTTAGAGCACATGACAATATTAAAATTTGATGATCTATGTATAATTTTTCTAGGTCCACCTCTATACGGTGGATGGAAGAAATCGAGAGATGAATACGCGTGTTGAACAAAATAAAACGCAAAAGTGCATCAAAATTTATAGATAGGGCAAAGGTGTTAGGGTCCAGTATTTAACCTAAGATATTTGTCCATGTAATTCAAACTTCTTACCATCTAAGTTACACATCAGGTTGGAAAACTCAAGTGATTGTATCATAATAGCCTTTCTTTCAAGAATTACTTTCATATATATTAGATAATTTCAACAGGTTTAATAAGTTACACGGTAGCTTGTCGCAGTCCAAGAAATACTCAAAAATATTGAGAAACACGGTGAGTAACCTAAAAAATATTATATTTTTAGAGCAACTTAACATCAAATTTACCATAATTTTGGAGATCGTATTTACATTGATATCATGGATTTATTCTTGTTGAATTATTTTCATTGAATATGTTCCGTGATCTTTCATTATTGAAAGTTTTAATATTATATGGGATAATACAAAACAGCTAAGTAATCAACGAACCTTATTATTAAGCTTGTTTTTATCATAATCCACAAATTGCAATTTCTAATTATCTTTCATTTTTCTCTAGTGATAATTTTATAAACTTCTCGTAAAATCAGGAAATATTATATTTCAGAATGCTATTTTTCCCCTTCCTTTGCGTCCAGCATCGATGTATATTGACCTTAACTTAAATTATTGATAAGTGTGATAAAAAAATATTGATAAATGTCATCTCGAATATCCTCTTGTACTTTTTTTTCTTTTAGAAAAAATATATGTTTGACCTTTCAAAATTATTTTCATGTCAAAAATATAAGTGCAAGTTCTTTAACTGAAAGCCTGAAGTGCAACACATTGGTGATCATTTGCACTTGCCAAAGTTAAATAATTTTTAAACTTGGGGAAAGTTTAGTGTTTTTTTAAAGGAAAAAAGGTTACTTACCGACATGGGAACAAGCATGCGTTCATGACCATTAGCTAGGCAATAAGCCAATAAAACATAGAGGAGTTATATAATATAAAGTATCCAAAAAGAAAAAATAATGAGGTAGATGATAATTTGGTTCACCTTATTATCAAGGTTTATTATTTAGTGTAAGAAAAAAAGTGTAAAAATTATAAAGTTAATGAAATATATTTATTATGCACAGTTTGATATTTAATTTTTATTTTAATATTTAGGATTTGCTAGTTATATTATTATTCTTAAATAGGAACCTAATAAACAGATTTACCTACCCTTCATTTAAACAAAGAAGACTAAGGCTAAAAGAGCGACAAAGGTTGTGTGTTTATTAAAAATGTCTCCTAATGATTATGAGACTGTGACTAAGGCTTTTAGAGAGGATTTGTTGGATCATAAGAAGAACTTTGTTAGATAGTCGTTTGGTTTTTGTCTTTTGTATTCTCGTTGTAACGAGTTGTGTTATTTCTTGTTTTGCTGATTTCTAGCCGGTTTTGCTGTTGTAGCGGATCTTGTAGCATCTTTGATGCCTTCTTAGCCTTTTTTGACTTGTAAATTATCGAAAAAAACAAAGAAGATTAAAATATTCTACAAGTGATGCTTTGTTAGAAAACCTTGACTCAACTATCAATGTTAGGGCTTGTTGGAAAGTGTTCATGCATGGTGGATTGATAAAGGTGTTACCATGAACCCTTGTGGTGTTTTTCGGTCAATTAAAGTTGAATTAAAAGTGTCTCTATATGTGACTCATGAGTCGAAGATGGCTCGATAGTTAAGGGCTTGATGTCTTTATATCAAAGTGGATTACACATTTGTTAAATTTTTATTTATTTCTTTTATCAGAGTGAGTTAGTTTAATCCTCTCTTTACAGGGTAAGCAAGAGGGAGGGACCAACCCAAAGTTAGATACCTGCAATCTCCAAAATGGTACCTAACCGATTCATCCATATGCATGAGAGTAACTAATATAACAAGTCGACTCACACCTAATAAGCGAAGAAAATACACTTATTGCAAAGAAGTTTGAGACTAGAGATATTCTAAAGTGTGTCCTTATTATTGAAATGTGTTTGGTTGGTCGGAAAATCATTTTCTGGAAAATGATTTTCCCATTTTCCGGTGTTTGGTGACCGAAAAATGGAGAAAACCATTTTCCAAGAAAATAATTTTCCCCCACCCTTTTGTAAATTGTTTTCTTAACTCATACCCCAAAAAAATCATTTTCCCGGTCCATTTCCAATTGCATTTTCCCGGTCCGCTACAATTTTCCGATCCAAGATGTCCAATGTTAGGGTTACTCAATCCGCGGTCATTCTCATGGTTCTCTTTCTCTCTCATCATTCTCTTTCTCTCTCTTACTCTCCCATCTTTATCTGAAGCTTCCTCTGTAGATTAGGGTTTCCACAGTCCACAACCAAACCTTTCATTTTTCCCTCTTGCTGCCAATCTTAGTCGTTCTTCCATCCAATTTCGCTCTGCCATTGTTGAATCTGTGGAGCTTCTTCCAGAAGCTAAATGTTCAGAGGCACAACATTGCAAGGGATTCATTCCTCCGCTCCGTTGATTCAAGTCTCCTGAACTCGATTAGGCCTTCCTCTCCAACTTACGAATCAGTTTTTGAGATTGATACTCCAAATTCCTGAGTTGTTTTGTTTCAATTTTAAGTTTTGTGCTGAATTTATTTTTGAAAATGGGGGAAACGAAGGTGAAATCGAAGCAGATTTGAGACTATTGATTTTGCCCATATTTACCAGGAACAAATTTATATGCCATCATTTGTAAAAGTAGATCTGGGACTGTTCGTCAAAATTTTGATCTGTATTTGCTCTAATTTGAAATTTTGATTTGTATTTGCTCAACTCGATCAAACTTTATCATCAAAATTCATCATTTGTAGCATTTTCCAAGAAAATTATTTTCGTGTGTGCCAAACATATGAAAATCGTTTTCCGGAAAATTATTTTCCTTTGTGTGCCAAACACTTGAAAATATCAATTGAAAACTTATTTTCTAGGAAAGTCATTTTCAAGAAAAATCATTTTCCTAAAAAATCATTTTCCTTCGCATCAAACACACCCTAAATTTATAAGGAAAAAACCCTAAAAAGATTTTAAGCAGGCGCACTGATGGCGTGTTGCACTACAAGGAGTATAGTTACGTTGTTAATCTCAGGGACCTAGGTCTCATATGGTCTAAGATCTTGTCCTCTCGAATTAAGCAAGAGAATAATTCGAATGATGAACCCTTGATATTTTCATAATGATAGAAAATTATATATATTAAGAAATTAATTTTCAAAATTTAAATGACATAAGGCTCCATTCTTTTATGTAGTTTGTTGGTTGCGGTTTCACCACCCCACAACTTTTTAATTTCCACTACAACCCACCATAATCTACCATTTCAGTTTTTATGTATCTTTTTATTAAAAGTTATACAAACTCACTTATTTTCACTACAACCTTCCACATTTCACCACAATTTTCCATAACCCACTACCCTTTTTAAATTGGGATATTGGATGACAATATACCGACTTTTGGGGTATTGAATTGGACATTTGCTATTCGACAACAATATCCCTGACCTTTATACTTAGGTGAGATTATTATACCAACAGTGATTAAGGGCGTGGTGACTGGTTAGCTAGTCTCTATTCTAACGTGACAGGCGGAGGGAAAATAACCGCCCCTTGCTCAGTAACCCCGTTAACTCCTCCGTTTTTCTCACTAACCCATGTTTTTTTTAAAAAAAATCGACCCTAACACAGTGACTAAAGGGCTGATGAACCGGTCTTCGTACGGACGTGACACACAACCAATTAACCAATGTCTTGTAATGTGGTTTAGTGAGAAAAGTGGAGAGCTTAACGAGATTATTGGCTTGGGACAGTTTATTTCCCTCCGCCAACCACATCAGCATGGAGACCGGTTCACCGCCCCCTTAGTTATTGTTGGTATAATCATCTCACTGAAGTATAAAGGTCAGGGATATTGTTATCCAATAATAAAGGTCGGTATATTATAATCCAATACCCTGAAAGTTCGGTATATTGTCATCCAATATCCATTTTAAATTTCCATCACACCGCACCACAGCCAACCGCAAAAAAAAAGGGCCTAAATAATCAAGGTAACAATTACCGGAGAGGAGAGCGTGTATTACTATAGTACCTGAGACAAATAAATACTCTCCCCGTTCCATATTACTTCTCATTTAGTTAACTGTCACTGTCTCCAATATTACTCTTTGATTTATAATTTCACATATAATACTTTATTAACAATTATAATATTATATTTTTATGATAGTATTATTTGTGACGAATCTAATGACAGTAAATTTATATAATAGATTTTTATATATTTTGAAAAAAAAATTGTCAAAACTTTTAAAGTAAACTGTACAATTTCCAAAGACAATAATTACTCCATCCGTTCCATATTACTTGTCATTTTATTGGCTACATTACTGCGCAGTAGCCCACCAAGAGGCCTGAAACAGAGTGACACAGTCACAGTCACAGTCGCCGCCATTTACACCTCCCCCTTTTTTTTTCTTTTTTTCTTTTTTTTTTCCTAAACACAAAAAAGGAGAAGTCCACTTCATCCTCCATTAATAAATGCTCATCGTCCTTCAAAAATCTTTTCAGTTACTTACATTTACGCCTACCCTAACCTAGCCGATGTATCGTTACATTCAAACGTACAGTACTTATCTAGTTGGGCTCTAGTGTTGGATCCAATCTAGTATTTTTCAATGGGTCTTACCATCATTAAGTTTCCTTCAAGTATTATTTTTATTTTAAGAAAAGAAATAGTATCTGATTTTATGTCAAGTTTAAGTTGGTTTGGATAATCCGCATTTTTGGTAAATTTTTTAGATCGTCCATTCTACTAGTTTCTTTCCTATTCTATTTTTACAGTTGGTAAAGTGTAGTTAAACTTATGGTCATGGGCGTATTTATAGGTTGGTTAGGGGTGGTCATAGTCACCCTTAATCTCAAAAAGTGTTTAAAATTTGTATAACTTATCATTTAAATTATAACTTATATATTTATTAAATGGATGTGATAATATATTAGACACTTCTAATTCAGATGTCTAGATCCGTCACTTACAATTACATTGGTAAACTTTGAAAATCAATTCAAGAAAATTGGTCATTAGAAAAACTCATACTATTTACAATAAAAAAAAATTATAGATTTGCCTAGAAATTATAGATTCGACTAAAATTTACAGTAAAAAATGATATCATTAGAACATATGTGAAAAATATAATATTGAATCAAAATCATACCTTACAATAAGATATCCACATATATAAAATAGGACAATGATACACATCTCGAGTCAAGATGGTCAATGACTATCTTGAATTATCTATATTTCACATTTTGTTAACTTTTAATAATATTTTCTCTAATAATTATGTATATATTTATCAACTACAAGAGTATAATACTTATTAGCTAGGTCAAAAAATATAATTAATAGCTAATTTTATCAATCATAGTAGAACATGTGTATTTTATGCATAGTCTTGTATTTATAAAAAAAAGACAAATAAATAAATATTTTTTATTATTTATAGTTTATAATAACTCTCAAATTAATAAAACATACCTGACACCTTTATAATAATTTAAATATACTTATATTTAACTTTTGATTTAGGTGAAATGCAAGATGATTATTATTTTACTATAAAATAATAAGATGTCAAGAGTCTCCTTTTTCTTGTAAATTAAAAGACTTATATACTATTTATGTAACAATCCAAAGATATTCTCATGATTTGTGGAAATTATCACGAAAATATACAACTATCCATTTCCTGCGAATATGTATATTTTTTTGTATAATTATTTTTCCCTTTTTTTTTATAACCATGATGGTACTTATGTATGAGCTAAAAAGGAGTACAACACCAAAAGACATGATATTAGGCGTTGTTCTGTTTTATGGGGCTGGTAATATGCGGTGTTATAATCCACCACTCTTTACCACAATCCATCATAACATAACTTCTTTTTTTTCAACAATAATCCACCATAACATAACATTCCACCACAATTCATTACAACCCACCACAAATTACTTTTTCAAATTTATTATATATCTTTAATATAAATTTTCAATCAATACTTTTTCACAATTACCAATACACTATTTCAACTCATTTTTTCAAATTACTTTTTTCACAATTATCAATACAATATTTATTTATATATACAAAAGACCCACCACAACTTACCAATAATACACCATAATTTCACCATACCCGCCACAATTTCACCATATCATACCGTACCATACCGCAGTGTTCCGCATAAAAGAACAGGGCCTAATTAGTCATTATGTACTCGAATATTAGTTATTAAAACTGATTGGTTTTATTTCCTAATTGCTTTTGTGTTTTTGTTTTGATAAATTAGTTATGCTAAAATTACAATGGGCTTGGGTAAAAAAAATAACGGGATAAAAATTAAATTTTAGTAACTTTTAGTAATTTTTGATAAATTTTATCAAATTTAACCTAATATATCAAAATTATTTTTAAAATTTTAAACTTTGGTAATTTTTTATAAATTTTGATAAATTCAAATAAAAACTAAAATATTCACTTTCCATAAATTTGACAAGCCCTTAACCAATTAGATAAAAAGGAGTAACAACATAGTTACTCCATAGTCTATTCTCTTTCACTTCTTACCATAATGTCAGTCCTTTTATAATTGTCAATTCACTAACAGTATCATCTTTTTTAAAATAATATTTTTTATTATAAATATAACAAGAATAATTTCATATAAAAATTTCTGAAATTTACCAACAAAATTCTTAAATAATATTTTTTTATTATGAAAATATGATAGATACTAATTTTACATGACAATTTATACATAGAGAAATTTATCCTCAAAAATCTTAAAATTTGATTGTATAACTTTGAAAGAAGAACGCAACTAGTCGCAGTATTTTAGTTTCCCTGCACTGTACAAACACCCCCCCCCCCCCTCCTCCCTGCCTTTAAAAACACCTCCTCTGTTTTCATTTACATCTCCATTTCCATTTTCCTCTGCGAAACGAAAACAGAGCACTCTCACAAAACCCAGAAACATCCAAACTTTCTTCTTTCTTTTTCATCTTCCTCATTGTATTCTGACCCAAACAATGACTGAAAAAGACCCAGATTTCTCATCTCACAAGCACCCTTCAACTTCCCAGGTACCCATGAACACAAACCCACAATCATATTCATAATCTAGGGTTTTTCCCATGTTTAAACTTGCTAACAATCTAGGGTTTCATCTTTGTTTTCAGGTAGCAGAGGAGCTGAAGGAGTTATGGAGCATGGCGTTCCCCATAACCCTAATGAACTGTCTGGTATACATACGCGCCGTCGTGAGCGTCCTCTTCCTCGGCCGTCTCGGCAGCCTTGAACTCGCCGGCGGCGCCCTCTCCATCGGCTTCACCAACATCACCGGCTACTCCGTCCTCGTCGGCCTTGCTTCCGGCCTTGAACCCGTCTGTTCTCAGGCGTACGGCTCCGGCAACTTTGAACTCCTCACGGCGTCCCTCCGCCGCATGATCCTCATCCTCTTCCTCGCCGCCGTCCCCATCAGCCTCCTCTGGCTCAACCTCGGGCCCATCATGATCTTAATGGGCCAGGATCCCGAGGTCACATCAATGGCGGCACTTTACTGTCTGTATTCTCTCCCGGACCTTCTGACGAACACCGTGTTGCAGCCGTTGAGGGTGTATCTCCGGTCGCAGAAGGTGACGAAGCCGATGATGTACTGCACACTCGCGGCGGTGGTGTTCCACGTGCCGTTGAATTATTGGCTGGTGATGGGGCGGGGGTGGGGGGTCGCCGGAGTGGCAGTGGCGTCGGTGGTGACGAACGTCAACATGGCGGTGTTGATGGCGGCGTATGTGGTGGTGAGGGAGAGGAGGAATGGGGTGGTGAATTGGAGGCGGTGGTTGTGGTGGTGGTGGGAGGAGAAGGGGGTGGTGCAAGGGGTGGTGCCGCTGCTGGAGATGGCGGTGCCGAGTTGTCTGGGGATATGCTTGGAGTGGTGGTGGTATGAAATCGTGACCGTTCTTTCGGGGTACTTGCCGAATCCGAAGGTGGCGGTGGCTGCGACGGGGATTATGATTCAGACGACCAGTTTGATGTATACTGTTCCCATGGCCTTGGCTGGGTGTGTCTCTGCTAGGGTATGTATCTATGAAATCTATCTATCTCCCTCTTCCAGGCAAACACCCCTCAAAAAATAAATATTAAAAAACCCGAGTAGAGCTGTCAAAAATTTGGGTTCAGGACAAATTTGGGCCCGAGTCTGTCAATGTTGAAATTTAGACGAGAAATTGATGTCTGGTGCCCGGTTTTAGCTCTGACAAAATTATGTCCGACCTGTCAAGCTGGAAAATACTTGATTTTCTTCGAACATGATTTTGAGATTGATTGAATGAATCGAATATTTGAACACAATATTTCGCTTTTGCTATTGGCGGAACTTGATTCTGACTTGGATTTAGTTTCGTCCGAATTGTCCAACTTGATTTGACCCGAAAAACCGCGTCCAGACATCAGTTTCTCGTCCGTATTTTAGTTTTGACAGAACTCAGATTTACCCAGGTCCGAATTATTGTCGATGCTAACTGGTTTTTTCACGTTGGACAATTTGGACAGACCTAGACTCACGTCGAAATCAGTTGCGGTCAATAGGAAAAGAGAAATATTTTGTGTTATGTTAGGTCAAATCTATCAATGTCAAATTTGGACGAATAACCTTCCAAATCAGACAAACTTGGACGAAAAATCTTTGACTCTGATATTTTCTGAGTCGGACAAACTCCAAATCGATTAAAGTCAAAGTTTGGACGTGAAATCTTTGACCCTTCCCCATTTTTCCAGGTCGGACAACCTTTTGGCAGCTCTAATTCGGAGTCATCGCTAAACTGTCATGTGTTGGTCAATTTTGGGTTAGCATGTGTTTTGATGTTGCTGTCTATGTTCATAGTTACTGCTGGGATAGCATGTAGTAGTATTTCCTTTGTTTTTGTGTTTACGTAACCAAATGACTCTCTAAACTGCCTCATGTGTTTTCTGTTTCTGTACGATAAGATGTGTTTTATTGCCCTGTTGAATCAAAACCTGTTGAATCTAGTTTGAAGTGAAAATGACCATACTACAAATTACTGTTTGTGGAAAAAATTGCTTATATTTGAACCTTTTCATCATACTGTGGGGATTTTTACTTTTTTAGGGTTTTGGGTTGGGTACGTGGCATGATAAAGAGTTCCCTAGTTAGGTGGTGTTTTGAAGAAGTATGGCCCATGGACAAACATAGTGAATAATGCACAGAGAGAAGTGGAACTTGATAGATGAATTCACACACTATGCATGTGCCTTGTTTTGCCTATTGGAGGTCTCTATAGTAGTATGATGAGTTGATGTTTATCTTTGAATCGCTATGGTTGAACGATATTTGTGTATCGTCTTGACTTGTTAGGGATAAGGTTGCGTACATTAATCGTGAGGTTATTGGCGAGTGTTGTTGGTTCAAATTTCGAGTTCATATCCCGAGCATCTCACCTAGGTATGGCACCGCATTGGATCATGTCCAATGTGGCAACCTCGGGTTGTCAACAACAGCCGACCCTAGTGTGGTCCTACTAGTGTGAGGTCTGATGGGTCCAAATGTAGGCAGTCTTTCTCCATGCACAAAACTACATGAAGATGCTAATTCCGGCGGACCCGAATGACAAAAGCTTTTGAAAAACGAGTAGAAAGCCAAATTTAAAAAACGAAAGGAAAGAGTTACTTGGGAAGACGAGAGAGTTGTGGCAACCTCGGGTGTAAGTTGGAAAAGTATGGAGAGGCTGGTTTTGCTAGTTCATAGAAAGAAAGCAAAAGAACACTTTGGAAGGCATTTTTCAACCATCCTAATTACAAAGGACGATATGTCTAGTGTCGTTATACACTTTGGAAGAAACATTGGTAGTAGAGACACCAATTTATGATCTAGAGGAGAGGATTTGCTTAGAAAATGGTAGTATTAAACAAGATGCATTCTCGGCCTAGCAAAAGCCATGTGGAAGTTCCTAGAAATCTCATATTCAAAGCCAGCCTTTTCTCGTCCTTAATTTCCTCGAAACTATGACACTTCGTATGATCGTGGACAAGGACAACCGACGAATAAACAATACATACGAAGTAGGAATCGGGGATCGGATTCAATGAACAAGTTCTTTGCTTTGCTTTATTCTGTTCAAATTAATCCTACTTAAAAGCCAATAACTCAGCTTGTCTTTTAGACAATGACAAGGAATCTAGTATGTGTTAGTTAGGTAAGTGTTATTCCATGCTAACCCCTTCTTTTGGGGCCAATTGCTTGATCTTAGCAATTGGTAATATGTGATATCTTGTTTAAATTAGTTAGATATGAACATTAGTTTATAAGGGAAAAACTGAAAGAAAATGGGTTGGGACCATTTTGGGTGGGAAGAATAGAATGCTTTAGTTTTGTGTAGCATTAGTTTAGTTTAAGCATATGCATGGTACTATGCAACTTTTTGAGACAGTTAACCGCATTGTATGGATGGTATACTGTGTTGCTAATTAAAAAATTTGCATACTTTTTGTTCTTTGTGCTTGCTTCCTTATTGTATGTATGCATAAGAAGATGAGCTATGCTTAAAAGAATTTGTGGGGATTTGTGTGGACCATATGATGTCACCAACAAGTGGATATGTCATATCCAAATCCAATACCCCAAATTCTTGCCGACTCATCGGGCAGGGAGGTGTCTGATGTAACAGTCAGTCATTCGTACATTCGTACATTCGTATCCTTAAATTTTGCAATTCAGAGAAACAGTTTCCGATACTTGTAGTCGTACTTGGAAAAGGAAGAACCCATGTAGTATTTGTTACATATTTCCATAAGAATCTACTACGTGGTCAAGTAGAGTATTGGAGAGAGTGGAGACCGTAAAAAGTCATCTCTATGAGTATGAGTTACCTACATGCCGGTCAAGAAAATGGTGGTCAAAGTAGAGTATTGGAGACTGTTAAACGTCGTCTATATGAGTATGAGTTACATGGGTGCTAGTAAAGAAGATGGTGGTCAAAGTAAAGTATTGGAAACCGTAAAAAGTGACAATTAGTAAGGAATATGGAAAGTAACTTCGTATGGGTGACCCATGAAAGATATGGGTGTGACATATCTAGTAAAGAAAGCTAAGCAAGTACTTTTTGTATCAGTGTCTTTTAGCTACCCCAACAATTATTGATATGCTGACTAAACAAACATAACAATACTATCCAACTAAACCAAAACAATTAGCCTTAATCATCTGCTTTTGTCATGTCATCCCCCCTTTAATGGAAGATGATTTGTTTACTAAACTTGTTTATGGAACCCCATTAGTGTCCATGCTTGCTTGATGTTACGTCGCTGATGTAAGCTCGGAGTGTTGGTTTTGTTTATGTGAACATTGTTTGTCTAAGACCATATCAACCTATATTTTAGCCCTGCAAATTCGCTTCGAAGTCAACTTTTTGAGAGAAAACCATAGCCTCACAGTGTTGTAATCAAAACTAAGGGCTCAATTGTACCATTTCCGAGTGCAGTGTAACAACAATAAACTTTCAAAAAAACATGATTCTACCAACTTTTAACTATTTTACCGGTCCTCACCTGTATTTACATGCAAGTATTGTACTTTTTCAAGTCTGTATGGTTGGAAAAGGTTATTTTTTTCCAGCTTAGACTGTAATAAACTAAAGCAAAATGTGTCATCAAACACAGTCTACTTCTTTTCCATGTTGTAGTGAGTGGCGGATGGTTTTAAATCTTGGGTCAATTGGAATCCGCGTGTCTAACTTTCAAAATGTAAGGGAAAGACTGTTACATCTGAGTTCTTCATATCTTGCCCTCTAGCAGGATTCTGGGGTATCGGTTTAGGTTTGAAACCTAACACAACATATGAGTTGATAGTATAGTTAATTGCATTGTCTGAAGCTATACATACATAATACATACATCCATACATACATAAAAGTTGTTTAATTTGGCAGGTGGGAAATGAGCTGGGAGCAGGAAAACCCTACAAAGCAAGGCTGGCAGCAACAGTAGCACTAGGGTGTGCCTTTGTGATTGGGATCATCAATGTGATATGGACAATCATCTTCAGAGAAAGCTGGGGCAAGCTTTTCACCCCCGACGAATCCGTGACTGTCTTGGTGGCCTCGGTGATGCCGATAATGGGCCTATGCGAGCTCGGCAACTGCCCCCAAACCACCGGCTGCGGCATCCTTCGTGGGACGGCCCGGCCCGCCGTGGGGGCCCGCATCAACCTCGGCTCGTTCTATTTCGTGGGCACCCCGGTGGCCGTGGGCCTGGCGTTCGGGCTCCGGTTCGGGTTCAGCGGGCTGTGGTACGGGCTCCTGTCGGCCCAGGCCGCGTGTGCCGTGTGGATTCTATATGCCGTGTTGGGGTGCACCGATTGGGAGGGCGAGGCGTTGAAGGCTAGGGAACTGATGATGGTGGAGATGAGTGCTGTTAGTGGTAAAAATGATGATGGTGATGAGAAAATAGGGCTTTTGGAATGTGGGAAAATCATAGAATGATAAGATGTGCATTGCCCCAATGGCAACCAATATCTTGTGATATTGAAAGGGGGGAGGAAGAAAACAAAACCCTACAAGGAACCCTACAAGAGTTTATGGGGGGTTTTGGGGATAGATTTTGTGGGAAAATGATTGGAAATCTTGTCATGTATCATGTATGTCTTCTTTTTGAGGGGGTTAGATTTGATGATATTGTAGGATAGTGGGTGTGTTTGGCATGTGTTGAATCTAAAATGGAGGGTGGCCCAAGTGAAGATTGAGGAAAGGATATCTTGGATGTTTTGGGAGGAAAGATGGAAGCTTTCATTGTGCAAAATTATTGACATGTTCTGTTCTCTTGTGTACTACTTTCCTTTTGGTTCATGGACAAAGAAATTGGCCACTTTGCATTATGTATATGTTTGGGTAAAATCTTAAGTTGGTGTATTTTTATGTATACTTAATAAGTGCTTCCTCTTTTCTAGCTCTTTTTCTCCTTTCTCCTCACATCTTCTTTTGCCTATGGTAGTGAAGTTGTGATTTGTGGTCTATTTATGTCTTTGCACATGGTACTAAAGATCATCTAGAACACTTGAATGGGGCTAGCTAGCTAGCTAACTTAAGGGCTAAGTAGTGAAAAGGTGGGATGCATTGTTTTCCCCTTTGCTTCTCAAATCATTGTCATGAAAGTTACTTTCAATGTTGACATTTTGACATATTTGTAGTTTTTTCAATGATTAAAGGCACAAGCCTGAAAAAAAAATCTAATGATGTAGAGAATCCACATTAAAACAGCACCCCAAGCTTAATCAAAAGCAAGACAAAAATAGACACCTGAAACACACCAGAAAGAAACAAAACAACCACCCAAACCAACAGACACTAAAATACAATTAGAAACACTAAAATACAATTAGAAACAACCATACAGACAACTCGAAAGAAAAACGACAACAGGGATATCAGAGAAACCAAAGCACTCCAGAAAAAATCAATCCACCTCAGACAAGCCTTAAGATCAATCAACCTCACCACCTTGAGCACTTCTATAGTTGTTTTTTGATTTTGCAAGATTTTCAAACCATACTGATATCCCTGTCTATTAGGTGTTGTATTGAAATTAGGCCTGGAGAACTATTTGTATTTTTACTAGGTATTGTATTGAACATACCAAATGTCATAAAGCTCTAATGTTTAGGGTGTGTTTGGTCCAAAGATTAAGTTAAATAGGTGATAAAGATTTGTTACATAGTCTTATTTATTCTTGAACCATCTAAAGGTAAAATGTCAATAAAGATGCACCATAATGAGGAACGCTTACCTTCTTTTGTCAAACGTGATATTGAACCATCAAACATGCTTATAATGATTTGCTGAATTAATCTTATGTATCGTTACTCACAACTTACATATTGCGGGCAGATAAAATCTTAATATAACTCCAAAGGAATTTGCAGATTAAATTAATTATAGATGGAAAAGTGGGGATGTTAACATAAGGCTAAATTATATTGATGGTCCTAGGAAGAAGTAGGTAGAACAAATAATTAGGCAGCAAAAAAGAGCTGGACAAGATTAGTGGATAGCTTAAGGAGATTAAGACAAGGGATAATCATAAATCTCCCTCAACTTTATTATCTGTATTTGGGACTTTGATTGAGACATGCCTGTTTGAGTGCTTTTAGGCTGCTTTGTCTTCCTTCTTTTTTCACATAGTAAATTACTGTATGATTTTTACCAGGTGTTTACCTCTTCCCATCATCCCAAAGCCAATGGAAACACTTGATAATTATCAACAACAATCTTTTACCTCCTTTTGAAAATCCTTTTTAACTCTGACATGCTCCATAGACGAAAGCTGTAAAGATTCACTCCGCCCCGTTCTTTGGTTAGGTTGAACATAACTCTCTCAATTTATCCTTACTTATCCTAACTTATCCAAACCTAACACAATTCCCTAAAAAAACATTCACTCTAAAAACACAATTCCAAAAAAAAAGTCATAATTTATCATAACTTATCTCAACTTATCTAAACATATCCTAACTTAGAAGGGTTTCTGGGTTTAAATAATTTGAACTTTGGGCCGTAAAAGTACCAATAATCTAAACTTTAAATAGCATGCCACCTAGTTTCTCTAACAAAATTTGGCAAAGTTCAGATTATTTAAATCCAAAACACTCTATATATATCATAAAAATTTAAGAGCCTTAAAATCCAAATTATTTCATGATATTTTAAAATTTATATTATTGAGACCTTCACATAAAATTTAGATTATTTTAATCTAAAAACCCTATTTAGGAAGACTCTAGTATCACATTTGAATAGCATTCATAAACCAAACACTTTGGGTAATGGTTGAAAGATTTACGAATAAGTTTTGTACTCTTAACACCTTCTCATATCAAATCCAGAATTGTTGTTTTTCTTTATTTATGTTTAAGGAGTGTATGACCCATAATTTGATCTTTCGTGATTTCTATGTTATTGTGTTTTAATTTGATGGTGTATTTGGTAGTTTCTTGAAAATGATTTTTTTGAGAAAAACTTTTCTCGGGAAAGTCTTCCTAGGGTCCCTTTGGGAAAATGTTTACTGAATTTGAGAGTGAAATAATGGGTCTCACACTAAAATTTTCTTATTTATTTATCACAACCAAACATGATAAATTTTGCCCACTAAAAAAAATTCACTAAATTTCCTGAGAAAGTTTGGAAATCAAACAGTGCATAAATATTATCGTATTTGTGGATAATATAAAAATGTATTGTTGTGAAAAGATTGATTTGGTACTAAATTTCGAATTTTTATTTTTGTTCTCTGAGTTGTGCTCCATGTATTTGATCTCACATGTTAATCTTTGGTTTTTAACGATTGGGTAAAAGGAGAATTGGTGGGAGGAACAACAGTGTCAGCTGAGCTCACATGTTAATCTTTGGCACTTTTTTAGGAGCAGTTGCCACATAAACACCTTTTTAGTGGGTTTGCTTTTTATGCTCCCTTCATATCCTTTCTAATATTGCCTTCCTTGCTTCCCTCTATTTAAACTACTCCCTTGTTAAATTATTCATCATTATGTTTTGTGTGCAATTATTTTAGAAACTTAAATTAGTAACTTTTGAATATATATATATATATATATATATATATTATCACAATGAAAATATATATGTATATATAAATATAAATTTATTATAAAAGTAAGGATTGTTAGGTTTTGAAATATCTAACTTTGAAGATTGTTTATTAGAATATCTTGTACCTCCGCCCGCAGCCTCTTACACCAACACCATCCTTAGCGTGCTTTACACCATTAGTCTAGTCCTGTTTTTCTGTTGTGAAGTGGTGTCATTAGTATATATTAATGTATAATTCTCAGTTTTTCGGAAACAGAACTATTTATTCCAGAAATTGCAGTGGTGTCAATTGACACCAGTCAACATATACTGGATCTGCCCCTGCCTAGCTACTGATGCTTAGTAGTTTTTGTAGGGAAGAAAGACTTATAAGTCAGAGCTCAATGACTCATGTACGCGCGTGTGAGAAACAAAATTCCCAATCCTATTGAGAAGCCCAGAAAGTCTGGAGCGAGGTTCTCAAATGTTTAATGATCATGCTCCCCTCCCCCCACCCCTACTTCTGGCAAATATATATTCCCTTTATACTTGAACAGTTTGTTCCCGTGTGGCGAATAGGCGAGATGAACTGAGTCCTTGGGAGGCTTTCCTCAAGAACTACTTGCCAAAGTGAGTGTGCTGAAGGTTTAATGTTCATGTACATTGCGCTTGTGCCCCCGAGGGGTAGGGTAACGATCCTATTCTGCCACAAAATAGATCTCCTAGGGAGTTACAATTAAGCTCCCAGTCCCAGGAGTCATATAATAACCATTGGCAATTCACTTTTTTCTAAGCTTCATTTTTTTAACATGAATATTGAAGGTGATATTTATCAACAGTTTAACACCGAACTAATATTAATTAAACTCCGATTTTTCTATAATGAAGTTGTTATTTTTTGGTTTAGACACACTTTCATTCTACATAGTACCCCAAAAAATACGACTACATTATAGAAAACTCAAGTTTAATTGATGTTAATTTTGTGTTTAGATGCTAACAAATATCATTCTCCAAAGTTTGAGATATTCATATCAAAAGTGAAGTTTAAATACTTTGATAAACAATCTCCAAAATAGGAGATTTTAAAACCTAATAATCCCAAAAGTAAAATAATGTCATATGAAATATCCCAGAAAATTTAAATTGATAGCTATTTTGAGAGAAAGTTATAATGCCTTTTTTGAGTCGTTATCAAAAGGCACTAATCACATAATAAAAAAAACCCTAGTTCAAATTATTCGATTTTACGCAAAAAAAAATACTAAGAAAACTAGAAACAACAAACATTGGACCCACAAGAAGAAAAGAACTTGTAGTCATTATCACAAGGTACTATCTATTAAGAATGTACAATCATTATCAACTAATCACATAATAAGAATTTGGCCCAAGTCACCTCTGATAGGCATCTCATTTATGTGAAAATGTACACAAAATATGACCTATCATCATATTTCAAAGGAAAATTGGATTCTACTGATCCCTGCTTAGCAGGATTTGAATGTCAATAATCTTTATTTTTTTTGTATTTTGATGATCTAGAAAAAATAAAAAAAATTATATTTTATTGATATCAAATCTATCTCCACATTTTTTTTTTATTTCTCCATTCATGCCCCATATTGTTTTTATTTTCTCCATTCCTGCACCAGAAAGGTTATGAACTGTAATTATTACAAGAATTTTTAAATTATGGTTTTGAGAATCTGAATTTTATGATTTTTTTTATAGGAAGAAAAGTGGAAAGTATTGGGAAAAAATGAGAAAATTTGGGACAAACGTTGTAAATTTATTAAAAATCGTGTGAAAGTGTTGTGCTAAGTTTTGCATCAAATGAAAGTCAAAATCTATAATTATAATATTTAGAGTATACACTCGGTGATGTCCCAATAAAATATAATTTTTGTTTTTATTTTTTTACCACAGAATAAAAAAAAGGTAGAAATTATTGACATACAAAAATTTGAAGTAGGAATTATTAAAATCCAATTTTCCTATTTCAAAATATGCATAAAATCTTCTGTGTTTGCAATCTGCTTTTGTGCTTTTACTGTCTTTAATGCCGCACCATCTAATGGCATATTATTGTGCCATGCCATATATTATCTCACACCTTAGGAATTTTCAAGGGTGAATAGGGATAGAAAGGTCCATAAATAAAGGGGTGATTAATGGGGGAATATGTATTTTTAGCCTATGAAAAAAGCAAGATAATTCAAAGAACTATGTATCCTAAGATAAAGGTTCATTATTCATTTACCATGATAAGAAATGTCAAGCTTTATGTTGAACCAATCATCTTGGTGTTGTGTGCCCCTTCTATCATGAAAGATTTCTAGGCTTTCAACTCCATTTTCACTACCTTGTGAAGGAACTTCCTTATATTCTTGTTTCTCTTTTTGTGCATAATGGAAGGTATAAAGGTTATTCAAAACTTAAATTTGAGCTTCTCATAAAGTTTGATTTAGCAAAATTAAATAAAGTTTCTTAAAAAGTGTCACATATTTGGTTGATAGTTGTTTAGTGGGAGTCAATGTGATCTATTAGAATTAGCATTTAGCCAAAGCAAAATTGGGTATATCTAAATATTTCCATATTTTAATCAACAAATAAAAGTTAGTCATACGGTTGTGCATGGTCCAATCTGAACTGAAAAATGGACTGGATCAGACTGGGGCAAGGACTGGACCGAGTGGATTTAGGAGAGTTCAGTCCAATCGTCGGTTCAAGAAATTATGTTATTCAATCCTCGGTCCAACCCATCGACCAAACCTAATGGCTGAATAAAAGTGAATTAACTATTGAATTCTATAGTTTCTTTCACTCTTTGTCATTAATAGTTGTGTATAGTCCAACCCAGACTGGACCGAAAAAAGTTTAATCGGTCTAGTCCAAGATCGAAAAAATTTAGTCCATCCAGCCCAAGATCAAAGTTTTTTCGGTCCAGTCTTCGATCTAGCTCAACCCCAAGTTCGGTCCTTGGTCCAATCCTATTCGGTCTAGTCTAGGACCAATGCTCAGCTATAGTTAGTATTATTGTCCCTCATTTCAAGCTTGAATTAAGTTTCATCAATAAAATTACATCTTGTACCATTTTTGCCTAATTTTCAAACATAAAGCTTACTTTATAGCTTAAGCTTAAATCATAATTGATTATACTTGATTACTAGGTGTATTTTGAATTTATAGTCCAATGGATCCAACCCGCAAAGTTGCGTCAAATTCATGGGTAAAAAGCAATTGGATAAAAGTTAAATTTTGGCAAATTTTGGCAAATTTACGTTAATATATCAAAATTAATTTTTTTTATTTTATTTTGATAATTTTTTATAAATTTTGATATTTTTGGTAAATTTTGATAAACTGAAGTTACCTATGAATTTGACAGACTCCTATACCTAACCCCATGTACAAAACACAGGTTCAGGACTCATTTCAGGTCGTCGGATTTAGTATCTTGATATGGAGTGAGGTTGACAGAGAGCAATCACAGCTACCACCCTACCCCTCTATAACTTACCAAACTGAAACAGACAATGCAGACAAGCCCATGTATAAATATCAGACAGATTTTAGACATAAGAGTGCCCACATCATATAATGTTGATGATGCTTCAGTAATAGTCACAATCACAGTCATAGTCATCAAATGCCTGGTTATGCAGTCACAGTGGCTATAAAACTATGTATGTATGTATGTATGTATGTATGTATGTATGTATGTATGTATATCAACAACAAAGACCACCTGGGAAATCAGAATCCCTCACCTAGTCTATCAGTGTCTAGCAGTATGTATGTATGTATGTATGTCTGTCAACAACAAAGACCACCTGAGAAATCAGGACCCTGACTTAGTTTATCAATGTCTAGCAGAGCATATGAATCTGCCAAAACATGCAACATATTGTATGTGTGCACATAGCAGAAGGGATTTTCCCAGGTTTATCGTGCGTGCTTATCGTTCAAATTATTTCAACACTCAAGACTTGTCAATTCCGGCGGACGGGTCGGTTTCGGGTTTATTTATGTTTTAGGTGCCTATGATGGATAGCCTACTGTCTGAAGCAACAGAATTTTTCAGACCAATCAGACCATTGGAATCGGAAAACTCAAATGACTCAATAAAACAAAGCAAGGTGTCTGTGATATCCAAGTCTCCCTCTAGCTGAACAACTTCTCAGACATAGTTTCTTGCTCTTTGGAATTTCCTGATCGAAAAGCCAAGGCCCAAATTTTGTCAGCAAATACCTGCGTGATTTAGAAAGAAACAAGCGTATGGAATGAAATTGAATGAAATTGATCTCCCAGTCCCCGGTTTTCCTGGGTCTCTTCTGGGTTGGATGATTCAAACAAGCCTACAGTCAGGTTTTGGAGAACAAAGATAAGATAAATATAGTGTTCAGGTATCAGGTCACGCCATTCAATGCCAAATTTTGGATGAAAAATCTATGTTCGTAACCAGTTTTTTTCTGGGTCAGTCTGAACCGGGTATTGGGGTTCGGGTCAGAACTTATAAGGGTTTTTGACAACCCTAAATGGAGCACGAGGTACTTAGAAGTTTGGTTCCACAAAGATACGAGAACTAGACCAGACAAATAGTTAATGGGAACAAACTACCAAGTACAAACAATCCACAAGAGTTCTTTTCACAAACATCAGAAGGCTGGAAGTTATGCCACTTCGATTTATATCCGCATAGTACAAGAATGATTACACAGTTCAAGGGTCGGTCAATGATAGATTGGAGCATTCAGATGATGGCAATACAAAGCGGCGATTCAAAAGTTACTAACAAGCAGTCAAAATATCCACAAGATCTAGCATAAAAGTGAACCACCTTTCACATATTGAAGAACAAATACATACAACTTAATCAAACAGTGATCTTGAGCTTTCACTACAAAGCTAGCTGCCTTTTTGCCTTGCAAGAGAGTGAGAAACTAGCCTCATTTACCCACCATTGACAAAGTAGGCGATCCTCATAAGATGGACTCCAAAGCTAGTCAATGATAACAATGAGGACATTGGAGTTTGAAAGTCCAGCTAGCATTAGTCAACATCACATAAAGATCAAACAAAATCAGTCATCATCAGAGCATGTTACAACCATTAGAATTCTTCACTCGCATCATCAATGGTTGCCAAACAATCAACGGTTCCACAATATCACAATCAGGAGAGTATTATCCATCTGAAAGTTCAAATGACAACCTTTCTTTATGGTATTCATTACCGGAACACCCAATGACTCAAGTAATCCGTTATGAATGAGGGTTTCAAATACATGGAAGATAGAATGAATCAAAACTGCAAAATCGATACAACAAAGGTAATGTATAGGATGCAAAACATACCACCATCGAAGGCATAAAGAGAACACAAAGAATAAGCATCTTTATCCTCTTTGCTCAATACATATAGTTTCTCGTGTGGTTGACCGCTTCCATAAATAACGAATACAGTCCACATCGATTGATCCCTCTCCCTCAGCTTTTTACAGGGTACTTTCTAGGTGATCTTTCTCGTAGGACAGCCCTCCCCGGCTTCCTCCTCGTATTTCCACGCTTGTTCCTAGTGTTCTTGCTAGTCTCCTCTTCCTCATCATCATCTTCACTTTCATCCTCATCATCATCATCCTCGCTTTCATCCTCATCATCTCCCTTGTCTTGCTGTTCTTTGTCTCCTGCTCCTGCTTCTTTGACTACTTGTTGCTTACTAGGCACATTCTTCGGTTTCTGTGCTTCCTTCACAGTGTGCATGAGGTGAATGTACTTGCTTCTCATCTCCATCAACGGATGCTTTTCAATCAGCAAACCCCGTTTGTAACCCTCCCTCAAAACCACCGTATAAGTCCCAATCTTGCTCGAGAGATAGAATATCCCTGGATGATGAACCACGGCCCGCTTAAACCTCGACCTAATCCCCAAATACTCTCCAAAACACAGCAAATTATCCCGCTCCGTCTTCTTCGGAACAAAAATGTTCAGAAACTCATGCATAACTGAAACAGCCCACTTATCAGACTCATCACTATTCGGCTGAAGATGGGATGCATCCTCATAGGGCGAAACATAGGGCAACTTTTGCCACTCATGTATCCACTTCTTCAGCTTCTTATCCATCTCAAACCCCTTTGAAAACTGCATATCGAACGACAAAGGCATCCCCTTGACATACCCAGCTCCCTTCATCGCCTTCTTTTCCATCACCGAAACCGCCAATTCATCACTCCAACACACCAATTCCAGCATTTCATCATTCCAAGTTTTCGCCTTTTTCACTCTAAAATAGTCAGGAAACTCAGGAACTAAAGAACTAACATAATCATCAGGAAGACCCAAATCCCATTTCAACAAATCAATCAATTTCAATGGAATTTCATTAACCCTACACAACATCAAAAGCTTCAACAATCTATCAGCAGCCCCTTTCTTAAACGTATCACTATCATAAACCAACTGTTCTTCGGCATCAAGGCTGAGAATTTCAGGGGTCAATCGAACATGCGGGTGAATCCCGATATTACCCGGAAAATACTCCTCGAAGACAGTCGGATACTTACGGATGAATTCGATGGGGCGAAATGGGATTCCGAGCTTGACCTTGGATTCAACAATGGCGGACAGAGGGAGGGACTTCGAGGGTTCGGATTTGAGGAGGTTCTTGATGCTGACCATGGGTTTGAGGTCCTGCTCTTTCTCGACGGCGTGGTCAAGTCCACGGCTGCGGATGAATTTGATGTCGACGTCGTCGACGAAGGTGCGAATGCATTGGAAGTTTAGGGTTTTGGAGCGGTGGATGTTGTTTGGGAGAAAGCGTACGATTTTGAAGAGCATTGTTGCGAAGGTGGCAACAATGGCGATGGGTTGAAATCGAGTGGGATGGGAGGAAAATGGCGGAGTTTTAAGGGTTTTAGAAGGGTTTTTCTCCTTCGCACACTGGCTGCGTGTGCTTAGTTTACTTGGTGAAATTAGAACGGCTTCTCAAAAACTGTCTCTGTTTATTTGTTTGGGGCAAATATGGATTATGAGTGTTTTTGGACTTATGGAAAGTTTAGGTGAGTGGGACTCACCCGGGTAGCGCATGTCTTCGAGTGTTTATAAAAGGACCTATAGATTATCTGCTGAGAAAGTATTAAAAAATTCTTACAAAAATTTTAAGATTATATCCTTACCAACTAGATCAACTCTTGTTGGTATTTAGCGATGTTGGTATTTAGCGAAGTTAAATCCAATACTATTGTTGAAATAAATGCAAATCCATTGTCGATCTAAAACAAATTTAAGATTGTCTGAAGTTTAAAATCAACAGTCGGCCATCATTCAAACTAAAACAATCCACATGAAACTAAAGATTGAACTCTAGTTAACTCAAAATATATTGATATGAAACTTTCTTGGGCTAAGTTGGGGTGTTTAACAAATGGGTGCTCAAGAAGATTGTTGAGCACTCCCCGCCCTAAAAGGTTGGTTGAGTGTGGATGGTGTTAAGTCATTTGACACTTAATATTCTCTCTAATCACTTTGAAAGTGTGAGCAATATTGTGAACCTTTCACATAATTTCAAGAATTCTAATGTTTTGATTGAAATTATTGCTGACAAACTGTGATGTCGGTGTTAGTATTAAAATTAATAGATCTAATAATAACACCAACGTTTTTGTTCCTCTTAATACTGATTTGAATCACTCATCTTTCTTTGCTAAAACATCCTACAAGATTTGTCTTGTGAGTGACTCGTCCAATTCTAATGGTGTAGGGATGTGATATCAGAGTTTAACATGTGCAGCAAGACCAAGATGTAGTTGCTAGACTGAAGGTTTACACCTTATCTATTGGCTCGGATGTTGACCTCTACTTGGGTTTGAGGATCTCATTCTTGATGCCACCAAAGTACAAACTAGAAGAAAGAGGATTGAGAAAACATTATTAGAAACTAAACGTCATATGGTTAAAGAAGCAACTTGAGAAATTAATTCAACAATGAATTAAATTCATAAAGAATACAAGGAAATCATTGATCAACACCTCAAGTCAATTAGCAATGGCGGGTTGAATTCCACAGGCCACACGAAACTGAAAAGGCTAGATGATATCAAGGTGGAGGTAGCTCACCAATCAGTGATAATTAGCAACAATATAAGTATGCCAATCCTTGGTGATTAAGTTGTAGATGTAGAACATTTTAAGAGGACAACACAAAAGAAAAAGAATATATAACGGACGATCCTCTTTGAAGTGCGATACAATATTGTTGGGTTTGGTCATTTGCTGACACTTTGAGAGCAATTTCATTGTTTTTGGTTTTGTTTCAATTCACAAGGTTACGAACCAATGAGCTAGTAGCTCACTTGACATCATTGTGATCTTCCATCTTGAAGGATATGAGATCGATTTCCATGACTTGTAAGTCTCTTTGTGTAAAGATGAGCATGGTCATAAACCAAGCATTTAGGTTTGAGCTTAAGTTTCCTCCCTCCACGTGGGTCGTTAAATCCAATTAGTATATCTCTAAGATAGGGGCCCAATTTAGATGACCCGAATTTTTACAAGGTTACATGTTCTGTTTGTTTTTTTTTAATTATTTTTTAATTGTTTTAATTTACTGATCTATATATAATATATAATGTGGACTTTTCAACTTTTCAAGACTTTAAATAATTGAACCACGCATGATCTGACCTGATCCAGACTTTAAATAAAGGTGTGTAGATAATCATTTGCTTGGTTTTCTCATCAACTAGTTAAGGAAGCTTTCAGATCTGTTAACAAAAGCATAATTGCTTAAACAACATGGATAAACAAATGCCACTACATAATTATTACAGGTCTAACCACAAGCAATCGTCCGACTGAAAAATAATCACCCAATCCAAATTACACGCCAATTGAACCCTAATTTTAGCAAAAAACAAACCCCAATTTCTAGGCAGACTGAGACTAAATCGCGGCAAGAATCAGTCCCCAGTTTATTACCCTAATTTCTCTCTCTCTTTTTCATATTTCCGGAACAACGGGGAACTCCATTAATTCCCGGATTTGCTTCCGGAGACCCAACAAAATGGCTGATAACATTGGAGCAAGAAACGTTTCGATTCCTTCCGCCATGGTTGCTAATCAACCCTCCAACTCCAAACCCTCTGATTTGAATCAGACGGAGGAATTTCGATTACCCCCGCAGCTTTCTCTCTCATCTGATCAGTTCAAGAACTGCTCGAGAGCTCTTCAACACTTCAATGAGAAATTGCAGAATCCTGGGCTCATTATGGAGGAGTTCAGATCTCTTCAGGTGCTTTTCGTTTCGTTTTTCTTGCTTGATTTCGGTGTTTTTGAAATGGGCATTTGAAATTATGTGGAGAGATTTGTTACTTTTTCTGGGTTAGCCTCCCCTCTTTTTGAAGACAGTGGAAGTGATTGAGCTTAAATTTGTGTGAAGATTGCTTCAATGGTGCTTTATGTAGATTAATGTGCGTAGGTTTAGAATGTATAATTAGTCATCAACTACTCATTTTGAAACTAGGGTATGCAGATTAATGGTTGAACTTGGTCATGGAATGACAATTATAAGCTCAAGTTTGCAAATTCACTCCTAATTCTTAAGCGACTTGTCTGAACTTTCCAAGCTATTTCGTGATGGGGATTTTTGCATGTGATGAGACCATATTATGATGTCTTTCTTTGTAAATGAAGCTTCAATGCCTTATTACTGAAGTGCATTTTACTAAAGCGTCCATGAGCCCTTTTCATCTGTATGTGCGGTAACTATCCCAGTCATTACATAGGAAAAAACCTGCAAAACATTCAATTGTTTGAAGGAAATCATCTGCACATTTAATTATTGAAAATTGGATATGCGCCTAACTATAGGGGTTGGGACAATTGTAAGCTGAACTTTCGAAATGTATTACAACAAATTGAACTATTAAACTGTTGGATTTTAGTGCACCGCCGCCATGTTGGTGCAAACCAACTCGGTGGTTTTCCTATGTGGCACTGGAGAGGGAGGTTTTCCTACGTGACACCTATATTGTAGTACTCCCAGATTTTAATATATTGGATCGTAGTAGTCGAAACTGTCATATATTGGATCGTAGTAGTCCAAAATACCGTTCAACGTAGAGCAACTCAGTGGTGATACACTGAAGTCCAAGGATTCAGTAGTTTAGCTAACTATGATACATTTCTAAAGTTTGGCTTACCGTTGTCCCAACTCCTATAGTTCAGCTTACCAAAATCCAATTTTCCTTTAGTTATTCATCGAAGTCATTTTTGGCTTTTTTTTTTTTTTGGTTGGGGGGGGGGGGGGGATTGTTCAATTGTGCTATGTTAACGGCTATTCATGTACAAAGGGTCTAGAAGTTTGGCCTGACTCAAGAAATGGTAAAGGGCAACCATGAGTATTTCATATATTTTGGTGATATATGAAAGCATAGCTTATATTTCTGGTATCCACAGGACCACAGGTGGACGCATGCATATCATGCACCACTGAGTGTGTATGGGAAGGAGGGCTTCATATTTGGTGTTACATAATATTATGTTGCAGAATTTTCATCAATTTTCTTCTATTGGTCACATTAAATTGCACTGCATTGTGCCTTGCCAAACTTAAGATGGTCTAGGTGTTTCCAGGACACTAGATTCCATCTGTTTATCCTAAAAGAACGAGGCAAGATATCAAAGTTTGTACCATCTCTTGTTCCTTGAAATGAAGTAACTGTTTGCAAGAAGCCTGAAGAGCTGATAATTTGGTAGAAGGTTCACCAGCTCTGTCTTTGATGTTTTAAAGAAGGCGCCGGGGGTTCATTTGTTGACAATATAAATTATTGACTGTCAGTTTTTGTTTATCAAATTTTCATTTACTTTAATTGGTATTCGAAGTGATTTTGAAAGGTTTTTCTATGGGTTCTTGAGAATCAGCCTCTTCATGAACTTCTCATGGGGGAAGGCTGCCTACATGTGGTACCCCAGACTGCTCTTATGTGAGCTTACCATGGGAGTTTGTTGTTGTTGATGTTGATGTTGAAACTTTCATTTACTTTGATCTGGTTCCTGTGCTTAGATGGCAACTTACTTGTGTGCAGGAAAAAAGAATAATGGCATCCGATATGGAAAGTCAATGTACTGTTGCTCTTGATAATGTCAACATGAGCAAAAATCGCTATCCCGATGTTTTACCATGTAACTTTCTACACATTTTATCAAAATGCATCACATACTTTTTTGTGGATAGTTTCACTGTTTACTGAAAAAAGAACATATCATCAGTAACTTACTTTGTTATTCTCAGTTGACAGCACCAGAGTTGTTTTGAACTCTTGTAAGGATTACAGGCCATCAGCCAGGGGTTACATCAATGCAAGCTTTGTTAAGGTGAGTGTATGTACTGCCTGTGCTTATTATATTAACGTATATAGTTGTTGCGTTATTCTTATGCTGATCATATCATCCAAGTTTTAAGTTACTTGTAATTGCCTCCTTTGACATCGGGACTTCTATGCTTTATGTAGACTCCCGTGGAAAGTTCAGCTCAGTTTATAGCCACGCAAGGCCCACTATCACACACTTTTGAAGATTTTTGGGAAATGGTGTTGCAGTATCGATGCCCTGCAATTGTGATGCTCACACGGTTGGTTGATGGTTACAGGGTACTTGTTTGCTTTTCTTTTATCATTTTTTTTTTCTGCCTTCTCTGTTGCATCATACAAGGTTGGTGGATCATGACATGGGCAAAAGTTTTTATCATGCTTGTCATTTGTTTTATTATTTTTTTCATATTTGTTGGTGGAGGACGAGAAGTCTGACAAGGGGCTGGGGGGCTCATCATGGTTCTACCAGATTTTTTTAAATCTGTCACCTCATCTGCCTTTGGTTCTTCCGCTGTGACAATCTACAGTTGAAGTTCATTGGTTGGATTGTGATTTTTAATGCAGATGGTGAAATGTGGCAACTATTTTGAAGCAGAAGATGGTCCTAGAGAGTTTGGGAACATTTCTATCGTCACAAAATCAATACAAACAACTACCAGTTCTTTAGTGTTGCGCCATCAAGAAGTGACCAAGGCAGAGGTACGGTATTTAAGTGTCAGCAAACATGTTACTACTGTGACAGTGTTGTCCAAGAATCAATAATTCACTGCACAAAATGAAACGTCGTTCAAAATTGCCAATGTAGTGTGCTTTAGGCAAGTTTATGAATGCCTCTCTCATCCCCAAAGCCCAAAAAAAAAAGAAAAAAAGAAGTGTTATCCAAGAAACAAGAGTTAACCGCACAAAATGAAACATTGTTCAAAATGGCCAATGTGGTGTACTTCAGGCAAGTTTATGGATGCCACCCTTATCCCCAAAACAAAAAGAATAAAAATAAAAAAATTTTGGGATTTCACTGGTGGAAGAATGAATTGTGGGTCTCGAAACACTGCAAATTAATAGAGAAGACAATCATGAACCCTAAATAAGTTTGATACCCCCGAACCTCCGGTTTCCACTTGAATGTTTTATTGTGTTGAGATTTCAAGCATTAGGGATGGAATGCAATGTTTGATGCAACTAGGTCTTAATATATTTTTGAGTCCAAAGTGGCATGTTTGGTGGTTTGAATCATTGAGATAATGGTGGGTTTCTTATAACACGGCTGTCTAAGTGTCTAGAAAATTCAAGCATTCAGTTATGAGACACCACCAGAAATATAAACGTCTGCTACTTTTTACTAATGCAGAATTGGATGCCTTCTGCATAGTAAATGTCTACTGTTATTACACAACCTGTGGATCGCTACTTTTTACCTTCTAGGGGTTATTCTCTTCATCATACTTTGAGAAGAATAAGTTCAGTTCAGAATAAGTTACGCCAAAAACTCTCACAAAATGCTCAGAGTTAGTTCAGAAAATAAGTTGAGTTCAAATAAGCGGAAGAGAATAGGCCAGTTATAGACTTACAGTACAGTCATTGCAGTCACTAACCCTCATACTCATCTGTGTAACTGCTGTTTGCAGTCGGAAGAACCACCGCTATCTGTCCTGCATATTCAGTATCCAGAGTGGCCCGATCACGGTGTTCCCAAGACAACATTAGCTGTTCGAGAGATCTTCAAAAGAACATCTCGTCTTTCACCCAGTCTAGGCCCCATAGTCGTGCACTGCAGGTTCATCTCGCGCTTTTATCTGAACTGATTCTGGATAAGGCAATAATGTAAACATTTGAACCCCTTTCGAGTTTCGCCTCTCATACATTCAGTTTTCTTTGCTCAGTGCAGGAATTGGGCGTACAGGAACATACTGCACAATTCATGATACAATCCAGAGAATTCTGGCCGGAGATATGACTGCATTAGATGTTGCTAAGACTGTTGAGATCTTCAGATCCCAGCGAATTGGAATGGTCCAGACACTGGTATCTCCTTCATTTTTGTCACATCCCTAATACGCGTTTGGTTTCTGATTATACCAAAGATATGGTTGCCAAGTTGGTAACTAACCGATCTAAAAAGCTCCCCACCAGGGTTCAATTCTTGGTGAAAGCAAAAATATTTCCCTTGAGTGGAAATTTTAGGGTCCCGGGCCATGCTTGTCATAAGCAGTTTGGTACCTAACCTTTGACCCCTGCCATGTAAATCATGCTGGTGGTTATCCCTGAGATAGGGGCCCAGTAGGCAGCCAAATTTGCCCGGTTCAAAGAAAATATTGTTGATTATGAAAATTTGGTTGATGTATTCAATTTTGCTGTAGGACCAATATGAGTACTGCTACAAGTGGTTGTTGATGAACTGAATGAGCTCGTAGCAGGATACAATGCTGGAAACGAGTAGTTAAATGGTATGTATGTTCATTTATTGAATTATTGCCATAAGCTTGGAACTCTCCCTTGACCCCTTTTTCTTTTTTTATTTTTTGTTTTCCGGCCAGGTTGTAGATGATCGATTTTATTTTTTTTTTCCGCAAAATGGATTCTAATGTTTCCATTTTGTCGGTTCCTCCCTGCATTGAAAAACCTATGCCCAAGATTTTCAGAGATAATTTGTCCAAGTTTTAGCGATGTGTGCTCTTGGGAATTGTTCAGAAGAGCGGATGGATGTTTAATTTCCGGGGTTTTTCTTGCATTCTTACTGATGGCAGTTTGAAAAGTCCATCCTCTTGTATCATCTGTTGATTGCAAATATTTTTGAATGACTTTTAGCCAGATTTCATTGCTACTGTTTCATGTAAAATTCAGTTTGGGATGTTAAAAAATGGATGGTTTTGATGCTAACTGGTACAATATTCATCATCTGAGGCTCTGAGCTAGCCAGTTTCTTGGGTATTTGACTATTTGCCTATAAAGAAATAGAACTCTATCATAAATGTCCTTTTTTTTTTTTACTTGGTTCGTTTATAATATACAAATGAAACATGTTTAAGGTGAATAAATGATGAATCACTTAAACAAATATGTATTGGTTATGTTCTATGTTTGGTAAAAAAAAATCTTAATCAAAGGATCTCTTGAAATGAAATGAGCTCAACAGTGTATTTTTTTCGATGCAAAAAGATAAACTATCTTTACGTAATAACCATTTTGTATTTCACATAAATCGCTCATAAAGGTAAATATAAGTATATTTAAATTATTATAAAGGTATGTTTCATTATTTTGAGAATTATTACAGCTTATAAGTAATCTTAAAATAATTATTCATTCATATTTTTCATAAATATAAAATTATACATAAAATGTGCATTTCTATTATGATTGATAAAATTAGGCTATTATTTATATTTTTGACCTACTTAATAAGTACTATACACTTATAGTTGATAAATAGATATAATTATTAGTGAAAATTTTATTAAAAGTTACAAAAATATAAAATATAGACAATTCAAAATGGTTATTAACTATTTAAGTTAAGATACATACATATCATTCCCCTCTTTCACTATGCATATTGACATGCAAATAGTATATATGTAGGCAAATTTAAAAAATGTAGGACTTTTTGCGTGTTCACATCAACGGTGTGTAATTAATTATTTGTGGCATATGCCCTTTAAAAAATACTAGTTGAGATGGCCGGTGCAAGGCACGGGCATTCAGGTTAGAAGAAATGTAATTAGAGGAAAAAAATTATTTTTTTTCCTTTCTATATACTCCCTCTGTTCTTGTTTATCTATCATTTACGGTTTTCAGTGTCAATCTTTAATTAATAATTTCTATATAAGATTTTTATAAAAAAAATAATATTATACTTTTTTAATAGTATTTTTCATGATGAATCTAATGACATCAATTTTATATGATGAATCATTATACAAATTAAGATATTAACGGTCAGTTTTTAACACAATTCCCTATACGACAGATAAATAAAAACGGAAGTAGTATCTAGAAAATTGGGTAGAAAAAATGGAGTTGGACAAATGTGTCATTTCACTTGGTAGGAATATGGGAGAATATTTTAAAAGGTAAAATAATTCTCATTCATTAACTAATGGTAACATGGATATTTTAATTATTGAAATTGTAAAATTGACAAATAAAAAGGAACAAGGTAATTAGAGAATTTGACACTTACTAAGAGACAAAGGTAGTACTATTTAATAAGAATGATATAAAATTATTATATAGGATCCTTCAATATCTCGTATAGGCGAAATTTGAAATATTATTTTTTGATTAAAAAATTACTCGGAGGTACCCAATATTTGGAAAAATTATTTTTCGGTACCCCAACTTTTCAAAACTTATTTCGAGGTACACTTAATTTCTAGGTTAGTAATTATTTGGTACTTTTTTTACCATTAATTTTATTAAGTGACTGAAATACTCTTATTCTTTTTCTTCAAGGGCATTTCTTCAAAAATGGAAGAATAAGGGTATTTCAGTCATTTAATCAAATTGATGACTGGAAAAACATTTAACATTAAATATCTCGTCTAAGCAAAATTTGAAATATCACTTTTTGTTTAAAAAGAGATTTTAAAAGTTGAACTAAATGAAAAAAAAAAAAAACCAAAACAAATATCTGTCATGCAAGAGAATTGAATGGAAAATGAAAAACGCAGTAAAAGAAATTGGATTTTTAAAACATTAATTGGGTCGGCCAACACAAAATCAAGGTGCAAAAGAAAAAAAATTCACAACAAAGGGATATATTCCCTTTTACTTATAGTAAAGGATATTATTTGTGGCATATGAGGAAAAAAGAATGAAAAAAAATATTGGCTGCTATGCTCAATTTGTAATTTTGTATGATCCACTCGATCCGACAGGCTGAAGTTCAGTAAGAATATTATGAAGTTGAACTTTATAAACAGTTTATTGATATGAAGATTAAATATCAAAAGTAAAAAAAATATTCTTTTGACATTCTTTAGTTAATTAGACTTGATTGAGATTTTAAGATGCTCAGCATTTTTGTATATTTATTCAAAAGGACAATGATACATATTTTGGTCCGTCCATCATCTTAAATTGTCCATATTTTAGATTTTTACGACTTTTAATAATATATTTTCTATTGTTAGCAAACCCTAGCCTCCTCTTTTCTTTTTCTCTCTAGAAACCCTATTCTCCAGTCTTGTAGGAGCTATCATCGATTCTTTTGTCGATGGTAAGCGCCAATTTAATTGATTTCTACCCCAATTATTAGTTTGGTTTTACGTTTACGCAAAGAAAGTTAGTCTCTTCTTTTGTAAGAGTTTTTGTACTCTTATTTAGGGTTTTTAGTCTCTTTCTAGAGTTTTTGTTCAGTTGGTTTAGTCTAATATGTTGGATGAATATCGACTTTCAAATCGCTATAGCACGAGTTGTGTGGTTCTCGATCAATGGTAAAGATGGAGAGTCATCGAAGAAATCGGAGCCGAACGTCAGTAAGATTAGTATTAATTATTTAGAAGTTGAATTTTATATCTATGTTTTAGATCTACAATTGTTCAATCACGATTTTCATTGTACGTGCCGTATGACTTGCTATTAATGAAATCGTTATGATTGGTTTCAAAAAAAATATTTTCTCTAATAATTATGTATATATTTATAAATTATAAGAGTATAATACTGATTAACTAGGTCAAAAAATAAAAATAATTGCCTAATTTTAAATCATAGTAGAAAATACAATTTTATATGCATAATTTTATATTTATGAAACATATAAATAATTAATTATTTTTATATTGTTTATAAGTTATAATAACCTTCAAAGTAAAAAGAAACATATCTTTATAATTGTTTAAATATACTTATATTTAACTTTATGAGCGATTTAGGTGAAATGTAAAATGGTTATTGATATTTATCATTTTACCATTCAAAATAAGCAAAGGGTTAATGAAAAAAAGCTCCCTCAAACAATAGTTCACATAGTTTTGGCCTTTTTTTTTTGTGTGGTATCATAATGCATCTACCATAATTTATCAGAGTAACCACAAATCGTCACATATTACCATGTCATACCACAATTTACTACAATTAGACCATGTTCTTTAGAATGATAAGTTAGGTTTATCTTATCATTTTCTTATCTTACTTTACCTTACTTTATGCGAATTCCTTAAAAAAAATACTCAAACTAATTAATGTCATTTTATTTTATTTTCTTTACCTTTCCTATCCTTACTAATCTTATTTTACATAATTTATTCCTACCACTCTAATGAACAGGGTCTAAGCATAAATATCTCTCCCCCTATTTTTTTTCAATATTTTTCATTTGTCTCTCCTCACCTACCACACCAATTATTCTTACCACAAATTTTAACTCAACTTACCATATTGTATCACATACATCATATCACATTATCCACATTTTTATTAAACCATACCACTATCACAGTTTATTCACCACAAAAAAGAACAGGGTCTTAACCAAAACCTAAATTTTTAGAATAGCGTACATAGCCTTGGCTTTGAATCTTAATGAAAAGTGTGATAGAAGCAACAATAATGGCAAATAATTTGATCACATTGGCACAAATTGCACTTATATTCCAAAATCAACTAAAGTTTAATAAGAAAAGTGTCCAACTTTTGACTGCATGAGTGCCAAAGAGGGACAATTTCATGGGGTCTTTTCATTGCTTTGTTGTTTATTAATGCCAAAATTGTCATCCTTGACTTGGTCTCTCACTTTAGGGTTAAAAAAACAATAATAATGATGGATACTTATCAAAGAAAGAAACGGCATTAATGCATGAGGCCAGGTACCATATATCCCATCATCTTCTTCTAGAAAAAACAAAACTTTGATGGCCGAAAAGTTGCATTTTCTTATGAAGAATTAATATTAAGAAGGGTTATTCGTTTATACACTGTATTTTGAGGTGTTGGATAATAATGTATTGAACTTTTTTCTTAGACAATAGTACATTGTACTTTGAGGGTGTTGGACAATAATACACCTGCAACGATTTCGGCGGTGACTAACTTGGTAACGGTTTTACGTGGTGGGTTGAGGAGCAACAAAATTAAAATATTTACTAAATCAGTGTCATATCAGACACTGTCAACAAATGTAAATGAAATTTAATTATTTTTTCAAATAACACCCCATTACTCCATATTTTCGCGAATGTAAATGGAGTTTTTCGTTTGCCAAAAAAATAGAATTTATTTTTGTTTATTTGGACTTGTCTACATGACATTAGTTTAGTAAAAATTTTAATTTTTTTTGCTACTCAATCTATCATGCAAGACTGCCACCGAGTTAGCCACCGCCGAAACCGTTTCAGGTGCGTTATTATCCAACACCCACAAAGTACAATGTAGTAGCGTCCAAACACCCTAATAAGAATTAGGGTTTTTGGCTTCAAATAATCTATACTTAATGCTTTGTGATTAGGAATAATTCAAAGTGACTTTTTGGCTAATGACAATCTATAATTTTATCTTATTTTCTCATAATATAATATTGACGTTTTCTGGCAGCGAAAAAATGGTGTGACCAATAGAAAAATGACTTTTCGACTGATGAGAGTCTATACTTTTCTACCAACAAGACGTAGTCCGGTGGCCACGTCATTTTTCCATTGCCAAAAATGCAACATTATATTATGAAAAAATAAGATAAAAGTATAGATTGTCATAGGCCGAAAAATCACTTTGGACTATTCCTAATCACAAGGCCTTTAGTATGGATTATTTTAAGCCAAAAACCCTAAAAATTAATATATATTAGACTATTAGTACTCATATGTTAGACATTTGTTTGAAAATAGTAATTTTAAACATTAAGAATGACTAAGGGTTAGAATTCTATATTTTTTAGTCTTAGTCATGTTGATTAGGTTTTAAATGTTTTTATTATCCTAAAGTTTATAGATGACTAGATATAAAGAAAAAAAAAGATAAAAATATTAAACAATTGAGTCAACTTTGAAATGAAAATTAGATCATTGAGATTGGGTTGTTTCTAATTGTTTGTAGTTGGGATTTGTTTGTTTGGGGCTTTAACTTTAAAGAGAATATATTTACACTAATATTCAATTACAAGTAGTCTTTTTTAAATAATATTGTTTTTGATGGAATAAATAATAATCATTTAGCATCATGATATAGAAAACTATTTATTAATTATTGGGGTTATTAGAAGTCATTATATGAATTATAATCGCATCATAACAATGGGTCCTACTACCCACGAGTCCATGACCCATCAAACTTAACCTATGATAGATAATCATAATAATCCATCATTAACACATGTAGATTTTTTAATTCATATTTATTTTTTTATCATCTTATATATATATATATATATATATATATATATTTGTTACTATATATTTTTATATACTACTACCTTCATTTTTTATTTTATTTTATTTTATTTGTTGACTAATGTTTCATATTATTTTTTATTTTAAAATTTCAATAATATATTAATTATTGCTTTTCTTATTTTACTAAGGAGATTTTACCATAGTTGAAAATTTTCTCAACTATGGTAGCTAAAAAGTGTATTTCACCTTAAAAAACCCAAAATTAATATATACAATTTTTTTTTTTACAAAATATAATATTTTTGAGGATATTATATCATAATTGAAACTTTTTCAATTGTCATAGTTGAAAAATGTAACAATCTTCTATTCTACCTTAAGAGATTAAAATTAATATATTTTGATCAAAGTAACTTGTTACAATAGTTAATCATATTTATTGACATATAAATCTTTTTAATGGATGAAATTTATTTATCTTAACCAAATTAAAAATAAAGAACTGTCAACTACCATAATTGAAAAAAAAAAATTCAACGACAGTGAAATTTCCAATTTTTATGATATCAATTTTTTCTTACCACCTCTTAGAAACAGATAAATAAAAAGAAATCCAATGAGTATTTTTTGAAAATAAATCATTAAGATATTTTTTTCCGTCCAAACACTTAGCTTTTTGTTTATGGTGTCATCTTTTTTTGTTTGAAAAAGATAAATGTTGAACCAAGAGAGAGTGCGCATCAGGTGTGTGGAGAAATTTATACTGATTTCGGATTATTTTGATGATGATTAATAGTTATATATTTGATGATTAATGAATATATTTTTAGTGGTTACAATTGTGGTATTAATCAAAAAACATATAAATATTAATTATTAAATGTGTAATGTTGATTGCTAAAATAATATGAATATATGATATGAATGTCCTCTATTATATTCTCATAAACTAGTTTTTTCCCCTATTTCTATTTTTTCTTTCTGTCCATTATGTTGACTTTATACCCAATGTGTAGTAATTAGTTAAACTACAAATTATTATAATAGGTTCTTGTAAAAATTTAGGTTTGGATTATCACCAACCTTGCTTCCTCTTTTTTCATGAAAATATATTTCATGTGCATGTTTCATTGTACTTGTAAAATTAGTCAATTATTTCATACTTTGACTGTCAGTTTAAAGGATAATATACAATGAACTTTTAAATTAAAAAAAACAAATTATAATAACTTTCTAATAATGTGTATATATATTCTTTTTATTTTTTTGCTTTCTCAACCATAAGCATTCCTTCTTTGACTAATTTTAATAATTTCGATGGAATGAAGCCTATGAAGGGCTACTATGTCAAACTTTATTCATAAAAATTTAAATATTCTTATAAAATTAAATCAATATCATAAATGGTAAGATTGTTTCATATAATATCACTAGTAATATATTTTCCTAATACAAGTTCCATTGCTTAATATTTTTCTCTCCAAATTTTATGTTTGTAGGACTATAATGGAATAATGGGATACTTCGTTGTTGTATGCTACTACTTTCATTTTATATTATTTATCATTTAATTAATTTTTACGATTTTCAATGTCACTCTTTGATTAATAATTTATAGTTTAGTATTTTATTAATAACTGTAATATTATAATTTTAGAATACTATTTTCCATTGCAAATCTAATAATGGTGATCTTATATGATAAATCATTGCATATGTTGAGAAATCAATTATCAAAACTCTTACAATTTGACGGATATGATTATCAGAGTGACATATACTCTCTCCTTCTCATATTATCTGTCACTTTAATTAACTTTTTTTTTCCGTAAAATATCTGTCGCCTTACAATTTCAATAATACACTAATTACTAGTTTAACAAATTAACCTTATTGAATATATCTTTTTTCTTCAATTTTTCTTTTTTATTCACTATTTTCTTTCTTATTCACCATTTTATCATTTTTTAGAATGTAAATTAATGTAAAGTGGAATTTTTTTTATTTTATGAATTGTGTATAAAGTGACAAATATGAGAGTAATATGGAGCAAGGGCACTATTTGGGGATTATTTTCTTTAGCGCCAACAAAAATTCGGGTCCGGGTAAATTCAGGCTGGTTAAATTCGGATGAGAAATTTATGTTTAGACCCGATTTTTATTCGAGTAAGATTAGGTCAGACAATTCGGACGGAGCTAAATTCGGGTCAGAATCGGGTTTGGACAATAGAAAAAAGAAAAATATTATATATGAATATCCGCTCAATTCAGTAAATATCAAAAATCGGATGAAAAATCTATATTCGGACCCAGTTTTTTCGGGTCGGAAAATTCGGGTTTCGGGTCCATGGAGATTTTGTCAGCTCTAATTTTCTTAAACTAATTGGAAAAAAAATAAATTCCATGTTGGGCGTAGGTATACGCGCCAAAAAAAAGCGTTGGGTAGGCATGTAATTGTCAAATGGTCAAAGGAAGGTGAAAAAAGAAGAGGAACTGGTGAAAATTTTGGGTCTGCTGTTTGACTCTCTGTCTCTCTCTCTCTCTCCCTTTCTCTCCCTTCATCACCTCGCTTTGTGTTCGGCGCACTGTGTGTCTAGATAGAGAAACAAACACACAAACAAACAACCAAACAAACTAGAGCGAGAAACTAAGAAAAAGAGGGTTCTTTTCTCTATATTTCTTCTTCACATATCATACTCTCATTCATCTTGCACCTTCTTACTCAACCTCTGAACTGGGTTTGGGTTGGTTCTCACTTTAATCGCAGAAAAATAGCCTGAGAAATCATGGGCAGTTCATAAAAACCTCCATTCTGCAGCTTCTGTTGGTGTTTGTGTGTTATTTTCACTGTTTACCATCGCTATTATCAATCCATCCTCGTCTTTGTCGCCGGGTATTTCACTCGTTCGATTTTTACTGGGTAGGAAAGAGATTCAGTAAGAAGAGGGTAAAAAAGAATCTTTGTGTGTTCCCATCGATCCAACTTTTGCTGGGTAAGTTTCTATTATTGTTATGCTCGTCTGGGTTTGTTCTAGATTTTGATGAAATTGATTGCTTTTTACCTACTCATGTGAGTTTTTGCTACAATCTGGGTTTGTTTTGTATAAAGCTAGCGTGTTAGTTTGTTGGGTGTTGATGAAATTTGGGGGTTTTGCAGGATTGGATTGGGGTTTCAGGGTTCTGAATCAGAGAGATTGTGACAAGCAAAAGTGAAAGATAAGTAACCTTGTAAGAAAGCACTGAAGTAGATCAGTAGTATTTTTTGTGGGTTTGTGTGGATTTGATTGGTTGGGGTTTGTTTGGGGGGGAGTTTGGTGCTACTGTATGGAAAGTGAAGTTTAGTTGTTGCTTTTACTGTGTAAAAAGCAATGGGTGGGCTTTGCTCAAGGAGTTCTTCCACCATTAATAATGTTCCTAGCAATAGGTATTCCCAAACTAATGGGCACAACAACAATCATGAAGCTGGGTTGAGTTTGGAGTCTCATGCATCATCAGTTGCCACCAACAATTCTGGACCCCTTGGTGGAGGTGGTGATGAGGCAAGTAATAAGTTCCCTAGGGAGCCCTTCTCGTTTCCCGAGCTGAATGTTGATCCTGGTGGAATCAATGCGCATCCGTGTGGGATTAATCCGGATGATATTGATGATGGTATCCCGAGGTTGTCGAGGGTTTTGTCCCACAAATCTAGGTCGACGAAGTCCAGGCAGGCCAAGGTGAGTTGAGTTCATATCGTCTGTTTCTGTGAGTGGCATTTCAAATTTCAGATGATGTTTCTTTAAAGTTGTTAATTACATGCTCAATGTATCCAGTGCCTAAAATTAAATGTTAGTTCCATTGGCGGGGCTACTCTATGACCAGGTTAAAAAAACTGAAGAAGACAAATAATGCTCTCCTCAATTCCGAAACTGCGATGATATTGTTCGTTGTCAACTGTTTCATATGTGCACTCTGTTAATCGGTGAAACAATTCCCGTAACTTGATTATGCAGTGCATTAGTCGTCCAGATGCGTGATCCGTATTCTATAGGGAGATTTTGTAGTAATCATGGTTTTTTCTTGCTCTATTGAATATTGTCATTGCCATATTGTTGGCCTGCCAACCATTCATCTACTGTTCGGGTTCTTAAGTCTAGATAGATGGACAAAACTGATCTGATCCCAATGACCCACCTGAACCCGTTCCAACCTAGACCCGAAATTTCCAAAACTAACTGACCTGAAATAACTTGAACCAGATGTGACCCAACCTGACTTGATCCGAGTTTATCTTTCATTAAGTTTCTTTTTTTAAAGACAATCTTATCTGACAAAAAAGGTAAAGGAACCCGAAACCAACCCCACCTGAAAATGACCCAACCCGAATGACCCAGTTGCCAGGTCTAATCTAGGTGTTTTTGATTGTAAGCAAGTACGAGCTAGTTCAGGAGTCTAAATTGGTCAGTGGTTATTTTCTAATATTGAGGCAATAAATACAATGGGCGGCTTTTTTTCCTTCCTTTTGCTGAACAGGTATCAGAGGTGGGCACCTTCCTGGGCAAAGCTGGCTCTGCCGGGCTTGGCAAGGCAGTTGAAGTTTTAGACACACTTGGTAGTAGCATGACAAGCTTGCACCTCAGTGGTGGTTTTGTCTCAGGCGTGACAACCAAAGGGAATAAGATATCCATATTGGCATTTGAAGTTGCCAACACCATCGTCAAGGGTTCAAACCTCGTGCAGTCGCTTTCAAAGGAGAGCATCAAACATCTTAAGGAAGTGGTGCTTCGATCAGAAGGCGTGCAGAACTTGATTTCAAAAGATATAGACGAACTACAAAGAATTGCTGCAGCTGACAAAAGGTGTTTATGACTACTGTAACTACCGGCTTAGCTTCTCTTTACATATGATGTCAACAAATGGAAGGAAAAAAAATGACTTTTTATACTCTTGTGGACTTTACCAGGGAAGAACTAAAAGTGTTTTCTGGGGAGGTGGTTCGCTTTGGAAATCGCTGTAAAGACCCTCAGTATCACAATTTGGATCGTTATTTTGAGAAGTAATAATACTGGTAGCTTTTGCTTATTTTGTCACCCGATTTACTTCGTATGATTTGTGAAGTAAATGTTCTCTTTACTATTTGTCTCAGGTTGGCTTCCGAAATCACTCCTCAAAAGCAGTTGAAGGAAGAAGCTACGGCAATAATGGACCAACTGCTGTCATATGTTCAATATACAGCTGTGAGTATTCTCCAATATTAAACTGCTCAAACTGCTTTGTTTTTTGTTATTGTAATATGTTTGTGGAACTCGAACATGATTGTAATATGTTACTGTACAAGTTGATAAGTAATATGCGGAAGTCGTGGATGTAATTGTAATACTTATCCAATTTGCCTGTATCAAATTTACTTGGGAATAAAGCCGAGTTCAAAGCATGCAAGTTCATGAATCCTGTCTGCGGGGCAAGGGATCATGGGTTACTGCCATAGTTATTGAAATCCCGATCTAGATCTACGATCCTACGGTTTTATGATCCCAAAATCCTTGATGCTATTCTACGATGTACATTTCTATCCACGATCCTACGTGAGTTTATTATGATCCTAACTACCCCATGGATACTAACTAGGATCCTGATTCTAACAACCTTGGTTACTGCCCGTCAACAACAACTATCGGGGAGGCAAAGCAGATGTTGTTTGGTTGCCTAGAATAGTTTGTTTGCAGTACATGTTTTAAATGCTGTGGATGTCCTACTTTGTGCTACTACAATCTTTTCTTTCTTTCATTCTGAAAAATTGTGACCCTTTATCTTATTTTTCAGATAACTTCAGCAGAGAAAAGTAAGTTCAGAATGTGAAAATAAGTCCAAAATAAATTGGTAATGAGTTCGACAAATATGTTCAAAAAAATGTCAGCAGAATGACATAATTTCAGTTTAGATTTAGTATAATCAAAATAAACTAAAGAGAACAAAGTTCTGGTTCATGTGGCTATTGTGGAATGCAAATTGCCTGAATTTATGACAGTTGCTATTATACTATGTTCATTGGTTGATGGTCTATTATCTGAATTGCAAAGTATCACATAATAAGTTAGAAAAGGGCACTAAGTAAGTAAATAGTGTATTAGACACAAGTAGTACGACTATCAATCACGCAAATAGTCTTTAACATAAGATAACATCGAAATATTCTTCGAAAGAGATAAAGCAAGCATAGTCATATAAAGAAAGCATTGAAAACACGACATACTAAGCAAAGTAGCAATGTAGCCTTAGGGTCTAGAGTCTAACAAACTAAACTGATGATCACTCATCAGTCATCATAAATTCATAATTATCATCATCATCCAGCACAGTTTTAGATAACAAAAAACACGGCTAAATTGATCAATTTCCCTTGGAAAATCAAGTAATTAATGCCAAGGAGAAGAACAGCAAGAAAGAATCAAGATTAGAAAGTCTTACGCACGGCATGGCAGAGAACAGCAAGGCAGAACAGAGAAGCATGCAAAGAACAGCAAAATCAAGATTAAAGCCAGAAAAATTCAACAGCCGAAAAATTGAAGAATAGCGGGACAGAAGCATAAGAAGAAAGGAGAAGAACAAAAAAACCAATGCAACCTAGAAAAAAAAAAAGAATTGAAGATACCTGGTGTCGTGCAAATTTGAAGCAGCAGCAGCAGAGAAGTCCAAGAACGGCAGCAGCAGCATCAGAGAAGATGAAGAAGCAAGCAGAGCACTTGGGGAGAGGAAGAAGTGACGCATGTGAGAGAAGAGAGGAAGAAAGTCCTGGCTGTCATGCAATTAGGGTTTTCTTAGCCTGTAGGGTATTTTTTTGATTATTTTTTTTAAAAAAATGCTAAAGGTTTAAGGTTCATGAGGTGCATGTAGCGTGTGCCCCCGTGCCAAAGCGCAGAAAGCATGCGCTTTATGAACTGGGCAATGCTATATACAAGAAAAGCACAGGGAGTTGTGAATCAGCGTGAAGCGCGCTACAGCGCCCGAGGCGTGCGCTTTTTCAAACTACTTTTATCAAGGTCCGAGGCAGAAAGCCAGGAGGAGATGCAAATTTCATCTGTCTTTAGTGGGATGTATAACCTATGCATCCTTATTCCTTAGTGTTAGTGGACTGATCACTACTCACTAGCGCAGATGCATTATGAACATGTCACAGAAAGCGGTGCTAGGCCTCATCCATTACAAGAGAATATATCTTCCTCAGCTGAAGGTCTCTGACTGGAAATACAACAATGTTCTTATGGTTACATCACCTCCTTGAATGCTATTTGTTCTATACTGGTAGTGGGATCCACGTTGGGGAGTTGTTTCTTAATATATGTTTATTTCTATAGTGCCTTATCGTTATTTAATTCTCTCTGTCGTGATTCTAAGACAGTAGCTTACATATGATGCTGTTTTTTGATAGTGAAAATAGCGCATTCTCTCCTTAATTCCATAAAGGTGCATTCTCTGCATGAAATTACTGGCTGGGTTGAACTCATGTGACATGTGTTCCCTCTTTCCCCAAATTAAATGCCAAAGAAAAAGAAAAGAAAAGAAAAATCAAGATGTGCATAGATATAGCTTGTGGACAAATAAAACCAACGTTAAACTTCATTGCAGGAGCTGTATCATGAGTTGCATGCTTTGGACAGATTCGAGCAAGATCATCGGCGAAAGTTACAGGAGGAGGATAATCCTAGCACGTCTCAAAGAGGTATGGATTGTTTGGTGTCCATATGGTTGAAATGAGATGTATAGTTTGTCACTTACTATAAGCAAAATGCCGTTAAAACCTTCAAGTCCGCAGGCAATTTTCCTGGATGACTCTTTTTCTTGTTTGTGCATGTTATTTTTCTTTCCTCAATCTGCATCTGTTTCATGAACACCAATGTATTGATAGCTATAATTGTCATTTGGAGTCTGCTAGGACCTGTCGATTCGGGTGGGCAGGTCGGTTTCGGTTCGGGTTCAGTAGCAGGTCAGTTTCGGGTGTAGTTACGTTTTAGGTTTGGAAATTTCGGGTCTAACCCTAAACTTTCGCACGGGTTCGGTTCGGGTCAAATTCTGCCCGGCGCATGGTTTCGTATTTTGATGTGCGCTAATTTGCATACATATTTATCTTGGTTTTAACTTCTTTGCGGCTTGCAGGAGACAGCCTGGCAATTTTAAGGGCAGAATTAAAGAGTCAAAAAAAGCATGTAAGAAGTTTGAAAAAGAAATCGCTTTGGTCCAAGATTTTGGAAGAGGTAGCAAGTCGTATTCCCCAAAGAAATATATATTTATGATGCCACAAATCTGCCACCCTCTGTGTGTTGATGTGTGCGAACAAAGGCATCTTTATGCTTTCTTGATTGCATGAGCCGGTCTGGTATCTTGTTGGTTGTGACTTTTAATACATCACTGGTTTGAAAACCCTTCATGTTGAGTAAATAGATACTTGAAATGGTTTTATACTTCTGAGTTCTGATCGATTTGTTAATACTTGATGTTGAGAACAAACTTCAAGGTGAGTAGGTGAGATTGGCTTGCCTGAATATGTAATAAGTGACATGGCCAATAGCACCAAAATTGGATCCTCTTTGGATGTGATAGATTTTGTGGATAGCTTATATTTTGGGTGTACATAATTGTATTCAACACTCTCTAAGCTACTCATCTTTTCATCGTATTATAACACACACACACATAACGAGAGCAAATCGTATGAGAAATAACTTTTGGTGAGAGTGTGAGAAGTAACATTGTGGACATGGGAAATTTCAAAGTGTGGACATGATATGTGTGCTAGGTCCAGTGGTCCACACATTGCATACCATGTCCACACAGGATCATGCCCACACCTTTGAAATTTCTCATGTCCACAATATTATTCTCACCTTCTCACAATAAGTTATTTCTCATATGATCTGTTCTTATATATAACACACACACACACACACACACACACATTCCTATAAAAAAGACCAAAATTGGATTGTCAAAAATTGGTGGGATGTGCAAACCTTGGCATTTGAGCCACTATTCATCTGGAGAATTCTTCCTTTTCTTCTGCATTTTTTTTGACCAAAGAGTCTTTGTTCTGTTGCTGGATGCATATTTTATTTATTTTTTTTTTTTCATACAAATGGCTACGTCCAGCGTCTACAATTTCAGACTGTCATTTGATCTTCCTAAGGATGAGGTTCTTGAAATTTAAGCTCTCTTGAACTGATGAACTCTGTAGACTCTGGTGCATTTGTCATTGTAGTGTTCCATTTATCTCTTTCCATTATTTTTCAGTCCTTTTCGTTTATTTCTATTCCAATTTGGGATTGGTTCTTCATCTTTAAGATGTACCCTGTACACTATTTTGCATTTTATGTGAATGTTTATGTTTGCCTCATAGTATTTCATGTCACTTGTTGTAGGTTATGGAGAAGCTTGTGGACATAGTACACTTTTTGCATTTGGAGATTCATGAAGCCTTTGGTAGTGCTGGTATATCTGATTTTACCCTTGCTGAAAATGGGATGTGGGCCATGTTGCTTCTAAAAGCCTTGGGGGGGAATGAAAATGAAAAGGATGATTGCAGAAATCTGGATCACCTTAATTGGACTCACTGGTTTCTTTGCTACTGACCTACTGTGTATATGTATATTACATTCCTTGGGCATCTAGAATAATATACACCCCCCTTTTTTCGCGAAGTAACTTTCGACATGGATATATAGCTTTCTCAATGCACATAATGTTCTATTTGAGATGTATCCATATCCTAAAAGTATAGGATACTGCATGTCTGCCTTTTAAAGTGTGTTATGCTATATATGCCCGTATGCAACTGGTTCCTTGCAACCTTTAATAAACTCAAAACAGCATCTAATTGACAAAACCAAGTCTTAACGCAAACTTCATATTTTCCTCCCAGAGAGCAACAAGCCCGTAAAGACAGCTTCGAACAATCATAAAAAGTTAGGCCCTGCCGGCCTGGCCTTGCATTATGCAAATATTATTACACAAATCGACACTCTTGTAAGTCTCGTTTCTTCTTCTTCTTCTTCTTCTTCTTCTTCTTCTTCTTCTTCTTCTTCTTCTTCTTCTTCTTCCCTCTTTTTCCTTTATAATAGCCTCGATTATAATTTAGGTTATGAATTACACCATCGGTCAATACGGTAGTATTTTGACACCTTCTGCATGAGCAGGTATCACGTTCACATTCTGTACCACCAAACACAAGGGACGCTTTGTACCAGGGACTGCCACCTAACGTCAAATCAGCTTTGAGATCCAGGTTACAGTCATTTCAGCCCAAGGAAGAGGTATGTTTAGTAAGCGAGAAAGAAATTTTATCCCCAGATTTTAGATGTTCAGGTTCTTTGTTTCATTAATCAAAGTGGCTTAATTTAAAGTGAGTGCGATCACTGCAATAAATATGAACTATGAGTTTTCTTGCTTTGTTGCTTTGTGATTAACAGAAAGTTTTGTGTTGCAGCTTACTGTCGCCCAGATAAAAGCTGAAATGGAGAAAACTCTACAGTGGCTTGTTCCTCTTGCGACAAACACAACAAAGTGAGTTTTCGCGGTGCCTTTTTAAAGTCGGACGTTAATATGTTTGAAGTTCTAATAATAATATTTTTCAGTAATACCGTCGTCTAATTTTATGTGTATCCTACTAGTTTTGCTAATGTTGAATGAATCTGAATGCCGTTTTGTGTGGATTGGATACAGAGCTCATCATGGTTTTGGTTGGGTTGGAGAATGGGCGAATACAGGGTAAGTTCAAACTCATTTCTCTCCTTTTCCTGATTCCTTTTTTTTTTTCTTGGTAAGTTGGCCCGCATTGTAGGTCCCCTCTAAGGGTGTAAACCCATTAGGCTAATGGGCTGGGGAAGGGGATAACACAACACCAAACTAGGCCCAACAGAGGCCTAACCTTGAGAGTAGGCCCATATAAGGAGCTTCCAGGATCACCAACAATTTCCACTATAGAAATTACGACCCACCAGGGTTTGAACCTTGGTGAGGTAGGTAAACCATTAGACCTGATAATTAGGTCATTTGGGTCGGGTTCGGATTGGGCAAGTTCAGATCAACAAGGTTCAGGTTGGGTCATTTTCGGGTTAGGTTTGGGTTGTGTCAGTTTAGATCAACAAGGTTCGGGTTAGGTCATTTCATGGGTCAAGTTGATTCAATGTTGCTTTGATTTATTTATTTATTTATTTATTCTTTCTCGATTAGATTTTCTTTAGAAAGCGAACAACTTGGTGAAAGGTAAGTTGAGGTTAGGTGGGGTCGCGTTGGTTCACTTTGGGTTTGGGTCCATTTCGGGTTACTAAGTTTTGGATTTTTCGTGTTTGGGTCGGGTCGGGTTCAGGTGGGTCACTCGGGCCTGGTCAATTTTGCTAAGTCTAAACCTCCTGCTCTCATGCCACTTGAGCTACGTGCTCTTTGTTGGCCCGATGCTTATTACTTTCACACAGTCGAGATGTAAACTTTTCTCATAAACTTCCATTATAGCTCGGAGCTGAACCGGAAGCCAGCAGGGCAAAATGACTTGCTCAAGATCGAGACCCTCTACCACGCAGACAAGGACAAGACGGAGCACTACATCCTTGACCTAGTGGTGTGGCTCCACCACCTCATCACCCAATCCCGAGCCGCCGCCTCCAACTGCGGAGCCCGGTCCCCCATCAAATCCCCCATCCGGTCCCCGAACCAGAAAACCATCCACCTGTGCCCCCAAGCCCAACAAAAGGCGGGCCTGGGCCCGGCCCCGTCCCTCACGGTCGAGGACCAGGAGATGCTCCGGGACGTGACCAAGAGGAAGCTCACCCCGGGTATCAGTAAAAGTCAAGAATTCGACACTTCCAAAATCCGATTAAGCAAACATCACAGGTTGAGCAAGAGCAGCAGCCACTCTCCCACTCGGGAAGCCAAGCGAGAGCTGTTTTGGACCCGGCGGCCGTCATCGATCCCGGTTATCGACTTTGACATTGACCGGAACAAAGCCCTCGACGTCATCGACCGCGTGGATACACTTTAGTGGGTTTCTAAGGACACAAAGAAACGGGCATTTTCGTTGCTTTTTTCACGCGGTGGTGGTCCCTTGGGAGGGAAAACCGGTTAATATTTGGCGAAAAATGACAGCCGAAAACCCACATTCTTCCGGAAGTGAAGAATATGAAGTTGAAGACTCGTTCCGCTCCAGAGAAGTTGGAGAACTGGCTGGAAGAGATTGAAAGGGTGAATGGTGTTTTGGAGAGTTGTACAGAATACTGTGATTATTACCCAGAATAATAATAATAATCCATCCAAGGAAAATAGTCGTTTTTCGTCGTTATTTTTTGATACTATATATGTATGAATGAGCAGCAGGAGGGGGGCAAATGTGATTGGTTTGAGAGTGATGATGGATGTATGAGCATGTTGTCATGTAGTACTACTGTATTAGAACTAGTAGTAGTAGTATTGGTGGTTGTAGTAGTGGTGCATTTTGGAGGGGAATGAATGAAAGTCCAGATACATGCATTTTCTGATGTGTAATGTAGAAAACATGGCATTCTACATGTTCTGTTTTTTTACTGTTACATCATCATACATACATACTTCCTGTTTGCCTTGTGATCATGCCACTAAGCTTCTCTTTCACATGGGTTAACATTTGTTTTCATGTATACTTGCATATCACATGAAGTCGTACATGATAGCGACTTTTTTTCATTAGTAGATTCGGAGTTTTTGTCCATAATTTTGATACTTGAAAACAAGTTATTTTTTAAGCTTAAATTGTTATTGGACTAAATAAAGTACATTGTCTCTTTGTATCTCATATTCACTTCTTTTTTTGATGGTTTACAAGTAGTGAGTGATTTGAAAATCGTGGGCCAATTAGAACTAATAACTACAAAAATTTTCAATTTAAGGATATGAATGATACGTCAGACCCTCAATATACCATTTTACACTAGGACTTTTGGGGTATGGATTCAGAACTAGATTTTAGCTTATTATTAGGTGCTCTTGGAAGTATATGCCCTAGTTTGATATGGAATGCTCCAAAACTCCTCTATTAGGCTAGTTATAAAGGGGTTGGTGTAACAGTCTTACTTTATATTTTGCATTCTATAGACGTTGGCTCAAATTGATCGATGATTCAAAAATGATTCACTTTCTCTACTTCTTGAAAAAGTAGATGAAGTTTAGCGTTATTTTAGTCCATTACAAACTAAGTAGAAAAGTAATTCCTTTTTATCATCCAAATTATAGACATAGTGCTCTCGTTTCAATAATATAATATAAGTTTTTTCATGTGGGGTTGTCATATTTATTATTTATTATAATATTGTGTGTACATAATTTATGTGACATATATTTTTTTCTCAGTGTATTTGTCATATATCCATTGTAAAATGTCTATTATAGTTTCACAACTTGTGAGAGTATATGTCACTAGGACGGTGATACAAAAAAGAAAAAAAGAAAAAAAGAGCATCTTGTGAAAATTGCATGTGAGACAGTGGAATAATCTTGCTTTTAACATTTTCCTTTCAGTTAAGAACAAGCCTGGATAAGGTTGATGTTATGTCAACACCAACTATTGGATAAGATGATCTTACAATCTTGACAATTTCACAAAGTTTTGAGCAATCATATGTCCAACTAGTAGATCTTGTAACAACCTTAAATATCAAGTCTGCGCTAATAATAATCCGAACATAAACTTAAACTCTATAAAATTTATCCACTTAATTTGAACTGTAACTAACTTGAACCAAATCAAATCGCTTAACTGTGAGATAATGGAATAATCTTTTTGGATTTTTAGTAGTCATTAGGCTCTAAAGATAGTCCATACAAACATTCCCATCAATACTTCTTCAATTTATTGAAGAAGAACAAGGGATGATCTCAATAGATGGTACAAGTAACATCTATGATTGGATAAGATGATTTCACAATCTGACAATTTAACATACATATACATACATACAAGTTTGAGCCTATATCGAAACTAACTCAAACTAACTCGAACTCGACTCAAAAGTTCTCCTCCATTATTGTCTATTTTGAAATGTATTTCAAGACTATACATCAATTCATTTGAGTTTCATCTAAATAACAACTAAGCCAGCATGAACCAACCTCTTATCAGTTTAATTAGTTAATACTCTGTCTATAAATAGAGTGACATTTATCGAGGTAAGATTATCTATTTCTGAATCTCCTCATTTCCATGAAAGTAGGACATACACTAAAATTTTTTGCTAAGCTTGAGACCGAATCAACTTACATGTTTTTCTAGACAGCTTGATCTCTTAAAAACTTACAACTGTTCACTTGATCTTGTTCTAAGACAAGTTACACAAATAAGTTAGCTTTATTTATCTAATTAGGGATGATCATTGATGGACAAAACCCACCCCATATGTTGTAGCAAGTGGTCCAAAAATGTTGATAGAACTGGTGCCATTCACAAGTCAATTTAGGCCAACTTAGTGGTTATATACACTTGGAGAGTTTAAACAACAAATCAAATGCATACACATACCCCAAATTAAACCCATAGTCAAGGGTTTGTTTGCATGCCTTTGTGTTTATGGTGGGGACAACATAAAATATATACTCCATATATACCAAGATATCGAATTTGTCCCAATTTTAGTCATGTTTTTAGTGGTGTTATGTCCCCATTTTGATTCCAACGTAACTCTATTTGGAATTGTCGTGTACATGTTACAATGAATGCCCTATAATTCCCTTTCTTTATGCTCTTTCTTTGTCATTCTCCCTAGTCTTTGCCCTACAATTGATAGATATGGCCACTAGAAGTTGTTTGGAAACCATCTCTTTCGAGATATTCTAACTCTTTATCGTTACTCGCTTGGATCTGTTATGTTGGTCTGTAAATTAGAACAAATTTCGAGTATACTCCACCTCATTCACATGTAGAGATCAAAGGAACGATGAGAAAAGACAAATATTATCTAATTTGGATTGAAACTTGTGTTTGGTATGAAGTTTTAACATTCAACATTGCATGATGGATGTTTTATAAGATTCTTGGATAGATGATTAATGAGGCTATGATTAAAGATAAAGCAATCTATTGATGTTTGAAGTTTGATTGTACCAAATCTAGAGAAAAAAATCATTCATATGTGAGTTGTGTATATATACATTTTAAGTTACACTAAATCTAATACACAATATCTAGTATTAATTAATTAATTAAGGGAGATTCTATCATAATCGATTTTTTTTCCTACTATTGTAGTTAAAAAGTATATTTCATATTTAAAAAGCTAAAATCAATATGTATTGAATGAAGTGATTTGTTGCTACAAGTAATGATATTCATTGAGATATACATTTTTTACAAAATTAATATTTTAAGGAGATTATGCTATAATTGAATTTTTTTTCAACTATCATAGTTAAAATATTTAACAAATATTGCTTGTACCTTAGAAAATTGAAATAAATATATTTTGATTAAAGTTACTTGTTGAAAATAGTTAATCGTATTTATTGATTGACACGTAAATCTTTTCAATGGATAAGACTTATTTTAGCCAAATTAATTGTAGGAAACTTTCAACCACCATAGTTAAAAAAATTAACTATAATAAAATTTTCAATCGATTAATTAATTAATTTTAATCCAAATCTTCTCATGATTAATTCTTACGTGAAACATGACATTACACTAAGCCACCCTTCAAATATGGAAAAAAAAGACATTCTGATTACTAAAATTTATCTAAGATTCTACAAGTTTATTTTTACATAAGAAAAATGCACTTTAACCAAAAAAGCTCTTAAAAGTCCTCCACATTGCTAGCAAAGTAGCAAGATATCATGTTCAAAGTTAATCCTACAAGAGAATACATATATTCCTCAATAATGAGAGTCTAACTACCAACCATACCTAGCTAATTACTTATGGAATTTTGATATGTAATTCAATCTTTCAACGTGTAATCTTCTTAGGACTTGTTAATCATCTTAATTAAACAGCGTTCCAAAAAGTACATTCTAGATTTTCCCTTTTAATTACAAAGGTGTAGTTAGGGGGAACTAATTGGGAATGACTACTTGAAAACTAATGAACCATGGAAATGAGAAAGGGGAAAGAGTTTCCTTAATCAAGTTGTTACTTATTTTTACAAAATACTAACTCCATTCTTAAATGATGTGTCACTTTGAAATATTTGCTGTCAATTTTTGAAAATTTTGATAGTAAATTTCTTAAAAATATAATGATCTACCATGTAAAATTGTTATAATATATTCATAATGAAGAATATTTTTTTAAAAGTATCATTTTATATAACATTTTTCAAAATTATATCATTAAAATATGATGGTAAAAATCTCATATAGAAAGCTGTAAAAGGCCAAAAGTAACAAATAGTAAAGAATGATGTTGTAGCTAAAGTGGCTTGAGGGTGGGATACTGAGATGTTTATCCTACCACAGGGAGGTTTCTTGTGGGCCTCATAGTGGTATATCCCCTTCCCTTTGAGAATTAATATAGTATTATGCACGACTATGTTATTGTAAATTTATTTTAAAATGTCTTTTGTGATATTTACTTATAAATATTGAAGAAATTATTCTAGTATTGAAAAATGTCATATTAATATAACTTAATAAAATAGTTAGGAGATCATCGATCATGAAAGAAGTTCGGCTGTTTCAACATGATTTTCTTTTGTTTTTTTTTCTAATAGCCTCAACATTATTCTTAGTACTCTAAAATTTGTATTCAAACATCAATTGTTCTATAACTTGTTTCAAAACAATTATGTTTAAGAAGTATTCATTTCTTTTTATCATCTTTAAGTATTCATATTTGATTATAACTTAAAGCATTGATTAAATTATGTGTGATCCGATTCCACATTAATATGGGCGGCTATTCAAAACTTTTTTTTTTCTCCATAGAGAGGGGAATTAAATATGTTTATAATGTGAGATTTTAGACAAATTGGCGGGTAAAGAAGTGTAGTAGTAGTTTGTTTGTCTTTCCATTTAAGGCAATGTTGACCAGAATGTACACCACATAAATTAGTAAAGATGTCAAGAACTAGATATTTCTAAAGTTTAATTTAAATAGATACATGATCAAAAAAAAAAAAAAGAATGAATTGGTCATGAGACTAAAATAAATATTGACTCATATGATACTATCTTATATATGGCCATATTTTTTTTAAATTTTTTTTAAAGATGGCATTCTCTAGCATTTTCTAAACCGCACTAACAAAGAATTTCATTTAAATTAGATCTCAAGAAGAAGCTGATCATGTCTTTCCTGATGAAGGAACTAAATCCAAGCTAAATTTTAATCACAACATTTTACATGATTTAATATTTAGAATGATGTCGTAATCAACTTGATAATTATTTTTACTGTTTGGGAGATTCACGGCGGCAACCCACTTCAACTAAGACTTATGGTACACAAGTTAAGTGATATTTCATCTTTAACACTAATTAGTGTTAATTAAAAGAATTAGTCCACTTGACTCATATAATTTTTCTCTTGTTTAGTACCATTTTAATCAGCCCACTTCACCGTGTATGTGTGTAACTCCTTGAATCTTGTTCCAAGACACTTTTTTTACGTGTTTTACTCTTACTAAGTTGATATTTCTTATGATTTTTGGTATTATCTTTATTAATAATAAGTGTTAATTATAATTATAAGAAGTTTGGGATGCGTAGGCTACGTCAATGAACACAAATGATAGCCCAATCGAATCAACCCCTTCTGTTAAGTTTATTTTAAATATTTTTTTGAAATATAAAAATAATGGATAATAGTATGACTTTATGCAATTTATACGTAATATTAATATTATAATTATAGAATTTAATCATATCATTTAACTTCATTTTAATGTATAATATAGTTTTAATGGTAAAGAAAGACATTTAAGATATGTACTGTCTTGCTCCAATCATATCATTTTCGGAATACTTTTTGTTTCTTAGCTCCTGTTAAGAATTCATATTATTTAACTTCTCATTATGAAAAGTGGAAAAGTTTGGCAAGGCTAGGTGATAAAACAAGGTTTTACCCATGTGTGTAGTTTGTTTGTGTCATGTCATTGAGGTGAAGTGTATATGCCAAGGTACATAACATCATTTGAAGTTTGATATATGAGGAATTACCACAAATATGATACATGAACATGCATGCTCATCAATTATTAATTAAAATTCAGGTTTATTTTTGCCTTTTTTCTTAGAAAAAGCAAAACATTCTTCCCTTTTGGGACGGAGTGTTTGGTCCTCATGATCCATATAATAATGTCATAAGTACCAAAATTGTTCATAGTGGTTTACTCGTCATACCAATCATCAATCACAAGATTGTCCATAAATATGAATTGATTATATGCCATACCAATTATTAGCCATAAGAGTTTGAGGGTACAGCAATTGTGGTGTATACAATCATGGACCTTCAACTATAAAATTAACCCTTTGGATAAAATGATTCTATATGGTATTAGATCTGACTAGTAAGAGGTCTCAAATTCAAATATCAGAAGCCTCCATATTTATTTGCGTAAAATAAAGGAAGATGATTCCACAAATGAAACTGAAAGTACCCAACTCAGGTTGATAGACTCAGTCTCTCTTCCTCACAAAATTTGCTTGTAATTAAATCTTGTTGATATATTGTCTAGTTTTATATGAACCAATTAATTGAAGAGTTCGAGCGAACTAGTTGAACATCCTAAATTTACCAGTAGTTCTGGAGACATAAATGAAATCCTAGTATAACCCTTTTTCCTCACATAATTTGATCATAAATCTCAGTGGTGGATTGCTTAGTTTTATCATTTACCCAAATTTAACAATCTTTACCTTATAAAACTTTTATCATTTACCCAAATTTAACAATCTTTCCCTTATAAAACTTCTCATTTTTTCATCTAAATTTGTCCATAGCACGACCACACATATTAATTACTCCCATCCCAACACACACAAAAAGAGAGAATGCAGGTAAATAGTGATTGATAGATACCAAAGCAAAGCAAAGCAAAAGCTAGACAAGTGAACATAGGGATCCTATAGAGATGGACAAAAGGGAGAATGTGATGCTAACACAAAAACACATACAAAACAATACAATATTATGGCACATATGAAAAGTCCCAAAATAATTGTTTGCCCCAGGAATCTGAATTAATGATATATATGCATGGCCCTAGCATGGGTTGGGTGGGTCTTTTGCCTTCCACAAACCTAAGCCTGTGTGATTCCTAATTCCCCTTTGCCATTTAGTCCCTGTCTCTCAGATGCTCCACTTAAGATGTTTGCAGAAACCTACATAAAATTGTTTTTTAGTTTTTCTTTTTTTATTGTTACTACATAAAATATCACAAATCTTCGTGTGACATCTGGCTCGATTTGATTTGTAGTGGCATCATTAATTGCAAATTAGTCCTTTGAACTCAGGTAACTTAACTAATGAGATGGTCAAAGTCACTTACCTACCATGAAAGGAATAACAAATAAAATTTCTAGACAAAATGGTCTTTTGCATAAGATTATAAATTCTTATCGATTTTAATTTAAAGTCAGTTTATAGGTTAATGAAGTATTTAGTTTATTAGGGTTGTGAATGAATTGAGCTGAATTCGGGTCAAAGTTTGAGTAGTGATAAATGAGTATTGTATGTTCTTTGTTGCGGTAGTTAAAGTATGGTAATAGTATAGTATGGTAAAAATATGGATAGTCTGATAAAGGTGTGGTATAGTGTGGTAAGTTTTGGTAAAATTTGTTGTAAGAATATGGTATGGTTGGTGAGGATATAGAAAAGTGAAAAATAGTGAGAAAAGGGAGAATACAGAAAGTTATGATTGTTGTGGTAAAGTGTGGTATGATACAGTAATATGTAATGATTTATGGTTAATGTGGTAGATTGTGATATCTACGGTATGATATCATACAAAAGAACATGGAGTTAGTCTAATCCCAGACTTGGATGGCTCAATGTGGTACAGTGTAGTAAGTTTAGTTTATTTTGAGATCATATCTTACACTAATACATTGATAAAATTGCTAATAAATGACATTTGATTTTTGACAAGTTGGGTATCATGCAATTTAATTACTTGGTATGTTACAATCAAAGTTCATTTTGTTGACTCAAACTTAAGATCTTTTGTGAAAAAGCATATATACAAGAAACTTTGGAAAAGTGATGGGTGAGTAAGCTAGGGTATGCTTAGCTTAGCATGGAGGGAATTGGAAACAAAGTGTCCGCATATATGGCCTACAATGAATGCAAGAAATAGCTAGCTAGCTAGCTAGGGCATTGCAAATGGAGGTCCCCATCCATCAACATTAACAACAACATTATTATTCCTTGCATTGCATCATATCCTAGTCGATCTTAACAGAATGTTCAAACGTGACTTGAATATATGGTAAAAAAAATACTCACTTCTTAAGTAGAAAATGTTTAGAGTTCAAATTCAACCCAATGTCGTTCATGTTTGTTCCCTCCCATGTTATAAGGCTTTGCACTTTATACATATTATATACACATAGAGCATGTGCTTTAGATAAGTATGACTGTATGATTGAACAATTACCCTATTGAGAGTAGACAATGACCATATATGAGTGAACAATTATACTATTGAGAATGAACAACGACCATATTTGGAGCACGTGCTCCAATAACATGTAATAAATTGCAATCTTTTTGTTATACTTACACTTATACTCCTGTCAAAGAGCCCATTTTTCATGCTCTTTGTCAAGATTTAATTTTTGATGAAAATAATTTGGAGGTGTTTGGTAATCAGACCATTGAACAATTTATTGACAGAAGTTGGCTTATTGGGGAGTTTGATCAGGTCAAATAGGTTGAAGTTGTGTTTGGTAAAGAGCTTATTCAATAAGTTGTTTTGCACCAATCAACCAATTTCCAATAGGCCGATTAGAGAAGTCTATTGGAAATGACTTATTGTGTAAAAGACATTTTAGTTCAAAATTTGTCTAAGATTATAAAGATGCAATCTTAAATATTTGATACATATTTATGGTATATTATTGACAAAGGACATCAATGAAATTTTGGCAATTACTTTATTAAGAAGCAACTAATTTTACCATATTTTTTTTCCCAAACACCCAATTTAAATAGCTAATGCAAACCATCAATCCAAACAATCAATAGTAAACAACCGATGCAAGTAGCTAACAGATAACAGTGAACACCTATTTTCCAAACACGAGCAAAATATTTCCCATTGATGGAAATTGTAAGGTTGATGAACCTATTAAGTTCGCTAGTGAACCCTGAAATGAGAATCCAGTAAATAGGCCAAATTTACCGAATCTAAAGAAAATTAAAAAGGGACTATTGTTAGAAAAGGGAGGAGGAAGAATCAAAGCATACATACATCCATACATTTGTTGATCATAATAAGTGAGTAGCTAGTGTTAATGTTATGATTGCATATAACCCCACCACCCACTAACACACACTCCATGCCCCAATTACCCACCACCATATATACATGTGATACCCAAAACCCATCTCTGTTTTTTCATCTTTGTTCTTTATCTACGTTCCAAATTCCTCTATTTAGTCCTCACTATTCTTTTGCATGCGACATTTGTCGTCTCATTAATCATATACCTATACTTTTCCTTTAAGATATTATTATTTTAATTTAGGCTAACTTAAAATCATTATTGAGAATACATATTCTTAATTAGGTCGGTGCAGTGTATGTATGTTCGTGTTGGATTTGAGTTTTGGGAAGGCTATTATAATGTGTGTGCTTTCTAGTTTTCTCCTCATGCTAATATCATAAGTTGTCTTAATGTTTGATTGGGATTTTAGTGGAATATACTTCTCCTTTATATGGTCATAAGATTAGGAGAGATATTTAGATGTGTTATTATCACATATATATCCCCCATCCCAAGATTATTGATTACTTTGACATCTTATGGTATTTAATGGAATACTTTAATCAATAGTCTGATTAAAATATGTTAGGAAAATAAGTGTAAGGTTATAGCGGAAGCAAAATAAATGAGATAACGAAAATTACGACAAATTCGAGAACGAAAAATAAGCGATAAAACGAACACCATGTATACGTGGGAAACCGAAAAACTCGGAGGAAAACCCACAGACGGCGACAATCAGAAAATAATTCGCTATGAGAATGGAGGAGTACAACTTGATCATTATCAGAGGGTGTGATGCGATCAACAAAGGAGATTACACTAAAAATCTCTCAAATTTTCAACTCACAATCTCTCGGATAACACTAGGCAAATATTGATGAAACTATCTCTCTCAATATTTTCTCTCTGATCTAATTGATCTCCCCGATGAATAAAGTGGAGAAACTTGAACATTATTTATAGGGCGGTTAGGAGAAAAATAGAATCAGATTATAACTCAATTAACAATAAGTAGTATCTGGCTTGAAGAGGACATTAAAATTATATTAAAACTGTATCCTCTGTCGTTTGGACCTTAATGGATCCAATGGGCCATAAACCCAACAATCTCCACCTTGGACCATGATCCGAGTTATCGGTCCAAATAAACACCTCGACTGTCGCCATGAACACGCCCCTCCGCAAGGCCTAGCCCTGCAAGGCTCTCACATGCTCAAAACACCAACTAAGTCCAAACAATGTTCGAACTTAGATATAGATAAAGGCTTGGTTAAAATATCTGCAGGGTTCTCAAAAGTATGCACCTTTACCACAATCTCTCCTGCAGCAACTGCATCTCTGATGAAGTGATACTTGACACTTATATGCTTGGTCTTCGAATGGTAAGTGTCATTCTTGGTTAGATGAATAACACTCTGACTGTTTGAATAAACTACGGTCTCGCCTTGAGGTACATCAAGCACCATGACCAAACCCGTCAACCACATAGCCTCATCCACCCCTTCTATAGCAACAATATATTCAACCTCAGTAGTAGAGAGGGCTGGTATAGATTGAAATGAGGTCTTTCAGGACACTGCTCCACTATACATAGTAAACACATACCTTGAAATTGAGCGTCTCCTATCCAAATCTCCACCATAATCATCATCCACATAACCTGCAACATCTGACATTGTAGCGCCGCCTCTATCATACAGGATGCCCTTCTCCAAGGTGCCCTTCACATAGCGAAGGATCCACTTCACTCCTTCCCAATGCTCTTTCCCTGGATTCTGCATATATCTACTCACTACACTAATTACATGGGACAGGTCAGGCCTAGTGCACACCACAACATACATCAAACTACCAACTGCACTAACATAGGGAATATTAGACATCCTCTGTACCTCCAATTCAGATTTAGGATAATTCTCACCAGACAACTTGAAATGTGCAGCAAAGGGTGTTGAAACTGCCTTACAGTTTCTCATGTTGAATTTATCCATTACCTTTTCTAGATATCTCTTCTGAGACACGAACAACTTCCCTGGCTTTCTATCTCTCTGGATCTCCATTCTCAAAATCTTCTTCGCCCTCCGAGGTCTTTCATCTCAAACTCCTGGTTGAGTTAAGATTTCAGCTTCTTTATTAGTGACATGTCCCCGGAGGCAGTCAACATGTCATTAATGTAGAATAATAAATAAATGAAAGATCTATTGACAAATTGCCTGAAGTATAAACAATTGTAATAATGACTCCTTGTGTACCATTGCCCTACCATAAAGGTATCAAACCTTTTGTACCACTGCCTGGGTGCTTGTTTAAGTCTATACAAGGACTTACTCAATCTGCACACCTGTTCTCCCTTACGAAGAACGGTAAAACCCTCTGGTTGCCTCACATATATTTCCTCCTCCAACTCACCATGGAGGAAAGTTGTCTTCACATCAAATTGCTCCAACTCCAAGTCAAATAGAGCAACGAAGGCTAACAAGGTGCGGATCGACGTATGTTCTCAACTGGCGAGAATACTTCGTTTTAGTCGATTCCCTCTCTCTGGTTGCAATCTCTAACCACCAATCTGGCTTTTCACCTTGCACTCTCTATACCAGGGATACCTTCTTTCTTCTTGTACACCCATTTTGTAGTAAGAGCTCGTCGCCCTTTAGGCAACTCATACAGCTCCCATGTATAATTATTCTGCAGATTCTCCATCTCCTCTTGCATAGCTCCTATTTAACTCAGCGCATATCCGATCATAGCATTATCTTCTTCAGTATACCGCGATGATCTCCTGATCTCCCTCCTAGGACGATCTCTTGCTATGCTCGGTTCTTCCTCCACCTGAGGAACATCAATCTCTATCTCAGGCTCATCAATCTAAGTTGTTTCAGGAGCATCATCAACAACTTGCTCCGGATTGCAGGTTTCAACAGCTCCACCTTGAGCCTCAACCTGCTCCACCTCGAATAATACTCTTCCTGCATCCTCATTCTGATTGCCTGTATCATCAGAAATAAAGGTAGATTTCATTCCAGATAACATAACAATTTCATTAAAGGTTACATCTCTAGACTGTATAATTTTCTTCAAGTCAGGACACCACATTTTGTATCCCTTAGACTCAGATCCATAACCTAGAAACATGCATTTCCTTAAATTGTTTATGTGATACAGGTAGGGACAAGATTAAATGTAAAGTCTTATCCTCATCAGTGTGTTTCACATCCATTAATTCTAACTCAGTAATAATAGAATCAAATTCACTAAGATGTGCTTGCATAGAAGTACCTGGGAGTATTCGTAGCTTATAGAGTTTCTCCTTCATTCGGTACTTGTTGGCAAGATTCTTCAACATATACAGCACTTCCAGTTTGGTCCAAAGCTCTTGAGGTTTCTCGATATGCATCACCTCTCTCTGAATATGCTCTGCCAGACGCAGCTGAATCCTTGTCAGAGCCTTATCTTCAAGCTTCTTCCACTCCCTTGGACTCAAGTTACCCTAGATCTCCTTCTGGAGCTTTTAGAAGTTTTCATCGCTCATTGTTGCATCAGTCTTCGTGTCGAGATACTCAATCACATCCCATAACGTGCTAAATCAGGACCACCTTCATCTGCAGTCTCCACATAGTGAAACTCCTCGTTCCATCGAATTTTAGAATATCGCACTTCATGATTGAAGCCATCTCCACCTTGCTCTGATATCACTTGTGAGACTCTGATACCACTTGTTAGGAAAATAAGTGCAAGGTTATAGCGGAAACGAAATAAATGAGATGACGTAAATTACGACAAAATTTAGGAACGAAAATATAAACGATAAAACGAACACTAGGTATATGTAGGAAACCGAAGAACTCGGAGGAAAACCCACGGAACGGCGACAACCAGAAAATAATTCACTATGAGAAGGGAGGAGTGCAACTCGATCACTATCACAGGAAGTGATGCAATCAACAAAGGAGATTACAATAAAAATCTCTCCAACTCTCAACTCACAATCCTTCGGAAAAACATTGGGAAAATATTGCTGAAACTATCTCTCTCTCAATATTTTCTCTCTAATCTAATTGATCTCACCGATGAATAAAGTGGAGAAAACTGAACCCTATTTATAGGGCGGCTGGAGAAAAATAGAGTCAGATTAAAACTCAAATAACAACAAGTAGTATCTGACTTGTAGAGAGAATTAAAATTAGATTAAAATTGTATCCTCTGCCGTTTTGGACCTTGATGGATCCAATAGGTCATAAACCCAACAAAATATTTCATCAAAAATCATAAAATGTTTAACAAAGCAATAACATTAAGTAATAGTCTAAGAATAAATGGTTCTTCATGAACTTAGGTTTATATATATAGGTGAAGATTGCCTACATCTGAATTACCCAGACACTCAAACATGTTTCCCTTGAGAATTTCCCACTACAGATGATCTAAACGAATAACCCTCCATGAAATTCCTAAGTTTTGCTACGATGCAGATTTTAACAAATACTTGTTTCTAAAAAGCGGAACACCTAGATACTACATCTTTAAAGTGAGGTCTACACATATGAATTCAAATTTTTAACAAATATGAAAGTTTGTCAATTTTTTTTACAAGTAGGTGAGATTGTTAGAAGCCTCTTTTTACAAGAGAATGCCTCACTAAATCATATCTAAAAAAATTACAAAAATTCCTCTGTTCATGGGGAACCGCTATTTAAAATTGACAATGGAATGACCTGTTTTACCGACCCAGTCTGCTGTTGTTTTTCCTTCTCTAAAAATATGTATAGGAGGCAAAAATTTGCCAACCAAATAAAAAAATGACATTTGAAAAATAAAATAATAGATATTTGGTCAATTATCATGTGTCAAATTAATTAGGCGGTCCATTTAATTAGAAAATGGAAAAGCATCTTGGCCAATAACATCGTGACACATGTCAGAGATGATGCAGAAAATCATAATTATTTCTTTATTTAAAATTAAAGGAATAATTAATTAACTTGGGCCAAGCCCAAAGCCTAACTCAAACTCTAGGGGTTAGGCCTTCAGAGCCTATAAATAGGGGTCATCCCCCTTCATTTTGAGGCCCCCTCGGGCATTCTGCACTCAAAAGGCTTCAGAAGATCGAACTGCAAGCAACCTCCAACTATCAAGTGTCAAGATTAAGAACTACTACAGAGTTCTTCAGCGATACTTCCAAAAGGCTTCAGAAGATCGAACTGTAAGCAACCTCTATAGCTACCAAGCGCTAAGGACCAACGTTGACTAGTTCAACAACTTCTATTTTCACATCAAAGACTACAGTCGTCTTCTTTGTTTGGTTCATCGATCAAGATCAAGTATTCAAGCTCTCACATTCAAGAACCAGGAGAACTACAACCAACAGTCAACCTTCAGATGGTTAAACTCTGAGCAGCCTCCAGCTACCAAACACTAAGGGGATCAACGCTCAAGACCTTCAGCTTAAGAACTACTACAAAAGTTCTTCAGCGAGACCTGCATTCAAGATCGAGATTAAGCGTCCGTGCCCTGGGCTCACCCAAATTTCAAGAGATCGAATCAGATGATTATTTTATTGTATTTAATACAAAGATTGTACCCGCATACCTTCAAATATTAATACAAATGATTTTGTTTCTCAATTTTCTTGTTTTTATTTATTTTAGACCCGAAATTTATGTTTACAATATGATTGAAATGAACTTCTTCAAACTACTTGATCAAGTGCTCAATATCATGAATTATGTGAGGAATCTTCCAATTAGATCAATTCAAAGAACTTGAGTTACTCTGACGACTACAAGATTATTGCCTTCAATAATGATGTGATGAAAACCTCTTTCCATGACAATTATGATACCATCTCGTAAAACTCTAGCTACTACTTCGAGAATCGAAGAATCTCCATTGTTGAGTGCATGCACACTAATTAGCTAGATTATTCGTCCGATTATGGATGACAACACTTTCTGTTGTTGACTAGTGGGAAAAGAAGAATGTTTGTGGAGCAAAGACCCATCAAAATTGAGTTTGAGGAGGAAAACTTAGAGGAACTCCCCTGTGGGAAATATCAGCCGACATAAAGGCTTCGGTATTCCATTCGATAAAAGATTTTTTTTTTTTTGCTTTGACAACAGTTAAGATATGATTGAAAATCTTATTTTTAAACATTACATCATTATGATATTTCCATATGCTCCGTATACAAATTCCTTTACTTCCAAGGATTATCATTCTTCTTCATTTTTCAATGAAATCTAGAAGGGATATGTATTCCGATCCCTTTAACTTAGAGGTCTTACCCATTTTTATGGTTTTGGGCACGCCTCCAAACACTTTGAATGATATTGCAATCTTAGAATAGATGTTGGATCGATTCGGTCTCTTTTGACAACTAGGACAAATAGGATTTATATCAATATTAAGACATTTTAATCAAAAAATTGTCTAAGATTACAAAGATGCAATCTCAGAATATGAATGTTTGTTATTTTTTTTTTCCAAGAGAAGTAGGTGAGACTGTTAGAAATCTCTTTTCGCAAGAGAATGCCTAACTAAATCATATCTAAGAATATTACAAAAATTCCTCGATTCATGGGGGAACCACAATTTGAAATTGATGATGGAATGACATGTTTTACCAACTCAGTCCGCTATTTGTTTTCCTCCTCTATAAATATGATTGAAATGAACTTCTTCAAACTACTCGATCAAGTGCCCAACGTCATGAATTATGTAGGGAATCTTCTAAGGAATAGACCAATTCAAAGAATTTGCTTTGATGACTGCAAGATTATCGCCTTCAATAATGATGTGATGAAAACTTCTCTCAATGGTAATTCTGATACCATCTTGTAAAGCTCTAGCTACCGCTTCAAGATTCTAAGAATCTCTATTGTTGAATGCATGCACACTAATTAGATTATCCATCCAATTACAAAGAACAACACCTGCTATCGCCGAGAGTGGGAAAAGAACAATTTTTGTGAAGCAAGAACCCATCGAAATTGAGTTTGAGAGGAACGCTTAGAGGAACTCCCCTTGTGGGAAATGCCAGCCGACATAGGGTTTTTGCTATTCCATTCCATCGGTAAAAGCCTTTTCTTTCTTTGACAATAGTTAACATCTGATTGAAAATATTTATTTTTAAATACTATATCATTACGATATTTCCATACGCTCCAAAGAAGGTACACAATTTTTTTTAATTTCCTAGGGATTTATCACTTTTCTTCCTGTAATACCCCGGATATGTGGTTAAAGTGTGACTTAAAAAGATTGAAATGACTACTTATATCACCAAGGTGCACCTTCTTTTATGGTAGCTCATTCGTTGGGAACCTCTCAGTTAAGCATGCTGGGCTGAGAGTAGTCTCAGGATGGGTGACCTTCTGGGAAGTTTTCCCAGGCAGCATGTGAGCGACGACGAAGCACGCTGGAAAGACTTGTGGTGATTTGTGGGGCCAGTCAGCGATCCTTGACGCAGTTATCGGTAATGTCCGCGACCAGGGAGGGCCCGGGCGTTACATTTCCCCTTTTCAAATGAAATCTAAAAGAGATATATATGTTAGGATTCTCAGGGCGTTGTTAGCAGAAAAACAATGATAAGGGCAAAAAATAAATAAAGATTCAATACAAGAATTTAACGTGGAAAAACTCAAACCGGGAAAAAACCACGAACGATGCACTATTAGAATATTACAATAATGTTTCAGAGATTCCCAAACTTCCACAGTATCTCACAACCTTTCCTAGCGTTACAACCTGAGAACTCAATACTCACAGCTGAGCCTCACACAACTCCCTTAGGAATATAGAGATTGTAAATAGAGTCTTGGAGTACGTGTAAGGTTAATTGTAGAGCAATTAAGTGTTTTATCTATATATACCACAAGAGATTGATATGCAACCTTTGTGTCTTTGAGGAAGTTGTGCGAGACGTATTGTTGCATCAACTGTGACTGTTGAATGCTTGAGTTGCAAGTCTAGAGAGATCGAGAGAGATTATGGAGATCTAGGAATCTTTGATAAACATTGTAATCCTCTGATAATACATCGTTTATGTTTTTTTTTTCCACTTTGAATTTTTTCACGTTAAATTCTTGTGTTAATCTTTGTTTATTTTAGCCTTTATTATTGTTTGTACTACTAACAATACCATGAAATCCTAACATTTGGTTAATTTGACTAATTCATCTTTTATTTTCAAAAATTAATTATAAATTGCTCAAAACTTGTTTTTCCAAAAGTTTGACTTATGAAGACCAATAGATTGAATGAAAATGCCAAATGATTTGGTAGGGCTAAAGAATATTAATAAAATTGCAATCATTTAACTATAATATTAATTTCATGAAAAGCAGTGATGGATTAAAATGATTCTTTGATAATTCATTTTCATGCTTTTAATTGAATATTATGTCGGAAGTTTTTTTTTTTCTCCCCATACAAAATAAATGAAGATGGGCTAATTAAGTGGAAGCAGCTTCTGGATTTGCACTGTTGTAGGGTAGTGCCCAACCAATATATATAAATATAATTGTGAAATCACCATAATAATGTTTCATAAGTTTGTTGGGACCAATATGAAATTCATGCTCCTTATAAGACAGAAAATAAAACTTTAAATTAATTACTATTACCGTCCCAAAATATTTGTCAATTTAACTAAGTTTTGACTGTTGATAACTCATAAAGTAATTACAATGAGTTACAATATGAAATTACTGTCATTAGAAAGATACATTACTATAAATTACAACGATATTAATTTAATGTTGTAACTCATTATAATTTATGAGTAATCAAATGTCAAAGTTTAGTCAAATAGACGGACATTTTGGACTGAGGAAGTATTTATGAACTCTTATTTTCTTGCCCTCTAGTCATCAAGAATATTAATGTTGTTACATATACATCATGAATCCAAGGAAGAGTGATCACATATCTTTGTGGAATTTGGTATAATGTATGTTTCAATCTGTCTATTTCAATTCTTCGAGCATATATCACCCAAAAATATATCAATATGTGATAAAAAATCATTGAACTTTTTGGATATATACCGATTTCGAAAAAACCTTGTATTTCAAGAATTATGATACACTTTTTTTGCATCTATTTGACTCTTGAATTTGTAAAATGATCAAAAGCATATGGAGTATATCAGTTTTGAAATAACTTTTTGAATTTTGATTGCTAATTAATTGCGTATTAATGTTTTCAACAAGTGTTTTCAAATAATAACAACAATCATTCTAATTAAGGTGAGTTATGCTTTTAAGCTACTCAGAAAAAGAAAATCTACATATACATAGTTTTACCACGCCAAAAATGTAATGTGTTGTAAAAAAAAAAAAAAAAAGATGACTCTAAGAAAGCACATAAAATTTGAGAAAACATTTTAAAGTTGAAAATATTTTAAAGTGGAACTCTCTTATATGAATTTGAATAGCAAAAAGTTGGAAATTGAAAATATTCTAGTAATAATTCGCATATTATCATATAGGAAGATTCAAATATAGGCAAAGTTTCCATACAAACATGAAACATTATATTGTCATTTGATTTCATAAAACCCAATACTTTTATCATATGATTTGATTAATGTCTATTTATAATTACCTTGAACGTAGAGGATGTGGGAGACCTAAAAAGTCTATAAGAGAAGTGATTAGAGCATATTTGAGGCACTTAAACTTAGGCATCGTTCTTTTGTGTGTTGTGTTACGTTTAGTTGCGTTGGAAATGGTTAAAAAGTGATGATAACTTGCGTTATGTTGCGTTGCGTTTGGCTGCGTTAACGCATAAAAGAACGATGCCTTAGTGGAGGAAGTGACAGTAGACAGGGGAGTTTAAATTTGGAGGACTGACATTAAGGTAGTAGGGTGAGGTATTGAGGTTGTAACTGTAATTTGTTCTACTTTGGTTTTGTTGTTTTATATCTTTAATTTGATTGTGTTGAATAGCTACGTATAGCTCTTCCTCAAGTGTATGGTGCGCACAGGTATGCATCTCTACACTTTACCAACCTTCTTCGTTTATCAAATTGGTTTTCCAAGCTCTTTTTTCTAGGTGCCTAAACAAGTTTTCAAAGTAGTCGTTTGAAAAGCTTCTGTGAATCCGCAAGAATGTTAATCAGCATTTTCATGAACTTCAGTTCATACGGGAAGACTGTCTACATTTAAATCCCCAACCGCACTCAAAACGTGTTTTCCTTTAAAACTTGTTGTTGCATAAAACTCAAACCCAAAAAAAAAAAAAAAACATGATTACAATTGTGTCTATAGTTGACTAGCTATATATGCATCTAGAAGATAGCATGCATGGCAGATAATCACTTATTTACAAGATCCACGCAATCTATCTGTATTCTTCCCTCCCTTGATCTTCTGTGCATCCCTTTTGTTGTTCATATAGAATCTCCATTATTATTTAAATTAAAATTGTGGTGGGTTTTTAATTAAACTTTGCTTTCAAGTGGCAGCTTTGAATTAGATACCAATTGAGAGGCTATATATCTTTTCTATTTTATTATTCATAATTTCAATATTTTTGCAAGTATTAATCAGAAATGACGTTTTCCTTCTCTCTTGTTCTTTATATATACCCGTATATGCCTTCCACAAGAGATAGCGATCACTTATTCCTCGGCTTCATACAGTGAATGAATTCATAAAAAGAGTTAAAATTCTCTTTTTTATCTTAGGTTTAATGATAGTTGAAAATTTTCAACTTGTAATATAAGATATCATATTTTATTAGAGGGAAAAACAATTGACAAAATAACAGTTTTAGGTATCTAAGTAAGAAGGTCAAACTTCAAAATTGGACACCTCTAACATTATAGTTCAAAAAGCTACTTGATAAAGACCCTGTTATTTGGTTAGGTTGGATATAATTTTCCCAATTTATCTTAACTTATCATAATTTATCCAAACTTATTCAAACCTAACACAATTCCTCAAAAAAGCATCCATTCTAAAAACACAATTCCCAAAAAAACATCATAACTTATCCTAACTTACTACCTCCGTCCCAAATTGTTTGTCCATCTACCTAACTTCCTTGTCCCAAAATGTTTGTCCATCTTATAATTCCTATGATTGTAATTGCTATTATACCCCTAATAAATACTCTTTTGTTTCTTTTTTATTTTTCCTCATATGAGAAAAGTAAGGACAATTTTGGTCCATTACACATTTTTCAACCCATTTCCCATGACCATTGGACTTTTAAATATAGTTGGATGGACAAACAATATGGGACGGAGGTAGTATCTCAATTGTTAGGAAATAAGCAAGATAATAGCGGAAGCGTAATAAATTGAGATGAATGGAAATTACGACAAAATTCAGGAACCAAAAATAAGCGATAAAACAAACATCAAATTTACGTGGGAAACCGAAGAACTCAAAGAAAAACCCACGGACGACGACAACCAGAAAAATATTCCACTATACGAAAGGAGGAGTACAACCCGATCACTATCACAGATTGTGATGCGATCAACAACAGAGGAGATTACAATATAAATCTCTCTCACACTCTCTCACTATCTTTCGGGATAAACTGGGAAAATATTGGTGAAACAAATTCTCTCTCAATATTTTCTCCCTCTCTGACTCTCTGTCACTCGATGACGTTTTTCGCCGTTCGCCGTGATTATGGTGGAGATACATGTATAATATTTATACTAATGGTGAGCGAGAGGAATTAGGTAATACAATAATTAACCTACGGAGCAAAAAGAAAATTTCGCTGTAAGGAAAAAATTCGCCAGAGGCATTGGCAGCACCTAACAGGCGCTAGCATCGTCTCTTGATTGAGGGCCTTCAGGCACACACCCGCCAAAGGGGAGTGGACCAATACCGATCTTCTCCGTCTCCGCACATAGGAAATGGCAACACAAGAACTCGCCGCGCGCTTCCTCTCTGCGTCTGCTTCTTCTCGCTCGACCCACCGAGGATCCAATGGGCCACAAAACCCAACATCAACTTATCCTAACCTATTCATCCAAACCTGAAAATAACCTAACCAAAGAACATGGCTGAAGTTTTTTAAGATAGCTTTTCACAAAAAGCTAATTTATCAAACATTTTTTCTACAATGAGCTAACCTAAACAGGTAAAGTCAAACAGTTAATCCAAACAACTACGAGCTAACAACTACTAGCTGATTGCCAAACATGGCTTTGGTCTTATTTCTTCCAATTTTCATTGAAAAAAGCACGACTCTCCCAAAATGAATCAACGTAACTCGTTTGTTTACTTAGATCCATATTGTATTTGTTGATATTGAATTATTTTTGATAATTTGTCAACCCCCCATTAGGTGTTTGGATAATCATTTAAATTGTTTATAGTGAAAGAACTTATTTTAGTGATTTATATACAAATTAAACGTAAACTTATACATCACATATATGATACTTCTTGTGAAGAAATTGAGATTTAATTACTTAAAATTGTCATTTAGCTGACTGTCACGGTCTCAAATATCATTCTAATGATTCTATAATTGATAATTTGTTATAGTAATATTTTCTTAACAATTACAATATCAAAATTTTAGATAATATTTTTCATTACCAATCTAATAATAGTAATTCTCTATAGTAAGGCATTGTATATATTGAGAAATTTATAATCAAAATTTTTCAAGTTTGACTGCACTATTTTTAAAGACGACAATTTATATGAAATGAAGGGAGCAACTATCTATGAACCATAATTAATATATTGAATTTTTTCAGGAAGAATGAATGGCAAATTATGCTTATTAGGTTTAGTCATATCGTAGGTTTAGGGTTGATAAGATCAAATTAATAATTAATGATTTTATTAGGCAGCAGAATATATTCATATATTGGTTGGATGTTTTATCTTCTTTTTTATAAAAGCAAAAGATGCTTACTTAATTGTTCATTATATATCATTTTCAGTAATTTCAATTTTCTAGCTCACATCACCAATAATGCGATATATATTCCTTGTAATTAAGTAGGTACAAAAACATTAGTAAATGATTGTTATAAAAATTAAATAATGATAAAAAGTTTTAACTTTTACCTCCTTTTCTAGCCGTAAAATAAAAGTACAAGTGTGTTTCACTAAAATTAGACCTAACAATTTCTGACCAAGCCCGATAACCCGACCCTAGCTCGTTTGAAATTTTTGGGTTTTGATGATTTTTTTAATTAAACCAAATATACACTGAACCCGAAAATTAGCATGTCAAACCTGACCCACCCATTTGATCCGAAACATTAATTTTCTAAGTTCAATGTTGTTATAATTTGTAACTTTCATTGTAACTTTTAACTATTAAAATATAAGTGCAACTTATTTATTTGTTATTTTTCTAATTTAAGTTAAAATAGTTACAATTATCTATCGTTATTAGAAGATAATCATATTTTATTATGTATATTTTACAAAAAGTATTATTCAGAGACCATTTTTTAAAAGAAAAAATAGAAAAAGATCGCAATTATAATCCGTTGAGTTGACCCGAAACTGAAACATACCACCATATTTACCCGGACCCGAAATACACCTAACCTTTACCTACCTGAACTCGATATACATCCGACCTAAAACTCCGTCCGACTGAATTAACAGGTGTAAGTAAAATCGATGATCACAAATAAACAATGATAAATAAGTATTTTTTTGGAACTTTTAAAACCCTTTTTAGCAGGAAAATAAAGTAATAAAGTGTGATTTTAAGTTTTCCATTAAGTAAAGTTGAATCACCCTTTTGCAAATTACTTTAATTTGTTCCATATTGTCCACTTAGGGTGAGAATTCTGTTTGAATATAAGTGACACTAATTACTGTTTCAAATTCTGCAAACAGTATGTTATACTTTTACATTTAGAGTATTGATTAACTTTTAATTTTATCTACTAAATTGACATTTGATTCTAGTCCAAATGTTTTTCACCGGTTGACTCTTTTCATCTTTAGCACTTTTTTGTTGTCCAATTTCGTGCACACAATTGTGTTCCAAGTAGACCTGGCAATTTCTTACCCGACCCGATAATCCGACCCGAACCCGCCCGAAATTTCTGGGTTTTGAACACGATTTTTTCAACTAAACCGAAGTATACCGAACCCGAAAATTAGCGGGTCAAACCCGACCCGCCCGTTTGACCCGAAAATTTAACTTTTTAAGTTTAACTTTATTAAAATTTGTGACTTTGCATTCAAATTTTTAACTATTAAATTATAAGCGCAACTTATTTATTTGTTATTTCTCTTATTTAAGTTAAAATAGTTACAATAATCTATCGTTGCTAGAAGATAATCATATTTTATTATGTATATTGTACAAAAAGTAGTATTTAGAGACCATTTTTGAAAAATAAAAAGCGAAAAAGGTCGCAATCATAACCCGTTGGGTTGACCCGAAACCGAAATACACCGCCCGTATTTTCCCGAACCCGGAATACACCCGAACCCGATATACGACCGACCCGAAACCGCCCGCCCGACCGAATTGACATGTCTAGTTCCAAGTATGAGTCAACCCATACATATATGCTTAATTAATTAAATAATCACTCAACGTGCTATAACTAAAACTTTTTATGTCGATGTAGTTTTTATTACAATATTTTCACCATTATTTTTATTATTTATATCTTTAAGAATAATTAAAGTAGAATAATATGTGAAAAGTTCAATAACCCTATTCATCTCCTCTAGGGTTCTTTCAATTGGTATCAGAGCATGTCCATAGTCGAGGGCTTAATCACCTTGTGGAAAAGACCTTGGGAGATTGTGTAAACAAGTCAAGGACGTCCAATCATCAAGGAGATTGACACAGTCAACAGTGAGGACATTAGTCGGGTAAGAATTGAGCATAGTTCTTATGTTCATCTTGCACGATTGAAAGGTATGTCATTTATACACCCTTCATGAACTTTATTTATGCATGTCATGAATTGAGGGGGAACACCCTCTCTTAGTTCTAATGAGTTCATTAAGTCATTACAGGACATGAAAGATGGTTCATACATTAAGGGGGAGCTTCTTACAGACTTTTTGATAAAAGTCAATTAGGGGGGAGAAATATCAAGCTGCAATTGAATTTTGCCTCTCATAAAAAAGGGGGAGAGAATAGATATTTTGTGAAGATCTTCAACGACATCTTGCCAATTCAAGGGTTCTTCCAAAGCCTTACAAAGTCCAACATTCACCTCACCTTTTGGGTATAGAAAGAGGACGAAGATAGAGAAGAAAAGAGAGAGAAACACCCTACTCTACAAGAGAGACGCATTATAATTTCGCATCCTTTAGTCTCTTGTCTCATGAGGTGCTTTGTCTGAAAATATGTTCTAATAATGGGACGTGTAATTAAGAGAGTTGGGAAACTCACTTGGGTAGCAGAGTATTGTTAATGCTTAGTGAGTTGTAGATCAATGGTCTTGCCTTGATTGAGTTGTAGATCAAGGTGTTGCCTTGATTGAGTTGTAGATCAAGAGGGACACGCTTTCTTGATTGAGCTTTTTGTAAGCTTGCCTTGAAGGTACTCAAGGGAGTTGAGATTAAGGACCTAGTTGTATTTCTTAAATGAACAAGAAGTGAAGTGGTTTGAAAGCCCAAGTGAAGAGAAGTTTAGGTCCGGTGACGTAGCCCTATTTGGAAGGGTGAACATCGGCTAAATTCCCATGTATTATCTTCTTTTATTTTCATCATTTATATATCGTTTTTATCTATTATCCTTAGCTATGCCAAGTACCTTGATTGACTTGGGTGTTGAGTTTTGTAGCCTTGACTTAATTTTAACTACGAAAATAATAAACATCTTAACACAAGATGGCTCTTAACCATCTTGCATTTCTTCTAAATCACTAATAAAGTGAAATATAAGTGTAGTTAAATCATTCTAAAGGTATATTTCATCATTTTTAGGGTTACTACAACTTATAAACAATTTAAAAATAGTTATTTATTTATATTTATTTCATACATATAAAACTATGTATAAAATGTGGATTTTCTACTATGATTGATAAAATTAGGTTATTATAATATTTTTTCACCTAGCTAATAAGTATCATATTATTATAATTGATAAATATATATAATTATTAAAGAAAATATTAATAAAAGTTATAAAAATGTGAAATATGAACAATTCAAGATGGTTAAGAAACATCTTGAGTCAAGATGGTTATCATGGTCCTTTTAACTAACCACATCAATCAACCCCTTTCAAGAGTTCTTTCAGATATGCAATGTTATATATGGATATTATACCAAGACAAAATACTTATTTTATAGGGTTTTTGGATGATAATATACTGACATCTGGGGTGCTGGATTGTAATATATCAACCTTTATTATTGGACAATAATATCCCTAACCTTTATACCTAGGTGAGATTATTATATCAACAATAACTAAGGAGATGATGGTGAACCGGTCTTCATGCATGCTGATGTGGCTGGCGGAGGGAAAAAAACTGTCCCAAGCCAGTAACCCCGTTAACCTCTCCGTTTTTTTCACTACCACATTACAAGATATTGGCTGGTTGTGTGCCACGTCAGTACGAAGATCGGTTCACCACTCCTTTAGTAACTGTGTTAGGGTCGATTTTTTTAACGTGAATTATTGAGAAAAACATAGGAGTTAACAGGTACGTTGGGCAAGGGGCGTTTATTTTCCCTCCGCCTGTCACGTTAGAATACAGGCCAGTTAACCAATTATCACCCCTTAATTACTGTTGGTATAATAATCTCACCCAAGTATAAGGTTGGGGATATTGTTGTCCAATAGCAAATGTCAGTATATTATAATCTAATACTCCCAAAAGTCAATATATTGTTATCCAATATCCCTATTTTATATCTTATATTCTTATCTCAATATTCATATCATTTTTATATTTTTAATCTATGTCAGCTGTCACTGACCTTATACATTTAAGAAAATAAACTAGTAGTACTAATTTGATTTTGAAAATGCATGGAATTTCTGGCACATGTTGGGTAGGATTCTAGAGTAATCTAGCTCCAAAAAAGTTGATCAATTAATTATTCTCTTTTGTAATTAGGAAACAACTTAAGTTTGGATGTCCCTATATGTTTGAACTATATGTAAACGATATAACATGCATGAAATTCCTATTTGTCTGAATTATTATTCCTATTATGAGTATATGACATTCAAGCATTGGATGGACACACATATTTGGCTATATATCTATAGTGTGTATTATTATTAAAGATTATTGGATGATAATACACTAAACTTTAGGGATATTGGACAATAATGCACTGAACTTTTTTCTTGGACTCTAATATACTGAACTTTGAGGGTATTGGATAATAATGCACTCAGACCAATTTAGCTGGTGGTTGACGTGGTGGTTGTCCTACTTTGAGGTATCGTTTTTTTTTATTTTTTTTTCAAAAAAATATATTAGTCATCATGCTTATATGTACTTTCTTACACGGCAAAAGTTTTTTCTAAAAAAAATAGAAAAACGACACCTCAAAGTAGGACTGTCACCGCGTCAACCACTAACTGAATTGGTCTGAGTGCATTATTGTCCAATACCCTCAAAATTCAGTGTATTAGGGTCCAAGAAAAAAGTTCAGTGCATTATTGTCCAATACCTCTAAAATTCAATGTATTATCATCCAATAATTCTATTATTAATATATTGATGATTGTTTATTTGTTTTCATACATATATTGATGTAATGAAAAGTGGAATTAACAATTCCAATCTCACACATTAATTGTGCATGGAATCTTATTCTCACCTGATGTTAACAACTCACTGATTTCATATATTATTGGACTTAGTGGGGGAAGGTATACTAATTATAGTTGGGTGGTTTTGTGATGGTTTGTATCGTAATCTCAGCTAGTACTACCTCTATCTTAAAATGTTTATCCTTTAATTTAATTTTGACCGTTAATTATTATCAAATCATAATGAGTTACGATATAAATTTATCACCATTGTATTTTTTACTAAGCTATCTTTCTAATGACGATAATTTCATATCGTAACTCTTTGTAATTTATGAGTAATCAATTGTTAAATTTAGTTAAATGACAAACATTTTGGGACAGAGGTAGCAGTTAACATGAATGCAATGATATAAAATATGCACATTTCCTTTAATACTGTATATTCTGAAAACGTTGGACATGTCTAGTAATGTCCATAATCTATATAATTAAAAAAGATTATTTTTTTTGTCAACTTAAATTATAGCAGATTAAAATAAAATGTTTTATTGTACCTTCTTTGCTGCTGTGAATTTTGAAATTAGTCTCTTCAAATTAGAGAATACATATTTTATGTATGAGTAATTTTATATTTATGAAAAAAAGAAGCTTTCTTACGGATGAACACCAGCCGGTCTACCAATATAGCAATAAATAAAAGATATTTTTTCAAATATGTAATAGGTTAATATTATTTTCAGTCGAGTCCAAACTTTTCAAGGGCGCCAAGTCAGTTTTGCGACGTAGGAATTCAATTCTGGTTTAGTCAAAGTAAATAGGTGAAGAGTTTGGATTATTTTCAGCCTCTCACCACTCACTTTGGATTATTTTGAGCCAAAAACCCTTTTTCAAATAACTCTTGAATGGTAATAAACTTCAAACTAATAAAACATACCTTTTTAAATACGTATGAACATATAACTTCTAGAGCAATGTTAGTGTAATTCAAGAAGGTAAAAAGTATCTTGATTGGGGATCCTTCTTATTTTTAGTTGGAAGCTAAGCTACATGAGAAACTGTAAAAGAACAATATCCAAATAAATTAAAATGGTCGTTTATATAGAAAGAAAATAATGATGTATCAACAATTTCACTTATCAAAATATCTATCTAGCACTCTCAATGAATTGAAGTTTATAAAGAAATTCATCACGAATTCGTTAATATTATTTCCAATAAAATTCATTGATATATTAACACTAGTTGATCAATTTAATTGTTCCACAATTTATCAATTGATAATAACGTTGTTTCAAATTGTATATGAATAACTTGGAATTTTTTTCGCTTCGAGTAAATTTAGGCCCTGTTCTTTGGTTATATTAGATATAAATCTCCCAACTTATCCTAACTTATCCAAATTTAACACAATTCCCCAAAAAAGCAACCACTCTAAAAACACAATTACCAAAAAAACATCATAACTTATCCTAAGTTCCTAACTTATCCTAACTTATCTTAACTTATCCATCCAAACTTAAAAATAATCTGACCAAAGAACAGAGCCTTAATATACTCATTAAATCTTATTTTAGGATAATCACGAATATACTTTATAGGCCAAGGATATCAATGACTTGGACAAATTCTTCGTAACATGGGGTATAATTTATGATGTAATAGTATGCTATTCCTAAGTAACGAAGAAAGCAAACCATCCCTAAATTACATAGTTTAATTTGAAGGATTGTAAGTGGTGTAACAAGTGTGGATAAATCACTATTTCCACCTCGTACCACCCTAGTTATCTAATACGTACGTACTAATAGCCAATAGGGTTGGTAATTGAACGTGCTACATACTCTAAGCTAAGCTAGCATTAATTGATGATCATCATCAATGCAAAACACACAAGTACCTCCTTCACATTCATCCCCTCTTCTCTCTCTCTCTCTCTCTCTCTCTCTCTCTCTCTCTCTCTCTCTCTCTCTCAAGATCTTTCTGGAAAAATTAATTACTGTGTAGCTATCTAGCTAGCTATAGCTAGGGAAGTAGCAGGAATGCAGTCTTTGGGGAGAACACAAAGAAATAGTGGATAAGGTCAAACACTAATCCATATATGCATGTGGATCTATACTATGAATCACATTATTTCTCATGCCTGGATCATGATCCTTAAGGATATAAATCACATCTCCATCTAGCTAGGGTTTTCAAAAATATCTAAGTTAGGGCTCATATTTAAGTCAGCTGGATCGGTCAATGATAAAATTCAGGTGAGAAATTGATGACTGCATCATATATCAGTATTTTTGGGTTAGAATCTGATTTAGACGATAGAAATATAATTCAAACAAATGTAAATTCGAAATAATGTCAATATTATAAGAATATGCTTTAGACGATTGAATTTGATTCCGGTGAGAAATTGATAACTGCATTTCAGAACAGGTCTCATAATTCGAACAAATGTAAATTCGTAATATATATTGCATGCACCCGGAGCATGTGCTCCATATATTAACAAGTGAACAAACATTGTAATATGTGTGAACAATCTAATATATGTAGGTGAATAAGTATACTATTTGAAGTACATGCTCCGAGGGCACCTAATAAATTGCAGTAAATTTAGGGTCGATCAAAATCTAATTTAGATGATACAAATATAAGAATAAAGAAATATTGTGTCTGAACTTTCGATGAATTTCATCCAATTTTTTTTCCAGGTTAGATTAATTGAAATATTAGGCATACAAAATTTTGTCCACTTTATCTCCAACTTCTGTCACCTTTAATTAATTGTGACCTCCAATTTCTACATAGCTCTTAGCTGATCATGCATCCTTACACTGTTCATATATGTCATCTTTCTCTCTTGCTATCGTCATTCATCAATCGTCATACAGTTTAATTCAATCTAATAGTATTTGTATTCAAATCCAATAATTTAATCTCATAAAAAATGTAGCCTTATATATTGAAAATATATAATTACAAAACTGATTCATATGTATGTGCTCATATATACTTTATTGTCCCATAAACATGCAAATTTACAGTAGATTAGTTATGCTATTACAGTATAATATCTAAGTTACTTTTTTAAGCAATCAAATACTAGCTTTATATATATTAGTATATTATAATTTTCAAAGTTCATTAACACATTTTGTAGCACTGCATGAAACTAATTACTAGTTATATCATGTATTAAAGAATGCCAATTTGTCCATGCAAACAAATTAAATTTATAAGTTTAATCTTCTAGTCTTCTCCTGTGCATGTGGTCCATGTGTTAAACCCTGTTACCTAGTTCATATTATTTTATTTGTTTATCCATTTATTACTAGGAATTAAATATTTTTGCCCTTTTCAGGCTGACATCAGTGCCAAATTTTTTCCCAATATTTATAATATAATAAAAATAAATAATAGTATATATGTTTGACTTGTGCAAAATATTATTTTTCCAGTGCATGCTGCATGCAAAAAACTCTAGAAAATGCTATACCTTAATCCATGTTGGTAGCTGATCATATAACATCATATTCATAAAAACATCATAAAAACACAGGCACCATCTGTAGCTTCATATGCATGGTACATATCCCTGTTTTTTTTTTTTTTTTTTGGGATAAAATTATGAATTTGATAAAAAAAAAAAGAAAGAATCAAAATCAAATTCAAAGTGCAAATAATGAAGAAGAATCAAAGTTTCTCTTTTTCACTTTTTCTTTTGTTTTTTCAAGTTCCTGAAACCCTAAGATAATTAAATGGCTAGTTGGTGTACACTTTTAAGATGCTATTCATGGTAGCATTTCATCACTTAACTCATATGGGATCCAAGAGTGTAAGCTAGCTAGTGGGTTGTCAAATTTTTAATATTCCTTATCTGAAACAATTATATGACAATTCAATCATAAAAAAAGAATAATCCCCATAGGCATATATATAAGAAATCAAAAGAAAATGATCAGCATCTTGATTTGAAATGGTTAATATAACCATTTTGAATTTCACCTAAATCACTCAAAAACTTAAATATAAGCATATTTAAATTATTATAAATGTATATTTCGTTATTTTGAGGGTTATTATGGCTTATAAAACTATATAAAAGTAATTTTTTATTTATATTTTTTCATAAATATAAAACTCTGTATAAAATGTGCATTTTTTATTATGATTGATAAAGTTAGTCCATCAATTATATTCGCTGACCTAGCTAATTAATGTTATACTCTTATAGTTCATAAATACTTCGTCCGTTTCTTTTATCTGTCGTTTACGCATTTCGAGTTCATGAATCTTTAATCAACAATTTTTCATGTAAGATTTTTATAAATATATATATATATATATATTATACTTTTCATGATAGTATTTTTTTTATTATAAATCTAACAATATCAATTTTGTATGATTTAAGATATTAACTGTCAAAGTTTTTGACATAATTTTCTAAGTGACACATAAATAAAAACGGAGGGAATATATATAATTACTACTAAAATATCGTTAAAAGCTACGAAAACATGGATTATTAACAATTTAAAATGATTATTAACCATCTTACTTCAAGACGCATATTATTATGCTGGAAAGAAATAATGCAACCAGCTAGATTGATTGAAAACTAAACCAATAATATCAATTCATGATCATAAAATTGATGGCTATATCTACTTGTATATATTCATACCTACATTATAAGTTACATGATTCTCTTGTCCGTTGACTATAACTAATCAGATCGATGTTCCAATAAATATACAAGTTAGATCGATGTGGTCCTTTGTTGATACCCTCAATTTGTACAAGTAATATATATTCTCACTTGATTTATGAAGTAAGAGTATTTATTCTTCTTTATGTATTCCATATGTTTTGATTTTCTACGAGTCATTTTCTTCTCAATGTAAAATTAATTTTATTCGTTTTTTTAGATTCTTAAATATGACTTTTGTCCTAACTATTTTCTACTTGGTCAAAACTTAGCAGTCGGGTAAATTAAAAATAACGACATGATTATAAAAAGTGACAGTAAATTTAAAATAAATAAAGTAAAGGATGATGATATGAGTCTTGTGTTAAGACATTTTTTAAGCGTCTTACCCTTTTTCAAATAGTATTTTCAATGATTTTGACATTAATGATTTTAATAGTAAGTATCAATTATCGATTATAGCTTTAGCTACGTTCGATATATCAATGAGCACAAATAATATCCTAATCAAATCAAACCCCTTCATTAGACATATTTTAGACATTTTTTGAAAATATAAAAAATAATGAATAAAAGTATAATCTTATGAAAGTTATATAAAAATATTATAGCTGTAAAAATTCAATCACACATTTTATTTCAACTTAATATATAATAATATAGTTTTAGTGTTGTAAAGTAAATAATAAAAAAGGTGGTGGTCACAATTTTAATTTTTTTTCTTCATTATCAACTTCTTGAAATTAAGGATAACAAAATCCATTTGATCTAGTTGACTGAATTAATAACCTCATCCATTAGAATCCACAATCTGATCTATGATCAGGAGAATATGGAAAAAGTGTAGCTGCTTCTTTCTCCCCTTTAATACCATGCCAGTATGGTATATATATTAATGGATTATTCCAATTTACAGTAAATTGTACAACCTCTACTTTTTTTTTTCTTTTTTGAGTTATTTTTCTGCTAATTAATTACAATTTTAGGGAAAAAAATATTCTAGGGATGGAGTGGAAAAAAATTGGTCCTTATTTTAAAGAGAGACATTGACAAATTCAATTCCAGCCACAGATTTAATAGCATATATATTAGGATTATGCATCCAAAAAGAAAAACAAATAAGGCATATCAGTACTTTTATTTGCCAATTTTTATCAGTCAATCCAAGGAACATTAGAAAGCTGATAATTTTTTTATTTTCTTTTTTTCATTTTAAAAGTAGAAAATAAATTGATAAGTTTATTCCTCTATCTTACAGAAGCCAACATTATCTTTCATTCCTTTTATATATTCCAAAATCCAAATAGCTCTACATTAAAATCAACGTACCATCAATACAATATACTACCTCTGTCTTTTTATGTGACTTTTAAAGATGATGAAAAAAAGTCAATATTATTAAAAAAATTTATAGGATAGTTGGAAAAAGATCACTTAAATATCCTTGAAATGAACTTTTAATTTTCTTTCTCTCTATTGCTCAAATTAATTATTGAGGGTGAAATAGAAAAAAAAATTAACATAACATTGTGATTGTAAAGCAACAAATAATGTAAAATTAAAAAAAAAAAGTTAAAAACTCATATGAAACGAGTTTTTTTAATAATAATATATCTTATGACCTTGTTCTTTATACTAGCTAGTAAATTAGGTTTAACTTAATTCAACCTTACATTATCTTACCCAAGTCCCTGAAAAACAATCAAACCAAACTCAAAATTTTAATAAAATCATTTGAAATAATATTATTTTAATAATCAAATCATTTTACTTCTTTCAACACTTATAACTTTTTCATTTATTTTCCTCAAACCATTCAAATTTTATTAATAAAAATATTTCCACGCCACAACTAACTTAACTCAAACCAATCTGAACTTTTCCTTTCCGTTCCTCTTCTTATTACCAGTCCTAACTCAACAAAAACACTCTAACAAACAGGGTCAATTAATATTTAGTAATACTGTAATAGTATTATTTCCTTAGCTAGAAAAATTAAGCTAGTAATTCAGAGTATTTCATTGAATATCTATTTTTGTTTGTTTTCATTATTCTAGGCATATAAGCATCACACATGGATGCATATAAAGTTGAATATTAAGCAGACGATAATAAGTGACAAATAGTAGAAGGACAATATATAATACGTAGCTAAGCCTGTAACCAGACTGTATTAATAAATAATTCAACACTAAATATCCAGTTGCTAAAATTCAAAACAATTTAACGCGTTGAATATATAGTAATAGCAACATAGAAAATGATATGACAAACATATCGATCGAGTAGGACACTTACACTGTTGAAAAAATGTTTGTTAAGCCGGCCTTTGTTTTGTGACCCCCTTTCCATCTCTTTCCCTGTTAACTACAAAACATAATCATTTATGACGGCCCCTTATCCTTAATCACACACTGCCCTCTCCTTTTTCTTCTACCGTCAAAGTATTTTAATATTCATATCAATCAGATGAAAATAGATATTTGATAACCCAGTTTTTCTGGGTTAATTTAGGGCCATAAAAATTAAAATAAATTGAATTTTTGCGTTAGAAGAATCAAGTTTCATCAATAAAAATAAAAAGGATTATATTAGTACTGTTAGTCAATTATTGAGTTAGGCCCATTCTTTTTTTATTTGCGGTTGCGGTGTGTAGAATGTGGAAAATTGTGGTAGAATGTGGAAAATTTTGATGGAAATAATAGAAAATAGGTTAGTATATTTTAATTTAAAAGTAATGGTAGGTAGAAATAAAGTGAAAGTTTTGATTTTTTATTTGAAATGTTTTCACTTTTAATAAAAAGGGAAATGGAAAATTATGGTGAATTGTGGTGGAAATTGGAAATTTACGGTGCACTATGGAATCGCAAAAGATCCTACCGCATAAAAGAACGCCCCGTTCTTTTATGCGGTAGGTTGCGGTATGGTACCACATCGTACCGTACTGTTTAATTTTCCACCACATCGCACCACAATTATTACCAATATATTTTTTTATTTTTCTTCTCTACTTTTCACATTTTCTCTTTTAACCTATCACACCTACCACAACTTTTACCATAACTCACCACACTTTTTCAAATTTCACGCACCACACCATCATCATACTACAACCAACCGTATAAAAGAACAGACCTTATATGATTGATGGTTGAAAATTTTAAATGTAGCTAACTTGTAAATCAAGCTTTGGATATAATGGAAAGGGAAAAGAGTGCTTTGTTTTCGGAGTTGGATTGAACTGCATGTTGTGTATTTCTACCGCCCCTATTTTCTCATGCAAGAGAAAAAAAAAAAAAAGAAACGAAAAGATGGCCAAAGGTCTGTTTGTGTTTGGTGGGGAGGTTTTTTTTTTTTTTTGGGTAGTGAGACATCTAAGGGGAGCTTAATCTAAGCTTAGTTATAGTAGTGAAATTGAAGCTGAGAAACGAATTGAATGCCTTACGACACGTGTCACTAATCAACTGTAAATCCTTCCACTACTACTCCAACGTAATTACCACCCCCTCAAAACCCAAAGCGGATAAGCCCCACCTCGTTATTTTTTTTACCACCTTTATTCACCTCTCCTCTCCCTATATATTTCCCCCTACATCCAAACACATCCTCCATCATTCATTCCTTCCCTCCCTTACACACACTCTCTAGTCTCTACACACATCAACCCAAAAACAATCACACAAACTTCACACACATTTGCACATTCGGGTCGGATCAACGCCCGCACACCATGACAGGAAGTGGTCACAACAGCAATAAGGGGCCTTCTTCCCTACAGTTGGAGAAGAGCTCGATCGGGTCACCGGAGCCGAGCTCGATCCGGCAGCTGATCCTGGTGGCCTCGATAGCGGCCGGGGTCCAGTTCGGGTGGGCCATCCAGCTGTCCCTCCTGACCCCATACGTCCAACTCCTCGGTATCCCCCACACGTGGGCCCCCTTCATCTGGCTGTGTGGTCCCATCTCCGGTATGATCGTACAGCCCACCGTCGGCTACTACAGCGACCGTTGCACCTCCCGCCTCGGCCGCCGCCGCCCCTTCATCCTAGGCGGCGCCATCCTCGTGGCCGCCGCCGTCTTCCTCATCGGCTTCGCCGCCGACATCGGCCACGCCGCCGGCGACCCCGCCGACGCCACCCCCAAAATCCGAGCCATCGCCGTCTTCGTCGTGGGTTTCTGGATCCTGGACGTGGCGAACAACACCCTGCAGGGCCCGTGCAGGGCGTTCCTGGCGGATCTGGCGGCTGGGTCGCAGTCAAAGACAAGGGCGGCCAACTCCTTCTTCTCGTTCTTCATGGCGGTCGGGAACGTCCTCGGGTACGCCGCCGGGTCGTACCGGAACCTGTACAAGGCGTTGCCATTCACGCGCACACAAGCGTGTGATGTGTACTGCGCCAACTTGAAGTCGTGCTTCTTTATATCGATTACACTACTGCTGGCGCTGACGGCGCTGGCGCTGACGCTGGTGCCGGAGCGTAGGTTCACGCGCGAGGAGGTGGAGGCGGAGGAGGAGGAGAATCTGAAGATGGAAGGAGGAGGAGGGTGTGTTAGGCTGCCCTTCTTTGGCCAGTTGATGGGCGCACTCAGGGACTTGCCTCGCCCTATGTGGATCCTCCTGTTGGTAAATTCATTCATAACCCACGTTTCATTTTTATTTTATTTTTTAAATAAAGGCTCCGTTCTTTTACTTGATTGGTTGATTACAGTTCCATACCGTACTTAACTTTTCAATTTCCACCACACTTTTAAATTTGCACCACACCGTACCGCAATCAACTACAACCAACCGCAAAAAAGAACGGGGCCTAATATTATGAGTTTTGAGATTTGAAAAACTAAATTAAACGTGAAAAGTATATGATTGCGTGTCAAATTTTTAAAAAATAAATTAATGAATAAATGAAATTTTTCTGTGAGAAATAATTGAATTTTATATATATATATATATATATACCACGGGATTATACTTTTATACATTACTTTTAAGCTAGCAACTAAAAAGAACTTTTAAAACTATTTTCAAAATGCATAAATAGTAATTTGATAAAGAAAAAACATTTAAAAAACATCATGGATTAAGCTTGTATCATTTGTTTTAGTAATTCACCTTTTTTATGTCAATATATCATACATAAATTATATGAAATTATATATTTATATATAATATTTTAAAATTTATAAATAGATGCATAAATATGACTAATAGATGAGTTTGATTCAATTAGATTAATTATAACCTGGTCTTACAAAAAGTTAGCATTAGAAATCGTAACGAATATTAGTTTGTTGGAAAAAAAAATAATACTTAAAATATATATTGGACCAAGATTCATATCATCCATTTTTTAAAGTAACTCACGAACTTATATGCATACACACTACCAATAAGACTGACTCCTATAACCCTATTGTTGCGTGCAGGTGACATGTTTGAACTGGATCGCATGGTTCCCGTTCTTGTTGTTTGATACTGACTGGATGGGGAAGGAGGTGTACGGCGGAGATGTAGGGAAGGGGAAGGCCTATGACATGGGGGTCCATGCCGGGGCGCTTGGGTTGATGATCAACTCGGTGGTGTTGGGGGTCATGTCGCTTGGGATCGAGGGCTTGGCGCGTGCGTTTGGCGGGGTCAAGAGGTTGTGGGGAGTCGTTAACTTCATACTCGCCATTTCATTGGCTTTTACAGTGGTTGTTACTAAGATGGCGGAGCATGACCGTGCCCACGCACATGTGCTCGCTGGTGCGGGCCCACCGCCCCCTCCTGCTGGAGTTAAGGCTGGTGCATTGGCCATCTTTGGTGTCCTTGGTATCCCTCTTGCGGTAAGCTTCAGTCTTCCTATTCCTAACTTATAGTCAAGTTTTTCTGGTTATGTTTTTTTCATTATTAGTAGATTAAATTCAAAAGATACGCAATAAGTACAAGCTTAATAACTTGTCTAACTAGATAAAACAAAAACAGTTCATCTTTCTAAACAATTACTAGCGCTTCATTTTTTTTTTAAAAAAATATCATCAACAATTATAGCTAGTTTAAGTTCCTCATTAATGCTTCTATACTCTTACAACTGTGGGTTTTTTCTTTTCTTTTTTTTTTTTGAAACAAAAATATGATTCACTTTCAAGTCAAATTCTGATTACATGGACTTACCAAATGTCATTAATCTTGTCTTGTGGCGTGTTTTTATCAACTAGTAAATTAAGAAATTTTGGCAACTTATACTTGATACTAATTGATGTGTATTTGAGTTTTTTTAAAAAAATCTTCTTGTTTACAATTCTAAGACATAAAATCCAATGATGTGATCAAACTTTGGCATGACATGAAGTATGTGATATGGCCTTTTCCTTGGCACCCAAAAGTGACATCAATGAAACCTTCAAATTAGGAGGGAAAACACTTCAAAAAAAAAAAGAAAAGGTAAAAAACAAAAAGTAGCAGTGGAGGGTAAAAAGGTAAAAGTAGTAAAACCAAAGTAACTGCTGGATTAGAGGGTGACAAGGACAAAGGAAGAGGGGGGAGGCTGAAAAAACGGTTAGGCGTGCTTGTTAAGTTGGTTAACCGAAAGTGGGCCCACACACTCACCGCCCATTCTCAATAGACACGCTGGCCCATATAGATTTTGTGGACGCGTGTCCACCGTATCGAAACCCCCTCCTTTATATTTCTCTCTCCTCCTCACTGCTGGGACCCACAGTAGAATTCGGTCTCTTTGGGCCGTTAGTTTTTGAGTCATTGGGCCTACCCTTTAGTGGTGGGCCCATGTATAACTGGCCCCATTTGACCCATGTTACGTGTAGGGGAACAAAAGAAAGCAACCCCCTCCAACCAAAAAATAAACTTTTAAAGAATTTAGAAATTCTAATTTATGATTGTAATTAAAGTATATACAATAATTATAGTAATATATCCAGATTAATAACATAATTAAATCATATCTATACATATATATTAAAAAATAATTTTGTTTTTTAATATATGAAATTATGAGAGCTTTAAAGTCTTATTCTTTTGCAAGATAAGTTAAATTTTGTTTTGTCTTACCTTACCTTGATTTACCTTATTTGACCATCCAAAAAAAGGGGCTACACTTTTAGATAATTTATATTAAATTTTTTTATTCAACTCACAAAATTTATTTAAAAATAAAAAAGAAATATTGGATGTGACATTTAGCTACATCCACTACTTTATTCACATTTCTTTACTTAAGTTTATTTTACCTTATCTTACCTACATCTTCCCTACACTAAAAAGAACAATCCTAAATTTGTGATGTAGATAGAAAGAAGTCGATAAATCTAAAAATAATAAATTATGAGAGTAGCGATTTTTTCATGGATTATTGTTGTTGTTTCTTCTACTCATTTGAGAATTGGGTCCAACAAATTGATGTATAATAAGTGATGATAAGAATTCCTGTATTTGGCCTTGAAAAGAAGGTAATTGAACAGCATTGAGAAATGATAGAAGCTTCAAGCTGAAACTATATATCTATCTATATATGGTTGCTTGGTTGGAATAAGTCCACCTAATCAAATAAGATCTTCACCAAAATTGATGAGGCCATCACAAACATCCCATGACTTGCACAATGTTTTCATTGATTTGAATGATTGAAAGAGTTTATTGTATTTTGTTGTTAAATTAAATTATTCTTATTGGTGTGTATTTTCACAGATTACGTATAGTATTCCGTTTGCTTTGGCGTCAATCTTTTCAGCATCTTCAGGCGCTGGTCAAGGTATATTTGCTAAACCATGTGATATATTGTCTTTTTGTAAAGGTTTCGTTATATCGACCGACAGATTACAAATCAGTTATAAATTGACTAAAATCACTCATTTATCGTGTCTTTGATTTGCAGGTCTCTCGCTTGGCGTTCTCAACCTGGCAATCGTGGTACCTCAGGTGAGACATCAATGCCATTAAATTCGAAAAACATAGATTTTAATATCGATGGTTTCCATTCTCATAATTAATGTGACAACACACCATCCTATATTTCCAATTTATTCACAAAATATTACATCTAATTACTTATAGACCCTACAACACATGGATTTTAGTATTCCATAACTCAACACCTAACATAAAATTCAAGACTATGTTATGATGACATTGACCTACATTGATTAAACATCCCAAATGCATTGAGACTAAAACCATACTAATTTGTCACCATCACTATTTACACATGTATATATTGTGAATCATACATAACTTTCGGAAACACCTATGAAAAGACAAACATAACTAAGAAACAAATTAGGTTTAATTACAGTGACTATATCATATAAAAAAAATCTAATCTTTACATTTGTTTGTTAAACAGATGTTCGTATCAGTAACAAGTGGACCTTGGGATGCATTATTCGGAGGCGGCAACCTACCAGCATTCGTGGTGGGGGCTGTAGCAGCCGCCGCTAGCGGTATCCTAGCCTTCACTATGCTTCCTTCTCCTCCACCGGACACCAAAATCGGAGGCTCAATGGGCGGTCACTAATTACACTAATTAACCCCTACTTTGTCCCTTGATTAGGGACTTAATTAATCACCAAAAGTGGGGAAGCTTTTATTTCTCCATTGTTGTAATCTTTTTTTTTTTTGGCCATTTTCAATTGTCATGTTTTGTTTTTGTTGTTGAGAATTGAGATAGTTTTTAGTGTTAAAGGGGAGGCTATAAATAGCTACAAAAGGCTTTAGATTACAGCCTTTGTTGGCTAGTAATTGCTCGAGTATAAGTACATCCCTCTTTGTAATTTTCAGCACCATTTGACATAAGCAATGGAAAAGAAAAGAAAAAAAGAAAAAAAAGTTGACTGAAAAAACAGTGTTGTTATTTTACTATTTGTGTTCGAATTTCATTTATTTTAGCTTGTCAAAATTCAGAATATGCTAAATAACTAAATTCATTAAAATGACTTTTTCAAATTCAAATTTCATAAAAACTATTATCTACCACTCAAGTCTTAGTCCCATTTAAAAGAATCTACAATATTTTTGTTTTTATTTTTCTTACATATTACTCTCACTTTCATAAACTAGAATATGTGTTACTTTAAAGTAGTTTGGTAATAAAATTAATAAGATAAAAGTTACCCCTAATTAGTTATTGGACGTATATGTTTGTTATAAAAGTAATTAGTTAGGATAGGTTGGTAAAATAATACTACCTCTATTTTAAAATGTTTGTCTTTTTAACTAAATTTTGACTATTGACTACTTAAAAATTACAATGAGTTACAATATGAAATTACCGTCATCGGAAAGATACATTAGTAAAAATTACAATGACAGTGATTTCATATCGTAACTCATTGTAATTTGAGAATAATCAAGGGTCAAAATTTAGTCAAAAGACAAAAATTTTGGAACGGAGATAGTATTTAAATTATTGTTAGAAATATAAAGTAACATGCTATGTGGGGATAGAATTATATATAGTGGTGGCAAAAATTTAGATTTGTATAATTCGGACATTTAGGCTAAAATTTCCAAACTAAAACTCTGTCTGAATTTCAAATTGGGGACTTTGTGATTTGCAAGCTAGGACCTGGATTGTCCGGATTTGCTCCGACCCGATTTTTTCCGAATATTCCCAAACTTGAATTTACATTCAATTTAATTTAGACACAAATATTTTGTTCGAATTTTTGGGTTCAGACATTGTACGATTGTGTCCGAATTTGTCCGAACCTGAATTTGACACAATTTTCGGATAACCCAAATTTCTTACCCCAATCCTGAACCCTACCCGATTTTATAATCGAACGTGACCTAATTGTGCGAAGTTAAAATTCAGGTAAAAAAAATTGATGATCAAACCCGAATTAATTCGAGTCGGTTGAATTTTTACTAGTGCTGGAATAAAAAGTTGTTGAAAATAATCTTAATTATCATTCCCACGATCCATTTCTATTTTAAATGTCACCTAGGTATTTGTGTTAAAAACTGATTTTTAATATCTTAATTCGTATATTGATTCATAGAATATTATATATGTTTGAGAAATTAATGTTAGAATTTTCAGTTTGACTGATGCATAGATTTAGGAGATAGATAAAATGGAAAAGATGGAGTATTAATCAACAATTTTCTTATTTTACACATGACAACCATTAAATATAATACTAAAAATACAAATTTTATTTTAATTAAAAATATTTAATTAATTTCCTCACCTCTTACTTCATAAATTTTAAAATATTGATTTTTGCTACCATCTTTAAAAACCACTTAAAAAAGAATATTGGTAATAAATAGTAATTAACTCAACAACTTCTGATTCTTCTAATACTCCATCCAAACATCTTTCATTGATTTTCATATCTTCCTTAAGGGGATGTAATTTCCCTATTTTACAACTTTTCTAACTAAGATAAGCGCGTTTTTTTTTTTTTGAGATCAAAAGATAAACCGCGTTTACACATGATTACATGAACAACAAATACAGAAACCTTGACCACCAAAATTAATTACCGGTATCCAAACAGTGAATTTGACCCCCCAAGATTAACCAGTAACGACCACTGTCTCATAATTCCCCGCGTTATTAACTGACACTAATCCTCTTTATCCTTCTTTCAATATTTTTTTCATTAATTTTTACTTCCTTAATTTCGTATTAATTGTTATAATTTTGATTTTGACAATCTTCAATATCACTCTTAAAATAATTTTTTTTTTACATAATATGTTATTAACAATGACAATATTACATTTTTATGATAGCTTTTTTCATTAAAAATCTAATAGTGGTAATTTTATATAGCAATTCATTGTATATATATTGAAAATTTTATGGTCAAAATTTTTTAGATTTGACTGCACAATTTCCAAGACGACAATTACCTCCTAAATACTACCTCCGTCCCTGATTATTTGTCAATTTCTCTAACTACATTGTTCCTCTTTAATCGTTAAATTAGCTGACTTTTACAATTCTAACAATAACAATACCAATTTTATTCCTAGTAAATAATTTTTTTTTTACCTCATTTCAACGATATTATTAAGGGTACATACTTTTGACAATTTGTAAACCTTTCACCTCATTCCCATATTTATTAGTTTTGATGAGTCAGTTTTTGTAATATACCGTCAAGGACAAAGGCAGTATGCAGATAATAATTGAAGCTATTCAGATGAAAATAATTCAGACATAATTTGGAAACGTTTTTATTTTACAGAAACCAAATTTGGAAGTAGAGCTACATCCCCAATTTCACTATAAATAAAGCCCATTATTTACTTCACCCCATCACGTCATCATTATAATTTTTCTTCCAATCTTCAAGAAATTCACTGAAAGAAATTTGAAAAGAAAAAGAAAGAGAAAAGAAAGAAATAAAGAAAGAAAGAAAAGAATGGGATATGATGAGGTGGAGGGGAGTCCACTGAGGAAGCTGTTCGCGGTGGCGTCGATAGCGGCGGGGGTGCAGTTCGGGTGGGCCCTACAGCTGTCATTGCTGACGCCATACGTCCAACTTCTGGGGGTCCCACACACTTGGGCCTCGTTCATATGGCTGTGCGGCCCAATATCAGGGATGGTGGTCCAGCCCATTGTGGGGTACACCAGCGACAGGCTGACCGGAAAGTACGGCCGCCGGAAACCGTTCATCGCCGCGGGAACCGCCCTGATCTGCGTCGCCGTCGTGCTGATTGGGTTCGCCGCCGACATTGGGCTGAAGTTGGGGGATGACTTGGAGAAGGAGACCAAGCCCAGGGCTGTGGCTTTCTTTGTCCTTGGGTTTTGGATTCTTGATATTGCCAATAATATGGTCCAGGTAATCCTTTTTTTTAAAAAAAATAATTACTCATATTATTTGTCATAATTTTGACGTTTAGAATTTACAATATTACTCTTTAATTGATAAGTTTTTATATGATATGTTATTAACAATTGCAATATTATACTTTTATAATAGTATTTTTCGTTACAATCTAATGCTGATAATTTTATTTAACAACTCATTTTATATGTTGAAAAATAATCTCTTTTGTTCCATATTAATTGTCATTTTGTTCACCGTCACGGTCTCCAACACCATTTTATATGTTGCAATATTATACTTTTATAATAATACTTTTTGTTAAGAATATAATAGTAATAATTTTATTTAACAAATCATTATATGTATTGAGAAATTAATTATGGTCAAATTTTATAAATTTGACTACATAATTTTTAAAGAAGATAAATAATATGGAATGGAGAAGTAATTAACTAATTAAATATTTACTGTTATTGTGGAAAAATAATGTTGATAAATTTACTTTTATGGATGAAAATTTGACATTTTTAGGTGGATGGAAAATTTAAAAATGAATGCAGAATAACCTTTGTGGAATTTGAATTTGAATTTTGTGAATATACATTTGCATTGCATGGTTGTTTTATACTTTTGAATACTTGCACTAAGTCTTATGATAAATAACGTTTTTTTATTTTTTACAAAGCTACATAAGTTTTTTTTATTTTATTTTATTGGTAAGTAGAGGATAATATAAGGTTGGACAGTGTACGTAAGGTACTTTAAGTGAAAATATGCTCCCTTCTACCTATTTTATTTGCCATTTTAACTTTCTTTTTTCTCATAATATATATCACTTTACAAATTTAATAATATATTAATTACTAATTCATTAAAATTAACTTTATTAATTACATTTTATTCATCCATTTTCTTTTTTATTTACTATTTTTCTTTTTATTCAACATTTCCACATTTACAAAGAAGTACATTAATATAGAATGGATGATTTTTTTTTAGTTTTATGAATTATGTTTAAAGTGACAAATAATTTGGAAATGAGGAAGTATAAATGCTTAAATATCTGATAGGTAAGATAGGTAATGTATTTAATGTAGGTAGATATAAATAAGGTAAATAGGAAGTAAATAAGTCTTACTTACCTTCTAAAAAAATCAATCCTATGTTTAATAAATAGGTCACTATTGAGTCCTTTTGATTTGATATGAAAATGAATTTTTAGTTTGCTTATTTTAAATTTAGACTATTATTGAACTTCTAATGATTTGGATACAATAATATACGTAGTTAAATTATTAATAGATTCTTAATAATTATCGTATTAAAGTGAATTTGATTATTGGATTGATTGAATAAAAATTAACCGAAATTTGAAATCTTAAATCTTAAGAAATTAATTAAAGTCATCTCAATTTTATCACGTCTTCTATAATAAAAATAATGATTATAAAAGATTAAAGATTCCCTTTCACTTCTTGGTAGCATAAGGTGTATTTGATCCCAATTGGTAAAATTCTCTCGAGGCTTTAATTATTATAAGCACAATTTGTTTTGCCCACAATCTTTTTTGTAAAGTTTGGTAAAAATGAACAATAATTGAGGTTGAAGGGCTATGAAATGAGCCAGCCAACTTTTTACAACCCAATGTTAGCCAAAAAAAGTAAGGAAGATCAACCGAATCCACATCCATATTGATATTGACATTAACATTGCGGAGATTCTTCAAATTCTAATAATAAATATTTTCATGTTTGATTGATGAGAAATAGAGTTGTGGAGAGCTAGGGTTCTGTTTATATCGGATCCAGAAGAATCAGTCATTCAACTGAAAATTGACATTCGATATTAGACTTTTTAGATTTGTCTCGAATTGGATAATATGATCCGGCTTATATTCACGTTAAAATTGAGTTCAGATAGGTGAAACAACAAAAATATTGTGGATAGATATTCGATCAAACTGATCCTTGTTAATATTCAGACAAACAATTTATGACCATATCTTATTTTTTTGTTGGTCGAACTAAAATGGATTTTCAAGTGCAATCATTTTGATGATCCTAGAGAATTAACCCAAAAAAAAAGAAGAAAAAAAAGGTGTGCAACTTTGCATAAGTTCAATGGTTGATTGATGGTGAAGTGTACCCAATGAATGGAGAGCCAAACAGGGTGTTGAGTCTAGAAGAATATCATTTTCAAATGATACTATTTAGGGGTCATGTGAAATTATGCCCGTTAATTTGGTATTTTTGTAGGAAAAACTATTTGCTTTCTTTCCTGGGTGGGAAGTGGATATTTCTAGCTATAATAATAATAATAATAATAATAATAATAATAATAATAATAATAATAAAACGAAAAGAGAAATGTGAAGATTGTTGATCCTGCAATGAAGTTTTAGGTAGAGATTTTATGGGACTTACCAAATCTAAATTACGTAGTATGAAGTAAATTAGCGGTGATTATTTGTAGGGGACCGAGTTTAGGTTTGTATGCTAATCTTGGTTTGGAGGTATGAATGGAATCTTTGAATTTGTGTTTAAGTTGGTTATGTTTTGTTTGTTCTATTTGTTGCTTGTTTAATTTATCTTTTTATTGTGTAATGAACTCAAAATTATTTACTGGTCTATAAAACATAATTGGAAATTTTCATTCATATATTAATTTTATTTTTAGAGTATAAGTTGGATTGGTTACTTGCCTTGGTTAAAATTAGATGAGCCTAATTATTAATATGGGCTTGTTCGAATCCTTTGAGAAATTACATTATTTGGTTCTGAGTTACACCAATGAAACTTAATGGTATGTCCCAAGTATTTAAACGGATTTTTCCCTCCGTTAACTTTAAATATAAAGAACTGAAATGGTTATAAAGTAACAAACTCATAGTTTTGAAGACAATACCTGCTTTTACTCAATGTATTTTGCCCTTTTTCTTGTTACCCTAATTAAGTAAATTCCAACTTAGCCCAACTGTTCAAAATCACTTATTGTAGATATACTTTCCACCCTACATGTATAATTTCATAAAGTACAAGGAAGAAATTAAAAATGCATTGTATTTACTACTAAAATATTAACTAAAACGTTTGGTGTCATTTATCAGACGAAAGTGTCTGCATGTTGCGATTAGAAAACTAACAATTTAAATCGATAACGTCCAAATTGTTTGCATTAACGCAGACATGATTGTTTTTTTTTTTTTTTTGATGGGACGCAGACATGATTGTTGATTCAATTGGTGAGATAGTAGCAACTAGCATCCTTATTCCCTTATCTTGCTTTATGATAATATAATCTTTGAATTTAAATTTTAGGACCCATCGAGGGCATTTTTGGCTGACCTGTCGAGACACAACCACCGGAAAATGAGGATCGCGAACGCGTTCTTCTCGTTCTTCATGGCGATCGGGAACGTCCTTGGGTACGCGGCCGGGTCCTACGGTCAGCTCTACAAGCTCCTCCCCTTCACCCGGACCCACGGCTGCGACGTCTACTGTGCCAACCTCAAGTCATGCTTCCTCATCGACATCGTGTTCCTCTTGACCGTTGTCATCATCGCCCTAGCCACGGTCCCGGAGCCCGACATCGAGGTTGACCTGGACCACGAGGACCCGTTTTTCCAACAAGTCAAGTCAGCCTTCCGGAACCTGGGCCGGCCCATGTGGCTCCTCTTCCTAGTCACGGCCCTCAACTGGATCGCATGGTTCCCGTTCCTGCTGTTCAACACGGATTGGGTTGGCAAGGAGGTTTATGGGGGGAAGGTTGGTGGGCCTAGCACTAAGGCCCAAGAGGGGGTTTATAACCAAGGGGTTCGGGCCGGGGCATTGGGCCTAATGTTGACTGCTGCCACTTTGGGCTTTATGTCTTTAGCTATTGACCCACTTTCTAAGTTGCTAGGTGGGGCTAGGAAGTTATGGGGGGTGGTCAACTTTGTCCTGGCCGGCGCACTGGGCCTGACCGTCCTCGTCACCAAGGCCGCCGAGCGAGCCCGAAAATCCAGCCCGCCCGGAGCCCTCCCACCAACCGGTGTTCGGGCCGGGACTTTGGCCCTCTTTGCCGCTATGGGCATTCCTCAAGCAGTGAGTACATATATGAAACTATATAGTATATATTGCTTATATATGTGACATAATTATTTTAATGTACTTACTAAATAATTATCACTTAAAACAGGTTACGTTCAGTATTCCATTTGCTTTGGCATCCATTTTCTCCTCTGATTCTAGTGCTGGACATGGTAATTTTCTGCTTTCTAAACCACTAATCATGATTAAGGGTTTACTTTAGACCCCTTGATCGCCTAAAAGGTTGATTAAAATACTAACCCTTGCATGCTTGATTGTCTGTTTATGAACAGGATTGTCACTAGGAGTGCTAAACTTGGCCATTGTCATACCTCAGGCAAGTTAAACACACTGCTAATTAATCTCAGTTTATATTTATTTTATCTACTACTAGACTCCTAATTATAGTTCATATTACTAATTTAATTATTTTTTGGTTTAAAACTATCGAAATTAAACAGATGTTTGTGTCACTGATAATCGGGCCGTGGGATCAACTGTTTGGAGGTGGCAATCTTCCTGGATTTGTATTAGGAGCCGTGGCAGCATTCATCGATGGAATCCTCGCTCTTACTCTTCTTCCTCCTCCTAGCTCGAACACATAAATCTCGAGTTATATAATTCGTTTTTTTGTTTTTTTTTTCTTTTTCAAATGGTTATATAGGAATTGAAGTTGTAGTCCTGTAATATCAATGTTTTATTCACTAACAGTGTTTGACAATTAAGCAACAATGTTTGACAATCTATGCAAATAACTGAAATAAGGGTTTTCTTATGCTCCTACAGTTAGCATTGACAGTATAATCAGTTATGTATAGAAATCTCTAAACAAACAGAAAATTTGTGTAAGAATTCGTTTTAAATGTCTATTTTTCGTAGTCCGATAATTACTGCGAATAAGTTCTCGTAGGTCAATCTGTTAATCTATTCACGAATTACAGGTGTAATTTAGTCGACCTACGAGAACTTATCTAATTAACCACCGATAATTACCATTTAATCACAACCATTAATCTGTTCAAAAGTAAGAATTAGCTAAAAATGATAATTTCATCATGTTTTTTGGGAAATTTTCCCAGGAGTAAGAAATAAAAAAAACAGTAACCCAACAAAGTAGGAGTGTAGAAAACACATGAGATGTAAATCAGTGAAAACATGGTTAACATTAGTTTCACACTGTCAAAAAATAGAAAGTTGACTGCATTTATGCAGTTAATCTTATCTATTTTTACTGGCTTACCGCATTAATCTCCTGTCTGATTAACACTAATGATTAATGTTGCATATATTAGCTCACTTAACAAAACAAATCTCATACATATTCTTTAGTACTATCAACAATTTGTCCATTCTTTCTAATCCTCCCTATATACATTATCATCCCTACATCTCTACATCAAAATCATACTTTGGTCGATTCTAAACGCTTTCGTTTATACTTAAAAGGATAAGTGATTAGGATTAGGATTAGGATTACGATTACGATTTATTCTTTGTGATAGGGTAATTAGTGGAGTAGGACAGAATTAAGGAATGACTAATTTTGATTTGGATACATCAGTAGGAAAACATGTACCACATGAGAGTGGGAAAGATGAAGAAAAAACCCCACTATGGAAGATCATAGCAGTGGCTTCAATTGCAGCTGGTGTGCAGTTTGGGTGGGCCCTCCAGCTGTCCTTGCTGACCCCATATGTGCAGCTTCTGGGGGTCCCGCACGCTTGGGCCTCGTTCATTTGGCTATGTGGGCCCATATCGGGGATCGTGGTCCAGCCCATTGTGGGGTACACCAGTGATCGGTCAAAGTCAAAATTTGGACGCAGGAAGCCCTTCATCACCACGGGGACCACCTTGATTAGCCTTGCTGTTCTCCTTATTGGGTTCGCGGCTGATCTTGGGCGGGCCCTGGGGGACTCGTTTGAGAAGAAGACTAAGCCTCGGGCCGTGGCTCTCTTCGTGATCGGGTTCTGGGTCCTTGACATTGCCAATAATATGGTCCAGGTGGGTATTAAACTCTCGATCCAACTTTTATTAGAATGTTAGATTTAGATTGGATCTTACGATCATAGTTTTGTTCAAATATTGTGGGTGTCATAGGGTGAGTTTACATTTGCTCCAACTCGGTAAGTGTTACGTTTTTTTCTCTTTTCATGGTTGGCTTAGTATGGTCCAGGTAAAATTGATATGTAATTTCGTAGCAAGTCTTGTATGAGAATTACTAGAGTTATTATCCTATCGATTCAACTGCGATTAGAATGTTATGATCTTGCATTATGCTCTGAAATTTTACATGGGATATATCATGGGACGTAATGGACCGATTGACATGGGTGCAGGATCCAAGCAGGGCATTTTTGGCGGACCTGTCGAAGCACAACCACAGAAGAATGAGGATAGCGAATGGATTCTTTTCGTTCTTCATGGCTGTAGGGAACGTACTAGGCTACGCAGCTGGATCTGTTTCAACCCTGTACAAAATCCTGCCCTTTACGCACACGAAAGCCTGTGACATATACTGCGCGAACTTGAAAACATGTTTCCTGTTGGACATTGTGTTCCTCCTTACAGTGGTCATTTTCGCTCTGACAACAGTGAAAGAGCCCAAACCTGATTCTGTTCTGAACGAGGGTGACCCGTTCATCCAGCAAGTGAAGGATTCGATCAAAAACCTAGGAAGGTCGATGTGGTTGTTGTTCTTGGTCACTGCTCTCAACTGGATCGCATGGTTCCCGTTCATTATGTTCAATACTGACTGGGTTGGCAAAGAGGTCTACGGTGGTACTACTGAGGTATGTATATCTGTAACTGATGTAATACGAACTGATGTCTTTTGTGCACATTTCTGTAACATATTTGTCAGACAATATTCAGTTAACTGACAGCCGAAATGGCCTAAACGACACAGATTTTCATGATACGCTGTAATGGGAACTGATTAGGTTGTGTGTTTTTGACATTGGCAGCCTGGAAACGAAGCAGGAAAGCAGCTGTATGACATGGGAGTAAGAGCAGGGGCACTAGGGCTAATGCTGACAGCAGGAACACTAGGACTAACATCTCTTCTTATAGACCCGGTGTCGAAGTTGTTGGGGGGTGCAAGGAGGACATGGGGGGCTGTGAATTTCATCTTGGCCATTTCGTTGGCGTGCACGTATCCGATAACAAAGGCTGCAGAGAAAGCCAGGAGAAATAGGCCTCATGGGATGCCTCCTCCTGGCTCAATCAAACATGCCACTTTGGCCTTGTTTGCTGTCACTGGTATCCCTCAGGCTGTAAGTGTCTCTCTACTTGACTTTTGTGCTGTGTTTTAGGTTTCACATACCTTTGTCGGACACTCGACACTCGGGGACACACACGCATATATACGCACACATATACATATATGGAGGCTCAACACTCCTTTAGAGTACCTTACAATTGGGTCATTCAATTCGGGTATGGAGCATGTTGGACCCATTTGGGTTGGGTCCGGTTTGGAAGGAATTCCATTCAAAAGGGCCGCCGTGCTTGATCAAGAATTTTTCTGATGGGAACTACCTATTTGGGTCGGGTCTAGGGGTGGGCAATGGGAGGGTAGGGCAGGGTCAGGGTCAGGGTCATGGTCGACCAATAGGGTCGGGTTGGGTCCAGATTGACCCATTGAGATTATGGGCCTGGTCAGGGCTTTCTAGCAAAAATAATGGCCGACCCATGGTTGGATTTGTTTCGACCGTAAAGTTAAATTAACATATATTTGTAAAAGTAAGTAATTATGTTAATTATTGATTAATATGAGGTATTAGTAATATACCCCCTCCGTCCCAAATAATTTGTCCATGTTTGACTAATGAGGTCAAACTTTATAAAGTTTGACCGATAATTTATCAAATTATATGTTGATTTATCATATAAGACTATCATTATGAGATTTGTAATAAAAAAATACTTTTAGCTAAATATAATATTACAACTATTGATAAGATAAAACATAAAATATTAACAGTCAAAGTATGACATTGAAGACCGTACAAAAGTAAAAGGGACAATTTATTTGGGACGGAGGAAGTACTTAGGTTTAGTATTTAAAATAATAGAAAAAATTATTTCTTTTAAGTTATTGATAAGCTGATCCAGTCCGGCCCATTCACCAAACTTTTCAAATTGTTAAATGGGTCGACCTTTTAACAACCCGACACTTTCACAACCCAACCCTTTGCAGACCCCTATTTTCTACATCCCGACCCTCTTGACCCAATGGGACCGGCCCATGACCCACCCGAGTCAGGTCAGTTCAGGTCAACAAGATTGGGGTAGTGTTGAGTTCGTGTCGGTTTATTTTGTGTTAAACAAGATTGTTTTTAAAAAACGAACTTTAGTGAAAGATAACTTTAGTCCGGTTAGTCTACTTTGGGTTTGGGTCCTTTTACAGGTTAATTAATTTTGGGACACTTTGGGGTCTACACTAGGTCGGATTCTAGTGGGTCAATTGGGTCCGGTACAGGTCAGTCTCAATTGGGTTCGGTCGGTTCACGTCATCAGGGTTTGGGTTGGGTCATTTTCGGGTTGGATTATTTTCTGCCCATATAAGATGTTATAATCGGAAAACAAACAACTTTGGTGAAAGATAAACTTAGGTTAAGTCGGATCCGTTTAGCCCACTTTGGGTTCAGGTCCTTTTCAGGTGATTAATTTTAGGTCATTTTGTGGTCTAGGTTGGGTCAGGTTTTGGTAGGGCACTCAGGTTGGATCAGTTTTTGTTAGGTCTACGATTCAAACACTTGATATTGGTATAGTACTCATGATCGAGTTTGAATGCGTGATTGTTTGGGACAGGCAACTTACAGTATTCCATTTGCTTTGGCAACTATGTTCTCCTCTGACTCTGGAGCTGGCCATGGTAACTACTTATAACCTCCTCACATCTTCCTCCTCCTCCCCTTTTGCTTTACTTTTAGATTATTCAAGTCTTATGACTTCTTTTCTTCCCTTTTTCCATCAGGGCTATCATTGGGAGTCATGAACTTGTCAATTTGCATACCACAGGCAAGTTTCTAACCCTACTCTTTATCAGAGTCACATAAAGAAATTATTAGTCATCCTTATACTTACTTATAATAGTCACGTACGGTCTTACAATAAATTTATGAAAGAGTAAGTTTGAAATAGAAAGTAATGTAAATATGGTTGGATGCAGATGTTGGTGGCAGTGATAAGTGGACCATGGGACAGCCTATTTGGAGGAGGAAACTTACCAGCATTCATGCTAGGAACAGGTTCAGCAGTCATCAGTGGAGTCCTAGCTCTTACAGTGCTCCCTCCACCAAGTTCCAAGGCTTGAAAACAACTATAAAGAAATGGGCAAGGGAATAGGGGGGAAAATATACAAACCCCTTCAATGTTTTTTTTTTCTTATTTTCTTGATCTTTTAGGGTTTTTTTTTTCCTTTTGTATTTCGAGTTGCTATGTGTATATTGTACTGATTTTATACTAATATACACAAGATTTTTCCGGCATTTTTATTTTGGCTTTAATCAGTGACGGATCTATATCTTCTTATTAGGGGTAACCAATACGCTATTATATTCATCCAATTCATATAAAACCTATAATTTTTATCACAAATTATACTGAATTATTGATTTTTTTTTATGTTACTGGTGGTTGTGGCCACCCATACCCATGTCCGGGATCCGCCCATTCCTTTAGTTTTGTTCGGATCTCGGGAAATAGGGGGCTTCTTTTCTTAGCTCAGCTCCAAATTGATGAGTTTTGTCTTTAGAATATTTGGTGTCAATTTGATTTATAATCGTTTAACGTAAAACATGAGTTTGATCTTTAGACAATAATTAATTCCTCATTTTAGAAAACACTAACGTTTTTTTTTAAATACTAGTGATCTAACATTGGGCATTGATCAACATTAATCAACCCTCATCAGTAGTAATAAAAATCAATCGACATTGATTAATACTACTCCCTCCATCCCAAATTAATTGACATTTTGACTAAATTTTTACCGATCAATTACACAAGAAAGTGCTACGTAATGATCATGCTCTAACTAGCTAGGCAAGTTTTTCTTCTCAAATGCTATTATTATTATCCAAAAATTTTATAAATGCCCATAGAAACCAAAAGGAGCAAAAGAATTAATCAAGGTATATCCAAAAAAAATTATACCCAAATTTCTCATTATAGCGGAATTCACACTGAAAGTTGTTGTTACTGTCATGCGCAGCGCCATGCAGATGCGGTTGCAAGGTACCTCCCTTGCCACCCGAGCGAGATGGCTTCCCCATGGTCTCCTCTTCCCCACACCCTGAACCCTCCAACACTCTCCTCTTCGAACTGCGGACAGTAATTATGGCTCCCCATTTTCAGCAGCAGCTTGGCCTGCATTGTCACCCTGGAGCTCATCCGGATCCCGGCAAACCCGTGCCTCTCCATCCGGTTCCTCCACGTGTCCATCGTCTCGAACCTTGAGCACTCGTGGGCCGGCCCACATTCGTCGGCTGCCACGATGGCGGCCTTGATCTCGTTCCCGAGGCAGTTCCTCTCGATGGACAGCCGCTCGGGGGAGTCCGAGGGGAGACAGTCGTCCAACGAGTCGAACATGGCGGCGTAGTAGTGTAGGGAGTCTATGTACGTTGAGAGGAACCCTGGCCGGGTCCCGGTCCCGGACCCTTCTCGCTCGACCAGGATGAGGACCGAGGGTGCGAGCGAGCGGGCCAGGGTTAGGGTCTCGGAGACTCTGAGGATGTCCCCGAGACCGCTGAGGTGGAACACCAGATTAACCGCCACCGTTTCGTTGGCGGCGGCGGTTGTTGTTTTCCGGATGGTTTTTGGTAGCTCTGAGAGTGATCCCATCTGCAGACAGTACCCATGAAACTCGAACAGAATGTTCTGGAAGGTTCTGGAGAAGGAAACTAGCCGGGCTTCGGTCTCGACCAGCTCTTCCATGGTCGTCGCGAAGCCTGTGATGCGGAGGGAGATGGGGCGGTCCGAGGCAGTCGCCTTGTCGGAGAGTGACTGCATCAAAGACGGCCATTGGAAACCATGCGAGACGTCGAAGTCAATCACATGCAGTCCCCAGCTGTTGTTATTGTTGTGTTCGAGATCTTTCTCGAAGGCTTCGAGGATGGCCTGGTTTGCTGTAAAATGCGCGAACTGATAGAACGGGGAGACTCTGTACAAATGCGTAAACGCCAGAAACTCCTCGGACGACGTCGGTTTATCCATCACCATCTGATAAAAAGGAGATTTCCTGGTCAAGATCCTCGCAGTTAGGCCGTCAGCGAAGTAAGCCGCAACTCGCTGTCCAGAATTGCCAGTCACAGAGACATTCCTGTACAGTTCTGTCAGATGTTCGACGGCTGAACTGGTGTCGTTTTCGCTGATCAGGGTCGCTGACATCAGAAGCAGATGGATCAGATGAAGACCCTTTGCTTCTGGTACCACAGCCGCCGCTTTTCCTCTTCGATCTATGCTCAGCATCTTCTCCCGTTCGCGGAGCAACTGAAATATCTTGTCCTCCATTGACATCGCCATCACACTATCTTGTCTGTTCGTCTTCAGTTTTGTGTCTGAATGACCCACAATGGCCAAGCTCAGACTCAGAAGATCCTCCATGGTTACTCAGAAAGAGTGAAGAATTAAGAAAGTAAGGAAAATAGAATGAATAATTTCTCTGAAAATAGAATGAATAATTAAGAAAGTAAGGAAGAATATAGTATATATATAAGCAAAATATGGAGACCCTTTTGTGTCTCAAAGTGTAGGTACAATTGAACAGTTGATAAAAGTAGGGTGAGGGGTTAAGGGGCAGTTTTGTATGAGGTGAGGAGTCTCGTTTGGACTAAATAATAATCCCTTGGTAAGTTTGAAAAAGCAAAAGATGCTATATAATCGCAAAAGACAAAAACACAGAGATAAGAAAAGGTTAGGGATACCATACCTAATTATAACTGACATAAATTTTTCGTCCAAATTTTGATACGGACCGAATATTCGAACATAAAATTTCTCTTTTTTCTATTATCCGAACCCGATTTCAACCTGAATTTAGCTTTATCTGAATTATCCGACCCGAAATAAAGTTAGGTCCGGACATGAATTTCTTGTTCGAATTTTGATATTGTCTGAATTTATCCGATCCGAATTTTCGATAGACCTACACTATGATTCAGGGTGTTTGCTTACAGACAATGCTGATAAAAATACTCAATCGTGCCTAGATATGATGACAGCACAAATACTCAATCACGCCTTAATAAACTGATGAAATTAATTAAAAAAGAAATTCAGATCATACCTAGAGGTAGTCTTAGACTGAGTTTCTTCTAAAGATTCTGGTGACTAAACTATTCTATCTGGGATATATAGTTAGATAAACAAACAAGTCATTAGGGGAAAACAACGTGCTGTATGTAGATATTCATGGCAATATGCCAATATGTGATTAACAATGGGGATCTGATACTTTAAGTTTAAGTCAAAATGAATTTTAATTTCAAAGTCTATTTTTATGACTCAAAACACACACCGGAGAACGGAAACATATACAAGGAATGTGATGCCACGAACTGTGAAAATTTGATTCTACTCCCGCTACGTACTATGCTCCTGTATTTCCAGAATGAATTTTATGAGTATATGCGTATAAATTTTTGAGCAAATAATTTTCATACCTCTATAACTTTATGAGTTTACAATTTTCATCTTGTATTAATTTTTATGGACATAAATTTATATATGTGTATTGATATATATATATATATATATATATATATATATATATATATATATATAGGATAATTGAATTCTAATAATTCCTACTTTCACCAATTGGACAATAGTGAGCCGTACTTTCACTTTGTATTCTGGTGGTCTAAAAAAAAAATAAAATTGGATTGTAGTGGTACCAAATCCACCTCCATATTCTTCTTATTTTTTTCATTCCTACACTATATTGTTTTTGTTTTTTTTCGTTCTTGCCCCTAGAAAGTTAATGAATTGTAGTTTCTAAAACATTTTTTAAATTATTTTTTTGAGATTCCGAATAATTATTATGATTTAATAAAAGTGAAAAAATCGTAAAAAATAGTAAAAAAATGAAAAAAAATTGGGAGAAATGCTGTAAATTCATTAAAAATCATTGTAAAGTGTTATACTAAGTTTTGAATCAAATGCAACACAAAATCTATGATTCTCTCAAAAATATCCCACTACAATCTTTTTTTTTTGGACCACCAGAATACAAAGTGAAAGTACGGTCCACCATTGTCTAATTGGTGAAAGTAGGGATTATTAGAATCCAATTTTCCTATATATATATATATATATATATATATATATATATATATATATATAATCAAAGTAGAGGAACATTAGAGTATAATTCTTTCGGTTGATGATGAAAAAAAAAATTATTATTTGAGTGAGAACCAGAAAAATGATTGCCTAATAATGCGTCTTTAAAGTGCTTGAAAAGTGGAGGCATAAAAAATTTCAAAAGGGAAACAAATAAAGTGAGTCAGGCACACAGACAGTAGCAGGTTGTTTGAAAGATACATATTTGCATATATATAATTATTTAGGGTCTAAAGTCCAATTGTAAAACTGAGAAGAAAGAGTAAGCTAAATATATAAAAAAAATTTCCTCCCTAATAAACAAACATAAGAACACACGGGGATAAGATAGGAATCGAGGCGAATTTAATAATGGAAGTAATTGAAAGAGATAATCTTCACAGATAGATTCGAGTATGAAATAGTCTCAATCAAATTAAGGGGCTGTTTGACCTCAAATGCTGCACAAAAACATGGAAGCCTGTTTGACCTCTGGGTTAAGCATATGTCTATGTCCTGTAAATACAAGACATATTCTCGCAATTTCGCCTTTTCCCCATTAGCACAAGACAGATTTGCCAAATATTAAGGCAAAAGATTAAATAAAGTCTTGAAATCCTCGCGGTTGTCAGAAATATGGGATCTTTGAGTGGTATTCGATACTGATTTATCGTGAGACGTACATTTTCGTGGTGGTGTAGGAAGGAAAATGCAGAAATATTCTGCAGGGAATACCTGTTCTTCTGTAGGAAGAGGATATTCAGTACCAGGAAATGACAATATACTGTTTTCAGTACTTTGACTCTAGGGAAAGAGCAGAAGAATAACAGAGATTATGTTGAGGAGGAACAAAACTTCTTTGAGATTATGGAAAGAGTAAATGATCACTTCAGATTCTCATTTTGGAAGATAACTGGTTCTTAGAGATTTATGGTTTGCTTGAAGCTTTTCAAAGGGCATATGGGAACTGTTCTGAACATGGTATTTTGTGATTGAACAAGTTTTAGGATACTAACAAACTACTGTCATCATCATGCTGCTAATCCTTTGAGGTCACATACTCATAGTTATTAAAATCTAGATCCTGATATACGATCCTACGATTTTATGATCTAAAATCCTCGGTGCGATTCTACTGTCTACATTACGATCCACGATCCTATGTGGGTTAATACAACCTTAAACATACTACTGTCATCAAATTCTGATATGTATTTGGCTGACAAAAAAGGTGAATCATGCCAAGATAGATGACTCCCAAATCCATATCCAAAACCCTCAAAGATCCTGCTGCAAAACAAGGTATAAATGACAAAAGTTGTCAAATATGAAACATGTTTTCTACTCAAAAAAATGACCAAGTCAGAACAGTTTTGGTATTTGCTGAACTGAGATGTCAGTCAATCAAAAGCAAGGAGTGTAATTAACTTCACAATGAATAGGACTTGTAAGATCAGCTTCCAGTATCCTCAAAGGCTAAGATGAATATTCTGCAGTGAAAGGGAAGTACATGGACTAGAATTGAGCTTAACACAGACCTTTTCTGGGAGGTTCCATTTGATTTAGGACATCTTGATGCTCATTGGATTAGGTGAGAATACCAAGTCAAATTTCTCTACAAAATTAGACCCAAGTGGTAATTAGGTTGACAATGATTTTCCAAATCATAAATAACCCTTCATATTTGAAAAAATTGTTTTGGAATCAGTCTCTCGGCAGTCATTCATGTCTACTAAGATAAGCCTACCTACCGGTACTACGCCCCTGCAAGTAGAACCCGATATTGTTAGTGTTGCTGTAAGGTAATGATGCATACATCTAGATCTTTCCAAACTCTGCATAAGTGGGACCCACACTAAAGATAATAGCAGGCCCTTCGTATCAAAATAAAGTTATTTGGAATAGTCTCTAAACAGTCATTCATGTCTGCTAGGGTAAGATTGCATACTAGCACTAGACCACGTGCTAGTGGGACCCACATTGTTTGTATTATTCTTGTAAAGTTCCCAGACTCTGCATAAGCGGGACACACACTGAGAATGATACTGATTGCTTGGTTAATAATATGCCAAGGGGCAAAAAAGCTGATCCCACATACACCTGTAAAGCCCTCCCTGCAGCACAAGTGCCTCTTCTTAGGTAAGAAATAAGCATGCTGACTTGTGCTCATTATTCTTTTGATTTAGGTTTAAAAAAAAAGTTAGACCAATCAGAGACAGACAATAAGAAGGTTCTATTCTCCTCCAATCTCCAATCCCACCTGCATTTTAGCTACATGATTAAGACATTAATTATATTTGCCCCTTACTAAAAAAAAAAAACCCTGATTATATAATTTCTAACCTGCATTATTTCTTACCTAAACATTTGTCCTTGTCACTTGTCAGGACACCAAGCCCAGATTCATGAATGTCTTAGATTGTGTCTGGATCCTCCTCTTGCCTCTATGCTTTGTTTATTTATTTATTTATTTCTTTCTTTTTGGATAAGCAAAGGCAAAATTATGTTAGGTTGTTATTGTTTTCCAACCCCATCATGCTCACAAAGTGGAGTATGGCTTCCCACCATTTTATTTTCTATTCTTCCTTGGTTAGGAATATAGGATTATTTTAAGCACCAGACAATTAAATTATTACTATTGACTTTTCCACACGAGGGGTACACACTCCCCCTTGCATTTTCTTATTCTTATTGTCCCCCGGTAGAGAAAACCTACTCCCTGATACAAGCAGTTGTCGGAGACTTTCCTAGTTGAACTAAACTACTAAGCTTGATTCTAATACCGTGTGGAAATATTTCAACCAAATGCTTAAGCTGATCGTTGAAGAATCTGTAATGGTATCAAATTCTAACATACATTTCGAGTCAGGCCGAATCGGACATCGGACGAGAATTGGATGACCTGCACCCTGAGTTTTCGGGTATTTCTGGTCGGGCGATCATTCTTGCATACATTCGGGTCAAAATCGGATTTTGACAACAGAAATAGAAAAAATATTATGTTTAAAGATACAGTCAAATCGATCAAATAAAATCAAATGTCGAAATTGGAGAGAAAATCTAGGATGGTATCCAATATTTCCAGGACTGCAGAGCAGCAAGCAGTAGAAGCATGCGTCATGCCTGCTTTAGCTGTTGAGTGAGCACTTTTGACACCATGTTTGGGGTGACCTTGCTTGATTTCCGGATAAACTTAATTATCAATGGATTCTCTCTACTAGGGAATTTTATTTTCCACCTTTAATAAAGGGAGGACCAACTCTACCACTAAATAACTTCAAATGGTTTACAACTGTTCTTAAGTGCGCACCATCTTCCAAAGAAATAGTAGGTTCAACTGCTTATGAGCTTGTCTCTTTTCTACCCTGCTGGTTATTAAAACCGATCAGTCTAAATTCTCAGTGTCCCTTCCTATTTCTATCTTCATGGCCAATGGGCACTTAATATATATTGCATATTTAGTAACTCATGTGTGAGTGAGTTTGTGCATGTCATATTTAATCACTCTTGTGTGATTGAGACGAGACCGTCTCACCATAAATTCATCATGAGATAATAGTTTTGCGGCAACTATTTATGAACGGGACAATGATACACATCTTAACTCAAGATGGTTAATAAACATCTTGAATTGTCTATATTTCACATTTTGTTCATTTTTAATAATATTTTATCTAATAATTATGTATGTTTATCAACTACAAGAATATAATACTTATTAGCTAGGTCAAAAAATTATAAATAATAGCTAATTTCATCAATCATGGTAGAAAATACACATTTTATGCATAGTTTTATATTTATGAAAAAATATAAATAAATAAATATTTTTATATTATTTATTGGTTATAATAACCCTGAAAGTAATGAAACATACCTTTATAATGATTTAAATATACTTACATTTAACTTTATAAATGATTTAGGTGAGATGCAAGATGGTTAAGAATCATCTTACATCAAAATGTTTATCATTTTGCTTACGTACGAAAATAAGGGTGCCTGAAAAGAAGAAAGAGGAAGAAGATAGAGGCAGAATGTGCTGGTCTTCAATTGACCATAGTAGAGCAATATTCACTCGTTTCCACATTAATTATCGTTTTTGGAGATTGCGTAGTCGAACTTTGAAATTTTTTACCATAATTTTTTCAATATATACAATGACTTATCATATAAAATTACTGTCACAAGATTCATAACAGAAAAACATACTATCTTGAAAGTACGATATTGCAATTGTTAACAACATATTATATAATAAATTTTGATTAAAAAGTGTAATTGGTGGCCGTAACACTAACAGTCAACTCAACTTAGTGATAATTAATACAAAATTAATACAAAACAAAGAGAGTAAAACAGAGTGTTTATAAAAGCTGATTAATGACTGACTTTGCTAAGCTGAGCTTCATCCGGCTAGCAACAAGTATATAGGAAATATGAGATGGTGAGTCATAACTGTATGCTGTCAGGCGACATTTTTTCAATAACCGCAAACAGATTCACAATTTAGTGAACATCCAGGGATTCAAAATGCAATTTCAGTTACAGTACCAAAAAATCGATCCAAAACAACAATAGCATTCCATATTGCAGGTTGCCACAGGGCGAAAACACAGTTTTCCCAACTTCATAACCTTGTTAGATGTGGCTATCCATGGCAGATGAACCACATTTTGAATCAGGGTACCATGATAGTAGCATCGGCATAAATTGCATTTTACTAAAATTTTAATGTAAGAAAGCGTATGCTACTCAATAATCATCTGAACAATGAGAACATACCGCGAATATCCATACTTTACGAAAGTAATCAGATACCCTTATGCATGTAATAATCAAACATATAACACAATTTGAGGACTACAGAAACCCAAAGGTACAAATACAGAAATCCGGGTATAGTTACCAGCATATATGCGACTATCTCTTCTGTAAGGAAGCAGGCGACATGCTGCGGAGCTTCTTCTTCCTGTTGAAGAAGAAGTATACCGCTGAACCCAGCAGTGGCCAGCTGGTAACAATGGCCACGTAAGCTAGCAACCACATCGATCTTTTTGAGTATCGAGACAGCTGATCTAATCGCCTTTTAATAACAGAAGTTGCACTCTCACAGGTCGCATTATTACAGGTGCTGGGTGAAACCTGATTCGGCACCGGCACCTCCAACTGTTGTTCATTTGGTGGGTCCTTAGTTGTTTCGGTCGACTGTTCATTTGGTGGGTCCTCAGTCATTTCGCCTGATTGTTGATTCAGCTCAGACAAATCTTCAGCCACGTCATCTGGTTTAGGTTCGTCGTCGTCGCTCACGGCACCAGCAATCGTCCCGTCTTCAGAAACATTTACATATGGGCTTCGGTCTATGGATGGTTCTGGAGGGGTATGTAGGTTGGAGACCTGCAGCATGGACCCGTGTGGTGGTCAGAAAGCGACACACTCTTACAACATATAGCATAAGAGATGCGATTAACCCCAACTAAGAAGAAAGAAATCACCTTCTTTTGTTTATGCATATACGAACTCGAGTGTAGAACCCCCAAAAATTCATTGGTAGCCCTCACCCACCTGCAATCACAAGGTAGTTCATTTAACCCAGAATTTACCCGAGTAAAAGCACGGCATATGCCAAAAATTGCAGACCTTAAGTACAATCGATCCTCTATTCAGACAGTTTTAAAACAACTAATAACCCAAAATACATAATTAGAAACCACCAATATGACCAAGAATCAGATAAGCTCAAATACCACAAGCTGGATGCAGTTATTCCCTCGAAAAAGGCAAGATGTCCACCGTGCTTTGTGGTAGCCAAAACAATGTTTCTGTTCAGCCTGTAAAAGCGCTCATAATTAGTACGAATACTACAAGAAATAAAGATTTAATGAGGATGATAGTAGCTGATAAAGACCTGCATTCATCCCAAGGAATGGCTTCCCTGGTACAAACTGGATCGTCCAATGCACTTATGCATAGTAACGGGACAGCCACCTTACCGACATACGGAACACTGCTACACTGCCTGTAGTATGCATCAACTGTCTGGTGGGATGAATAGAAAAGTCTCAATAATTCATTTGATGGGTAAAAATATATTGATTCCAAGATGAAATTAGAAAATGGTAGTTACTTGTAACCTACCTCGTACTTTCCCACAAGGCAGGTTGCATGATGATCAAAATCTCGGATACTTCGGGACTGTCACAGCCATAAGCATAGCATCAGTAGAGAGCACATGTCAGACAACCTAACGTAGACTTAAACATCGTGAAAATTCATAGCTAAATCACATTTCCTAATATTTTGGATCATCATACACTCCTTCCTCCATTCTTTTTTTTTTTTTTACTTAACGTGATTTTTCAAGGTGGCGGGGGAAACCAATATTACAAAAAGTCAAAAACTACGGCGTAGTTAATAAGAAAATGACTTAAAATACAGTTAATTAAAATCAAATTTTGGTGTTCCATTCATTCTATTTTTAGGGTCAAATAAGAAAAGCAATAGCTAATGTTTTTGGAATTGTAAAGTGATAGATAATATGAAATGAAAAAGTCAGTTAAAAAGTTAGACAAAACAAAAGGAGTACACTAAACTGCAGAGATCATCACAGAGAAAAAAACCGATAAGAAAAAGAAAACGCTATTGAACTGATTTGGTGAGCGATATAAGTGCAGGACAACAACCACCTTTTTTATTCCCTCCCAATTAGCAAGACGAGAATACCGGGGCTGATGTCTGCAAAAACCAGATAAAACAAAGTTAGAAAGCCAGGCTTGTGTAACACTCAAGTCCAAACGACAAAAACAAGGCGTTGCCACGGACTCCCCCAAATAAAAAAGACACAAGATTTCAGTGAAACCTTTCTGAAGAGGACATACAACTGTGCATAACCTTGAAGACCAATAGTGAGAGCCCTATCATAGAGCTTCTGGATAAGCCTCCGCCCTATGAACCTGTCACCAATCTGCGCATGAAGAAAGAACGTCATAATCCATACAAAGTTATATTGGACCGATTTATATTACATGCACCTAGAGTTTATGCTCCAGGTTATTTGCAAGTGAACAATCACACTATTGAGAGTGAAAAACCTGATATCTGCAAGTAAACAATCACACTGTTTGGAGCACAAACTCCAAGAGCACATAATGATCGCAATATCGGAATATTTAAAATTCTGATGCCTTAGCATATCAGGACAATATTATGATGCATTTTATAAGATTCCCTACAATAGACATATATTTTGCCAGAAGTTTACTTGGCCTAGATCTTGGGTCAATTTGAACCAGTCTTTCTAAACTGCAAAATTTAGGGGTGAGACTGCTACATCCGACGCCTCCATACCTCGCCCTCAGCAGGATTTCGGAGTATTTGTTTTGGTTTTGGTTAAGTTTACTCAGCCTATACTCATATAGAGCCTATTAATCACAAATTAAATTGAGAAGAACCCTTGTCACACGATAATATATACCTCCATGCACAAAACAAAAATAAAAATTTTCCACTCTCGGTTAAAGGCCATCGACCCTCACAAGAAAGATAATGAACTCACCACGAGATCCCATGGCGAGCAGATTGCAACGGCACCAGCAATTGGAATATCTTCTCCTTCTTCACCAAGATATTTTACCTGGATCAGTAGTCATTATCTTAATACAATATGGTATTTTGAATGGCAAGTATTACTTAACACATGCATCGAATATGATTACCAGTATTTGATTCTTAAAATTAACACAATTTCTCCAATAATACAATATCTTGCACACAATCCTTAAACCTCAATTTATGGAATCATGACGAACACTTTCAATCACAGCAAACAAGGCAAATAGTTGAATCCACTTCCTTCCCTTTCACGCGTGCAAATCAGCCAATATTTCCTAAAAGCTAACAAAGAGCAAGAAATTTTTTTTTTAAAAAAAAAAAAACAGAGTACATTAAGAATGAAGTGTAAAAGTGAAAGCATTGCACAATAATACTAGTCATAGAGACTAGCTTATTTGTATCACTAAATAAATTCAGAATACGTTAAACAATTGGGGGGTACATCATTTACAGACCATTTGTTTCAAAACAGTGAATCATAGTGGATCATCAAATCAAATGTCCCGGTAGTTTATCCCCAAACAACCAAGGAAAACAAAGAAACTACACCAGAAAGTTCCACTAGAATTCTTTGAAACAAGCAACACAACATGTAAACAATGCTTTGATAGATAAAAAGGACCCATGACACATATTCACGATAGAGATTTCAGGAGGTCCCACCAGAATGTTTGCTCCAATGCTAGTCCCAACAACAAAGATAGGTGCATCTGGGTGTTCCTCATGGAGATAATGAACAACTGTACGAACATCCTCCGTCCATCCAGCGTTGTAGAAGCAGTCAGACTGGAAACAACAGATGTATAACTGTCTAAGCCAGATGATTGGCTGTAATGGAGAATATGACAGTGATAATGATGACAATAAGATGATGATCATGAGCATGAGCATGATAACGGACCAACAAGTGATGAAAAAGGGGAGCAGAGCAAATCATGAGCAATCCACAAGTACTCATTATGGCATATACAAAAGAACTTTGGGAACAGTTAATGCGTGTGACACAGGCATCATGATTCGTGACAACGAAAAGGCAAATGTACCGGACCAACAGAGATGCCGGATTAGAAAATAATGTTCACTAAATTAACGAATTCAATTACATATCTCTCAAATATTAAAAAAAGTAAACCATGAAATCCACATTTCACAAAATATCAATTACACAACATACGCAATTGCATACAGTTACAGTACAAATCTTTACTTGCAATTGAAGACTTCTACAACGCATGCGATCCAGCAAGCATTCACAAAATTAGACTACTATAAAGAAAAAAAAATCATAAAAGCTGAATAATCACATAGTGATTGTAAAAAAGAAAACAGAGCTAATTAGGATCCTCCAGAAAATAAATAAATAAATAAACGAATTGATCCCCTTTTACAGAATATACAGAAAAGTTAGCTGAGTGTTTATCAATTCAGAAAACCATGATTTGACTGGCTGCATTAAACTGGAAGGAAACAAAGTTCAGTACTCACAGTAACAGAAACACCACCCAGACCTCTGTGGTTGCCAATGACAACATTCCATCCACGCTTAGCAGTGTGGTACACCAGATGCTTCAGGTACTGCACAAAATTCCATCTCACAAAGCTCAGGAAGTAATAATTTAATGAATATTAACTGTACTGTTTCTCGTTTCTAGCTTCAGAAATTAGAGATTAATGTTGAAACCAAACAAACGATGTCCTTAGAGACATATTTAAAAAGTTTTATGGGACGAAGGGAGTCCAAATACTAAATTAGCAATCATTCTCTTCATCAAGATAATGTTACAACACCACCAACAACTCATGTATTTCCACAGGAGAAGGTAAAGATTAACGACTACATTTCATTCACACCCCACAAAAGAATAGCGCTTCCCACAGAAACAAGGACAGCTATAGGTAGTTCTTTCTTAATACAACTTTCATTAATCAGAAAAAAGATCGATAAGATTTTTTAAAAAAAAAAAAACTCAGAAAAAAGTTAGAACTCCGACAAGCTACAATCTATTCTAAGGTGCATAATCATATATGCATATAGGTATTCATTGGCCAAACTGCCACTAAGGAAAGAAAGCATTTTCATTTGCAGAACAAGTTGGTATCAATAGTTCAGAATCATCTTGGATCTCCATCATGAACAGAACAATAATTTACAACTTACTGCAGAATTCGAATCACTTGTGAGGCCTGGCACCACAAAAACAAGTGGTGTTTTATCATCCTTCGGGATAGTATTTTCCACATAAACAGCACCTCCTTGCACTGCAGGATAATCGGAAAAGCAATTATCAAGCTAGACTTGACACAGAAACATGTTTACCACAGTATATGCTGCGCATGAGAACTAGTAGGAAATACTAACAAGTTTATATGGACAAGTGAAATCGAACAGAAATTTACGCTAGAATTTGGTCCATAATCACCACTAATAAACAAATTCCAAGAAAATGACAATCCTTTCTTATCAATGTGGTGCAAGTACCATGTATCACATATATAATGCGGCATAAGTACAGATTACAGAATAAGGAGAAACTACTCTGCTTTTCCTTATTTCACAGAAAATGCTTTGTGCAACAGCTTCCATATTGAGTGTGCGTACTTTAATATGGCAGAAGTGACCCATGACCCAAAACCTCAACCCATATCAGAAATGGAACACAAAAGGCTTGACCTGAAAGTCGACCCGAACCGGAACAAACCTGATGAAAAGTTTTCTCAAAGATGCTTCTTTTTCAAGGAAAATCATATTGGACCAAAAGTCAGTGCAGCTAACTGAAACCAAACTGAATCAAAACATTGATTGACCCAAAAATCACCTAACCAGGAACTTAACCCCACCCATACCCGAACCAAATGATGCGTTTACTAGGTCTACAAATGCACGGTAATAAATACCAATTCCTGCATCTACCCCAAATCTTCCGCTACTCTGTTCCTCACTCATTTTTCTTATATCATTGCCATTGCTCAATACTCAGCATCATATTTTACCAGCATACATTCATCCTTGTCTTTCTATTCACTACAACCCCCAGGAGCTTGTCTCATTGTCTTTTCCCTTCCTCCACAGCATGCCACCATAAAAACAACATCCAAACCACAAGCCAATCTAATTAAAAATAATTTCTAAAAAGGATGAGATTGAAAATCCAATCTCTTGAGATTACTACCAACAAATGAAACAAACAAGAAGATTGGGAAAGCAAATAAGTAAAAATGAGATCAAAAGATACATCATTGTTCAGAAAACAATATATCATAACATTGAAAAACTACTATCAAAACTCATGATTGAGCACGGATGAACCCATATATATATAGTGTTGTTCAGAACTATGAAATGCTCCTAAAGATGGGTAATTACCGTCAGAACTCAAAAGCCAATCCAATGCAATAGTTCCACCATCTGATGTGCGAAACATTTGTCTGGATTAAAATAAAAGCACCATGGAAGATCATTAGCGACAAAACTCACCCTTGAATAGAAGAGACCAGGAAGCACTTATATCTGAAAGGATACAAAAAATGCAACAGAGATGAAGGAAATATGAACAACGTCTGAAGACAACGTTGGTAGAAGATATGCTAAATGTGGTCAATTAAATGAAAACATCACAAAAACATTCAACCAGAAAACATGTTCCCAGCCCCGGTTATTCAAGAAGTTTAAAGACAATAAGCAAAGGCCTTCCGCAGTGTTTTGGCGTCCCGTTAAGATATACTCAGCCATACCCAACAACCACAGAGATCAAGGACTAGTGACGGATTCCCATTATGGAAAACTAAGAGTCATCAGCTAGTGGTCACAATCACTAGCTAGTAGTTAGATAGTACTGCTTGGAGCACAATGTTTAGTGCTCCTAGTACTAAAACTAGGGGGATCATAGTTACCGGGACGCTACATATGTATGCGATCCTCGTCCCGGGAACAAGCGTTCCAGAGTCAAAACTAGACTAAATTTGTCCAAAAATTAGAGATCCACATTCCGGAATGAACGACCTGGGAGGTGTTCCTGGTAACTATGAGGGGGATTTGAATTTTTTTTTTCAGGAATGTACACGAATGAAAATAGACAACTTAATCCAGGGAGTATCATCTAATTAGTACACACTAGTAACTGCTAAGTAGGCATTCATGGGGCTCTGAATTATTCAACACCACAGGGGTATTCAACACCAAGCAATCATGGCAACAGTTTTTTTTTTTAAACATAGGAAACAAAATATATAGCAATGGCATTACTTTGTTCAAATCATTGCTCTGACTATTAATTCCACTACTTACAGGCAACTTCAATTACTAAATACAGCTGCAAAAAAAAGCTTGAATTTACCTCCTGTAACTAAAAGCAGGGGGATTCCCAAAAAAATTCAGGAAAGTAGTCTGAATATGGGGACTGGCAAGCCACGGTGTTGTTAAATACCTGACAAATAAATGCATACATATTCAAAAAGATAATCCATAACTAATGGTGCATTTGGTAGTCTTCCCGTAAAGATTTTCCCTCGAACAACTTTTCCTGGAAAGACTTCCCCCTTTGGGAAACACCTTACTAAGTTTACCAAGGAAATAGTGGGTTCCTCAGTAGAACTTTCCCATGTATTAGGGAGAACCAAACATATCCCTAATAAAATAAAAAAAAAGTAACGATATTTCATCAAACAAATTGAAAAAGAAATTTCACCTGCCATGCAAAATCCGACACTTAGAAACAACACCCTGATAGATCTTGGACTCGGAATTGAAAGTTAACTTGACAGGCTGCCCTCTAAACCCCGTTAAAATGTCTTCAATCAAATGCCATTCCAGAAAATTGTACAAAACAACTCCAATCAAAATCGCAAACCCAATCAAATACTGCGAGATGGGTATCATCAGCAGCGCATGCATGATGAGAACATAAGGAGATAAATCGTCGGGCATTATGATTGAGCTGGGGCATGATGAGATATTCATGATTGTGGGGATCACCATCGATGGCAGATTGAAGAACCCTAGAAAACTGGATTTGGGGATTGTTTAGCTATGAGCATAGGAGAAGAGAGTCGGTAGAGGGTGGTAAGTGTGGAGGGTGAGAAATCAAAGAGGTTGACGAAAACCCAATTGCATTAATTAAGACAAAAGGAGGACATTTTGGCATCGCTCTTTTGAGGTTGCTGGCAAGTGATCTCTGAAATTTGGTAATTTCTGGTGGATCAGAAATTTTCACTATTTCACACGTTTTCCAGATTTCAGTGCAACCGTGGAAAGTGTATGATCCTGCTTGCTTCGGAGCCCCCAAAGTGAAAAAAAAAAAAAAAAAAAAAACAGTTTCTAGATTTGCCCTCCTTTTTTTTTTCCTGTTGTTGAAAGAGACTCGATTTGATTAAAAAAGGAATAATTGGGTCTGAAATCCCAATTTTGAAGTTTGCTTATTATAATATCTCAAATTTTATATTAATTTATAATAGTCTAATTTTTGGGTGGTATTGTCAGTTGCCCACGATCGAATTAACATTAATTTAGTGCTGACAAAAACTCGAGTCAGAGTAATTATGAGTTTGAACAAATTGAAAATATGACGAAAACTTGAAGTCCGATATCCCAATTTTTTCGTGTATTTTTTATGTTGAACTCATGTCAGAAAAATCAGACAAGCATAAATTCAAGTCTGAATTGAGTACGGACAATAGAAATTTGAAAAAATTTGTGTTTGAATTTTTGGTCAAATCGGTCAATGTCGAATTATGGCGAAAATGTTATGACTCCATACTTTCAAGTTGATAAAGAAACACCCTATTGTAAATGAGATGCACTTATTTCAGACCTCATTGATAAAGAAGGGGGTAGATGGCGTAAGGAGTTGCTCTGGGGTTGTGTCTTCCATGTGATGTGGATTACAAGCTTAGAATCCTGTTATGTATGCTATGGCCATATGATGTGCTTGCTTGGTATTGTGCTTTTAGTGGCACATATATAGTGAAATTTGGTTACCATGTGGCTAGGATGTTAAGTCATTGGATAATCCTTCCTCGACTCGTGAATCCAACATAGCTCTTTGGAGGACGTTGTGGAACCTGGAGGTTCCCCCTCAAGTCAACATTTTGGCTGGAAATCTATGATGGGGGCATTTGTTACCAGAGAAAGATTGGCTAGATGAATCCCGAATTAGCCCATGGCTTGACTCTTTCGCCATTTATGGAGCAGTTGAAGAAATTGGTCTACTCATCATGTTGCAGTGCCTTTTTGCTTTGGAAATTTAGCTAGCTAACAAGTTTGAGGGGATATTTTAATAATGGATTGGTTTGAGAGAGTGGCTAGCCAACTAGAGAGAAGAAATGGGGGAGTTCTTCGCGATTATGGGGTGCAAATAGAATATGAGGAATAAGTTTATTTTTAAGGCCAAAGATAGGCCCAGTCCCGATTCAACACGAAGAACAATAAAGATAGTGCGAGCATTCTGCACAGCGGTAGAGAACTCTCAGGTCTGCAAGCAACAAAAGCTTGAGAGCACATGGCAGCCTCTTGACCCAGGCTTTGTCAAGATAAACTTCGATGA